>CM024706.1:87351-1342351 GCA_014182895.1 Angophora floribunda | reverse complement strand
TGAGTAGACATATAACATATGATCCTAACAACAGATTAGCAAGAAATGTGTAACTTAGGTATGACTTGAATTGAAGCTATCCAGATCTTATTGTATTCCCAATAATATGAAAAGTCATTTGAAAACGGTCTTCACCTATTCATGATAATATATATACACACTCGACGAGTTAGGTCGCGGGGTCAACGTCAACATGGTCTCCTTGCCAAACATGTGCCAACATAAGATTAAAAAGGGTTCGAAAAAGCCAATGGATGAAGCAGCTCACTCTGTGCCAAAACATCAGCTGCCCTGCAATACATGATGCGCTCATGTGTTAGGTGAACGTAACGACTATAGTTGATCACAGCCTGTGAACTTGGGTTTACCGTTCATCTCGACTCGATTGAAGATGCGCATGGATCATGAGCTGTAAGCGGGATAGGGGCATGCTTAGAGACGAGAGGACTCACTCCCACCACTCGGCATGGCGCGGTGCATGGCTGACATGCTGCGAATAGACATTACAGCGTTCATACCAGAGATTTCGCATTCGGAAACACCACATGCATCTCGCCATTGATTCTTCTTTCGAGGTTGCACGTTCATGGTTCAGTTTTCAGAGAGATAGGGATGGTTTTTCTGCAGGTATATTCGGCCATGAGTTTGGTTTCCCTTGGATCTGGTAGACGATAATACGAGTCATAAGGACAGTAAGAAACGATGTGGCGTTACTTCAGATTCCCTTTTTGGCGACAAGCGTGTATGTTTGTCGGAAGAGAGGTCTAATATTGCTCTCTTCCCAATACATTTTATCTGTAATATATGCTATTTACACGAGGATGATGCTGCCTCGTTTGAGGGAAAAAGAAAACGCACTGACTTGGGGAAATACTTATATGTTGGGATGATTCTACTGTTTCATTGAAATAAACAAATTATATATTTTCTTGCTAGTAGAAATTTGAAATAAATCATTAAGTGTTAAAAGATAATTGGTAAAACAAGTTACTGACCGCGCGATTTCCCGTTAACTAGTTCGTTATGAAATTACCATATCCTTTTGACAATTTACAAGTTATCAAGTTTTCTCAAAAAAAAAAAAAAAAGGTTTTCTCACCAACTTTTACTTATCATTCTTACTAATGCCTTAAATCTAGTGACTCTTATGTGAGTTTGTCAATCTTTCTTTGGATAGCTTGCTAAATTTTCTCCGATTACCAATTTTTATTGGGTTACGGCTTCTCGTTTGAATTATTTAATGACGTTTATTTTCTTTTAAATTTATCAACTCTTGTAATCATTTCTTAACTATTTGAAATGTGAGGGAATTCTTACAGCAAATTAGTAAGTTCTAGCATATTTCTCAATCTCAATTTATATTCGTCATATCTTGCTTTCCAAAAATGACACCATTCTATGGCGAATTTACAAGGGAATTCACGTCATACTCTAATCACCCAAGTTGTTTGCGAAGCATGTTTCCACATCGACAATTGTCTATGATATTAGACGGAAGCTAACAAATGGGATATTTGTCATGTGTATCTCAGTTTGCTATGTTTTTATGACACGAAAGTTAGTTATAGATAGATAGTTATGATATTTTTGAGACACAAAAATTAGTTAACAATAAATATAGCATTGGTTTACCAGCATGAGATATTTTCTTGTATCAATCTAGTGGCTAACTTGAATAAGAGTTAGTAATTCGAAACTAGTTGATAAGTCACTTGATTAAAGCTAGTAATTTTATATGAAAATTGGGAAATTCAATGTGTTGTGCAATATGATCACCCTTCCCATTTGGGAAGAGAGAGAGATAGGAAGTTCGATTCCTTATCTTCTCAAGACGCCGAGTAGGAACGCTTGTGTGAAGAAGTCGAGTTTCGCAACATGTACACAACACTTAGCACACACAATAAATTGTAAAATAAATGGCTTGTAACATATATATATATATATAATAGGATCATATAAAAATAAAAAAAAAGGTGTCATGCGACACGCTCGAGTTCAAGTTGAAGCTCCTTTTGCCATGAAGGTTAAACTAGGGGTGAATGCCAATTATATTTTGGCTAAGTAAAAAAAAAGTTGGGGATAAGATAATATAATGTCCAACCTAATCCATCTTTTACTATATTCTCCATTGTCACTTTCAAGAGAGAGATGGATGTGGATTGATGTTGACATGTCACCGCCGTGCTTTTTCTTTGTTTTTTCATTTTTCATTTTTTTATTTGGGAAAATGTCACAAAAAACCTTGAACTTTACCCCGTGTGACACATTTACCCTAAACTTTTTTTTGTGACACAAAATACCATAAACTTTGCCATGTGGGACACATTTACCCTAAACTTTTTTCATTCTTCTTTTTTTTCTTTGGGAAAATGTCACGAAAAACCCCGAACTTTACCCCGTGTGACACATTTACCCTAAACTTTTTTTTGTGCCACCAAAAACTCTAAACTATGCCACTTGTGACAATTTTACCTTGAATTATATTACTTATGACAAATTTACCCTAAAGTTTTTTGGGCTAAAGGGCATTTTCATCATTTTCCATTTTTTCTATATTTTCTTTTTTCATTGAATGGAGGAAGTCAACGATGGGCCTCACCGATGTCGGAGTCAAGCGAGGGCGGCCCAGGCCTAGGCGACCCTTGCCGGCATCAGGCGAGGGCCACACAAGCCTAGGCGACCCTCGCCGGCTTCAGGCGAGGGCCGCCTAGGCTAGATCTGACGAAGGGCCGCCCTCGCTGGATCTAGCAAGGGCGACCTTCGCCTAAGTCGGGCAAGGGCACCCTCGCCCAGCGAGGCTCGGGCGGCCCTCGCCTGACTCCAGCGCTAGCGAGGCCATTCTCGCCGACACCGGATTCCTCCATTCAATAAAAAAAAAGAAAAAAAGAAAAAAATAGAAAATGATGAAAATACCCTTCAACCCAAAGAACTTTGGGGTAAATTTGTCATAAGTAATATAATTCAGGATATAATTGTCACAAGTGACATAGTTTAAGGTTTTTGGTAACACAAAAAAAAGTTTAGGGTAAATGTGTCACACGGGGCAAAGTTTAAGGTAAATGTGTCACACATAGTAAAGTTTAGGGTTTTTTGTGTCACACGGAATAAAGTTCAGGGTTTTTCGTGACAATTTCCCTTTTTCTTTTTTGGTCATACTTTATCTTTTCCTTCTTTCTAAGAGATGCACGATCGAATGGGAAAAGTTGACCGTATGGAGTGTTCTCTCAATCAGCGCGCATAGTCAAAGTCGCAAACCCTTTTCTCTCTTCTTTTCTTCTACTTCTTCTTCTCCTTCTTTTTTAATTGGGAGGGGGTCATATTGATCTTGTCCGTAATTGCATACTGGTAATAGTCAAAAGTTTTAAATGGTGTTTGGCAATAATGAAATCAGTGAACTCTTCTTTGAATTTTAATAGGAAAATCTTTTTCCCCGTACCTAAGTCCCGTGCGTCTCGTTTTATCTATACAATTATAAAAAAATCTTATCAAATTACACACAACACATGAAAAAGTGTGCGTCAAAAACTATAAATTTTCTTAATTTGATTGCTTAATAAAATTGGATAGACGGAACTTTTCAACATAATTCCCTTTTTAATTATTTTTTCCTTTCTACTGTCATTTTCCTCTAGAATTTGTTTACCTTTGATTTTCTAGAACTTCCACCATCAAGATTTCAAATTCATTGGTTTTTTCCTACGGGGAAAATGCTTTTGGTTACTTTTTCTTCAATCGCCTAACCATCTATCTCATGGCCAAAAATTCAAGTTCCTCAAATTTTAACCTAAGTATGGTGCCGTAATAATTCATTTTCTTCTTGATAAAGGAATTACGTGATCTCAATGTCCATTTTTTATTGTTGCAACTCTAACTACAACCATTTCGTTTTACCAGTTTTTTTGACATTTCATTCTATTGATAAAATTTATTGTTTTTACCTTGAAATATGATAACTTTTGGTGTCATATTAATTTTAGTTTGAATTGGAAGTTTATTAACTTTTCCTTTTGGTGCGTGAAGTTTGCCCACCAAGCAAGTGAATTAAAACTGGGCGAAAGACCAAAAGTTAAATATAACATATGAATTATATGCAAGTTTCCCTGGATTTAGAGCTAAAAAGAAAACTTTTGCCCGTAAATCAAGATTGTATTCATCAAAATTAAAAAAAAAATGAAAGAGAGTTTTGAGCAGAAATCCTATTAGTTAGTGAAAGGAAAAAAAGAAAAAAATCAAATTGTGTTTCTTTTTTAATATGGAAAAGGGTCTAAGAAAATTTCGTGAAATAAAATCTTTAAAAAAAAAAAAGAATGCATGCTTTTTTTGTGAAATATTAAATCTTGAATCATAGTTTTACACCTTCCTTTTTTTGTTGGGAAAGAGGGGGGGAAGGGATTAAACTATTGTTTATGTGGGCTCAAGCGTCGAAAATTATAAATTCTCATTATTTGATTGCTTAATGTATAATTGGACAGCTCTTTTCAACGCAATCTCCATTTTGCTTTTCTTTTTCTTTTTTTTTGTCATTTTCCTTTTGAATTTGTTTACCTTTGAGCTTCTAGAGCTTTGCCGTCAAGATTTCAAATTCATCGGTTTTTCCTATAGGGAAAATTGCTTTTTCAACTACCTTCTATATTACGGCAAAAAATTCAAGTGCTGCGAATTTTCATCTCAATACGGTGCTGTAGTAATTCATTTTCTCCTTGATAAAAGAATGACGTGACCTCCACGTCCAATTATTCCATGGTCACGACGTTAACAGCATTATTTTCGCTTTACCGGCTTTTTTTCTGACATTTGACTCTATTAGTGAAATTTATTGATTTTACCTTGAAATATAATAACTTTCGGTGTTGTATTAATTTTAGTTTGAATTGGAAGTTTATTAACTTTTTCCTTTTGGTGGGTGAAGTTTACCCACCAAGCAAGTGAATTAAAACTTGGCAAAAGACCAAAAGTTAAATACAAAATTTCGTGAAATAAAATCTCTAAAAAAGAAATGCATGTAATTTTTTTTTCTTGAAATATTACGCTTTGAAAAATCGGGGCCATCTACTTTTTTCCATAATCGATGCTGTGTATGCATGTGGGGTCGAGTCTTTGGCGAGGGACCGATCTGGCCGTGTTCGAATTGATCAGAGAAAATTGGGGAGAATAACGTTTTGATAACGTTATCCCTTAGTATTTCGAAGCTGGCCGATACTGCGTACACAGTAATTCCTTTTTGGTCGAGGTCGAAACCTTCTTCTTCTTTTTTAATCGAAGGTTGAAACCTAATCGAGATTGAAATCTCTAACGTGGAGGGAATTACACGCATAGAAATTCGGAAAAGACAATCAAACACTTGCAATTTAATTTTCTTCCTAGTAATTTTGCTCTTGGTGACCAAAAGGATTTCGTTTTTGACTCAGGTAAACCGATGGCTGAAACTTAAACCTCTACCGTATCGCATGCTTTTCGACTATTCAGGGACTCAATGCATATGATCCATTGAGTTATGTCATGTGAGATTTACGTGATCCAATGTTCGTCATTCTTTTGTTCCATATGCTTTGGAAAGCACGGAAGAGTTGCTTGTTTCACTTCATGCTTGTAACTTATTGGTACAAGGATTTAGCTCAATTTTTCTTAAGATTTCCTCCTACTTTAGCTATGAAACGATCTTGTACAAACTATCATCCAATCAAGGTAGAAGAGGTCATACATAAATCTAAGGGATATGTGTATTGGAAGATTTAAAACTTATCATGAAAATTCAATAGAATCCTAAAACCCTCAAAATATATAATTAAATCCCAAAACTTATTAAAAAGTATAATCGAATCTTAAAACTTATCAAATTAATCCAATCTAAGTCTTCTTGGTGATTGCACTTTTTGAAAATTTAAAAACTTGATTACACATTTGCAACAAGTTTTATGATTTCGTTACACTTTTAGAAAAGTTTCACGATTCAATTATATCATTATAATAAGATTTAAGACTTTCAATATATTTATATATAAATATAAATGTGGTAGTGTCTTATATAGGCTTTTCAAATTCTAATTTCGGGCCAAAAAAATTAACTGAAGGGTACCCGATCATCTTCTTGTACATGTGAAGCACCTTAAACTAAACTCGGATCCTTTGTCGGTGACCCATTTGAGGAGGCGTGCAACATAAAAACTTAGCCCAGACGTTTCATGCCGACGGTGATGGACCCGAAAAGTAAAATGTACTTGTAAGGAAAAATGAAGTTGGGGGGGGATCTCATCCAAAACGCTCTAGGTGAAAATTCGATCATCTAGAGTCAAACCTAAACGCCGGATGGATTTTTGCGGTACATGGTTCGGCCCTCGGAATCTTCTACCAACCCAACCACGGCCGTGCACCACCATAGAATTCACGATACCTGCCCCCTGAATTCAATGCCACAACAATAATCGCTAAAGAGAAAATGACCTCCATCCATGTCGACATCATCCGTCCCCCTCGTCCGGTCGGCCATTGCAGCTCTCTCTCTCTCTCTCTCTCTCTCTCTATCCGTCAGACATCGGTCCGTGCTCTTCAGCCTCCGGATCGAATCGAGCCTGGTCCCGACCACAGTCAACCCGTAATCTTTCTCGGACTCCAAAGAAGTCTCCGAACCCCAACAATCGCCGCGTGTCAAACACTCCATTCTTTCACCCACCCACTACGGAGAGAGAGAGAGAGAGAGAGATGTCATCAAACATGTCAGCCAGCATGTCGTCTGCGGCAGCCCGTGGGATGGGACCTTGGCATCGCCAAACTCTCTCCACTGTTCAGCATAAAGCACAGCAAAGCAAAGCAAAGCGAAGGGGTCGATCGATGTGATGTGAGAATTCAGACCCCGAAAAGTCAAGCACCAGGCTGTCCCTTCGATCTTGCCTTTTCATCTCATCATTCTCTCCCTCTCTCCTCTGTTCGATGAGCAAAGATTTCAACCCAGTAGGGTCAATCATCATCACGTAGCCACCCCTCTCTCCTCTTTCAAAAGCATGCCCCAGGCTCCCTAGGACTCATGAACCGAGCTACATCACCTTTTCTCTCTCCAAACAGTAGAACCCACCAACCCAAATCGCCTCCTCTCCACTGAAGAAAGCAAGAAGAAAGCAAGAAGGGAGAGAATTGAAAGAAGGAAAATTTGATAACCAGACAGCCCTTTCTCTCTCCAAACTGTACAACCCACCAAGCCATATTGTCGCTCCACTGAAGAAAGAAGAAAGAAGGAAGAAAGAAGAAGAGCCCATGAAGTCGAACGGAGGCGGCCCATCAATGCGTTCTCCGATGGCGACCTCCGCTCACTTCGCCCTCCCCCTGCTCGCTCTGTCCTCGCTCCTCTTCCCCCTCGCCGCCCCCGACCCTCGGATCGCCGAGGCCGGCCTCCTCTGCGGGAACTCCACCGCCGCCGTCAACCGGAGCGTCGTCCCCAACTTCATCGACGTCATGAAGGCCATCTCCGACGACGTCGCCGACCGGCGCTGGGGTAACTCCTCCCTCGCCTCGCCGGCGGCGGTGATGTACGGTCTCGCCCAGTGCCACGGCGACCTGATCGATGCCGACTGCAGCCGCTGCTTCGCCGAGAGCCGGACCCGGATCTCTCGGTGCCTCCCCAACTTCGGGCGGCTCTACCTCGACGGCTGCTTCCTCCGTTACGACGGCTACGATTTCTACAACGAGACCGTGGATCCGACGCACGACATGCTCAAGTGTAGCGCCAATTCGATGGCCCCAACGGAGCGAGCGGCCGAGTTCTCGGATAGGGTGGACCGGGTGCTGAGGAATGTCTCGGCCGATGCGGTGCGGAGTGGGGGCTTCGCGGTAGCCGGGGAGGACGGAGTCGGGGAGCCGCCGGGGTATATGCTTTGGCGCAGTGCTGGAGCACGCTCGACGCCGGCGGCTGCAGGATCTGTTTGGAGAATGCGACTGCGAAGGCGAGAAGCTGCGCACCAGGAGGAGAAGCGCGGGCCATGAATGCGGGTTGCTTTCTCCGTTACTCGACCACAAAGTTCTACAGCGTCCCCGTTAGCGGAGGTAACGACTTTAGTCTCCTGATCACTTGTTTACCCACTTAACTCGCCATTAAAGAAAAACCGAGGCCGTTCTATGTCCATTGTCAGATTTCGATTTTTCTAATTGTGGTTTCCTCCATATTCATCAATTAAGGCTCTTTTCATTTCTCAGAACATATGACAATTTTAATAAACTCTTTTCATAAAACAGTTGACTCAAATCTAAAAATGAGTTAGAAAAATATTTTTGGCCATTGTGTATGGGTTTTCCTTTTGAGCACTTGTTTTAATAACATTTTTTCTTTTTCCTTTTCCTTTTTAAAATATCCATTTTTAATTTTCTTTATTTTCTTTTTCGTTTTTCTTCTTTTTCGGTCAATCACCGACCATAGTGATGATCAGCGCCCGACCTTAGGCAAGATCGAGCTTGAGTTTTGTTAGATTGGCAAGGCTCGAGCCTCGTCAAAGATAAACGAGGCCTCGACATTGCTAGGGTAGCGAGATCATCTCTTGGCTATGGTTGATCATTGGCCGTCATTGTAATTGACCATCATCTGAGGCAACAATCATCTGAGGCAAAAGCAAAAAACAAAAAGGAAAAAAAAAAAAAAAAGGAAAGAGAAAATTAATTAGAAAATTCAATTTTTTAAAATAATTTAAAATTCAATTTACAAAATTTTAAAAAAATTATTTTTATAAGAACGACGTTTCATTAATCAAGGACTTGAGATGGAGTGATGGGGACTAGAGCTTGGGCATCGGGGCCAAAGCCCATCCTCCATTGACGTAGCTCCGGTCTCGATGGACTCGTGCCCATGTGTTAGAGACTTAGTCTCAATGGACCTCAATGGATTCAAGCCCAACATTGATGGACCTAGCCAAAGCAATGGATAGCGTTAGGGTTCCTATGTTCACATGTAGAGTTTTGGATTCAAATGTCAATCCCTAATAATATTTTGGATAACGTTTTCCAACTTTTTCAAAGAAGAAATCATTTTCTTGAATATTAGTTTTCCGTTAACCAAAAAATTTTTTTCTGTTGACTCATTTTCCTAATCGAACGAACACTGGAAAATGAGTAAAATGCTTTTGCAGAAAATATTTTCTATGAAATGAACATAAGCTAAGAGTGCATTTATTTGAGGAAAAGTGTTTTCCCAAAATTAGTTTCCGAACTTTCATCCGCTTGGTTCGCCAAAAATGATCAATCAATGGAAAACACTTTTCAATCGGAAAATATTCATGCATAAAATTAGGAAAGTGAATTCCTATATTTAACGAGGTAAAAACACTTTCAAAATTTATTCATCTATAATTTTTTAATATTATATTTATAAAATATTCCTTTCTTTTTTTTTCTTTTCCTTCTTCCTCTTTCGGTGACCAGCCACAAGCACAAGCTAGTGCAAGCCGACCTCAAGCAAGCTCAAGCCTCACCAACCTCACCGCGACAACCCTAGGGTCTCGGTGAGCTTGACCTTGCTCGAGGCTAGTCGATTGGCCGTTGTCGGGCCTCGATGATGGCGCTAATGGCCTATCATGGCCATCTCTAGAGCTCGGCAACCGATAGAGGAGGAAGAAGGAAAGAGAAAGAAAATAAAATAAAATATAAAATTTTTAAATTTTTAAATTTTTTTTGCATGATATTAAAATCATTTTCCAAATGAGATTAAAAAACTAAAAAAAAAATCAATCACATAACACCAAATAAAGGAAAATTAATCATTTTCTTGAAAAATGATTTTTCGGAAAACAATTGCCCTTCATGAAATTTTTCTCAAATAAACACATTCTAAATTTGATTTGATTTATTTTTGATTCGATGCTGGGATTTTTTGAATTTCTAATGAACTTGCTCATCTCAATGTTGTCTTTATCATTTTGCAGGGTCATCTAGGGTCCGCATGACCATAGCAATAGCCTCATCAGCTGGTGCAGCTACTTTACTTGTTCTCATTGGTGCATACATTGGATATAAAAAGTACAAGAAGAAACAAGGTAAACAATTCGGTTCAAATGCATAAAATGAACATCAAAGAAGAAATTATTTTCTTGAATATAAGTATAGTTTTCCGTTAACAAGAAAAAAAAAATTTCTGTTGACTCATTTTCCTAATCGAACCGAACACTACAAAATGAGTAAAATGTTTTTGCAGAAAATATTTTCTATGAAATGAACATAACCTAATAGTGCATTTATTTGAGGAAAAGTGTTTTCCTAAAATTAGTTTCCAAACTTTCAGCCAAAAATGATCAATCAATGGAAAACACTTTTCAATCAAGGAAAATATTCATGCATAAAATTAGGAAAGTGAATTCCTATATTTAACGAGGTAAAAACACTTTCAAAAATTATTCATCTATAATTTTTTAATATTATATTTATAAAATTTTTTTTTTTTTTTTTTTCTTTTCCTTCTTCCTCCCTTTCGGTGACCAGCCACAAGCACGAGCTAGTGCAAGCCGACCTCGAGCAAGCTCAAGCCTCGCCAACCTCGCCGCGACAACCCTAGGGTTTGGTGAACTTGACCTTGCTCAAGGCTGGTCAGGTTGGCCCTTATCGGGCCTCGATGATGGTGCTAATGACCTATCATGGCCATCTCCAGAGCCCGGCAACCAATAGAGGAGGAAGAAGGGAAGAGAAAGAAAATAAAATAAAATGTAAAATTTTTAAATTTTTAAATTTTTTTTGCATGATATTAAAATCATTTTCCAAATGAGATTAAAAAACTAAAAAAAAATCAATCACATAACACCAAATAAAGGAAAATTAATCATTTTCTTGAAAAATGATTTTTCGGAAAACAATTGCCCTTCATGAAATTTTTTCCCAAATAAACACATTCTAAATTTGATTTGATTTATCTTTTGATTCGATGCTGGGATTTTTGGAATTTCTAATGAACTTGCTCATCTCAATGTTGTCTTTATCATTTTGCAGGGTCATCTAGGGTCCGCATGACCATAGCAATAGCCTCATCAGCTGGTGCAGCTACTTTACTTGTTCTCATTGGTGCATACATTGGATACAAAAAGTACAAGAAGAAACAAGGTAAACAATTTGGTTTAAATGCGTAAAATGATCATCAAAGAAGAAATTTTTTTCTTGAATATAAGTATAGTTTTCCATTAACCAGAAATTTTTTTCTGTTGACTCATTTTCTTAGGGGAAAATTTCAAAAAAGGACCCAAAGTAAGCATATTTCCTCAAATAAGGACCCAAAGTGACCATTGTCTCAAATTAGGACTCAAAGTTGCTAAACCAGTGTCAAATAAGGACCTCAAATCGCCGGCCAACCAAACTTTTACCGGTAGACGAGCATGTGGCATTTCCGGTGGTCGGAATAAGGGTAATTTTGTCAAAAAAATATATCGATAGAAATTAACAAACCCTAAAAACCAAACCCCCCAAACTCTTCACGTTCTCACATCTTCTTCATATGCTCTCCATCTTCTCCATTCTTTGTCCTCTCTCGCTTGGAGCGCCCAATTTTTTTGTTAATGGAGCACGAATTGAAGCACAACAAGAAACCCCTACCTTCGTTTTTTCACATTTTCTTCCTTTTTTTTGTCTTCATTTCTTTCCAATGAAGAAGACAAATCTCAAGTAAAGCCACCTCTTCATTATTCAAACACTCGTATGTAACACGATAGCCTCGATTCTTCATCATCTTTTCTCAACCGAGAGATGGAGAACATCTCGATGTTGATGACCCATATCTCGGGCACAATTCGAATCCACTTCCACGAGAGAGAGGGAGAGAGAAAGAGAGACAAAGAGACAGAGAGACAAAGAGAGCCGAGGGGGGTGCTGGCACGTTTGTTTGGAACTCAGGGAGTCAAGGATCTTGCTCCATTAACAAAGAATTTGGGTTCTTCGAGCAAGAGGAGACAAGAAACCTAGAAGATAAAGTGCAAATGAAGAAGAACATGAAGAAGAGTTTGGAGGTTTTGTTTTTAGGGTTTGTTAATTTCTATCAATATTTTTTTTGACAAAATTGCCCTTATTCCAGCCATCGGAAATGCCACACACTCGCCGGCCGGTGAATATTTGGCTGACTAGTGATTTGAGGTCCTTATTTGAAACTGGTTTAGCCACTTGGGGTCCTTATTTGAGACAAGCCACTTGAGGTCTTTATTTGAGAAAATAGGCTTATTTCGGGTCCTTTTTGAAATTTTCCCTTTTTCTAATTGAACCAAACACTGGAAAATGAGTAAAATGTTTTTGCAAAAAATATTTTCTATGAAATGAATATAACCTAAGAGTGCATTTATTTGAGGAAAAGTGTTTTCCCAAAATTAGTTTCCAAACTTTCATCCGCTTGGTTCGCCAAAAATGATCAATCAATGGAAAACACTTTTCAATCAAGGAAAATATTCATGCATAAAATTAGGAAAGTGAATTCCTATATTTAATGAGGTAAAAACACTTTCAAAAATTATTCATCTATAATTTTTTAATATTATATTTAAAAAAATTTCTTTTTAAATTTTATTTTTTCTCTTTTCTTTTCCTTCTTCCTCCTCTTTCGGTGACCAACCACAAGCACGAGCTAGTGCAAGCCGACCTCGAGCAAGCTCAAGCCTCGCCAACCTCGCCGCGACAACCCTAGGGTCTAGTGAGCTTGACCTTGCTCAAGGCTGGTCAGGTTGGCCCTTGCCAGGCCTTTATGATGGCGCTAATGGCCTGTCATGGCCATCTCTAGAGCCGAGCAACCGATAGAGGAGGAAGAAGGGAAGAGAAAGAAAATAAAATAAAATGTAAAAAATAAAAATATTTAAATTTTTTTGCATGATATTAAAATCATTTTCCAAATGAGATTAAAAAACTAAAAAAATTCAATCACATAACACCAAATAAAGGAAAATTAATCATTTTCTTGAAATATGATTTTCGGAAAACAATTGCCCTTCATGAATTTTTTTTCCCAAATAAACACATTCTAAATTTGATTTGATTTATCTTTTGATTCGATGCTGGGATTTTTGGAATTTCTAATGAACTTGCTCATCTCAATGTTGTCTTTATCATTTTGCAGGGTCATCTAGGGTCCGCATGACCATAGCAATAGCCTCATTAGCTGGTGTAGCTACTTTACTTGTTATCATTGGTGCATATATTGGATACAAAAAGTACAAGAAGAAACAAGGTAAACAATTCGGTTCAAATGCGTAAAATGATCATCTTGGTGATTCTTGAGCACAAGCTTGATCATATGAATTTCGCATTCATCCATTTTCAGTGCATAATAGCCTCATGCAATTACTAGCGAGAGAGAGCAAGTTTAGATTATATTTCAAGTATGAGAAATTGGAGAAGGCCACCAACTTCTTCCATGACTCGAGGAAGCTAGGGCAAGGTGGGGGCGGTTCCGTATACAAGGGGATTTTACCCAACGGGAAGGTCATCGCTGTTAAGCGGTTGGTGTTCAACACGCAACAATGGGCGGACGACCTCTTCAACGAGGTAACCCTGATCAACGGCATCCAACACAAGAACCTCGTCCGGCTTCTGGGATGCAACATCGAAGGCCCAAAGAGCCTCCTCGTCTACGAATATGTTCCTAACAAAAGTCTTGATCAAGTTCTTTTTGGTAAGTAGCTGGTCGTTGCATAACTGCATAATAATAACAAAGTCATCATTCGATGCCAATAAGAGAACTACCCTTTTATGACAAGCATTGGTTTAGTGTGCAATTTTAGTAACTGATTTCTTGTATTACAAGCAATGTTTCAGTCTTATGATTTTCGAGTTGTAGGTTTCAGAAATCTGCTCCATTAGCGTCTTGCCATTCCACTTCTTATGTTATGTCTATTGCACTATGCTCTACTTGTCTTTCCAAAGCACGAGGCCATCCCAATAAGTGAATATAATCTTTTGATGTAGTCGACAATGCAACTCACGTCCTGACTTGGGAGGAGAGGCTGCACATCATCATAGGAATAGCTAAGGGCCTTGTGTATCTTCATGGAGGCTCTGGAGTGAAAATCATTCACCGGGACATAAAAGCCAGCAACATTCTCCTCGATGAGAATCTCACAGCGAAAATCGCAGATTTCGGACTTGTCCGATGCATTGCTCCGAATAAGTCTCATCTTAGCACAGGAATTGCTGGCACATTGTAAGAATGCATGTTCAATCACTAACCTGCTAGAAACCATAGTCAGCACTTTCTATTTCCTTAATATGACAAGTTTGGCCAGTCGAAGTGCTTTCGTGTATCATCCTTCTCTTCACTTCACATCTTCTCCAGGCTAAGTTTGGTTTATATCTAAAACACAGTTAACTGTACAGCGGTTACATGGCGCCCGAATACCTCGTAAGGGGACAGCTAACAGAGAAAGCCGATGTGTATGCTTTTGGGGTGGTGGTTCTTGAAATCTTAAGGGTAGGAAGAATAGCATACACACACAGGGATCCAGCTCGGTATTACAGTCGGTAAGATTGCTTGTCCCTATGATCAGGAAGAACTTAGACCGACATTTACTTTCCTGGCCACGCTACACCAGGATAATCTAATGTAAACCTTAATTTGCCCAACAACTTTGAATAAATCGTTGCATTTTACGTTAGTGTTAGCAGATTTATCTTCAGACGTAAGGGAGCCATGGAAATTTCATGATTGCTTTGCAGGTTTGGAAGCATTACAAGTCGAATAATTTAGCTGCGTGCATTGATCCGGCCTTACAAGGTGAATTCCCTATCCTGGAGGCGTCAAATGTGATCCAAATCGGCCTTCTGTGCACTCAAGCCTCCGTGGTTTTGCGACCATCCATGTCTGAAGTAGTCGAGATGCTCCACGACAAAGATCGTGTAGTGCCCCAACCGAAGCAACCCCCGTTCCTCAACGCTAGCGTTCTGTACGACAAATCCAGCAACAGAAGCAGTACATGCACACATGGTTGTCCAACCAGCTCACAGCATCCGAGTTCTCTTCCAGCTTGATGGAAGCCCGTGGTTGAATATCTGGGACAGGATCGAAGCATTGGAGCGTAGGTAGAAGAGGGACCTAATCTTTGTACGGTAAATGGTATAAGCATATCTCATGAACAGAAAATCCATTCATAAACTGGGATCACACAGATTCTTAATTATGCAGCCAGGCAACGTTGTCGCATTCAATTTAATTTCCAGGAAGCACTCAAATTGTTGAGAATGTCTTCTGCTTTCTCCGGTTGTAGTTGCAGACAACCTATGCACACACAAACGAATACAAACACTTGCCAACGACTGACGGAGGACCACTTTGCAAACGATTGGCGGTGCAGATTTTAGTGACACCAGGGCATGAGTCGAATTATCCTTACTTGGTTAGCAGCATGCTCAGATGACGAGGAGTCCAATCTTAAATCCATAAATCATGAATATCCCGCGAATATATGAATCTAAGTGAGATGCGATCACCATGTTTTTTCATTGTTTTAGATTGAAGAATCACACCATGTTGGGATGTTTCGATTCCAGAGTCAGTCATTGGTTATGTGATAAAAGGAAAGAAAAGGAAACAAACGTCGTTCTGTTTCTTCATAGTTTTATGTCGTTCTTTCTTCTCTTTTTTGGTCGCAATAGTTTTATGTCAGCTTCAAAATCCGAGACTGTCTCGCTTACACTTTGCTGCCTATCACTTCGAACCATCGTCACACGTCCTCTTCTGCATTGATTTCACGAAAATAATGACGACAAGAAAAAGAAATTCTGCATTCCCAAAGGTGGCGATCGAGAGGAACACAGACCCTGAAGAAAGCTCCTTTCATGACGATGAAGGTGAAGATGGCCCTGAACCAGAAACCTTGGAAGAAGAACTTCCGGAGAGGAGAGACTCTCATGGATGGATGGATGCTGAGAAGAAAAGCAAAGCACCCTTCACCACTAGTCTCAAGGAATGCAGTAACATTAGATACTTTGGGCACGTACGTTGTGTTAATTCATAACCATATATCGCAATTGCAATCTGAGCCTAAGATCCAACTTTCTCCGGAGACGAATCCCTTCATGAACAACATTACTCCTAGTATAGATTGCGCGAGGGGAGGGAGGAACCCGGTACTCGTGAATGTTAAGGCAGGGCGGAGCTGGTGCTGCTGGGACTTGCCAAGCACCCTGAGGGTGTTGGAGTTCAGCCTCTTCAGCAACGCTCTCACCATTTTCGATCACTTCCGTTGATCGGCGGAGCGATAAAAACCTTGTCTCGTGGAGAAGATGAATAATCCCTCCTCTTTACTTCTTGGGTGTCTCTTGATTTACAGGCAGAGAGGACCAAGAGAAAAAGAAGAGTTGACACATAGCAAGAAAGCTATCAATACCATTGTTGGATTAGCCCGATTGGGAAAAGTAATGTTGATAGCGCGTGGCAGAAACTCAATACCTTCACCTAGGAAGATCATGAAGTTCGAGTCCGTTAACATATTAAGTCGGACTTACCTTCAATCAAAAACTTAAACTAATGAGTTATTGGTAAATTATGATATATTAACTGTTTTATGTTACACCACTTATCCAATGTGGATTTTTCAATACAACTAACTTGCACGTGTATCGTAACAAGTGAGACGGGGCAAAGATGCAACTATTATGCAAGAGATAGTAGAAGCTACAAGGTGCATTGGTCATGTCTTATGCTAGCCTGTGGAGTCAAAAGAACTCGTGTACATATTCTCATTCATTTCTTTCCTTTGTCCTACATTTTATCTTAGCATTTCCATTGCCACCCAATTTGTACATGCAAATATAACGTTTTTTTTATACCCCTTACTCTTGTATTTGGACTCGGTTTTAATGAAGTGAAAGTCTCTTTTCTGACAAGAAAAAAAGATAAATAACATAATCGGGTTGGGTCTGCTCATACTTAAAGCCCATATGGTGAGGATTCTTCACCAGCCTTTCTGGATCCTCGCTCTAAAGTGTTTCTCTTCAAATCTTCATATTCTTTCTTTAGTTTGATTTTGGGATCCACAACTTCTACTCGTGAAAGGTAATGACAACATCCCCATGGACATGGCCATTCCAGATGGCGTATAACATAGTATTGGAGCCTTGAGATTATTGAGTAGACGTATAACATATGATCCTAACAACGGATTAGCAAGAAATGTGTAACTTAGGTATGACTCGAATTGAAGCTATCCGGATCTTATTTTATTCTCAATACCATGAAAAGTCATTTGAAAACGGTCTTCACCTATTCATGATAATATATATATACACACACACACTCGACAAGTTAGGTCGCGAGGTCAATGTCAACATGGTCTCCTTGCCAAACATGTGCCAACATAAGATTAAGAAGGGTTCAAAAAAGCCAACGGATGAAGCAGCTCACTCTGTGCCAAAACATCAGCTGCCCTGCAATACATGATGCGCTCATGTGTTAGGTGAACGTAACGACTATAGTTGATCACAGCCTGTGAACTTGGGTTTACCGTTCATCTCGACTCGACTGAAGATGCGCATGGATCATGAGCTGTAAGCGGGATAGGGGCATGCTTAGAGACGAGAGGACTCACTCCCACCACTGGGCATGGCGCGGTGCATGGCTGACATGCTGCGAATAGACATTACAGCGTTCATACCAGAGATTTCGCATTCGGAAACACCACATGCATCTCGCCATCGATTCTTCTTTCGAGGTTGCACGTTCATGGTTCAGTTTTCAGAGAGATAGGGATGGTTTTTCTGCAGGTATATTCGGCCATGAGTTTGGTTTCCCTTGGATCTTGTAGACGATAATACGAGTCATAAGGACAGTAAGAAACGATGTGGCGTTACTTCAGATTCCCTTTTGGCGACAAGCGTGTATGTTTGTCGGAAGAGAGGTCTAATATTGCTCTCTTCCCAATACATTTTATCTCTAATATATGCTATTTACACGAGGATGATGCTGCCTCGTTTGAGGGAAAAAGAAAACGCACTGACTTGGGAAATACTTATATGTTGGGATGATTCTACTGTTTCATTGAAATAAACAAAATATATTTTCTTGCTAGTAAAAATTTGAAATAAATCGTTAAATAGTAAACAATAATTGGTAAAACAAGTTACCGACTGCGATTTCCGGTTAACTAGTTCGTTATGAAATTACCATATCCTTTTGGCAATTTACAAGTCACCAAGTTTTAAAAAAAATAAAAAATAAAAAAAAGGTTTTCTCACCAACTTTTACTTATCATTCTTACTAATGCCTTAAATCTAGTGACTCTTATGTGAGTTTGTCAATCTTTCTTTGGATGGATTGCTAAATTTTCTCCGATTACCAATTTTTATTGGGTTACGACTTCTCCGTTGAATTATTTAATGACTTTTATTTTTTTTAAAATTTATCAACTCTTGTAATCATTTCTTAACTTTTTGAAATGTGAGGGAAGTCTTATAGCAAATTAGTAAGTTCTAGCATATTTCTCAATCTCAATTTATATTCCTCATATCTTGCTTCCCAAAAACACAACACCATTCTATGGCGAATTTACAAGGGGATTCATGTCATACTCTAATCACCCAAGTTGTTTGCGAAGCATGTTTCCACGTCGACAATTGTCTAGGATATTAGACGGAAGCTAACAAATGGGATATTTGTCATGTGTGTCTCGGTTTGCTATGTTTTTATGACACGAAAGTTAGTTATAGATAGATAGTTATGATATTTTTGAGACACAAAAATTAGTTAACAATAAATATAGCATTGGTTTACCAGCTTGAGATATTTTCTTGTATCAATCTAGTGGCTAACTTAAATAAGAGTTAGTAATTCAAAACTAGTTGAGAACTCACTCAAAGAAAAGTTGATAAGTCACTTGATTAAAGCTAGTAATTTTATATGAAAATTGGGAAATTCAATGTGTTGTACAATATGACCACCCTTCCCATTTGGGAAGAGAGAGATAGGAAGTTCGATTCCCTATCTTCTCAAGAAGCCGAGTAGGAATGCTTGCGTGAAGAAGTCGAGTTTTGCAACATGTACACAACACTTCGCACACATAATAAATTGTAAAATAAATGGCTTGTAACATGGATATATATATATATATATAATAAGAAGATAAAAGTAAATATGTTGAATGTCTTGTAAAATAGATATAAAATAGGATCAGATAAAAATAATATAAAAAGGTGTCGTGCGACACGTTCGAGTTCAAGTTGAAGCTCCTTTTGCCATGAAGGTTAAATTAGGGGTGAGTGCCAATTATATTTTGGCTAAGTTAAAAAAAAAAAGTTGGGGATAAGATAATATAATGTCCAACCTAATCCATCTTTTACTATATTCTCCATTGTCACTTTGAAGAGAGAGATGGATGTGGATTGATGTTGACATGTCACCAGCGTCCTTTTTCTTTGTTTTTTCATTCTTCTTCTTTTTTCTTTTTTGGTCATATTTTATCTTTTCTTTCTTTCGAAGATATGCACGATGGAATGGGAAAAGTTGACCGTATGGAGTGTTCTCTCAATCAGCGCGCATAGTCAAAGTCGCAAACCCTTTTCTCTCCTCTTCTTCTTCTTCTTCTTTTTAATTGGGAGGGGGTCATATTGATTTTGTCTGTAATTGCATAATGATAATAGTCAAAAGTTTTAAATGGTGTTTGACAACAATGAAATCAGTGAATTCTTCTTCGAACGGTAATAGGGAAATCTTTTTCTCCCTACCTAAGTCCCGTGTGCTTTATTTTATCTATACAGTTATAAAAAAATCTTATCTAATTACACACGACACGTGAAAAGTGTGCATTGAAAACTATAAATTTTTGTTATTTGATTGCTTAATAAATTGGATAGACGGAACTTTTCAACATAATTCCCTTTTTAATTGTTTTTTCCTTTCTACTGTCATTTTCCTCTAGAATTTGTTTACCTTTGATTTTCTAGAACTTCCACCGTCAAGATTTCAAATTCATTGGTTTTTTCCTACGGGGAAAATGCTTTTGGTTACTTTTTCTTCAATCGCCTAACCATCTATCTCATGGCCAAAAATTCAAGTTCCTTGAATTTTAACCTAAGTATGGTGCCGTAATAATTCATTTTCTTCTTGATAAAGGAATTACGTGATCTCAATGTCCATTTTTTATTGTTGCGACTCTAACTACAACCATTTCGTTTTACCAATTTTTTTGACATTTCATTCTATTGATAAAATTTATTGTTTTTACCTTGAAATATGATAACTTTTGGTGTCATATTAATTTTAGTTTGAATTGGAAGTTTATTAACTTTTCCTTTTGGTGCGTGAAGTTTGCCCACCAAGCAAGGGAATTAAAACTGGGTGAAAGACCAAAAGTTAAATATAACATATGAATTATATGCAAGTTTCCCTGGATTTAGAGCTAAAAAGAAAATTTTTGCCCGTAAATCAAGATTGTATTCATCAAAATTTAAAAAAAAAAAATCAAAGAGAGTTTTGAGCAGAAATCCTATTAGTTAGTGAAAGGAAAAAAGAAAAAAAATCAAATTGTGTTTCTTTTTTAATATGGAAAAGGGTCTAAGAAAATTTCGTGAAATAAAATCTTTAAAAAAAAAGAATGCATGCTTTTTTTGTGAAATATTAAATCTTGAATCATAGTTTTAGACCGTCCTTTTTTGTGTTGGGAAAGGGGGGGAAGGGATTAAACTATTGTTTTTGTGGGCTCAAGCGTTGAAAATTATAAATTCTCATTATTTGATTGCTTAATGTATAATTGGACAGCTCTTTTCAACGCAATCTCCATTTCAATTGCTTTTCTTTTTCTTTTTTTTTTGTCATTTTCCTTTTGAATTTGTTTACCTTTGAGCTTCTAGAGCTTTGCCGTCAAGATTTCAAATTCATCGGTTTTTCCTATAGGGAAAATTGCTTTTTCAACTACCTTCTATATTACGGCAAAAATTCAAGTGCTGCGAATTTTCATCTCAATATGGTGCTGTAGTAATTCATTTTCTCCTTGATAAAAGAATGACGTGACCTCCACGTCCAATTATTCCATGGTCACGACGTTAACAGCATTATTTTCGCTTTACCGGCTTTTTTTCTGACATTTGACTCTATTAGTGAAATTTATTGATTTTACCTTGAAATATAATAACTTTCGGTGTTGTATTAATTTTAGTTTGAATTGGAAGTTTATTAACTTTTTTTCCTTTTGGTGGGTGAAGTTTACCCACCAAGCAAGTGAATTAAAACTTGGCAAAAGACCAAAAGTTAAATACAAAATTTCGTGAAATAAAATCTCTAAAAAGAAATGCATGTAATTTTTTTCTTGAAATATTACGCTTTGAAAAATCGGGGCCATCTACTTTTTCCATAATCGATGCTGTGTATGCATGTGGGGTCGAGTCTTTGGGGAGGGACCGATCTGGCCGTGTTCGAATTGATCAGAGAAAATTGGGGAGAATAACGTTTTGATAACGTTATCCCTTAGTATTTCGAAGCTGGCCGATATTGCGTACACGATAATTCCTTTTTGGTCGAGGTCGAAACCTTTTTTTTTTTTTTAATCGAAGGTTGAAACCTAATCGAGATTGAAATCTCTAACGTGGAGGGAATTACACGCATAGAAATTCGAAAAATACAATCAAACACTTGCAATTTAATTTTCTTCCTAGTAATTTTGCACTTGGTGACCAAAAGGATTTCGTGTTCGACTCAAGTAAACTGATGGCTGAAACTTAAACGTCTACCGTATCGCATGCTTTTTGACCATTCAAGGACTCAATGCATATGATCCATTGAGTTATGTCATGTGAGATTTACATGATCCAATGTTCGTCATTCTTTTGTTCCACATGCTTTGGAAAGCATGGAAGAGTTGCTTGTTAACTTATTGGTACAAGGATTTGGCTCAATTTTTCCTAAGACTTCCTCCTACTTTAGCTATGAAACGATCTTGTACAAACTATCATCCAATCAAGGTAGAAGAGGTCATACATAAATCTAAGGGATAAGTGTATTGGAAGATTTAAAACTTATCATGAAAATTCAATAGAATCCTAAAACCCTCAAAATATATAATTAAATCCCAAAACTTATTAACAAGTATAATTGAATCTTAAAACTTATCAAATTAATCCAACTAAGTCTTTTGGTGATTGCACTTTTTGAAAATTTAAAAACTTGATTGTACATTTGCAACAAATTTTATAATTTTGTTGCACTTTTGGAAAAGTTTTACGATTCAATTATATCATTGTGATAAAATTTAAAACTTTCAATGTATTTATATGTAAATATAAATGTGGTAGTGTCTTATATAGACTTTTCAAATTCTAATTTCGGGCCAAAAAAATTAACTGAAGGGTGCCTGATCATCTTCTTGTACATGTGAAGCACCTTAAACTAAACTCGGATCCTTTGTTGGCGACCCATTTGAGGAGGCGTGCAACATAAAAACTTAGCCCAGACGTTTCATGCCGACGGTGATGGACCGAAAAGTAAAATGTACTTGTAAGGAAAAAATGAAGTGGGGGGGGATCTCATCCAAAACGCTCTAGGTGAAAATTCGATCATCTAAAGTCAAAACTAAACGCGGGATGGATTTTTGCGGTACATGGTTAGGCCCTCGGAATCTTCTACCAACCCAACCACGGCCGTGCACCACCATAGAATTCACGGTACCTGCCCCCTGAATTCAATGCCACAACAATAATCGCTAAAGAGAAAATGACCTCCATCCATGTCGACATCATCCGTCGCCCTCGTCCGGTCGGCCATTGCAGCTCTCTCTATCCGTCAGACATCGGTCCGTGCTCTTCAGCCTCCGGATCGAATCGAGCCTGGTCCCGACCACCGTCAACCCGTAATCTTTCTCGGACTCCAAAGAAGTCTCCGAACCCCAACAATCGCCGCGTGTCAAACACTCCATTCTTTCACCCACCCACTACGGGAGAGAAGGAGAGAGAGAGAGAGATGTCATCAAACATGTCAGCAAGCATGTCGTCTGCGGCAGCCCGTGGGACCTTGGCATCGCCAAACTCTCTCCACTGTTCAGCATAAAGCACAGCAAAGCGAAGCAAAGCGAAGGGGTCGATCGATGTGATGTGAGAATTCATACCCCGAAAAGTCAAGCACCAGGCTGTCCCTTCGATCTTGCCTTTTCATCTCCATCACCTCTGTTCGATGAGCAAAGATTTCAACCCAGTAGGGTCAATCATCATCACGCAGCCACCCCTCTCTCCTCTTTCAAAAGCATGCCCCAGGCTCCCTAGGACTCATGAACCGAGCTACATCACCTTTTCTCTCTCCAAACAGTAGAACCCACCAACCCAAATCGCCTCCTCTCCACTGAAGAAAGCAAGAAGAAAGCAAGAAGGGAGAGAATTGAAAGAAGGAAAATTTGATAACCAGACAGCCCTTTCTCTCTCCAAACTGTACAACCCATCAAGCCATATTGTCGCTCCACTGAAGAAAGAAGAAGAGCCCATGAAGTCGAACGGAGGCAGCCCATCAATGCGTTCTCCGATGGCGACCTCCGCTCACTTCGCCCTCCCCCTGCTCGCTCTGTCCTCGCTCCTCTTCCCCCTCGCCGCCCCCGACCCTCGGATCGCCGAGGCCGGCCTCCTCTGCGGGAACTCCACCGCCGCCGTCAACCGGAGCGTCGTCCCCAACTTCATCGACGTCATGAAGGCCATCTCCGACGACGTCACCGACCGGCGCTGGGGTAACTCCTCCCTCGCCTCGCCGGCCGGCGGTGATGTACGGCCTCGCCCAGTGCCACGGTGACCTGGTCGAGACCGACTGCCTCCTCTGCTTCGCCGAGAGCCGGACCCGGATCCCCCGCTGCCTCCCCAACTTCGGCCGGATCTACCTCGACGGCTGCTTCCTCCGTTACGACGGCTACGACTTCTACAACGAGACCGTGGATCCGACGCACGACAGGCTCAAGTGTAGCGCCAATTCGACGGTCCCGGCGGAGCGAGCGGCCGAGTTCTCGGATAGGGTGGACCGGGTGCTGCGGAACGTCTCGGCCAGAGCGGTGCGGAGTGGGGGCTTCGCGGTGGCCGGGGAGGACGGAGTCGCGGGAGCCGCCGGGGTATATGCTTTGGCGCAGTGCTGGAGCACGCTCGACGCCGGCGGCTGCAGGGTCTGTTTGGAGAATGCGACTGCAAAGGCGAGAAGCTGCCCCGGAGGAGAAGCACGGGCCATGAACGCCGGATGCTTCCTCCGGTACTCGACGGCGAAGTTCTACAGCGTCCCCGTCGGCGGAGGTAACGACTCAGCCTCTCGATCACTGCTTTCCTCCATGTTCGTCGGTTAAGTTCGATCTGATTGATCCTGCGATTTGATGTCGCCGGAGTTTCGGAATTTCTGATGATCTCTGCTAATCTCGACCCGAATATCGGGTTGAACACGTCGATCTTTCATTCGAGTTTGTATAGAATCACTTGAAGGATGCGATGATGTTGTCTCTATCATTTCGCAGGGTCGTCCAGGGTCCGCACCACCGTAGTTATAGCATCGTCGGCTGCTGCCGCGACTTCACTCATTCTCATCGGCGCATACATTGGATACAAAAAGTACTCCAAGGAGAAACTAGGTAATCGATTCGAATCCAATGCGTGAAAATGATATCTTGGTGATTTTCGAACTCGACCTTGAAGATGCGAATTTCGCATCCATATCCATTTCCAGTGCAGAATAGCCTCATGAGATTACCAGCGAGCGTGAGCAAGTCCAGCTTGTATTTCAAGTACGAGACGCTGGAGAAGGCCACCGACTTCTTCCACGACTCGAGGAAGCTGGGGCAAGGAGGGGCCGGCTCTGTGTACAAGGGGATCCTGCCTGACGGTAAGGTCGTCGCGGTGAAGCGGCTGGTGTTCAACACGCGCCAATGGGTGGACGACTTCTTCAATGAGGTGAACCTGATCAACGGGATCCAACACAAAACCTCGTCCAGCTTCTGGGATGCAGCATCGAGGGCCCAGAAAGCCTCCTGGTCTACGAATATCTTCCTAACAGAAGTCTCGATCAAGTGCTTTTCGGTAAGTAGCCGATTGTCGCATAACTGCATAGCACTAACATGGTAATTGATCGATGCTGAGAAGAGATCTACCCGTGTTACGACAAGCATTGCGGTCTGCAACCTTACTAACTGGTTTCTTGTATCGCAAGCAATGTTTCGATCATATGATTTAGAGTCATTAGGCTTCAAAAATCTGCTCCATTAGTGTCTTGCCGTCACACTTCTCCTGTTATGTCGGCCGCACTCCATTCTGCTGGTCTTTGAGGCGGCCCCGATAAGCGAATAGAATCTTCTGTTGTTGCAGTCAACGATGCGTCCCACGTCCTGACTTGGGAGGAGAGGCTGCACATCATCTCAGGAACAGCCGAGGGCCTTGCGTATCTTCACGGCGGCTGCGGAGTGAAGATCATCCACCGGGACATAAAGACCAGCAACATCCTCCTCGATGAGAATCTCACGGCAAAAATCGCAGACTTCGGGCTTGCCCGATGCATTGCTCCAGACAAGTCTCATCTCAGCACGGGAATTGCCGGCACACTGTAAGAAGAATGCATGTTCAATCACTAGCCTGCTCAAAACCACAGCCGGCACTTTCTATTTCCTTAATCTTCGTCTTGATCACTTCACATCTTCTCCGGGCTGAGTTTGGTTTTTCTCTAAAAGACGGTTAACTATGCAGTGGTTACATGGCGCCTGAATATCTTGTCAGGGGACAGCTAACAGAGAAAGCCGATGTTTATGCTTTCGGGGTGCTGGTTCTTGAAATCTTGAGCGGTAGGAAGAGCAGTATATTCGCACAGGGTTCAGGCTCGGTATTGCAGTCGGTAAGACTGCTTTCTGTGCTTAGCATTAGCAGATTGATGTATAGATGTGTGATAAAAAGTCATTCACGGAACTTCCATGCTTTGCTTTTCAGGTATGGAAGCATTACAAGTTGAACAACTTAGCCGCCTGTGTCGATCCGGCCTTACGAGGCAAATTCCCCATCCCGGAGGCATCGGGCGTGCTCCAGATCAGCCTCCTGTGCACGCAGGCCTCCATGGAGCTGCGGCCGACCATGTCCAGAGTCGTCGAGATGCTCCGCGACAGGGACCGTGCCATCCCCCAGCCGAAGCAACCCCCATTCCTCAACGCCAGCGTGCTATCTGACGAGTCCAGCAGCAGGAGCTCCTACACGCAAACGTGGCTGTCGACCCAGCTGACGGCATCCGAGGCATCGTCCAGCATGACGGGAAGCCCACGGACAAACGGCCGGCGCGCAATCCAAGCGTCCGAGCTGAGGTAGTAGGGAAGGCGGGTTCCGTCCTTTGTAAATAAGCTGGGATCGTCCAGGTTCTACAATTCTACAGCCACGCCAATGCTGTCGCGTTCCATTCATTCTTTTCTGGAAGCGCTCCTCGAACTGTCAAAGAATGTCTTCCTGCTTTCTCCGGTCAAACTTTGCTGCGTTGACCCTTATCCTCCGAAGAATGTCCTGACGTGGGGCCCGGCATTCTCGGCAGTTTGGGTTGTCCGGCCTGCATTCGAGGTGCTGACAGTCTGACTCGCGGCGGATCTAGGGTGGAGCCATGTGGCGCGAATCTCCTTCAGTACCAGATTAGGAGAGAAGATAGTGAAACCTTTTCACTCTTTTCCTTCTTACGAATTTAATCTTAAAAATTACACGTGAAATTTTAATGTAATTATTTCGATCCATTTTTGTCAGGAAATCATTGTCGTGGCAATTTGATTATTCGCCGGCCATCCTAATAATTAATCATAAGGATCATATTGAAAAAAATTCACACAAAAATTTCAAATTGAATTGACAAAGTTGAAAATTTTAAAACTAAATTATAATTCTTACATTAGATTCATAAGTGATTCTCTCAAATTTATCTTTGCCATAAAGATATATTTTCTTAGATTTTCTCAAATTTTTTGAGTGATTATGGTCAATTTTTATCGAAAATTCAATTATCGATGGTCATCTTACAAATTGATTGGAAGGATCGTATTAAAATTTTACTAAATAAATTTGATATATATATATATATATATATATTATATAATGATTTAGGGTAATCATACTAAAATTAAAAGGCTATGGATAAATTCAAAAATTCAAAGATTAAATTAAATATTAAATTAAAATTAATATATTATATGATATATTAAATTAAAATTCAGGAATATTTGTTTCATTTATCCCAAAAAATGCGCCTAACCTCCATTGGCGCCTTCTCAGTACGGACTTTTCTCTCTCTTCCCTGATGTCCGAACGCCACAGTGATCGGATAAGAGCGTCGAGTCGTCGTCGTCGTCTCCCTGCGTCTCCGTCTGCATCTCTGCGCGCGCGCGCGAGCGAGCGATCATGACTCCGAGCGCCGTCGGCTCCGGCGCGCCTCTCGAGTGGAAGCTCTGTCAGGTTTTCGGCGAGCCGTCTCCCGGAGAGGAAGCTCGCGACGGTGAGCCGCTTTGCTCAGTAGGCCGTTTCTTCTTTGAACTCCGGCGAGAGCTGTCCGAGGATGACGCTCCGTTTCGGAGAACGATCTCGTATAGTTTATAGTTTGATTGTTTTAGCTCGTGTACGTAAGCTGGTCGCGGTGGTGGCGACTGCGAACATGTGCCGCTGTGTCGGGGGTTCGGAAGTTTTCGGTACTTTTCGTGATTCGTATCACTGGCGATGCGGTACGGTTTTCTTATGCTGTCGGTTTGTGGACGTTCTTTCAGATGCTGTGATATCTGCGATTGAGTTCGATAAGACGGGGATCACCTCGCCGTCGGCGACCGTGGTGGCCGTGTCATCATCTTCAGGAGAAAGGACGGTAAAGATGTGAGCGACGCGTCCTCTCTTTGGAATTTTCGCGATCTTTCTGACCTTTTTAAAATGCTTGCTTAATCGATCGCTCGTGCTTCGAATCAGCACCGTTTGCGGAGTCAGTTGGAGCGGTCGGATTCTGACTTCGCATGGCATCCCGAGTATCGATATATGACTGAATTTCAGAGTCACGAACCTGAGGTGGAAAGACGCTTTGTTCTCGAGCGTAGGTTAATTCTCTATTGTGCAATATTCAAAGATTTACTGTAGTTCTGTTGTCTTCTTCTTTTTTTCCCCTTCTCTAGTTCGATTATTTGAAGAGTCTGGAAATTGAAGAGAAAATCAATAAAGTTAAATGGTGTCCGATGCCCAATGGATCCCTTTTCATGCTTTCAACCAACGACAGGACAATTAAACTCTGGAAGGTATGGATATATCTGGCCAGCAAGGCCTTCCATGTTCAATTCTTCAAATTCCTGAGATATGTTCTTGGAATCTTGAGTTTCACATGACAGTTGAATCTGATACTCAGAGTATGTACTCCTTCATTTACTATGTTTGGATGGGAGGAATTCAAAAGAGGGGAAATGATTTAGTTAATCTTTAGGGAGAAGTAAAGAAAAGAAAAACAACTCATGCATTGTGTTTGGTGAGGGCGATTAGGAGAAAAGGGAAAAAATTTAACCATCTCATTTTCGGAAGGATTTGGAACTTACTAAGAATGACCAAACAGGATTATCTATAGATAATCTGCTTAGATCCCTTCTCATCTCTCCAGAACCAAACATATTGTGTTGATTCTAGCTCAAGTGAAGAACCACTCGCGGTCATTGTGAAGATTTGCCTCAAAAAAAGTGTATAACGCCTCTGGGAATATTTCTATACTGTGAATAACATGTATAGTTTCAATATTTCATAATTTATCAGATGAACAGAGAATCATTCTTTCAGCTCTTTCAAACAAGGTTTTTGGAAATTAGCAGTCAATATCAGATGCTTTTCCTCTCCTTATATTGTTATAAATTTTTCAAAGATCAAGTGCTTTGATAATGTTGAGGGTAAATATGCAGTAACTCCATAAGCATGTTCGTCAGATTATAGCATATTGATCAGGAAAGATGTGAGGAAATAGGCAGCGGCTAGACAGACTTTTAATATTTGTTGCTTGTGGGTATCTGCATTTGCATCTATGATTATTGATGAGGGTAATTTCTTAGGCCTTCTTGACTACCTCTTCTTAACCCCTTTTTGCAGTTTGATTTGATTGTTCTCCTGCTCGAGCTTAGCTGCATGCTTTTAGCTGTCCAATTTGTTCCATTTTGTTATTTTTGAAGCCAGGTAAAGGAACGTAAGATAAAGAAAGTGATAGAAAAGGATTTCAATCCATATATTTGTCCGGAGAATGCACTATTGGGAGAAACAAGTCACTTGAGTGATCAAGAGAATATTAATTTTGATAATGGCTATCATCCGGAATGGATGGAGAAAATAGCTCAGCAAGAGTTACCTTCACACGAACTTCCAGGGGTATGTACTGGTGTAGATTTACTGCTTTTCCCAACCTTATTCTTTGAGTGACAGGATAATAATGTGTGTTGATGCAAAACTAGATTGCCAATATTAGCGATGATGCTCTTGCGCGATGTCGAAAGATTTACGCTCATGCTCATGATTTCAACATAAACTCAGTTTCAAATAACAGGTAATGATGGTTATTTTGTTCAGTTAGTTGAATAACTATTTTAGGTTATTTTAGAACTTGCTGCATAATATTTAGTTGCACTAGTCGAGCATGGCTTTCCAACTGGCTGTTCCATAAAGAATTGAACAATGACGAAATATCCTCTCTGCCTAATGATGTGTCTAGTGCTTCTTCAACACATGACAAGTTCCTAAGCGCGTGCATCTCTAGTCATTTTACACCAGTTTATTACTAGGGCATTTTGTAGGGGAAGGTGAAGGTCGGGTTGCCTCAAATTTCCTTAAAACTTGCTTTTCCTTAAAACTGACATTTAACAGTTTCTGTTTTATAATCTCTACAGTGATGGTGAGACCTTTGTTTCTGCCGATGACCTTAGGATTAATTTGTGGAACACGGAGATCAGTAGTCAATGTTTCAATATAATTGACATAAAACCAACAAATATGGAGGATTTGACTGGTAATTTCGGTGCCTTGTTTGCTGACCATTCTTTACTTCTGCCGGTGGCTAACTGAGTGATTGACTTAGCAATCACCCTTACTATACTGTGATGCTACTCCACTTAACTTTTGTTGTTATTTGTAAACGCTTCCATCTCCTGTGCAGAGGTCATAACTTCAGCTCAGTTCCATCCAGTTCACTGCAATCTGCTTGCTTACGGCAGTTCAAGAGGCTTCATCCGTCTAGTTGATATGCGGCAATCAGCCTTATGTGATCATAGTGCAAGGATGTGAGTCACAGCCAACTATGTTGTTTGATTTTTCAGGTCCATTGTGCATTTATATCATAAGTTTTCTTGTCATCTGCACATGTTCTTGTTCCAATACGTGGCATCAAAAGCTTAGATATACAGGTTACAGGATGGAGAACAGTGTGGTTCTAAATCATTTTTCACAGAGATCATTGCATCGATCTCCGACATAAAATTTGCAGCTGATGGCCGGTACCTTATGAGCCGTGATTACTTAAACTTAAAGGTAAGCTAATTTTCATGGATTTATTTTGCTTGTGCTTTGGCAACATCCCTAAACAGCCAAAAAAGGAAGATTATAATGCAAACATACGCACAAGGAGATGGGAAGTTGCAGGGTTGGTATCTGTTCCTCTATTCAATCATAGGAGAAAAATAAAATAATCAAGTCTTTCTTAGTCAATTATATCTCTGTCCTTTGGGATTTAAATAATTCATTATCTTAATAAATGGCACTTCTCTTAAATGTCTTTCTCCCCTTAGTTGAAGTATTGCTGACAATAAAAGGTCTCTACAGATTGTTAAATAATTCTATCCGATCCATCATTGTTATTTGATCTCTTTTAAGCAGAAAAAAGTGCTTTTATATTCAGTTCTCACGCTTTATCATCGCAAGTAGTGCACATTGGAGAAGCAACATTTCCATTAAGGGACTACTAAAATGTAGGTTACAGTTGAGAAATTTTACTTTCTTGGCTTGCAGTATCCATTGACTGTTTTCACAGAAAACCATTATAAAATAACTCCCCACTTCCTTGATATAGTGTGGAAATGTTGGGCAGTGTTAGAACTTAAAACAGGGTCATATGTGTCTAATGGAATTCAGTGAACAAAAGATAACCTTCTTGAGTATTTAACTGATGCATTATGCTGTATTTGAAGAAAAGATGAATCTAGTCAAGAACATTGACTGCTGAAGCCTCACAGCTGAGGCCATTTTCTGTTTGTGTTATTATCTTGCTTTTTTTTCTGTGGTATTTTAACCTTGAAATTCTATTGATTTGACTATTGTTTTCCTCTCTCTATTGCTTTCTGGACGTGTTCAAGTAGCTTTGGGATCTGCACATGGGTTCTAAACCGGTTGTGACATTCAAGGTTCATGATCATCTTTGGCCAAGGGTAAGCACATATTGCATGATAGTCAATTTAGTAAGATTTGTTCATCACAATATGGTAGGTAGCTATCTTTGTACTTGTCAGTTGTTATGTTTTCATTCCTTTAGTTTACAACAAGTAATTTTCAATATAAAGAGGATATTTCATCAGTCCATTATCGTTATCACTTATCAATGACAGTAATGAGAGTAATCTTTCTTTTTCTTTTTATTTGTAGCTTCCTCAGTGAAAGTCATAAAGATCTCTTCAATTGTACCCATATGCACTCTTACATATTTGGATTTCCAAGAAATCATGCTCTAGTCAAATTTGATACTATGGCCTTGCTGATATTACGGACAATAAGTTCAGCATGAGTGAATAGATCATTGGAGGCATATCGCATGCTCAATGCTTTTCTAGAATCCTAATGTATGTGCAAGCTGAAGCTTTCTTAGTAACAATCAGTCCCGCCCATTTCTCTCTATAAATCTATGTTCTCTATCGGCAGCAACTCTGGCACAGCATGGGTGTTTCCCTTCATCTTTCCAACTACTAATGATACTTGTGTGTTTCAATGCCACAGTCTCATTCTTTCCATTGAGAAGGCATTAGATATCATATATGATATAAGTACTATGGACTAGGGCATCTCTGGAAGTAGGGGCGTATTTATCTTAACAGAAGGTACAGGCTGGCTATCCAGTTGATTGAGAATTCTTGCATTAAGTTGTGGTCAGACATTCTGGTATCAATCTTTATGTTAGAAGTTTGCAGCTTCTATTCTTGCTTCATTTCCTTGTCTTCCCACTTTAACGGTTAGAATTGCCAACATGATCGACCTCCTTATCTATATATATGAGGAGACCTCTTTGTAGATACCATGGATAAAATGTCTATTTTTAACTTCTTTGTGTCATTTCTACATTAGGGTGAGGTCGCTAACCATTGAATATATTTTCAACAGCTGTCTGATTTGTATGACAATGACTCCATATTCGATAAATTTGACTGCTGCCTAAGTGGAGATGGACTTCATTTTGCAACTGGTTCATATAGGTCTGCCCTGTTACTGAGCAGTTGCATTTGCTATCTCGTGGATACTAATTAACAGCCTTAGGTTTTTTTCCTCCCGCTTTTATTTGAGAATACATAATCTTGAATTTTCAGCTATCTTCTACGCATTTTTTCTCGTGGTGTTGGGAGTGCAGAAGGGGTCACAGTTGGGTCTCGTAAAAATCCAAGCAGGTTGGTGGTTTGTTGTTTCCCCTCATTACTATATCATATCTGCTTAGTTATTACAATTAGAAAGTTATCCGCTCCCCTGCTACTTTAAGACCCTGTTGGAGTTATTCTTCACTAAACGGGGGCTTTATCCTGGGGTTAACTATTCTGGTTGATTTTTGTCAAACGTTCTTTGCAATAGTTGACTTTCATGGATGGCCAACTAAGAGATCTTGATTATTTTCGCTTGCACTCGCTCGCACTTGCTCGTAGTCCTTTGTCGTCACTTGTCTCAATGGGCTAGCGCTATCATTTCAGTAATGGTCTGAAAAAGATATGCCTTAACAGTTTGGGAGGTGAAAATTTCGGGTGGGTGTGGAAAAGGGGGTTTTGAAATTTTTGGGAGAGAGAGATGAGAGGGAAAATTCAAAATTTGTTCATTTTCCTCACCATCTCACATTCCTCATCTTCCTAAACATAGCTAGTGAGGCCTACTCTCTAATAGCTGCTAAGGATAGTAATAGCAGAAGACGATGATGAATTAGGGAAAAAGCAGATTGGAAACTTGACAAATGCCAGTTCGTCACCCTTGAAACTGATTTTATTCACATCTGAGTTTGCGTCTCCAAACTAGCATCCGCTACTTGTAAATTTCCAATCTTACCAACAGGGCGTCTCTGCCTGCCGCCCGAAGGGCGAGGAGGTCATCAATAAGCAGCTTGGCACGTGGGTTTTACCGGCAAGGTCCGACTTCAAAATTTGTAAAAATTCTTATTTTTCAGACATGTCAAATGCTGTTAGGTTCTCCATCCTATGTCGTCTCAATCTCTCTCTCTCTCTCTCTCTCTATTTATACTTTTGCAGCGCCAGAAAATTCGAGCTCAGTTGCCAATGATACACCTTGCGACTTGAAGCAGAAGTTGCTGCATTTAGCATGGCATCCAACTGAAAATCTGATTGCTTGCGCTGCCGGCAGTAGCCTGTTCATGTACTACGCATGAAACGCTCCTTTTGACAAACCCATCAAGAAGCTGTAAAAGAGATAACCTTGTATCAATAGCCCAAGAGATTGGTTCTTCCGTTCCGGTCCCAGGTCCCAGGTCCCACGCCCAACATTGACTTCCCCATTTAATTTGGCAGCGTCCCCGGTCCCAAGGACCCGCTCGGGGTCGCAAGTTTGAGCGTCTGTTGTAATTAGCTGCACGCATTTGTGTTCAGGGTAGGAGTAGAATCCGTTTAGAATCGGCACATGAGCGATGGTTTGCGTAATTTGCCGTCTCAGTTGTGAAATCCCTTTCGCCGACGAGGAAACCCACAAAAAAGTGGCACCATTTACCGACGTTGATGGGACATTTGCTTAGAGACGAAGACTTTCCCTAAATAGGTAAAGCTTTCTTTCTTCAGGACATCAGTAAAGACCATCTCGAGTCAGAAATTCGCGATGCGAATGGGTTTTAGTGGTGGGTCCCATCATACAGACACGTGATCGACCGCACATGTTCTTTTTGCCAAAAGAACCCCAATGTTCTGATTTTTCCTCCCCAATTTCTCTCTCCCGACTTGCAGCCACGGCAGGCTGCCAACGATGCATCAGGCGTGCCTGGCGGTCGCGCCCTCGCGCCATCGACCATCGTCGTGGGTCGCGTCGTCTCCAAGTAGACGTCTCTGTCCCTCTCTGTTCTCTCGAGCTGTGCCCATCGGCCCAGCACGAATGGTGCCGTAGGCCTTGATCGGCATTGGATCTTGGTCACCCAAAGACCGGCGATGTCGGATCTGAGCCGGAAGACGTCTGATTGGACATTCCGAATGCAAATCTGATTCCGACTCCAGGCAAATTGAGCTGAGGATTTGTATCCATTGAGTTCCTATGCTCGCAAATGTATGCTTCCGGTCTTTACACGAAATAGTGAGGGCCTTCGTTCGACTTTCTTAAGTGACGATGTTGGAAGTTGCTGCACGTTACACTAGTCTCCGTTAGAAATACTCCCAGCCGTTGGATGGGGACTTTTTCACCGATATGCAACCTCCAAAAGATTAAATGTCAAATTATAAAGGGTAAATGTCACCAAAAACCCTAAATTATGTCCATTAGGACAATTTTATCCTAAATATATTTTTGTACCATAAAAAACCTCAAACTATGTCCATTGGGACAATTTTATTCTGAGTTTTTTTTTACTATAAAAAACTCCAAACTATGCCCATTGAGACAATTTTACTCTAAACTTTTTTTTTGTACCACTAAAAATATAAACTATACTACTTTTGATAATTTTACCCTAAACTTTTTATTGTGCCATAAAAAATCTTAAACTATGCCACTTGGGACACATTTACCCTAAACTTTTTAACTAAATGGCATTTTCGTCTTTTCTTTTTTTCTTTTTTTTTTCCTCTTCCCCTTTGCTGGACTAGCAGAGGGGAGCCGACAACAGCCACCCTCGCCGGTGGCGACATCCGGCGAGGGTGACCCACGTTGAGGAGGATCAACCCCGACCGGCGAGGGCCACCCTCGCTAGATCTAGCAGGGGTAGCCCTCCCAAGCGAGGGCCGCCCCCGCCGGATTGCCACCCTCGCTTGAGTTAGGCGAGGGTTGCCCCCACCGACTCAGGTGAGGGTTGCCCCCGCCACGGGCGAGGATCACTTGGTTGGGAGCAACCCTCCCTAGCAAGGGCCACCCTCGCGCGAAGGCCACTGCCGACGAGGGTGGCTATCGCTAGCACCATCTCCCCTCTATTGGTGGGGAAGAAGAAAAAAAATTAAAAAGAAGAAGGAAAAGACAAGAATGCTTTTCAATTAAAAAATTTGGAGTAAATGTGTCCAAAGACAATTCGAGATTTTTCGTCAGTTTTAAGTTCAGTTCGAGTTTTTCGTAAGACAAGAAAAAGTTTAGGATAAAATTGTTCCAAGAGACATAATTTGGGGTTTTTGGTGTCATTTTCCAAATTATAAATTACGGGGTTTAGTGGATAAAAAGCACCAAGGAAAAATAATATAACTTTGGCTCGATATGCAATATCATAAGTCTAGGTATTAAACTAAATATGTATTGAAAATTTATAAATCATATTATATAAATTAAAAGTTTATGAATGATATTGCACATTGGGTTAAAGTTTAGATATTATATTGAATAAGTTAAAAGTACATTGAATCAAAATTCATTTGTGTAATTATCCAAAACTCCAAAATGCATTGAGGAAGTGGATTCACCCTTATTTAAAAATTAAGATTTTATGTGAAGGTTATATTTCGCGAAAAAATAAGTAAATTAAAATTTATTTAAAAATAATGGATCAAATCACTTGAAATATTTAATTAATGAAGAATGTTCAATTATTGATTATATAGTATAAATATTTTTGTGAATAATAAAGGTATTTTGATATCCATTCATTTTTATAAATAATAAAAATTATTTTTTTTTTACGAAATAAACCCAACAAGAATTAAAGGAGGGAGAGCTTTCGTGGAAACTTCACTTAAGCGCGAGAAGGCATAGTTCATATTTTAATGAAGGGGAAGGCCAAGAACAGTGATGTCATGGTAATATATAAAAACTACTGTCCGATGTCCCCACCCTGCATGTCGAAGCAGACGATCACATAGATAGTAAGCACGCAAGCCGGCCAGGCCACGCGGTGAGTCGCCGCCCAGCCGCCGCCGAGTCGGCTGCCTCCTCCGCCCGATCCCCGCCGCGATTCTCGGATGCAAATCCTCGCCCCGGGCCGTTGAAACCCCCCCGGATTCCTCTCCCGGAATGCGCGAGGGTTTCGGCGAGGGAGCGAGCTAGGAAAGCGTACGGGGACCTGCCGGCGAGAATTCCGGGTGGTTCCCGGACCTCATTGAGGTGCATCGCGAGCTACCGCACCTTCCGTGAGAGCCGTCGTGCCTCCGGGTTCCGGACCGAGCCCGCGGTGGGTCTTTCTTTTTCTCTCCGTTGGAGGAGGTGACGACCCTTCGCCATCTTTCGTGGTTCTCTCTCTCTCGTTACGACTGCGTTCTTCTTTTGGGCCGCCCGCTTCAGAGCATCCGCGTCGCGTGTTTTGTACGTGGGTCGTCCGTCTGTCGTCGCCTCATTGCTTGCTTCCGCGTCGGAAATGTGCTTCGCGTGATTACCTGTGCGGTTCGAACGTTCTTGACTCGTCTTTGCTTCGGAGGGGTGTGTGGTTTCGGCTATATGCAGGTGGCGTGTCCAATGTACCAAGATTGTTCCATCAAATTCTTGCTTTTTTTTTTCTTTTTTTTTTTTTCTTTTTAGGGTTTGTTGAGGGAATGTCCGGAGATTTCAGTAGTTTAAGACTCGAGTAGTCTTATGTTAGCTGCGCCTTAGCATTCAAGAAATGTATTGAGGGGATGGCTGGGTTGTGTTCTGTTTATGATGTGAACATTATATAGATAGTTGGTAGTCAATTTAACTGGAAACATATCACAACCAATGTAGTCACAATTTTTATGAGCGCACTCTAGTTCATTTAGTAACCAAAAGAGTTGGTTTCCTCCGGTTGCCAAATGAAAGATTTGCAAGGCATCCCTTTGAACCCTTTTTTTTTTCTTACTAAATTTGAACTTCATACTGTCTTCCTGTTTCTCTGAGCAATTTTGTTCATTGACTCTCTTTGATTTGTTATGCAGTGCTAATTACAGGCATTGCAGATTGCTTGGGCTTGCATAAAGCTGAACTTGTGAAGGTGGATGTGACAGTTTTGGACTAGACATTGCAGTGGCTTGGAGCATCATGTCTCGTGGAGTGTTTCAAAAAGTTCAGCTTCAGAAGCCCAAATCGCTTCTTGAAAAACAAGAATCTGGAGAAGAGAGAAGCTCAAATGCTTTAAGTAGTGGTAAAAGTGGAACCAGTATGTTGGATCAGGTGCAATCTACTCTGGATGACACAGGCCTTTCCTCAATGTCCACCATCTGTCCGGCACCACTCAACCGGCAGTTTTGGAAATCTGGGGGCTACAACAATGGGCATAGTGCCAAAACCTCAATTCAAAGTATTAGGCTCCTAAGTCCTTACTTGTGCATTTTAAGTCCTCATTGCAATCTCAATTGGACACAGCTGGTGACTAGACATAAGAGTCCCAGTGATTATTGAGACTTAATACATTGCCCTTGTCAATTGTGTAATTAGCTGATCCTCCTGTCAACATGCACTGTAAATTGTAGATTCTTTGTATATTAACCACATTCCTACCTTTTTTTTTTAACTGCTTGTTTCTCTTAACAGAAGGAAGAAATTATCTCCATGTCCACCCTATGTTCCTTCATTCAAATGCCACTTCACATAAGTGGGCCTTTGGTGGTAGGTTGAACTTGATGGTTGTGAATTTTCTATAACAGGGATTCTATTTCTTGACAGAAACCACATCAAGTCCTTTTTTTTCTTTCCAGTTTGGATTTACCAGCTTTTTCTTTTGCAGCCATAGCCGAGTTGCTTGACAATGCAGTTGATGAGGTGATCTTCTGTCCATAAGTTTTAAAGTATTGTACTATTTTGTTTCAGGTGCTCCTCTGATGGTGATTGCTGATTATGAAAATATTGCTGACTAAAATATAATAGTTCTTTTCCTCCACAAGTGTTGACTATCCTAGAATAGTTGTAGGCTTGCTCTGAAATACTTTAAGAAAAATTTAAGGCAAGGATAATGTATCACAGGAATTGGAATATCAACGGAAAGTTGACGCAAGAGTAACTGTCAAACAGTGAATTCCATCTTATTTTCTTTTTTATTGATTAACATTTAGTAGTCTACTGGCTGGGTTCCACGTATTTAAAGCTACGTGATGAGATTTTCATATTCATTTTTTGCCTGCAAGGACAGATCCAAAATGGGGCCACATTTGTTATTGTAGACAAAACCTTAAATCCAAGGGATGGAAGCCCAGCATTGCTAATACAAGGTCTCTGCCACCTTCAACTTCTTTATATGGAAATTTAATTGGATCTTAGTTTGGAGTCTCTGTCATCATATTGTTTGAATAGGAAACACACTTGATTTATGTCTTCCTAAAACCTGACTCATTGCAACTAGATGATGGTGGTGGAATGGACCCTGAAGCACTGAGGCGGTGTATGAGTTTTGGATTTTCAGATAAAAAAGAGAAATCAGCTATCGGACAATGTACACCTTCTCTGCTCACTTTGTGAAGTACTTTCTAGGTTTTGTGGCGCTCTTTTTATATTGACACACAAAACTCATCTTTCAGATGGAAATGGCTTCAAAACCAGCACCATGAGACTTGGTGCAGATGTCATTGTATTCAGCCGCCATGTGGAAGATAGGTTGGCTCCCCTGACAGTGTCGCTTGTAAATTTGGGCTTGATCTCTATTTTCAGCAGATGTTATAAAATGTTGTTGGCTTCAGTAAAAATTGTACTTCTGTAATTAAGTTTTATCTGCGATGAAATGAGTTTAGAAGAATGGAAAGATTGGGAGCTCATTTGACTGGATGTTCACTTTTACTCTCCTAGTTTGATGTTTAATGCCGGAAGCTAGTGATGATTGCACTTGTATGAGTAGATGTTTGATCAATTTTTTGCTTATTTATACTCTGAAAAATGCTCGACTTAAAAAATTGATATCTTCCTAAAGATTCTGTCTAATCACCAGCAACATATATAATCATTTCAGAGTTTACTATTACACTATTGGACTATTATGTAACTAACTTGTCTCACCTTCAGGGTTTTGACTCAGAGCATCGGCCTTTTGTCATATACATTCTTGATGCAAACAGGGCACGACAGGATTGTGGTTCCAATGGTAAATTTGGATGCTTCAATCTATTCCATTGTTGCTTTAGATGCACTTTTTATGAAGAGCTAAAGTTGAGAAAGCATTATGTCTTTTATGTTGTTATCTCTATGATTTAATGCTGATGACACATTGGCTGTCTGTATGGTTAAATGTGCCATACACAATTATGGGTTTAGTAGTAGTTTTTAGTGCAAACATGCACGTTTGCAGGCCAACTTGTCGTTTTAGGATTTTGCCCTGGTAAAAGTGGTATGATATTTTAACTATTGGCATTAGGTAAAGCAAACTACTAAAGTCTATATAAAGGCACAGGCATGTCTCCGTGCAACTTAACTTTATGGTTGGATAATCCTTTAATGAGGTATCAAAGCATTTGCTTTTCAAGTTTTTGCGGTGGCATGTTATCTTTCAAAAGTCTTTTACACTAGGTTTCATGCGTTCAAATTTTATTGATATTCTCTTATCTGGTGAAAGTTTTCCTTTCCAGAGGTTTTAATGCGGATGATATTGCTCTCTTATTTCTTTCATGCTGTCTATCCCTTATAACTTCTCTGTCTTGTTTTTGGGGCATTTTTTGAGATTTTTTTTTTTGGGGTTTTAGTTTTTTTTGGGGGGGGGGTTGTCATATCAAATGTCATCATATGTTCTTGATTTTGACACTGGCGAATTGCTCCTTTCCTAAATGCTTGATTAGCACATCTTTGTTTATCATTCACTTCTAGATCCTGTTGCTTTCAGGTTGACTATGAGTTAAATGCAAGCACTGGGACTCTGGAGATGTCTCATCGCTATGATAGAGAACATTTCATGGCAAATCTTTCCTTATTGTTGCAGTGGTCTCCATACTCAAATGAGGCAGATCTTGTCCAGCAAGCAAGTTCCTTCTCGTTTTTTTCTCCCCATCTCTTGAAGTTAATTAATTTTTCTTGACAAGTCCTCCATCTATTATATGCAAATCTATTGCAAGTACAAGTCTTCCATCTTTTATTTTAACTTCTGTTTCTGATTATATTGCTTTATCATCTTCACAGATTTGATTTATCAAGTCTTGATTGTCACACTTGTTGGCTTGAATATGCTCATAAATCCACGCTGTGAGTTTTGTGATGGGGGCCTAGTGTAGATGGGCGTAATGTGAAAGCAACAAATTCTGTTGGCTTTTGTGGAAGATCAAGAGTATGATTACGCTTGCTGTGTTTATGGATTAGCAATTTTTATTTCCTTCTTTTAGTGCAATCATGATTATTGTACTAATGAGCATCTGGAGTTTGTTCATATGATACTTTGACGGTTAAGTAGTTCTGGTCTGGTTCATTAGCTTTCTGATTTGAACTCGTCATCATGGCTATGTGACAATGTATGCAATTCTGGAAAAGGTTAGCTGCTACTTGTCAATTAGTCTGCTGACCTGGTTATCTTGGGATTGTTATAGTCTATTTAAGAGAGAAGTTGCTGCAGACATTCTCTTTATTCATAATTTATGTGTAGCTCTTAAGTAACATTGCACAGTTCCTGGCATCTTATTGTGTTCAAAGTCTTAAAAAAATGATTCCATCTTTCTTGTGGCAGTTTGATGACATTGGATCCCATGGTACAAAAATTATCATTTACAATTTGTGGTTCAATGATGATGGGGAAATGGAGTTAGACTTTGATGTCGATCCACAGGTTTTGAGCTTCCTATCCATTGTTCTTCCTCATGCTATTTGTTCTCATCTTATTCTCCATAAATTGACTTTTTTGGAATTTCTAAATGAAGGACATCCTTATTAGTGGAGATATTAGACAAGTTGAAACACTTCCTGCCTGGAAATCAGTGAATGAGCAGCATATAGCTAATCGACTCCATTATTCTCTTCGTGTAAGTTGTATTATTATAGTCAGAGAAATGATTAAGTTTCAATTCTTCTGCTTTGACAAGTCTAATCTTTGTGGTGCTACAGGTATACTTGTCCATTTTGTACTTGCAAATACCTAAAAGTTTTAAAATAGTGCTCCGTGGTCAGGATGTGGAGCTTCATAATATTGCAGATGATCTCAAGTACATTCAATACATATTATACAGACCTCAAACTGCTGGATTCGTGGAGGTTATCTTGAATATTGCATTTCTTTCTTACCTACTGTCTCTGTCGTTAGCGACAATTATTTAGTTTAACCTAACACAATTATGTGCTCAAACTTGTGTTGTCTAATTTAAGGCATTATTGGTGTGTTGGTGTTTATTTATTTATTTTTCTTAAGGACAACTAGTAGCTTCATTAACTATTATCAACCCTAAAGTGATGAATCGAGCCTGGTGGCAGTGGTTTTAGGATTATGAAAACTTTATATTTCTGGATGTTAATAGCTGTCTCCTCCTGGATAAAATGTAATACATCCCTGAAGGTGTTTTGGAGTTCTATGATTTTAGAATTTGTGTGAATGGGTGGGTGTTTTTTGTTGCGTTGGGGGGGACATTGTGGAATATTCATCAGTCGAAACTTTCAATTTGCATTGCAAATCTCTCTCTCTCTCTCTCTCTCTCTCTCTCTCTCTCTCTCTCTCTCTCTCTCTCTCTCTCTCTCTCTCTCTCTCTCTCTCTCTCTCTCTCTCTCTCTCTCTCTCTCTCTCTCTCTCAGCATGATCTACGAGGTGCATCTAATGTTGAAGCATGCATTTTTACGCTTGGATTGTTAGAAAATAGACATGCTTGTCTAATTGACGTCTCTATATATATGCCACCTCTGTTAAAGAAAACTTGTGCTGCAAATACTCCATTGCTGTTCATGGGGTATTCATGCAGGGTGAGGTTGTGACTACCATAGGGTTTCTAAAGGAAGCTCCGCATGTGAACATCCACGGGTTTAATGTGTATTACAAGAATCGACTGATACTGGTAATAAAATCTTCTCCAGTACCTTCAGCGTTGGGTCTATTATTATCTTGGGTAAAAGCTACAAAAGACCATAAACTATGCCAATTGTGACATATTTATCAAAAAAAAAAAAAAATTTGTGACACCAAAATATCAAAATTGTATCTGTATGGACACATTTACCCCAAAAATTTGGCATCACATAAAAAAGTTTGGGATAAATGTGTCACAAGTATAAGTTTGGGGTTTTTGGTGTCATAGAAAATTTTTTTGGATAAATGTGTCATATGGGTACAAATTTGGATTTTTTATGTCAAAAAAAAGTTTGGGGTTAATGTGTCATAGTTGGCAAAATTTGGGGTTTTTGGTGGCTTTTTTTCCTATTATCTTTTGATGCTTTAAGTGTATTACATAAATGGCTAGATGGTTCCTTCTGTTGTTAGGGTATCGAGCAGTTTTTGAAATGTCATTAGCTTCAAGCAGTTGTTGGAATGCTATTAATTTAATAGGGAGGCAACTTTGGGAAGCCACTGTAAAAGGTGAAAAATAGAAAGTGAAACAAACGACAAAGATTGGCAAAATAAAGAATATCAGTATTCTTTCTTCTAACTTTATGAATTTGTATTCTCTTTTCAGCCATTTTGGAGGGTCGTGGACAAGCCAACAAATGCCAGGGGTAGAGGAGTCGTTGGTGAGAAGCATCTTCGATCTTTGTTCACCACGTGTCTTGTGATAAAGTCCTGTCACTCCATCCTAACCCACATTATTTTTGAAGGTGTTCTGGAAGCAAATTTTATTCAACCGACTCATAACAAGCAAGATTTTGAAAGAACTTCCCTTTTTCAGAAGCTGGAAGTTCGGTTGAAAGAAATGACGTGGGAATACTGGTAGGCTACTTGTTATCCCAGTGGAATCTGTTGTGCTATAGAATTGGGACTTTTCAGTATACATATGCAACATTTTTTCTCAGTTGCACTATGTTTCTTCTCATCTTTATCCATTTGACATTCAGTTTTGTGGTTCTTGTGAGCCGTATATGGTCCCCTGCTACTTTATGCTACAATTGGAGAAATGCTTATAGTTTGCCTTTCATGACAAGCTGCCTCCCAATAGTCTCATGTAGTCCTTCCATGCTCATTACATCTCGAGTTGCCAGCTGTAGCAGTTTTGGTGCCACCTTTCCTAACCTTTTATTTTTATGTCTGTCTAGTAGCTTTACATGCAATCTTCAATAATCGATTCCAATGTGTATCTATTACCTCCATTTTCCATCATGGGAATTCCCGACTCTTTAGAGATTTTGTTCGTCACATTTGACGACTTTCCTCAGACCCAGCAGTTGCAACACTCTTGCACCCTGACATCTTTTTGACATATCTTCTTCAGTTAGGAGGGAACCCCAAAATCAATTGAATTATATGCTTAAAAGGCTCATAGATGTTGTGTGGGTCATTTTTGTCATCCCTTCTCCAATTTACCATTTGAAGGTAAAGGCTCATAGATGTTGGGTGGGTCTGATTCAGACTTATCTGATCTTCTTGTGCATATCTAACTTCAGGGACTATCATTGTGGACTGATTGGGTATCAGGTCAGTAAGAAGGTTCAAGCATTGGTATGTGCAGAGAGTACCTCTCATTTCATTTCTCATGGTGGTCATGAAAAGCCCATTCTAGTGGGACAGAGTTTACCTCTTATGACATCTGAAGCATTTGATTGTGGACTGATTGGGTATCAGGTCAGTAAGAAGGTTCGAGCATCGCTTTGTGCAGAGAGTACATCTCATTTCGTTCCTCATGGTGATCATGAAAAGCCTGTTCTATTGGGACAGAGTTTACCTCTTATGACATCTGAAGCATTTGGTGTGGCACTCAGAGATGAGTCTAAGCAAGGTGAACTTTTTAAGATGAGCTGCAGGTGACTTGTAGTTGTAATTTTCTAAAGCACTGGACTCAATGAATACAGGATCTGGTATAAAGCGCAAGGCAGTCAAGCTAACAGAAACTGAAACAGCAAATATGCAGACAACAGGGGAGGGCGGCTTTAATGACAATTGGGAGATTGCAGAGATACAGGTCTATCTACAAGTTGTATTTTGAATTGTGGTTGGCTTTGTGCACTGACTTCTTTAATACATGTGTTACAGCCTATCAATATCCCTGACAACCAGTTCAAAAATGAGGAGACTGCAAAGATGGTGCAAGAACACAAAAAGCTACTTGCAAAGTGAGTGGCTGCCTCAGGGTTTTGATTTTCAAGTGATTGAATTGTGTAAGAGTAGCTATAAAATACCTGGACACACTGAAGCATCGTGAGCTGGTTTATAGTGTCCATTAGTTCCATTGTTTCCTTGCCAGGTTTGAACCTGGTCCATCATACTTCCCTGCACCAATATACTGATTGCTCTTCATTTTTCCCTGATGGAGGGTAATATTTACCCTCGCCTTATTTTGCAAGAAGATATATTTGTGAAATGCTAAACTTGACATTCTGTCTGTTTTTACTTGGATCATATACAATAAATAAGCTTCATCCCTCAGTCTGTAATTACCCACTAAGTAGGGCCAGGACAGTACTCCTTTCATGTCAATGTGTTCTGTTCTGTACGTGGACTGTGCACTAGACATTTATAAGCTTCTTGTGATTGCTTTCAGATGTATGGGATATGAAAAGAGTGAGAAGGAGCTTAGCGACAAGGTTTTTCAACGTTTCTTGATGCTAATCTCTTCTCATCTCAGTTGATGATATTATGCCCTACTGAAAAGATTCGCTGTTTTCGGTGGTGCAGTTGGCTCAGCTCACAAGTGAACTAGGAGAAGCTCAGCGCAAGCATTCTCGACTCTTGGGCGAAGCTCTATCTCTGGGCCCAAATCAAGAATGAAAACAATGTAAATATGTTGTCTTAGTAAAAAAGCTCTTAAGGTTTATTCAATTGAAATTTTTGGTGGCATTTGTAGCTCAGTCAGGCGGCGATCCAGAATTCTCAAGCACCACGGACCTGATTGCGGAGAGAGAAACCTCAGCACCGTCGCAGATCTCTTAGGGTACATCATCGGTTTCTGTCGGATTCTTGGCTAAATATGACTGAGAAGATCGTATTCGGGAATCATTATAGTTTAGCAATAGCCAACACTTTAATGAAAGAGGAAAGCATGCTTCGACTGTGGTGGATTTGCCGATGCGTTGTGGTGAATCTACGCCTTGATGAACGTGCAGGTAGTTTTAAATCTAGAAAAAATTGTCTATATAGCTAGATACCCATTAACTTTCAGGTGTATGTTGACCGGGGAATTGTGGTAAATTATCTCAGTTGCCTAGCCCTTTTACATTCGACAAATTGTTGGTCATGATTGCTAGAAACCCAACCTGAAGTTGGATTTGACAATACATCATGTGGAGTTGTCTGTCAAGGGCCAAGGCTGCTAATTTATGAGTTGAAGAGTTTGTATTCTGATTTACCTGCAGTTGCCGTAGCAGTGAGGAGATCTTGACACCAAGCCACAGTTATGTTCAGTATATAACTATATAGGGATCTCATTATTCTAAGCTTTCATTTGTTTTGCAGAATTTTTTTTTTTTAACAATGATCAATTGTATCATTTATAAAAATGAATAAATGAAAAATATTATCATCTTTATAAAATATTCAGACGTTGACAAATTATTTAACATTTTACATGAATTAATAATATCAAGCGTCACAAGCCATCATATTTATAAAAATGCTTCTCAAATTGTTTATGTTCTATTAAAATCTATTTGTTCTTTCTATAAATGCACACAATCTGTGGTTTATGGGTTTATTCCTAGTTTTTGTAAATAGAAGTTGAGAAAGAATGTGAATGAAACATGTATCAATGACCATGTAAAAAGAAAATACGAAACTCATTTACAAATTCATTTAAGTTTGTGTCTTCTAAAGGCTTTCTGCACAATTTTTATATGGTAATCTATCGTAATATTCCATTAATTAGAGGCATTTTTGTAATCATAATAAATGCTCATAAAATTTATGTAGTTCAATTTACACTAGATCTAATGTCGAAATTACAAAATGCTAAGCATGCCTTATTCATTGTGATACACGTATCACATAAGACCTATAATTGACATGCCAATGATGTTTTACATTAATTTTAATATGGAATTTTAATTTTTTATAACAAAATAATTCCTAACGTAACAACTAAAAGGAAAATTTAGAATGTTACTTGATACCCAAGTTTTCTAATAAATAAATTCCACATAATTAAAAAATGGATACTTTTACATTGCTTATTTTATAACAATATCTTCTTGGAAAAGAAAATTTTAAAAAAAAAATTCAAATCAAATGGCCTAATTACATATATTTTCCTCCTAAGTTCTTTTGGAGTGTCCTTTACATAATAATAATATTTTTCTCGTTAAGATATCATACTCGAAATATTTCAAAATATGTATATTGATATGTAAATTCATATATAATATCTTTATAAAAAAATATTTCCGATGCTTTTGAATTTAACCAGAAATTTTTTTTTTTTTTACCTCTATACAAAAAAACAGCGATAACTAACAACCGTAGGATAGAAACATACCGTCCAATAGCCACGCTCCAGAGTCACAGACAGTCGAACTGTAAGCTCGCAGCTGGTCTGGTGAGCCCAGGAGCGATCCACCTCAACTCAGTCACCGAGTCGGCTTTCGCTTCTTCCCCGTCACCGCATTTCTCCGCCGAATTCCCCGCTCCGGTCGTCTTCGAAACCGAATCTTCCCGGATTCGTCTGCGGACGGTGCTAGGGTTCCGGCGAGGAAGAGGACTGGAGAGTGCGCGGGCGGACGACCCACAAGAGCTCAGGTTCCGAACTCACTGAGGTTTCGGGAATTCGCGCCTACTGGACGCTCGCTGAATCGTGGGTAGGCCTTGCATTTTCTTTTTAAGCGCATCGTGCCTCTGAACCAAGAGCCCGCGTGATCGCTTATGCCGTTTTGAGTGTTCTTGACTTCGTTGTCCTGCCATTGTTTGCTTTTTTTGCTTCGAAGGGATATGCGGTTTCGTCTACATGCAAGTGGCGTGTCCAATGTACTTCGATGGTTCCATCAAATTCTTGCCGTTTCTTTTTCTTTTTTTCTTTTTTTGGGGTTGTCGGGGGTTGTCGGGCAAGAGTTCGGTAGTTCAAGACTTGACTAGTCTTATGTTAGCCAAGCTTTAGCATTGGAGAAATGGCGAAAACACTTTTGAATCTCTATGGCTGGATTGTGTTCTGTTTATGATGCGTGAGGACTGAAAGAAGTCATGGGGGACAGAGGGGTCGACATTTTAAAATTCAGCTTACCTGCAAACCAGAGATGTGAACATTATCCAGATAGTCAGTAGTCGATTAAACAGGAAACATATCATGAACAATGTTCTAACAATTTGTATTGAAAAAATCCGGTTGCCAAATCAATTGCAAGGCATTACTTTAATTGATCATGTTACCAAAATGTCAAGCAGATGTGGTGGCTCAAATTGCAAAATCAACAGAGCACTTAAATGAACAAGATTAGCAAAATAGAAGAGTCACATCATGAGCATGGTTTCTGTGGACATGAATTTCACTATACACAAATTCTGGAACATTTTGAGTTTATCAGTATTACTTCCTAGAGGATGACAAGCGGCATTTTGTTTTTGACGCACTTGCTTCATCACCTTGGTCCTATCTGGTTTGTAACCTTTACTAAATTCGAACTCCATACTGTCTTCCTGCTTCTCTGGGCAATTTGTTTTTTGATTCTCTGTAACTTCTGTTACAGTGCTAAACACAGGCATTGCAGGCTGCTTGGACTTGCATAAAGCTGAAGTGGTAAAGGTGGATATGGCTGCTTTAGACTAGACATTGGGTTGGGTTCGAGCATGAAGCCTTCTGAAGTGTTTCACAAAGTCCAGCTTCAGAATCCCAAATCACTTCTCGAAAAACAAGAATCTGGAGAAGAGAGAAGCTCAAATGCTTTAAGTACTGGTCATAGTGAAAGCAGCGTGTTAGATCAGGTGCAGTCTACTCTGGACGATTCAAGCCTTTCTTCAACTTCCACCATCTGTCCAGCACCACTGTGCCGGCAGTTTTGGAAATCTGGGAGCTACGACAATGGGCATAGTGCCAAAATCTCAATTCAAAGTATTATGCTCCTAAGTCCTATTTGTAATTTTTAATTCCTCATTACAATCTCAATCGGACATGGCTGGTGACTAGACTTAAGAGTTCCAGTGATTATTGGGACTCAAACCAGCATTTTCAATTGTGCAATCAGCTGGTCCTCCTGCTACCTGTGCGCTGTAAACTGTAGATGCTATGTATATTAACTGCATTTCTGACCTCTTCTTTTGCTGCTTGTTTTGCATAACAGATGGAAAAAATTATCTCCATGTCCACCCTATGTTCCTTCATTCAAATGCCACTTCACATAAATGGGCCTTTGGTGGTATGTTGACCCAGATGGTTGTGAATGTTTTATTACAGGGGTTAAATTTCTTGACAGAAACCACTTTTAAGTAATTTTGTTCTAGTTTTGATTTACCCACTCCTTTTTTTGCAGCCATAGCAGAGTTGCTTGACAATGCAGTTGATGAGGTGATCTTCTGACCCGAAAGTTTAAAGTATTCTAGTATTTTAGATCAGGTTCTCCTCTGTTGGTAATTGCTGATTTTGAAGATATCATTAGTAGTACCAATCAAAATATAATATTACTTTTCCTCCGCAAGTGCTGACTATCCTATAATAGTTGTAGGCTTATTCTTAAATACTGTAAAGAAATTTTTAAGGTGAGGATGATGTATAACAAGAAGACTTGGATAGTTAGACCCATTTGGATTGGAATATGATAGAAATAATCAAAGCAAGAGTAACTCACGAACACTGAATTTTATCTCATATTCTTATATCCTGATTCTGGCTTTGTATTTTAACATTTAGTAGTCTACTGCCTGTTCCCCATATTTAAGTTGTGTGATCTGTTTTTCACATTCACTGTTTGCCCGCAAGGACAGATCCAAAATGGGGCCACATTTGTTATCATAGACAAAACCTTAAATCCAAGGGATGGAAGCCCAGCATTGCTAATCCAAGGTCTTTTACACCTTCAACCTTTTTTTATATGAAAATCTAATTTTATGTTATTTTGGTGCTCTCTCATTGAATCGTTTAAATAGGAATACACCTGATTCATGTCTTCCTAAAATCTGACTCATTGCAACTAGATAATGGTGGTGGAATGGACCCTGAAGCACTGAGGCGGTGTATGAGTTTTGGATTTTCAGATAAAAAAGAGAAATCAGCTATCGGACAATGTACACCTTCTCTGCTCACTCTGTGAAGTACTGTCAAGTTTCTTTTGGCACTCTTTTGTGTTGACATGCAAAACTCATCTTTCAGATGGAAATGGCTTCAAAACCAGCACCATGAGACTTGGTGCAGATGTCATTGTCTTCAGCCGCCACATGAAAGATAGGTTGGCTTCCCTAAAATTGTTGTTTGGAAATTTAGGCTTGATCTCTTGTTTCAGCAGATATTGTAAAAATGTTGGTGGCTTCAGTAAAAGTTGTACTTCTTTGATTAGGTTTTATGTGACATGGAGTAAGTGTAGAAGAATAGAAAAGTTGTGAGATAATTTGATTGGATCTTCTCTTTTACTCTCCTGGTTTTATATTTTATGCCAAAAGCTGGTCATTACTGCACGCGTACAAGTAGATATCTGATGAATATTGTGCTTATTTGAAAGAAGTTTCGTCCTTCCTTATAAAGTTCACTTCGATCATGTTCGGGAAAAGTTGTTAGAATAAAGCTCCACTTAAAAATCAATGCCTTCCTAAAGATTCTGTCTAATCACCAGCATATATAATCATTTCAGAGTATGCCATTACACTTTTGAACTATCCTCTAACTAATTTGTCTCATCATCAGGGTGTCAACTCAGAGCATCGGCCTTTTGTCATATACATTCTTGATGCAAACAGGGCATGACAGGATTGTGGTTCCAATGGTAATTTTGAATGCTTCAATCTATTCCATTTGTTGCATTTTGGATGCTTCAATCTGTTCCATTTGTTGCTTTACATGCACTTTTTATGTAAAACAAGTGTTGCAAGAGCAATATGTATTTTTATGTCGATATCTCTGGGATTTAATGCTTATGACACACAGGCTGTCTGACTGGTTAAATGTGACTTAAACAAATTGTCAGATTTGTTTGAGTAGCTTTTACTGCGAAAATGCGCATTTGTTTTGTCAGCCAACTTCTTGTTTTAGGATTTTGCCCTGGTGACAGTGGTCTAATATTTAATCTGTTGGATTTAGGTAAAGCAATCTTCTAAGCCTATATATAAGCACAGAGAGGTATCCTGGTGTTTGAATAAATAGAGTGAGATAAGGAAAGATTATACCTCACTTCTGTACAACTTAATTTTATGGTTGGCTAATCCTTTAATGAGATATCAGAGCATTCCTTTTGGCATTTTTGTGTTGGCATGTTATCTTTCAAAAGCCTCTAGCTCTCATGTGTTCACATTTTATTGCCCTTCTCTTATCTGATGAAAGTTTTCCTTTTTGGTAGATTTTAATGTAGATAATAGTGTTTCTCTTATATCTCGGTGCTCTCTCCATTCTAACTTTTGTCATTCAGCTGTTTCAGTCGTTTTTGGCATACTTTTACTTTCTTGTGGTCTTGGCTGTTGTTTGGTGGAAAAAGAAAAAGGAAAGAGAAAAGGGGGAGAGGGGGAGGAGAAATGTCATCCCGTTTCAAGCATCATTATGTGTCCTTGATTTTGACACTGCTGAACTGCCCCTCTCCTGAATGCTTGATTAGCACATCTCTGTTTAACATTCACTTCTAGATACTGTTGCTTTCAGGTTGACTATGAGTTTAACGCAAGCAGTGGGACTCTAGAGATGTCTCGTCGCTATGATACAGAACATTTCAAGGCAAATCTTTCCTTGTTGCTGCGGTGGTCTCCATACTCAAATGAAGCAGATCTTGTCAAGCAAGCAAGTTTCTTCTCATCATCCCTCCCCCCCCCAACCCTCTCCCCAAAAAAAAAAAAAAAAAAAGTCTGTTATTGTTATCTTTTCTTCTTGACAAATCCTCATCCATCTATTGTAAGTACAAGTCTTGCATCTTTTTTTTGTTTTTTCTCTCTTTATTTTGCTTTATCATCTTCACAGATTTGACTATCAAACTCTTGATTGTCACATTTGTTGGCTTGAATATTTTGATATAGGGATAAGGATATCACTAGTGCCATAACTTTTTTCCCATTACTTGAGTACCATGGCTTGTAAAATATGTTCACTTAAATGCCATTACTTTTAATTGATTTCTTGAGTACCATAATATTTAAAAAACGTTCATCAAAGTGTTGAAAATTTGATGTGGCATAGCAACTGTGGTGAACGTTTTTAAAAAGTTACAGCACTCAAGTGATTAATTGAAAAGTTATATGGTACTCAAGTAATTGAAAAAAAAGATTCAGCACTCATTGAGCATTGTATGAAAGTTATAGCACTTTGATGTCCTTTTTCCTTCGATAAATCCATCCTGTGAGTTTTGTGTTGGGGGCCTGGTATGCATGCACATAATGTGAAAGCAATGAAGATCAAGATTTTGATTGTGCTTGCTATGCTTATGGATTAGCAACTTTCATTTCCTTTCTTTTGTGCAATCCTTATTATTTTATTAATGAGCATCTGCATGTTTTTCATATTATATTTTGACAGTTAAGTATTTCTGGTCTGGTTCAGTAGCTTTCTGATTTGAACAATTCACTGGGGTATTGTGACAATTACAATTTCAGAAAAGGGGATAACTACATCATAAGTGTCATAACTTTTGTATGGCACTCACTTGAATAACATAACTTTTGTTTTTTACTACTTGAGTGTCATAACTTCTAAAAAATGTTCATTTGAGTGCCACAACTTTTCAAAAAAATGTACATCCTAGTGTCAAAAATCTGATGGAGCATGGCACATGTGGTGAACTTTTTTAAAAAGTTGCAGCACTCAAGTGATTGGAAAAAAAAGTTATGACAGTTATGACCAATTGATCAAAGAAAAAGTTATGCTGCATTCAGTGAGCACTGTACGGAAGTTAAGGTACTTGTGGTGTTCTTTTCCTTTGGAAAAGGTTAGCTGCTACTTGTCAAATAGTCTGCTGACCTGGTTCTTGGGATTTAAGAGAACAAGTTGCTGGAGACATTCTTTTTCCTGATAATTCATGGGTAGCTCTTGAGCAACATTGTATAGTTGCTGGTATAATATTTTTTCCAAGTCTTATATAAGTCATTCTGTTCTTTTTATGGCAGTTTGACGACATTGGATCCCATGGTACGAAAATTGTCATTTATAATTTGTGGTTCAACGATGATGGGAAAATGGAGTTAGACTTTGATGCCAATCCCCAGGTTTTAAGCTTCCCATCCGTTGTTCTTCCTCATGCTATTTATTTTCATCTTTTTTTCTGTAAGTTAACTTCTTTCGATCTTCTAATTGAAGGACATCCGTATTAGTGGAGATATTAGGGAAGTCAATACACTTCCTGCCTGGAAATCAGTAAATGAGCAGCACATTGCTAATCAACTCCATTATTCTCTTCGTGTAAGTTGTATTATTATAGTCAATAAAGTAAGTTTCAATTCATCTATTTTGACAAGTCTTATCTTTGTGGTGCATCAGGTCTACTTGTCCATTTTGTACTTGCGAATACCTGAAAGTTTTAAAATAGTCCTCCGTGGTCAGAATGTGGAGCATCATAATATTGCAGATGATCTCAAATATATCCAATATATATTATACAGACCTCAAACCGCTGGATTTGTGGAGGTTAGTTCGAATGTTGATATTTCTTTCTGATCGACTGTCTCAGTTGTTAGTGATGATTACTTTAGTTTGAGCTAGCATGATGATATACTCGATTTTCTATTGTCAACTTGATTTTTTGATGTCTTTATTGTTGTGGTTGTGTTTATCTTTTTAATGACAACTAAGGGCTTCATTTAGTAATATCAACCAAGTCAAACAGTGAGCCTAAAGTGACAAATCAGGCTTGGTGGTAATGGTGTTAGAATTATGTTAACTTTATATTTCTGGATGTTTGTAGCTGTCTTTTCCTGGATAAAATGTAATGTCCTGTAGATATATCTGAGTTCTATGATTTTACCCCCATGATATAAGCTTAAATCAGAGAAATAGTTGTTCTCTGTATGATTTTCCTCATCCATATTGGGGATCATAATACTGACAAAAATAATAGGGAGTAAGTCGAACATAATGGAATAATCATAAGTCAGAAACTTTTCTTTGGCACTGAGAATTTATGTGGGGTGTTTTTGGTGGGGCATGTGAAACGACGTGGTAGAACATTTATCGGTTGAAACATGTTTTTTTTTTTTTTTTTTTTACCTTTCTCTCACGCGCGTGCGTTTGCGAGAATAAAGACATGCTTGTTGGGTTGGTGTCTCTATATATGTGCTGCCTCTGTTAAAGTAAAAATTGTGCTTCGAGTACTTAATTGCTGCTCATGGGTTACTCATGCAGGGTCAGGTTGTAACTACCATAGGATTTATAAAGAAGCTCCGCTTGTGAATGTCCATGGGTTTAATGTGTACTACAAGAATCGGCTAATACTGGTAAAAAAACTTTGTTGAACTATGTCATTAAGTTCAAGCAGTTAATGAAATGTCAATAGTTTATAAGGAGGCTACTGTGGGAAGCCACTATAAACGGGAAAAGAAAGAAAGTGAAACAAACAATCAACTGTTGGCGAAATGATTACTGTAAACATTCTTTCTTCTAACTTTGTGAATTTGTATTCCCTTTCCAGCCATTTTGGAGGGTCGTGACCTACTCAGATAGCAGGGGTAGAGGTGTTGTTGGTGAGAAGCATCTTCGATCTTTTTTCAACTTGTTTTTTGTGACAAGGTGCTGTTGCTTCATCCTGATCCACATTGTTTTTGAAGGTGTTCTGGAAGCAAATTTTATTGAACCAACACATAACAAGCAAGATTTTGAGAGAACTTCCCTTTTTCAGAAGCTGGAAGTTCGGTTGAAAGAAATGACGTGGGAATACTGGTAAGCTAATTGTTATCCTGGTCACTCTACTGGAATTTGTCGTGCCATAGAATTGGAACTGTTTGGTTTATTTATGCAACATTATTATCAGTTCCGCTTTGTTTTTTCTCATCTTTATCCATTTGACATTCAATGTTGTAATTCTTGTAAGCAATATATGGCCCTTTGCTACTTTATGCTACCATTGGAGAATTGCTTAAAGTATGCCTTTTGTGACAACCTACCTCCCAAATAGTCTCGAGTAGTCTTTCTTTCTCTTTACATCTGGAGTTGCCTGCTATAGTAGTTTTGGTGCCCCCTTTCCTAACCCTCTATCTTCATGTCCATCTAAGGAGCTTTACATGCACTCTTCAATACATGATTCTGATGTATCTCTATTACCTTTATTTAGTTGAGTGGTCATTAAATGAATGTTTCCGAGCTTCACACCTACACATAAACTAAAGGTGCCATTATTCAACAAAGTTTCCACCATGATGAGTTCTGCTAGATAATGTTAAAATATTTAAATAATAAATTATGTCTTCATCTAATAGCTTAAGCTTTTAGAACAATTGGCAATAGTCCCACAAAGTCTTCTCTGGAATCAAAGATGGAGGTCCTAAGTTCGAATCTTTTCAAGTCTCATTGGCCCTCCCAAATTAAATTTCCACGCTTAGTACTAGGCAAAAAGATCAAACTAAATGTGAGGGGAAGCGATAGAATTTTTAAATAATGAACAACACTTTCATCTTACAACTTAAACTTCTAAAACAGTTTGGCAGTAGTCCCAAAAATCTCATGATATCAAAGATGGAGGTTTTGAGTTCGAATTTTTTCCAAGCCCCATTTGTCTCTCCAATTAAATTTCCACGCTTAATATTAGGCAAAATATCAAACTAAACATGAGAGGGAGCGTTAGAATAATTAAATATTAAATCACGCTTTTTTCTAGCTTAAACTTTTAGAACAATTGGCAATAGTCCTACAGAATCTTACGGATAAGAATTATTATTTAATTGTGTGCTCATCCCCCCATTTGCTCATTTATGTTTTCAGAAAAATCTGGCTTGAGCATCTTCTCTAACCCTTTTAGATGAGCTTATTGATGCCTATCATCATGGGAAATTCCAGACTCTTTAGAGATTTTGTTAGTCACATTTGATGACCTTCCTTGGACTCAGCAGTTAGCAAGCCTCTTGCACCATGACATCTTTTAGTCATCCTTTCTTCAGTTAGGAGGGAACCTCAAAATCAATTATGCCTTCAGGCTGGTAGATGTTGTGTGGGTCATCTTTTTGCCATCCCTTCTCCAATTGACCATTTAAAGGTAAAGGCTCGTTGATGTTGTGTGTTCTGATTGAGACTTGTCTGATCTTCTTTTGCATATCTAACTTCTTCAGGGACTATCATTGTGGACTGATTGGGTATCAGGTTAAGAAGAAGGTTCGAGCATCAGTAGTTGCAGAAAATTCATCTCATTCTGTTCCTCATGGTGGTCTTGAAAAGCCCGTTATATTGGGACAGAGATCACCTTCTATGGCTGGCATGTCTGAAGCATTTGGTGAGGTACTCAGAGATAATCTAAGCAAGGTGAACTTTTGAAGATGAGCTACTTTTAACTTGTCATAATTTTCTAATGCACAGGACTCATTGTATAAAGGATCTGGTATGAAGCGCAAGGCAGTTGAGCTAACAGAAACTGAAAGGGCAAATACGCAGACAACAGGAGGGGCTGGCATTAACGATGATTGGGAGGTTGAAGAGATACAGGTCTATCTACAATTTGTAGTTCAAGTAGTGGTTGTCTTTGTGCACTAACTTCTTTAACACGTGTTACAGCCTATCAATATCCCTGGAAACCCGTTAAAAGATGTGGAGGCTGCAAACATTGTCCAAGAACACAAGAAGCTACTTGCAAAGTGAGCAGCTGCCTTATGATTTTGATTTTATAGTGATTTACGATTTTGGTTTTCTAGTGATTGTTGTGTGTAAGAAATAATGTAACTATAAGAACACCTGGATACACGAAAGCATCGTGAGTTGGTTTGTAGTGTCCATCAGTTCCATGGTTTCCTTGCTAGGTTTCAACGTCATCCATCATACTTCCCTGCACCAATATACTGATTGCCCTTCCTTTTTCCTCTGATGAACCCTTCCCTTATTGTACAAAAAAGATATGTTCCTGAAATGCCAAACTTGTCATTATGCCTGTCTTTACCTGGATCAAATACATTAAAGAAGCTTCATCTTGGACAGTATTTACCCACTAAATTGGGCTCAGTAAATTAATCCTTTTATGTCAATGTTCTGTTCTATATGTGGACCATGCACTAGACATTTATAAGCTTCTTGTGATTGCTTTCAGATGTTCGGAATCTGAGAAAAGCGTGAAGGAACTAAGCGACAAGGTTATGTAACGTTACTTGATGCTATTGTCTACTCATCTCCGTTGATAATATAATGCCTTTCTAAAAAGATACGCTGTTTTTGGTGGTGCAGTTGGCTTGGCTTAGAAGTGAACTAGGAGAAGCTCGGCACGAGCATTCTCGACTCTTGGCTGAAGCACTTTCTCTCGGCCCAGTCAAGAATGAAAACAATGCAAGTATGCCATCTCGGTAAAAAGCTCCCTGGCTGATTCACGTGTAAAATCTTTTGTTGTACTTGTAGCTTGGTCAGGTCATCAGGAACTCACCAAGTGCCACAGGCCTGATCGCGGGGAGAGAAAACCTCGGTGCCCTCGCAGATCTGTTGGGGTACTTCATCAGTTGCTAACAGAGGCTTTCATCCAGAAAAGTTGTCTTCTTGGCTAAATGCGATCGACCGAAATGCGATCGACCGATAAGATCATCGTTGTGACAGGGAATGAACTTCACCTGAAGTTGACTTGTACCTTCTATGACAGTAACAGTAGGGTTTGTCTTGTGATGCATCTAATTTTTAACAAAGTCCTTTCTCATCTGTAATCACTTTGTTTTCCTAATTTCCATTTTTTTTTATTATGTTTATTCAACCTTAACACTTATAAGTAAGATATAAACGTTCCACATTAGTTTCAATCAATTTGTATGTAATATCTACAATTTTAGTCAACACCTTTTATTATCACTTTGAATTTATCATATGGCAGTAAAATAAATACAATGAGTGGCCTCATTGGTTTTTTTGTGTTGATGAGTTGAACAAGACCAATGATGTTAAATTTAGTTTACGATTTCGTGAAAAATAAATAATTTGAAAAATGTTTTTTTAAATGATGTTTTGTATCGTTCAAAAAAGTGAATAAATGAAAATTGTGTTAATTGTTTATAGATATAAGTAGATATAAATTATTGTTAATAATAAAAATATTTTCATTAATTAATTATTTTAAATTATATAAATGATCATTTTAAAAATATATATTTTATAAATTATTTATATTTTACGAAACAAACAAAATATAAACAAAAACATCAGTGTATTAACATGCAAGCCCAGCTCTTTTTGCTTTGCCATTTAAAATTATTCACTTTTTAGGCACGATTCTTTTCTAAGCATCACCACCATAGTTGAGTGAATATAAAATCGATGAATGCCCCTCTTTTTTCTCTTTAAATAAATAAATTTATTTTCTAAGTTGGAACCTTAAAGAAATGCTTTGGTTCATCGTATTTCTCAAGTCAAAATATATTATGTTTGGTGACATAACCATTACATTTATTGTATAGCTTAAAAATAAGTATAATCAAAATATGTTAAAAAGTAATTATTATGCGCGGCGAAATGCATTCGATGCGATCCTCTTTAAGCTTCACCAGCATAGTTGAGCGAATATTAAATCGATGAATGTGCCTCTGTTTTCTCTTTAAATAGATAAATATATTTTATACGTTGGGACCTTAAAGAAATATCTTGGTTCATTATATTTCTCAAGTCAAAATGTATTACATATGGTGCCATAACCATTACATCTATGGTACAGCTTAAAAATAAATATAATCGAAATACGTTAAGTAATTATTAGGCGCAGCGAAATGCATTTGATGGTCTCACCCTTTTCGTTACCCATTCCCGCTCATTTTTATCTTCTTTTCTTTTCTTTTCTTTTTTTTTCATATATTTTTCCCCTTTTCAATCACTAATGCATATTTTGTGAAAAAAGGAAAATGGAAATACGTCTATTTTTTCTATTCAATATACTAAAAAATATTTTTAATGGACGTATCACGTATGTCACTCGTTTCTTCTCCTTTTATTTATTTATCTTTCCCTTATAACTTTCATTTCACTAAATTTATTTCGACTTTCACATTTGCTATTTGTTTCTACTCCTTTCTGTTACTCTTTTCCATCGAGTTTTGATTTAGTTAATTTTTTGAGTTCTATTATATGATTCGTTTTCTTTCAATATATTGTATGATTATAATGTCGCATAATTTAAAATGCAGTTATGAATTTGATGTTGATAGTTTTTAAATGTCAAAATTTTTACTTTGAGTTCCTAAATAGAATTAATTTACACTATCTATACACAACTTTAAAGTATCAATAAATGATTGCATATGACATGATAGCGAATTCATTATTTTCAAAGGAGACACATAATTTATTAATTATCTATTTTCTGACTAATCAAGTCATCAAAACATTTAGAGTTAATGTGGGATTTCATTTAAAAAATTATCACTTTGGTTTTATTGTGATAACGTCTCCAACCCTAAATTCGACACATCTTCCTACAAGTAAAGGCAATTTTGAAGTCACTTTTTCCATTGGTCGATAGAAAAACCCTCAAATATCTTAAAATATGTAGGTAAGACTGCCTAAACTTTCTTTGAAAGAGTCTGTTGATAAATTAAGATATATAAAGAGCACTACAAATATTTTAAGGAAAAAGAAAAGCAATCCATCAAGCTACAATGTTAAATCTTTAGTGCAACGAAAAGATTGGTAATGCGCGGGTTAGATATTCTAGTATACTCTTAAGGGGAGCCTTGGAGCTTAAATGAGAGACTCAGATAAATTTACATTTTTTTAATTGTAAATAGAAAAGGAGGAGCCTGTGAACATAATGAAATAATTTCTGCTAATCTAATGTCTAAAAGAGCATCCCATGCTTGTGTTCTTTTGCCTGGTAGCCTTCCCAACCTACAAAATTTCGTCTGTTGTACAAGAAAGTATAGTAGGAAATGGTATCGAGATGAAATAGGAACCAGTCCTAAGATGCAGAAAGATCGAATAGACAAAGGCCAATGATATAAACAAGATACACGGTGAAACAAGTCGAAATTGAAATTGAACACATGACAAAGGAAGATAATGAATGGATAAACTCAAAGGCTAATAATAGAAAGAAAAGTACGAGAAAAGGATTGCCGAATTATAATGTATAAAAGAGGAATATGCATCACATTATAAGCTCAGATCCTAGAAAAGAAGATAAGCTCGGCCGCCAACTTGCAATATTAAACAACAGCGGGCAGCAGGACAAGAACTGCCCGCCCCACCCACAAGTATGATCCATCTTGAAATGACTCTCGTGCGGCCCTCTGCCCGCTGCCCGAAACTCTCCTGCCCTCGCTCTTGCCCTAGAACACGCTTGAAACCTCTATAAAAACAACCTTAAAGCAATACCTTCTTCGTTCCTGGTGTTGGCCTCCATTGGTGTTCTTTCTCCCTAGGCTGTGTTCTTGGCAGGTTTTCCTGCTCTTTGCTTTTGTCTTGAATCTTTTCTTGACCTCAAGAAAGATCCTGAAGACGTCTTGCATTCCATCTGTCGTTCGTTGTTCGCGCATTCATTTCTTGAAGTAGAGCTGCGAACTGTGCAGAAGAGTTACACAACTTCTTTCGAGGGTCGAATGATCTTGAGAGGAAGAGGTTGTTGTCTTCTTCTTTTCTTGTATGTCGTTTCTTATGGTTTTTCCACATGCGTGTGGTTACGTCCCGAGTCATAACCCAAGTAACGAGTCTTGCGCACGTGCAAAGATCTTCCATCCGCATGCCACTTTTTTTGGTGGGCAGAGCGGCCATACTTTGCACAGATGAATCTCCTCGGAGAACGAAAGCTAATCTGTTTGCTTTCGTTGCTGATGGTTTTAGAGACTTTATGTTTCTCTCTTACGACACAAAGCTCTGAAGTCTTTTCCAGCGTACATTATGGAATGCATCATGCTTTTTCAACTCTTTTTGCTGTCTGATTGGGCTTCTTCCTCTTTCCAGGAACAACTGGCAAAATTAATTTCTTTTTAATTCTATGACAGTTAAGAACATGCTTATCTATGCGTGATCTACACCACCAAGATCCAATTTTTTCGAAGGACCAAGCTCATGCATCTTCTATCATTTAGATCTCTATGGTTTTGATTTTGGAAAGCCAAGATAAGGTCAAGTTCGAACTTTTCCAACATCCTTGCTATTAAAAGAGTAACAAGGCCGGCCATCACCTAAACATCGGGAAAATAACCCGCATATGTTACATGTGAATCCTCAGATAAGGTGGATTTTAAGCGTCAGATCCAGTAAATCTAATGGTCCACATGTGTCTGCGTCTGGTGTATTCAACAAATATATAAATATTCGGCGGTTGCCCAAAATAATCAAGAAGTGGGCATGCCTATTTTGGGTGTGGGGAACTGACATTTGATGGATAGAGGACTACTAAAATAAGACATTTCAATAAAATTTTATTGAAATAAATTGTGGAAATTGATTTTTAATCAGTATAGTTAATTGAAGGCAATGAGTTTCCATATTAAGCTTTCTTTGGCTTACCCAACAGTTCCCTCATATCTACTCTTATCATCCAACTTGTAAAAATTCAAGGGGCGCAAGGCATGTGAAGGACATTTCTGTGACAGACCCTTCAACTCAACTCCGGTACGAATGGATCAAAATACTGGTCGTGATCAATATAAGAATTGGTATCTTCATGCAGAAAAATTCACAATCATTTACTAGCTAAGCTTTTTTTTTTCAAGTTCGAATGCGCACAGTTTAACATCCATAACAAAGTGAGCATAACAACTTCCAGTCAAATCTTTCTTATATCACCACAAATAATCTCCAATCCATGCACATAATCAATTACCAGACTATCCTTCTCAAAGTGGAACTTTACAACCAACATGCCTTTTCTTGGAGGTGAATCATGCCTCACATATAACCAAATGCAGAATCAACATCATAGTGATTCACTACTGGAATGGTCCCCGCAAAATTTTGAGGGATACCGTCTCTGTAACTGAAAATTTTGTAGAAAATCTTGGAACAAAGTAGGAAATAACCATAAAACTGCAAGGACAAAAGGGTATCAAAAAGTCATTTTGACACTGCACATAAATTTTCGAATATCTTAGCGCAGGGTCAACCCACCTAAAATATCTAGAACATCAGTGCAGATACATTCAGAGATTCAAACTTCACAACATCTTCATGTTGCGTAAAGAAACCAACGAAACAACAAAAGAATAGATCGGAAATAGAACAAAGTGCTCCGCTTGGCAGTTCAGAATAGGCAGTCATTTCTGCTTCTCCCAATCAAATAACAGATGAAACCAGATAAAATGATTTATGAGATGTCATACATGAATTAAAAAGTCGCCTGCAAAAAGCTATATATATCCCTGACTGCTTGCTGTCAACTCAACTTGATCAGGATCTAACCGAGAGCCCCAGGCCAAAATGGGCCTCTCAAACCATATCATGAATTCAAAAAACCATCTAAACAATCTTGATACTTAGCCCCGCCTTCTTGAATCAAGTTATGGAACTCAAATGAGATTAGCCCTCTTTAAGAATCTAATTGTTCTACAGTAATATGGCCATATCGACTCAACAAAATCCAAATACCTCTCCAGCAACAACTCTTGCAGTTCTTTGAGTTTCCTTCTAGACAGCTCCTTGTAGTTCAAATTCTTTACATCCACCACAGGTTGCCAGACACGAGAATGTACATCTTCTTTTAGCTTCCCTTTTGCAACATACTGATAAGCAGCAAGGTAGTACACAGGCAAGTTCTTGACTACTTTAACTGTCTGCTTGAAAGTGAACATATAAAGCGCCCACAATCCTCGGAACAACTTGACATATAGGGCGACGAGGAGTGGCCCCAGGATCCACAAAGGGGTCAACTCCTTTGAGATTTCACTCCCATAGGCCACATTAATAGACAGGTACAAAGGAGCGCTGTCAATACAACATAATTGAAAGTATGAGACTAAATCTTTGTAATGGCTCATCAGACACTATGGAGCATTAGTCCACTAGCCATAAGCAATTTGATGTCAAAGGATTAATAGGACTTACAGGATTTATATGATTTACAAACAAAGTCAAGGGAAAGAACAGTTCTAGTTCTGATAAATCCAAAATCAAGCTTGAGTCCCACCAGTGTCTTATTGTTTATCATTTCTTTTTTTCTTAGAGAGGTTGTTTCAAAATTCATATCAAATTATGATAAATCTTAGCTCAGTATAACATCTCTTTCTATATAACTACAATATATCAAATAACTTTAGTTAAAATATTACCCATGACTGCTCTGTTTCACAGATTGTTCTATCAAGCAAAAACAGATTTCTGATATCAACAGTCTGTTGACCTTCAGCAGAAAGAAAAAAGGTGCCCATCCCTCATCTATTTCCTTTCTCCTTCATCTATGTTAACCTGAACTATATCTCTATTAAAATATATTGCAGCATCAGTAGTAAAGCCTAAGAGCATATGCGATAAGCAAGGAAGGATAGCACAGATGGCAGATCAGAGAACAAATGCCAGGAAAGGACCATGCTACTTACAATATTATTAAGGGAACTTTTATTGCCGCATCCAGACCCCAAAAATGGCACCACAATGCTTTCATAAGCTGACTCCTTTCCTTTACAGGTGTCCCAGTTTCACTTACCCCTTTTGGAGGCAAGGCTTCTCCTGAAATTTCATCAACTAGCTGACCAGGTGATTTTGTGCGCAATATTGTCAGCCATTTCCTGAATAATCTTTGGATAGCAGGTGAGCCACCAATACTTTCATCTGCTTCAGATGTATAAGAAACTGGCACATTCTGTGCCTTCGGTGATTCCACTATCGCCTCATCGCTCTCATTTGGTAAGTAAGAGAGTTTAACAGAACTTTTGGAGGTTTTCCCATTGGCTCTGCCTGATGATTCATCATTTTTGGCACTGCCTTTAAAGGATGAAATCCTCAGACATTTGACCCTTGATGCAGAAAAACGAGGAGATGCTACTCTGCAAAACAAGCCATCTGATTCTCAATCCCAGTGAACTAAAGAAACGTTACTTGACAAAATAAAGTGCAATTCAGATCTAAAAGAGAGAGCATCCCAAAGCAATCTCAAACAATAGAACCAAGATGAACAAGGGCTCTACCACAACCCAGAGGAACTTGTCTGAACTAAAAGAGAAGTCACCAAAGTAAATGCGAAATGAGCAAATTAAACTGAAAGAATTCAGAAAGAAGAAACCATGTATGTGAGGCTCGTCCATAAAATTGAAGGTCATAATTTACTGATCTGGTTTGCCACAAAAAGTGGCCAGATCATGTAGTGACAATGACCAGCAGAGAAGTAAGAGAGAGACTTTAAGCACGCAGCAGGGACATAAGACATCCACACTTGGTAGTCAAGCTAATTACAATCCCGCAATCTATTGAAAGATTGCAACAGGTAGGCTTTTCTCAGTTTGAAGGAAAAAAACTTGGTAATAATACGCCATGATTTAGAAATCTCCTGACCAACACAATGAACAAAAAACAGAAGACAATGTTTAGTTGACATAATCTAACAGAAGTCTTTAAGAGATTTTGTACATATCAACAGTGACATAAGTTCAACTATATGATAAGAAACAGCCTCTAGGTTTCAGGCAATCAATTTGCATAAAGATATGGAAAAGGCGTATCCATTATTACACACCAAGGGATAGCTAATTGTCCACTCCGTCTCTTCTCGGACATTAATAACTCCCGATAATTAAACAAGCAAATATGAATTATCAAGATTTTCCCATTTTTACACAACCAAAGATTTTTAATTGTGAACTTACCATCCGTTTGTTATTTCCCCCATTCAGATTGTAAATTTTGCCCAGCACCATGCCCATATGGATAGAATAGATGCAGTTCTGATTTTAATATAAGATGTATTCATCAGAACTTGGACTGCAACATTCAAATTTTAAATGCATCCTAAGTTCCAATTCCAACTTTTGCTTGGATCAAGGTTGAGAAGGATAAATTTCACCATTAAAACAACCCTCGCTAAGAGTAATTGCATTCTAAATAATGTTTTCATTCCTATCAAAGTGTCCATACACCTCCACAGCTCCTTTATTTAGATTGTGCTGCTTATGCTGCTTAGGTACTGTCCGCAAGTATAGAAATTAACCTAGTCGATTTCCTCATTTTCAAGCCCTAACCTTTGTAATTATAATCTCCTTCCATTAGCTTCTTTCAAAGTATATTTATGGATAATAGTCAGTAACCAGTAGGTGGTCATACACAATGAAATTAGGGTATTATTAGTGTCTCTCATGCTCTATATATAGAATCATCCTATGTACTTTTCATTAAATTATTAATTCTACAACTTTCAAGTATTTCTCTCTCCCTCTCTCTTAAAAGCTTGCTTACATGGTATGAACAGCCACCAAGAGAGAGGGACCAAAATTAAAACACTAACTCATATCTTTCTTTTTGCCATCAGTCTTGTAAATCAAAAGAATCCTCATTTCCGCCATCATTTTTTCCACTCAGACACTCAGCCCACCACCTTTGTCGCTCCAAATCCTTTGTTTTTTGTCCACAGGTCTTCAACCTCGAGAGCAGCCACAACCAGTCCTCCTCAAGAGCAGCATCATCGTCCTCTGCTTATTGCAGGCTCAGACTTGCTCCGGTTTTCTCCGAGAGCAACTCTATTTCGCTAACTGCTGGCATCTCCATGATCATCAGAGGAGTTGTTGTTTACTACAGCCTCATTAGTCTTTTCACCAGCATGTGCTAGAGAAGTACACTACAACTCAAGCCTCTCTATTCTCTAGCTTCATTCTGTCATGCATCTTTCTTGATTATGATCATTTGTTCTGCTTCTCCATCAAAATAGCCATTAGCACCCTACTAAGACCTTTTTTCATTGATTATGCCTTCAACATGGGGTGACGCAGTTTACTTTGCCACAATTAAGTTGGGTTTCCACAAGGTTTTATCAAGGTTGAGTGAGAAAGAAGTGTCAACTTTTATGATCATGTGTTTCTGGAGTGCTTGTCAAGTCCAGTCACGGTGCAGATTACATTCAAATTTTCTTGTAAGGTCCAGCTTACATAATTGTCTTTATATTAAATTCAATGTATCCACATTTCTTGTTGAAAGTTGCACCTGTCTTATGCAAGCTGGATACTCCAGCTTGAGGGTTAGTGTTGAAGTACATTTCTAGATATTAGTCAATAGTTAGTAGGCGGTCAAAAATAAGGAAGTTAGGATTTTGTTAGTGTCTCTCGTGTGCTATAAATAGAGCCATCTTATTTACTCTTTCATTAAGTTATTGAATGAAAATGCTACTTTTCAGCATTCTCTCTCCCCCTCTTAAAGATCCTACGATCTTTACAGCTGCATTTATTGTATTAGGAGTATCTAATCCCAACCCTAGCACTCGCTTTGTCTTCATCCCTTCATCCTGCTTCTCCAAAAAAAATTAATTTTTCCTATTATTTAATAGATACTCTCTTTTTCCACCAGTACCATTGTGACAGCAACATCTCCACTCCAGCAAAAGTCTTTGTAGCATCATTGACATCAAGATAGATCATAGTTTTTCCCTTTGAGTCAAACTTATACAACTTCAGGAGTTCCCTTCATAGTTCATACTAACCACCAACTAAAATTCTCATTGATATAAAAGTGACTTTGCCCCCAGTGACACTAAATATCAAGGCCTTTTCTCTGGAAAAGGGAGACAAATAGCTACCCCTCATGCGCGCATGCAGAGCCCAACTCTAGTACCTACTACCTAGTGCCTTCGAACTTAACAATTTAAGTTCGAGATAACCATCCACTACATGTCCATTTTATACTGATAAAACTAAACTCAACACAAAAATACAAGACCTTACCAATATAAAAACTCTGATCTTTCAGATTTTCATCAGACATATGATTTTCTGATCACACAGGCAGAGATACATAATTTAAAACCTGTTCCCCCATGACAAAGTGGATACTCTATACAAAAAACATGTATAGTGGCAACAAATTGAGTGGAATCCAGACCTTAAAAGAATATGATGCTTTTGGGACAAAGGTCTATCTGTTTTACCAACCACATAACATCGCCTTAGTGTCAGGACTTTGCTCAAGGATAAAGGTCTCGAGGGAAATTGCACATAAGAACCCTGCATTCAATAACAAGAGCAATGCTGTTGATTCATCACAATCTAGGAGAAATATCAATAAATTTATTTTGAAGTGCAGCTTCAGATCTATTTTAACTCATAGAAGAGCTGTCAAAGATCATGTGAACTTAATGGCATAAGGACTCACAAGAACTGAAGACTAAACAGGGTATGTCTGGTACCTTGCACCTATTCTTATGGTAAATGAAAAGAGTATTGAAGCATAAGCACAGGATGTGATGTGATTTGGTTCATGTATCTTCAGTTATAGCATTTCATCAATTTTTATCTGTTTAAATGTTAAACATTGCTAGGCAGTAAAGTGAAACACAAAATGCAGTTGGACTTTATTGTAAAATCCTATTTAGATATTTTGCTATATGTATGAAACTCTATAAGAATATCTTTGCACAAGATATATCTTTTATCACCACCTATGTAAACAATACTACCGCAGACTTATATGCACCAGAAGTCCTTTATCATTCAAATGTCATCTGATAACAAATTAAGATAGCAAGAAGTATGAGTCCTGTTCAGTTTAGAGAAAGTACGGAACTTCTAACACACCCACGAGAGGATAAACAATAGAAGTGAATGAACCTCATGAATGGCTCATTGCTGACCTTGTGAGGTAAACTGGTACTTTGACATGTATGCAGACCCAACAATATCCTAATGCTAATAGACAACAGAAAAAGTTCATTCCAAGACCACAGAAATGCCACTAACTAGGAGCATCATCTCCCTAGAACAAATTAATTAAAGCACAAATGAGTAATCAACTGTCAAGTTCTTGACAGAACCTGAAATTGATGGGTCACCAATGCCATCTTCTCCAATTTAAGAGCCCAACCATTTACTCAAGCAAGCCTTATCTGAAGACACAGCCAAACAAGAAACACAGTTTAGCTAAAACTTCAGATTACAATCAAGAGAAACTAAAGCAAAAAAAGTACAAAGCCTCACTTTTATTCCAGCAGATTGATTGAAGAAAAAAGATAGCTTTCACCTGTTACTATCCGAGCGAGAGGAAAGCGGTGGCTCAGCAAACAAAATTAAGCCGACCCAAGCTATCTTTCCTAAATGTACAGTCCCCCTAAAGCTAAAAAGCACAAAGCCCCGCTTTTTATCCCAGCAGATTGCTTGAAAAAAAAAGATAGCTTTCGGTTGTTACCATCCGAGCGAAAGGTAAACGGTGGTTCAGCGGACAAAATTAAGCCGACCCAAGTCATCTTTCCTAAATGTACAGTTCCCCAGACTGAAATTTCCCAATCCCAACGACAACAGACGATCCCCCATCAAGAAAACGGTCGTGAAACAGGGCAAAACCATGAACACCCACCCCCCAGAAAGCAATCCCCCTCCCCCTTCCCCCGCCGGAAAATTCAACGTCGTTAAAACCCCGAATTCCCCACAACACAAAAAGGAGAGGAAAGGGTAAGAGAGCGTAGGTTCAGCGGCTTGCCTGAAGAGACGAGCTTCGGAGGCCTCCTTGTCGTACGAGCTGGGCTGAAAGATTGGGATGGTTGAAGAGGATAAGAACATGGAGAAACCCAACCCTTTTCGGCTTCGGGTCTACAGAGATGTCATCCTGGGGTAATCTCCGTACGCGAGGAATGGAGAGAAACTGGGGAAGATGAAACGAAAGAGAGAAGAGGTGGAAGGAAAGGGAGGGTCTTCAAAAGGTGCAATCTTTGCGGATTGCTTTTTTATATGAAGACTCGTTCGTTGATCGATTCTCTCCAACACCGGAGGGAGAGTTTGAGGATAACAATATGGAGAGCGCAATAAACCGGATGGTAAGGTTAAAGGCAGGCGGTTGAATTAATGTATAAAGAGAGATGGAAAAAGGGACGATCCATAAATTTTATGTGATTTTTAAATTTTTAATTTATTTAATGTGATTTATAAACTTTAACCTCATATATTAAAAATAAGCATGGTTCCAGAATAAAACTTGAAATCTGAGAATCAAAACGATATGAATCTGTCTAGTTCTAGATTCCAAAGTACAAAAATTTCAACAAATAAGTTCCAAGTTCTAAGTAAGTAGAACTTGGAAAATGTTTTTTTTATTTTCTTACAATATTCTATAGCTTTCAATAATGAGTTTATAATTTGAAACCATCACTCCGAGCTTTCATTTTTATGTCTAAATGTAAGTTATGCTTAGTTGATTGTAACAGTAATATATGCAATTTTCAATTAATAATACAAGTAAAACTTGAGTAGATATTAAAACTAACCTAAAATTTATAACAAGGTAGGTTCTAGGATATCTAAGTTTCAAAAGATAAGAAAGTTGTTAATTTATATAGAACCTGAAACTGCTCACATCTACGATATGCAATGTAGTATATAAACTTTAAATTTTATTTAATCCCTAAACTATGTATAATGTGGTCTTTTCATTAATTCAAGTTGAAGAACAACATTAAACATTTCATATAGTTTAGGGAATAAATTATGCCAAAAGTAATTTAAAAGCTCAAGGAAAATATTGCACTTTAAGCTAAAATTCAAGAATCACAATGTATATCATAATGTATATTAAGTTAAAATTGAAGAACCATTTATATCATTTTTCTATAAAGAAATTGCAATTTTAAGGAACCACAGGGGTTAAAAAATAGGTTATGGGCCTAGATTTGAGATTCATTTGATTTGGGGTATTTATGGGCTCATTTCAGCCCATACAAGCGCACCCTAGGTCTCATTTCTCGTCTATCTTTTCTTCTTTTTTCGTTATTTATTTATTTGTTTTGGTTTTCCTCTCTTTGATTTCGATTTTCGTTTATGTTGGTTGCAGAATCGTGGTTTCGATTTTTGCTCGGTCCAAGAAAGGAAATTTTTGTTGACGACCATCATCAATGTAGTCCTAGGTCGAGTCTTGTTTGTGTCCATTTATATTTCGTTAGCTTCCTTTTAGGGACCTTGTTTCAAATTCCATACTCTATTCATGTTCGATGAGACCTAGCTTTATTTAGATCACATCAAGATAGGTCACAAGTGTTGAGATCACAGCATGTTAGTCGACTCAAACTGCAACCCTACCATTCCTAACATGGGCACCAAGTCAAGTGCAACTAGAGACGCCATAAGTATTTCCTTGATCTTATGCAAATCACAGGAAACATAGGATTGCTACGTCACCTCATCATATCAGCTGCATTGCATGCGCGATGTTAAAGTTTTGATAGTAGCAGTCATCAGAAAGTGATCTGAATGACAATTCAGTACGTTCAAAAATTGAAAGAAGCGACGTTCAGCAATTTCGGTTTTAAAGTGGCCTCTGATCCCAGGAATTTACCAAGACGCGTTCGAAAATCAAAGCGACTCCCCAAAACTACATTAGAAAAGATTACGGTAGAATATCTCATAGTTCATAGACATGCTCAGACACCGCATATAATCCAGAGAAATGAATAATCAAGCCCAATATATTTGCCACGAGCCAAAATCGACACGACCGAGCATCCAGCAACACCGATGTTTATGAGCTCCAGAGTCATCAACAGACTATAAAAGCTACCACAAACCATAAATGATGGGGCAGATGGTGTCATATAAGTTCACTTTTCACCTAAAAGGGAAGTCGATTGAAGTTTACGGCTGCCTATCGTTAAAGGGCAGCGAAGCTATTAGCTAATCAAGTAAAAAGGTCAAGGAAACATGTAAAAAGATCCATTGAAGATAAGCCCATGACCAAATAAAATTGTTCAGAACAATACATTTGTAAAAATAAGGTAAGGTGAGAAGCCCACCACATATTGTCAAAACCAACCCATATCCACTGAACATTTCCAAGACGCATCTGCTATGCTCTCAACCTGGACAACCACTGGCATCACATGCCGTCACTTGGAGATGGTACAGCAGCCCCCCTTAGTCCGCAGTAATCAGCAAATATCAAGACCTGAAGGCACAAGAGTATTACCAATCAAGACCAGAGGAGCCGTCTACAACAGAACACGTCTAGGGCTCTACTCTCTACTAATTACAGTCAGCATCGACTCGACCAGTGCCAACTTGCTGGTCTGCATAGTTCCCTCCACCACGCCTGGAAGTGCCTTGACCACTCTTCTCCTTAAACTTCATGCCTGTACTTTGAGAACCATCTTTTGATCCTTCGACATGGTTTGATCTGTTATCGCTGTATGTCCCCACAGGCTGATATCTTAAGTGTGAGTTAGGCCGCTGTCTTTCGCGATGTCGAATGTTTTCCTGCCCACTTGAGTTCCAATCTCCATGAGATCCATTGCCTCTTGCATTTCGACTGCCCTGGTTCTTGTGGAACCCTGAAGGAAATTGGGACTCATGACGCACATCACCAGTTGACCTAACTGAACCATGTGTCGAAGAATGGGTACGAACTCCAACTGCTAGAGCCTTCGTTTCTATCTTACCCTCTACAGGCCCTGCTTCGTTCACATTATCTTTCAAAGAATTATATTTTCGATTGTCATTGGTGGACAAAGCTTCACGATGTTCCATTTCATGCTGTGCTAAAGTGGGTGGGCCACCATGAGGGAGTTCTGCATCAATTCCACCACTCTGGGCCTGAATATTTTGACCTCCAGTCACCCTACTTCCTCGAGAATTATGAACAGAAGATGGATGGGATTTGGGTTGCCAATGAGAAGTTGAACGTTCGGAGACAACATGGTTTTCCTTGGGAACAACTGGACTTCTTTGGATCACCTCAGGAGCCAAAGATTGGTTCTGACTTTCATCCATTTCCTCAATGCCTTTCTTCTGATCACGATCTACAGTAACCCCTGTGGCTTTATGCGCCCGGAAAGCATGACGCTTTCCTCTTACTGCAACTCCTTGATCTCTGGTAGAATGAATTGTGACCTCTGCACCAGAGTTTGGTTTGCTTGGAAGGTTTGAACCATCACCAGAACCCAGCTCATCAGATCGTTTTGGCTTCTCATCCACCATTCTCAGTTCAAGTTCCTCAGCTTGGTGGTGCCCACTCAACTTTTGAACATCCTTACCGATGTCCGAGGGGTAAGATTGTCCATCGGCCAAATCATGCACAGTTGAATCCTTCGGCCCACGTTGGCGCCATGATCCATGGACTCTTCCTGGCTTATTTAACCTACCGTCTCCACTCCTAGATGATGGTTTGGCAGGTTGAGCATTTTCGATGCTTTGCAGACCTGAACCTCCTCCCCCATCAACACTAGCATCTCCAGAATTTATATTGCTTGAAGCAACCGTATGTTGTTGATGGATACTTCCTTGCTGAGCCATTTCTTTGGCAGCAGGCTTTGGAACATACCTCTCGATCTCTGCCCTCTTATTTTTTGGATTTTTCTCGACAGGATTGTCGATCTTGACAGTTGAAATAACACCCTCAACTACTGCCCTGTCACTAGCTTCATCAGAAACCTCAGTTTTGTTCTGTGATCGAACAGGTGCCCATACAACAGATTCACCACCATGGAGCTTATCTGCAAACCGGTTGGCTTGTTGATTTCTTGGTATCCTGCGAGAATGTTGTGCCTTCCACTGATGATTTACTCTAGTATGGACTTCTTCACCTGTGCTAACTGGATGCCTCTCTGAAGACTGTTTGGCATCTCCAGAATCAGGCAGTGACTCGACCTGTGCAGAATCCAATTTGGACTCAGGAGACTTTAACTGACCACTTTCATCTATAGTGTTCGCTACAATAATTTCTTTAGGTGCAAGTACTGGTAAGGCAGATGATGACTCATCCACCTTATGCTTGTTCCTACTAGTCTTGTTGCCTTTTCTTCTTTGCTGAAGCATAGACTCAACCATACCATGTGGATTGACAGAAATTTTATCCTCACAGCTTGGAGTGCTCTCAGAGGGAACATCAGCAGATTTTGCGACACTATCTGCCCCATCAGCAGGGACTTTGGACGGCTCAAGAGCACACTTCTCATTTTTCTCTGATGAAATGTGTGATTTCTGCTTGGATCCCATATGCCTCTGCTTAGACATACGACCATCTTCCGTAGGGTCAGAAGAACCACCAGTTTTGCTTTCCTGCTTCAAAGGCCCAGACTGGTTGCCGACCAATGCATGTTCCTCACAAGCACCATCATGTGGTTCCTGTGAAAGTTTGGATAGAGCAGTGGATCTTCCGATAACATCACTAACTTCAGAAACTGTGATGGTACTAGAGAGAGACTCAGAGCTTAGCACTACAGACCTAGTAGAAGCCTTGGTCATTTCAACCACGGGCTGCAAGTTATGTTGCTTATTCAAAGTAGCGCTGGTTGACACATTTTCACCTTTTCCAATTGAACCATCTGTAGATTGTGCACGTCTGTCCAGTTCTTCCAATTTCATGCGTGCCTTTGCCTTCTGATCTCTAGCTCGTTCTTCCTCTTCAATCTGCCGCTGTTTCACCCGTTGCTTTGCCAACTCTCTCATTTTAGCACGCTGAGAAAACATTCAAATTGAATTCATAGAAACTCAACTGGAGTAGAAAACAAACTTTTAAGAAGAAAAAATGTTACCTCTGCCACACTCTCACTGGGATCGTAAGTAATGGACACAGTTCCTCCCTCATCCTTTCCTTGGTAGAGTGGTGTACAGACATCATTAGCTTTCCCAGACATATGATGGGGCACATGAGTGTAAGAAATCTCTAGAGATGCATCTGCTCCAACAACCAATTGGTCAGGCTCCTTAGATCTCTTCCACTGCTCGTCAGGATCTTTAGTACTTGATCTTCCTTTACCACGATGATGAGATTTTCCTTGCACTCCATGAGGATACTGCCTGCGAAATTGCAAAATAGTTAATCAACATTCTAAACAAACAGAGCCAAGGGGGTGGCAATTCTGAACTAGCATTAATTGAAGTCCAAGAGAATAGTAGCAAACCTAGGAACTGTTGCCTCACTGACATCAACTTGCTCAAGGCTCTTACCCCCACTAGAAGCATCCATTTCAGATAGGCTAGATTTAGTCACCTTACCAACATGAAGAGCATCAGAGCCAATTTCTCTTGCGGAATGGCTAGACATGGTGTCAGGTCCTTTAAGGATATTACCTTCCTCTGACCTATTGGAAACAAATGTATACTCATGGCGATCATCAGAAACCCGAACTTTAGCATTTAATCCCTCAATTTTCTGGATTAAACTTGAATCCTTTGGGGCAGCAGCAGAAGATTTTGGAGCTTCTGGGACAACAGAGCTCTTATACGGTCCTCTCACTGAATCAGCATCATCAGCCCTTTGCACATTTTCAAGAGCCTTTACCCTGGTTGGACCAGGACCACCACCTCTATGATCAAACTTCTGAGAAGCCTCCTCAACTGGTTCTGCATTTTCTAGATCTTTCTCTTCATTGTTGCAATCCGATCTCCACTGGTTCTTCCACAATGCTTTCTTGCCAGGTTCGCCCTTGTCCAGAGATGATTCATCCTTTGTAACACTTCCCTCCCGTTTATGTTCTTCACCCTTTCCATCCCAACTCTCTTGTTGCTTCAAGAGAACTTTGTACTGGCCCCTAGTATCATGAGGACGACCCAAATCCACTTCCTCACCATCTGATGCTTTATTAGTGGAACCATAGCCACCAGATCTATGTGGAATTTCAGGAGCATTTTGGCCAGGATACCGGGGAGGGCCAGCTGCCATCCCAGTATATGCAATATCTCGTTCATTTGAATTGTGATAGTTCATTGGAGGACCACCAAAATAACCATCATAGGGCATAGGACCAGGGTAATACCCAGGCCTAAGAGGCATACCTGGGCGAATAAAACCATCTGGCATTTGAGGTCTATACATATCTCCACTAGTTGAGTGGTGTCCCCTAGGTCCAGCACCTGGAGGAGGATGCAGGGTGGGAAGAGCAGAAGGTGGAATTTGAGGACGGTAATAAGGAAACGGTTCCACAGGAAAGCCACCAGGTGCAACAGGAGCTCCATAAGGGGGGCCCCCTGGAGGCCCTCTGAACCAAACACCACTTGAGGGATTGTTAACTAGAGGACCATGCCAAGCACTAAACTGCTGAGGGAGGATGCCGGCATTTTGGTGAGGAGGATGATCCCCACGCCACTTGTCCACACCAGGTCCACCATCTTCACCACGAGCATTGTCTCTTCTCCATGAGTTCTCAACTCTACTCGTGGGATCAGCATTGACAGAGCTATCACCTGCAACATGAGAAAAATAGGCAGATTTGTCCTTCAACTAACTGTGAACAAGATCTAAGGGTGCGTTTGTTTCGCGGAAATTGTATCATTTTTGGAAAATGTATTCTAAGAAATCATTTTCCATGAAAATGATTAGTTTTCTTGTGTTTGGTGATATGTGATTGAAAATGTTTTCAGGCGTTTGGATCGCATTTGGAAAATGATTGAATAACATTTGAACTAACAAAAAGGGAAGAACCTAAAGACCTTATAAAGAGGGAAAGTGTTTTCCCCTTCTTATGCACAGGAATTCATTTTCCTAAAATAAAACATAATATTTATGTTGACTGGAAAGTATTTTCCATTGACCAAATTGTTTTTGGAAAAACAAACAGCCGAAAGTCCAGAAAACACTTTTCAGGAAACTATTTTCATTGAAACAAAAGCACCCTAAAATGCAAATATATCTCAGAACATAAGTAACAACTGCACAAAGAAAAGGTACCTTCTTTCACCAATACCACTGTATCACAAGATAACTCTGAACCTTGAGGAGCATGCTCTGCAGAAAGGTAGTCAGGTCATCAATCAAATGAATTGCCTATAATATAATCAGAAACTCTATGGAATCAAGCAAGAATATCTATAATTTTCAATTAGAGTGATTCATTAGAAGAAGCTGACAATAGGGTTGATGTGAAACAAAATCTATACATTCTTCATATAGTAAATCGACAAGAATAATGATGGGTACTCATTGATTCAGAAAGACAAAAGAATTGCCATTGAAACATGCAAGGAATAGCAACAAATAGTAGACAAGAAGAAGACAACAATGTATTCAATCAAATTAAGCACATGACCATCTCACACTGGTAGCCATGTTGCCCATCTATTTACAATAATATATAAAAATATCAGGACATATTACCTTGTGAGCCTGCACTTTTCCCACAACCATTTTTCTCTGAACCAAGAACTGGGAAGTCCCCAGAACTTAAAGAAAACCTGTCTTTCTTAGAGGATGTTGGTCCCTACACATAAAACAGCATAAGAGCTGAATTAGCCTGTGCCTTTGCATGCATGTGAAAACAAAGAGTTAGGGACGAGCAAAAGATTAGATATGAGTCATCAGCTAGCTAAAGCAAACTCTAAAAGTCAGACTGTTTACAATGATTGGAAAAGGTTGCACAAGCCTCACTCACTACATATATCATCAGATCCTGCCATAAAAACCAATCTACACATTCTTTTAGACATTAGCTTGCATTGAAAACAATGAGAGGTGAAACATTGGCAACATAACTTCAGCAAACATCCATAGTCTTATTTAACATTATAAAAGGGAGAATATTTGATGGAACAACTAAACATACTTTTTACTGAAGTTCTCAATTTAAATGATCACTTCCCACTTAAAATATACAATTATTATGCAGATAAGATTGCCCTCCTTTTCATTTAACAATAGATTTCTCTCAAAGCACAAACTCCACATGAAAAAGGGATTATATCTTTCTGTTTGTATAATTTGATTAATGCAAAAGATTGAGCTTATTTCCCCATAATTTCAACTCTATGGATTAAGCTCCCATCATTACAAATTATGGCGACAGGCTCTTACCAGTCTTTCAATACCCCCAGCCACTGAATTATCAAGCACAGATTCTGCAAAGCGAGATAACTGTGAGCTACCAGGCCTTGTTTCTGCACTCCGAGGACGTAATGATGCTAGTGATGTCTGACTGGATGACAATGCTCCAGAAGCTGAAGATGGCCGAGAATTTGAGCCCCATGCATTAGTAGAATCAAAAGCCCTGTCACTTCCTGCAGTTGATGGCCGGGTGCCACTTTCACCTGATGAAGGCCGAGCACTGAGGTGGCTCGGTGAATTACTACCATCAGCACTGGGGGAGAGCAAAGATGAACCCCACGCATTGGGTGTAGATGAAGAGGATCTGCTGCCCCAGCTAAGGGTCCCCCTGAATTATACGGGGGCAAAGTAGAGAGAGAAAAATCTTTAACCAATGCTGAGAACCCTCTGCTGTTTGAAGATACTAGGATAAAGCACATACAGACAGATTAAAAACCCCAATGTCAGAGAGGCATACTTACTTTGGAACAATTTCCACATTTGGGTCCAAACCATGATTTTCAAGCCTTTAATAGCAGAAAGAAATGAAAAGGTTCAGCAACAAAGAAAGTCTCAAGGAGATATGCATAAAACACACGGATGAAACCCCATACCGCTGGCTGGGCAGGTTTATGGGTTTGGGAACGGCGACTTTCCCCAATACAGTCATGCCAGTTCTTCTTGACGAACCCCACCTGGAGCAATATAACAATTTAGCCAACTTAGATATGTCCTTGTGAATTCATAATTCCTAATAATGTTGACCTAGTGATGCAGAAGCATAAAAGAATATTTGTTAATTTATTTTCTCCAATTAATGTTCCCGATTACTCTAGCTAAGGTTTAATTTTGATTTTAAGGTCTTTATTTATGTTTTAAGAGTCCTAGTACTATTAGGTTTACTACTTTGGGTAGGATTCCTGTCAATAATGGGTTTTCTGCCTATTCGTCACTCATTGAGGTTGTTTTTAGATAAGAGTATTTTCTTATTAAATAAAGTTTCTTTCATAAAATTGCCCTTTCTTTTCCCTGGCTTTGATGTCCAGAAGACAATCTTTTAGATTTGGCGATTCCTTGTGAATTGTTCCAATTTGCTTCTTCAATTCTGTTCTCGGTGATGAACACCTTGTTACAGTTATCTTCACTACATCACCTAGATAGCCCACAAAACTAACAAGGGACTTTCCTTCATCAGGTACGAAAACATGACGAACATTAAAAAAAAACCTACTATTGGGGGATATTCTCAGTGATTATTTATACGCACCTGACAGTGAAAGAAGAACAAAGCTTAAACTCACATAAAATCAGATGATGATAAGCAGGTTATCTCACAGGTCATGTATACTCAATTGGTGATGCTATTAACCAACCTATTGCGCTTTACAATCAAACATCTTTCCAGCAATTAAAAATCAAAATCAATTACATTAACAAAAATGTGACATCGACTTTTTCTCTTAATATTTTACTCCAACCTTGCAAGTATAATTAATCTTGGCACCACCATCTCCAGAAAAAGAAAGCAGCCTCAATGAGATAACATGTTTACAGTCAAAGTTTGTTAAAAAGGGTGGAAAAACACCCAAGAACCCGAATTTCCATGTGGAATGATATCTGTTAGCCTCATTTAACTGACACTCTGATTTTTTGGGCTGGAAGATGCATGTCATGTACATAAGAAACTGTGACGAATGTGTTATCTACAAAGTAAAGAATCCTTCACACATCAATAAAGGAAAAGGATGACGATTGGCAGATATTAAGAAGTTTTCCAAGAGCCCACTCAACTTGCAAAACTCCAGTCATGAAACTTGGAATGTACTTAACATGCCATTAAATTTATTAAAGGCTGACAAGATTCAAGTGGACACTGTTGCAGGCAATTTGATAAGCTTAAAATTGCCTATTGAAGTATTATCTATCTCAAATAATTGTCATAACTTCAAAAGACAGCCAGGAGGTAATGGGGTTGAAAATATTATACCTTCGATCTCCAGTTGTACCTGACGCCATGGTTTCCAAGCTGCTCCAAGGTCATCCAAACAAATTGGACAAAACCTGGACACAAGCAAAAGAACATTATTCTCATCAGGTCATCACCCTTAAGAACCCAAGAACAAAAATGAGAGTATCCGCTGCAAAAGACGAAAAAAATGAAGTAAATTGGAAAATGGACACCAAAACAAAACCATAAGAAAGTATTACCAAAGAGCAATGCTAGACGTATTAAGATTGGTCTAGAAGATTAGTTTACTAAGTAATATGTCAAACTGTGAGTACTAAACAAGTTGGCACATTCAACAATCAATATCTACAGATATGTCAGTAAATTATTAATTGTGTAAACCAGATATAGTAAGTCTAGCATTTCTCATTTCCAGATTGCAAAAAATTTATCTGAAACAATTGTATACAGACGAATTAGAATATATAACATCAAGAAGTTCACCAAGATAGCGACGGGTCGAATTATTGTTACTGCAATAAATACAATACAGACACCAGCCTTCTGATGTCAAATGACATGGCAACAGATGAGTGCTCAAAAGACATACCTAGCATCTTCATTGAAACCGTATTATCATTGGAGCTAGACTTCCCAAATCAAAATGCTTCCACATACACTAGACAATAAAAGTTGTTGGACGTTTACCAACCTCAAAAAACAACTTTGTGAGTTCAAAACTGGGTAACCATATTAGTCATAGGATAAACAACTTAAGAACACCTTAAAGACATCACTGTAATCATAGAGTTGCTCCTATTCATCCTAAAATATAAACTAACGTGCTTTGTTGGAAGATCATTCCATAAATTCGTTAAAGACAATAGAAGAAGTAAGCTGCCATGCCTTGAGAAGACATTCTCAAATTTCATTCTACTGCAAGGAGCATTTTTTGCCCACACCTATTAAAGAATTCAACCAGTCTAAAAACTCCAAGCGTCTTCATGCACAATAAGCAAGGTTTCAATTCTTTTGTGAAAAGAGCTTCAATATCCAACACTACTCACGGGCCAAAAAGTTAACAGTACTCAAGATTCAGCCATGACCCACCATCTACTCTGCCACAATCAACCCTCACAACTATTTTAGGAAATTATCACAGGACTTCCAGAGGCAGGAATCCCCCACGCATGAGGGCTCGATATTTCCTAGCAGCGAACGGCTCCCCAAGAAACTTCCCAAAATCACGTCTTGATCACCCACACAATCCGTCCATACAAATCCAGAACTTCCTAACTCCTATTTCACGAAACCAGCCAACCTCTCTAGAACGGCCGGTCCAGCATCCCCCGTCAGAAATGCCCGTAGAGAAACCGGGCGAGGCCCCGGAGCTAAACACTCACCAGCAATCACAGTAGCTCCGAAAACCAAAACTTTAAACAAAACAAAACACGCAAAAAACGGACGAAATCATCAGCTGATCGCCATTGGCAGCGGCGTCGCCCGCCTCGACGACGCGGGCCACGAGACGACGCCACAAAGACGCCCTAGGGCGAGGGGGGGAAATCACTTGCCTCGACGACGACGGCGCCGCCCCGATGCGAACCGCCGGAAAACCCTAGACGGCGGCGGCGAACGAGAGGGGGGGATCGACGGGGGGTAAGGCCGCTCCCCCGGGCGGAAGAGGAGAGAGAGAGAGAGAAGGGCGGGCGCGGGGGACGGCGAAGCGATCGAGTACGGAGATCGCGGAGAAGGGAGGCAGCGGCGGATTCGGTATTTACAGGTTCTAGAGAGAGAAAGTGAGGGAAGGGGGTAGAGAGAGAAAGCAACGGCCCTCGGATCGGGACGCGAACCAGAGGAAGAAAAAGGGAGGGAGGAAGGAGGAGGGAGGAAGGGAAGGAGGTGATGAAGAAGAAGAAGAAGAAGAAGAAGGGAGCGAGTGAAAAAAGAAAAAACCCGAAAATGGTCGATTTTCCTCTCATCTTTATACCCCCTTTTTTCCCCCTTAAAAAAGCTTTCTTTTTTAGGTTTTTTACCCCTAAAAATATGCTTAGGTATTAACATTTTTAGATTTGATTAGGTGAAATTAGATGGTCGGATCAGTCGGATCGGGTCGAGGTGTCCATCTTCACCGTTGAATGGTCGACGAGATATCGAGGGAAAAAAAGTTATTGTTAAGGATATGATTTACCCCTCGATCGAGGTCCGACGCATCCTTCCATTTTCTCACGACGATTCCTTATTGAGAAATTTGTTCCAAAATTATCCAAATGATTATCTGATATTATGAACCGGCCAAAAACCAAAAAGATTATTTGATATTATGAGGCGAGGTTCCATTTTGGGCTCAACCATTTGGGGCAACTGAAGGTTATTATTAATAGGATGAGGTTTCACCATGAGAGTTTGATTTCGAGAACATCAAATATGTTTAGCTTCACTTATAATTAACGAGCATGCATGTGCCAAAAACTCGACATTTAAAAGATCATAAGAATTTTTTTTATTGCATGTTATTCGAATTATTTATTAATTAAAGAAATTATGGACACAATGGGAAGAAAATGTACATATATATGCGGAAAGAGAACAGTATTTTGTAATTTGAGCTATTTTTAGTAACGTTGTTTATAAAATACGAAAGATTTAAATTTGAAAATGTAAGAGGGCAGATGGAAATATTGATTTAGGGATATATGGCCATTGAAATATTTATGTATAAAAATAACCGATTGAGGAAATTTCGGAAAAGAGAAAATGGATTGACATTATTGAAAAGGATGGGTTCCTATTCACGTTTTATAAAAATTTCGTTGTCCGCACGCATGCTCGCTGACATTATATATTCAGGTAAATTAAAAGGCACGACTCACTTGGTGGAGGTTAATTTTAGTAACAGCCAAATCATTATTGTCATCTCTATTATGTAATCTATAGTGTTTGTTTTGTAAAAAATAAATTATTTAAAAAATATTTTTTTGAAAATAATTGCTTATATCACTTACATAATAACTAAACATAAAATATTTTCATCATTCACAAAAAGAAATTTAGACATAAATTATTATCGATAATCAAAACATTTTTCATTGATTGATGATTTTGAATAATCATTTCTTACAAAGATTTTTTTCAAAATCATTTATTTTTTGCAAAGCAAACAAGGTATTAATATGAATTCCAATTATCTTATCATTCATTTTCTCAAGATTTAATTCCATATGGACTTTATGGGATCACACAACCTTAATTAAATTTAATTCTCTAATCCGTCTTGGGAGAGATTGGAAGGTTGCAAGTCTTTCTCAAGTGAGGTATGGAGGGCCAACAAAGGTCTTGCCATGACTGGCACTTGAGGTCATGTGACCTTTGAAATTTGTTATCTAAGGTTGCACAAGTTTGCAACGTCGCCTTGCATGGGTCACATGATCTCGCGCAGCCCCCTCTGGCTTGGATCACATGACTTTAGCCATTGGGCATCGCCCAAGTCATTCAAGACATCTATCTCTTTATTTTTAGCTAAAATCTTTTAAGTGTTTTGCAAATAGTGTTTGTATTTCATGAAAAACAACTCGCTTGACATGACACAAGCTATATTTAGTGATTAGTGTGACTTTTATTTTTTATTTGGGCAAATACTACCAAAAATCATAAACCATGTCATTTGTAATAATTTTATTTGAATTTTTTTGTGTCACTAAAAACCCAAAACTATGTTATTTGTGATAATTTTATTTTAAACTTTTTTTGTGCCACAAAAAACCAAAACTATGTCACTTACAACAAATTTATTCAAAACTTTTTAACTAAAAGGTATTTTCATCATTTTCCTTTTTCTTTTTCTTTTTTTTCTTCTCCTTCCTTCCCTCTACTAGCATGGTAGAAGAAAGCTGGTGATGGCCGCCCTTGCTAGTGTTAGAGTCGGCAAGAGCTACCCTTGCCCAATCCGACAAGGGTGGGCCTCACCTGGTTTAGGCAAGAGCAAGCCTTGCTCGGATCTGGTTTAGGCGGCCCTCGCCCAATGTCGATGAGGGTTGCCCTCGCCTCACCCGGACCTAAACAAGGGCAAGCAAGGGCACCTCATCGACTCCGACACGAGCAATGGTGCCCATCCTAGCCATGGTAGAAGGAAGAAAGGAGAAGGGAAAAAAAAGAGAAAAAGAAAATGGAAAATGACAAAAATGCCATTTAGCAGAAAAGTTTAGGATAAATTTGTGGCATAGTTTGGATTTTTTGTGATATAAAAAAAATTATAGTAAAATTGTCAAAAGTGATATAGTTTGGAGTTTTTTATAACACAAAAAAAGTTTAGGATAAAATTATCACAAGTGGCATAATTTGGGGTTTTTAATATCACAATAGAAATGTTAAGGTAAAATTGTTACAAGTAGCATAATTTATAATTTTTGGTGATACTTGTCATTTTTATTTTTATTTCTTCACAACTTTCAAATTTGAATTTTTTTTTTCTTTTTTGACCCTGAATGCATAATATTTTTAAATAATATGATTTTTTTTTCAAAGCAAACAATACGATGATGAGTAGAGTGGCTTAAAATATCTTTTATAATTGGTTGACAATTGAGATATGAAGTTTTTTTTTTTTTTTTTGGGTCGGAATATAAAGTTCCATATTAACGACCGGACTGTTCCCGTCTTCTTCCTCCGCATTCCCTCCGATCTCTCGCCGGCGAGAAGGAGGAGGGAATGAAATCCTCCGATTCCGGGAGCTCAGCACAGGTAAACCGCCGTCCCGTTCATTCTCCAGTCATCTCGCTTCGCTGCTCCCGAGATCGGATTGCCAGCTCGGTCTCGTTCGTCGCGTGATCCGAGGTTGCCCATTAGTTTTTTCTTGCTGCTGAATCCGATTCGCCTTATGGGTACCGTCGGTTTCATTTCCCGCTGATTCAGCATATCTAAAACCTGTGGCGGTTGAGTTCTTCGATGTTGTCGTGTCGAAATCGGGCTGCCCGTTTCGCGTCCTGCGTGTTTGAGCTCGGACTGCGATTTGTCTGAGCGAAAGGAGTAGTTTTTAAACTTGTTACGATCCGGAGCCAGGTCGCTCCGGTGGGCCGTGGATGGATCCGAAGTCGCCTTCGAAAGTCAAAACCTCTAATGCCAGATTTGCGCATTATAGGGTGGCGCTGAAGATTGGTGTCGCGATCGTTCTTGCTGGGTTGTTGTTATTGAGTGGTTTGCTTTTAAGCTGGAAACGTGTTATGTCCCGTGATCCTAATCGATCCTACTTTACGGTTGTTGTGGACTGTGGAAGCACCGGCACGCGCGTGAATGTGTATGAGTGGATGGTGAGAGGTGCAAATGAATGGGAGCTGCCGATTCTGGTGAATTCTTACCCTGATAATTTGATCAAGAACCAGACTTCCAACAGCTCCTGTCAGTATCACTGTCTGCAAACTGAGCCCGGTTTAGATAGATTCATCGGGAACGCTGGCGGAGTGAGGGCTGCTCTGGAACCGTTGATAAACTGGGCAAAACAATGGGTGCCCAAAGAAAGACATCCAGAGACTCCGATTTTCATTCTCGCAACTGCTGGACTCAGGAGGTTGGCAGTTAAGGATGCGACGAGGGTCTTGGACGATGTCGAAGCTGTTGTCAAGGAACATGCGTTTGCTTATAAGAGAAGCTGGATTAGGGTGTTGCACGGGAAAGAGGAGGCATACTATGGTTGGGTAGCTCTGAATTACAAAATGGGGAGACTTGGAAATCAATCTAGGTTGCCCACTTTGGGGCTTCTCGACTTGGGAGGTTCCTCGTTGCAGGTAGCAATGGAAGTACATGATTCAGTGAACCATGAGCAGTTGGTAAGACTGAAGGTTGGTTCTATCGAACATCAGGTATTAGCCTACTCGTTTCCGGCATTTGGTTTGCAAGAGGCATTTGACCGGACCCTTGTCATGCTAACACAAAATGAATCGCTAAGACAGAGGGATGGTAACTATATCCTTAGCCACCCTTGTCTGCATCCAAACTATCTGCAGAACTATACCTGCTATAATTGCCACACAATGAATACAACCGACAAAATATTTTTGGGCAGTACAAAGCAAAAGGGAGAGTTTAGTATTATGAATGTCGTTGGAGATCCGAATTGGGAAGAGTGCAGAATACTTGCAAGGGCTGCTGCTGCCAATTCAAGTTACTTAAAGCACTTTCCTGTAGCAGTTGGTAAAAACAGGAAAGAGGACGTATTTTACCACAATGGTGAGTCGACAACATCCACTATCACTTTGATTCAAGTTCTTCTCTTCTAGCCAAAACCATCATGGTTCATCCTAGTTCATCCTTGTTGAGCTGTGAAAACCACGTGCTAATCCTTCACTGAAATTATTAAGATATAGAAGTGAAACTCATGCTCCTTCCGTCCTTGCAGGTGGTGACTGGCAAAACATCACAGGGGTTGCCCTGCCTGACATGGCTTTTCACGCTTTGTCAGGATTTTTTGCTGTTTACAGTAAGTTAAGATTAAGCGGTAGAGCTAATTTCACGCGGTTGTTGGAGAAAGGTCATCAACTATGTTCAGAATCATGGATCAATTCAAGCCACATCACTGAACATGGAAACTATGGAGGGCAGTTTTGCTTTCAGGTACCTTATTTGGCGTCGCTCATCGATGAGGCGCTCCATGTTGGCGATAGAGATATTATAATCGGTCCAGGGGATATATCTTGGCCTTTGGGAGCTTCTTTGGTTGAGGGCAAATTTATACAGTTGCGTCCCTTCAAAGCCGAGACGGCACTGTCATCTTTTGGGATTAGAACAGTGGGCTCCATCCCATCCCCTGTTTTCCTCTTTTTCTACTTATATGCTTGGGAGCCTTCGTTTACCGTCGCCAGATCAAGCTGCCTATGCCCCAAAAGAAGGGTGCTGCTGGGGTTTCACTGCCACTATGTAATCCCAGACGCCAAAGAAGCCAATTATTTTGACCATGGTTGCCTTGGTCTTTGTAGATACTAGATACTCCATACGATTGTGTACCTTCACTCAACAGTTAGTTTTTTGCATCCTTCTAGGTTACAAAAAAGATTCATTCCATTGTAGTAAATTAGTCGAGTTTTTTGCGTTCTTCTAGGTTGCGATAAAGATTCATTCCATTGTAGGACAGGATTTACTTATTTTGATTTCTATTGCAAGTTCCCTTTTCCTTTATTGTAATGTATCGGCCGAATGGAATAGTTGAACATCAATAGGAGTGCAAAGTTAATTGCAGGGCATGGTCTTTCTACTATGTGCCAGATTGTAAATAACCATGAAAAGAGCAAGAGTCGAGCGATGCCTTCATCACCTTGTCATACTTATCACATCTCTTCAGTGTAACAACTCGCGAAGTATTTGGCCACACTCTGTCTGAGAATAGTGTGTTAATAGCCATTTCCACCCAAGAGCTAAAACTCTCACAGTTCATCATTCAACAAGAGCATCAGGAACTGCTTTATCTTTACATTGGTTGATCGCATTGCGGCCTGTCTGTCATCATTCAGCAGAAAGGTTCTACATTGCTCACTCATTTCTCAGAGGAGAACTTCACAAATTCATGAACTCATCAGTTTTAATGGAGGAGAGAACAGTCATGTGAAACTGGATAGTATATAATTCACATATTAGAGTTTTTACACGAGGATCCAAATATACAAGGAGATGTTTCAGAGACGCTTGATCATATTTACATGTAGGGTTCATACAAAGACCCAGACTTTAAGTGCTTGACCTCAGTAGCAGGACCAGGAATCTATACTTATCTAAACAAGTCAATCCCCATGCATCAGTATGCAGCAACTCCACTGAACTCACAACCATTTGATCCAGGCGTGTCGACATCGACCCAGACTTCATTAACACGACCGATCACTCGGAAAGGAGAATTATACTGAGCGATCGAATAGGCGTAGCTACTCTCGGAAGAGGTCATGTTAGCCCACGGCGACCTGCTCAAGCTGGACGCGAGCTTCTCCGCTTCCTTAACGATGTTCTCGTCCTTCGCAAAACCGGAGAACTTCCTGACTGCGACGCAGTGGCTCTCCCACACGTGCGGCTCCAGGTCGAGCTCGGGGAGAGGGGTCGGGGGGTCGGCCTGGAACTTGGGCGGCAAGTAGAACAGGATGGAGTAGGCCCACGAGTGGAGGGGTCCGGCTTCTGGGACGATGCTCGTCACGACCGGGAACGTCATCGGGATCCGGGAGAAGTTCAAGTTGGCTCCTTGAATGAACTGGAACAACCTGCGAAACAGAGAGCAGGATTGCTCAGCTCGCCGGCCGGCTACTAACACGTAAGTGGCAAGCACCAAAAAAGACCCAGAAAAGGGTGATAAAAACCCAGCTCATGTAATCAGTTCCCACCAGAATCGCAACTAGACTTGAACAAGAAGATGATCATCTCCAAAATCAAGGCTTGCAGACAAAACAACATCAGCCCGACCGATTCCTACGCGAAAGCTTGAACAAAACCGTAGGTTCGACAGGCGATCGATCGAGGAGGAGCTAAGCAACGCCGAGCGAAACCCGGACGAGTCGATCGAGAGAGAGGAGGGAAAAACCTGTGGAAGCCGTTGAGGGTGGCCTTCTCGAAGGAGATGTCGCGGACGGGGGCGGACATCCACGTGGACTCCCGGTAGAGCCGGACCTCGAAGTCGGATTCCTGGTGGACCACCGCGTACGGCGGCGACTCCGCCGCGTCGCACAGGAGCGAGACGCCGAGCAGGAGGACGACGCACGGCGCGATCGCGGACCTCGCGGAGATCTCCATTTTCTCTCTCTTCGAGCTTCTGAAGCTTGGGAAAATCGCTCCGCCGGATGACAAGAATTTAGGAAGCGGGGGCGTTTTGTGTGATTTTACCGTTCTGCCCCCAGTCGTTCTCTTACGGAGGGCCAAGTAGAGGGGTAAACTCGCCAGCCAGGCTTCTTCGACTAATACGAATTCCATATGGTCCGTTGACTTTTAACTTGTCGCTTTCTTTCTAAGAAGGCTAAATAATACGAATGCTACATAAATTTTCATTTAGCGTGCAATACCGTATTTAAATTTTTAATTTATTCAGTATAAGTTTTAATTCAAGAATGATATTGAATATTTTCATTATTGAATATGAAAAATAAAAAATTAAGGATCATATTAAACAAATTAAAATATCAATAACGATTTTTACATTAGAATTAAAGTTTATAAATCGTATTAAATAAATTTAAAATCCATTGACTATATTACATATATACCAAAATTCAAGGATCATTTATATTACTATCCCTCATAGGAAACACTAGAAATTATGCATCTCTAATCTAGGTTTCATTTATATTCAAGAATGTCACACTGTTCATATCAAGTTGCTGCATTTACTGGCTCTTCTTCCACAAAATCTTGAACGAAACGCCCTGAGTTCTGAAAAATTTGCTTTTTATGATTCGATATGGGACGGACTTAACAGAACCTTCCATTCTTCAGAACAGACGACACGAGCCATGGCGGCATTTTCCAAAGTCGCAATCTCCTTCACGAGAGAATAACGCAACATCTTTCATTGCATACAAGAAGCAACAATTTACATTGCCATGACTTCACATTATTCCAGATACAAACCCTTTTGACTCAATTCAGTCAATGGGCCCCGCTTCAGTAGCTTTCTGGGTAGTATTTTCTCAACTCAGAGATGCTAAGTAGGAAACCAGATAAAGCAAACAAAATTTGATGGGTCCGGGGTCGCATTCTTTATGTGCTTCTCTTCAGGATCATGTTTGCTTGGTGGTCCACAAGCATGCCGCAGGAAACAAGAGTCAGTGTAGAATTCGGGAACTTGATAATCCTCGAACGCTTATCAGGCATGAAAGAAAGAGATTGCCCGTCTACAACTGCTGGCTAGAGACCTAGAAGCATAAAACAAGACAATTTATCTTCACTGCTACAAGTAAAAGAATGACAGTCCAATCATGACAAGATTGCTCAAGAATTCTACCAGCCCTTTTTGTACAATATCTATCAAAACATGACTTTCATACCTGAGGGAGAAGCACAATAGATGGACCGATGATGCCTCACACCCTGAAGTTAGCTGGCAGTGTTTCTACTGTGAAATATTCATTCCTGACTGTCTCCACAGAGCAAAATCTCACCTTTTGAAAGATAGATAATTAAGTGCTCAGTAGGAATAATCATGAAGTCCGCAATGAGTAATGGTCATAGATGACTAATCACATGCTTATTGGTTGGCCTTTCCTCAGAAAATTCATAAACACAATATGTTACCACCTTCAAGTTTCCTATCTTGTATCATAGGTATATTACCATGCAGTGAAACCTAAACACAGTTGGTAAAGAAAAGATGTGCATCTAATTGAACATGTTCTGGCAAAAGGCATTCTTTTGCTTCTCACCAGACTATAATCTGAAAGTATTACCAGCAAAAGCAGCCTATGCTTGATAGGGAAAACGTGAATATGTTGCTGGATCATACCAGAGAAGCATATGATTTCAGCAGGGGCTTTGCTAGTTGCCATATTGGCTTGAAGACAAATGGAGCTTCCACAAAGAGGACTTGTCCTAACCGCTTGGGATAGTAATAGTAAAACACGTCAAACTGCATAAAACAATGAAAAATCAACTCATCAGGCCAAACAGATTCCCCAAGTATGTTACTAATGATTCCTCGAGTAACTGTGCTACTGCCTCCACTTCTTCAAATGGGCAGAAGCATATGAACAATACTAACTTTTCCCATCTTCTAAGAGTACTTGAGCATCAGTCTCCTTGATTACAACAACAGTTAAGAGCAAACGGAGATCTTTTGGATCATATCAGAAAGAAATTTTTGGCAGTATTAAATCAGAAAAGCATCATCTCAACTATAATTTATTGCCAGCAGCAATGACTATGCCGATACGACCAACACAATAGAGCTCCTGCATCATACCAGAAGACTAATATGCAAATGATTGCTCGTGAAGGGTAACACTATCTTGCCTTTCATGAACAGACATCCACCGCAACAGCAACTGATGCATATGCCAAATAAGCCAACATGTACCATTTAAGATAGCAATTTAGTTCTACTTCAACACTTGATTTGATGTGGAAATGGATTAGCCTCAATTGCCATTTCAACCTTATCATTCTGCCGATCTTAGAGGTGCATTTATTCATTTATAGTTCTTTTCCCTCTTTTATATTGAAACACGAAACACCACGCCCGAATTCCAAGTATTCATGATAGAACCAGTGCAGGAATTACCATAAAAGTCAAAAACTTAAGATCCGCATTCTCAGTGCCAAATCCTCGAAGGTCAAATATCCCAAGAATCTCTTCTTTTCCATCTGGAAGCTTGCTCAGTGCCTTTTCAATCATAAACACGCACAGTTTCTCATTTTCAATAGGCTCCTGAACCTGGCCATGAGAAATGCAACCTTAGAATTTGCTCTTAAAAGCAAATAGACAAATAAAAAGATCCCTCCATCCTTGACAGAATTATAAAAGATCATCCTCCATCATTGACAGAAGCAGCAGTCCTTCCAGAAAGGGTTACTCAAAATATAATTTTAAGGAAGAATAGATTAAATGAAATAATAATATGTACAATCAATCTCGAACACACAAAGAAAGGAGTAGGAGATTTTTTGTGAGTAATTGGAGCCATCAACATAGTTACTAAGATACAACTTCATTCATATTTTTCCAAATGAGGAACACAATTTGACATCCATCAAACTCTTCTGCACAGATACCATTGATTTTTAAGATTAATAATCAATCAGAAGAAGATTACTCTGAATTCAACAGTTTTCATTTATCTACAGTTGCCTAAGAGGCAATTGGGGTACTAGAAAAAGAAAGACAACTGAGATTGAGGACTAAACTTGTGCAAAGTTTCAACACTTACGGCAGGAAAGTGCTTTGACACCACCACTACGAGCACAGGCGGTCATTGACATCAAGAAAGTCATGCACATATGCCTTTCCAGTTTCCGCTATGCTTTTCACGGATTCTTCTGTGAACTCAGACACTTTGAACTCTTGACGCCATTTCTACATAAGCATAAGGATAACTTATAGAATATCTATCCACCATGTGATCAGTTTTCTTCCGGCAAGAGTGACATCAGTTGAAGGCACTGGCCACATGAGAGAATGAGAAACCCATATGCATCACATCATCGATCCAATCAAGCACAAGCATAACATCAATTGCAGGAACTAGTGGCATGTGAAAACGAGAAACCAAAATGCATCACACCATCCATCTTATAAAGCAGGGTCATCACAGCATCCACGTTTTAAACTAAAATTAATTGTCCCCAGAACGAGTGAACAATGCATCACAGTTTCATAAACTTGGAAAGCACAGAATTCATGAGGATACAATGGCTTTAGTCAGCTTCACGACCGCATCTTCAACGACAAACTTCCTGTCCTTCAAGAACCAGTAAATCATGTCTTCATCATCTCTTCCATTCTTACCCACAGGAAGACCACCGTAATCTTTTTCAAGCTTCTCCTTTACTTCCAAAACCAACTGAAAGATTCGAAATTGCCATATCATAAAGACCATGCCAACTCTGATTTAGCAACCATATCCTTCTACCCAAGTAACCCAGACAACCCAGCATTGAAATTAACAGATCGACACAGGGCCTAACCGAAAAAGGCAGACTTTTTGCCTTGACGAGGTAAAACCCGACAACAAAATACCCGCTAACCTCATCCTCGGAATAACCCGCGAACCAAAACCCCGATGAAAGCCCTTCTTGGAGCCTCCCTTGTCACCCCAGCTACATTAAAGAAAAGGAAAAAGAACAAGAAGACAAGAAAAGCAGGGGAATGCAAGGACCTTGCGAGCATCGTGGGAGTCGAAACTAGAGCAACGGACTGAGAATGCGCCGGTCCGAATGGAGGACTTGCTCGAAACGAGCGGCGACGAGAGAGGATGACGAAGCGCGTGGCTCGCTCGGAGAGCCATTTTGCGTTGAGAGAATTGGCTTCGAGTAAGAGGAAAACGAGCGTGGGGGATAGGACTCCGAAGCCGATGCGATAACTACTGTCAGCTCTCTCCTGTCGCGTTTCGATTCCGAAGTAAAACCGGCGACCGTCGGCGGCCGTCCGACGACCGAGGAGCCGCTTCCCCACGTCGCCTGAAACGGCGGTCGCGTCGTGTCGTGTTGGACTTCGCCAGTGTATTGGGCCCTGGGCTTTTGCTTGAGCAGTGGGTGTTATACCGTGTCGTTTTGGGTTGCTCTAATTGTTGGGCCATTAGGGCCCATTTATCATTAACCCTTCCGATACCCACAGGGCCCAAAAACAATGTTGGGTGGGGTCGATTGGCTAGAAAGCCCATCCCCGCCCGGTTGAGCAGAGCCAAAGCCAGAGCCAGAGTCGAGTTTGATGGAGCGCAAATAAAAATATGCAAAATCTTTAAAATGCATGGGCTTAGGTAACAAATCTGGCGTGACTCAAATATGCAAACGCGTTATGTTTTTCTCCAGTTTGTACATTTGATCGGCAGGTTGTGAGCATATTCATTAGTCGTGATTAATTTTGGTCAAGTTTGAATTTTAGTGACATACATAATTTAGGATGCACATAATAACTATTGTATTTTTATTTCAAAACTAATTTTCCATTTCAGACTTGATTTTTGAACATAAATTCATTTGGTAATGTACTTCCATTTTTCTATTTCTAAAACAAATTTTTTGTCCAAAAATATGTTTGGAACAAAAACAAGAAGTAAAAATTTTTTGCTTCTCTATTTTTGTAATAGAAATTAAAAATAAAAACCTTTTTGTTGCTTGTCTTAGCTACTAGCTAATTCCCCACTCGTTGCTATCACATGGTGTTTGCCGTTGTCTGCCACCACCCAAAAGGAACAAATTTTATGTCTTTATCAAATGAATTTTTATTCCAATAACAGAAATTTTGTATTATTATCGAATGTGTATTTTTACTCAAAAAAATATCTAAAAATAGAAATAAAAAAATTATTTCTATTCCAAAAAATTACTTCTAATTAGAATGGTCATTATTCGTGCTCTTAGCAACCTGTCAATTCTCCAATTGAGGGTGGACAAATAATATATATCTTCTTCTTCTTCTTGTCTTTTTTCCCTTTTTCATATGAGGAAAAGATGGGTTTGGAGCCGGAGTTGTCGCCATGATCGCGCCTATCTTTTTCATTGAGAAACTTTCTTGGGATGACAGTCTATTTCTCCCTCATGTGGCAAAATCAAGGAATCTGGATATGGATGCCGACTTTGGGGCTCCAATTCGCGCTCCCTTTTTTGACAATCGGGTCCTTCAGGGGCACACATCAACCATACATCCTTTTGAAAGTGGAAAATGGAATTGGACCGTATGATTGGTTTCGTTGACTGGCCTGTCTAATAATCATGCTGTCACGAGTCATGTCACCATTGCTTTCTGTTCTCGACAGGAAAAGAGTAAATCCTACGGCTCCCATTGAATTTGGAACTGCATATGAAGGGTTTTTATTGATATTTTCCCATTCAGCTTCGAAGATAATTGAGAAATTCTATAGTGATCAACTTAGTCATAAATTGTATAATAATTTTTCATTATAATTTTTCTGATCGATTTTGATTGAAAATCGCCGATGTGGCAGTTCAATTGACACTGATCATCTTATGTGGCAAGCTGATAGCCATAACCGATGAAGAGAAATAGGGAAAAAAAGGAAACTATAGAAAGTGTAAAAATAAAAAGATTTGTTTAAATTTTGGCCATATAGAATGATTTAACAATTTCCAATGAAAATTAATTAAAAGGACTACATTGACAAATCCTAAAAAGTTTATAACTAAATTGATCAAATTAAAAAGTTTAGGATTAAATTGATTGTCATATATTAGAGTTGCATTTGCTAGTCCGTTTGAGCCGGATAAGATAACAAATTATCTTATTTGGTGTTTAACAACGTTCTCCAAACTAGATAAACCCTAATACATTTAGATAAAATTATGAATAAAAAATCCAACATTAAGGGTTGAATAAACACAAATTAGATAAAAGAATTTAGGAAATTGAACTTAACTATTCTTGCAGTCTTGCAACATAGAGTGATGGAGTGACACATTCGAATATTGCTAATATTGCTTTGCTAGCCAGCATGTGAGGACTGCCAACCAAGATAGCCGATCATTGTCTCTTCCGACCATTGCACGATCACATTGCCTTTGACGACCACACTAATCGTCACTGCCAACCAATGATCTTGTTCCGACAAATGAGGGCGAAAAGGTGTCTAAAGACGATCGTCGTGCATCATTCTTTCCACCACCTCCCTGTCGCAGACGTCCTTCACGTCAAGCCCGATCTTTCAGGTATAACGCACGAGCTAGCTGTTCACTAGCTAGTCAGTGACAAATGACTAGCGCACCATCGGCTTCTCGACGAAAATGCTCTCAGAACACTGCTACGGCACTGTGGTGCAGAGCCTCCTCCTGGGGACCCGCCTCATGATGCGTTGTTCACAAGGCCATGCCAAAACTTAATGAGGTCGTGTCTGTGTAAACTCGTCATGCTCTCGAGGTTGATTTTCCAGAGACCGCCCGACAATAGGGGTTGAGAGGGTTTGAGTCGTCATGTACAGTAGAAGCGAGTCAGGATGAGATTTTCAATCCTATCTTAGGCTGCGGGTTTTCAATTTATTTTCCAAAGATTTCAAATTCTATCTTGGTTGTGCCAAACATATGATAATATATTTTTATCATCTGAAAGTAACTTGAATGATTTTAAACATTTCTATCTTATCTTATCTTAATATGATTGCCGGCAATCAAATGCGGTCCAGATTTAGGACTTTTGAACGATTACTCCAACAGAGTTAGTTGCTAAAGCATGTTTAATTACCAACATATCTGTTGTTGGCCGGTGGTTGTGATGAGTTTGTCACTGGCTTTCATGATTAGGGAGACGAATGATTTTGTTGAATTGCTGAAAATTTGCCACTGGAATCGGATAATGATGCCCGAATCGACCCATTTGCAATCAATCCGCTAAAGCTAAGCATGATTCTGTCTTCTTTTGCTTTTCATCTATTTACATGGGCCGATGCTAAATTCAAAGTCCTTTATTGACTCCGTCTCCACTATCGGAATCATTTCATTGAAAAACAAGCGACACGGACGTGCGACAATCCTAGCTATTGCATCATAAGTTAAATCAAATCCGACATCAAATCTCTGATGAGAATGTAGGGGATTTGGCGTCATTGGACCAAGCCTTTAACTTTTTAATGATGATAATCAGTTTTCTAAAGGTAAATTGGAAATTCCAAGTGAATTGATACCGATCCCATGATTTCTAATAGAATATACGGAACCGACAAATTAGTGGTCTTACAAACTTCAAATGATATATTGTGAATAGTGTCTATTCAATCCCAATAATGGGTAGATTTCTTATTTGTTATTCAAGTTCTTATTTGAAGGAGCGATACTCAAAATCCACGAAAGTTTGAAAGTGAAAATTGATAAGGATGAATTAGGTATAGGATCTTCCGGATAATTTTTTCTGGTTCTGTCTTGAATCGTACTTCAACGTGACGGCATCATACTTCAGGGTCGGCCTTCCACCATTGTGCAGCCTTCGAACTCGAGTCTTTTCGTCTCCATTTTTTCCTCCTTCCTCTTCAAAAGCCACACCGCTTTCCACAATTTCTCCACCGAGAGAGAGAGAGAGAGAGAGAGAGAAAGAAATGACACTGGACGCGTACTCCGTACCCCACGCATTAACTGCACCATCCAGACACGTCGCGTTCACATCATACACATCGGCTTCAGTGCCAGAAGCCCCTCTCCCACGACGCGTCGCCATCGATCCTAAAACCCTAACGTAGGGTAGACGCTCGAACTGGTATGACCCGTCCCATAATACGTGTGTGCAAAGCCGTAGAGCTTCCAACCTACGAGCCGCGTCCTATTCGTAGGTAGAGCTGCCGCGATGTCTACGTCGGTTCGTGTGGGGGAGATGGTAGATGTGAATCCGGCGCTATGTTGTTTTCTTTTGTGGGTTTAAGGAGAAATTGAAATTATGCGCTGGATGACATGCTTTGGTGAAGCAAAATAATGGGTTAGGGTCCTAGGTAACAAAACTTCATCTTCCCCTACCATCATTGTCCTCCTCATAGATGGAATTAAAGCCCTACATGCATGCTTGTATACACCGAAAACCCTAGAGCCATAACACCCTTGCTTGGAGCAGGGTGTCAAGTCTTGTTTGGATTAGGGTGAGGGCCCGATGCCTTTGCTTGACTCCCTCGCCTAGTCTAGACAAGGGCCATAATACTTTTGCCTCTAGTCAGTGATGGTTGTTGGCCAGCAATCTTGTCAGTCCACAATTGAGATAAAAGGGAATGGAGAAAAAAGTAATAAAATATCAGAAAATTTCAAAACTATTTATATTAGTATTGATTATGCCACGTAAAACAACTGACATCCATACCAATGATTCTTGATTAAAATTAATTGGATGGACTTAATTAGCATAATTATAAAATGTTTTGGACTAGAGGTGTATTTGGTTTAGCATTGCCAAGGCTCTTTGGGGCTTCAAAATTCATCGGGCAAACGCAAATGGCATTTAGCAAAAGTTTTGAGAGTTTTGGGAAAATGCGATTGCATTTCCAAAGGCTTCTAAAGGCTTTGTAGGTCCGAAGGTGCTTTATAATGCCACATCTAAAATGTAAAAGACTTTTTTTCTTTCAATTTTACCCTGATTATACTTTCATAATCACAATAATATCCTCGAAAATCATAACGTTGCCGACAAAGGCCTTAGTCATTGATGAGCGATTGCTAGCCTTGCCTGAGGTCGCACAACCTTAGCTGGTGGCCCATTTGGCTCGTCAATAGTTATGTTTCGCTGGAAAGATTTGGCAATTTAAAAAAAATAGTAAAAATTATTTACTAGATGTAGTTTTTCCTAGTTGGTATTTAAGTCAATATTGTTTCTCGAAAAGTTTTTAAGTTATACTTTAGCAAATATTATTTGCATTCTGAAAATCTTTTTAGGCTAAAGGCCTTTTTATTCTCCCAAGGCATTCTCTCAAAGTCGAATTAAATGTATTCTAAATTATTCAAATTGAAAATTTTAAGATTCAATATACACTAATATAATAAATTTAGGATATATATATATTTTTTTTTTGCACTTTTCCTAATGCACACGGTACACCTACTGATACTCATGTCACAATATACAGTAGATTCTCATTTGTCCTCGAACGTTGTCGTTGCGAGAGCAAGGGAGGAAGTTTCCCATTCCAAAGTACTGTGGGAGGAGGGCATGGCGTCGTTGTCAGCTTTTTCTTTAGGTCCATGGACATGTGGGCAACTTTTCTATATTTAAAGCCATAACCCTGCAACTCACCTGGGTCACTTGGCTCAAATTTTCATGTGTTAAAGAGCCAGTCTCACCGCACGAAGACAACTGTCGGATGAGGCACAGAGGGACCAAAGGCAACGGTCCCATCTCAGACTGTAGATCGAGATGACAATAAGCATTTACAGGATTATTTATAGTTAACATGGATCTAAGACAGTGATTTTGAAGTACCAAGTGGGGGGAGGGACGTGATACATGTAACCGGAGCTAAATTAGCTTCTTTGCAAAAGAAAAATAAGGTCACATTCTTAGGGTGATTTTCCATATATTGAGATTATCTTCACTTGTTCGGTAGATATATTTTTGACAAGCTCCAAGGATCTTCAAGCAACAGCCCATTCCCAACACCTCAAGTTGACTCTAGATATTTTTCTTCCAATGATCAAGAAATACATATGACTCTTTAAGAAGTAAGATAAGAGGCTCACTTCTAAGTTTTCTCCTTAAATCTTTTAAGGACTTGCTCGGATCCTAATATCAATGAGATTACTGGAAGCAAATTAAACATCAAGTTCTCTTAGAAGAAGCTGTCATAAAGAAATTCAGCATTTTCATGGGGCTGCGGAGATAGGGAATCTATTCTCTCTTTCTGAAGGACCCCGCTTTACATCAAAGGTAGGCAGGGCTCCACCTCTGGTGTCTGAGATGGGATGATGGGAGTGACTCCCAGTTGGATTCATAACATACATTTTTTTCTTCTCTCTGCACGAGAGAGAAAGTGTTAGTGGGGTGCTTGTGAAAAGGAGAGAACTGCAGACCAGACCATAAAGAGAGCTTTTTTCGAAGTGGCAGAAAGCAAAACCATTATTCATATTAAAGCACTAGAGCCCTAAAAGCATGGCCAAGGTTTGGAGCCCCATGACCTTCTGCTCCCAGGCATGAACAATCTAAAAGAATATTGTAAGTGCTGTTTATAATTGTTGGATTTATATAATACTAGCTCCTTTGCGTGGGCTATACGTATGTTCAATTCGTGATAGACTTTAATTTTTTTAGCTAAGGATGTTGATATGAATATGAAACGTGAGGAAATTTGTCAAGTAATTGTACAGAGATTTGAAATTTTTATGGTCAATGGCACATGATGTTCTTTTTACTTAATCAATATTGAGATGAGATAATGGTGTCTATCGTATGAAAAGTCTATGATAGTTGGCTTTAATATAGGTATGCATATATATATGTATGTATTTGTGTATTTTAAGTTTTGAGAAAAATGATATAAATGGTTTCTAAACTATGTGAAAATGTGCAATGCAATTTGGATTTTAAATTTATTCAATGTGGTTCGTGGATTATTAGTAAATATTCAATGTAATCCCTAAATTGTACAAAAATGTTTATCGTTGCCCTTTTGTTAATTAAAGTTAAAGGAATCTATTGATGTGGCTCTTAATGTATTAAGTTTAAATTGTGGATAACAAAAGTAGGTTACATGTGAAATATTTAAGTAAGATATTCATCTCAAATAAAAATAGAACAATCTATGTCATCAAATAATAATGGATATGTTAACGCCCTAATTTTATTTTTTCTTTTCTAGAGCAAATGGATAAAAAGATGGACATGTTGACTTATCATCATTAAGGATCCAACTCAGCATATGATAATTTAATTAATCATATAACGTTTGATTTTTTTCATTTGAGCAACTATAAAGATTAATATTGAACATTTGTCAGTAATTTAAGAATCAAGGTAAATAAATTAAAGATTCAAGAATTACGTTGAATAGTTGGTAAAAAATTAGAGATCGTTTGAGTCATTTTTTCTTTGAAGTTTTTGTTTTACACGAGTTAATTTTTACTCCATCCACGGAGAACCAAACTAGAGAAGTAAAAGTAGGTAAAATCAAACAGGAATTAATGATGTCTGACCAATTATTTCACAGTCCTAGGATGGATACACTCTTTACCACAGGTAAGATTTCATTGGACAATCAATCGCCAAATTATGACATAAGACTTTTTGGCTTTGGGGGACCACGGCGCCTCATTAAAGTGTCTGTGCTGTCTTTACATCCGAGGCGGACCCTTCTTCGGTCCCAGACAAACTTATGAAATTTTGACAGAACTCCAATTGGGGGTAAGCCATTGGATCGGTTCAGTCAGGGAATTTACCCGACTAGGTCCATTCACGAGGGACTGATTTACTTCTTCATTTCAAAAACCGAGAATCCACCTTGATCAGTTTGATTCCCAGTTTAATTGATTCCCAGTTTTATATCTTGAACTAGCCGGTTCTACTCGGAGACTTGAAATCCGAAATCTGCAATGTTGATTCCAGGGTAAAATCTGATATCGAATCAATTTACCTCTAACCCTAAGTAAATTCTTTTACTCTTTTTTTTTTAAAGAAATATTTGTTAAATTTGCATATGTTTGACCTATTATCATCAATTGAAAATGATTGTATTCATGTTTGACACATGCATATTATATTTATAACAAATGAATTGAAAAACCTCGGCTTGTTCCCAGGCTGACACTAGAATCGGCTAGTTTGGTCCTAGGTCAATTCCGGGGTTAAGGGGGTTGGTTCTCAATTCTAAAACCCGAGAATTGATCCTAATAGGATATGTTAAACCTACCCGCCTAAAATCGGTTTCTTCTAACTCAAGGGGGTCAAGTGAAAAGAATAATCTACACTCTAAGTATGGAGTACAACTTACCATAGCATGAAATAACAAAGCTTAGACCGAGTGATTATGACATGCTAGTAGTCTACATATGTTTTTCCATCAATCAACATTCTAATTTTCAAAAACCCATATGCCTCCAGGATTTTAAGTTAGAATAATGTCCCTCTTCTTCTTATTTTAATCTATCATCATCACTAATTCTCCACATCATTGACACAATAGGTAGATTTTTGGTCAACTAGGGCATATCTTGCATCTTTTAGTGGATCTCATATATATTTTTCTGGTCAGAAAACCTGCTTTCATTTATCATTAAGAGTATTTAAGCAAAGGATTATTAGGCATAGTTGCCCATCTAATTTGTGCCACTTGAACCAGCATAATACAGCCTGAGAGTCTTCTAGGGCATGCTGGGATGGAAGAAGGTATGGCCTAGGCTTGGCCCTTGAACACCTAATAAAAGGCCAAGAGATAGTGACTTTCACTTTCAAGCCTCCCAATGCAAAATTTCTTTCAAGGTATAAAAAAAAACACTAGAGGCACGTGAAGCGCAATTACAGAACAAACCCCCTTTTTGATTAAACAAAGACAATGAATATGTAGCTTCATTTCATACAATCTTTGGTTATTATGGCATTGAACATTTTTAAAAGGAAAAGAAGAGCAAGGGGAAATCACGTATAAGAATCTGAAGATAAGTTGTAATTCTTCTTCCACAATGTGAAAGCAAAGACTGAAAAATAAGAACTGAACCAACCACCTAGCAATTTCAACTTTAATTTGAAGGCCAATCCCGAATTCCTTTATTTGTAAATGGAAAAGTTGTTGTGTTGGGTGGCTAGCTATTCCATTTAATTTTAGAGATGAAATTGAAACGCTCTGTTCATAAATGATTCTCAGGGACAAGATTATTTATGTTCATTTAGCATGAGAAACAATATATGTCCCGATCATTTCCTAAACCATTAAATCAATTTCGCGGGCGCGTCCGAATTAATAAGGAGATGAAAGATAAGATAAGGTATGCATGTCATTTGGGATAATTTCTTTAATAAGAAAACTTTTCTTCTTTTGACCCCAACCCTTACGTGGGGAAAGACTCCCTGAAAGTACAATTTAGCCCATCCTCATCTATTTTAATACGCTCGTGCTTGAAGTTTTTCATGTGTCAGAAACCACATAAACCAAGCAAAGCAAGGCAAAGCAGAGCAAGACCCAAGAATCTCTCTGCTTCCGGGGAGAGTTTTGAGTTGTTTATATGTTGGAAATGATGAGGCAGAGGCAATGATCCTGCTCATAACTCCCCACAACTTTGTTTTTCCTCCGATTGCTTGGGGCTTCTGTTTTGTATGGATCTGAAGACAGACTCACTTCCATTTGCTAAGCGCACAACCGGCCAATCCTGCCCTCCTCGCCAAAACGCAACAGGACAACCCCAATGCATACAAACGAAAACCACTCCATCGCAACAAACAGCATCAAGAAGAAAACATTCCACACATATGGCCTTCTTCTTCTTCTTCTTCCTCTTCTTCTTCTTCTTCTGCTTCTGTTGCAGTTTCCACGTTTGTTGTTTTCCTCACCCTTGCCTCCGTCCTTAGCCCTTCCTTCTCTGCACACACCCCGACAGGCTCAGCCCATGACCTCCCGGTCAACCAGACATTTCAGCCGAGCAGACATTCACAGAGGCTGAAGAGAGGCATCGATGTTCATCTCAGAAAGATCAACAAACCAGCGGTCAAGACTATTCAGGCACTTTCCAGTTCTATCTGCTTTTGGCTTTGGACCGTTTCTAATCCATTCTCGTGGAGGCATTTGGTGATCTGGGTTTGTTTGTTTGCTTTTTTATTTATTTATGGACAGAGTCCTGATGGTGATTTGATAGATTGCGTCCTCACCCATCTTCAACCAGCTTTTGACCACCCCGAGCTCAAAGGGCAGAAGCCATTGGTAACTACTTCTTATGCTTTCCTCAGTGGCGACAAATTCGAAGAGTCCCCAGGGAAAAAAAAAGCCGACATTTCAGATTCAGCTTCGAGGTTGCTATTGTACTATTGATTCGTGAGCTTAAAATTTCGAATCCCCAGGATCCACCGGAGAGGCCTAGAGGAAATGAATCGGTAGAAGCAGCGGCACATGCCTTTCAGCTATGGACAGAAAGTGGCAAGTCATGCCCAGAAGGAACCATTCCAATCAGAAGAACCACAGAAAAGGACATTTTGAGAGCCAGTTCCATCCAAAGATTTGGAAGGAAAAGAAGAAATGTGAGGAGAGACTCGACAGGCACTGGCCACGAGGTTGGTATTTTGGAATACTTTAGCATACTTGCAGTTAGAATTTGAACCTCTCCGAGTTGAACATGCAAGAGAGCCAGGAGTAAATAGTTCTTTACCGTTCTGTCGACCTTACTATTGGGTTCAGCAATAAAAGGGTACACCTGCTAGAATAGCAGAGAACTAATCATCTTTTTGGTTACAGCATGCAGTTGTTTTCGTGAACGGTCAACAATATTTTGGGGCAAAGGCGAGCATAAACGTGTGGTCGCCTAGCGTCACGGACATGTACGAGTTCAGTTTATCGCAGGTCTGGGTTATCTCTGGTTCTTTTGGCAACGACCTTAATACCATTGAAGCCGGATGGCAGGTTAGTTATTGAGGGTTATCTTGTGCGGGTTCATTTCGTGGTAGATGTTGGCATTGAGTTCTCGGCAATTGCATCGGAACTCAGCTTCGTAATATGTTGTAACTTGATAAAGCTGAGTGTGCAACATAATTTACGCATGAAAAAAGAACAAAATGCAGCACTGCAAAATTTCTGGTGGCGAACCTTTCAATCCGGCTTTTGGTTTGCTTAGGCAGTTTCTGAATTTTGGTTGCTGAGTTTGTGGCTTGTCTCTCTGTTCAGGTCAGTCCAGAATTATATGGAGACAATTATCCGAGGTTTTTCACCTATTGGACAGTAAGTAATATGTAGTTATTTCTTACCACTGGGAAGCTCTCGATGTTAACTCTACAATACAGAGGAGAAACCAATGAGACGTATGAACATAATTATCGACTAATGCATTTTGCAGACTGATGCATACCAAGCAACTGGATGCTACAACCTGCTCTGCTCAGGCTTCGTCCAGACCAACAACAAGATTGCTATTGGTGCGGCAATTTCCCCGAGGTCATCCTTCAACGGAAGACAATTTGATATTGGTGTAATGGTCTGGAAGGTGAGTTTTAGTCTATATTATATGATTTTTAAAACTCATCCAATATTATTAAAACAAAATGGCCTTTACGAGTCATCCTCACTTGAGCTTTCCCCAAGTTCATAGATTTACCTACAAACTAGAGATATCGCCCCCGAAGAAAAGCCTTCAATTTAGCATTGAACCTCCATATTATAATGCACAAGAGTACTGTTGTCAAATGTGCACAAGGATGCATGAATTTGTGACGATATTTGTTAAATAAGCTGTTGACTAGAACAATCTCATTGACATCGAAGTTCCAGCTGCTGTTCAACTGTCCCTACTAATATATTCCAAGATTCTCTTTGATTTTCTTGGAGATGCGTTTCTTGTTTTGGTAGATTTTTTCTTGTTTTTTCTTTAAATTTATAAAAGTTTTCCATCCAAATCAGACTCTGCTCTGCCTGTTTTTGGGGCTTCATAGAGAAAAACCAATCTAGTCATCTTTCCATTCCCCCGCAAGTGGCTTTTCTCTTATGCAAGTTTCCAACAAGTCAATCGAAACAACCAAAATTTTAAACTTTTTATGTTTGCCACTATCGACTTATGTAGCCTAGCACATCAAACATAGCTGGATGTCGGTAACATCTAATACTGTTTGGATAATTATTTACAATCATTTGTCTTTCTGATACCAGGATCCGAAGCATGGACACTGGTGGCTGGAATTTGGTTCTGGGCTCTTAGTTGGGTATTGGCCGGCATTTTTGTTCAGTCACCTGAGGAGCCACGCCGACATGGTGCAGTTTGGAGGAGAGATAGTTAATACCAGATCGATGGGGTTTCACACATCCACACAGATGGGTAGTGGCCATTTTGCAGAAGAAGGATTCGGGAAGGCATCCTACTTCCGAAACTTACAGGTCGTGGACTGGGATAATAATTTACTTCCCCTTTCGAACCTCCATCTTTTGGCGGATCATTCAAACTGCTATAATATCAAACAAGGGAGAAACAATGTTTGGGGGACTTACTTTTACTATGGAGGTCCTGGAAGGAATGTAAGATGTCCATGAACGGTGAACAAAATGAAATAGGTTAGGGAGTGTCATTTATTCTTCTTTTTCCACCCAATTTTTCAGGGAGTTAGCTCATCATCATCATCCCGGTATTCACATGTTTTTTGGGGCCAATTTTCCTTTTTTGATATTTCATTATTACTTTTAACCGGTTACTGATCAATTGTCCCACTTTGGGACTATGTATATGGGAAATGATTGAGGTGTTAATAATACTGGTTTGTGGCTTGTGTCATGGTTCTCAAAACTTCTGTCTTTCCACATCCTATGGTTGGTAATTTCAATGGGAACAGGCGACAGAAAGAGATTAGATTGATGGGTTAAGGCAGTAAAATATCATAAGCAACTAAACAATGTAGTGACCCACAACAGTACAGACCTTGTCTTGGTTTTGATAATGGAGAAAACCTGTACTCCTGCATAATCTAACTGTTGTTTTATTGGAAATCCCAACTAAATTAGTGTTTTCATTGGAAAACATTAACAGCCTCTCTCTCTCTCTCTCTCTCTCTCTCTATTTGAGGCTTTGCATGTGGGAACCAGCAACAAACAAATTTTCAAATATATCAGTCAGGCATAGGCGTAATAGCCACTGAACCTTCTTTATAATATCTCATTGTATCTAACTTCCACCACCACAGCTCTCAAAAATAAGACAGTAGTGTACCTCAGTGCCATTTTCTTGTAATTATATTCCACAACGCTGGTATGCTCGCTTTTAATTATGAGCTAGCAAGAACATATAACAGAGTCAATCCGAGGGAAACAAATGCTGCAACCGTCAAGAGTCCGAGTCAAGCTTGGCTGTTTCCAACATGTATTCATGTGGAGATCAATACAGTGTCACATATTCTAAAGGACATATTTTGATGGTCTAATTTCAGGTTCTCGAAAGTCTTCAGAACCTTAAAGACCTGTCTTTGCTTGATGTCATTTTAATGCTTTATTTATCCGGGTCAATCAGTGAATATCTTAGTAGGAATGGAAAAAATAAGTTGATAGGTCACCGGCCTTAGTCTATGAGCGAGGTGACGCGAGGCTCCAGATTCGAAACAATTTGAAACTACAAGCTTGAGGAAGTTGTTGAAGAACCCATTTGTTCATGGACAGAATTGTGCACAGGGAATTCTTAGTGGGCAAGTTGTGGTTGGTGACTCGAATGGAAAAGCCACAGAAAGATTCTTCAGCATAAAAAGCAACTAAACCAAACTTTTTAGTGGGACTACTCAAACTAAAGCAGGAGGAAAGAGTCGTCTGCATCTCATGCTTGTGGCTGGCTGCTTTCGTTTTATAAAAGACGCCGGCCTGACATTTCCATTTTTTCCATTAGGTGGTGTCCCATCCAGATGCTTAGAGTATAATTTATTGGGGGTAAAACTTTCCTGTCACGCATACACGCAATTGTGTGGTGTCCACGGTTGCTCGACTCCTTGGAAATTCACATGGTGAGGGGCCTATACACATCTGCACACATCTAGGCATTCAGGCATATCAACAGCGTTAACATATAACAAGCAGACGCCAACACTTTCTTTCGTAGCAATTGTAGCAATTCAAGAGACTCTTCTTCTGTAGCAAAACCAGAGACTCTTGATGGCTAAAGAATTTCAGATTGCCTGAGAATATGCAAAAAGATCTTCGTTCATTACATTACAAGGATTTTTAGGAGAAAGTAACCTCAAAGGTTCGAAGTGGGGGATTAATCTTCGCAAGGGAACATGACCTCACACTAATTCCCCCAAATGAATGCTGCTTTTGCTGCCTTTCCTATCCAGGTTTTCGACAGCATTGTCTATACAACTCACTAGATCACCCGGAGTGCAAACCAGCGACCAATTTTTGATAAAGTCAGAGTCTCCTAAAACATCTATGCCGGCTTTGGCTTTGTTATAAATCCAAGGTTGTGGTTCAAGCATCATCCTGTATGTGTTGCCAACTTTAATGCACAATTCAGAGAATTTGGGATCGTTTAAAGTTTCTGCTGTATCCAGGATATCTCGATGTTTTCCAAAGCCCTCTACATCTTTCATTTTCATCGCAATCTTTCTTATGGAAGCTAGGTTCAAAGCTAATTGCTGCACTGTTAAGGATGAGTGCTGGATGGTATCATCATTGCCTTTCAGAAGATAGTACAGTTGGCCCAAGTATGCGAAGGCAAAACGTGTTATGAAATTAAGAAAGTCGTAGAAGTTCATGCCTGCGAAAGAATAGCTTAATATCAGTGCGCAACACAGAATAACCTCAACCATAATTCAATGTTGTTAATTTAGCATACTTCATACAGATTTGAGGCACAAATTCAACCTCACACTAGAGACTACCTTGAAGACGAAAATGACAATTGACTCCATTATGTCTACAGCAAAATCCAACAGAAGCCTAATAGATGGTAACTTGAACTAAAGAAGAAAAGAGAAAGAATGATACCTGTATTTGCAGCAAGATTGCGCTGACAAAGACCTTCAAAGTCATCACATATATCCCGAATGTCCTCTATGTACTCCTTTGCATCATTGTAGTCCCTTGAGAGCAAATCCCACTGTGAGAACAACAAGTAAAATGCATCATTAGCTTCATCACATCTCTCATTTCTTTCTCAAATACTACTATTAGGCTGAATTGCGATACTTACAATCCAGGATAAGTTATGAGCATTGAACCAGTTATGATTTATGGATATGGTATCCTCCTGAAGTATTAGGAGTACATGTTAGACAAAGCATGAAGCATCAAATGAACATTCATGCAATCTAAAGGCATGTGACAACTGTTAAGAGAACTGCAGTGAAAATTAACTTTCTATCAGCAAAGAAACTTTCATCCTATCTGCCAATAGTTGGATGTATATAGTCATTAGTTGAAATATATCGAAGTGGGAAGTAAAGCCCTAGCATTAACAGAAACATATGAGAGAGAGAGAGAGAGAGAGAGAGAGAAGGGGGAGTTACTAAATTTTGAACTTGATGGTACCATCCACTCGGAACAAAGATAATCTCATTCTCCTCTTGGATGCACTCTGTCCAGATTGTCTGCAGTTATTATAACAATTTCGCATATTAACTCAAGCACAACTAATGAGATAATCAATCAATTGGTATATCTCCAGACAGTTGCTACCTCCTTGAAACCAGGAAAGGTCGTTTCGCTCACATCGCTGAAGATATCATACACAGTGTTTTTCATATTCCTACAAGAGGAATGAGAAGGGATAGTGAACCAAATAAAACCAGAATCCATGAAGGTAGCAAAAAGAAATACACAGTACCCAACAGTATGTCTTATATCTGAGTGAGTACAATACAACAAAGAAACACAAAAAAGAATGAGAAAGGAGTGGAATGGAAGAAAATGGGCAAAAGTCACAACAGTCGATTGATTATTGTAAAAATGACAATCCCATTTCTCAATCCGTAAGAAAAGGCATTCAGAAAATCAAGCTAATTACTAGCTAAAAGGGTAAATCCAGCTATAAACCTGTCGAACACAAGGTGACGCTGTGAGGGAGACAGGAAAAGCCACTGTTTCTTCCCACATACGTTTGCAGACCAGCTATATGACCTGAACACATCAGCATGAAGAGGAGTCCAAGATCCTAAGACCAAAGCCAAAGAAAAAGTTTTACTGATCTGTGCATAATCAACTTCCTTCCCCCATCCCCCCACCTCCCCCTTTCTTTCTTCTGTGATAATGAGGTAAATTCATGCAGAGGGGTACTCATAACATCCAAGCTCGAACCTTTTGCTCCCATGTAAACAAAACGGTAATCAGAGCAACTTATATCATCAGACGCTTGGTACATTTCGGGATCCGTATGCATACGATAACAATCAAGATACAGGTTGAGCCAATCATCATGAAAGAATACTGGTGTTGTGTATGCTACATAGTCGGGATAGTCCTGAGATGTACATTAATGATCAACGAAAATGTCAGAGAAAAAAAAGATAGTCCAATATTCTTTCTGCAAGTAAACAATGCTTTGAGATCACTATTGAAGAAACGACAAAAAAAGAAGAAGAAGCAAAACCCCAAATAGGTCATATATAAGAACCCAAAGTGTAATATGCAATGCATAATCCGCTATGCAAAAGGAACAAAAACAATACCCCAAAGTTCATGTATGGTAATGCCTCAAGAGGTTAAGGAGGAGGGTCACTCCCTTTTAGGTAGAACTCTTCTGTTCCCTTCATGAATATATACTGTGCCAAGGCCTAGTATATCATTCAAAACTAAACTTTGTATGACTCCTAATAAGTTCTTATTTTATTACATCATACCTTCACTCAAATCTTCAAATTTTAGTATATTACAATTTATGCAAAGATACGCCCATTATTCCTAAATAATCATTTTAGTGACAAACTAAACAGGTAATGGAGGGCCCTGAACCAGCCTTTTGGCGCCCATAATAAGGCTACACTTTCATCCTACAGCTATCGATGCGTTAAATCTGGCAAGTAACACTTACTTTCACAAAATGCCAATCCTTCAAATAAAGCACAGGCGGTCTATCACTGGTTGGAATGTCACTTTCCTCCGGTTTGCATCCCATAAGCCAATGCTCAACAAACTCTGAGACCAACATCTCTACTCTCTTCTGGTCCGTAAATTCTCTCGTGCCACAATCAGCTACCTTTCACGAAAAAATGGCTCAATTAATTAAAACAAAATGGCAGGGCGAACCTCCAAGCACGAATCTTATCTCCAAAATACCAAATTGCCAAAGCGGGATCCTCTCAAAACGATCAAGAAATAGACTTAAGCACGCAATCGATATCATAACCGTGGTTTGTCGAAATGGGTCCGTTGCCCTCACCACCTCAAATCCGGAATCACCGAACATCATTGAAATTGCAACTTGGTCTTTCGCATACCACGAATCCAACTATCGGGTCAATGATCCGACAACAAACAGCGAATTCGTCGAAGTCGATACCTGAACTCTGGATTTGCCGAAATGGGTAGCGAAAAATGGGAGATTGGGGCGTCCATCGCGGGTGACCCAGTCCTTGCAAGCTCTCCAGTCGTCCATGAGGCCCGTCAGCACCACCGGTTGGTTCTTGCGCAAGTATCTCTCCACGAACTCCTGATACGTCAGTTCTTGGCCGTTCACCCGCTCTATGTGACCCACGATTCGAAGACCCATCTCGGAATCAACGCAAGAAGTCGAAGCGAACGGCCAAGGTGTGATCTTTTTCCTCCTTCTCGGCGCTCCGATGGAGGAGGGGGAGCTCGAAATACAGCAGAAAGCTGAAGGGGCGCGAGCAGAGTAGCTTTGCTCCTTCCCTATTCATTTTGATTTTTATAGTTTCTCATGGTCACGTTTTCCACTTTATTATGATTTATGTTCACTTTTTTCGCCAAAAAAAATTTAGTGATAAAAATTGGAGGAAAATGAGGAAAGAAAAATAAGACAAATCTTGGCTTTATAACGGCTCATGAAATTTAATTCAACGTATATTTAAATTTCTAAAATTTTAATTTATTTAAATATGAATTTCAAATTTTATTTTTATATAACATGATTTTTCAAAATTTTGATTTATTCAATATAACTAAATATATATTAAAATAATTTTAAGATAATATTAAATATTTTCATATAGTATTGAAATTAATTTAAATAAATACTAAAACTTTGTGAATCACATTATATAATATAAAATTTTAAAAATAATATTATATATTTTACTAAAATTAATAAATTATATTTAATAAATTTAAGGTTTGAGAATTATTTCAAATATTATAATAAACAGAAGACCATTTATGTCATTTTTTTCCTTTTTTTTCTTTTGCATCTATCGCACGATAAAGATCAGCGAAAAAAAGGAGGTTCTAATTCGATTTCCAAAGTTTCCACCTTTTTTACTCAAGAAACCGACCACGGAGGCTACGTGCCCGTGCGGAATTTGCAGAGCAGCTAAGGTGGGCATCGGCCATTGGTCGGGACACTGGGCACGACCTTCGCGAAATCGGCAAGCGATGGACTCCCTCCCGGCACTTGTCGTCCTAATCTCCGCCCTTCTTCCTCTCCCGAAGCTCACCTGCGAGAAGTCGAAGTGGAACTTCTCTTGCAGAGAGCAGAGAGCAGCTGTCCGGCAGCAGAGACATGGCGGATCCTGGAGCAAGCATCCCCTCTTCTTCTCTTGGCGGGTATTCATCTATCGTCAACTTCTCTCTATCTCTGTTTTTTTTTTCTTTCTTTCTTTTTCGTAATTCGCTGCTCTTGAATCATCGCATGCTCTAGTTCTTGTTGATGTTAGTGTCTTCTCTTGATGGGTGCGATGTATCTTGGGTGGGGTTTGTATATCTTAATCTTGGGGTCGGTTGGGGCATGTGCTTATTATTTTAAAAAGTGGGTTTTTGTCAGTTCTTAGTGTAGGCTCAAGAGTGTTTTAAAAGGGGTTATCTTGCTATGCTTGTTTTTGTGTTTTCTTTTCTGTTCTACTGAGCATGAATTATGGAGATAGTGATTAAGTAAAGTGAGAACTTTCCCACCGTGTAGTGGAAGCATGGTTATGGATCGAAGCCCTCAGGAAGGCCGTTTTCTCAGGCCGATCTCGGGGACCTTTATCTTGGTTGGTCTTGGTTTGGCGGGACAAAGGAACCATAGTGACCCGGTTGGATTATTGTCCTCCAAGAGGTTCAGACATCTAACGTCATATAAAATGATCAGAAAAAAAAAGAACCATGAAAAGATGGTGGTGCAGCCAAGACGTGCTCATGGTCAACTTACCGTTAAACTCCTTTGCAGCATAAATTCTCAAAATTTAATTTAACAGGGGTTTAGCAAACTTCAGTGTAGGCTAAACAAAATCTCAAAGCAGTACATGTTCGATTAAGCTTTTGCACTGGTTTACTTGTGACAGTCTTCTGCCGTGTCGCCATTGCCTTCCTCAGTGAATGTATTATTGTCAAAATGACATTATGTCTGGCTATGCCATTCCTAATTAGTTTCTTTTGACTTACTATGTTGAACTTAATGCTGGAGAAGTGGTAAGAAGGACTACTCCACTGCAATTCTGGAGCGTAAGAAGTCTCCGAATCGTCTGATTGTGGACGAAGCAATTAATGACGACAATTCTGTCGTTTCCATGCACCCTTCCACGATGGAGAAGCTTCAGTTGTTCAGAGGAGATACAGTTTTGCTTAAGGTGGGTTTTCTTTTCTTCTCTCTAGCTGCTTGGAGATGGTTAAATAGTCTCTTACTCTCCCTTTCTTCATAAAAGGGCAAGAAGAGGAGAGACACAATTTGTGTCGTGCTTGCTGATGAACAATGCGAAGAACCAAAAATTAGGATGAACAAAGTTGTTCGAGCTAACCTTAGGGTGCGCCTTGGAGACGTCATATCTGTCCATCAATGTCCTGATGTAAAGTATGGAAGGAGGGTTCATATTCTACCGATTGATGATACCATTGAGGGAGTGACTGGCAACTTGTTTGATGCATACTTGAAGCGTAGGGCTCAAACTCTCTCTCTATGTCACCATCCTCTCATTTCTGTAGTTTTTTTCTCACTGCAACTTTGAGATATGTAACTTATCTTTTATTGTTTTGCAGCCTATTTCATGGAATCTTACCGCCCTGTGAGGAAAGGTGATCTTTTCCTTGTTAGAGGTGGTATGAGAAGTGTTGAATTTAAAGTAATAGAGACGGAACCTGGTGAATACTGCATTGTCGCACCAGATACTGAGATCTTCTGTGAAGGAGAGCCCATCAAACGGGAGGAAGAGGAGAGACTGACTGAAGTTGGCTATGATGATGTTGGTGGAGTGAGGAAACAAATGGCTCAGATACGTGAGCTTGTAGAACTTCCTCTTAGACATCCACAGCTGTTCAAGTCCATTGGTGTGAAACCCCCCAAGGGTATCTTGCTTTATGGGCCACCAGGATCTGGAAAAACATTGATTGCAAGAGCTGTAGCTAATGAAACCGGTGCATTCTTCTTCTTAATCAATGGTCCTGAAATTATGTCGAAACTAGCTGGTGAGAGTGAAAGCAATTTGAGGAAGGCTTTTGAGGAAGCCGAAAAGAATGCTCCAGCAATCATTTTTATTGATGAGCTAGACTCCATTGCACCAAAGAGGGAGAAAACACATGGTGAAGTAGAAAGGCGGATTGTTTCTCAACTTCTGACACTGATGGATGGTCTTAAGAGCAGGGCACATGTGATTGTCATTGGAGCTACCAATAGACCCAATAGCATTGATCCTGCTTTGAGAAGATTTGGAAGATTTGATCGGGAAATTGATATTGGTGTACCAGATGAGGTTGGGAGGTTGGAAATTCTCAGAATCCATTCGAAGAACATGAAGCTTGCTGATGATGTGGGATTCTTTCGTTGCCTTTGATGGATAAGTAGCAATAATTTTTATTCCTTTCATGAATGTAACTATACCTGATGTTTACCTAATGTCGTGTCCCAGGTTGATCTAGAAAGAGTGGCAAAAGATACCCATGGTTATGTTGGTGCTGATCTTGCTGCTCTTTGCACTGAGGCTGCTCTTCAATGTATCCGTGAGAAAATGGATGTGATTGATCTAGAGGATGAAACAATTGATGCTGAAGTTCTGAACTCGATGGCCGTGACAAATGAACACTTCAAAACTGCTCTGGAAGCTTCTAATCCTTCAGCCTTGCGAGAGACGGTGAGTTCATTTTATAGCTATTTTAGGGTGTAGGGTCATGTTTGTACTGTTTGCAGCACATCATGGTGAAGGGGATAAAGTTCTTTTTCTGTCTACTTGTTTGGTATGTCTGGATTAGTTTTGAAATGAAGTGGAGAGCAGAATTAAGTAAACATGCCTGGATATTTTTTGTTGGTAGGTTGTGGAAGTTCCAAATGTCTCCTGGCATGATATTGGTGGGCTGGATAATGTCAAAAGAGAACTTCAAGAGGTTTGTAGATGCTCAATAATGTTTTTCTAAAACAATTCCTCTTGGCTTTTCTGATATTTAGATTTGTTGACAGACTGTCCAATACCCAGTGGAGCATCCTGAGAAATTTGAGAAATTTGGCATGTCGCCTTCGAAGGGTGTTCTCTTTTACGGTCCGCCTGGTTGTGGGAAAACACTTTTAGCAAAAGCAATTGCTAATGAATGCCAGGCAAATTTCATAAGTGTTAAAGGTCCCGAACTGCTGACAATGTGGTTTGGAGAAAGCGAAGCGAATGTCAGAGAGATCTTTGACAAGGCGAGGCAATCTGCTCCTTGTGTTCTTTTCTTTGATGAGCTTGATTCCATTGCAACTCAGGTACATAATTTGTCCTCCCCTCAAATTCTAGACTGTATATCATATGCCTGTGCTTTTGGTCCTCTTTGAATACATAACAAAGTTGCTGTCTCATAGCAGATTGCCATGTTTTCACTTTTGACATAATAGAAAACTTTCTTCTCTTATGCTTTACATTAGCGGAGATGCTTACATAAGTTTATGTTGATGAATGATTTCAGCGTGGAAGTTCTGTGGGTGATGCTGGTGGTGCTGCAGATAGGGTTCTGAATCAGCTTCTAACAGAAATGGATGGGATGACAGCAAAAAAAACAGTTTTCATAATAGGGGCAACAAATAGGCCAGATATCATTGACCCAGCATTGCTCAGGCCTGGACGATTGGACCAACTAATTTATATTCCTCTGCCTGATGAGGCTTCTCGTCTCCAGATTTTCAAAGCATGCTTGAGGAAGTCCCCTGTCTCTAGAGATGTCGACTTGGCAGCTCTTGCACGTTATACTCACGGTTTCAGTGGTGCTGATATCACAGAAATATGTCAGCGTGCTTGCAAGTATGCTATTAGAGAAAATATCGAGAAGGTAATGGGATTATTCCCCTTAACTCAAAGTTGAAGCTTCCATCAATATGCAATGAGAGAAGTAATTGAATTTCATTTTCTGACTTCTCTGACTTAAATGTCAAAGCTTTTAAAGGTTTCCGATATGGTCCTATTCGTAGGGGAACCTCTTATATGTGGATGAGTTATGTATAGCAATTAGGGCAAGTGGCATCACTATTCTTGTCACTATTTGTGATGTAGCGAAAGAAAATTGAACTTGGAGGTCTGGGTACCAGAAGTTGATAGTTAAATGCATGTATGTTTTAGTGTGCGGGGTGTTGCTCCTGTTATGCTTCTTAATGTTATTTAAAAATCCATTAGCAGAGGTTGTGTTTGTGAATTCTGAACTAACAAAATAATGGTTTATCTATGTTTTTAACTATACTCTACGGTTATGCTGTGAGGCTCAGATGACTTCTTCCCCTTTCCTTGTAAATTTGCTTGATTTGTGTGGTTGCAGGATATTGAAAGAGAGAGACGGAAGAGAGAGAACCCCGAAGCAATGGAGGAGGATATTGCTGATGATGTCTCTGAAATTAAGGCAGCACACTTCGAGGAGTCGATGAAATATGCACGTCGAAGTGTCAGCGATGCGGACATCCGGAAATACCAAATCTTTGCTCAGACTTTGCAGCAATCCCGTGGTTTTGGATCTGAGTTCCGGTTCCCTGATCGTCCCGAGAATGCCGCTGCAGGAGGAGCTTCTGACCCATTTGCTTCTGCCAATGCTGCTGGAGATGATGATGATTTGTACAGCTGAGCTTTAGACAAATGCAAGTACCTGCTGCTCCAGTTTCTCCAGTTGTAAAACTTGCACGTTTTTTCTACCTCCTGGTAGATATTCATGAGATTTTGTAGCTTATCCAATACATGTTAAGAAATGATCCAATTCAATCCATTATGATTTGGATATTCAGTATACTGGTTTTAGTAAGCGCAAGCCTTTCTACTTAGGATCGTTTAAAGAGGATAATCTGACTGCATTTTTTTACTGATTTTACAGGTATGTGGCCAAAGCTGCTTCTTATGCGCCATGTCAGCGTGAACCCCCCCGTATCATAATAAATTAGCAGCATGGATGTATGGCCTCGCATGGAATGCGATGCTGCTGTCTTCCTGGCATCTATAACAGTGAGTAATACATACTTTTTTTCTAAACTGGAGTTGCTAATCTGTTTCTAGGATTGCAACTCTCGGTGAGTTTGTATTTTTCTCTGAGTGTAAATAGTAAGTACATGGGGAAGTCTTTCCTTCCCTTAACCATGTGGCCCGTGACCAACACTTGGAAAAGGTGTGAATTTTCTTTCTCTCTGTATGATAAATAAAGTGGTCCTTTTGCCAAAAGTGATACGGCAAGAGACAGGGCTTTATGGTATATGCAACTCTTTTTGCTAAGATCCTTTGAAGCATTCACGTGAGATACAATGCAAATGTAATTTGCAATCCATGCATGTGCCGAGAGAGCCAAACATGAGACCCCTCCATGTTCTCCGGTGGGATTGAGTAATCTTCAATTCTTTAGGAGATTGTGTATCTCCCTAGCGGGGGGGTCCATCCACTCACTAGAGTGAGCCTGCGCTTTGTTTTTAACTCACGCGTGTGCGTCACGTGTGAGTTGGGAAAGAGCCAAAGAGGCATCTTGGTCTTTTATAGGCTTGATTGTCCTTGGTGTTTAACCACTTTTGGCATCCAGAAGATGCAGCAACACTTCCATGAGCAAGTTCCTCAGTTCAAAACGTTTTAACTCTTTCATCCATGTGGTTAACGGGAATAATGAAAACCAGTCATAGTCTCAAGAGGAGCACATAGGTGAAAGATTAAGCTAGCGGTGTCATCATTATACCACTTTAAGGAGCTATCATGGCTTGTTATTGTTTATGAGTTTGATCTGGATTGCCTTTCCTTTGAAGCAAATTGCATTATATTTTCCATCACCTCCCTCATCTCCCTTTGCACATGGTGGGGGCCTGAACTTTTGCATGAAATGAATGGAGGCGTTAGCTTCATCTATATTGTTCATGAGTGAGAGAAAAGGTTTTTTCTTCCCATTCTTTTTTCTTTTTTCCTTTATGCACAGTCCAATCACAATCCCATCAAAATCCCCACCACCACCACAGCCTTCCATTCCCTTTATCTCCTATCAAATCACCAATTATTAAAAAGAGAAAGAAGTGAAGGGAAAATCATACGCAGAGCCAACAGTGCATGCACCATTCCAGCAGCACACACTGCCATCCATCCTCACAGTCATGGCTGCTTTCGCAAGATATGATAGAAAATGACCTCACGGTTGGGGCAAGATTTTGTTGCCCCTCTCTCTCTCTCTCTCTCTCTCTCTCTCTCTCAAACGCCTCACCACTCATCTTGGCGACAGATAAAAGAAAATGAGGGGCTAGTTTTTGCCAACAAAAGTAACATCACAATCTTTCTATGTCAACACTTCTGCTCATCTACTTACATAGAAAAAGAGCGATTCAAAGAAGAAGAAACGGGCAAAATATTCACTTTGAGTGAGTGGAATATCTTATAATATTATCTTTTGTATTTCTTGATTGCGAAAAAAAAAAATTCATCAATCAATAAAGAATTGAATCAGCTTCTTTCTACGTCAACACTTTGCTCATCTACTTATATTGAAAAAGAACACTTTTTGCTCATCTTGGTGTTGAATCAGCTAAAATATCAGATGCCCCTTACTCCTAAAACTGATCTTTACAAATGACCTCTCATCTACTTCTAGCCAGTTATGAAAAAAGCTTAATAAATTGGATTTATTTCAACTAAAACTAGACTTTCATTTGTCAATGGTTTCCTGAGCCATAATTGGCCGAGGAGGATGAGTAAGCCAGGGAGCAGTGTGATGACCCCTGGAGCATCAGTAGCTGAGCTGGAGTCACCGACGACGACGAATAGGATGGGACCTCCTCCCCCGCCGTCCTTTTCGCAACCTGGCAGCCGTTCGGCTTGTGGGCCTCGACCCCCGTGGCCGGTTCCTGCCGGATCTCCTTCAACAACGCCACGACGTCCTTCATCGTCGGGCGGTCCTCGACGCGGTTGCTCGTGCAGAGCAGCGCGATCCCGAGCGCCTGGAGCATCTCCTGCACCTGCGTGTCGGGATGGCCCTGGAGCTTCGGGTCCAGGATCTCCACCGGGTCCTTCTTGCTCTTCAGGTAGTCCCTGACCCACTGGATGACGTGCTGGCCGTCGGGGAACGACGGGTCCACCGGCATCTTCCCGGAGATGATCTCCAGCAGGACGACTCCGAAGCTGTACACGTCGCTCTTTTCGGTGATCTTCAGCATGCAAGCGTACTCTGCAGATGGCCATAGATCGAAAAATTCATCACTTTTACGAATGGTAAGTGGCAAAGTCATGCCATTGCAGCTGAAAAGAAGACAGGGGACATGCTTTTGCCTTTATGGCATGAACGTGCACGCAATGCAGAAGGAGCCAAACGGGTCACATCACGCATCCTTTGGCACAATGCATGCAAAATTTGCAATGTCACATCGTGCATGCAAAAGGCATATGGTCCTCTCCAACGTATGATGATTTCCATGTAATGCTGTCAAACGGGCGTCGTGTCATTTTATAAAAGATTAGATGTTGATGCTAAAGAGTTTGTAATCCACTCCTTAAAACTTGGGTCTGAAATTTGTCTCCTTTCTTTTATGAAATGACATGGAAGATGATGATGATGATGACGACGATGATGATTAGGGGAATATGAGTGTGTACCGGGGGCGATGTAGCCGTAGGAGCCGGCGAACTGTGGGCTCGCCGCTGAGAAAGAGGCGTTGCCGCCCTCGACCAGCCTGGCGAGCCCGAAGTCGGCCAGGCACGCCTCGTACCGGTCCCCCAACAGTATGTTGTGAGCCTTCACGTCGCGGTGCAAGATGGGCGGGACGCAGTCGTGATGCAAGTAGGCCAGCCCCTCGGCCACCCCTAAGGCGATCTTGAACCTCGTCTCCCACCCGACCGAACCCGCGGGACTGCCCTCGTGTAGCAGTGTGCCTAATGTGCCGTTGGGCATGTAGTCGTAGAATAGTAGTTTGGCTTTCTTGTTCGCGGCCCATCCCAATAATCGGACTATGTTCCGGTGCCGGATCCGCGCCAGCGTGGCGATCTCGGCCGAGAAGGCGGCCGCCGAGAACTTCTCTGAGACTCGGAACTTCTTCACCGCGACGGTCAGCCCGGATGGGATGGTCGCTTGGTAGACCACGCCGGACCGGCCATGCCCGATCACGTTGGCGGCCGTCAAGCACCTCGCCACGTCGGCGACCGACAGGTCGAGCTTCTGGTAGAGCGTCACTTCCCAAGGTGGGCCCATCTCCAGTCACGGTCCCCTTCGCTGGGCCCACCACGGAAGCCCAATGGGCCCCTCCTGGTCGGTCCGAAAATGATGTAGAGCGCCGCGAGGAGCAAGGAGCACGCCGCGCAGAGCAGGACCACCATCGCCACGCGCGCGGCGGAGACCCGCCTGGAGCCGCCGCGGCCGCCGGAGCCGCAGCCGCCGCCGTTCCCTGCGAAGCATAGGGAGGGGTTCTCGGAGAGGACGCTGAGGGGGAGCTTCGAGAAGAAGGGCGTGTCCGGCACGTGCCCGGAGAAGTTGTTGTGGGAGATGTTGAGGACCACGAGGTTCTGCATGTCGGCGATGGACCGTAGGTCCCCGGAGAGCTGGTTGTGGGAGACGTCCAGCACGCCCAGCCGGTCGAGGTCGGCGAATTCCGCCGGGACGTCGCCGGAGAGCTGGTTGCAGCTCAGGTTCAGCGCGATCTCCAGCGCGGGGATCCCACCGAGGCTCGCCGGGATGTTCCCGGTGAGCTGGTTGCTGCTGAGGTCGAGCAGCTGGAGCTTCGCGCACGACCCGAGCTGGGTCGGGATGGGGCCGGAGACCCGGTTCTTGGCGAGGATGAGCTTGGTGAGCGAGCTGAGCGAGCCGAGGTTCGGGCTCAGCGGACCTTCGATCAAGTTGTCGGAGAAGTCGACGAACTGCAAGGCCGCCAGCCCGTTCATGCCACTCGGCAAGTTCCCGGAAATCGAGTTTGCGTGCAAATCCAAGAACGTGAGGTTCTGGCAGCCGGAAATCTCGTCGGGGATGGAGCCGGTGAGCCGGTTCGACCCAAGGTCCAAGAAGGTGAGGCTGCTCAGGTTCCCTATCTGAGGGGGAACCGGCCCGGTGAGCTGGTTGTCGTTCGCCCTGAACCGGACCAGCGACCCGCATTGCCCGATCTCCGGCGGGATCTCGCCGGAGAGGCTGTTGGACAGGAGCAGGAGCTTGTTGAGCTTCTGCAGTTGGAATATTCCCCTGGGGATGGGGCCGGTCAGGCCGTTCTGGGAAAAATCGAGGGCCTCCAGATTTCGACAGTTGGAAATGGACGGCGGATCATGCCCTGCAGCTTGTTCTGCCACAGGAACAGCAGCGTCAGGTTGGTGAGGTCGCCCAGCTCGGACGGGATGGTGCCCGTGATTTGATTGTTGTCGAGCTCGATGTGGGTCATCCCGCGGCAGTTGCCGAGCCGCCTCGGGATCGGGCCCGAGATCTGGTTGACGCTCAGCTGCAGCTCCTGGAGGCCGGTCAGGTTCCCGACGCTGTCGGGGATGCTCCCGGTGAGCGAATTCATCGATATGTCGATCAAGGCCAGGCTCGCGCAGCCGCCGATCTCAGGCGGGATGACGCCCACCAGCTCGTTCTGCCACAGCAGCAGGCTCTGCAGGTTCTGCAGTCCCCCAGCTGGCTCGGGATTGATCCCGACAGCGAATTCTCGTACAAGTAGATGTCTTGCAGGCTGGTGCACCGGCCGAGCTCAGGCGGGATCGGCCCCGATAGGAGCGTGGTGTATATGGCGAGGGTCTCGAGCTTCTTGAGCTCGCCGAGGCTCGAGGGGAGGAACCCGGAGATGCTGGTCTCGGCCAGGCCTAACATGAGCAGGTTGGTGCAATTGCCGATTTCTTGGGGCAATGGCCCACCGAGGTTCTTGTTCCCGCCGGCCCTCACGACTTGGAGTTTGCTCAGCTTCCCTATCCCGGCCGGTATTTCGCCGCCGAGCTGATTGTCGTATAGCGTCAGCCACGTCAAGCTGGTGAGGTTCCCTATCATGGCAGGTATCGAGCCTTCGAGCCGGTTCGAGTTCAAGTGGAGTTCCTCGAGCTTGGGCAGGCCGCAGAGCTGGCTCGGTATTTCCCCCGTCAAGGCATTGTCGCTCAAGTCCAAGTACGTCAACTCGGGGAGCGAGCCAATCTCTTTCGGGATCGACCCGGTGAGGTTCGTCCCCGACAGGACGAGCTTCTGCAAAGAACGCAGCGAGCTCAGATTGGATGGCACGTACCCGAGCAAATCGACGTGCCTCAGGCTCAGCTCCACGACCTCATTGTTGGAGTTGCAAGTGACGCCGAACCACCAGCACGGAGTCTCGTCGGCCGGGTTCCAATCGCCCAACAACTCAAGCGACTGTTGAGGCTCGCCTTCCACGAGAGGAGGGCCTGGCCCTGCGGGTCGATGCCGGAGGCCGGGGGGAGGAGTGGGAGGACGAGGAGAAGGAAAGAGAAGAGGCATAGGGAGGCGGGGGGAGTCCATGGATGCACAGGCATCAGAACAGGCGGACAATAAAGACTATAATGCTGCGAACTCCGAGGTGAGAAGTGGGGGGGCACAGAAAGGTTGGGAGGGGTGTTTGTGCCTTGAGCAGAGCCTAGGGAGGGGCGATGGTTGGGAGAAATCAAATCATGTCTTTGGTGGGCTAAGTTGTTGTCCCCCCTTTGGTTTTTTCTTTCACTCTTTCTGTTCCTCTTTTCTTTATGAATGTGTAGTATGAGTATGAGCACATGGATGTGCAGTGAGGAAATTAAATGTTGCCCAGAATCTCCGGATCCAAGAAACAGCTAGGCCATGAGGGCTTGTGCAGAGAGAGGGAGTGGAATTTTTAAGATTGGGTGTCTGTTTCTTCCCTTTTGCCATTTGTTTACTGAGGGGGGAAGGTGGGAAAGGAGAAAGGAGAAAGACAGACAGAGCACTTGCTGAACTTTTTTTTTTTTTTAATAATTTGAATTGGGAGTGGAAGAGGAGGAGGAGGAGAAAAGAGACAGAGAAAGAGATGATGGGCTAACTGGTAAAAGGTAAGAGTCTCAGTCTGTAATTTGGGGTCTAAACTATTCATATTAAGTTAATCTTACTGTGGCGTTGTGGTACAGGATCAGTTTGGAATTGCACATCTGAAAACGGCCGGATCGGTTGATCTCGTCGGATGAACCGTAGAGTGAAACGGAAGGCAAAGCCCTTGTGTTTTCGGCTTTCCCGTTTGATTTGCCACTGGTTGATGTTTCGGTTTTGCTCGAAAAAGGTTGCCATTCGGATATGGCATTAGAAAAAGTCACTAGGCCCGGTCTGCAGGTACCAAACAGAGCTCGGCTTGAGGCGGAAAGGGTTCTGGCCTTAGGGGACTGAAAATGCGATTGACAGATCCATTATAGGTCAGATTTAGATCTGAACCAACCGATGGTTAGAAAGATGCAGGCAGACAAGGGACACAGTCTGCAGTTAGAAAACTGATCCCTGCTGAATTTCTCTACTGTACCATGATGGGATCTATGACACGCTCGACGCTCCATTGGTACCATTTCCCCAATTCTGTAATTACATGACTTAGGAAATACAATAATAAACGTGGACTGTCAGAAAAGAAAACAAAAGATGGGTCTGAATGAAAACTCCCTGCTCTAGCAATATCAGAGTTCTATATGACAGAGAATTAAGCAGCAAAGTTTTTGCCAAATTACAATAAAAAATCGATGGTCGATGGAGATCCCATCATGTGACTCCATCGTCTACCCACCACAAAATCCACATCCCTTTCTAATTTAAACGCCTAGCGAGGAAGAAGAAGAAGAAAGGAAAAGGTGGTGCCGGTCACGTGACGCCGTGAGACGGGCGGCCGTGTTCTACAGACGCTGCCTTCCTCGTGACTTAATCAGCGGAGTGCTTATTATGTTATTGTAAGGGGAACCCTTTTTCGGATTTGTCATACGGGTGTCCACTGGGGGGAATCTTGGCACGAGAGACCGCACATGATGAGCTGAGAAAGAGGGAGAGATGATGAGCTCTCCGAGTTGTTTATCCGGTTTCTTGATTTTCTTTATCTTTGGGTTTTGAATTTGATAATCGCAGATGGGCAAAGAGAAAGAGACAGCCACCACCCATCAAAAGCAGAGAACTCCGCCTACCCACCACCACCACCACCACCACCTCCATCACCGCCACGGCCGCCTTCTGTTGCCCTATCGCTGCATTGACGTCGACATTAAGCTTCGCCCCTTATCATGAGCTCGTGCACGTCCTTGAATAATTGCGCCGTGCTGCATCGCACATCATCTGTAACAACACCAGTAGCTTCTTTCGATCCGACTGTTCGAAAGCGATTTCGATCAAAAAATGTATGGTCGTTCTACCACGCACGCGAAGAGGGAAGTCTATGTTTCATTGTCCGTCCCATGATGTTATCCTCCACACGCTCTCCTTGGACAAGACGACACATGCATGGCATTATCCACAGTGATGTGGAATCTGTCCTCTAGTATTCGAGAGGTATGTAGGGCGTGTATATATAATTGGACTAGACCTTAATAGCTTTTTTTGGCAAGATCCATAGGGATGTCACATGTTAGGTGTTTTGCTTCTCCATCTCCGCATAGTCCCCACAAAAAAAAGTGATCTCTAATTAAAATTAGAGTTCATTGAGGATACTAACTTTAAAGTCCCAAAATTTGGTACTAGAGTATTTTAAGAAGAATACGTTTATTTCAATTTTGCCAAATGAACTATAGGCCTCTAAAGTCTTATCGGGAAAAAGTTAAAAGAGTGCCTAGCAAAAAATTTTTGAACCACTTTGGAGAAATGTCAAGTAATGAAGACATTTTTGGAATGAAGTTTTCAGGACAATAACTTACCTAGGTGATGATTAGTGTCCGAGAGGATGATTGGCCAGTTAATGAACATTTTCATCTTCCAAAATTGCCTTCACTAATATTTTTCATTTTTCTTGTTTGTCGTCAGAAGAAACTATCTTCTCCAATATTGAAGATTTGGGTCACTAGCGAAGCTTTGCCAAGGGTTGCACGAGGCAAGTGGATTGTTGCCAATAGTCACCGAGGGTGGCCGAGGTTTGCTGAGCCTTGTCGATTGTCATGGGTTTGTTGGCGAGATTTGGAGAGTCATGGCTCATGCAAGATTTGGCAAGTTGAGAAATGACGAGGGCTACTGAGGTCAATGGTTGTTAGTTGTGAGGTTTGCTGAAGCTTTAGTTTATTGAGCATCATGAGATTCTAGATATGTTCATCAAAGGTCGCTCAAATTTGTTCTGCCACAAAGCTTGGCATGGTTGCCTAACCTCACCTAGGGTCACCATGGTTCTCACTCAGATCTATTTGTCATGAAGCTTGTCGAGGTTAGTGTTGTCTGAGATCGTGCAACCCCATTGTCATCGCCCTGAGCTCATGTGACCTTGGAGGCCTCATATGGGCTTGAAGCTGCCCTCTCATGAAAAATTGTTTTGTATTTTCCTAAAATTGAATCAAATGCACCTTAAAGAATTATTAATTTGGGCTTGTACCCCTCCTTTTACCTTGAAAAAAAAAACAATCGAGGCAAAACAATCGACTTTCAAGCGAATCTTACATAGTTTCCATGAAATGTTATAAATTGAATTTTTAAGTCGTTCATCAATTAAATTAAACATAATGATTCTTCGTAGATAGCCCCATAAAGTCTAAACTTCAAGACCACCATGCATGATAAGATATGGAAGAAATACGGGCGTGTGTGTGTGTATATATATGTACACAGGATAAATTATAGCGATGGCGATATAAAAATAAGATGGTCTCGATGCATTTGACCGACGTATTAAAAGTAGCATTAAAACTTTTAAATTTCTTTATTAAGGAATTATTACGTTCGATTTGCCCAAAGAAAAAAATAGTCATTATGGACTTAACACTGAACCTGTACTTTTTTACGTACCTTTAATCGGTCAAATTTAGCAGCTCTTGCTTATTTTAATTGGTCAAAAGCGAAAGCTTTTTGTACCCTCTTTTGAATAATTGAACGTATTTATCCATGTTCGAAGTTTTTTTTTTTTTTTTAAAGTACTAAAAAACCATACAAATCGAGGGTCTTCCTTTTTGTTCATTGATGAGATATGGACATCTCATATATCAAATAAAGTTTTTTTTTTCTATGTCACGTATATAGAGTGATGACACGTGTCATTGGCATTTTGATTAATTTTATTAAATTTCTATCGGATATATATCGAGAGTTTATGCATATATCAAATGGATCGGAAGATAATGTTTAGGAAAAGTTGTGCATTTTGGCTGCTTTAGAGAAATCATTGATAACAATAATCGGAAATAATGTTAGGAAAAAGTTGGTAAAGCCAATGATTGGTCCATAGTTTATAATGTGGCCCCAAACCGCACGATTGGATGGTGCATACTAAATATATCTAAATTGTTTTATATCAAGAGTATATTTATTTCATAAAAAATAAATGATTTGAAAAAATTATTAAACAATCGCTTATATCACTTATAAAAATAAACAAATGAAAAATATCTTCATCATTTAGTGACAATGTTCTCCATTTATTCTTGGAAAATAAATGATTTAGAAAATATTTTCTTAAGAATGACTAATTGTGTCTCTTGAAACAATTAGTTAGTGAAAGGTATTTTTATTATCGAAAATAATTTGTGTCTATGTGATTATAATATGAAAAATGTTTTCAAAAATATTAAATTTTTATGAAACAAACGCGTCCTAAATCGGTGTACTTTTAAGGAATGGGGATGCAAAAAAATACTTGAGGGCAAACCCTTTGTGCAAGCAATCCTTTCCTTGATGCTCCTCCATCCCCTTGTTTTGTTTATCTCTAGGCATTATTATCTCCTTTTATTATAATAATAATGTGTGTGATGATCTAATCTTCCCGTCTTTTGAGGTTAATGGCCTCATTAGCTTTTCTCCTTTCGGCACCAAAAGAGGGGTTCCCACCGGTGCATATATACAACTAAAGGTGAAAAGACAGATCTTCTGATAGTTAATTTGTCGCTTTATTATAAAAAATAATTGTCACTTTTCTTAATTTTTTGGATGGACCGCAGCTATTGACAAAGTAGTTATTCTCGAATTTACCATATCATATGCCCAGCCTTTGTTCATGACCGATGCTCAACTCTAGATCAGAGCTAACACATTTGAGGCTTTAACCCATTGGACCGGCCTCGATTATCACATTCATATTAGTTAGGTTAGATTGGCCATCTCGGTGAGAATTTCGTATCATGATAAATACAATACCACCATTGCATGGGCATTGAAAATAGCAATTTCATGACATGGAAGCTTGGCGAATGATGAAAAACAGAACTAGCAAAAAAGATAACACTAACGAAAATCCAAAGTACACCAAAAAAGAATAACGAAAATACCGAAAGTCCTTTTTTTTTCCTTTAAATACAAAAAAATAAAAATAAAGAACTAAAGGGAAAAGTCGCGGTTGACTTTCGAGCAGGCAAGCTTAGGGGGTAAGACCTCGGTATTCCAAGCGAATAAAACAGTATTTTTAAGGTCAAAAATATAATCTAAAGAAGAATACAGATTATCGCATGCATGCATGTGGGGAAGAGCATCTAACGTTAACTTGCAGCAGCTGTTCAACTTGGGTTTGAAGATATGGTAGGAATCAAACCTAATCTCGTAATGTCTTTGAGAATCTTGTCTATGGTGAAGATCTAAGCTGTTAAACCGGCGGTGATTGGTCTTGAATCTGTCTTCTAAGTAAGTAAGGAAGCACATGTAAGAGTTTCTTGAATTTGAGAAACCCCCGTTTAATTTGAACATGCAAGAAAGAGTTTGTTAATTGGGGAGCGATCTCTTTCATGGGTTTTCTCCCAAGATAATCTCCTCCAATGATTGTCTTCTTGAACTTTCCAACTCTCTTGCTGTCTAGGCCTTCCTTCACCGTAGTTTAAGGAACGCCATGAAGGGACCATTTCTAGAACTTCTTTTCTTTTTCAGTTGGTCGGATGAAGAGGCGCAATCAATGCTGGCCATCACCTCTGAACGTTATCACAAATATCTCGCACCAGTTACGAGATGTTCTATTTCGACTACGACTGTCCAAAGTTGGCGAGCCCTGTCGTTGTAATCCCATCGAGTTACTAGCAGCTAGGGTATCTTTCTACATGAGGTATGCTGTGGCTAAAATGTTACACAAATTGTTAAGACGTTTACGACGTTAATCAAACTTGTGAAAGATGGGTAGTGTAGGCTAACCACCTTTCCAACATATTAGGCATGTACTATAATATAATCAAATCATGTTAATGAGTTTCTCTGTAACACATTCAGACAGGGGTTTTGTGTCTTCTTGGACTTTCCAATTCCCTTGTTGTCTCGGCCTTTCTAAACTATAGTTTGAGGAGAAGGAACCATCTCTAGATCTTTTTTTTTCTCTTTATTAGTTAATCAAATGGGGAAGGGTGATCAATGTTAGCTATCATGTCCGGACAATATCATAAGAATCTCATACCCGCTACGAGATATTCTATTTCAGCCATAACTATTACATACTGCCCATGGTTTGAAGTTATGAAGTTGGTGAAAGTGAAACCCATCATCACAGTCCCACCGAGTTAGTAGAAGCCAAGGTATCTCTCTAGACAAGGCATGCCACAGCTAGAAAACGCCACACAGGTTGATAAAAAATTCATTCACAACGTGAATCGAACTCGTGAAAAATAAGTTTTCCTTTATCACTAGGCTAATCACCTTTAGACACATGTTAGGCATATGCTATAGTGTAATTAAATTGATCGTGTTAACAAGTGTCTAGATAACACTTGTTAAGAATATTTTATTTAGAATAATTAATTTAATTTTGCACCGTTTGTATTGAGAACTATAAAGTTTCATTTAGTGTTGGCTTAACAAATACCCCAGGGCACTTTTTGATACAATCCTAATTAAATACCTTACATTTCAATTATGCGACTGCCTTTGTTATTGTCCTTCGTTCGGTGGAAACCGAGTTTGATTAGTTTTTCCCACAAGTGGAGTTACAAAGATTAACGCAAAAGTGTATGTCTTGTTTGTAATTATCACATAAGTATATTTGTGTTATGATATACGTGTAAGTTGTGTTAGAAAAATCTCACATTGGATAAGTGATGTGGAGAGCAATTTATATATCCAAGTTGGTCCATTACTCATTAACTTAAATTTTTGAGTGAACATGGGTTCTATTGAGTATATTGACAAACTTGAACTTGACTTTTCTTAGCAATCTCCTAGAAAAAGGTATTGGTTTTCTATTGCGCACTCTAAACAAATAGTATCAGAGTCAATAATTGATTAGTGGCCCACTCCCAATTTGTATCCCGATTTTCGAGTGGGCGGATGTTGTGGCATAACAACATGGACCCGATGACAAACTTTATGGGTTCAGTCTGGAAAAAGAGACCAATGTTGAAGTTGGGCATTGGAGATTCAAATTGAAATAAGTTGAGCAAGGAAAAATAGACCAATGTTGAAGTTGGGTGTTGGAGATTCAAATTGAAATAAGTTGAGCAAACGATGATAGATTTTATGGTTTGATCTTGAAAAAGGGACCAAAGATGAAGTTGGATGTTAGAGATTCAAATTGAGATAAGTTGAGCAAATCTCATATTAGAGCTCACATGTGAGGGGAGATTGTTAGGATACACACGTGAACATGAGATTATTAGGATACACTTACAAATTGTGTTAGATAGGGAGAGATTATTAGGATATATGTGTGAATTGTATTAAAGATGAGGCAATTGTTAGGATGTATGTGTAAATTGTATTAAAGAAGTTTCACATCAAATAAATGATGTGGGGTTCAATTAATATATCTCAATTGGCTCATAACTTATTAGCTCAAACTTTTGAGTGAATGTGAGTTTGACTTGATATATTGATGAGTTAGGACTTTTGACTCCCTCTTAGCAAACTCCCTAGAAGAAGGTATTAGGTTTCTGCTATGTGCCCAACAAATCCTTAGGATAAGAAGGGTTACGATAAGGATAAATAGAATTTCTTTTGAATTATATATCATTTGGTAAATATGACCCTGCAATTAGTATATATTAGTTGATTGGATGTTTGGCGCGTGAGATGAGATTTATAGCATGCACAAAGACGTGACTAGGTTGAGTAGTGAATAATGATAATAAACTTTTAAAGAACAGGGAAAAAAAAGGAAACATGGGCAAATGATGCTTCTTTGTACGCAAATCTAAGATTTAGGACAGGTAATTTGGACACAAACTCATTTGCACGACACGAGATAAAACACGACTATAAGGAGAAATCTGAGCATGACATTGCACGATATAGATAAGCCTCGGTCAATAACACGACAAAATACATACGAAGTGACACGTTTTCATCATGATTTGGTTATTTGATGTGTGGAATTGAAGTTATGATGTGTTTAGCAAATTGAAAAAATGATGAATATTGATTGAGACTCGCCGACATGAATTGTGGTGTTGATTTAAGGCTCTATTTATTTGGTGGAAAATTAATGATTTGAAAAATATTTTCTTAAAAATGATCGGTTCGCTTATATTACTTAAAATAATTAGTCAATAAAAAATATTTTCATTATCGACAATAATTGATATATAAACATTTTCATAAATGATGAAAATAATTTTTATTCATTTATTTTTTATAAATGATATAAGTGTATCGTTCATTTTTTTACGAAACAAAAGTAGTTTAAGTTGTATGTTTTGTGAGGACCAATCTTACTTTTTCTTCGCAATGCAACTCGCCGGTGACTTGTGTGCTGGGCCGAAGTGGCTGGGCTTTCTCAGCTTCACACAGTCGGCCCGAATTTTAACTGGCCCAGTCCATCTAAAGGAGACCGACCGCGACCGATCCACTAGATTCATTTGTTGGCCCGCAAACCATGTTCTTCTTCCCAGAAAATTAGATTCAGCAGAGGTTATGATAGGGGAAAAATAAAGGGAAAAAATTACGTGCATGCTATTGATAGAGATGCATATTCATTTTGTCCAATAAAAATTGAAGAGGAGAATATTCAAAATATCAATACATTAGTAATGAAATAAACTCTATGTGGATAAGAAAATGTTTCTAAAAAAAGTTTGATAGAAATATATTTCATGTTAAACTTCCACATGTAATGTCATAGATTTTTATTCTGATGTTAAATGAGTCTACTTATTATTGATGTTAATTGATTCTTGAAATATACTAAATCTAATTCAAAAATTTCATCGAAGAGTATATCAACTATTATAGTTATCGGTCAATACATAGATTCGGGTTGGGCCACAACTAAACCTCCCTCTTATGAATTCCTTGTTCAACTAGTTAAAGGCTCCACGCGCCTCGAAACAAGAAAAGCCCTATGAAGACAGATTTTTGGGATCTTCCGACAGAAGTCATAAACCTTTTGTATTTATGCGAATTTAGTTCTAAACCTTTTATTGATACTAATTTAGTCATAAACATTTTGATTTGCAGCCAATTTAGTTCTAAAACTTTTAACTTAGTACTAATCTAGTCTTTCTGGTTAATTTTAGCCAAATTTTGCTAATATGGACATCGGTCGACTGACATGGCATGGTTGGCACTGACATGGACGACTTTTAATATTTAATATTATCCGAATTATTTTATTTTATTTTATTCCCCTCTTCTCCTCCTTCTTCTGCCTGATTGCCGACTGGGTGATTGGTCAAAGCTGAGAGCCAACGAGGTCGAGGCTAGACCTAGCTAGATCTTGTGAGGTCAAGCCTCACTCAACCACTGGCGAGGCTTGAGTGGTCGCAAGTGTGACCTTGTGGCTTTTGGCGATAGCTCCAAGTGTTGGGTAGGGCTCGATCTTGTCAAATTTAGTGAGGTTGACCTCGATCTTGTTGACCTTCGCCTCTAGTTGATCATCGGCTGGGTGATCGGCTGGAGGGAGGAGGAGAATAAGGATAAAAAAATTAAAATAAAAAGGAAAGGAAAAAAGGAAAGAAAGAAAGAAAATAAATAAATAAATAAATAAATCTAAAAATATTAAAATATTATTAAATTTGTTTATGTTAGTGCCAACTGTACCATATTAGCTGACCTACATTCACGTCAGCAAAATTTAGTCAAAATTAACTGGAAGGACTTAATTAGCACTATGTTAAAAGTTTTATGACTAAATTGGCATCAATTCAAAACATTTAAGATTAAATTGGTATAAATAAAAATGTTTACGACTAAATTAATATCAATGCAACATGTTTAGGATTTTTCCGACACTTTTGCTTACTTCAAATAGTGGTTTTGGCAATCTTTTGCTGAAATATTGAAGGCATGATGGTTGCTCTAATTCGTACCTTGCTTTCACCTACTTTCGGTCCATCTCATTCTTCTTTGGAACCTTCTTCAATGGTAGGCTCTTTAGGCCCTATTTGGTAATCAGCTAATTTTTTGCTATTTCTATTCTTTTTTTCCTCAAAATAAAAAAGAACAGAAATTTGTTTGATAACATCAGCTAATTTTTCTATTTATGGTAACATACATTGGCTAGGGAATAAATTTGGAACATAAACAAAAAGTTGAAAAAATCTACTTATATGTTCCTAGGAACAATTTTGAAAACAAGCCATTTTCTTTTTTCTTTTCTTATATTTTCTTCTTCTTCTTCCTCCTCTAGACGATCGTCAAGCTTGACGATGGCCGACGATGGCCAACGATGGCCATAGATGAGGTCTAGCGAGGCTCCCCAAGGTTGCTGGCTCTTGTCTTTAGCTAGGCTGAGGCTTGGTGATCGGCTTGAAGAAGAAGGAGAAAAAGAGAAGGGAAAATGAAAGGAGAAAAGAAGAAGAAGAAAAATCTTAGAAAGTTATTAAAAATTAAGAAATTCTACATCATAGAAATTTTTGAGAGTTGTCCCAAATGCATTTATGTTCTTTTTATATTTTGAGAAAAGAAATTTTATGTAATTACCAAACGCATTCAAAAGCTTAAAAACTTGTATGTGAAATAAAATCAGAAAAAAAAATTATTTTTTAATATAAATTATTCCTAGGAACAAAATGATTACTAAACAAAATAAGTTATAAAGGGCCTGTTTAGTAACCGGTTAAATAGTAAAATTTTATGTTATTTTGTTTACAAGAGTAGATTTAAAACAGAAATCCATTTGTTAATATTTTTGTTTACAAATTTGTTCCTAAGAATAGATTTGAAATGGAATTAAGAATAAAAAAAAAGTCACTTCTTTGTTCTCGGGAAAAATTCCAAAATTAGCCCAATTTTTTAAATTTCTCTCCTCCTTCTTTTCTTTTTCTTCTTCTTCCTTTTGACTAGTCGCCGGCCTCGGCCATGGCCGGCGATCGGCTAGATAGGGCCGGCGTCGTTGAGCACGGCGTGGCGTGAGCCTCGCTGGCTTGGCGGTGGGCTAGTGACGTCGGTGGTTAGGCGAGCTTGGCCTCATTGATGGCTGGGTGAGGCCGGCTTGCCCAGCTCACAATGAGGCTCGAGGCCAGCCTCGTCGTGGCTTGGCGTCGCCAGGGGCTAGTGACGCTCTAGTGAGGGCGCCAACCCTCGTCTGGCTAGTCGATCGACCACCAACAATTAAGGAAAAAGAAGATGAGAAGGGAAAGAAATTATATTTAAATCATTAAAAAATTAAAAAGAAAATATTTTAGACTATAAATTTTTAAGTTTTACCAAACACATTTTTATTCTAGGAATAAAAATTTTGGCTAGTTACCAAATGCATTCAAATGCTCGAAAATTGTTCATAAGAGTAGAATAAAAAAGAATAATTTCTGATTAGAAATTATTTTCGGGCACAGAATCGTTATCATGCGTACCTTAAGTGGCCAACTTACTTTTGAATAAGACTTGGGAGCATTTTCGTCTTGGTCATATTTCTCTCTCTTTCTCCCCCCCTCCTTCTTCTACTCATTTTCATCTTCTTCTTTCCTTTTTCCCACTTCCAGTGTTCGATCTTGCTCGATGTCATGAAGTTGCCGATGAGCTTCTATATTAACATCACCTATGATCGCTCCTCCATCCATCCATTGTTGGCTCGACAATGCGGCGAGTGTTCTCTTCTTCTCACTTGTGACCATGGCCACTTTAGCTTCAAACTCGCAACAATGGCTTCTCTCTATTATAGAAAGTGAGTTCATTAATTGTGAAACTAAAATGTGAAAGGCAATTTAGATATCCTCTAATTCTCATATGTCTTTAGCCCTCAATCAATAATATCAAAGTTTAGATCATATTAATTGAGTTCATCACAGACTTCAAGTTAAGTTCTAGCCAAAATATAAAGTGAGTACAGATTAACAAACTCAACAAATTAAATGAATGTTTCTTGTGGGCATTGCACAAGTACAAGGTTTTCTCATGCAAGTTTTGTAAATATTTGAGTTTCAAATGGATACCGATTTCACTATTTATTTACTGCAAAATAAAATATCTATCCAAAATGATGCTATTCGTCACCCCTTTAGCTTAGCCACATGTCTTAATTCTCATATGGTATTTATCCAAATACTCTTAATCGAAGTCATTGAACCTAACTCATAAGATGACCTCATGCATCACATATTATTTTTAATCATAGTAACCTTTATATCTATCATTAACTCCAGTTAATTGATCTCACTATTTTTTAACCCAAGTCAATTAATGAGTTAAAATTACTCTTCAATGAAGTGTAAAGGAGGAAGACAAGATAGAAATATCCATTTTCCTTCATTAATAACTTTTAACCAAACTAATTTTGTTATTTTCTAAAAACGAGAGCAGTTGATTTTAATGTTTATTTTGATTTCAAGGTCATTTAAAAGTTTTATTTGTTGAAAATTTCATCCAAGGTAAATGAAAAATCTAGAGACAAAAATAAAAGATCTATTCAATACTCTCGAACTTGGTTGATCAAAAGTTTGTTCATTAAATCTAGATTTCACTCTATATATGATTAGTCGAACCGATTTTTTCCCATGTTCAAGATTGCAATGTTAATAATACGTTTCACCAATTTCCTTGAATTTATACTAGTTACTCAAAAATACCTTTGGTCACATTTCTATCCATAAACGGCAGTCCAAAAATCCAAAAATCCAAAAATCCAACATGCCAACATATGTGATGCCACGTTGGATTTTCAGTGGTCATTATAAACGGCAGTCTGACGGAACATGTCACGGAATATACTTTCGATTTCAATTATTGGTAAAAGTTTGGGATATTGATGACATAAAAAAAAAAATTAAGGATAAAGCACCACTTCAATCTACAAATTTCTAGTCTTTCGACCATAACGATTTCGTTGGCGTCGTTATGCTGTTTTCTTCGCGCGATTACCCCCAAATTGAGAAAAATTTCTAGGGTTTCCTCTCCCCAATTCCATGGCTTCCAACCATCTCGAGGAGGTGAGTCGCTTCCGTCCCTCGCTCGATCACGTCCGTCCGCCGCTGCAGATTTGCCGGTGCGGCATTCTAACGCTTCGTTTCCCGCTGTAGGACGACGATTTCGGAGGGGATTTGCCCGGGACCCACGATGCTCGGCGCTCAGGTTTCACCTCGCGTTCGGTTATATGTCTTTCCTGATGTTTATGCGACTTGGTTGGCGGTTTATATTGGTAGTGCTGTTTCAGGCAGTAAGAGGAGTTTTGGGGACATCGAGGAAGATGAAGACGATGTCTTTTTCGGATCCAAGAAGGTAGCTTTGTGTTTTAGTGTGCCGGGGTGTCGAGCAGACGCCTCCATTTCGTTCCGATTTTTGGGCTGGTCGTAGAAATTCATGCTCGTGATCTGTGTAGCAGAGAGTGTGTGCTAGGCATGAAATGCAGTTCTTGGAGGCCTGTGTGTGTGCGTGCGTGCATGCCGGTGGTCAGACGGTTTTTGAACTTTAGTTGTTGCCCAAATAAAAGTACTTAAGTTTGCTCCGGTCCAATTGATTCTCTCAAGAAGAAGAAAAGCACGCACGCTCGCTGGCCATGAGCATGAGCATTCTGTTGTGTGTTGTTTGTCAACCGGTGGGCCTTGCAGAATATTCATCTTTGCTGTAATTTAGCACTCTGGGTTTTTGGTTCTGTTCTGGGATACAACGACCATTGAGACTTTTTCCATTGTTTCCTCACTTGAGTTGTTAAGCTTAAAGGCCGTCTTTGGTTTTGTTGCGTGTTATGCTTATCATCAAAGAGTAGGTTCTCAGCATCTTAAGCAATTTGATATAATTTTTGGAAGTTTACATTTCCCCTGTTTCTTGTATACATATATTTTTTGAGTTTTGTTTTCACTCGGGTCTTCAATTCTAAGTGCCCCTGTTTTTAATCATCACTTTTCTGCATAAAAAATTAATTTCTTATTTTCGTTACAGGGTAATACAAAAGCAGAAGAAAATACTCCTGGTGCAGCTACCGGAATGATCTTGTCACTTCGTGAGAGGTTATTAAGCACTATAATTTTTTATTTTTTTTGTGGTTTTGTACTTTTGGCATGCTTACCTATCCAGCTTGAGAATCTCATACATTTTATATTTTCTTTTTTCAGTCTTCAGAACTGCAAGGAAACTCTTACGACATGCCAAGTACGTATACTGCATTAGGTCTTTGTCATCTTGTCCTTTGCTGCATCTTTTGTCTAACCATCTGCAGGTGGATTTGTTGGTTTAATTGCTTGTGGTACATTTCTTTGTGCAAGAATCATGTTTATTGTGAAGCTTTAACATTGATGAGGGCTGTGCTAGAGATGCTAAAATAAATTGAGGATTGTCTTTTCAATTATAGGTTGATCAATGCTCAAACTAGCTACACTTCCATGTATGACATATTTTTTGCGAATAATCCTCATCATCAAGGCATCATCTTGGTTGAGGAGAATTTAGATGCTCTTTTTTCTTGGTTTGACCTCTATCATAGCTTGAAGGCATTTGTCTGTGTTATTGTGATGGTATGTTAAACGAGTTGTGCAATTTCTTTTCCAAATTGAAGTACAAAATTTATTTGCCTGATGGCTGATGTATGCTGCTTTTCTTGCAACTTAAGTTCCCATTATGGCTTAATGTTTGATGTCAAAAGAGATCTAGTCTTACTTAGCAGAAGGCAAATGTTTCATTCAATTTGATCTATGACCTGTTTATTGTGTTTGTTCATATCTGAAACTGTTTGGATTGTTGATATCGTTGGGTTTCCAGACAGAACTTGAAGCTGCAAAATCTGAGATTGAGAAGTGGCATTCTTCATTCCGAAATGAGCCCTTCATACCCTCTGGGACATCCCCAGGTTAGTCTTGTGTTAATTCGGGCATCAATCTTCAGATTTTGATGTATGGCATGGGAATGAGAGGGTTGGTCAACCCTTTTTCCTGTCTATGTATTCTCTGATAGACTGACTTCTTCCTTGCAGAGCCCAAGATGATAATTAACTATCTTCAGACGCTTAGATCTTCAGAAGAGGGATTGAGAGAGCAGGTTGGTTCTTAGGCAGAATGTTTCATTTTTCCTTTTGTATGATTTTGCACTCAAAAGTTTATTGTTATCTACCGATTCAATTTTCCTTTATTAGGTGGAAAAGGCAAGGAAAAAGGAAGCCGCTTTCATAGTAACATTCGCAAAACGGGAGCAGGAGATAGCTGAGTTAAAGGTGAATCTTTTATTGTGGATTGGAGATTGTTAGAACAGTATGTACGTGTGGTGCTGTTTTATCCTGTATCTCCTTGTTTTACACATGTTTATTTTCATCAACTATGTAGGCCCTTAGTTGACAAGCAAAACAAAATACATCTGATTCTGACTGCATTGATACCCCAGTTATTAAGATGGATTATTTTAATAATCTTTTGCCTCATTGGTAGTGTGGATTCTGTAGCTAGAATTTTAATTATCAAAAGATATTTCTTATAATTCTGTTACGGTACTTTGTGACAAAGCAACAGGCACTAGACTTTTGGCAACAAAAGAAGAGAGTTTTTCCACAAAAGGATTAGGAAGAATAAACAGGAACAATAACTTTGATAGTAGACAAATGATAATCATGTCAGGGGTAATATATAGTGGTCACCTTCACAACATTTGGCTGGGATCTTTTGATGTTTGCTTGTCACCTGGTAGCTGTTCAAAATTGCTTCCCATATGTAATATTTATGCTGCATTTTGTCCAACTCAAGATCTCCCTTTTATTTCAGTCTGCAGTTCGAGACTTAAAAGCACAACTCAAGCCACCATCTATGCAGGTAAAGCAGGATATATCTTGCTTGTTGAAATATGTTTCTTTTGTAAAGCAACAAGTGAATGCTTGTGAAACCTCAATTAACCATGTATGCAGTCTAGCTTTTTGAAGAGAATTCTTTAAATATTGCCCTCTTCAGTTTTGACATGAATGGCTTGCAGTCGTTTAAGTGTTCCATTTTTAAGTTTTAACATGATTGGCCTGTTGTTGTTTGCAGTCTACTGCTTGTTTGTAGTGACAAAGCATACATTTCAGACTGTTTATAGGACCATATATGACTTTCGGCATGTTTGTAGTAGAGTCTGCTATGTGCCATCTATGCAACTTCTTGTCCTTTTTACGCATTTATACACATTCTATAGAAATCTTTGTACTTGAAGAGAAGGAATAGTAGATGAATTCTTTGAATGCTAGGCTGAACTATATTAGTTTCATCTTGCTTTTAATTCAGAAGCTAATAGATATTTCATAAGGCTACTTTTTAGTGCTACTCTATTTGGTAAATGAATAATGATTTTTGGGTTTTAATGGGAAAGCTCAAGACTGTAAACATTGTGTTTTGATATTTGAGTGATTCAGTTGATGACCCTACTTGATTATTAGTATCTTCATGATGTCATATGTTGGCCAGTCAATCCTTTTGCTTTTACGTGCCATGGTAGAATACCTAAGCGTGTTTTTTCCAAGGATATCTATGGTGATGATGGGATGAGACCTATATTTTGGTTAAAAAGAATTAGGATTTGGCTGGCTGTTGCTGTGCAAAAGATCTTCTTAATTTGCTTGATGGCTCGGAGGGAACAACTTTTGGTAACTTAAGTCTGTTTCAGTTGGGTAATCCTTAGGAATGGTCAACTTTCAAGCCACTAATTTGTGCGCGAGTTTTTGCTCTGGTGTTGGCATCTTAATTTTGGCTTATTCATATTTGTTTTGTTGACAGACAAGGCGGTTACTATTAGATCCAGCAATTCATGAAGAGTTCACCCGTCTAAAGGTTTGTGGTTGAACTTTTGAATTGAACTTTAATTGAATATTGAACTCAGGTTTTCATTTTCTTTGCTATAAGGACATTGTATTAGTCAAAGCATCTTGTTAACAAGTTTCTTAGGGAAAAAGACATTAGTTGAGAGAGCTTGGTGCTGAATGTAATTGGAAAAGTACACATCACAAGAAAAATGATATACCCTGGATGGGGGACTTTACATTTCCATGGCACATGTACATGAAGATGCTTCTCATCGTTTTTCTTAGGTAAAAATTTCTTTTTTTAGGTGTAATGTCGACCAAAGTTAAAATTTTTTTGAAGTCCTTTGACCAGAATTTTTCAATAATTGGAGAGAAACTCTTCATCTTTTAAAAATTTTACCTGACATTTAGTTTAAAGTAAACTTACCTGACATTTAGTTTAAAGTAAACTTAATGATTTTGTGTCCAAGTTCTTAATGGCTACTTGCTCTCTCTCTCTCTCTCTCTCTCTCTCTCTCAAAATGTCAAAATAAAAGTAATATTTGCACTGCCGTTATCAGATCTCAATATTCATGTTCTCGGACTAGCTAATTTCAGCACATCGATGTTTCCTGCTTTCCTTGCTCTACTGTTCCTGCATTCCACCATATGCTATATGAATATCCTTTTTGAACCCAAGTATTACTCAGATAATTCTGTCCTTGGTTGCGGATATTGGAAAAGATACCTGTTCATTGCTAATGCTTCTAAAATTTGAATGTTTGTTCAAATGCTAGAATTTGGTAGAGGAGAAGGACAAGAAGGTGAAGGAGTTGCAGGATCATATTGCTGCCGTTACTTTCACTCCACAGAGCAAGATGGGTAAGATGCTCATGGCTAAATGCAGGACCCTGCAAGAGGAAAACGAGGAGATTGGGAATCAAGCAGCTGAGGGAAAGGTTCTGTGTCTTTCTCTTGATATCCAGCAAATGTGAATTACTGAGTATTTGTTTCTTGCTTGAGTCAAAGTTTAGTAATGGTTCTGTGAGTAAACTCTGAGGCTCAGTGTTTTCAGAAAACTAGTTTATGCTCCTATGCACCTTGTCCTAATCTGAATCACATAATTGAGTCTTGGCAAGGCATCAGAAATACCATTGCTTTGCTTGGTGATTTCACATTGAGGAGCACTTATCATGAAGGACCGGAGCATTTGAGCTTACATGTGATATTTTACTTTTTGAACCATGTTGAAGATTCACAAGTTGTGAAAAACAGAGAGAGGATCCTTAGGCGCAAGTTTTCTCAATTCGTGTGCTTTTATGACACCCATTGCATTACTATCTACAGCCTTATGAATATAGTTAAATACAGCACTCGTCTGTGAGAGGCTATGAAGCCTAAGGGTTCTGTCCAACTATTCGAGAATAAGATGTTCAGGCTGGTTTACTTGTTTGTCCACTGTTATCCGGCTTGCAGATGCACGAATTATCAATGAAACTGGCTCTACAAAAGTCGCAGAATGCAGAGCTGCGGAATCAATTCGAAGGTCTGAATTTACTCCATGTGCACTCATCCTTGTCTTTCGAGTTTGTACAGCTCTTTTTGTAACTATTAGCTTAAGAGAACTTAATGTTTATGTCATGAGCTTTTGTTATGTTTTTAGTCTTGTAACCATTTTTCTGTTCTGGATTCTTGCATACTAAATGATCTGAGAGATGGTGCTTGCATGACCACTTTCGCTTTTGTCTTTCAAGGAAAATAAGGATTTTGAGGTTAAGCATGCATACAGTTTCAAATGTGTATTATCACTATATAGATATTCAACGGTTTCTTTCTTCATGTTCCTGCAAGGCTCTTATATTAGCTACTAAACTTGCTAAGTACGCCTTGTTTGTTGCATGCAGGACTGTATAAACACATGGATGGACTCACAAATGACGTTGAGAAGTCAAATGAAATGGTCCCTCGCTCCCTCCCTCCCTATCTGTCTCTCTTTCTGTCTGTGCATAGTTCATGGGATCTGCAGCGTTGTAAGCCAAGGTAGAGAGAGACTGAAAGCCTTGCTCTCTTCACTGTAGGTGCTCATCCTGCAAGAGAAGCTAGAAGAGAAGGACCAGGAGCTGAGAAGATTAAAGAACGAGCAATCGCAGCATCAGAGAACTATGCCTGATGCCATGAGCGATAGAGTTTCTACCATTGAGGGGAAACAAGAAGCAATGATGGTTGAGAGTTGATTAAAAATGAATTTATTCGTAGGACCTTCATATTTCTTTGGATGGTTTATCCTCAAGTCCTTCCTTTTTTTTTTTTTGGGTACATTAGATTATTTTTTTAATAATTATGCCTTCTTTTGCGCCCTAAAATATCTCAGTATTTTATTCTTCCAAAAAAGAATTTGGAAGTATAAATTGGCTGCATGTTCGCTTTCATGGGTAAGTAGCATCTGAGAGGGACTGAAATGAGCATGCTGGGGAAGAGAGAGACGCCCTCAACCATGCCCAGGCGGCACGTTCGGCCAATAGCCGAGTGAAAGTGCAGGCGTGATTTGTCAAAGAAAAGGGCACCTGGAAACGCCCAATAATGAGCATGGTCCTTTCCCGGGTATCATCAGAGTTCAAGTTGCGGGTAAGAGTGAAATAGTGGATCTTTCAAAGGCAGCAGGGGGTCCCCTACTAGGCCAGAAGTCACATGGTCCATATACCATTCCAACATTCCAAGGCTCATAAAGTTCCTAGTCTACTGCTCCTGAGAGCAGAGATCTCGCATGATTGCTAGGCGCGATCAGTTCTCAATTCAATCTAAAAATCAAATCAAGAGAACCGGTTCTCAAAATTCAAAACCAAAGACTAGACCAATTGATTCTACAACCGAGGCCCATTGGTCCAGTCCGATCTAATGAAACCAATTACTTTTTTTTCTCACTACTTTTCTTCCCATTACTTTTTTCCCACTACTTGGAAACAGACGAGACGGTGTTTAGTTCACATTTTACTAATTTTTGAAGAAATAATAAAATAAAGTATATTTAGTTGGTTCAATCCAATTCAAACTAAACCACTTAGACACCGATTCCACTTTTAAGAATTGAGAATCGGACCGACACTAGCAAGAACTGGACCAAACCAGCCGATCCAGTCTGGCTTGAGCAATTCTCAGTTCAGGCAATCTGTTTTGCGCCCCCCTAATGTGGGAAGATGTAAGTACTCGGTTTAATGAAAGTGGGGAGTGATCGCTAGGATCAGAGGACTTGGACAATGAGCCATTCCTAGCAAGCTTCTAGGATGGTGATGAGGATAGGAATGATCTCAACTATACATTGAACAAGGAAAAAGCAATTCTGAAATATGTGTGTGTGTGTGTGTGTGTGTGTGTGTGTGTGATAAGTGAGGTATCTTTTGACGTAATGGCAAATTTTGCTTTAGAATTTCAAAGTTTAACAAGCCCAAACTAAAACACTACTAGGATGAGTGATTTGGGAAACTGCCTGCCCTGTACGCCAAACGAAAAAATGTGAAGCTTTGTATAGGACGGGTCAAAGTGGACAATACTGGGAACAAGTTAATCTAGAAATGTCAAATAAAAAGGCTCATGAAAGCATCATTTGCAATGTGATCTTTTATTTTCTTTTGGTCTATCCTACTTTAACTCTCAACTCATTCTCAGATTTTTATCCAGTCTCTTTATAGGACATGAAAGTTAAAACATACACCTGAAACTAAGTGTCCCCATCTCAATCCCAAGAAGACGGCGGAATTTGAACCTCTCAAGTCTCCTTTCCCATGTGAGAAAGGTGGTCACTAAGCATATCCCAGTGGTTTGGGTTTGCTCTTTCCTTTTGACGAGGTTGTCTGTTGAGGAACAAAAGCTTATGTTTTGACCCGTGGATTCCACCCACCTATCATTCCACTGTGTTTTTCCATCCTTTCTCCTCTTGGAGTCTCCTTTTTGGGCCAAGGAAAAAGGAAGGGGACATTAAGGACAGTAGAGGACCTCAAATTTCTTCTCCCCATCAATGCAAAACGATATTTAGGTGAGGACTGATGCCTGGAGTGGACTAAGGCCCTCTGAAGTCAAATGAGTACTCAATCATGGAAGAACCCCCAGCTTGAATGGAGGCCATTGTGTCTGCTAATCCAATAGCCGAACTTGACATTTAACAGTACACAAATCAATCTCGCCGGCCTTTCGGCCTGTCTCTCTGATGCAAACCCCACCATCTCTCCACCGCCCTTCTCGCTCCCACCTCTCCAAGCTCTCTTCTTTTGTCAAACTCCGTATAGGTCCACCAATGTTGAACGTGTCCACCAACATAATGGCTGCTAATTGACGGATTTTCTGTAGAGGCAGGCGCACAGTCGGGGCGAAAAACTGTTAGGAGCTCATGATCAAATGGCGGGAGCATGATATTGTACCTTCCCCAAGGGCTTTAGGAGCTCCAGCCTCTTTCGTTGGAACAAGAAGCGCACGTGTGAGAATGAAAAGTGAAAAAGTCCTGAATGGAAATCTGAATTTGGGGTAGATCCGTCAATAATATTTAACTAATGTTTTTGAATGACTGGAGGTCTTGTTAGATATGTTAATGTACTGCCACAAGCTAAGCTAGCTTATTTTTGGGGTGAAGCTGCCATTATGAAGCTCGACTGACCAGTTGAAAGGTTCTATGAAATGTAGTTCACATTTCACCAAGTTTTTCGTACAGCTTTTACTTCTTCACCTAAGCGGCCCAGAATTTCTTCACCTTCATTTATTACATAAACAGGTTAGGTGAAGAAAGTTATGGGACTAGAAAAGCACTCGGGAGTCGAAAAGAGTAGTCGATCGCAGTCAATTTGGAAGAACCAGGCCACGGGAATTGAATGGAGACCATCATGTCTGGCCCAGAGCCAAACTTCGCCATCCACACCTACTGTCTTGCCAGCGTTCAGCCTTTCTGATGCAAACCCCCTCATCTCTCTGCACACTCTCACTCCAACTCTCACCAAGCTCTCTTCTTTGTAAAACTCCAGTGACTGAACAGCCCGGCCAATGTTGAACATGTTCACCAACCCAATGGGTTTTAGGTTCCTTACAGGTTCCATCTGGATAGGTTTTGCTAGGACGACAGTCACTGGAGAAACTGTTAAGAGCTCATAGTCAAGTATAGAGATGAGCGATTTTAGGTTCCCTACAGGTAACCTCTATCCATTGGAATAAGTTCCTCATTTTTTAGAAACTGGAACTTACCCGACATACCCCGGAGCCTATCCTATTAAGTTCTACCTATAATATTAATTAAACAATTGTAATGAATTATCACCTTTAAGAACCACTACTCGCTGCTATAATTCACTTACCATGACTTATATTTAGATACACACAAAATATGAAACATTAATAAAGTAAAAATCACAATCATAAAATGAAAATTCAAACTAGTGGTTCCAGATTATACATTCATCATCAAACATTATGGAATACTGCAAGATCGCATGAAGATATGGATCAAGAAAAACACAAAAATTTATTTATTCCAAATTCTAAGTTATAGATTCCAAGTTACAAGTTTCAAGTTTTAGGAGTTCAAGCCTCTTTTGCTGGAACAAGAACACGGTGAAGATGTCCACGTCTTTGACAAACCCTGATGAATTCGCATTTGTCCATTCTACATCCTCGGAACTTGCGCTGCAAGTTATCTTCTTAAAGAACTCAGAGTGAGACTTATTGGTCTGTGCCCGGCAGCACCATCCCCCTACTTGACAGTTGAAGAGTCCTACGACACCTGAATACCATTCACGGCAGAGGAGAATTCCATTCGGTTTGGTTGGAACACTTTACGCGATTCATCATCATCTCAGCTGGTAGAACAGGACATTATTCGGTGGATCGGCTACACAACCAACTTACTTTGTTAACATTTCAAACCTTGAGCATGGTCTTCCCAATGTGCCCCGGGTCTTCGAAAAGGCGGTCTTGGGTGGGAAGCAAATGGTATTGGCATCTCAAGATGTACCCATCAGACAAAACCAGGCTTCTCAGCAACTTGAAGTTGTGCTGTCCCACATGATCACTCGCGTATACAGGTCCTTCAGAAATGGCGCGGGAGGCGGCATGGAAATTGGCACAAGGGTGAGTGGATTGGAACATGTCCCTGTCCGGGCGCATGAAGTTCCCTATCCAGAGGCTATTGTAGGCACAATGCACCATATGGCACCCTCGGAGCCAAAAGGATGCCATCAGATCGCTAGATGACTCGGTGCACCAGAAATCGTGCCTGTAATAAACAAACAACTTGCTGAAATAAATTGGAGAACAGACGAATATCAGATTGAAACCCCGCCAAAATTTTCCAGCGTGAGGATATTCAGAATAAGGTTATGTTCAATGTGAGCTACGTACTGACACGTCCGAGAGAGATGGTCTCTGTCCCCAAGAACATGAAGTCATTGCAATGCTCCATGCTCGCAATGATGCCGTTCCCTTTGAAATTCTTCCACATGGAAGCATTCGCCGCTTTGTAATAAGCTTTCCCGAGCTCCACCCGACCACCAGAGTTCTCAGCTAACATCTCAAGTAACTGCACACACGGATAATCCTCTTGTTTACTGCTTAGATATCTCCATGATGAATCGGTCACATGATGAATCCCAGACATGGATTCTTCACATTCGCAATGCAAGTTAATGCTCAAAACAGCTACAATTATAACGGAGAATACTCGCCTGAGTAATGTCCTCTATCAATAATCAATTCACATACTTCAATCTTTTCAGTATAAACTTTGGCATTTTCCTGAGTCTCTGAAGTGTCCTCGAACTGAAACAGACATGAAGTAGCAAGGAATGGTACCTTCGAAGTTCTGGACATGTCATTTATAGCCCAGAACGAAGGGAAAAACCAATTTGAATGCAATAAACTAATCAATCATATACGTAAAAACAAATTAATATTTTTTAACATACATGAATCACATCAATCTCGGCACCATCTATCCCCGCTGATCAAAGGTGCGAATGGAGTTCATCCTACCTCTCATGCACCATCTCAGGTGGCACCAATCCAATCCCGTGGAGCCTTGTTGCTTCAACGGCGTTCTTGGTCAGGCTCTGAGGAGCCATGAAAATCTGAGCTGTTCATTAGGAAGAACGGCGGGATATAGAGAGAAGCTATGGTTTTGCAGTTACACAGAGATGGGAGAGAACCAGTGAGAAGATTTGTGACTTATTCCTTTATGTGTAGAACAGTGATTGTACACACGGGGACTATGGTGTGGACATATTCTGAAGGAATGAATGAAGAAAACCCGAGGTCCGAGGTCCTATATATATACACACACAAACATATGAGCATAAGAACGAAGTTCGAGCAACTTCGTGTTCATTGAGATCTCGTATGCCGGACAGATTCTTTACTGACGAGCTTATTCACTTTCTACATGATGGCTAATGGAAGCGCGAATAGTCGCACTCTAAACAACTCCAAAAGGGACCATGTTCGATTCGACCGAGATCATACAAAGAGCATCGTATGCGTCCATTTGGGATTCCTTGTGAAGTTCCGGTCATCTGGGTCGTCAGTTTTCATGGAATGTGAAGTATCCAAACGTCGAGACCAACGACAATCGTTTCGTATAAGGACGGGTAGATCATAAACGGTGGTATCATGCGTATCTAAAGCCACAGAAACCTGCAATAGCTGGTCGGTGCCATTTGGACAAGACACCATTCAACCGATACTACTGCTCCTATCTGCATTTCATTTGCGTTGTATCTAACAAAGTGTAGTTCCAAGGAACGAAGGACCTTGTGACGTGGACGGAAGGGGACTGACGTGGCAGAAGCTAAGAGGATTTCTACACACGCCACCATGGCTCTATATTCCTAGACTTACTTGTATATCCAAGGACCATCCTAGCTCGATGGCGACAATGGGTGGCCGCGACACCGACCCGCCTTAACTGCCGCAGCCCCTTTGGGAATTCCCATTGAGCAGAACTTCTACTCCTCTCTAATTCAAAGACCCGATACACATTTTCCCGTCGGTTGAGCATGGCAGTCAAGTTCAGCTGCGAAGGACAACGGTGGAGCTCGATCCGAGTACCGGGTCTCTTAACTTTCGGGCAAGTCGAACGGGTCATGACCCGGAATATCGACCCGGAATGAACTATGTAGTTGATTACAATATTGGTTTGGAATTTTTTAATTTTTAATTTTTGGGTTTTTGGGGTTTTGGAGATGATGACGATGACGATGACTGAACTGTCGATGCTGGTCCTGTCCTGGAATGCGAAAGTGGTCCCTTAGCTCAGCTCAGCCTTTTCCGGAGTGCAGATTTTGTGGACCAGTCACACCAGCCCTCTCTGATTATGGAGGTATTGTCTAGTCACCTTCCGTTGTATGGGACAATTGGAATTTCCCAACATCATTTTTTTTACATATTTGCCCTCGTGCCTGTCCCGTGGGCCCCGCCCAACAACAACGAAACAACAACAACACAAAGGGTGTAAACCTCACGGGATGGTGGACTTTAGGTCAATTAAGGGTTTTTTAAGTCAACATTGGGGCACAATGCAATGCATATTGCTTTGTGCTCGCTCTCATGCACTAATGATTAAGGTCAGCTACTCTTAGTTTGCTTGTCCCAGAGTAATCATTAAAGTCAACCCATTAATCTAATCGTGATTTTTAGTATGTTCACGGTCCGCGTTCAAAGACCCGTTGACTTTTTTACTTCCTTACGAAACAAAAGTTAAGGAGATCCTAATCATCATGACACCGATTAGCATTTGGAGGCCAAGGAACCCCCACTACAATCATGCTCCAATATCCAACACCACGTGGATCATGTGCTTTATTATGCAAAATATCTTATTTCTAAGATTTTGGACTTTCGCGACATTTGCTTAGGCATGCCATCAAAATAAATATGACATAATATTGAGAAAAATTAGGAAACCTCACCTCGTGCAGTTTACTGGGAATTGTGTTTTTTCGCATATGACCTTTCTTCATTAGCACAATCCATCGTATTATAAAACTCCTACTTTGTATTGTCGTCGTTCATTTCCTTTCGAGAAGCAAGATTTCTTAATTTTCATACTTTGTCCATTTTGACTAACATTGACTAAGCTGATTGGATGATAGCATGTAAAAAAGTCAATTTTGAGACTTTTTGAGAAATGGGATTTCTTAATTTTCATACTTCATTCATTTTAAATAACATCGACTATTCACATGTTGAAAAAAAGCTGACTTGATAATAATATGTAAAAAAAGTCAACTTTAAGAAGATACCATCTTTGGAATAATGTCACGTCATTTGACATATGTAGTATCCAATTGAGTATCGTATGAAAGAGTCGAAATCTTTAATTGTAATTTATTTATATGTTTTACACAAATGCAAAAAGAAAAATAATAGAAGGAAATTTGTTTTTTTGTTGTTGAGGGGAGAAGTGGTGAAAAGCGATGGAAACCCACTCCCGGGAGTGGCAGTGACTCATAATAAATATTTCCTTTGAAAGTAAGAGAGAGAGAGAGAGACGATTCAGACGAAAGTTCTGACCTTTTGAAGCGGCAGTAGGAAACTTTCTCCTTCCCCCTCCACGACCAACTTTGCTCCTCCTCCCCACCCGTACAACAATGGCAGCCTACCCCGGCCGCGGCCCCCTCCCCTCCGCCGCTTCTCCGGCCGCCCTCCGCCTCCGCAGCTTCCCCTCCTCCCCGGAGCACCTGCTCGGTCGCTGATTCCTGGAGCGACGCCGAATCTGTTTTCTTTCCTTCCTTCCTTCGCTTGCTTTGTCTCGCTTCTTTCTGTTGTTTCCCTCGCCGGGCGAGCCTGCCATCCGGAACCAACGCGGTGGCCGCGCCGCGTGAGCGGTGGAGGGGGCTCTGGGCTGAGCTGAGCGGAGCGGAGCCGAGCTCAGCTTTCCCTCTTCCCTTTCTTTCGCTTTTCGTAAGGTGTCAATGAGCGGGCGGGTTCGTTCGGCGTCTTAGCGTTTCTCGCCGCGCATTTCCTTCTCGGCTCGAGGGGGATATCTCTGCTCTCGCGTGCGCTGTCGGGGTGAGTACTTCTCGTTCGAAGCGACGGCTTGTGCGTGCGTGTGTGTCTGTTAAGCGTGTGTTTTTCTTTCTTGTTTGCCTGTTGAACTGTCGAGGTGTTTGCTTCGGGCAGCTGAGTGGTTTTTTTCTTCTTTCGCTTTGATTTTTCGCGGTTGGTAGAACGCTACATGCAAGGATGATGGCGTGAGTGATTGCTGGTGGCCTTTTTTGGTCTCTCCTGGTGTCGTTTTCGTGTATGGTTCGTTGGTGGGATCAGGAAGTTGTTGCGACAGAGATCGTTTAGCTTGGACGCTGGTATTGATATGAGCAAAGCATGACGGCGACCAGGCGCGGATGAGTTGCGTCGCGTGTGCGGATTCTTTTAGGTGCCGGTACGGAAAGGCTTTTTGCATACTCACTGTTCCTGAACAAATTTTCTCAAAAGTTCGAATTTGTCTGAGTGATCGAGTAGTTTTTCTCTAATGTTCGATGTGAGTGGAACGGCATGGACTGAAGGATTGGAGAGCAGGACCATAGTGATGGAAAGAACATGCCCATTAAAGAACGGAGAAATTTTGGGAGTTCAACTCTCAACCGAGCTCTCAGATCATGTTAAGTGAATTAATGGTCTCTGCAGAAGTTTTAAGTGTTAGAAAATTGATTCACTTGGGCAGTCAAGAATATCATTTGCACAATAGTTAGCGTTTGGTACTAAAAATATGGATCAGCTCGTTCCGTCTCTCCTTCTCTCCCTCAATTGTACTATTTGTGAGAAAGAAGCTGGCTTGAGTAGCTTGATTATCGATTCTCTGTTAGGTAAATGGAAGCTTCTGTGAACTTTCGGATGAGTCATCTGTCATTATGCAGTCGAGGGTCCTGGTTCCTAGTTCTACCATAGATTTTTCTGTAATACGGTATGAATGTATGCTCTGATTTTGAAGTTGCATTGTACTGGTGGTACTTCGTTTGATGGCCGTTATAACCAACAAAGATACACAAGTTCACTGAAGTACAAGATGGCACAGTTTTAGATATGTGGCCTGTTCTTTCCAAATCTGTTCCACCACTCTTCGGTTGTATGATAAGTCCCACATCTCTCCATGCATAAAGTGCCAAGACCTTTTGTCGACATTACTCCTGAATTTTTTGTCTATGGTCAAGTCATTGCTGAGGGGCTATCTCATCCGAAGCTCACTTTACTGGTTCTATGGATAAGGTGGAAGCGGAGCATTCTTTCCTAAGCATTTAAGTGCTTGGGGCTCAGTCCTATAGTAGAGCTTTGCAAAGTCAAAGTGCCTCTCCTCGAGATGTATTTTTTGCTAATTGCTGGCTGTTTTTATCATGTTTTGAGTGCTGAACAAGTGTTTGGAATACACTCGTAAGATAACTTTTAAGCAGTGCATATTTATATCCCAGTGTGGTTGGAAATGTTAATGTAGAATCACTTTATAAGCATAAAATTTTTTGACTCCTTTGAACTTCTAAAAATGGGCTTTGAATACTATGCCCTTGCTCCTTGCTTCATCTGATAAGATTGCATCCATTAACTGTTTCTTTTATGCTTTGCCAGCATCCACTGTCTGTCAAGCAGCCTATGAACTGCCAGCCTTTATAACTTCTTGAATAATTTGATGAAGATTGCATCCATAAACCTTTTCCTTTTCGCAGCATCTATTTACCGTTTCTGTTTTACTTCTTTTCCTTCTGTCCACGTATACTTGATACTGCCTTTTCTGCTTATTTCAGTTAGTAATGCACTCATTTCCATATTCTTGGATTCAGATCTTGTTTCTTGAGCGAAATGGAAAATCTTCGGTCTCTGTTTTCACCAAGACACATGTTAGTGCTATCTGTTGCACTTAATGTGAGCTTAGTGCTCAAAATTATTCGACAAAGAAAGAACATAAGAGAGAAAGTAAGCAGAGTTTCTATGGAGAAGCCAAAAGATGCTCAGATTGCTGAAGAGTCCCAAATTGAAGCCATTTCCAATCAAAACATGCACCCAACACTTTCACCATTGGCTGTAAATGGGGGAGACGCAGATGACGGGAGAAATGTGATCAATCTTGACCAGTAAGCCTAAACATTTCTTTTTAAATATGTACTGTGATGCGTTAGTCATAAGATCCCTCAATGCTTAATACAATCCTCAGTGAATCACTGTTAACATTTAATGTATTGGGTTTAGTAGTGATCTTGGAAATCTACTTTCTGCCTGCTTGGAATTGACAAGGAAAATTTCCTTGTTAACACCAAGTAATGTGGCAGAAAAAGAAAGTATCTCCAAGCAATGACTTCAACTCCATGTTGTTCTGATTAGAAAGAAGTAATTCTGAAATCTCTAGTTAGGGCCTGGGATTGTGATTTTATCACTGATTTGTTGCCATGTCTTTTTGAATGTTGTAGGGTCACCATGTATGCTGTCATGCGACTGATATAAGCATGGTGTTTAGCATGGTATGAGTGTCATATCAATCATATTGATATTTAGAAGATAAAGATAACTGGATGATTATCTCTAACATATCCACTTCTGAAAAGAAATCAGAGGATGTGAAAACTGTATGCTGGTAAGATGGTGGAAGATTGTGTGGGAACAAGCACTTCTGTCACGTGACTACATAGGATGAAATTATTTTAATATAGAATTGGAATGTAGTTCATGCAACATGAGTTATACTAGTTTGATATATGATGTAAGCCCTGAAATATATCTTACTTGAATACAGACGCCACTGTGGGATAAAAATTTTGTATCTATTCTTCACTATGAGGAAATCTTACTAGGATTACCATAGCCTTCTTGCCTGAGCATAGGAAATATTTTTTTTGAACTGGATAAGACTAATATTGTCAGGCCTATCTTTTCTTTTGTTAGTCTGATGGACAAAATATTAGGCAGTTAGGAGGCAGAAATATCAAGGAGGTCGAATAATTTTATGGACCAATAAATTTACTACTCGTCACAAATCAATAGCCTTCCCCATAGAGCTTTTTCTTGTTGCATTGTTCCTCTTCTAGTTGTCTTTTTTCTATGTCCTCATAAGTTAAAAAGGTGAGCCATTTTTTGTGGACATATCATGTAAAAGCACATGCCATGGGTCTCATGGTTCTAAGTTCAACATTCCTTCATTCAGCGGTGATCCTACAATGTATGAGAGATATTGGCAAGAAATGGGTGACAAAACCACAGTGGTGATACCAGGTTGGCAGTTCACCAGCTACTTCTCAGATGCCGGGAACCTTTGCTGGTTTTTGGAGCCTGAGCTTGCCAAGGAGATTGTTCGGCTCCATAAAGTGGTTGGTAATGCAATAACAGAGGGTCGTCACATTGTGGTTGGAACCGGTTCTTCACAGCTGTTTCTAGCTGCTTTATATGCTTTCACAGATGATGCATCTGAACCCTTTAGTGTGGTGTCTGCAGCTCCATATTACTCAGTAAGTGTCACATCAGTAGTTGATGATATAGAATCGTATCTGTTTTATTTCAATTTGTGAGGAAGTCATTGTTTTTACTAGTCAAATATATGTTTGAATCATGTCGCCAAAGATAGAAATTGAAGCCATTTCTAAGTACAATATTTTTTTTTGTAAATTATTGCATGATGAGGGTAGATTTTAGTTAATACGTGAGTGATTGTGATATAAAAGTGATGCTCGTGACATTATTCTTGTCTGTAGTAGCTTGATTTCTGATTAATGCCCATAAGTTCTTAAAATTTAAGTCTTTAAGTGTGTTGTTTTTCATAGTAAGCCATTATACTTTTGGAAATATACTTGATGTTGCTTAGTATCCAAATGCCAATACTTACAGTCATACCCAGCTGCAACTGACTGCCTGAAGTCAGGCCTGTATAAATGGGGAGGGGATGCACGCAATTTCACCAAGACAGGCCCCTACATTGAGCTGGTCACTTCTCCGAATAATCCCGATGGCTTTGTTAGGCAGTCAGTGGTCAATCGAAGGGGGGGAATATTGGTCCATGACCTTGCTTACTACTGGCCACAATATACTCCCATAACATCAGCTGCGGATTATGAACTGATGTTGTTCACTGTCTCAAAATCAACAGGCCATGCTGGGATGCGCATCGGGTAAGATAATCAGTATGTGCGACAATATCATCAATTGATTTCTAATTGGTTCTAAACTCAAGAGTTCTCCCCCGAGTGTGGCAATCCCCCATCTTTGTCTACATTGGTAATTAGAGTGACAGCCCTGGGGTTCCTGGGGTTGGCCTAAAGGAATTGCTTTGATGTGGAATCAAACTCAAAACCTCTTGTTTCATTAGATGGAAGGCACAAACACTTTATGAACCAAACCACAAGGGGTTCGTAATATCTTCAAGCAATTTATTGTTCAACTTCAAAATTAATTTTATACAGTCATCATCGTACAGTGGGCATGATTATTCACCATCGGTATCATCATGTTGACTTCCTCTTAGGTCCAGTACGACTGCAGCTATACAGAACCTAATCAGCACATAACGGCATAACTGTGACAATTAGTCAAATTCCATTTCTTCAAATTATCAGAGACTCTGCTAAAAGCTGCTTTTGCAATCGTGGGAGTAATTCACTCTACATGTGACAGAAAGTAATCTAACAGACTGCAGCTAGACCAATGGTTTAACACTAAGGTACTTGGTCATACTTTAGTATTCGCCTGGGGCTGCCATAGTGTGTGGCTAGGTCCATCTACCAAATTTTCAATAGCTGAGGAAGTGGAAAATGCATGTAGGCGAACACTGAACAAGATGTATAGGCCTTTTTGTGTCTTTAATTATGCCCATCTCTACATTTTGCAGTTGGGCCCTTGTCAAGGATCCGTTAATTGCCAAGAAAATGGTCAAATACATAGAGCTCAGTACCATAGGCGTGTCCAAGGATTCTCAGCTTCGGGCAGCAAAGGTGTTGAAAGTCGTTTCTGACAGCTGTGGAATAGCAGCCAGACCCAGAGAAAACTTCTTTACTTATTGCCACCTCCTCATGTCTGAGAGGTGGAAGCTACTAAGAGAGGCAGTAAAACAAAGTGGAATCTTCAGTCTGCCTGAATTTGAACCGGGATTCTGCAACTTTTTCCAGTGTCTCTTCGAGCCTCTACCAGGTACATAGAATGTTGAAAGCTGTATTGGGAGGCACTGTGCCATTTATAATGAATTCTTGGTATATTTTCTTGTGGCTTCATTTCTTATGCCCTCTGTGCAGCTTTTGCATGGTTGAAATGTGAAGGCAGTATAGAAGATTGTGAAAGCTTTCTTAAAAGCCATAACATCTGGACGAGGAGCGGAAGGCATTTTGGGGTTAGCCCTTCATTTGTCCGAGTAAGCATGTTAGACCGGGATAGAACTTTTGGCTTTTTCGTGAAAAGGTTATCGCAGATCCATCTGTGATGATTATTAGTAGGAGCAAAATCTTTTGTACATCAAATTCCTCCCCCCAAGTCTGCAGCTAGGATTCTTGTGCATTTATTCCAATTTTATTTAAATCCACTCGTACTAAGTACGAGAGGACAGGGATTTTATTTGATTTATCCCTAAAATCCATCCTAGGTATGCAATACTATTTTTACCAAGATCCATCTGCGCTAGTTATGAGTATGGGCAACCACTCATGGACGCTAGATCCATCCGTCTTGTGCAGAAACGACTAAGATTCTCTACTCTGGAATCAAATCCGTTGTACGTGTAAGCTTATTTCTTTCTGAAATATCTTTGGTTTAATCGAGGGAGCGGATGAACTCCATGTTGTGGATAGTGGCATCACTATGTCATTCGCAATCAAGTGTTCTCTATCTTGTGCATATGTTACGTTTAGCTCCTCTCGTCCAGATTTGACATTATTGAGTGTTAGAAGATAATTAAATATTCACAAAATTTAATATAATATCAGAGTTGGAGATTTTGAGTTCAAATCTTTCTAAGTTCAATTTGTCTGTCCATGTTTAGTAGATTAAGTGTGAGGGGAGTATTATAATATAATTACATATTAAATCATGTTTTCGTCTAAAAGTTTAAGTTTTTAGAATAGTTGATAGTAGTCTCACAAAATCTCACATCGAGTATATTAATTTTGAGAATTGTTGTGTAAATTATTTGGAAGGAGTGACATTAATCTGCAATACCATGAGAAAATTTCACTTGCTACTTGGCGACGAAGAGTGGTAGAATGAGGGACATCATCATGGCACATTGAGTCTTAGACCGGTCCAGGATCACATGTTCTAATTTGCAATTGTAGTTTCATGCCAAATATTACAGGAAAAAAATAGACGGCATAACATAATTACAGTCTGTCGGGTGTCGGGTGCAACCATTCGCCTCCACGGAACTCATGAAGGTCAAGCTGTGTGTAAAAGCTCCTAGTTTCCTAGTACTTCAACTAACGAAATCATAACTCATGCCAGGATCTCTGTTTCCAAATTGGATAAGTCCAGACGAACACCAAAGAGGCTTGCTGAAAATGGCGCCAAACGTGAGGTGACAAAGGCATTTAGAGCCGATACCAGGCCGTTGCCTTGAGTGCTCTTGTTTATCTTCCGTTCAACAACCCACTGAAGACTCGGTCAGTCCCTCCAAGTGATGCTTCCCACTCCATCGAGGACGTTAATATGTGAGAGAGTTCATGAACGACTTCTCTCATTTCTGGTCTGTTGCTAGCATCATCATTCAGACATCGCCAGGCTAAATCCGCCATCTGTGAGGCAAACACAAAAAATAGCAGGACCATCAGTTTATTGTTTGTTTTTTTTTGGTTCGTGTCCTGTTACTTTTTCAATTGTAAGCTTTTTGTTCAGATAAAATGTTCAAATCGAAGAACTGTTTCTCATTTGGTGTTCTAAGATACAGAGCAATCAGTACATATGGATGGACCTGTCCTGATATGGTAGACATGCTAATCACTTTAGAACTCATCACATGGAAATGGAACATAAGAAATCAAGCGTACTGGTGCAATTTCACTGACCTTAAAAACCTCCTCAAAGGGGTGACTCCCTCTCAAGTTACAATCTATGATTGCTTCCAAAGCATTTTGTGGTTGTTGGCCTTCGAAAGTCGTTGTCATCTGAGAAAAGTAAAGTAAGTGGTGAATCCTGAGATGGGATGTTAGCAACAATTTCGTGCAAATGGTTTCCTTGTATGTCAACCGAGTCTGACTAGGATACATGGGCCTTATGTTTCATTTCACGAGCTAATAGCATTTTGCGTCCTTACAGTTTCCAGTAATGGGGAGATTCAATGACGGTATGTCGTATGTCATGTATGAAAAAATTGGAAAGTACGTGTAACTTGCACTCTCCCGTGAAAGCTGCACAAAAAACCAGTTAAGATCACAAAATGCTGACTTACAGTTGATACTAGGGTCCTAAACTTATTTGGGTCCCTGTCATCACGGGCGAGTGCGCGATGACCAGTTACCATTTCTGCTAAAACCACTCCAAAAGCATAGACATCTCCTTTGGATGTCATTTGCAGCTCGCGGATGGACCTGCAGAGAAGCAGTAAGCTACAAAGTCGAGTCCGAAATGAAATGCATGATGTCCAAAAAAGTTTGCACCATCAGTGAGCATGTTCTGTTTCCTTGTCATAGAAAAAGAGCAAGGCACCTACTCAGGAGGAATATAACCAGGTGTGCCGACTACACGTGTTGCAAATACTTCTTGTTCATTGGATCGTTCCACCAGTCTTGCGAGTCCAAAATCAGCTACCTGCCGACACAGCCTTAAGCTATTAATCAACATCAGACTACGAGTTATTTATCCTAGTAGCTAAAGGCGAAGGCAAAAAGCCCGGAAGGAAACTCCATACGAAACTTCCATCGAACTCCCATAACTAAGAAGTGAATGCCTCAACCAGTTGTCCATTACCTTCGCTCTGAGCCCCTGGTCGAGTAAAATGTTACTCGTCTTGATGTCACGATGCACATAGCGTGCCTTGGTATGATCATGAATGTACTCAATACCTTTTGCAGCATCAAGTGCTATATTTGCTCTTGCCGTCCAGGAGAGAGGTTGGTGACCTGCAAGAACTAGCAATTGAGTACCTTCAACAGCTTTTTTTCTCCATGCAGAAAAAGGACGTAGATCTATTACTATTGTAACCTTTCAGCAAAGGATCATGAAGGTGGTCGTTCAGTGAGCCATTCGGAACATACTCATATACCAAGTATAAATGGTTGTCACTGCTTGAATATCCAAGAAGCTCCACCTACAGAGCTAGAGAGATCAGTGAGATGGTAGCATGAACCTTCGCTTTTTCTTGATCACCATTTTGCATGAGAGATCTAAATCATTACCAAACTTTCTTTCCTTTTCGGCCAGTAGATGCTTACCACATTAATGTGATGTATTTTGCTCAAAACTTTAAGCTCTGCAAAGAACTCCTTCGACCGGCTGGATTTCATCTTCTTAACGGCAACTTCCTGAAATTAAAATAACACATGTTTAGTCTTAGGTCAGGAAAGCAGATCATTGTTCTGGATTGAGCTCGAAGAAAAAAGGTGGAGAAAAAGTAAAAGCCCGACATGTGTATCATACCCGGTCTCCTAATTTGCCAAAATACACACTCCCATACCCTCCCTCTCCAATTCTCCAAGCATCATCGAAGTCTTTTGTAGCCTCATAAATATCCTTCAAGCTGTACATAACTGGTTTATCTGATTCAAATTTCACATCTGGGACAAAAATAATAGCTTCATGTAAGTATATCATATACTATGCATGCCTTCACTTGCCTTGCCTTAGATAAACTTATGAAAGTATCATTGTCCAAGAAATTAAACTGAAAGTGGCTCTCTGAGGAAAGACAAGCCTTTCAGTTTCTTCAGCTTGCATATGAGCCTCACACTTTTCCGTTTAAATCAAAATTTTGTCTCTAGTGCCTTATCATGTCCCGTAAATCTCACTTGATCTCAGGCCATCATGAGAATTCCCGATTTTTCAGTCACATAACTGACCTTCGAAGTCCTTTTTGTTGAAGAGTCGTTTCAGTGGGGTAGTCCTCTGGGCATCTGAGCTCTTAGTTGTCGCCTCAGGATCTACTTGTCCACCTTCACCCCTTCTGTTTCTCATTTGATATAATAAAACTAGTATGCTCATTGACGCTAAAGTTACCACTGACAGGATTACTGCTATCTCAATCCACTTCTTCATTTTCCCTAGCACACGATAACAAACTGTAAGTGGATGTAAGATATTTGGATGAAAAAAATGTTTGACACCACTCATGATTCCATAAATGTCTACAGTATAATGTCCCTGATTTGATCCCGCTTTATTTCAGTCTTAATATACCTACAATCATTCACTCTGTAAATGAAAATTTTAGGCCTTGCCATCTTAAAATGATAACAGAAGATCACTCTTAAACATAACGAGAAAGATCAGCTTACATTGCTTGTGACCTTGAGTTGCTCTATTTTCCATAGGTATGTACAGCACCCACCCGACATCTATATAACTTGGATCCTGAGTCAACGTTGGGTTTAGTTTCTCGACCTCACTCAAATTTGAGGACAGCAGATGTGCAATCTGTGATACAGTGTCCTGCTCTTGAACCGTGTAAGTCACGATTTCTTGAGATCCTTCTTCCACACAACCGCACAAGAGATGCATGGTTACTGTATTTCCAGCATTGAATACGTCCTCACCAGTGACATTATAAGCTTGTCCACTGTAGAAATCATTGTAGACTCCGGCAAATGAATCGCCTGGTTTTACTCTGTAAGAAGTATCATAGGAGTACCTGTTGGTGCCATTCAGGTATGTACAAGTGCAAGGCACAGATACCAGATAATCGTGCTTAGCTCCATGGGTTGTCGGTTTGATTTCTGACACGTTGACTGAGTAGAGGGAGGCTATTTCTTCTACATGACGTCCTCTAGAGATATGGTACAAGTAAGAATTGCAGGATTGCAGCACTTCAGAACATATAAGACTTGTCTTGCTGAACACACTAATGGGAGAGAGCAGTTCCGCAGATAAAAATCAGCGAGGTGAGACACAGGAAGAATTTGCTGATCAAACGAGCCATTCTTTGATGAGGAACCAATCAGCAAATAATAAAAATGTGCCTGTGAGCCTAGAGCTGTCTTTTGCTTTGCATCTTGTTGCTTTGATGATGATGACTGACGAGAACATAGGGTACTGTAATTATTAACAATCCTTTTAAACTTGTTGAGATATAGATAAAAGAATATACAGCTGCACCTTTAGCCTGATCCTTGTCTTTTCCACCAGGTCAGTATCTTTCTGATCTTATTAAATCTGTGTGTGACAAGTGCATGTTCTCTCTTATTAGCAATAGAACAAACTGCTACATGTGTTTAAAGAAAGTACTGAAGAAAGGGACATGCCCTTTTGTTCAAGTGCCGTTCAGGCATATTGTGGAAGGCCAAGGATGTCAAGGAGTGAGTTTCAGCACAAAAGTCCATCTTCTTGATACTAATTAGTCAGAATTTGCAGTGATTTGATATTTATGCAATGTGATTAGGTGATGCAAAAACGGACGAGGAGGTCTAATTCTGCTAGGTAATGGCACCATTTTTCTATGTCACTCAGAACAATCTGAGGTAGCGGCAAGCACTTCATTCCATAAACGTCTCTTTCATATACGCCATGTTTTTGCGGTGATGATTTATGTATTAACATAAAATATTTGAGCATCTGTGTCTTCATGGCTATGTCTTTTAGCAGTGTGGAAGCTAGCCGTGTCTTGATGTTCATGGAAGGTAATGGGCAAAATGAGACTTTCCCAGCCTATTTAATTGCCACAAATCGCTAACAAGGGTGGCCAATCTTAATATTGAAGCCGAAGTTTTACAGTCTTGCATGGAGATCTTTAATGAGACCTTTCCGGGTTGCAATGAGCCCAATTTCTTTTAAGTTGCAGTGCCAAATTTAACGAGACTTACGAGCTGATTGTTTAGCAGGCCATGTACATTGCTTAATGCATCTTGGCTTGGTAGCAGCTTTGCTTGGCACTTGATGTGTAAGTTTGGTAAAACTGATAACAAGCAGCTAAACCTAACGGTGCATTTTCAGATCAATTTGCTGCGTTAAACGTGATTCAAAATTCATCCGTTTTCATTTATCAGACTAGTAGACTAGTAGGGTCATGCTAGCAATTCAATAAAAGTCTTGCGTGAGGGTTCGTTAACCAATTCGGGCGATAAGTCTTTGTATATCCATTTGGTATTCTTGCAGACTGCAGTTGTTTTCTTCACGATCTTGCGGGTTGGTCCTTACGTTTTCTTTTTGGGACGGGCCTCTCTCAATTGTTAGATCAAATATCATTTGGAGTAAGATTGACCCACGGCCCCAACTGATATGCATCTATTATGGCCCAATAGGTCATCGTCTTCTCAATGACCAACTTTTACTTCGTTTTCGGTAAAAAGGATTCCAAAACATTATTCATTTCAATGTCATAGCTACTTTTTTTTGGGATCATTTGAACACCAAATAAGTGAAAATTGATCATTTCAGTGCATTTATTGACATATTCTTGCGATTGGTCATACATGACTTTTTCAAATGAATTAAGTCCAATGTGGCCTTATTTTTATAAAAAAAATGTTAAGTCCAACATGGACAAAGGGCAAGACAAAGTGACACTTTCATAAGAGAAAAAACTAATTCTCTCTTGCTCTGTCTTCTCTTTATATACTCTTTCTCTCTCTGCACCACACCCCCCCCACAACAATGGCGATCCTCGCCTTCAGAAAACCTCAGCACTTTCGCAACTTGAAATTCCAAAACTTCCTCGGTAAAGCGAATCGTGAGGTTTTCACAGTAAAGCAATTGTTCACCATGATTTGAACAAATACTTCTATGAGATCATTCAGGAGGCGATGGTGGGAAGAAAGAAAGAAGAAGGAAGGAAGGAAAGAAAACGATACAGGTTTCATCGGCATTAGAATCAAGAATTCATAAATTGATTGCTTTACTGTGAAAACTTCGTAAGGGAAAACCTCAAAACAATTGCTTAACTGTGAAATTCTTTTCTCTCGCTCCCTCCGTGTCATCTTATCTTATTGTCCGTTGCAAATTTTGGAAAGCAATTTAGCCCCAATTTGAGGCATTGGAGTTGTGATTATAAGCAGGGGCAAACATGGTGATAGACGATGTCATTTAGAAGCAATTTTGCTGACTTTACTATGCCAGCAAGGCATGTCAGACTGTTTATATTAAATATTGTCACGTTGGATTTTCAAGCCAAATAAATTGATGATTGAAATGATCGATTTTTTTTTTAAATCAAAGTTGCACTCAAGTAATCGAAAAAAAGAAGAAGATTATGGCATTGAGCGAGTGCCACTCACAAAATCCTTAGATCAATATTATTTATAGGAAGATTGACCTACAACCCAACTGTTAAAAATCTATTATGGGCCAACTAGTCCTTGCATCAGGAACATGTTGAGCAGGAAGCAAAGAGGCACTCGTTGGTGAAGGCAATAGATCCACCACGATGAGCATATATGCCGCCCACTGCTATCGCTCCCCACTTTCTGTCGACGCCCTTCTTCATCATCGTCGCTCTCGGACCAATCACACTACGAGAGCGTCGGACGACGAGCAAAGGACCGCAGACGAATTCCGAAAGTGAAAGGACTGGACGGCTTGAATAAATAATGTAGCGAGATTCTTCAGCCTCACTAAAGAGAAGATGGCTTTGTGGAATTCATGGTGTGATCCCAGTCGTCAGCTTTGATTTTCTGCATTCCAACATTGAATTCGTCTCCCCCTTGTGACGACCAAGCTGAGTGGATTGGTTGTAGACTGTGTCGAGATTGGCTATAGTGTTAATTTCACGGGTCAAGTACGGATGATACATATGAGATGATTATTGATATTTCAATTGATGAGTGCGCTTTATTCTAATGTGTCCGGGACATCAAGCATTCCATCGAGTTGAAGCTTGTCGAAAATTCAAGCAACAAGGAATGTATTAGCCAATTAAATAATGGGCCATCAACTTTCGTATTACCAAACTAAGCACAAACACTGTTGATCTGATCAAAATACAACATACAGGTCATTTGAAGTCAACTCTTTCTTCAACTAGGTAAAGAAATATAAAAAAGAAAGAAAGATTTATTCGCATACACTTTGAAACGGTGCATATCTTGCAACTAGGTAAAAGGGTTCAAAGTTGAACTCATGTTTGAAGAATTTGAAAATGTTCGCATGATGTTGGATTCATATTTATTCTACGTACGTATCGTGTCAATCTAGATTGTTATAAAGAGTTGCAACTAAGAGGACTGGACCTTGTGACCTCAAACATGAAGTATGCAACACGGCCACTCACCTCAAAAGAGTTTGCTTAACATGAGGAATAGATAATAATATATAATAGCTCTAACTTGGGGGAAAATAAAACTTAGTCCTTGCCTAGAATAGCGAATTGGCCTCAAAACGACCGAGTCAGTTTGGTGTTGATTCCAAGAGCATCCTGTTTAGTACATGGTTCCAATTTAGAATCGGGACTTATAGAGTTAGTTCCAAGTTTTGGCCTTGAAACCTATCACCTTTAATATATGAGATTATATCATTATGTTATTGCTCCAAATGGGCTGAGGTAAGCAAAAGAGGCCCACTAACTGGAAAAGAGTTTAGGTTTCCAATGAAAAATTTGTCTAAAAAGTCATAAACTTTTTGTATATTTGTTAATTCAATTCTAAATTTTTTAATTTATCAATCGAGTCCTCAAAATTTCCATATTTTGCCAATTGAGTCAATTTGACCAATTTTGGTAGGAAATCACTAATGTAGACACCGTCCATCTTACATGGCATTGTTGGTATTGACGTAGACAATTTTAAATAATATTATAATATTTTTTCTATTCTTAGTAATTTTTTTTATTTCCCTTTTTCTTTTTTCTAACCTAGGCAACAAGTTTGCCGATCGACCCCTGCTAGCCATAGATGAGGGCCTCCGTGCCTTTGTCGGCCACAAGTGAGAGCATCAAACTTTGCCTAGAACTTGGTAGCCCTCGCTTGATTCTAGGCGAGGGCCTAATAGCCTTGCCTATGGTCATCAAGGAACTAGGCGTCGCTGGCCCTTGCTTGTGGTCGACAAGGATTGGCCGGAAGGGTTAGAAGAAAAGAAAAAAGAAAAGCAAATGAAAAAATAAAAAATAAAAATAAATAATTATAAACTAATTGAAACAATAATAAAATATTATTAAAAAATTATCAATGTTAGTATTGGTTATACCATGTAGGACGGCCAGTGTCTATGTGAGTGATTTCCAATCAAAATTGGAAAGATGTTCTTAATTAGCAAAACGTGAAAATGTTTATGACTCAATTAACAAAATTAAAAAATTTAGGATTGAATTGATAAAAATGCAATAGTTTAAGGACTTTTTGGATAATTTTCTCGGTTTCTAAGTAAAAATTGAATGTGAAAGCTAGACCCTATATACAAACCAGAAATGAATGTGGTCAAATTTGGGCCTATTATGTTTGATTTGGGCTTAACCTACAAACAACAATTGAACTATTGCTCTAGCTTTTAAACGGAATAATCAACCAATCACCGTAGCCTGTATGCTATAGATCTTATCTTACTCGATGTCATATGTGTGATGCATCTCACTTTTGATTGACTTTTTACATCTGATTGCCTTTTGGTGTGATCGTCACATGAATTACATATTTCTAAGGTAGGGAGATTAATTGATATGGTGTCATTAACATGTGATTTTCTCAAAAAAAAAAAAAAAAAAAAACCCTTAATGCCATTGCTATATACCTTGGAAACTTATTAACGTAACGATTTTCTTGAATTTTCCTTTTTTATTTTAATTTACATATTCATCCAAACACACCACATTATTGGGTGAAACCCACTAAAAAAACATAGTGCTTAGTTATGTAATAGAATATGGAAAATTACCAAAAAAGTTATAAATCTATTATAATTATGCCAATTTAGTTCTAAACCTATTTTTTTTGCCAATTCAATTCTAAAACTTTTGCAATTGTGTTAATTCAGTCCATCCGACGAATGTTGACTAGCTAATGCTGACGAAGGCCACTGGCCGGTGCTAGCTGTCCAGTGAACAATGTTTTAATAATTTTATTTTTCCTTTTTTTTTTCTCTCTTCTTCCTCCTTGGTGAGACTCCAATGAGGGCTATGAAGCCCTCGTTGACTACCAATCTGGGTTGTGTCCCTTGCCTTCCCTCGCTGACCTCACCTTGATCTATGGGAAGTTGCCTCATTTGCAACCCTTAGGCCTTGCCTAGATCTTGGTGAGCCTGCCGATGATGGTGGACGAGGGTTGTGACCCTCGTCAGCTGGCGATGGCTCCGTGGCCCTCACCCAGTGGCTGACGAGCCTCGCCGGAGTCTTGTCAGCCATTGCATGGAGAAGAAGCCAAGGAGGAAGAAGAGAAGGAAAAAAAAGAAAATGGAAAATAAAAAATTATTAGAAAATTCTAAAAAAATATTAAAAAAATATTGTTCGCTGGACAGCGAATGTCGCCCTGTGGCCATGTCATCACTAGTTGGCCAAATTTCACCAGATGGATTGAATCGGCATAAATATAAAATATTTATGATTGACTTGGCACATTTGCAATATATCTATGACTTTTTTGGTAATTCTCCTAATAGAATCTCATGGAAAAACCAATATACATCATAATTACTTGTTTAGATGTATAAAAGGTACCATTATATATAGAGAAATCAACCTTAGTTTTGACGACTTATGGTGGTGAATACAAACATTAGGCTATTTCCTTTTTCAAAAAATAGTGATTTCATCTTTCCATAACATGAGATCATATTCTTCTAGAATTTAATTGGTTTGTCTTAGATGTCAGTCATATGAATTCGGCTATTGTGCTATCAACTTAGTTCTTTAATGAAGCGAGGATGGAATTATGAGAGTGGGAAGTGGTTAATTTAATTAGTTCTATTGGAGATGACCGAGCTTTGACCTTCGATAGATGTTCAATGAGCTTTAGAGACAAGTTACATCTTGTCAGAATAGACAGACATAACTAGACATGGATATTGTGTAATACATCTACTTACTGAACTTGGCAGCAACTTAGCTTGGCTCTTGATGAACCCGTTTGGTAAAACTGACAACAAGCTATTAATCTAACGGGACATTTTCTAGTCAATTTGATGCATTAAGCAAGATTCAAAATTTTTACCTTTTTATTTATCAGACAAGTAGGTTCATTCTCAACATCAAAAAGAGCCTTGCATAGCGGTTGATTAATCAATTTTGGTGATGAGCCTTTATATACTGACTCAATATATTTGTAGATTGCAGTTATTTTCTTCGCAATCTTGCAGGTTAGGTCTTATATTTTCTTTTTGGGCTTGTGAATGTTTATTTTTGGAGATATTTTGGCAAGCCTTTAAATTGGAGGGGCCTCTCTCAAAGTTGTTAAATTAATATTATTTGGAGTAAGATTGACCTACAGGCCAATTGTTATGCATCTAGTATGGGCCTATGGGTGATCGGTTTTTTAAAGGCCAAGTTTTACTTTATTTTTGAGAAAAAAATACCACAAGTGTTATAATTTTCTTAAGGTGCTCACTTTAATGTCATAATTTTTTTTTTTGTGATCACCTCAACACCACATCAGTGAAAAACCAATCACTTTATTGCATCCGCCAACATATTCTTGCAATTTGTCAAATGCAATTTTTTTTAAAGAATTAAATCCAACTCGGCTTTTTTAAAAAGAAAATGTGAAGTCCAACATGGACGAAGGACAAGTCAAAGTGACACTTGTGCTAAAACTACGTTGTTTCATCAAAGAAAAAAAATTAATTCTCTCTTGTTTTGTCTTCTTTTTTATTCATTCTCTCTTTCTCTCTCGCTCCATAACAATGGTGATCCTTGCTCATTTTCAAAAAACTTCAACACTTTCGCAACTTGAAATTCCAAAACTCTATCAGTAAAGCAAATCGCGAGGTTTTCCAAGTGGAGCAATTGTTCACCATGATTTGCTAACGCATACCTTCATGAGATGATACATGGGTTGATGGCCAACAAAAGGGCAGAAAGAAAGAAGAAAACAGACAGCTTTCCGTTGGCATTAAAATCGAGAATGCATAATTGGAAGTTTGTTTAGTTTACTGTGCAAACTTTGTGAGGGAAACCACAGAATGATTGCTTTATTGTAAAAACTTTATCCCTAGCTCACTCTGTGTCATTTTATCTTACTGTCCTTCGCAAATTTCAGAAAGTAATTTTCTCCCAATTTGAGGAATTGGGGTTGGGATTATGAGCAGTTTTGCTCCAATCTGTTAATCTGGAGAAGCAATTTTGCTGACTTTACTTTGCTGGCGAGGTATGTCGGACAGTATATATTTAATATTGTCACGTCGGATTTTCCAGCATGCAAATCTTTGATTGAAGTGATCGAATTTTTTTCATGAAAATGGCACTCAAATAATCGAATAAGAAAAGTTAAGGTGCTAAGTAAGATGCTCACAAAAATCCGTAGATCAATATTATTTAGAGTAAAATTGACTTACAGCCCAATTGTTATACATCTGTTACTGGCAACTTATCCTTGTTAGCTCGGAAGGGGAGGGGCCTTAATACTCCAATGAATGGGTTTACTGAAAAGCGGCGAGGGCGGAGACACAGTGAACCTCACCCTCAGGCTCCGCGACTCCAGTGCTTTCCTCCTCTTTTTCTTCCAGAAATCAGCATAGGAATCAAGACTAATGTTCCCTTTGAGTTTGAACCCACCGCCTAATGCTTTTCTTGGGGATCCGGTCTTGCCTTCTTCACTTCCACCTTGATTACACAATTTAGAGAAAACCTAGAGTGAGTCTATCCAGTTGGAGAAAGAATCATACGTTCATTATATATTAAGGCGAACTTTCTTGCCATAAGGAAATGATGGTGATATGTGTTACCAGGGGCATCAGGAACATGTTGAGCAGGAAGCAAAGAGGCACTCGCTGGTGAAGGCAATAGATCCACCATGATGAGCAGATATGTCGCCACTGCTATCGGCACCCACTTTCTCTCGACGCTCTTCTTTTGCATCATCGCTCTTGGACCATGCACAATTGCAATGCAATCATACTACGAGAATGGCGACAACGAGCAACGGATCATATGCAAAGTCCGAAAGTTAAAGGATTGGAAGGCTTGAATAAATAATGTGAGCGAGATTCTTCAGCCCATCAAGAAAGATGGCTTTGTGGACTTCATTGTTTGATCACAGCCGTTCATCTCTTGACTCTGACTCTACAACAGAAACATAATTCCAATATATCGGGGCCCATCTGAACTTTTGGGAGGCTTCCTTGTGCTTACCCTCAAACTCATGGTCGTCTCCGGATTCCAGAAATCAATGGGTCTCTTCCATAATTGAGTTCATCTTCCTCGTGATGACCACGCAATCTAGCGGTCAAGAATTTTGCGGAAAATCTCTTCATTTGATCATTGAAAGCATAATGATAAATCAATAAATCAGAGGACATCTGTTTTTGTAAAATTTCATGTTTCGATTGCTAGTTACTTAGATTGTCTGAAGGGAACCGATGATTATCCAATTGAAAGAGCAAGAACGTGCAAAGTGCCTCCAATCTCTCCACCAATCAGTCCAGCCAAAACTTGACCAATTGACAGTCTCCGCTATTGTCATTCTTCTCTCTTCAGCTCCCATCGAAAACGCTAACACGCGAATTGGGTGTAGAGCAATCGGTCCTGTTTGTTTTTGTGGACATTACAAATGAGAGAGCTCTTGGTTTTTCTCTTTTTAAATATTCACGTGGAGAAAATGTTCCGGATGAAATGGAATAATAACAGTTGAGAATTGGCATGATTTGCTGTTTCTTTGTTTTCCTTGTTTAAAGAAGTCCATGTCGTGAACAGAAGGAGGAAGAGAAGGCCCGGGAGGGGGAGCTAAATGATCTATTCAAAATTGATGTCAGTAAGCCAAAAGTGCCAGTCGGTATGTAATTTGTATGTCAGTAAGCCAAAAGTGCCAGTCGGTATGTAATTTGTACTTGTATCGTGATTACTTCGTACTTTTAGCATCATTTAGCCTTTTATTTAGCTGCCTTGTTATTCAAGCTATCCTAAAGTCCGGTGATAATTTGATAATCATCATAACCTTATAAAAATCATCACCCGATAGAACGTGTTAAAATATTTTACTATGTTAGACTTTACGAGCGAGTGCGGAGGATGATGAGTTTGAAACCAATATCACTATTTTATTATGTGCATGGGATATCAAGTGTCCCGTCCAATCTAAAATTTGCTGAAAATACAAAATGAAATGTATAACCAATTAAATAGTCTTGTTGAAAAAGTCAAGCGTGCAAAAGATAATCTTAACTTTCAAGGACGGAACTCAGGCTTTGATTGGTAAGTGTGGCCGTGTTGACTAGGTTATCATGAAGTTTTGCCTACCGATAGATTATGGATTGGACATTCATTGGCCCATTCAAATATAAAGAAATGAGTTATTTTTTTGGTGTGTGTATACAAATATACATATTGTGTCAATTTGGATTACTATGTGATGTCTAACTGGTTTCACATGCATTGCGACATAGGAATTTGGAACCTATGACCTCAAACGTGAGATATGCAACAGGACTACTCAACTCAAAAGAATTTGCTTAACATGAGGTAGAAATAATAATATATGATAGCTCTAACTAGGAATTTTTTTTTTCATTGAATAGTGAACTAGCCTAAAACTGACTGAATTGTGCCAGTTCCAAGAGTTTCCTCTTCAATGCACAGTCCCAATTTTTTAAAATGAAGACTTATAATAGGGTTGGTTTCAAGTTCAGGCCTTGGAACCTATCATATATAGTAGAGGAGATTATATCATTATAATAGGGAATGTTACTCCAAATGGGCCAAGGTAAGCAAAACAGGCCCACTGACAGAAAACATCTTAGGTTTCAAAGTGCAAATGGAATGTGGAAGCTGGACCCTTGTATGCAAACCATAATTATATGTGATCAAATTTGGGCCTATTATGCCCTGCAGCTTGAACTATTGTTCTAGCTTTAAAATAGAGTAATCAACAAATCACCATAATCCATGTGCTATAAATCTCATCTTACTCTTCAAATGGAGTCGCCAAATTTCAAGCGAGGCATTGGGAGTGGGCCTTATACGCAACCAAAGTCGGGGACTTGATTACACTAATTAACTAATTAGTGCCCTTTCGGTACCTAATCTTGTTCATTTCAAAAAGATTTTAGCCAGGCAGTTTGGATTGATTTTAAACTTAGCCACTAACATGTGAGGTGATTATGCAGGTGCGCAATCATCAAAATAGCAATCAGCAATTAAAGAAAACATTAAATAAATTACAAGCGAAAATAAACACAAGCATTAAGAAATAAATAAATGACAATCCTAATTAAACTAAATGGAAACCATAATCATCGCATCATAAGCATGCTATCAAGGGCAATTGTATTAGAGCCCTGTCGGAACACGTTCGATTTTAAGACAATCTTGGATCGATGATTTTCCAACACTTTTTAAGAGAAAATGATCAAAAATTATTTTAGAGCTTTTAAGGAACTCTAAAACAAACTTGGAATTTTTGGGATTTTTGAAATTTTTGGAATTTTCAATATTTTAATTTTTTTGATTTTTTTTAAAATAATAAAAAATAATATATATATTTTCGGAAATTTTCATAAATTTTCAAGATTCTGAATTTCCCTTGAATTTTCTGAAATTTCGAAATTTTTTTATGATTTTTAATTTTTTTTTTAATGTTTTTATATTTTCTGAAATTTCTTAATTTTAATAGGTCTTGTTTTGCTTTTTTTTTGTTTTATAAATAATTCGGACCGGGTCAAAGGACCCGGCCCTACTAGATTGACCCGGGCCCTGTCGGTCCGGGTTGGGGCCGAAGTCACCGGGCCGCTCTCTCCCTTCAAAGCCCACTAAAAAAATTACAAAGCCCAATTTTTTTTTAATAAAGACAGCCTACTCCCCCTATTCCTTGCGCGGGTCCAGGCCCGCTCAACAAAGCCTCGGCCCCTGCCCCTGCCCTGTTTTAATTTCTGGCCCCTTTTTTCTTTTTTCTTTTTCTTTTTTATTTATTTTTTTATTTTCCGAAAAAATTTCGGTCTTCTTCTCCATGCACGCCCGACACCCCCTCCCCCTGCCGAGCGTCCCTGCAGCGGCTTCGTCGGACTGAGGCCGGCACCACTGCGAGGTCTGACCGTCCTAAGGGAGTCGCCGCCGTCGGTAGTCCGTCCGACTGACGCCGGGCGTCGCCGGCCGTTGGCTGGCCAGCGTCCGAGAGTCACCAAGCTGACTCCGGCGAGACGTGCCCGTTTCGACTCCGAACAGCACGGGATGACCCGTCCGAGAGCTGGGACAGCACTGGGGACGGCGCACGATACCGGCATAGTTCCTAGCGGGGCGAAAAACTAAAAGGCGGGCTCTGGTTTAAGGAGCAAAGTCGGCCGTTCAGTGAAGCATTTCGTCGAACACTTGGGGCGCGCTACCGAATTCAGAGGTTTCTAGCTCAACCGAGCCTTGAACATGCTTTGGGGGGTTTCAAACACAACCTAAAAGGGATATGGGAATGACATGGAAGAGCGACGAGGACCGGAGCTTGCGAGCCGGTCGGCCGCGAGCTCCGGCCCGCTATTCTCAGAAAATGGCACAACCGAGGTTTAAGGAAGCCTACCTCGTCTGGGGACAACCCGCGGCGGACGACGGCGGCAGATGGGCCTTTGGCGACGGCTGGTTACTCCTCGAGTCTTCCTTCTCCCCTCCAGTTTACTTTCTCTCTCCGTCTCTCGATCTTCAAGCTCCTCCGGTCCCGTCTCTGTTTTTCTCTCCGTCTCCCCCTCCTCCGTTTTTTGTTGTTGTTCTCTCCCCCTTCTCTTTGCTGCTCTCCTCTTTTTTCTCTTCTCCCTGCTCTGACTTGCCCGTTCTCCCTATTGCTTCTGGGCCTCTGCTCTTTCTGCTATTGCTTCTGCGCTTCTGCTGCCTTCCCTTGCCGACCTAACCCCCTCCTGATTTTCTGCTTCTCCTCTGACCTGCACCTGCACTTCATTTTTTTATTCCTCTTCTGCAGGCTGCCATGCTGCAAGCTGCTTCGATCTTCTGCTCCTGCCGGCCTGCTGTTCCCACCCGTGGGAGAAGGAGGGGAGAAGAAGACAAATGGCCGGGCTGGGCCGGGGAAGGAAAGAACACTTAAATAAATCGCCAAAATTTACGTATGTCATGTATTTCACTTTTCCTTGACTTGTTCAACTACCATGTCATTGCATTTTGATATGCTTGTCACATCAATCACTTACTTTGGAGGCAGGGAGATTAATTGATGCGATCTCATTAAAATGTGATTTTCTCAAAAACTTACCCTTAATGCCATTGCTATATCCCTCGGAAAATTATTAACAGGATGAATATCTTGAATTTACCTTTTTATAATTTATCATAATTTATTTATGCATCCAATCAAACACCCCACATTATTGGGTGAAACCCACTTAAAAACGTAGTGCTAGCTGGACATGGATATTGGTTAATGTCTCTACTTACTTAACTTGGTGGCAGCTAGCTTGGCACTTGATGTACATGTTTGATAAAACCGATAACAAGTAGTTAACCTAACATAATATTTTCATATCCATTTGATGTATCAAATAAGAAACAAAATTCTTCATTTTTCATTTATCAAACTAATAGATTCATACTCGACATTTAGTAATATCAGTTCATAAATCAATTTTTGCAGCTCGTTTTTATGTATTGATTCAGTATTCTTATAGATGATAGTTGTTTTCTTCACAATCTTGTGGGCTAGGTCTTTTTTTTTCTTGTTCAGCTTGTAAATGTTTGCTTTTGGAGATATTTTGGCAAGTCTATGGATTGGACAAGCCTCTCTCAAAGTACTTTGGTTACATTTGGTCGCATGGATTTCTAATCAAGATAGGGCTAGATAGGATATGACATAAAATGATTTTACTATATCCTATCCATTGTTTGGTGATTGTAGTAATAAAGTAGGATATATTCACATTTATCATATATATTATTTAGTATAAATGACATATCAATATAAATAAATCACAAATTTACAAATAGAGATGGTAAAACTTTTCACGACACTCTTGTCTACGTTATTTTTATTTGCTTATTTATTTTATTTTACTTTATTTTTTAATTAATTTAGTTTTTATTTCTTTCTTCCCCTTCCATCATTCTCTAACAAAATTTTATTAACTAAAAAAATGTACTAATAAAACTAAAATAATAAAAAAACTAAAATATGTAATAAATATAAATTTATACATTGAATTTAAATTATAACATATAATTAAATTTGAATATATAAATAAAAATGAGAATAAATTAAAAAATGAAATCGTTATTTTTTGTTATTTTGAGTTTCTTATATTAGAATTGAAAACATTATTTATATTGAAATATAATTTTAAATTTGTTAATCTAAGAAGTTTGTGATTTGAGAAAAATAACTTTCCTAATATATACTTAGAAATCCTATCCACCTTTATCCCACTTCCCCATAGGTTAATTTTATTTGGCCTATATTCCCCTTATATTTGACTTTATCTTGTCTTTAATAGGTACCAAACATATGATAGGATAAATTTTGTCATGTTCTGAATTTTATCTTGATCGCCAAATGCAACCTTAGAATACTATCATTTGGAGTAAGATTGACCTATAGGCCCAACTGTTATGCATTTCTTATGGGCCAATGGGTCATTGGTTTATAAAAGGCCAACTTTTACTTCATATTTGGGAAAAAAAAAATTACAGCTCACTTCAATACCACAACTTTGTTTCAATCACTTGTGGACCTCATCAGTGAAAAATTGATCACTTCAATGCATCCGTTGACATACTTATCTTACACGACTTTTTTTAATATAATTTATGTCCGACATGGATTTTTTGTTTTTTTTTAGACATGGTACTTGTGGCTAAAAGGATGCCGTTTCATCCTAAGAAAAATTGATTCTCTCTCCTATTTCTTGGATGGCGGTCTCGGCCACGGCCAGTGGATTTGACAAAAAAAAAAAAAAAAAGGAAAAAAGAGAAGAAGATGCGTAGGAGAGGCTCTTCGCCTTCTTGCCTTTTGGATTTCTCCGCAAAATCCCCATCCAAGACGAGATTATTTCGATTTCGACACTCCCGCGGGGCTATCGCCCTTCGAATTGCATGAAAATTTTCAACCCCAAAAACAAAATATTTGCATGAACTTTCGGGTTGATTCTCGCTCTCTACGTGTCTTAAGGGCGAGCGAAACTGACTTTTTAGTCGTTCCCACGTTGTAGTCCAATCACTTGATCAAGATCCGCCGATGCACAATCGCTTCTGCCAAGACCAGGCAGTCCGTCTCAAGTTGGACGGCGTTGTTTGGGGAGGGGGTTGCAAGGGCCTTCCTTCGTTGCAAAACAGGACAGACGACACAGATTGCAGAGAGCCTCTGCCATCGCTAAAGCTTCGACCAGCAATGGAGAGGAAGCTGATACCGATTTGGTGTCGCCGCTCAACATCAGGCCAGTGGAGCCGCGGAGATCCAAGCTACCGAGTCCATGGTCGCACCTGGTAAGAAAGCCCCATCTGTGTTTATCTTGAACATGTGATTGGGCAGTGGTTTCCAGCCGCCTGTTAGGGTTCTTCTGACCTGATTTTGGCTGCTTGCTTGGTTCCAAGTTCGGTAACTCTGTAGGGCTGAGATGGCTATTTCCACCACCTGGTTGGTGTGTGGATTTTGGCTGTTGAAAGTTGCTGCGTTTCGAGCTTTCCAAATTCCCCACAAGATCGACGCAACAGTTTCCAATTCCAATAAGTCTTTCTATTGCACTATGTCCAGCAACCATTCCTCTATGCAGCTTAACCCCTGTTTGGAAATTTGAATTTGTAGGTTGGGGTGTGCCCACACTTTGTTGGTCTAGGGGCATAGTAGATAGAGATGCTCAATAGTTTTGCAACACTATCGGCACAATGGGCAAAGGGAATCGAGTATGATTTTTCGTTGAAACAGATTTTCTTTTGTTGGAAGTGCATTTTGGCATAAGTTCCATAGGAAGATCTTGATTTTGGTTGGGGCTTGTATTCTTCATATAGCTGTCCATAAGCTTGGGGGAGGGGAGGGGGAGAGTTTATGATGTTGAGGCTTCAATGGAGGGCTGTTTTGTTGTGGATTCTCGTAGGAATTTATACTCGCTTTTGACCGTGTAGTTGCCTATTTGGGTCTCTGTCCAAATGATGCAGTCTCATTCTGTTTGTGGCTTTAGGGGATGGCAAGTATTTCCCTAACTTTCTGCTTGTCAAAATATTCATGCAAAGCTGTTTCCTTCCATGTTCCTTCTTTTGATGAAATAAACCCCAAGATAAATTGAAGTTCATTTTTGTTGGCCGGGCCATTCAAGACCCCTTTCGGTATCCACCTATCCTCTCTTGTTTTTATTCTAGAGTCATCTCCAATGTTCCACATCGTGGCAGGGGACATAGTGTCTCTATTTATGAGCATACTCTTCCATCCCCAAGATAATCATTGTCCTTTACTGGCTTGCCACAAATCTATTAGAGGAAAGTATAAGCCCTTACACATTCACCCCCACAAAGTTTGTAGATTTGTGCTCAACCGCCATGCTTGTTTTGCCAACATGGCTTTATTAAAGTCTAGTAGGTCTCGAAAGCCCAATCCCCCATTTTCCTTTTACTCTTTAGCACCTCCCATCTTTTCCAATGGATGCCAGCTTTTCACTCATTAGTTTTCCACCATAATTGTGCTATTTTCTATTCTATGGCATCACATGGGAGGCATGTATGCCCGTCTAGCAGTGCAAAGATTTTCTGTCATGTTTACCCAATGTTTAGATCAAATATTGTAATCGTGAGGCTAACATGGTTGCGGATTGGATCGCTAAAACACATAGAAACATGGCTTACCACCAAATTGGGTCCATTCCCCACCTGTGTGTCTATGGAACTTGTTATGTATTGATGCCCACTTATCGCCCCTCCATTTTGGACTAGATCAATGGAAATTTTCTGTTTCGACAAAAAAAGAAAGATTCGCCGATGGCGTGATTTTTTTTTCTTTTTCTGGCAAAGGTAAATAATTTCTTCGGAATTAAAATATATCCGCCTCACGGCAATGGGTGATTAGTTAACTATTGAGGCAAGAGACGTTGCTCGAAAATAAAGGCAAAAAGTACTTTTGTTTTCCCACCAAAATTCAAATAGAATTTAAAATTTAAGAAATTGGGTAAAAAATTAATTTATGATTATACTGGCTAGTAATTGAAACCCATGAAAGTCTCAAGAATTTCGAATTTAAACAAGTCAAAATGCGTGAGTCAGAAAATTCGCATTATGGGTCCTTTTATTTATCAAAAAATGAATTATTTAGATTAAATTTTATTAAATATGATTATTTATATTACTTACAAAAATGAAAAAAATATTTTCATTGTTCACGAAAAATATATTAGACATAAATTATTAAGGATAATGAAAAAGTTTTATTAACTAATTATTTTAGTCAATACAAGTGATTAATTTTGAAAAAAAAATAGTTCTCTAATTTTTATTTTCGGTGAAACAATCACACATTAAGACTCATTTCGTGGAAAACAACTTCAAAAATATTTTCCGGATTTTTTGGCATTTATTTCATAGAAAATGACCAATTGTAGAAAATATTATCCTTAGGTGGAGAAAAATCTTTTAAAATGGAGGAAAACGTTTTTCACTTTTTAAGACGAGGAAAATATTTTCTTTTTTTCACCTTCTTATCTGACACTCATCTTAACCTTTCTATCTTTCTTTTCTTTTTCTTTTTTTTATTCCATTTAAAAAAATTCGAAATTTTAATTAATTAATTATTTATTTTACTTTTGTCTTGCCCGATCGGCGGGGAGCTCGAGGGCTCGCCTCTCGCCACTCGCCAGATCAAATATTGGGACGAGGGGTGAGCGGAGACGTGATGGGAGTCGCCCTCAGCTAGCGACGCCATCGCTTTCCTCTTCTTCTTCCCCAAATCAACATCGGAATCAAGACCAATTGCTCCCATGAGTTTGAACCCTCCACCTAATGCTTTTCTTGAGGATCCCGTCTTGCCTTCTTTGCTTCCACCTTCATTACACAATTTAGAAAAAGCCTAGAGTGAGTCTATCCAACTGGAGAAAGAATCATATGCTCACTATCTATTGAGGCGAACTTTCTCGCCATAAGGAAAGAAGAAGAAGACGACAAACGATGGTAATAAGTATTACTAGAGGCATCGGGAACATGTTGAGCAGGAAGCAAAGAGGCATTCGTTTGTGAAGGCAATAAGACCACCACCATAATGAGCAGATATGCTGCCACTGCCATCTCCACCCACTTTCTCTCAACGCCCTTCTTCACCATCATCGCTCTTGGACCATGCAAAATCGCAATGCAATCTCACTATGAGAGCGTCGACGATGAGCAATGGATCATAGGCAAAGTCCACAAGCGAAAGGACTGGACGGATCGAATAAATAATGTAGCGAGATTGTTCACCCTCACTAAAAAGATGACTTGGTGGAATTCATGGTGTGATATACCTCCCTCGTGATGACCACACTAGCTGAGTGATTGCTTGTAGAATGTGTTGAGTATTTATAAGGTTAATCTTGACGAGTCATGTGCGGATGATATGTATGAAATGAATATCAATATTTCCATGGATGAGTGCGCTTTATTATAATGTGTCTGGAACATCAAGCATTGCATCAAATCGACGTTTATTGAAAATTTGAGCAATTAACCCATTGAATAATAGGGAAAATGATACCACAAGTGTCATTAAGGGACGAAACGACCTAATTTGTGCAATTACCTAATAAAAAAGAATATTTTGTCAATCGAGGGATGAAATAGGAAAATGATACCTAATCTCAATTAAGGGACGAAACCGGCTAATTTGTGCAATTACCTCACCAAAAGCGCAAATTGATTGAAATTGAACCAAATGATATCATGAGACATTGTTTAATCTAATTAAACATGCCAATGATCGCTTTTTGCATTCAAATTGACATTGAAATAGTGGCATGACTTTTATGTAAAAATTGAATTGAGGTTGAATTAAGGGCCAATGATGAAATTGGATCTCGATTCATCAATTTAAACTTTAGTCTTGATTAGGTCAACTTAAATTTCACTAATTGGCTAACCACCCACGAAATTGAAGGAGTTATTGCATTTTTTCAAAAAGGAAAAACAATTAACCCGAAAAATGCTAAAACAAAAATCCTAGCCTTTTGAATCCTTGATTGATTTGCAAAACACTCCACCGAAAGTGAAAATGGGCATGCATAAAAATTAGCCTTGACAACCCTTCTTACTATTTCAGCTTTGATTCTTAAAAACTGTGATAACTTAGAAATAATTAATGCCAATAGGTGGCCTAACAAGCTCCTTTTCAAGAGGCATTCCGATGGCAACACTATATTCTTCCAATATTTGGTTAGTTCGAACTCACCAAATATGAAGGTGGAAGTTTGTGGGCACCAAATGCGTGGTAATGCTTGCATGACACTGGAGTGGATGTTCATCTTCAGTGGTGGGAGAAGCTGAGTGATATCTTTGGTCTTCCTGATCTAACTAGCCCAGCCACACTTCGAGCTCTTTTTTGGGAGTGAAAAATGAACTACATGTCGGTTCTCCCCATCGCATATAAAATGAGGCTAGCGATGAAAGCTATTGTCATGGACCGACGAAAATATAGTAAAGTAAGTAAATTATATAGTGAGAGTTCGGACAACTCACTTTCGCTGGGATAGAATGGCAATCACATGGACATGCACATGAACGTAAGGCTTGATTTCTATCTAGATGGCTTAGCAAAGTGGAGTTAAGAAGATGATCTGATCGTTGCAATCTCCCGTTCAAAGTATCGGGTCCTCTTAATTTCGGCTCAATGGAAAAGAATGTCTTATAGTCTCGTAGTCTTGCAGATAAGGACAAACACAGACAACACCATGAAAAACTTTTCTCTAAAACTTTTCGGGAAGAGAAGCTCAATCTCTACACAGCAGTCTCGCTTTCAAGGAAGTGTCATTCTCGACACCATTCTAAAATCTTGTCGCGGCCCAGATTCGGTGGCATGGTTGTATATATATTCTTCACTTCTTTCTTTCCCTTTCAGCTTTCGCCCGAAATCTCCCTTGTCCATTCAATCTTTCCTCTCTTGAAACAGTGAATATATCATTCAATATAGGGCTCTCGCCAACCGACTCTGCGTTAGCACATTGTCCTTTTATTTCCCCATCTTTATATCACTTATATGTGCATGTTTGTACCTCTGAGTATTCTCCGTCGATTTCATTTGATCGAACATTGCCAAAAAGTTCAAGATTGTAATAGAATTTTCCTGAAGTCTAAATCTTGCAAAAATGAACTCATAATATCTTGTTCTTACGCTTGCACTTATTGAAGATATATGAATATACGAATGATCATGCGTCATATATAATCAAATATTGGAAGAATAATATGAATACTTTTTGAAATATACCTATCTTCCAACTCGTAAAATCAAAGCTCATCCGTTGCTAGTCCAATGCAAATGCGATTAATGAAAATATAAACTAAATGCTCCTAAAACTATATGCTATTGATTCTAGTATATTTTTGGAAAAAAATTAATCCCTAATTTTTTATGCAATAGATAAATAATTGAGTTGCTAAAATTTATGTGTCAACAAACTTTCTTTCGATAAAGGAAAACAAAATAGAAGTAAAAAGTTGATTAGTCTTATTCTTATTATCATGAGGAGAGTCAGCAACTCATTTCCCCCTCTTGCCCACTATCCAATGGTGGGTACTTCGATGACATTTCCATTCTCATCAACCGACACAAAAACCCGATTGCAGCAACCAGCATCCACCCTTACGGATCCCGCCGGTAATGGTATAACATTCACCAGCGGATTCTCTTTCTCGATTGTTGCCTTGGCGCTGTTTGCATTTTGTCCCAAGAGCTCTGGCCAACTAGATTTGGGCGCTGTTATAATACATTAGAAACTATTAAGCAACCATAATCTCTACTTCAATACACCTGTATGTGTATTGTTAGTGTCTAATGTAATTATGCTATAAAATCCAGAATACTATTTGCTCCAACCAAATATATAAAGCAGCATTTAGGAAATGATGCATAGTAACTCTAGGAAAAAAAAAGAAAGTTATGCAACTGAGATCCTTGCCATACATAACATGAAAAGGCAGCGAAAAAATCATGAATCAAGTATAGAAGGGACAAGATCCTTTGCTCACCATTCGAAGTTCAAACGTGAATTGTGCAGGCGTGTTTATTTCTTGTTTCTATAGGAGGAACAAGATCCTTTGCTCTATTAGGTCCTTTGGAAGGACAAAATCATGAATCGAGTTATATGGGCAAATTTTTCAGGTCAATCGATAATTCCTTTAGACTACTCCATCTTCTATAATTCAGTGAGAGTAAACTTTTGTAAGATGATCTTCAAATTCATTATGCTAATCGCCATTACGTGACAACAGTTTCAAAGAAGAAATTAAAAAAAGTTGGCGTATTACCTGGAGGACAGCATTTTGGAGTGCAGCAAATATTAGGGACATGATTGCCATTGGTGGACATATTTTTTTGCCTTCTGAAGTTCTTTTTTTGTTTGTTTTCGGTCGAATGCCTTCTGAAGTTGAAAGACACATTCCTATATAAATAACTTGCATATTAGTAGAAAATGCTTGTCTGTTATAGAAATAAATCACAAAACCTGAACGGATACCCTCAAGTTAATTATTGTAGTGAAAAAAGAAGAAGATTTTTCCTATGCCTAAAGTGGCAGGATCATTATGTTTTTTTTTCTCAAAATAGTCATCCAATTAATGCAATATATCACAAATTTCATATGCTTTATAGGGTACTTATTTATCTACCTTCTAAATATCTACACATATATGTAGACATGAATCCACTATGACTTGTATATCAGCTGTAAATGCTCGCCTTGTTTTTTTAGAAATAAATCAAGGAATCTTCACATATCCCCATCATATGATTTACTGTAGCAAAAAGGTTACATTTTTCTGTACCTAACGTGGAAGGGTTATTATGTTTCTTTCTCGAAAAAGTGGACAACTTCATCTAATTAAAGAAATATATGAAAATTTTCATTGGTGCAATGGTGGAGGTTCACTACGATTCTTTACGAAAAAAAAGAGAATGGTATATGTAATTACACAGATCTCTACAAATTGAGTTTTTTTTTAATTTAAATAATTTAAGAAATCTGCATCAATCAGCATGCGTTGAGCATAACAGCGGTAAAAGATCGAAAGTTCAAAACAAAGGTATTATTGCTCAAAACCGCTTGAACTTTGCTACCGAGGTGCAATAGTCGCAAACTTTGATCCAAATGCCAATGTATGCTCAATTCGCTAAATTCCAATGCACTTTGCTGTGTTTGGCAATCGGAACAGCGCAGATTGTTGCTCAAAATACTGTCATTTAGTAGCATAAAGAGACCGCTGAATTTCCGATTACGCAATCTATTCCAACGAAAGGTTTTCCTCACCTTCAATGAGAGGGCCAACAACAGAATTACTTAATGGCTCCAAGACCCATTCAGTCGACGTCCCAAAGTGGAGTCTTCAGCATTAGACCCATAACGTATGCCTTCACCGAACACTCTCTTCAACATTTACCTAATGACTAATCAGACGAAATTGATTCAAAGACTCAGGACCTCAACATTCAGGAATAACAAACTTCAAAGTGTCACAAACTCCTCAAGACAAGATGTGAGATTTTGTAAAATCAATGTCAACTATTCTAAAAACTTAAGTTTTAGATAAATACATAATTTAGTATTTATATATTCTAACACATGATTTTAGAATTAAGAAGGATATCTTTCTTTTTTTATCGGTCCCACCCTACTTCTACTCAAACTCTCAATCTTAGACTTTTACCATATTTTCTTGCAGAGCGTGGGAGTCGAAATTCATACTTGAAATTAAATCGTCCTCACCCCAATTATCACATCTTGACCCCATCCTTAGGTCACGATAGGCAAGGGTTATTAATCCAAAAATGTAACGACTGCGACTAGTGATCAGGGGTTATCATTGCAATGTCCCAAGCGCATCGCCAACCTTTTTCTTTTTACGTTTCCCTTATGAGCATGCGGAAACATGTACGAAACAATCTCCTAGACAACACAACAATCAGGCAACTAGGAAAACACAACACAAAACACACTACTTCTATTATGGATTGGTATGTTCACAAAGCCCTTTCTACAGGCACTTCCATATACACATTATTCTATATAACCATATAGGCCGAGGAAATTCCTATCTCCTTTAGCATGACTGCAACTCCAAAACTGGTGTGAGACTTCCATGTGTACAAATCTAAGGAAAAACAATAGGATGAGTAGAGGACTTAGTAGGGAAGATCGCTAATCTTTAGATAGGAGGACGACTTGTCATCAAATCTAGCATGTGAACATCATGAGAACTACAACATCAATGACAGATCAATAGCATTACCATCACTATACCTCGACTATACACATGCCATCAATTCTAGCTTACCTTCAATGCATGATCCATTTTCAACTTACCAAACAAGATACCTTCAACTTACCAAACAAGCTACCTTACCAAGTAAGATTATCAAACAACACATGACAACATCCATAAAAGGTTTCATTAACCATCTCAAATGGTTCTTCCCATACTTTTAGGGGCTTCTAGTTTCAAGTTGGGCATCCAGCCATCAAGCCAAGCATCTTATACTTTCAAGGGCTTACTAACTCAATTAGGGTATCTCGTTCTTACGAACGAGACAACGTAACACACCATTTGAGATAGAGATGTGCTCTTGGACCATCCCTCATCCCAACTCGATATTGTCCTCTTTGGAGTGTGCTCCTAGACCATCCTCCTCAAGGATTTGCTCTTGGCATAGCCAAGACGCATTTACAATATTTATCTTTCCTTTATGTGACCACATGTCATGTATCACACAATCATGTTCATTATTTTTTTTTTATCTTAGCCGATGAAAACTAAGCCCACATGTGTGCTCATGTAAGTGTGTGTAGCATGTCCCGCAATATCATAACCATACAATATATCGGGCGTGGCACAAGGCTTATGACTCGAATCGACATGCCTAAGCGTCAACCTAATGCTAAGTGAGGCTAAGAATCGATACGCCTCAATATTGATCCAAGGCCAAGCAAGGTTTGGTCCGTCATGCCTCAACATTGATATGAGACCAAGCATGACCTGTAAGTGGACTAGGTCATGATATAACTTATGGACACCAACACATGAGCAAACCATACAAAATCAATCCTCATCATGTACACTACTACACACAGGTAAGCACACGACTAAATCTAACAATGTAGTACATCACCCTAGCTAAGGGTTAGAAATTTACTTACTCATGCAAAGACATGACTAGCATATTCACAATCAAGGATGAATGAGGTCACGGCTAAACCTAACAACATAGTACATCACCCTAGCGAAAGATTAGAAATTCTACTTATAGTTGATGAAGTAATGTTGATTTGCCAAGAAATGCCCGAATGGTGAGGGCAGCAGGTGAGTGTGGCCGAGAGAGAGAGAGAGAGGGCGTGTTAGAGGAGAGGGGGAGGAGAAATGAGCCAATGTGAAGAATGAGGGGTTGGTGCCTCTATTTATAGGCTAACCCTCCATCATAACTTTTCCTAGTGGTCCAATGGGATTCTCTTGGGTGACAAGCCTAGGATGAAGAAGGGGCAAGTTTAGGGGATGAGTGGCAAGCCTAGAATGATGTTGTGGTATGCTTAGCATCCAAGGGAAACACTTGTTATCTTTCTCATTGGGCCCTCCTGGGGAGGTTGAAGAGGTGAGGTTGGTCAAAGAGGGCAAGGCAGCATCGATACGAGAGCTTGAAGGTTGAGAAATGAAAGGGCTTTGAAGGTGTAGCACAAAGTAGAGACAGAGAAAGGAAGTAAGATCTTAGGACGCAAGGGGTGGTGGCCAAGGGTCACAACCCTCCCCAACAACCAGCAAGGGGGCTAGCAAGTTTCAATGACCCCATCCGAGATAGTGGGAAAAAAAGAAAAAGAAAAAAAGGAAAAAGTAAAAATTAATAAAGAAGTCAAATATTTGAAAAGATTTAAGATATTATTAAAATATTATAAAAAATATCCATTTTAGCGTTGGCCGTGTTACATAGAATGGCTAGTGTCCACATCAGTATTTTTCAACCTAAATTGGTTGGATGAACTCAATTGGCATAGATGCAAAATATTTAATACTAAATTGGCTCAATTGAAAGATTTAGATTTAAATGACACCAATATGATAATAAATTGATGACTTTTGTGACACTTTTCCCTATTAAATATTGTCACGTTGGATCTTTCACAACAAGTTGCCGATGGGTTTTTTTTATAATCAAAGTGGCACTCAAATAATCAAAAAAAAAAGTTATGGTACTAAGAGAGCGCAATTCTCACAAAATCTTTACATCAATATTAATTAGAGTAAAATTGATCTATAACCCAACTATTATACATTTCTTATGTGCCAACTCAGTGATGGCTCGGCTGGAATTCAAAATGTATGAAAGACTCCGGGGAGCAGCGAATATTGGGATTGAGCTGAGGGGAGGGCGGAGACACAATGGGACTCTCCCTCAGGCTAGGCGACTCCAACCCTTTCTCTTCTTGTTCTTCCCAAAATCAACGTGGGAGACAAGGTCAATTGCCCCCTTGAGTTTGAACCCGCCACCTAATGCTTTTCTTGGGGATCCGGTCTTGCCTTCTTCGCTTCCCCTTCATCACACAATTTAGATAAAACCTAGAGTGAGTCTATCAAGCCAGAAAAAGAATCGTGCGCTCATTATCTATTAAGGCGAACTTTCTCGCCGTAAGGAAAGAAGACGAATGGTGATAAGTATTACTAGGGGCATCAGAAACGTGTTCAGCAGGAAGCAAAAAGGCATTCGTTTGTGAAGGCAATAAGTCCCCCATGATGAGCAGATATGCTGCCACAGCTACCCACACCCACTTTCTCTCAACGCCCTTCTTCAGCATCATCGCTCTTGGACCATGAAAAATCGCAATGCAATCTCACTATGAGAGCCTCGACGATGAGCTAGGCAAAGTCCAAAAGCGAAAGGATTGGACGGGTCGAATAAATAATGCAGCGAGATTCTTCAACCTCACTAAGAAAGACGGCTTTGTGGAGTTCATGGTGTGATACACCTCCCTCGTGATGACCATGCTAGCCGAGTGATTGCTTGTAGAATGTGTCGAGATTGTTTATAAGGTTAATCTTAACGGGTCATGTGCAGATGATATGTATGAAATGAATATTGATATATCCATGGACGGGTGCACTTTATTCTAATGTGTTTGGAACATCAAGCGTTCCATCAAATCGAAGTTTGTTGAAAATTCAAGCAATTAACCCATTAAATAATAAGGAAAATGATACCATGAGTGTCATTAAGGGATGAAATGGACTAATTTGTTCAATTACCTAATTGAAAAGAATCTTTTCTCAATGAAGGGACGAAACGGGAAAATGATACCTAATCGAAAACAATCTTTTCTCGATTAAGGAACGAAAAACGGGCTAATTTGTGCAATTACCTCATCAAAAGCGCAAATTGATTGAAATTGAACCTAATTGATATCATGAGACATTATTTAATCTAATTGCCCATGCTCATGATAGCTTTTGGCATTCAAATTGACATTGAAATAATGGCATGACTGTTATGCCGAAATTGAATTAAGGGCCAATGATGAAATTTGACCTCAATTCATCAAATTAAACTTTAGTCCTGAGTGGGTCAACTAAAATCTCACTAATCGGAGTTCATTAACTTTGATTTCTCAAATTCAAGGGAGCTAAATCCATCAAATTGGAGAATCCTTGAGTGAATTTGCCAAAATTGACTCCAGATTTAGACTTATCTCAAGAAATTGAGTGAAATGGAAGTGTTTGCATGCAAATCATGTAGAATCGATTTAGACCCCTATTAGGGCTGAAAATGACAATTCGCCTCCCGACATTCCCGAACTTGAAATTGGTCAAACGAGTAAATGAGTAATGACTTTAGATCAAATGCTATAAAAGAAACGAAGTTAAAATATGAAAAGAATGAAAGTAATTTTATTTTTGGTCGATTTCGAACTTAAAACCAAAAAAATCAGAAAATGAGATCTTAATTGATTTTCACAAAATTTTCAACGCTAAAGTTAAATTGAAACTAAAAAAATTGATTTATGGATTTTTATATTTTCCGATTTTTTGTTAGAGATTTGATCTAAAGTCAACCATTTAGCTGATTTTTTTCAAAGAGATTGATTTTGTGGTCAAATCTTTGAATTTTTTGAAAATCAATGTGATCAAATGATATTAAGGCTATTTAGAACCTTTTTGTACTAAAAATCAATTTTTGACTTGGAGTTGACTTTTTGGTCTTTGACCAAAGATCAACCCGAAAGTCATACGTCAGACTTTTCAGGTTTTTGGTAAAAATAGTTCGAAAATTACCTAAAAATGATAGGCTGAAGAAAAAAAAAAGGAAAAGTGATACTTTTGGTTGGAGAAGTGGGTTTTGTTGCAATTAGAAACCATAATCTCAAACTTTTTACCTTCGGTGACGTATCATCTAAAAATTAGGTGACAACAATCGGGGATATATTTATCTACTTTCTAAATATTTCTACATAAATGTAGAGATAATTTCACCATGACTTGCATACCAGCAGCACATGCTCACCCTTTGTAGAAATAAATTGCAGAATCTTACTATAGTAAAAGGGTCAAGTTATTGGATAACGAAGTGTTCATCACTGGCCAAGATATGAGAGCAAGTGATCAGCCTTGATTATTTTGCTTGACAAATTCGTTTTTGTAGAACGAGTGCATACTTAACCATGCATATGCTTGTTGATCCTCATTGTTTTCTGGGTTTGGCTTTATTTTTCAGTATTCTGGTCTTTGTTTTGCTTTGGTTTTCTTTTCTATGAAGTTTATGTACTTCTCATGTATCTTTTTTCGATAAAAGGAAAAAAAAAGAGAGAGTAAAAAGTCGATCGGTTTTATTCTTATTATTATGAGAAGGAGAGTTAACAACTCATTTCCCCCTACTGCCCACTATCCAATGGTGGGTACTTCAATGACATTTCCATTCTCATCAACTGACACAAGAACCCGATCGCAGCAATTTTTATCCAACCTTACGGATCCCGCCGGTAATGGTATAACCTCCAAATGCGGATTCTCTTTCTCGATTGTTGCCTTCGCGCTGTTCGCATTTTGTCCCAAGAGCTCTGGCCAACTAGATTTGGGCACTATTATAATACATTAGAAACAATTAAGCGACTGACTAATGTCATTATGCTGTAAAATCCATAATACTATTTGCTCGAACCAAACATATCAAGCATCATTTAGGAAATGGTGCATGGAAACTCTTACGGAAAAAAGCAGAAAAAAGATACGCAACTGAGGTCTTTGCCATACATAATATGAGGAAAAATGACAAAGTAATAGTTCTCAATGCCTTGTCAAATTCTCACTATTCAAAGCTCAAACGTCAATTGTGCAAGTGCATTTAATTTCTTGTTTTTATAGGGGGACAAGATCCTTCGATCTGTTAGGTCCTTTGGAAGGACAAAATCATGAATCGAACCATATGTGTGAATTTATCAAGTCGGTTGGTAATTCCTTTAGACTAATCCATCTTCTATAATTCAGTAAAAGAGTAAACCTTTTTAAGATGATCTTGATTTTTATTACGCTAATCACCATTACGGGACAACAGTTACGAAGAAGAAACTAAAAAAAGTTGGCATATTACCTGCCCGACAGCATAATTGACAGCATTGTGGAGTGCAGCAAATATTATTGGTGGACATATTTTTCTGCCTTCTGAAGTTCTTTTTTTTGTGTTTGGTCCAATGCCTTCTGAAGTTGAAAGAGACATTCCTATGTCTACATATAAATACAATATAACTTGCATATTAATAGAAAATGCTTGCCTGCTATAGAAATAAATCACGAAACCTGGACGGATACCCTCAAGTTAATTATTGTAGCGAAAAAAAGAGAGAAGATTTTTCCTATGCCTAAAGTAGCAGGATCATTATGTTTCTTTTCTCAATAGCCATCCAATTAAAACAATATATCACAAATTTCATATGCTTTGTAGGGTACATATTTATCTGCCTTCTAAATATCTATACATATATGTAGACATAAATCCACTATGACTTGTATATCAGCTGTAAATGCTCGCCTTTTTTTGCAGAAATAAATCATGGAATCTTCACATATCCCCCTCATATGATTTACTGTAGCAAAAAGGTCAGATTTTTTCTGTGCCAAACGTGGCCGGATTATTATGTTTCTTTCTCAAAAAAGTGGACAACTTCATCTAATTAAAGCAATAACAAAATTTTCCTTGGTGCAATGGTGGAGGTTCACTGCAATTCTTAGGGGAAAAAAAGAGGATGATTTATGTAATTACACAGATCTCTACTAATTGAGTTTTTTTTTAATTTAAATAATTTGTAGTGGAAGTACCTCTAAATTTGTCTCTCACGCTCAATTTCCTTTTCATAAGACATGTCGTGTGTGTGGGAGCAAATCACAACACCTTCTCACAGTTGCGCGGGATATGGGTTTGAGAGAACCCGTGTTCGCATCGACCTCAAACTCAATGGGTCAAGACCAAAAGGCGAGGTGATGACGCATTTGGTTAATATGACTTGAGTGCGAGCCTACAAACTACATGACATGCACGTGAAATTTTTTTCATTTTTTATTTAAATTCGTAATTAATAAATAGTCTAATTTAAACATGCAACATATCCTATAAAAAAAGACTTTTTCTATATTAAAATTCGTAATAAAAATTTACTTAAATAGACAGTACCCTAAATGAAGGTTATCCTATCCGCACTAGGAAATAATTTAGATCAGATCTTATTTATATTATCTAAACATGCAATGCTATTTATATCTTACAACGAAATCTAAATTATGCACTAGTAGTTATATTGTTATATTATGATAAGTTGCTCCAAATGGCTGAGGTAAGCAGAATAGGCCCACTAAAAAGAAAGAAGTTCAGGTTTCTAAGTGCAAATTAAATGTGGAAGCTGGACCCACACATGCAAACCAGAATTAAACAGGGTCAAATTTGGGCCTATTATGTTTGACTAGGGCTTAAGCCACCAACAACACAATTCAACTATTACTCTAGTTTTAAAACAGTATAATCGAGAAATCACCGTGGCCCGTGTGCTATATATATCATCTTACTCAGCAGCATCATGTGTTATGCAATATGCATCTCACTTTTGATTGACTTGTTACATCACGTGTTACTACTTTTGGTGCGATCTTCACTTAAAATACTTACTTCGGAGGTAGGGAGTTTAACCAATGTGGTCTCATTAACATGTGATTTTGTCAAAAAGCTTGCCCCTAATACTATTGCTATATCCCTCGGAAACCTGTTAACACAATGATTATTTTGAATTTACCTTTCTATTATAATTGACATATATACCCAATCGAACACACCAAAAACTAGTGCTTGGTTATATAATTAAGTCCGCAGAAAAACCAATATATATCTTAATTTTACTTGATTAGAAGTATAAAAAGATAACATTATGTATAAAGAAATCAAACTTAGTTCTGGTGACACATGGTGTTGAACACAAACAGTAGGCTATTTCCTATTTTAAAAAGAGTGATTTCATCTCTCCATAACATGAGATCATATTCGTTTAGAATTTCATCGCTTTGCCTTAGACGTTAGTAGTATAAGTTTGGCTATCATACTATCAACTTAGTTCTCTTTAGAGAAGTGAGGATGGAAATTATGGGAGTGGGAAGTGGTTAATTTAGTTCTATTGGAGATAAACCAGCTTTGAACTTTAAGGGATGTTCATACATAGTACCCAAAAGGAAAAGCTTTTGAGACAAGTTATGTCTTGTCTGAAAAGATAGGTATAACTAGACATGGATATTGCTTAATGCCTCTACTTACTAAACTTGGCAGCAACTTAGCTTGGCACTTCATGTACCCCTTCGGTAAAATTGATAACAAACTATTAATCTAACGGGATATTTTTAGATCAATTTGTTGCATTAAACGAGACTTAAAATTTTTACTTTTTTATTTATCAGACTAGTAGGTTCATTCTAAACATTTACTAATAGCCTCGTATAATGGTTTGTTAACAAATTTCGGCAACGAGCCTTTTATATAATGACTTAGTATTCTTGCATATTGCAGTTATTTTCTTCACGATCCTGTAGGCTAGATCTTACTTTTTTGCGGGGGCGGGGGGGTGTCGTGAATGTTTGTTTCGGAGATATTCTGGCAAGCCTATCAATTGGACGGGCCTCTCTCAAAGTCATTAGATCAAATATCATTTGGAGTAAAATTGACCTACAAGGCCAATTGCTATGCATCTACCGTGGGCCAATGGGTCACCGGCTTCTCAGAGGCCAGCTTTTACTTCAATTTCAAGAAAAGGACACCGCAAATACTTTAACTTTTGCACAGTGCACGCTTCAATGTCATGGATTTTTTTCCAATCACAGTAAAGCTATTGTTCACGCTGATTTGCTAACAAATACCTTCATCATATGATACATGAGGTGCTGGCCAGCAAACGGGAAGAAAGAAAGAAGGAAAACCGACAACTTTCCATTGGCATTAGAATCGAGAATGCTTAAGTGAACCATCGTTTGATGTATTGTGCAAACTCTGTGAGGGAAACCTCGGAAAAATTGCTTTATCGTGAAAACTTTATCTCTCGCTTATTAGATATTATCTTATCTTACTCTCCATTACAAATTTCAGAAAGTAATTTTGTTCCAATTTGAGGAATTGGGATTGGGGTTTTGTTTTGAAGAACATAAGCGATTTTGCTCCAATTGTTGATTTGGGGCAAACATTGTGATGGATGATGTCATTTAGATGCAATTTTGTTGACTTTATCAGCGAGGCACGTTGGACAGTTTATATATGTCGGATCTGTCACACGAATAGTCGATTGAAGTGATCATTTTTTTTATTTGTCAAAATGGCACTCAAGAAATCGAAAAAAGAAAAAGTCCAGGCGCTAAGTGCGTGTTGCTCTCACGAAACCCTCGCGTCAATACTGTTTAGAGTAAGATCGACCTATGGCCAATTGCTATAAATCGTTTGTCTGCCAACTGGTCGTTCGTACGTCCAAGAAGGGTCCTCGGAAGAGTAAGGATTGGATAAGCGCTCGGCGGGATGCGGGGAGGGCGGGGAATAGCTGGGAGTCACCGCCCTCAGGCTACGCGACTCCACTGCTTTCCTCCTCTTCTTCTTCCCAAAATCAACGTAGAAATCAAGACGAATTGCTCCCTTGAGTTTGAACCGGCCACCTAATGCTTTTCTTGGGGATCCTGTCTTGCCTTCTTCGCTTCCACCTTCATTCATTACACAATTTAGAAAAAACCTAGAGTGAGTCCATCAAGACGGAGAAAGAATCATGCTCTCATTTTCAACTGATGCGAACTTTTCCGCCATAAGGAAAGAAGAAGAAAAAGAAGAACGATGATGACACAGATTACCAGGGGCATCGAGAGGAGCATGTTTAGCAGGAAGCAAAGAGGCACTCGTTGGTGAAGGCAATGGATCCACCATGAAGAGCAGATATACGGCCACTGCTATCACCACCCTCTTTCTCGCAGCGCTCTTCTTCTTCATCATCACTCTCGGACCATGCAGAACCGCACTGCAATCACACCACGAGAGAGGCGACAATGAGTAATGGATCATAGGCAATGTCCGATAGTGAAAGGACTGGACGGCTCGAATATATAATGGAGCGAGATTCTCCAGCCCTACCGAGAAAGATGGCTTTGTGTAATTCATGGTTTGATCGCAGTCGTTCATCTCTTGACTCTGAGTCTACAACAGAGCAATATTTCCAAAGTATCGTGGCCCATCTGAACTTTTGATAGGCTTCTTCGTCCTTGCCCTCAAAATTACAGTCGTCTCCAGATTTGAGAAACCATTTGTGGTCTATTCTATCATTGACTTCATCTTCCTCGTGATGACCACGCATGCTAGCGGTCAAGGATTTGCAGAAAATCTCTTCAGGAGTGCCTCCAATCTCTCCACCAATTAGTCCAGCCAAAACCCGACCAGTGAAAATCTCCGCTATTGTCATTCTGTTGTAATATTTATTAATGTGATACCAATCCAGAAATTCCCTGTTGATTCTGATTTATTGCCCGATTTAATACCCATGTTGATTGTGTGATAACTACTTGTTTTAATTATTACCATAACAGTCTTGATAGAAGACGTCACTAACGTAAGAAACAAAATATATACATATGTCAAGTCGTCTAGACCAAACCCCAATCAATACAGAAAACACACCATCGAATTTTGAAGGGTATTGGCTAGTGAAACAAGATATTCAGATCTGGAGATTCCAAATTCACAGAACCCAATCAATATATACTTCGCGCTTCCGTTCAAAGTTTTGGGGTTTACCACCTTTGCCGAATTTCATCAATGGTTGGAGGTATACAGCAACCATTTGTGTTTCCACAAATCGTTCCAAATTTTGCACGAATTTGTTCGTGAATGATAAATAGGGATCATCAGTATTTTTCTCTAGATTTAGTCTAACACATTCTTCTCTCTTCAGCTTCTATCGAAAAAGCTAACACACAAATTGGGTATAAAGCAATCCGTCCTGTTTGTTTTTGTGGAAATTACAAATGAGAGAGCTAGTGGGTTTTCTTTTTTTAAATATTCATGTTGAGAAAAATGTTCTAGATGAAATGGAATAATAACAGTTGAGAATTGGCAAGATTTGCTGTTTCCTCTGTTTTCCTTGTTTGAAGAAGTCCATGTCGTGAAAAGAAGGCTGACGAGAAGGCCCGAGAGGGGGAGCTAAATGATCTAATCAAGATTGCTGTCAGTCAGCCAAAACTGCCGATCGGTCGGTAATTTATATTTGAATTGTGATTACTCCGTACTTTTAGCCTGATTTAGCCTTTTATTTAGCTGCCTTGTGTCTTATATTTGCTCTATCCTACGGTCCGATGACCATTTGAGAATCATCGGAACTTTATCACTATCATTACCTTGTAGAATGTTTTAAAATTGTTTCTTATGTTAGACTTCACGGACCGAGTACAAAGGACGATGAGTATGAAACGAATATCATTATTTTACCGGGCAAGTGCTATATATCATGATGTGCATGGGACATAAGGTGTCTCATCAAATCTAATGTTTGTTGAAAATTATGTAAAAAAAAAAAGTGTAACCAATTAAATAGTCCTTTTGAAAAAGATAAGCGTGTAAAAGATCGTCTTAACTTTTGATGACTAAACTTAGTGTATGATCTTTGATCATGGCTGTCTAGATTGGGATAACAAGAAAGTTCACCTACCTATGGATTATGGATTGGAAATTCTTTAGCACATTGGAAAATAAAGAAATGAGCTTTTTCTATGGGGTGTGTGGGTATGAATGCAAGTGTCACGGGTCGATCGTTTGGGATCCGTGTGGCGACTTAGGCTATTTTGGATCGCTCGGGATCGTTGGGGCCTAAGCCAAGCCTTCTTCGGATCGTCTGATCACTCATTCACCCGGATCGTAGAGAGAGAAACTAGAGAGAGAAGCTCTGAACAAAAGAAAAGAGTTTAGATTGCTAATGTTGGATAATACAAATGAGGGGGAGGGCACCCCTTTTTATACTTGAGGCCCTCAGATTACAACTATTGATTTAGTTTCGATCCGGCGAACAAGATCGTATTTCCCCAACTGCCTTAATTACCGTATCTTCTGCCCCTAGGAATATTCTAGGGATATTCTGGGAATATTCTAGAAGACTCAAGAAAATCCCGCCCCTAAGAATGTTCCGGAAGTGCTTGGATCCTCCGAGGGGTGTTTTGGTCATGTTTCCTCGATTACGAATGTCCCATTGACCACAGAAACCTCTGCTTCGTGACATAAGCATCTTAGCAATGTGTTACGTGATGTCTAATTGATTGCACATACATTATAGAGAGTTGCAACCTAGAGGTTTGGAGCCTGTGACCTTGTCGAACGTTTTAAAAATGTTTCTTATGTTAGATTTCACGGGCCAAGTATGAAGGATGATGAGTATGAAACGAATATCATTATTTTACCAGGCAAGTGCCATTTATCATGATGTGCATGGGACATAAGGAGTCTCATCAAATATAATGTTTGTTGAAAATTAAGTAAAAAAAATGTGTAACCAATTAAATAGTCCTTTTGAAAAAGATAAGCATGCAAAAGATCATCTTAACTTTTGATGACCGAACTTAGCGTATGATCTTTGATCATGACCGTCTTGATTGGGATAACAAGAAACTTTGCCTACCAATTAATTATGGATTAGAAATTATTTAGCACATCCGAAAATAAAGAAATGAGCTTTTTCTATGGGGTGTGTGGGTATGAATGCAAGAGTCACGGGTCGATCGTTTGGGATCCGTGTGGCGACTTAGGCTATTTTGGATCACTCGGGATCGTTGGGACCTAAGTCAAGCCTTCTTCGGATCGACTGATCACTCACTCGCCCGGATCGTAGAGAGAGAAACTAGAGAGAGAAGCTCTGAACAAAAGAAAAGAGTTTAGATTGCTAATGTTGGATAATACAAATGAGGGGGAGGGCACCCCTTTTTATACTTGAGGCCCTCGTATTACAACTATTGATTTTATTTCGATCCGGCGAACAAGATCGTATTTCCCCAACTGCCTTAATTACCGTATCTTCTGCCCCTAGGAATATTCTAGGGATATTTTGGGAATATTCTAGAAGACTCAAGAAAATCCGGCCCCTAAGAATGTTCCGAAAGTGCTTGGATCCTCCGAGGGGTGTTTTGGTCGTTTTTCCTCGATTACGAATGCCCCATTGACCACAGAAAACTCTGCTCCGTGACACAAGCATCTTAGAAATGTGTTACGTGATGTCTAATTGATTGCACATACATTATAGAGAGTTGCAACCTAGAGGTTTGGAGCCTGTGACTTTGTCAAACGTTTTAAAATTGTTTCTTATGTTAGACTTCACGGGCCAAGTATGAAGGATGATGAGTATGAAATGAATGTCATTATTTTACCAGGCAAGTGCAATTTATCATGATGTGCATGGGACATAAGGTGTCTCATCAAATATAATGTTTGTTGAAAATTAAGTAAAAAAAATGTGTAACCAATTAAATAGTCCTTTTGAAAAAGATAAGCATGCAAAAGATCATCTTAACTTTTGATGACCGAACTTAGCGTATGATCTTTGATCATGACCGTCTTGATTGGGATAACAAGAAACTTTGCCTACCAATTAATTATGGATTAGAAATTATTTAGCACATTGGAAAATAAAGAAATGAGCTTTTTCTATGGGGTGTGTGGGTATGAATGCAAGTGTCACGGGTCGATCGTTTGGGATCCGTGTGGCGACTTAGGCTATTTTGGATCGCTCGGGATCGTTGGGGCCTAAGTCAAGCCTTCTTCGGATCGTCTGATCGCTCACTCACCCAGATCGTAGAGAGAGAAACTAGAGAGAGAAGCTCTGAACAAAATAAAAGAGTTTAGATTGCTAATGTTGGATAATACAAATGAGGGGGAGGGCACCCCTTTTTATACTTGAGGCCCTCAGATTACAACTATTGATTTAGTATTTGCTATTGCTTTTGTTTTCTCTGTTCAAAAAAGTCCATGTCGTGAGCGAAGGAGGAGGAAGAGAAGGCCAGAGAGAAGGAGCTAAATGATCACTTCAAGATTGCTGTCAGTCAGCCAAAAGTGCCAGTCGGCTTGTAATTTGTACTTGTGTTGTGATTACTTCGTACTTTTAGCCTCATTTAGCCTTTTATTCAGCTACCTTGCGTCCTATATTCGAGCTATCCTACAGTCCAATAATAATTTGATAATCATCATAACCTTATAAACCCCTAGAAGAACATGTTAAAATTATTTGCTATGTTAGACTTTACGGGCGAGTGTGGAGGATGCTGAATATGAAACAAATATCACTATTTTATGTGCATGGGATATCAGGTTTCCGTCAAATCTAAAGTATGCTGAAAATTCAGGGAAAAAAAAAAAAAAGGCGTAACAAATTACATAGTCTTGTTGAAAAAGGCAAATGTGTAAAAGATAATCTTAACTTTTGATTTGATGACCGAACTCAGTCTTTGTTTTGTAATCGTGGCCGTCTTGACTGGGATATTGAGAAGTTTTGCCTACCGATAGATTATGGATTGAGCATTCATTGGCACATTCGAAAATAAAGAAATGAGTCATTTCTACGGTGTGTGTGAATATACAGGTCATGTCAATCTAGATTACTACATGATGTCTAACTGGTTTCACATGCATTATAGATGATTGGAACCTGTGTAACCTCAAACATGAGATATGCAACGGGACCACTCAGCTCAAAAGAATATGCTTAACATGAGGTATAAATAATAATATAAATAGCTCTAACCTGGATAAGGAAAAAACAAAACTTAATTTTTGCGCAAAATCGTGGGCAAACCTAAAACCGACCGAGTTGGTTTCATGCCAGTTCCAAGAGCAACCTGTTCAAGATATGGCTCCAATTTTTCAGAATCAAGACTGATTTCAGGTTTCGGCTTTGGAACCTATCATTTCTAGCAGGGAAGATTATATCATTATATCAGGGAATGTTGCTCCAAATGGGTCGAGGAGAGCAGAACGGGCCCAGTGACAGGAAATCGCTTAGGTTTCAACGTGCAAAATGCAAATGGGATGTGGAAGCTGGACCCATGGAAACCAGAATAAGATGTGGTCAAATTTGGGCCTATCATGCATCTCACTTTTGTTTATTACATGTCACTGACTTTTGGTGTGGTCGTCACATTAATTACTTGCTCCAGAGGTAGAGAGATTAGCCGATGAGTTCTCATTAAAATGTGATTCTTCTCAAAAAAAAATTTATCATTAATGCCATTGCTACGTCCCTCGTGAACTTAGTGACACCAGGAATTTCTTGAATCTACCCCTTTTTATCTTAATTTATAAATATAACCATTCAAACACACTTTGGTATTAGATGGAACCCACACAAAAGACATAGTATTAGGTTATGCAGTTAAGTCTCACAAAAACCCAATAGTATTTGGTTATGAAACCCACACAAAAGACATTGGTCATACACATAAGGCTCACTAAAATGCCACATTAGTGATTTCCGACCAAAATTGGCTTGAAAGCTAAATTGGCAAATTGCCAAAAATTTTAGGAATAAATTAATATGTTGTCAAAAAATTTAAAACTAAATGTCATAAATACAACAAGTTTAGGTCTTTTTATTATTTTCCAATATTTTATATCATTCATGAGATTAGTGGAATATCCTATGAATTTGGGACTTCTGTATGACCATTTGGTCCGCTGAATATGCTTTAATGGCTGAAAATTCATTAGAAACAACAGAAATGATGGCGTCCACAAAGCACTCACCTCAAATCACTGTTGGCATGTACAAATGACATTGATCTTGCTCGATTCAGGCAACACTCTCTGTGGTCCCGTCGTCCACTTTGATATTACCATGTTACTTCCCACCTTTCCTCCTTACTTTTGCTTTTAACACAAGTCAAATTGTACGGCACGTACAATAATTCACTCGAATGTGAGGAGAAATGGGTCGAAAAGAGAGCGAGATGTCGACGTTTATTTACCTAGGTGTTGAGCTATAAAAGGGTTTCTTACTCTTGTTGATGTCGAATCGAATAAAAACAGACATCAATTCAAGACATAAGACAATTAAAGAGAGTGGCCAACTTAGGGCATGTAGGAAAGGGGAAGGGGGTGTTTGTGTTCTCAAGGCACTCTAATTGCTACTTTTGACTGGGAAAAAGCTGAGTGGTTTTGGTGCATGGATGAATTCATGGGGACCATGGGGAATCTTGAAACTCGATTGCTCCCATCTTAATAGAGGTGTTGAAACTGGTAAACAGCCTAGTTTTCAAGTTAACGTGTAATCATTTGATTAGATTAGATGTAACTCTATTGACTCGATTTTGTCAAGCGAGGTTATGATAATAGTAATCCAATCTTAACAATAATGAATCGAGAATTTTAAGTTTTTAGAGGGAGAGCAACACAAACAATCATACCCATGATTTAAAATAGTATTTTTTTTTCTATATATTTTTACTTATAATTCGTAGAAGTATGATGATCATCAATCTGTAAATCCACTAAATAACAATGATATTGAAAATATATATATATATATATATATATATATATATTAATTACTTGATATGATTATCGCACTTCTCATTAGTTCTATTTTGTCGGCAATCCATTACTAATCGCCTTTCACCATTTGTTGCCCAATCGATATTTGAGCAACCCTTTCCATTGCTTCTTTTTTTTTTTCCGAAGATACGTGGAGGTGGCATGGAAGAGAAATTGCCCATTCTCAAGGGCTAGGTTAGGGTGTGAATGATAAAATTTTGGCTAGAAATTGATCTCTAAAACATATATAGATTTTTTTTATATTCTTAGATGAGTTTTGAACAAAAATACTCGTTTTGATAATGACATAAAATTTATATTTCCGAAATAGAAATTCGTTTGATAATAATATAAAATTTCTCCTTCCCAAGAGGTAGGACGGGGAGAGGGGGCGACAACTGATGACTATGACTAGCAGCCAGCGACGGCGATGGTGACAGTGATTAGCAATTGACAACGGTAGCAACCAAGGGGGGTGGACAACTAGGGGTTGGAGGGAGACTTCTTCAAGTGAGAAGTAGAAAAGAGAGAAATAATGTCTAATTTCTATTCCATAAATAGAAAAATAAAAAAATTACTTCTAATTTCTATTATAAATCTATTTTTAGAATAGAAATCTAATCCATAAATAAGTTTAAAATAATAAAATAGTTCTAGAATAAAAATAAAATAGTTATTATGCGTGTCTTTAGTGATCACACCCTCGGCAAGAATTATTCTTTTTTAATCTTTCTTTCTTCCCTCCCCCAAAATCCCAATTAGGGCAAAGGACCTAATCGTTTGGGAGGGAAGCACGAGGGGAGAAGAATTCCCCAATGTCTAACGCTCACCATCATTTTGTGATCATCATCTCTTGAAAAGGACGCTTTATTTGTTGGCTGATGGAGACTTGCATCAACAAAAGGACAGGGACTTTATAGTACACGCACAGAAAGATAAAGACCCCAGTTATTCTTCCCACCTGACTTCGAGGTTAACTAAAATGCGTCCAACGAAGCAGTCCTAGAATCGAATTGTACATTTGCATCAACATAAAGAATTGGAGTCCATGTCATAGGAGCTAGAGAAAAAATTAGCTGTCCTCGTCCATGCTTATGAATTCTTAGGGATAGTTGAGAGACTCCCTCGACACATTGAAGCAGCCAATGGGAATGGATCGAAAATGAATCTTCTCACACAAAAGTGGATGTTTCGAAAGCGATATTCTTTATACTTATTCATTGTAGCATATTGAATTGATGAGAATAGGAAGTGATTGCGGCGGCCAGAGAGATTATATAAAGAATGGCTTCTAATAGGCTTTTAAGATGGTGAAAAAAGTAGGAATAAATTGAATTATGCACCAAATAAGAGGAAAGCATTTTCAGAATATATATGTGTGTGTGAAAACTGAAAAAAAAAACACACATTTCCTTTTCATGTTACAATAATATTTAGTTTGAAATTTCAAATTTAAGCATGCTCAAGTGAGAGCATTATCAGTATGGACAAACTCTTGAGAAAGTGCCACGTATAGGCCAAGGGACAAAACGGTGGTACTTAGTATGAGACATATCAAAGCAAATAATACCTCTAATAAGTTAATTCAAAAGTGTCATATTTACGGCACTTCCTTTTTCATTTATCAGACTATTAGGTTCATGCTCGACATTCTATAAGAGTCTTGCATAGTGGTTCGTTAATCAATTTTGGCGATGAGTCTTTATATACTTAGTATTCTTGCAGATTGAAGTTATTTCCTTCATTATCTTGCGGGCTGAGTCTTGTCACTTGTGTTTTCTTTTTGGGCTCGTCAATTTTTTTTCCTTTTAGGGAATTCTGGTGAGCTTATAGATTGAACAGAAGTCACAAAACTCTCTCAACAACCTTAGATCAATATCATTTGAAGTAAGATTGACAACATGCTCAATGTTATACATCTATCATGGGCCCACAGGTCATCAATTTCTCAAAGGCCAAGTTCTACTTCGTTTTCGGGAAAAACGATACAAATGCTACAATTTTCGTATAGTGATCACTTTAACACAAAAACTTGTTTTTTGATCACATGAGCATCATATTAGTGAAAAATCAATCACTTCAGTGCATTCACTAATATATTATAACGATTCATCTTATTTGACTTTTTTTTAATGAAATTTTGAGTCCAACGTGACTTTTTTGAAAGAAATTTGATGTTCAACATGGACAAACAACATGACAACCTGGCACTTGTGGCTAAAACGATACTATTTTTATCTATGGAAAAATTGATTCTCCTTCGCTCTATCTTCTCCTTTACTCACTCTCTCTTGCTCTTCTCTCACTCCACAACAATGCTAATCCTCTCCCAACTTTAGAAACTTCAGAACTTTCGCAACTTGAAATTCCAAAACTTCATCGGTAAGGTAAAGGCTTTCATAATAGCAATGCCCCATCATGATTTGCTAAGAAATACCTTCATGAGATGTTACAAGAGGCGATGGCCAACAAAAACAGAAAAAAGAAAGAGGAAGCAAAATGATACAGGTTTCATTAGCGTTAGAATCAAGAATTTGTAAGAAATGTAGAGTGCGAGACCTTACTTTGATAGTAATGCTAAGTTTTTTAGAGACACAACTCTAATACCAATTATTGAGTTTGTGGAAGCATAGTGATGTAACACGAGAATTGTAATTGACACCTCTAAACACACTTGTTATGTCAAAATATGATACTGAAAAAGCTCACACAATACTTTGTCTCACCACACTCAAAGCAATGCTTGCTTATTTGAGGACACACTCTCAAATTATTGTGTTTGTCTTTCACTCGTAGAGAGAAACTCTCTCTCTCTCTCTCTCTCTCTCTCTCTCTCTCTCTCTCTCTCTCTCTCTCTCTCTCTCTCTCTCTCTCTCTCTCTCTCTCTCTCCTCGCAGACTGCATTGCCTCTTCTTTCAAGCCCACCTTTGCATGTGGTGACTTAACTTCGAAACATTTATTCTAATCCTTAATTATAGGCCCAAGTCCACCGCCTTATCAAGTCGGTGAAGTCCATTTACTTGTTGAACAAGTTGGCAAGTTGTAGGCGCCATCCTGTTCCTGATGGAAAAAGTACCAAAAAGGTCCTAAATATATTTCAATGATACTAATTCAATCATAAACCGCTATTTGGACCAATTTAGTCCCAAACCTTTTCGCATTAATATCAATTCAATCCATCCAGCCAATTGAGGCCAAAAATCACTAATGTGGATGTCAATGGTCTTACATTTCATAGTTGGCGCTAATGTTGACATTTTTAAATAATTATTTGATTTTTTATTATTTTTTTAAAAAAAATTCCTTTTTCCTTTTGCTTTGGACTATGGCCGATCTCGGCCATGTCCAGCGAGGGCATCATGGATCCTTGCAAACTAGGCAAGGGCCACCCACACTGAATCTAGTGAGGGCCACCCTTGTGACCTCTAGTGGGCAAGGGTTGAGCCCTCACCAAACTTTGCAAGGGCGGCCCTTGTGGAGGCCGCAATGGTCATGCCCTCACTTGTGACAAGCAAGAGCCGCGATGCCCTTGCTGGCTCTTGCTTGTGGCCAATCGCCGACCACAATCTAAAGGAAAAAAGAAAAGGAAAGGAAAGGCCAAAAAAAAGGGAAGTGGAAAAAAAAATTAAAAATCAAACCAGCGATGTCATGTAGGACGGCTAGCGTCAATGATTTATGGCCTAAGTTGGATGAATGGATTGAATTGGTACGAATGTAAAATGGTTTATAACTAAATTGGTCCAATTGAAAAATTCAGAATTGAATTAGTACCAATGTGATAAGTTTATAACTTTTTGGGTACTTTTTCCTTTTGCCAGCCTATTAGTTGAAGATCGACTTTGAATTGTCTTCCTTTCCTAACTTCAATTGAGAGGAAGTTGCCCTAACTTTTTTCGAACTTACTTGGACTCTTCTTTTTCTAAGTAGTCAAGGTTGGGATCAATTAAGGACCATAGTCCAATTAGGACTCATCTTTCTCTCATATAAGTTTGTTGACTCCAACGAGAGGAAGTTGGTTAGCTTCATAGTGAAAACTTAGCGAGGGAAGCACCTCAGAACACTTGCTTTAATATGAAAACTTTGTCTCTCGCTCACTATGAGTGAGGGGTTCCAGGTTTCACTTGGAACATATTTATCAAAATAGGTTCTCTAATTTTTGAAATTTGGAACCTACCTTATATATTCTAAAACTTTAAACTTACCCCATCACAGATTCCAAGATTGATTTCAGGGTTTACCTAGGTTTCACCTATAGTCTTAATTGAACTATTGCCATGAAGCATCACCTCTAATAGTTATCATTTGCTACAATCCACTTATCACCAGTCCTATATAGACACACGAAAATTATGAAATATTAACAAAGTAAAAGTCTCAATCATGGATTTTATCAGAAATGGAAACTCAAACTAATAGTTTTATATTATACACTCCTCATAAGACGCAATGCAATGCCACAGGATCACTCAAAGACATAAGACAAGAAAAACATAAAAACTTGTTTTGAACTCCAGAGTCTAAGTTCCCTAAAACCAAGAACCAACATGTCATAATAGATTTCCCAATTTTTGAAACCTTGAACATACCCTATATATCCTAAAACCTAGAACTAAACCGGTTCCAAAACCGATCTAATTCTCAAGTTCCTGATTGTACCCTAAAACAGTTCTCACCCCTATCACTCACTGTTAGCCATCTTATCTTACTCTCCATTGCAATTTATGAAAGTAATTTTGCCCTAATTTGAGGATTTGAGGCTAGGGTTTTTTTAAGAACATATGCAATTTTGCTCCAATTTGTAATTTGGGGCTAAGAATGTGACGGATGATGTCATTTAGAAGCAACTTTGCTGACTTTATGTTGCAGGCAAACCACGTCAGACAATTGATATTTAATATTGTCACATCGAATTTTCCGATCATGCAAATTGTCAATTGAAATGATTGATTTATTTATTTATTAATCAAAGTAGCATTCGAATAAAAAAAAAAATTATGGCACTCAATGAGCATCACTCTCACAAAATCCCTACACCAATATTATTTAGAGTAGGATTGACCTACAACCCAACTATTATACATTTGTCATGGGTCAATTCTTGGGTCGTAACTCCAAGAGTCCGCACCCTGATGGTGGTTACCATTGGAACGCGGTGGGGGCAGAGACACGATGGGGCTCGCCCTCAGGCTACGCGACTCCATCGCTTTCCTTCCCTTCTTCCCCAAATCAACGTAGGAATCAAGACCAATTGGCCCCTTGAGCTTGCACCCGCCACCTAATGCTTTTCTTAGGGATCCCATCTTGCCTTCTTCGCTTCCACCTTTATTACACAATTTAGAGAAAGCCTAGAGTGAGTCTACCCAGCTGGAGAAAGACTCCTCTGTTCATTATACATTGAAAGTTGAAGAAGAAGAAGGATGATGGCGATACGTATTACCAGGGGCATCAAGAACATGTTGAGCAGGAAGCAAAGAGGCAATCGTTGGTGAAGGCAACAGATCCACCATGATGAGTAGATATGCCGCCACTACTATTGCCACCCACTTTCTCTCGGCGCTCTTCTTCTTCATCATCGCACTCAGACCATGCAAAAGCACGATGCAATCGCACTACAAGAACAGTGATGATAAGCAACGGATCATAGGCAAAGTCCGATTGTGAAAGGACTAGACAGCTTGAATATATAATGTAGCGAGATTCTTTAGGCTCACCAAGAAAGATGGCTTTGCGGAATTCACGGTTTGATCAAAGTCGTTCATCTCTTGACTCAGTCTACATTGACTCAGTCTACAACAGAGCCAAAATTCCAATGTATCCTAGCCCATCTGAACTTTTGGGAGGCTTCCTCGTCCTTCCCTCAATCTTATAGTCGTCTCCGCATTCGAGCAACCATTCGTGGTCTGTTCCATCATTGACTCCATCTCCCTCGTGATGACCACGCAAGCCAGCGGTCAAGAATTTGCAGAAAATCTCTTCGTGAGATCATTGAAAGCATAATGATATATCAATAAATCAGAAGACATCTGTTTTTGTGAAATCTTATGTTTCGATGGCTGGTTACTTAAATTGTCTGAAGGGAATCGATGGTTATGCATTTGAAACAAGAACAAGAACGAGTAGAAGAACGTTCAGAAGTGCCTCCGATCTCTCCACCAATCCGCCCAGCCAAAAACCCGCCCAATCGACAATCTCCGCCTAGGTCATTCTTCTCTCTTCAGCTCATGTCAAAAACACTAACACACGAATTGGGTATAGAGCAATAGATCCTGTTTGTTTTTGCGGACATTACAAACGAGAGAGCTCTTGGGTTTTTTCTTTTTAAATATTCATGTTGAGAAAATGTTCCGGATAAAATGGAATAACAACGGATGAGAATTGGCAAGATTTGCTGTTTCTTTTGTTTTCCTTGTTTAAAGAAGTCCATGTCGGGAACAGAAGGAGGAAGAGAAGGCCAAAGAGGGAAGCTAAATGATCTATTCAAGATTACTGTTAGCTAAAAGTGCCAGTCGGTATGTAATTTGTACTTATATTGTGATTACTTCGTACTTTTAGCCTCATTTAGCCTTTTATTTAGCTGCCTTGTGTCCTGTATTCGAGCTATCCTACAATCCAATGATAATTTGATAACCATCATAACTCTATCATTATCATCACCTTGTAGAGCGTTTTGAAATTGTTTATTACGTTAGACTTCGAGGGCCGAGAAAAAATCATCTTAACTTTTGATGACCAAACTCAGGGTATGATCTTTGATCATGGTCATGTTGACTAAGATAGCGAGAAGCTTCACCTACCGATGGATTATGGATTGGACATTCTTTGGCCCATTTGAAAATAAAGAAATGAGCTTTTTCTATGGTGTGTGTTAGTATGAATGCATATATCATGTCAATTTGGACCGCCACGTGATGTCTAACCGGTTTCACATGCATTATAGAGAGTTGTGACCTAAAGGTTCGGAACCGGTGACCTCAAACATGAAATGTGCAATAGGACCACTCAACTCAAAAGAATTTGCTTAACATGAGATATAAAATAATAATATATAATGGCTCTAACCTGGAAAAAAAAATCTAGTTTTTGTGTAGAATTTGTAAATTAGCCTCAAACTAACTAAGTTGGCTTCGTGCCGGTTCCAAGAGCACCCTCTTCAATACACAATTTCAATTTGTCGTAATCAAGACTTATAGGATTGGTTTCAAGTTCCAGCTTTGGAATCTATCAACCCTAGTGGAGGAGATTATATCATTATAATAAGGAATGTTGCTCCAAATGGGCTGAGGTAAGACAAACAAACCCATAGACAGGAAAAAAGCTTGGGTTTTAAAGTGCAAGTGAAATGTGGAAGCTGGACCCGTATGCAAACCAAAATTATATGTGGTCAAATTTGGGCCTATTATGTTTGATTTGGGCTTAACCCACCAGACAATTGAACTATTGCTCTCGCTTGAAAACAGAATAATCAACAGATCATTATAACCCGTGTGCTATAAATCTCATCTTACTCGCATGCCATGCATGTCACTTTTCCTTGACTTGTTCCACCACATGACACTGCCTTTTGGTATGATTGTCACATTAAATACTTGCTGCAGAGATAGAGAGATAACCGACGTGGTCGCATTAGAATGTGATTCACTCAAAAAATTTATCCTAAATGCCATTCCTATATCCCTCGCAAACTGAGTAACACAACGAATTCCTTTTTTTTTCTTAATTTACAAATACAACCAATCGAGCACACTTCATTATTAGATGAAACCTACTCAAATGACGCAATACTAGGTTTTGTAGTTAAGTCTCACAAAAACCCAATAGTATCTTAATTGTACTCGGTTAGAAGTATAAAAAGATGCCATTATGTATAGACAAATCAACCTTTGTTTTGGATACATATGGCGGTAAATCCAAACATTTGGCTATTTCCTATTCCAAAAATTTTGACTCCGGTCTCTCTATAACAGGATATTACATTTTCTAGAATTTCATTTGTTGGCCTTACGGTGTCAAGGATGATGATAGTCGTATAGATCCGGCTATCGTATTATTAAATTAGTTGTCTTTAACTAAGTGAGGATGAAATTATAAAAGTGGGCAGTGAATTTAATTAGTTCTGTTGAAGATGAATGAGCTTTGAACTTGAAGCGATGTTCATATATAGCACCGCAAAAGATGAGCTTTTTTCAGACGTAACTCGACGTGGATAATTGAGCTTGGCAGCAGCTTGCTTGGCACTTGATGCACAACTTGTGTAAAACTGATAACAGCCAACCTAATGGCACATTTTCCAGATAAATTTGCTGCATTAAACATGATTCCAAATTCTTTCTTTTTCATTTACTAAATTAGTAGGTTCATACTCAACGTCCAATAATGAGTTTATTTATTTTTATACGATGTTGTAGATTGAGTCCTATCTTTTCTTTTGGGCTCCTGAATCTTTGATCTTGGAGATATTCTGGGGAGCCTATATATTGACCTAGAGGTGCAAGGGTCATACATCTTTTGCGGGATCAACAAGCATTGATAATGACTCGGCATTGACATTTATTTCATTGGCAAAGGAAGGAAAATTACATTGTCGACATGGGTGTCAAGTCATTAGATGGGTAGAGGGGGAGGGGCATGAGACCCTCAGGAGGTGCACCGATTGCGAAGCGGCAAGGGTGGAGACACAACGGGAGTCCCCCTCAGGCTACACGACTCCACCACTTTCCTCTTCTTGTTCTCACCGAAATCAACGTAGGAATCGAGCTAATTGGCCCCTTGAGTTTGAACCCACCACCTAATGCTTTTCTTGGGGCTCTGGTCTTGCCTTCTTCCCTTTCACCTTGATTACACGAGCTAGAGAAAGCGTGGAGGGAGTTGATCAAGTTGGAGAAACAATCTTGTCCTTCATTATCTGTACAAGGAAAACGAGACAGAGGAAGAAGAATCGTGGTCAGTTAGATGTACCATCAGGGGCATCAGGAAGCTGTCGAGCAGGAAGCGAAGAGGTGATAGTCGGTGCAGGCACTATATCCACCATGATGAGCATATATCCCGCCACTGCTATCACCGCTCACTTTCTCTCAAAACTCTTCTTCATCGCATCATTCCCGGACCAATCACACAACGACAGCTCCAACAATGAGCAGAGTTCGAAAGTGAAAGGACTCGACCACTTGAATAATCCTTATAGAAATATCCTGCAGCACCACAAGGAGATATGATGTTCCTATGGAATGATGAATGGCGTGATCACAGTCGTTGACGTCTCGATTTTGCGTCTACACGCAGACACAGTCACAATGTGTCGAGGCCCCATATAAAAACTTCGGGAGGCTTCCTCGTACTTGCCCTCGAAATTACAGTCTGTCCCTGAAGTCGACCAACCATCCGTGGACTTTGACATTATCCACCCCATCGTTGAGTTTATCCCTCCTGATGGCCGCCCAAGCTGATTGCAAGTGTGATTGTGAAAGTCATCACTATCTTGCCGAGACTGACGTGACAACGATCATGATCATGAGAAAAAGAAAAAGGCTGCAGGTCATCATCTGCAATGCGTGTGAGAAGACTCATGAGGAATGACTTCTTGATTGAACTGCCTACTCTTCTGAGTCTACTCCAAGAGAGAGTCACTGAAACTCTCGAATAAACGAAGGGCAGAGAAGTTTTTGTGGGTTACAGCCAGGCTGTGTCCCTCTGAAGTCAACTCTCTCTCCAAGGTGACGTTCAAAAGTTTGCAGTGAATGATGACTCCCAGACAATGAGGACGAAATTCGGTATATGATGTGTGATCATGGGCCACAGCGACTTGGATAACAACGAGCTTCGCCTACCGATGAATTATGGAGTCGAACATCCTTTGTCCATTCGAAAAATAAAGAAACAATTCATTTCTATGGTGTCTATATATATCGAGTTTGCAGCCTATCCTGATGAAATATCAGAAGAAGAAATAATGGCTCAAATCTCTCTCCCCACACTACCCCCCCCCCGCCCCCGAGATAGAGTATTTGTAGCAACTAGGTCAAAGTATTAAAAGACTAAACATGTGTCAAGTGAGCCCTTCGCTTCCAAGCACTTGAAAGTAGAGTTCAATTAATGTTGGATTCCTGCTCGTTCTAAATACAGATCGTGTCAATATGGATTGTTGTGTATTATCGAACAGTTTTATACATGTTATAGAGAGTCATAACCAAAAGGATCAGAGCATGTGACCTCAAACATGAGGTATGCAACATGATCATTTGAATAACAAAAGTCTACTCAACATGAGCTATAAACGATAGTGTATAATAGCTGTAACTTGACTTTTATGGAAAAAGCCAAAAAAAAAAAAATGGTTACCCCATAGAACCATGAACCAGCCGAGAACAAACATGTTGGGTTTCATGCTGGTTCCAAAGCCAGTCAGTTCAGTTCATAGTCCCGATTTTTCAAAATCGAGACTTACAAGATAGGTTTCAGGCTCTAACTTTGGAATTGATCACCTATCACTATATCAAGAAATGTTGCTCCAAATGGGCCAAGATAATCAGGGTGCACCCACGGATTAAGTTTCTAAGAAAATTGAATGTGGAAGCTGGACTCCCCTGTGTAAAACAAGATATACGCCCAACATTGGGCCTATTATGTTTGAATTCGGCTTAACCCCCAACAGGAATTGAATTATTGCTCCAGCTCTAAAATGGTCTAAGCCTCAAGTATAATGTTTACACCACTTGGCTGTGACGACATATTATCACCGACCAATCACCATTACTTACTTGGCACCATATGCGTCCTGCATCTTACTTTGATTGGCTTGTCAAATCACATATTAGCGCCATATGATGTAGTCATTACATGAATTACTTGCTTCGGGGTGGGGAGATTAACTGACGGAGATCTCACTGACCCATGATTTTCTCAAAAAGCTTACCCCTATTGCTTTATTCCTCAAAACTTATTAACGCAACAAATTTCCTGGATTTATCTTAATTTACGAATACAACCAATGGAACACACGTTGTTATTGGGTGAAACCCATTGAAAAGACGTAGTGCTAGGTTACGTAGTTAAGTCACACATAAAATCCAGTGATATTTTATATTTGAAAAGATAGCATTATGTATGAAGAGATCACCCTTAGTTTTGGTGACGCGTGGCAGTAAATCCAAACATTTGACTATTATCAATATTAAAAATAGTGATTTTATCTATCTATAACATGATATCACATCTTTCAGAATTTCATTGATTTACCTAGGATGTCGGTCATATAGATCCGGCTATCATACTATCAATTAGGTATCTTTAATGAAGTGATGATGAAATTATGAAAGTGGGCAGTTGTTAATCTAATTAGTTCTCTTGGAGATGAATGAGCTTTGAACTTCAAGTGATATTCATATGGAGTACCAAAAGAAGAAGAGCTTTTCAGATTATGTTTGTCTAAAAATATCTTGCGTTGCTTGTCGAATAAAGTTGGCAATTCAATAGTTTTGTCTTTTAGATAACAGAGGTCGAATTTTGACTTGAAAATCGAAACACCAATCTCTAGCCTTCGTGGAGGACCCCACGTAATCAAGTTTGCTGAAAATAATGAATTAGCTTGGTAAGGGGTAAAGCTAACTTCATAATATCCGATTATGCAAGTAAGCACTTTTTGCTCAATAATATTTTGTGGGAAGAATTGTCAAAAAAATCTTAAACATATTGCATTTGTATCAATTCAATTAAACTTTGTAATTTTACCAATTTAATCGTAAATCTTTTGGCAATTTGCCAAATTAGTCCTTCCAACAAAATTTCTCCAAAAATCACCTAGATAACAATTTAGTCCACGCCAACTGTCCTACATAGCATAGCCGACATTGACGTGAATAATTTTTTCAATATACATTTTTCTAAATTTTTATTATGTTTTTCCTATTTTCATTTTTTTCCTTTATTTTTCCAATCCTGGGCCGATAAGGGCCGTGACACCCACGCCCAAGCGATTGTCACTAGCCCTTACCTATAGTCGACAACCTCACCAGCCCATAGTTGGGAAAAAATAAAAAATAAAAGAAATTTAAAAATTTGTCCATGTTAGCGTCAATTATACCACGTAGAAAAATCCATGCTAACTAAATCGACACATTAGTGATTTCCAATAGAAATTAGCCGAAAGGCTAAATTAACATGTCATTAAAAAATTTAAGACTAGATGACATAAATACAATGAGTTTAGGTCGTTTTATTATTTTTCAATATTTTATATCATTCATGAGATTAGTGGAATATCCTATGAATTGGGGACTTTTGTACAACCGTTTGGTCCACTAAATATGCTTTGCTATGGCTGAAAATTCATTAGAAATGATGGCATCCACAAAGCACTCGCCTCAGATCACTGTCGGCATGTACAATTGACATCGATCATGCTCGATTCGTGCGACACTCTCACTAGTCCTGCCTTCCACTCGATATTACCATGTTACTTCCCACCTTTCTCCTTACTTTTGCTTTTAGCACAAGTCAAATTGTACGGCACATACAATAATTCACTCGAATGTGTGGAGAAATGGATCGAAAAGAAAGCAAGATGTCGACCTTTATTTACCTCGGTGTTGAGCTATAAAAGGGTTTTTATCACTCTTGTTAATGTCGAATCAAAGAGAGTGGCCAACTTAGGGTTTGCGATTAGACATGTGAGGGGGGGTTTTGTGTTCTCAAGGCACTCTAATTGCAACTTTTGACTTGGAAAAAGCTGAGTGGTTTTGGTGCATGGATGAATTCATGGGGACCATGGGGAATCTTGAAACTCGATTGCCCCCATCTTAATAAAGGTATTGAAACTGGTTAGTAGCCTAGTTTTCAAGTTAACCGTGTAATCATTCGATTAGATGTAACTCTATTGACTTGATTTTGTCAAGCAAGGTTATGATAAAAGTAACCCAATCTTAACAATAATGACGAGAATTTTAAGTTATTAGAGGGAAAGCGACACAAACAATCACACCCGCAATTTAAAATAGTGTTTTTTATAATTACTTATTTAGAATTTGCATAAATATAATGATCATCATTCTGTGAGTCACTAAATAACGATAATATTGAATATATATTAATTACTCAATACGACTACCGTGCTTCTCATTAGTTCTATTTTGTTAGTACTCCCATTACTAATCGCCTTTGGCCATTTGTTGCCCAGTTGTGCGTCATCTGGATGGAAACACGACCCAAACAAGCTTTTCCTCGACTAATATCTGAGCAATTCTTCCCGTTGCTTCTTTTTTTGTTTTTTCAAAGATACGTGGAGGTGGCATGGAAGAGAAATTGCCCATTTTCAAGGGCCAGGTCAGTAATCACACCCTCGACAAGAATTATTCTTTTTTCATCTTTCCTTCTTCCCTCCCCCAAAATCCCAATTAGGGCAAAGGGCCTAATCATTTGGGAGGGAAGCACGAGGGGAGAAGCATTCCCCAATGTCTAACGCTCACTATCATTTTGTGATCATCATCTCTTGAAAAGGACGCTTTATTTGTTGGCTGATGGAGACTTGTTTCAACAAAAGGACAGCGACTTTATAGTACACGCACAGAAAGATAAAGACACCAGTTATTCTTCCCACCTGACTTTGAGGTTAACTAAAATGCGTCCAACGAAACAGTCCTAGAATCGAATTGTACACTCGCATCGACATAAAGAATTGGATTCCATGTCATAGGTGCTAGAGAAAATTAGCTGTCCTCTTGTCCATGCTTACAAATTCTTAGGTGTAGTTGAGAGACGGCCTCGACGCATTGAAGCAGCCAATAGGAATGGCTCGAAAAAGAATCTTCTTGCTTGAAAATGGATGTTTTGAAAGCGATATCCTTTATACTTACTTATTGAACTGATATTGGACCGACAAGAGTGGAAAGTGATTGCAGCAGCCGGAGGGTTTGTATAACAAGTGACTTTTAGTAAGCTTCTAAGATGATGAAAAGAGAATGAATAAATTGAATTGCGCACTGAATAAAGAGAGAGCGTTTTTAGAATATATATGTGAAAACTAAAATTAACTTACAATACCATCTTTTTACGTTACGGTAACATTTAGTTTTGAAATTTTAAAAAGTTTATTGTGCTCAAGTGATAACACTATCAAAATGGATAAACTCTTGGAAAAGTGCCCACCTATAAACCAATGGACAAAACTGTGGTGTCTAGTATGAGACAGACTAAAACAAACAATACTTTAAGTGATTGAACAGGGAGGTTTTAAATTGGGTGATTGGTATGACTATGCTAGCGAGTAAATTAAATCTAAACTGGGGAAAAAGAAAAGGCAACAATTAAACGTAAACAAAATCAACTAAAGAGGGAGGGGAGGTGAAACTAGCTCAAAACCCTCCCCACATGGCTGAAAGCTAAAGAAGACAATAGAAAGAGAGAAGAAGGAGACAGAAAGGACTTTTATTTCTTCGTCTTGCTTTGTACTTTTCCTAGGTTTTGTTGTGGTCGTAGATTAGCCTTGGGGTTGTTTTGGTGTTTACACATATGCAACAACAAGGGTTGTCGTGTCTAGATTTTGGTTTTTTGAGGTTAAACCGTGAGTTATGTAGGCTAGTGCTGCGTGTGTGGTCGCAGGTGAGGCCTCCTCGCACAAATCTAGGCAAGGCTGCCATGGCCTCACCACATAAGACACCCAACATCCAGGTCAGTGCCAGCCTACCATAATAATCGAATGGACTAAACTAGCACAAATGCAAAAAATTTTAAGATTCAATTAGCCAAAAAGAAAAGTTTAAAACTAAATTAATACAATTATAATATGTTTAAGATTTCTTTAATAAAGTTCATACGATTTCCGATGGCAATTGGGTGGAAGGACTATGTTGAAATTTTTTACAGCGGTTTAGAGCTATATTAACAAAATTGAAAAATTTATAACTGAATTAACATCTATATAATAAGTTTATGGTTGATTTTGTAATTTGTCCGGCTGCACTGTACACATGTAAATATATAAAAAGTCCCTAGTAATGAGAGGTACATTCATCAAGTCGTGAGATGCATGAACTCTTTCTTTTACGACGGTCCATATGTTGAGATGCATGAACCCTCTCCATATAGCCAGACAAAATTTATTCGCTTTGAAGTCTGATGATGAATGATGCTATTTCCGAGAGATACAGCGGTGACATTTCCCGCCCTTAATTCTCACGTGGACTTTACCTTGACCAGTAATCTTCACGTGCAATGTATTTACTAGGGGTGATCGGTTCCCGGTCCGGTCCGATTCCAAGGTGGAACCGGGAACCGGACCGGGAGGACCGGTTCCCAAATTCTAGGACCGTGGACCGGACCGGCCGATCCTAGAACCGGGAACCGGACCGACCAACCGGTCCGGTCCGGTCCAATGAAACCGGTAATTTTCTTTTTCGGTAAAAAAATTGTTAATATTACAGTACATTCTCAAAGACAATCCACTTCGTTTATACACCGCTTTATTAATTTGTCCTTTTAATCTGTATATAATTGTATTTTCTTAAGACTCTAAAGAATTTTCTTCTTCTTTTTTGAATTTGAGAAACTTTAAAATATTTATATTAAAAACTATCGGCCCGGTCGGGTCGGTCCGGTTCCCACCTTGGAACCGAGAACCGGACCGACTAGCTACCGGTTCCAAAAATGGGAACCGGGAACCGGACCGTCGGCTATGGGAACCACCCAAAACCGGCCGGTCCAGTCCGATTTGGGCGGTTCCGGTGTTGGGCGGTTCCCGTTGCACACCCCTAGTATTTACTAGAAAATCAACTCACGACATCTATTCTCGAAACGGCATAGCTTCTTGACAATTTCGACTCCAATCACACGTTGAATGGGGCCTCTCTGAGAGCAAAAAAGTATCCAATCAATCTTATATTTATTGCACAGATGTTAATTGAGTACTATTTTTTTTTTAATTTTATCGATTTCATCTTAAAATTTGTGCGAAATCTTAACGTAGTCCTCCCAATCAATTTTCGCCGGAAATTATTGATGTGGCAATTCAATCATTGCTCACCATCCTACGTAGTACATTGTCACGTTAGTGATTTTTACCAAAAATTGGCTGGAACGATGAATTTCGCATAAAAAATTTAAGACTATATTAGCAAAATGAGAAAGTCTAGGATTGATCAAACAATTTTTCCACTTCGAGCTCACTAGAGTGTCTATGATCTTTTGTATATGTGTATCCAGAGAGACTAGGAGATTTAATTTGTGAAAGTACCAAAGACGTGTGAGTTTTCATCCAATGATCAAAGATACACCTCCCTTTTTAAAACTACAATTTTAATACTTTATGTATTTATTTTACAAGACTGTCGTCCTATTTTCCAAACTGCCCTCTTAATAAGCCGACACGACACAAAAATATTACACAAACCCTTGCACCCCTGTTCAGCCATGGCCGCCGACGAACCCTAGCCCCCATCGCCCATCCTAGCACTAGACATCTCTTGTGCAACGGATGTGCCGCTGTGCCTAGCACCTTGATCTGAGGTCACCCCTAGCATCGTGATCTTGGATCAAGGCAGCAGACACCATGATTGACCTCATGATCTCAGTACAGGTTAGCTCTATTCAGAAACGTCAAGCAATCAAAGAAAGACGTGGGGGCGCACTTCATACCTTATCAAAACTTTCTCCAAAATGACATAAATTTTCAACTCTTTGATATGACAGCACGACGTAGTAACAACCAAGGTATTGAAAACCAAAGCGATAGCACCCAAAACCTATTTCGACTAATCAAAAACTTCCTCGTGTTCAATAACAAAATCCCTAATTTTCGACAAATCTTGTGATCTTGACCATAATGTCTTAATGGGGCAAGCCCGATTAGTTATACATCATTGTGACCTTCTTAGTGACTACTCGTATTCATTCATAGCAATGTTGAAAATTGCCTGCCGATCCAGCTGGATGCGCAGAGGCGATTGGGCCCCCGACCACTTCTTTTTTATATTCTCTCTCTAGGGGTTTCCTTGAGAAGAATGCAATGATCGAGTAGGTGAGCTTCGTGATCGAATTTAAACGGCCCATTTTTTTAAAAAAATTACGTTTAAGAAACCATTAATCTTCCCTTTCAAAATCCTCTCGTCGGGATCCCCCAAATCCATCCAATGATTGAAGGCCAGGAAGCTTTTCCTTCCTTTTCATGCTCTCTCTCTCTCTCTCTCTCTCTCTCTCTCTCTCTCTCTATTTGAGGCTTACTTTATAATTTGTCGGACCACGAGGGAGATTTTTCGGGAAAAGAATAATAATTAAAAACCATTTAAAGTCATTGTCGAAGTGATTAAAGAATATTTATCTTTCAGTTAGTTAAGCGCAATCTTTGTACTTATTTCTTTACCATGTGTGGTGTCTACACATATTATATTCATGTAATTATTCACTCTAGATGTTCAAGACTTGGTGGCTCTATAAATTGGTAATTGAACATATGAAAGGAAAATGACATAAATAATCCTTGAAATTTAAACTATTTCCAAATTTTTAATTTATTCAATATAATCATTGAAATTTGATATAATATTCAACGCGATCCTTTAACCTCTATAAACATTTTCATAATTGAACATATAGCAATAATTTGTAAATTTAAAATTTAAAAACAACATTACTTATTGAGCTAAAGTTCAAGAGTCGTATTGCACAAATTAAAGAACAGGATTGACATTGCACATTGGACTAAAATTTCGCCTACCCCTTCCTTGATTAATTCAGGAAATTCGATTGTTTATTACCCTAGTTTTGAGAACGGCAAGAAGAGCAGCTAAGTTATTCGTGCGAAGCTGCATTGTCTACAACATGTATTGTTTTTACAAGGGAGATTGTAGCAGATAAAAGGAACAATCCCATACCGTACACGCTAGATCACTAAAATGCTATCAATTATTATGTGTAAAATGCCATCACTATGAAAATGCACTTCTTTTTTTGGCACGGGCCAAAACTTAACTAGTTTTTTGAAATATTCAGGGCATTTCACAGAACTTTTGGTAGTCAGATATTTACGCTTGTGTGTACCTAAATTACCAAGAAACAAAATTTTGCAAAGTGAGAAAGTAATGCGAATAGAGGAAAATTTGTAGCATTTTAGGCGTAATTGATTTTCAATGGACATAGGTGCCATAAACACGAAAAGTTTAGAATAAAAATTTCCTCTTGAACACATATGCCTAAGTTTAGTGGGATTATCAAGTTATTCATAAACACGTTCCTTACTCATTAGTGAAGATGCAACTTTTTTAGCGATATTTTGTAGTCCCACGAGATAAACAAGGGAATCAATCTAAAAGCGACAGTATAACCCCTTTGGAAATCAGGTGATCGAACAATGATACCGAACCCGACAAAAGGAATTAATTGGATCACATTTTACATAATCGGCCCGAAAAAAGAAGAAAAAAGCCGGAAAATAAGGGAGAAAAATTTGGCGATTGATGTGAAATATTCATATTTACGGAAAAAGAATTCCGGTTTTCATTTTGAAAGCCGACAAAATGATGTGATGTGTTCTTTCCGCTTCCCGACATGTTATTTTTCACGTGCGATCGAAGATACGGGGGGAGGGAGGGGGGCTCTCTCCGGCGTAAGGATCGCATTCTCCACGTTTTTCCTCTAACAGATCATCCCAACCGTCAGCCTTGCCTTCCACGCCAGATCAGGCACCGCATCCCGGGGTCAAAGTCAAAGGTTTCCCTGCGTCTGCGCTGGGGCGCGCCGCACCGGATCGCGACCGCCTTCGCATTGCGGTCGCTTTCGAAACGGAGGACGACAGGCGGGGCAAATGTTCGTGGCCACGAGAGAAGAAAAATGGGCGCTGTGCGGGTCCCCCGGGGGGCAGTGATCCAGTGCGTCGCGCCCTGATCACGCGATCTCATCGGCACGTGATGATCGGGCACGTGCCGAGTCATGAATCGTCTCTGTGACCGTCTGTGACGATGACGTCCGGGAAAGCTTTTGACGATTGGGCGAATGGGTTTTTCTCTCTTTTTTTTTTTTTTTTGGTCGGAGGGCGAATGTTATTGAGGAACAATTTCGTCGCACTATTTTTGTGAGAGCTATTTTTTTTATTCCCCTTCCATGGTGCATTTAATGCATATATTTAAATTTCTATTTGTTTTCAATTATAAAGATTTCATAATCAAAAAATTTTATTAAGAAAATCATTTTCAAGGAAAATGATTGATTTTGATTTACATGATGATTTAAGAAAAGTAATTTCTTTCTTACTAGAAGAGGAAGTCATTTTCCCCTAATTTAAATTTGTTGCTTTTAATTTATAAAAACATTTTTTTATAAATCAATTAGTTTTTCGTCATCCAAACATCGGAAAGTCATAAAATAATATCTTGAAAACGGTTTTCTTTCAAATGAATCAATCCTTAGTTATGCAAAATGTAGTATTTTTTTCCGAAAAAAATTAATATATATGTCAAGCTTTAAATGATTAAAATAGTTATATTAAATTTATTTATCAACATGATTATGTTGCGAAAGTTCCTAATGTCTCCAATTCAAAAAAAAAAAGTTAAAATGTGCAATCCAATCGTACCTTAAATCCTTCTTTTAAGGCATTGAACTACTGCAACCCAATGAGAATTTAGTTGACAAGGAGTGCTACCGTAACCATGACGTATGTGCGTTTAGGTTTATCTTTAGAATCATAGCATCTTAAAAGTAACTAATTGAGACAATAAAAATGTTACAAACTACAGCTGTGAGGGCATTGTGGCGTTTGAGGACTCTTTTTAATTGAGGGATAATGCTATGTATAGCCTATGAACTAGAAAATATTTTTAATTTGGTCCCGGATGAAACTTGATTTTAAAGTGGAAAAATCTCTTAAGAAAATATTTTCTTTTATAAACTTTTTCAATGTTTTTTAGTTGCTAAACTTTTGAATTGGGTTTGATGTTGTTTTAACATTTGACTATGTGTGGATGTAGTGTAGAGTAAGGGAAAAAAACTATTCCATTTGATCCGGATTTTCGTGAAAAGCCAAAAAAGAAAAACAACAAAAAGAAAGACAAAAAAAAAAAAAAAAATAAAAAATGATTTTATTAAAAAATAACAAAAAATTCGAATTTATGAAAAAAATAAAAAAATGATTTTAAAAAGATAGAAAGAAAGAAAGGACTAATAAGACTGAGATAGAAAAAGATGGAAAACAACTTGAAAAGTGGAAAACATTTTCCCATACTTTAGAAACTTTTTCCTTCATGGAAAATGTTTTCCCCAATAAACCGTGAAACGAACGTCGGAAAATACGGAAAAACAAACCGAAAAACTTAGCTAAACTTTTGAATTGGGTTTGATGTTGTTTTACATTTGACTATGCGTGGATGTAGAGTGTAGAGTAAGGGAAAAAACTATTCCATTTGGTTCGGGTTTTCAGAAAAAACTAAACTGATAACATACAATTCCGAATCTAACCAAATACAAAAATGAAGAAGTTTTCCTATTTTTACTTTACTTATTGGAATTAAAATGAAGAAGATTTGATAAATAAGAGAGATTTTAAATTGATTGTTCAATTTTTATTTAGTATTTTTGGTTTGAATCAGTTAACTGAACCAAACCAAAAAAATTAACGATTATTTTTAGTTATCCGAACCAAAAATACATGAAATTTTAGTTTAATTCAATTCGGTTCTAGCATCTCTAGTGTAGAGCACGTGATTTGGCATTGCATTTGATAAGGACTATACAAGCGAATTGCACAAAATCTATGGACTAAATTGAAAAAAGAAGATGAGAAGATCAGGGACAATATCAAGCATCGAGGAAAAGATCATTGACTATCCAGAGGACTATCACTTCAATTAATAAATCCGTCACAAAAAAGTCACATCAATAACTTTTACAAAACATCGATCGGATATGAAATTTCAAGTTGATCTGTTCCGGAGAATCGGTAAACACAGATGATCATACACGCGATATTAGCTACACCAAGAATGGGGAAAAGGAGGTTCATTAGTATAATTACTTTGAAGTTGATGGAGTACACAAAGTCAACCTCGGTTCATTCTTAAATGGCCCGGGACAACCATGTAGGCATAATAAAAGTACTCAGCGACCGAATGACGTCATCAGCAGCTCGGACCTTTTCCCGACCCAACGCCCACGCGCATCCCAAACAGGAGCCACCGACAGCGGGAACGCTCCGGCTGCCGTCAGAGCAGACCCGACCCGGGTGTCCGGGGCTCCGGAAGAGTCCTCGTCGGAGTCTCATTCAGCAACCCGTGCCGTGGTTTGTCCGCGCTGACTTCATCGGGAATTGCGCGGGTAATGATTGTCGGAAATTCGGAACCTTCCGCGTTTCGGACCCCCTTCCCTTTTTTTAAAAAAATTATTTTTATTTCCGATTAATCTTTAGCATTTTCCATCGAATCTCGATCTCCAGAGTCAAATCTATGCATGGACCCCACGCCTCTCCTCGACAAACATATGGTGTCGGCCAAATTATTTAATATTCCCTATTAATCAGAAGGAAGCAACATAATCATCAAATACATTGCACTCTCTCGTGCATAATTCACCTAATTTTTTATCAGAAAAAAAATCAGGGAAAAAAATTATCTTTTCTCGCCCCATCCTTTGATTGTCCCGAAATTTTATTTTATTTTTGGATTTTACCAACATAACATTATTTGGATTAATAATTTATTGTGAGCCATAAAGGGGTGAATTTCACGATTTTTTTTAATTATTTATTATTTGAATTTAATCATTTCTCGATTCTTTTTTTTTGGGGCGGGGGGGGGCGGCTTTGAAAGGCCATAAAAAGAATCGTTTTTTATGTGATACGAACGGGTAAATGCTACGTTCTTGCCGAGTCTCTAACGCAGCTGTAATTTGCTCTGATCTTTGCGTCCCTCCTCGTTGATTTTCGTGGCGGCAGCGAGATGTCTTAAAAACCAATCCAGTTCCCGTTCCAAAAGCAGCACCCGATTTGCGTAAAACCCACTTGATTGCTTCACCTCTTTCTCTCTCTCTCTCTCTCTCTCTCTGAGCTTAACTTGGATCCTAAGTATGATTCATGTCCCTCCTCCTGGCCTTTGAAATCTGTCTCAAACCGGTTCTTGATCCTTCCTCGTGTTCGCTGCTCGTCGGACGCCCCGCGAACAGCGCATAAATCCCCATCCGAACCTCTCTTATTCACTGCTTACAGGGCCTGCCTGGTGGATTACTTCTTTTCTATAGCTGATATCGTTGTCCTTACGGTTATCCTCTCCTCTCCACTTCTCTGGCACTCTGCTCTGTCCAAAAGATGGGGAGACATTCTTGCTGTGTGAAGCAGAAGCTGAGAAAAGGGCTGTGGTCGCCCGAGGAAGATGAGAAGCTCTTCAACTACATCACCCGATACGGTGTCGGCTGCTGGAGCTCCGTGCCGAAGCTAGCCGGTAATGACAATATTAGCGCCTTTTCTTTTTTGGGTTTTGGCTGACAGGCGAGACACGACGACGGACGAGAAAAGACGAGCTGATTCACAGTTGTTTTCTGGGAAAGATTTCTATTCTTGGAGAGAGTTTGATTCGAAAACCATTCGAATGATCAAATTGTCTCATCGAATGCAGGGCTCCAGAGATGTGGGAAGAGCTGCAGATTGAGGTGGATAAACTACCTGAGGCCTGACCTCAAGAGAGGGATGTTCTCTCAAGAGGAGGAGGATCTCATCGTCAGCCTCCACAAAGTTCTTGGAAACAGGTACAGATACTACTCTATCTGATTTCAAGAAACGCCCACCAAGAACATTCCCTTTTTGTTGTTTTTAATTTCCCTCTTGAATGAATTCTTCTGGAATATTCGTGGAACGACTTACAGGTGGGCTCAGATTGCAGCGCAGTTGCCGGGAAGAACCGACAACGAGATAAAGAACTTCTGGAACTCCTGCTTGAAGAAGAAGCTGATGAAGCAAGGCATCGACCCGGCAACGCACCAACCGATCAGCGATGTCCAACTGATCAAAGAAGAGAAATGCGCCGAGAACGAGTCCTTGGAAGTGCCACAACTCAAGGGACTCGCCCCAGCCGTATCGAGTTTGAGAGCGCACGAGCCGGCATTCTTAATGAGCGACACTTTCTGTGAAGGCGGAGGATTACTAGAAACATCCAGAGAGTCCGCCGACAATAATAACTATATGATCAGGCCGGTTTTCGATTCTTTACCTTACTTTGAATTCCAGTCTGGGGTCGACCCGGCCGGCTTTAATTCCAATCTTCTGAGCCAGTACCACGACCCTCCTCAAACCATCGATCAAAGCCATCTCGAGATGAGTTCTAACTTTGAGTTTTCCTCAATGCCGAGCCTGACTAATTTTGACCACCCGGGCGGGACGATGAGTGGGTCGGAGTTCTCGAACAATTCCACTTCGAGAATGAGTCCGTTGTTCTTCCACGAGGCGAAAGACCAATGCTCAACTAATAATAGCTCAAGCATCAGCAACTACACGGGGTTTCAGATGAACAGCTCGGTCGAAAATGCTGCTTTCTCTTGGTGTTCTAGTGAGAACAAGTTGGACTGCCTGTTCCAGTACCAGGTCAACGGGACAGGCAAGTGTGAAGAACTGAAGCCACAAGGTTCATGGCAAGAGGACCAGCTACACATCGGTCCTGTTAACTCATCGTCGGTAGATTTCGGTAGCTTTCAGCTGACATCGCTTTCGGAGGATCTAACTGCGGCGAATTTCGACATCTTTCAGCAGATGTGAACTTGTACATCCGGTTCGTCTCCTTTTTCTTTTCCCGGTTTTGCTCTAATCACAAAAGATACACACAGATGTCGATATATACAGGAGATCATTCCCACTGAGAGATTGGAAAGTGAGTTTAATTTTTCCTTTTTGCCTTTTTTGTGTAAGTTTCCCTTTTTCGTTCCATGTTTCAGCACACGGCAATACATCGCAATGCGAATGTCTTAGGAATGCAGATCTTGAATGATCTCGATCTCATTGTCTTTGCTATTGAAAGGAATAAGTAAAACACTTCGATTCTTCTTTTTTTGGTTTCTCTCTCCTGTAAGCTTCCATGATTGCAATTCAGTTTTGTGGTCCTGATCAAAGCTTTATCCCCTCACAATATCCAATTGACTAACTGCCCAAAAACAGTGCGCAGTTTAATGCCATTCTTCCATGGCTGTCTTCTCGGACTCGCTCGGGGGTCAATCATTGGATATGTCTCTGTATTCTTGGTGACGTGTGTGGTTTTTCAACCACATGATAAGTGGGACAGGAGTCACCGGACTGTTGTGGACATTAGAGATATTTCAATAATCTCGGCGTTCACATACAGATGCGCAAATTTGGAATACGCTCTAGCGAAGCATTATGCATGACCCAGCTGCGGCCACACTGTTTTGGCTTTCATGCATCGACCCGAAAAGATTGATTCTGCCATGGAGTTGAGTCCCACCTAAAGGCTCAAATTGGCTGGCATGTCCATTATTGAGAGAGAGAGAGAGAGAGAGAGAGAGAGAAGAGTCACAAGCCTTTTCTGTGTATATGGGACATTGAATCCATGGAAACTTCTGGTGCAATAATCTTCCAATCCATAGAAAAGTTTAGATAAGGCTCCACTAGAAAGACTAAACAAGTACAGAGAAGAAAGGAGTAGCATGTGATATTGCTTTTTCAGATTTTTAATCCTTCCTGAAGCCCACCGCTCCGGCGCCGGCCTCAGTGGCATAATAGTTCAAGATATTAAAGGACAGCATGAGATTAAAAACATGATAAGTTTAGAGAAAACCAGATAAGTCCGGTTGTAGAAATGCATATACTGTAGTACGGTACAAAATCCCCGGCTTATCCATGATACATCAATGGCGACATCTTTCTCGTCGTGAATTTCAGCATGCACATCATGTAATTTTGGGAAACATTTTCCGTTTCCAAAGAAGGCGTAGGAAAGATCTGTAGATGCTTATGTTTATAATCTTACGATAATCAACTAATCTATTGCTCTATGTACGGTGATATAGCTTAGAAACTAATCTTCTTTTTCATGTGATGATCGTGTCCTTGTTTAATTAAGGAAAGGACCACCACGATGCTGACATTGTATACTTTTGTTTAAATAATTGCCACATGCCCAAAAGTGCGATAATGAGAAGGAGAATGAACAAGAATGGCGCCCATGTTAAGCATGATTTACCTTCTTTAGAAAGTTCTTACGGCAAGCGTCTAATCTGGAGCCCCCATATTAAGATTGAAAAGGGTGATGTCAGCTAAACGTGACTAATGGGACCACTTTAGCCCATCAATCAATCACTGTGCATTGATCTGGATTGACTTGGTGAGCATTGCTCAATTAACTTGTGAGGTAACCAACTCTGGAATACCGAAGTAAAATTATTATAAAAAAATTCAAATTTATTGTATGTATATCAATTTAATGATAAACTTTTTGATTATATTAATTTAGTCATATACCATTTGATGATTTGCAAATTTTGATCGAAAATTAATGACTCAATGATCTAGTCAACACCAGCCATCCTATATAAATGATCAATACTGATATGCCATCTTTCTTTTTTTCCAACTTTGCATAGGCAACTCTTGTCGAGTCTAGGTGAGGGCTTTAAGCCCTACCCCTAAGGGTAATCAAGATAGACTGACCAAATTAGAAACTACTTGAATCAACTAATTTATTCCAATCCTTGAGAGTGTTGGTCTAGTTCTAAGTTTCTAAAGTAAAATTAGTGTCTAGGCAGTCCAATTCCCAATTCCAATGAGGGAACCGAACCATTCGAACCGATTATTTTTTATTATTTTTTAAGTTTTTAAATATCTTATGCATGTCTCTTATTCTCTTTCAGTCTTTCCCTTTCGCCCCACGTGCTCATGCTTACTCTCCTTGTTCAATCTTTCGCTTTCTCTAGGCCTCCTTCATCCATTCCACTAAACCACCTAGGAACTGATCACCCTTACCTAACCCAAATTTAAGCGAGAGTCAGCAAGCGAGTTGGAAAAAAAAAAGAAAAATACTATTCAAAAAATTTAAAATGTAAAAAAATTATCAATGTCAGTGCCAATCATGTCATGCAAAACAACTGGAGCTAATTAGTTCATCACGTCAGTCGTTTTTTACCAAAATTGACAAATCATCGAAAGGCTCAAAAGGTATAGAATTAAATTTGCAAAATTGAAAGGTTCGGAATTAAGTTGGCAAATTGTTAAAGAGTGTATGACTAAATTGATACAATTGAAAGGTCGGTAAAATATTAAAAGGTTAAAAACTAAATTTGTATAATTTGAAGGTTTAAAACTATCATGACCACCGTATAAAAGGAATATTACTTTTTGACTAATTTTCCTAGTATGATATTCGCATTGTCGGCCACAGTGGGTAAAAGGTTTATTGTTGCCGACGGTCAAAGCAGAGTGTCGATTGAAAGGGAGAAAAGCTATTCAAACATGAACGGTAGGGTAAACCGAGAGATGAAAAAGGTGAAGGATGTAGCTGTGTAGCTCATCCCCACCTATACTCGGTCAAACTGAGGTACGCGACGTGTTATGCTTTTTCCCCATGCTCGTGTCGCACTCGAAAACAAAAGAATGATGTCTGTCTCGCCATTCTTGACCGGCACAAAACGCACCGACACGGCGGCAAGACAGAAGAGAACAAGAATCCACCCATGTCGTCGCCTGTCGACACAGTCCAAGGAGGAGGATACCAAGAAATCCCTTTTTAAGATTTTTCTTGGAACTGGTAACTCGGATGTTTTCCCGCATGAAAAGGCTTCCCCGTTGAACCTCAGGACAAATATTCTCCTACCAAACTTGGACTCCCTCTCTTCCGTGTCAGGATTAGGGCATAGAATAACCAGAACTTGAACCTGACGGTTGCTGTCGCTTCATCCGAAAGCTCCCTCCCTGTGGCTTCATTGCAAAGCCAGAGGGGCAATCCGGGTTGCTCCGGGGGGGACGTTGTTTTCATGTCTCTGTTGATTGCTCTTTTAGCAAATTAGGCCTGGGGCGATTAGCCTTATTAATGATTGTTTTCTCTGCAATTAGGGATTAGTTTTCACTCCACTTGGAGACCCGGTTACATTGCTTCGCTTAAATATGATGTTAGGTGAACAGGGGACTTCAGCCTCGTCCTTTTTCAACTCCTAATTCACATCACATCGGCACATAGAATCATCAGAGTGGTTACTAATGTAAGAGTTAGTTAACAAAGAATTCAGATTTTGTTACTCAATGACCAAACACAGCAGACATGAATACTACTTATGACAGCTTACAAAGAAGTCAAACGAGGCCCCAATCAAGCCTTACAGGGTAGGAAAGAAATGGAAAAGGCAAAAAAGTAAAAAGAACAACCAACCCCCACCCAAAGCGCACAAGAAGAGAGATTGTAGAAATGCAAACTAGACCTGATCAGATGTGAGCTGGGGCCTAATTTTTTTGCCCAAGCCCCACCAGCTGCCCCCTGCAAAAATTTAACATGGACTTCCGATCGGGCCAAGCCGGGCCTAGTCGAAAAGTAAAAATGTTTTTCATTCCTCCCCCCCCCCCCCCTCCTTTTTTTTTTTTTTTTTTTTGAAGATGCTGCAAAACTGATTTGGAACCGGTTCAACTCGGGAACCAACATGGTTGAACCAGTACCCAGGTACAACCGGCGGTTCCGCCCTTAGAACTAGTCAGTGCAGACCAGTTTGGCTAGGATCCCAGATTGAAATGGACCCCATGCACACCCCCAGTCAAAAACAGGCAAGGCCATGATCAATCCACAATCCACACCCCTACTCGAGATTTGTATTTCACCAGCCAAAATGGGGATGCAATAGTCACTGAAATCGTACTCGTACTAACCAGTCACATTACCATCTACATCAATTGAGAAAGAAAGAAAGTCCACCAGAGAACTCATCTTCGATCTCTTAGCCTGGGACTCGGTGAAAGGTTCTCGAGGAAAACAGCATTGAATAAGACACAACTGAAGCAGGAGAGAATTTCAACAACCATATCCAACAAATACAGCAATTTTACGAACTGGCATGAGAAAGCAACCCACCATAGAAATGTAAATCAAAGTCATACAAGATTTGTTAAACTAGCTTGAAGACCGTCTAGGTGGCTCAGAAAGAAGTGCAAAATCGCTAGTCATAACTCAAAGGAAACCACTGACAAGAATTAACAAAAGACCCGTTGAATTATCGACCAAAAACTTCATCAACCAAGAGTTTTTTAGCCAACAGAAAGAAGAGATCATAAAAAATAACGAGACAAACTCGTCATCTTCCCATGTTCAAGTCATTACAGGCACAACCAGCATCTCAACTGAAAGGTGTCCTTTCTATGGCACTCAGAAATGGTTTCTGCTAAGGAAAAACTTGGAGAACAGTGCATATGAAGGGCCAAGACTTCCCAAAACAGAATAAGGAGTCTCGAGAGATCGGCTAAGTCATGACATCAACAGCGGAAATCAAGTCAAATTATGTGCAGCAAATCATGGTACACTGTCCAGTTGTCAACTTAATACAACCGTCCTATACAATGAAAAGCTCTCTTCACAAGCATCACTCTCGTATCCCTGATATCACACTTAAGAATCAGACAGACCTGCATGGATGATTCATCTTGAACTCTGAAGAAAAACTAATCATGGTGCACGTGATTGCCAGTGTGAGTGAGTTCCAGCATGATAAATAGTTAGGTGGTTTACTGTCTTGGCAAGCAAGTCTTTCAGCTCAGGATGCTGAGAAGCGACGAAACGAGCCATAGGCTCGATGGCATTCAGTACTCGTTCTTGTTCAAGCACCTTACTGTCGCTGACATGAAGTGAAAGGTAACATAGCAGAATGAGTGCATGTAGTTGAGCCTGATCATTAGTCTTCAACAGTTTAAGCAGAGGAGGAAGGCCTTCAAATTCAATAATTGCCTTGGAGTGCTCCACGCGATTGAAATTCTCTGGACAAGCAAACTTTCCCAGGGCAATAGCAGCTTCAATCACCACGTCCATCTCTCCATGAGAGAGGTGGCAAACTAAAGGTTTGATAATTCGGGATTCTTTAGCTGGGAAAGTCCTAGCCAGCGATCCAATGGACTTGATGGCAGGAACCAGTAACGCCTTATTGCTTTCTTCTTGAACAATCCTTAGTAATTGGTCTAAAACTGCCTTTGCAAAGGGAATGTTGGGCTTGAAAGCCACTCGTCTAAAATCAGTATCAGATTCTGCCGCCGCAGCTATCTCAGTCACGATCATCAAGCAGTTATACTGCAACTCCCCTCTCTCTGCCTCAATAATCTTCGCCAAACAAAGCAATTCTTTAATCTCCGTAATCTTCTTGCTATTAACCAAACTTCCCATAGACAACTTCCACAAAGCCCCAGCACAACTAACCTTAAGGCTAAGCTTTGTTTTGGGGGTTTCAACCTCTTTCTCCTTCCTATGATGCCCACCCCTGCTACTACCATCTAAATGCAAAGAATTTGCCCCAACATGACTATATAAGTGCTTCCCTGATGCTAACTCCTTGTTAATCTGAACAAGCGAATGAATGCTAGTCCTACCTGTTTGAATTTTAGGGTCATCTACAACAATATCCATGGACAATAAGTTCATCAATGGCTTGATCACGTTCTCTCTGGAGAACTCCTCCTGCGCGGCCTTGTCCGACTCCACCATTTTTGCAACTAAATTTGCCACCGCGACCTGAACCCTCATGGGGGAATCATTAAGAACCTGCACAATGGTACGAACTCCAAACTCTCCGACGATCATTTTAACTCTTTGCGGATCAGTCGCAAGATTACTAAGGGCATTGGCAGCCACAATCTGAGCCTCCGGAGATCCTCCCTCCTTCAACATCTTCAAAAGAGGATGAATTCCACCTTCATCTACAATCATCTTCTTGGTGCGTTCGCTGTCGCGGGCCAGCGAAGCCAGCTCATTAGCAGCTTCAACGCGGTCTTTAAGCTGACCCATCTGAATAGTAGCTAGATAAGTCCAAACCCAAGCAAGAATGGGGTCATTGCTTGCAATAGGCGGCATAGCAATATCAGTGCCATCAGATTCAAAGATTGAAAGGACCCATGTCATGTCGCCGATAGAATTCTCAAGAAGCGTCGATACCTTGCGAAAATCCGCGGTGGTGGTGATGGCAAAGACCTGCCGGAGAACACCAGCGCCATGTTTCTTGCACTTGCGGACGAGGGTAAGCGCCTTGTCGAGGTTCTTGGAGACATCGGCGACAATTCGGCGAATGGGTCGTTCGTACAGGGACTGGGTTAAAAAGCGAGACGAACGGTGGATCGGAGGAGTTGGGACAAGCGGTCGGTCTGCCTGGCGAGGTCAGAGCACTCGTTCTTGGAGTACTCGGCTTCTTGAGCCGATTTGATGACTCGATCTGCCAATATGATGGGTAGAGAGAGTTCTTGTTGGAGGGTTCTCTCCACTTGAAAAGCAGCAGCTTCCATTGTCCCGCAGAGACCCAACAGACAAAAATCCAAGTACTCTGTTACGGTCTCTGCTTCTTGGACTGTGCAGAGAGAGAGAGAGAGAGAGAGAGAGAGAGAGAGAGAGAGCAGCCGGCAGAAAAGAAATATGGACACTTGATAGCAGAAATATCTGCTCCGGCTTATTTCAAGCTCGTGATCATTCAGTAAGGGGGTTTATTGGTTGCTTTGTTCGGCTAAGAATAGGAAAGATGCTTTGGCAGCTACCAGAAACCTTAAAGAATTCAAAGTCTGTTAAAAAAAATCCTGCCAAGTCGTGTTTCCACCGAGGACCGTGACGTCCTGAGTGCCTCCCCAGTGGAAAAAATCATTGTCTGAAAAGTAAAAAACAAGAAAAATAAGATGGGCGAGAGGCATTGACTGAAGAGCCCATCATAAAGTATGGACACCGTGCAGACCCCACCGGAGTAAAGAAATCAGCTTGAAATTTGGCCTTGGCCGGTGTCCGTGGACCGCACACTCTCAGGGCAAAGAAGGGTAAGTAAGGCATTGACCGTTCAACAAATTCAAAGCTCATCGTCATCCATTCCTGACGCTTCCATCATTCTCCACCGGTTAACCCGTGTCCCAACTATAAAAAGATTGAAGCAAAAGCAACGGATTCATTGAATTGTCCGAAACGTTTCTCAATCCGAAGATTCGGCGAAAAAGGATTCAATGGATTCCACTGGGCACAATCCGATGGCTGCGGAGGATCTAACGGTGACTTCATCCAAATACGCGCTCAGGATCTGCCTCGGTAGCTTGAGGAATAGGATATGATGCTCCAGGCAAGGCTGGCAAAGCTAACGACAGTACAGACTGGTGAAATTATAGGAAGTAATATAAACAATCAGCTCCTAAGATAGGAGAACCCATTCAACAAAAGCATCATGAAAATCGCACATGCCAGAAGTCATTTTCCGGAATTGCAGAGTCGCAGTATTGTCGAGTCATCAGGAACCAATCAACCAAACGACGTCTGAAAGGGAAGAAACGTCCCAACACATGAAAATGTTATCTAGGACACTGGACATTATTAATGATTTTTACGGTCTTGTCCCGTGTCATTGAAAAACAAAACCACAAGATTCAAGTCATGGGCAACACTAAAGCCTGCTTTGTCAGAACGAAAAATGCTGGTCAAGAGTGACAAAAAAAGAAAGCACGGCATTTGATTATAGCATCCTAAGCGAGGAGAAGACCACTATGCTGAATCTTCTTCAAAGCTTTGCGGGAATTCCACCAGGGACTTGTTTATTATCACCATTGTCTTTGACCTCGTCCTTGGCTTCCATATCACAGGTACTGGGAGGGACATCAACTGCAGGCGAGCAATTGAAGAATCCGTGTGGCTTCAAGCATGAATGTCAACAAAAAAAGGATCAGAAATAGGGTGGGTGGATACAAAGGTAACCCAGCTTAAGAGAATGAAGACATGGATTATATGAAGAGAAAGATTGACCGAGAATGTACCATGAGCATAAAACCAATGCGCTCCACTGGCATAACAGGCCAGTCTTCCAATCGGGGAACATGGGTGATTCCAAATACATACCTATAATTGACACAATCAGTGGCATATAAACATTAATAGCATCTCATCGCGGTCAACAAGGATGGAACTGTAAGATCTCCTGGGCCCAAATCACATCCCACGTTTCAGGGATAACAAAAAGCTTACATAATCATTACTGAGTACCTTCAAAATCTATAAGATAGCAATCCATGAATGTACACAAGTAGGCTTTCTTCACACAGAGAGAGAGAGAGAGAGAAGACCTACCAAAGAACCACATTAGTCTCTTCTAGAGGTCGATTCTGCTTAACCCATGTAGACAGTCCTTCACCAACACGTGGATTCTGATTAGGGAACTCTCCCCCCGGAAACATCTCATCTCGTGCATAAGCTGTAACCCAAAGGTTATGCTTCAAAAAAGCAGCTCGTCTCAAAAACTTGGCCTCAGAACCTGCTAGCGGCAGACAGTTTGAACCAGGCACTAACTTGTAGCCTGTTAGCTGTCCAGTTCTATTTACGGTCCTAGTATTCCTCACCTGAATTAAGGAATAGCATACGTGCCATTAGACTTCAACAATGGTGTAAAAATGTTCATGTTAATGAATCAGGTCGTCAATGAAATAGTCCGTGGTGCTCGCAACTCTGGGCCATGAAGGGTATCCAAAAAAACGAATTTCAAGAAAGAGGAAGTGGGCAGATGCAAGTCATACAATACAAGCTCTTCAGACTTCATCATTTATGAGAACCCAAAGGCAGCAGCAGATTTTGAAATATCAGCATGCAGATGCAAGCCCATGCCATAGCAAATATAAAATAACTGGCATATTAATTTTGAACAACACTTTAAAGCATTGACATGTAAAACAGGTTTAATAAGTACATAACACCAGTTTGCAGATTGAAAATCCTTCAAACCATAGACAATTAATGCCCAAGCAATTCCAAGAAATTAAAGAAATGCCTTACAATCCAATGGCGTGCAGTCAAAGGATTGCAATCACGCATTGCCTGCAACTCGGATTTAAGTAGTGTCTCCTCAGCATAGAATGCATTGTTATGAACATTTTTCTCTCCAGGTGCTTCAACCTTAACATCAACCTCAACAACCTGCAAACAACAGGAAGGATATTGAGAAACTGGAATTAAAATCAAACAATGCAAAGGTGTTACTGCCGCTAATAAGATTTTCTTTTCATCAATTGGTAATCAGAAAAAAGTTAAAATTAAAATGCTGAATGCAACCACGAAATATTGACGTTATTCCCTCTTATCATTTTAACACATTGAAAGACATTCAAGAAGTATCGCGACTGTGACAGCATGATAGGACTTCACATGACATGGGGTATGATCGTGTGCAAGTCTTAGGATATATAGTCATTAAATGTGCCCAATCTGAATAGGGTTGAAGGCAGTCTAAGGTCCTCCACCAATCGTTTGGGGAATGAGCAAATGGCTTCTATTGCAACCTCAAACGATTAGTGTACCTTAAATCAGGAGAAATCTCAAGCTTTTACCAATACCTTGTCTTAGGGGTTTTAGACCACCTTTATTGACACTTTCCAATCTGAAAAAACCAAGCGTCAGGAAATATATTGTTCCTAATAGCCAAATATAACAAAAGTATGGTTACAGAACAAGGCTATTTACAACAGTAATTGATGCCTGCAATGACAACCATACTGCAAACACAGTTGTGTATCCATTACAGTCCATCAATATAAGAAAAACGAGCCTCCAGCTTTCATACTCATTTTTCTCATAATCTACTATAATGAAATAGATAGACAAGTAGTCAAATGCTACAACAACAATAAGCCATTCTCCACTATGCGAGTTTGGTGACAAGTGACGTGGATCATTTTAAGTTATTTAAGTTCTATCTAGCAAACATGAAAAGTTTCAGCAAGACCAAGGCAATCTACCTGATTGAATGATTCTCCGGGTTTGCAGTCAACAGCCATATCCATACGTGCAACAAAGAAATGCTGATGAACTGGTGCATAAAGACCAGGTGCAATCATTGTACCATATTTTCGAAACTCCCCAGGTAGCAAAGCTCCTAAGCTGAGGATTCCAGTAAGTTTAACTTCAGCTTCAATTTTTCCATCCTGTACACAGTATTCAATTTACATGTCATCCCAACTTCCAACAACATAATTATTTCACTAACATTAGTTACAAGAATCCTGGCTTGGATTGCAATCTTTCTATCATATCAAAGACGTAAATTCAGACATAAAAGACAGGACTGGAAAAGAGATTTTTTGTCCCAAGGTTAATGCATCTCCGCTCCCAGATACCCATAACATGAATGAGAAATCAAATATTGCATCACTGAATGTGTAGGGAGGCAATTCGAAATATTTCTTACAATAGGTACTTAGCTTTTGTAACATCTGAAAAATATCAGAGGAGATGCATGCAATCAGATAAACAACCACACCAATTAAATACGTCATGCACACAGTATAGGGTAAATTTATTTCAGTTTTGGACTTACTTGGTAAAAGTGCCAGAAGAATCCATACTCATAATTCGCCACAGTACATATGAAAGACACACTTAACCGTCTAGACCTCCTAACTTCTGCCAATCCTGTTCTCCAGTCTTGATGCTTCCATAGGATCCCATGATCCTCTTCATGTAAGCATATACAATTTTCAATAGTGTCGACCCCTCCAGTGAAATTGACCAAATAAGCATTGAAGTACTTAATGTAGCCTAAACAATCACATCCCTGCAGGATGATTTATGTTCCGGGAAAAATGCAAAGTCAATTAAAAAGATAACAAAGTTAATATGAAGGGGCTCATATTCATTTCACTACTGAATTAGTTCCAGACCTTCTTAAGAGAATGTGCATTCTTCCCAAGGCCATCTTCACCAGCATCAAAAGCATTTTTTCTGTAATGTGGGTCATTTGGATCTCCATAAGGCACAACCATCTCCACGAAGCTCAGCCTATGAGCTACAGGTCTTCTACCACGACTACCATCAACATAAGCAACAGAATGTATAACAAGGCCCTCCCTTGGTGTGAAGCCAATGCGGAAATTCCACTTCAAAACAACCAATACAAAGATGAGATTCAACAGAAATTCACCGTATACAACTACAAAACCAAAGCGTGAAATAAAGAAATAAGATTCACCTTCTGCCACGCTACATAATGCCCATTAACACGAAAACTAGGACCTTCAGGCTGAATTATTTGTAAGGGCTTGACATCACTCCGGTCAACACCACCTCTGGTTTCACCAGCAGTATAGTTCCTTAATGGATCGGCTGGAGGTAGGGGAACAAGTTTACGATCCTCGAACTCAATCACCACCATGTTCTGCATATCAACTAGTATGTGAATGCCCTCAACTGGACGTGCATAACCATTTTCCATGGGGCAGTCACTCTCAGTTCTACAGAAAATAAGAGGCTTGGCGAGTCTTCGACTTGGAGCATCAGCATCACCATAATAACCAGCACACCTGAAGAGATAATGCAATAGCTAGGATAAATAAAAAAACAAAAACAAATGCAAGATGTAAAACGACACAGGTCAAGTCAACACACCACGCATCAACCATAACGAGATCCATGTCCTCAATACCCCTTTTCTTCATAGCCTCTCTAAATAGTGGAAATTCCTTCACAGCAGCTTCACATTCAGCATACTCACTTGCATCCTAATTTTAAGACAAGATAATATCCATGATGAAGTTATTGCAAGAGTGGAAAATGCTAAATAAAGTGAAACAGTGAGAAAAAGGAGTCCAGAGGTCAAATTAGATCTCTATATTGGTTGGATGAACATCAACTACTCTCTGGACGCTGCATGTTCTAGCATCAAGAAGCCAAATGAAGATTTTTCCAGAAATTCAGAATTCAGAACCAGACAGATTTGTGCCATTGATTGACTTAGTATCAAAGTCCATAAAACAACTTAATTGATGACATACAAACCCAGCACCCTCCTCCAAAAGAAGCATAGTTACAATTACACGTCTTGATTAATAGTCATTGTCAGAGAAACTCGTCCAAATGTTTTCTAACTCCAGACATATCGGGGAAAAGAGTACAAAATAGCTCAGCATTTAATAAAATAATTCCCATTTTCAAAGGAGCAACTTAGAAATAACTTTCATGATGGTATAAGCGGCCACATATCCGGGAGTTAATTAGAAAAAGTCTCGAACATTCTTTCATGGTATTATCACTACAGCTTGAAAGCTGTACATGCAAACATGAACGAAAATCAAACGAAGACTACTCACCATTGGAGGCTGAACATCAGGAATAATCTTTGATGAGATCACTTTTCCTCGGTGATGTCCACCTCTAGTTGCTGCATGCACTTCTGATAGCTCCACAATCCATACACTCGTTTCATTGGACTTCTTATTGTAAACAACAAACCTAGCTCGCCTCGGAGGGAGCTTGGTGGGAATTACAGGTCCACCCTTGGTTCTGGGGAGTAAGGAAGGTTGGAATGGGGGGAAGAAGTAGGCATCCGCCAATGCAACAACATGTTTATCAGGTTCCAACAAAACCACTTCAACAAACCGCATGCCATCCCGGATCTAAAAGTCAAAAATAGAGATGAGCAGCTCAATCAAACGATAAGACTAGCATAGAACTCCTAAAATGAGAGCAATTAGACATAAGAATATGATGTATGTAGACGACTTTGTGTAAAGAAAACAATCTGATTTATAGTAAGACCTCAGGTGTGGATCCTGCAGCTCTAACCGTCGCCACTGCCACAGAAATTTCTGCACTAGATAAAGGGTCCAAAGGGTGACTAGTCTGAGCCCTTTGCATGACTGCAACACCTGCAGAAGCAAAACAGTGACGGTGTGGACACTTTAAGGAATGACCGAAAAGAGAGAAAAAGGGTTGATCCAATCTTTATCAGAGTAAATGTAGCCAGATGCCTCCTACCTACTATTGATTTTGTTGACCAGAAAAAACCAAGAACATGCGGAAAAAAAGTCCAAAGAGCACACAATGCAATTCCAAGAAAAGATTACACCAGCAAAGCAACTAGGCCATGCATCCATCCGCGCGTTAAAGAAATGTGACCGACCATTTTTCCATTTCGGATCCCCCAGGACTTAGAAGGTACACGATCATTAGAAAAGCCACCGAAACACTTGATATTTAATCAGATAAACCGATCACCTAGCAACCACCAAAACGCATCTTCACAGAAAAGTACCACCCATCAAGAAGAACGATCACAAACAACACAAGTACGAATCAAGATCACCCAGAAAACCAGGCCAAAGAAGCACAAGCCAACACAAAGAAATAGAACGAACGAACAAAAATATAAGACATGTACAAGAACCTTTCGTCGAAGCAGCTGCGGAAGGCTCGGGAAGCGAATCAACCGGCCGGATCACCGAAGCCTGCTTCGGTAGCTGGCCATCCCGGAGATCGGCGCCCGATGGCGCGCTCCAATCGGAGGCGGCGGCCCGGGGGAGAGGAGCAGCCTCCCTCGCCGCGCCGCCGCCCTGGAGGCGAGAGGAGGAGAAAGGCGTCGCTTTTTGCGGAGTTGAGGCCATTGTAGAGGGTTCGTGATCGCTCCTAATCCACCGTTGCACAGAGTCTCCACGCAATCTACTGACATACAGCAAGAACTCTCCGCCACCCTCTCTCGCTCGCTCGCCGACCCACCACCCAAAGCTCGAATCTTTTCTCACGGAAACTTCAAGAACTCGAGGGGAAACGAAACCGGGGGGGAGGGACGATAAAGGAGAGAGATTTATTCAAGGAAACGAGAGATGCCCGTGATCCGAGATGCGCTGATATCCATGAACCAGGGACACCGTCAAAAATGTGAAAATACAGATCATACGACGCATGGGGAGCAACGGGTGGCTGCTTTTCTGCCTGCGCTAGGACGAGCGAGAAGGAAAGAGAGAGAGGGGCTGGACTTATATACATGAAAGAGCAAGGACACCACGTGCATTGTTCCCACTTGAGATCTTTTTTATGCCTAAACTTTACTGATTTTTTTTGGCCTTTTTTTGGGTTTTTTTTTTGGGGGGGGTTGGGTAGGGATAATGCTGGGTTTGGATGGAGAGAGAGAGAGAGAGAGAGATAGAGAGTTTGATTGAAAAAGATTCAATTTTTACTTTCTTTTCTTAGTCTTCACTTTATATACATGAAGCGTCTTATCAAAGGGGACCCAATAAGATAAGTAAAGTGGGGGTTGGGGTGGGTTTTCATGATAGGGGCATCTGCTTGTGGTGGTAATGGACAGGCACCATCAGCCAAATTGTACTTGTACTCATTCAATGACATTTTAGAATGATAAGTCCATCTTGATTTGCTTATCTTAGCATAAGGACTTGAAAGGATCTTAGCCGCCCTCATTTTTGTACTAATCTATACAGGACTATTTGATCGAGTCGAATCGAGTTGAATACTTTGTTGAGCCGAGCTCAACTCCAGTATTTGGTACTCAATGCTCAAATTTGAGCTCCATCGAGTATTGATTTTCCTACTTGACCTCAAACTAGATTAAAAAATTGAAGTACTAGGCTCAATTACAATCAACAAATAAATAAAAAATGTCAATATCATAAAAAACTCTAAACTAATATACTTATGACTTACTCCAAATTAATTTTTGAAATGTCAAAAAATTTAAACCAATACATCTATAACAAATTTACTTCCAATTTACACATCATTAAATGTAAACTAATTTCATATTTAGGCTATTGAAGACGCCCCTATGATTGATACACTACCTAATCTGGATATATACTTGACTGTAAAAGGACAGTATGGAATGTGAGAAAGGAAAATCTCTTGATTAAGGAAATGATTTTCCTCTTATGGTATGATATGAACGTTATACCATCACACAGAGTATCAGAATTTTCTAAAATCATTCGACCATAGAGCATGTCAAAATTGGCTCCCTATGTTTTACCAAAAATCGAAAGGTGCACATTTGTCCAACGATGTGTGTGCCCTTCAAGTTATCATCTACGCAAGCCTAAATCTTTGGCATCTTTCTGATAATGTGAACCCAAGTCTTAACAGGTTATCTTCCCTCATGATTATGCATAATTTCCCGCAATACATTTTTGTGATTTGAACGGGTGAACCTCTTAGAAGGTAATTTTAATGTAGCCGATTTATGATCTTTTGTAATCAATTTGGCTCACACACCCGCTATTCTACGTAATTGTCCACCCTCTTTTATGTGTGATTTTCCTCTGTAAGATATTTGAAGTACGAAATTAAAGCGTGCAATTCTTAATTTCCAATTATTTCGAAATAAATAAATGATTTGAATAATATTTTACTTCTAAAAATGATATCTTGTATAGGTTCAACTAATTAATTAATAAAAAATATTTTTTGCTCATTTAGCTTAGTAAGTAATATAAAAAATTATTTTTAAAATGCGTTTTCAAATCATCCATTTTATGCACCGAAATCAATTAAAGAATGCATTCAAGGGTAAAACAATTGAATTAGCCAATAAAAAAGGTAAGACTATCGAAAAGCATATAATTTAATGTGAAATCATGCTACGGACCCCACTCCTTGTCCCAGGTGTACCAAGTCCACTTTTCGAAGTCATTAAGGTGCTAAAAGCATTTTGATCTCCATATTGTTCACCAAATTTCGTAAGAAAACTCAAATTGTTTGGATAATCGTCCTTGGAAGAAAATCATCTTCTCATATCAAATTACTTTAGAAGTCCAATTTGCAAAGAGCTAGCTCATAAATTTCAGTGGGGATTGCTCATATCATGCGGAATTCCTATTTTCAATTAATGTCATCCACTTGATCTCATTGAAATGCAATTTATGCAAAGATGCCATTCATATCTACTGTATCTTGACAATATTTCTTTGGTTTGACTAGTTTTATCAAATGTGCTTATCGAAGCTTGGCTACAAAGCACTGGTACGGCATTTTTAATCGCAAGAAAAGAAGAGTCTTTACCTACCTAAGAAAAGTCAGATGTCATGATTCCTGGGGTCATCAACAAAGATTACTGAGTTAAAATCATAAGTCAAGCTTTTTAAAAAGTGGAGAAGACACTACCAAATACTTAAAGAAAAAATGCCCAACATTATCTTCAAAAGAAAAGGAAATATGATATAAATGACTCTTAAATTTTAATCTAATATGTAATATTATTTCTCAATTTTTAATTTATTCAATGTGATTTTTAAATTATGATTTAATATTTTTATATAATTTAAAATTTATATTGAACATTTATAAATATTTAAGGGATCATGTTGAATAAATTAAAAATAATGACAATGAAATTACATATTAATTCAAAGTTTAAAAATTTTATTGAATAAATTAAAAAAAAAAAACTTAGAGGGATAATTCAAAAAAATTATGTCATTATTCCAAAAGGAAATATATGAATAGGTGCATCGTAGTCCGCGACATTATTATTGCTTCCTAATCACCTTTTTCTTTTTCACTTCCCCATCAATGTCAATGGTCGTGAGAGAGATCCTTTGTTGATGGTGGAACCAAATAGACACCCACTTCACTAATATTTTAATCAACTTTACATATCATAAAATGACAAAAGCTGAGTCATCATCTTTCCCACCTACCACCACCAAAATTATTTTAATAATTTTTATTCCGCATGTATAAAAAATTTTAAAGTTATTGCCTCACCTTGGACATTGATCCGTACTGTTACTTGCTCAAGTACAAAACTTTTGAATGCTAACGTGAATGTGACGTGGGAGATTTGGACGCATTCGTGGCGAAACCATGTCTCAATCCATCATCTCTTTGTGGGAAAATTTGCGAGTTGATGAAAGATTGGCACATAAAAGATGACGAGAGAAAGACCTGAATTGACCCCCAAATAATGTCCCCTCGAATCCAATGCACTCAGAGAAGTGTGATATAACTATTCTAAAATTCGATTTAATCTGATAAGGCGAGTATACTTTTTAATTTTATAGAAGAAAACTTTTCTCCTCTAAAAGAAAAAATAGGGTCATGCCAAAACATCATGTCCCTATCCAAGGAGGGAGGGAGATAAAGTAAAACCCGAATTGCCTTTATAAAAATAATAATGAAAATGAAGTGGGAAACCCTAGTGATCTTTCGGGGTTGCTCATGTTTAACCAATTGCAATTCTGCTTAATGGATCAAAACGTATCGGTGGGAGGTGACGGGGTTGACTCCTTTTGTGGAGTGACAGGGTACATCATGCTCATTTTTGTTGCTCCAATTCAATATGAACTTTATCATCTCAATGTTGTATAGATGACACATCGATCGTAGCACTAATGATGGGTCCACGAATGATGCAATACAATACCACTATACCAACACGTCAAGATTTGTCCCTACAGTCTTTGAAAGACTATCCACTATTTCTTGTTAATCCACACAATTTTAAAGTTAGGGCTCTTGTTGAATTCCTCATCCTCACCTTGATCCATTCATTGCCATGTCATCGTTCACTATGTCATCACTCCTCATATCATATAGGAATTAATATTGAAGTTATAGAATATATAAAAATTACTTACGTATTAAAAGAGAATAATGTCAAAAATATCCGATACGGATCTGAATTGAAAATGGGAAATGTCATGAATGATCACATTGGAATCAACAATTATGGGATTGTCCATAAGATTTAGCATACTTGCAAATATAGAAATCATAAATTAGTAGTTGTGTGCGATATGACGTCTTAATAAAATTTTAGATAGAAAGGTAATGAAAGTAATTTAAGTTTCTGTTCAAAAGTAATATATGAGCACACCAACAAATACCAATCGTCCCTAAAAGTGGGGAGACCAAAAGCCATGAATCAATGACCGTACTCGACAATTCCCATCAGATTCAGAATTGAAATTTTTGCCCGAAGGACTTATATTTTTCATAAAACCCCCGAGGAGACTTGTGGAGTTGCTCTTTTGTTCTTCAATCCATTGAAGAGAGAAGAATTGAGCGCGGGTGGGGGTGGGAGGGAAGGGGAGGCTATTTTTTTCTCTTTTTTGGGCGGGGTAGGCAGGAAAGAAAAAGTTGGAAGACCAATTTTGCTTTTTGGTCATGAAACGAATGGCCTAAAACTAAGAGCGCCAAGGAGGAGCCGATTCTAAAAGAAAGTGCGGTCCGATGTCACGTTATGCAAAAGCCGAAAAGTGGGAAACCGTGGGGCGGTGGCTCCACCACCTTTCGTTGACCCTCTTTATGTTATCAGCGCAAAAAAAGCCAGAAAGTTTGGGGACCATCACCCCGCCGGTCGATTGAAACTGAAGCGAAGCCAAGGATCGATGACCACTTCCCATTGTCGCCATGCAGCTTTCGGACACAGTCCACAATCCGGTCCTGTCGCTGACAAGATGTGATGGCGATCGCTGTCTGTGGCCCATGTCAAATAAGTTGTAGCTTGTATCAGCTTTTTTTCTGGTCTTTGACATCCTACCATCCCTGAGGTGACTTCTACAGATGTTGGTGTTTCCATCTGTACAAGTCGCCATTCGAGTTAATGGAGAGCGGTTTGATGGTAAAAGGGTATTAGTCTTGTCAAACTAAGTGCGTAGTCTCGGTCCGTGGTGGAAGGACCCGCACCCGAGCCTTGTTAGACTCGGTAGAAGTACTCTTATGCACCTACGTTGCTCTACTCGCGTGGATATCGGCCCCCCTATGTTATGGAAGAATTGGACTTCTTACCGGGCTGGTTTATTCATCTCATCGCTAGCCATTCTTGGAGTATTTTGCCTCTTACTTGCAGGGCCCTAATGCCACCACGATTCATTACAATCGCTTCGTGTGAGAGAATTCCTCATCTCAGTTAAAACCCAGAAAACATCGCTCTGCCCCTTGCAGCGTGTTTGGTTACAAGCTAAACTCCATTACAAGTCCATCGCACAGTTTTTTTCTCCAGCCACAGAGACGAGGCAAGAGATTGGAACAATTCTCTAACCTCCATCACGGTAACAGTCGTAATAGTGTACCAGCCAAGGAAGAGAACAGATGGAGATCCAAAAGTGTCGGACAATCTTTGTGTTCTGTAATTGTTCGTCTGTTGCTATCACAGTTTCAAATGAAGGAATCCAAAGATCCCGACTACTGCATCAAATAAAGTAAATCCATCCACACCCTGTTCTATTACAAACGAACCATCAATCCAACCCTTAATTTTATCACATCTGAACCGTAAATGCAACCCAACGCATGTTGTTTGATCTGAGATGCAATCGGGAAAGCTATATGGCAGCCAAAAGACCATCTTGCATTTCCACAAGGGAAGAAGGGTCATGTACCTCATTTTTTACAAAGGTATTGAATTGACAACAACTCTGAGGTCGATGGCAAGGTGGTCTTGTTCCTGGCCTAAAGAGAGATTCTGGTCGGGGACCATTTGACAAGCCACATCAACGTAATTTGGTGCACAAACACATGAAAGAACTGCTGCTACTACATTGTCAATGATACAGAAAGTATGATACACAGAAACATGAAAGAAATTCAGCAACTATAATATCCTAAAATAATAGAGTAGGATCCAGACAGCTTGTTCAGCACTAATTCTAACACCTTCATGAAAACAGACATGGTCGTTGGTGGCTGAAGGGACAAGAAATCACGCATATTGGCTATCGGAGAGATAAGGTGTGTGGCCAACAAACACCAACCAGGACACAACCTAAATTACCAATGCCTCCTTCCACCACCAAGAGGAATTGTATTGGATCCAGAGATACGGCCCCTGTTTCCAAACCCTCGATGTCCTCTTGAGCGAACATTGTTGCCTGAACATATAACGTCAAAAGGAACAACTGGTCATAACCTAACAAAAACCAGAGAGAGAGAGAGAGAGAGAGAGAGAGAGAGGTTACCGGCTCCATAAAAGGAGGCTGAACGAGCCAAGTCAGATAAAGCTGGAGGGATAACTTGCCCCGCATCTTGCAAGATTTTAAGAAGTTCCCCAGCAAACCTTGAATTAGAATCAGTGAAGAAGGTGAAGGCAGTGCCCTTTGCTCCAGCTCGGCCAGTTCGGCCAATTCTATGCACATAATCCTCGAGTGTCATTGGAAAATCATAGTTTATGACACATTTTATATCCTTGACATCTGCATCATTAAGTACAAAACAGTCAGAAAAGAATCTATCTTAGAGTTTCAGGAGGGGAAAATGGAAGAAAAAAGGCAAGCACCCCTTATCCCTGCACACCTAAAACTCAGAGAGCAAACTTATGACGACATATATGCATCACTTAAATGTGCCCACCTTAACCTGGCAGGGATAAGGAGAATCTCCACCATCACCAATCCATTTCCAACCCCAAAATAAGCATGAGCGAGTCAACCGGGCTGCCACGAAAACCAGCTTCCTAATAGTGAATGGGGCAACTATTATTCAAATTAATTAACTTGAAAAAGACAGGAGCCATGCAATTTCAGGCAACTCTAGCAGTTGAAAAATTTGCATGACCCAAGTTTCTGCCTCTATAACCCCTACACATATGGTCAAGCAAAATGCACTTTACCAACATATTAGGAATATAAACCATGATAATCCCTATATCCTAGGAAAATCAGCTATAAGCATCACTTAATAACTTAGGTGGACATTCTGTATAATACACTAGTGAATGCCAGATGAGAGAACCATGCTTCCCATCCCACTTTACTTCAATGGCAAAAAGTATCAGGCTCTTGTAATCTAAGGAAACTGGAAAGCAGCCGGCCAACTCGCCTACCTTGAAAATTTCAAGCCTATATGAAGAGACCTATGAACCTAACACACAGTGATCCTACCAAGACCCCTTGCAGCAACATCAGTGGCAGTCATTATGAGACTTCTGCCACTCTTAAATTCAGCCAAGACCCATTCCCTCTCAGACTGGCTTTTGTCTCCATGTATAGATAGAGCTGGCCATCCATCCATCCTCAGCTGTTTTGTCACATGATCACATCCCTTTTTTGTTTCTACAAATATCAGAATTCGACTCCCATCCATAACTGCTTTCAGTAGTTTGATCAGCCTGCAGCAGCAATAGATGCTCAGGTATTTGACAGAGAGCCAACTGTCATATAGCAGATATAGCCACCAAAGACAAACCTGCTGTACTTTTCACTGTCTTTTATTACTTCCACAATTTGACTAATAGATTGGTTTGCTTTCAGATCTGGGGATCCGATGATAACCTAAATAAGACAATATCAAGAAGGTACTAAAATCAGTGAACATTCATTTCCATCAAAATGTTACCCCGCGATAGATAAAATCTCAAACCTTATACGGATTGGTCAAGAACTGTCTCGCCAGAGCTCCAACCTCCTTCGGCCATGTTGCACTCCACAACAATGTCTGCCTATCTGGTCGTATCTGCAAAATCTCCAAAATTCCTCACTCAAAGCAATGACAAAAATTTACAGGAACAACTAAGCATGCGCATGTCATGACCTAAATCTAGTGTCTTGGATTTGAGCAAATAGTCCCCCCCACCAAAAAAAAAAAAAAAAAAACCCAAAAAAATAAACACAAAAATAAAACAATAAGTAAATAACAAATAAATAAAAACAGAGACATAAAGAAATCATATAGAAGACTTACTTGAGTCAAAATCTTCCTTATCTGAGGTTCAAATCCCATGTCTAGCATTCGATCCGCTTCATCCAACACGAGATAAGTCACTCTCCGTAAGTTTGTCTTATATGCTTCCAACATATCTAAGAGACGACCAGGTGTAGCAATGACGATCTCAACACCTAGAACACACAGAAAATTAAACCACCAGCTTCCCCAACATAAGAACTGGAGCAAATAGTAATATAAATACTAAAGAAAACAAGTCCTGTACCCTTATTAAGATCATGAATTTGTGGTCCCTTAGGGGCGCCACCATAAATGCATGTACTCCTGATACTGATCTTTGCTTTTGATCCGATTGAGCCAAATTTCATAGCTTCCTGTTGAATCTGCACTGCCAATTCTCTAGTAGGTGCAAGCACCAGGACAATGGGACCATCCCCTCTAACTGAAGTAAATGTAACAAGAATGTTCAGTGAGAGCGAAAACAATGCAACAAGTAACCCACCAGGAGAAAGGTTACCGATCCCAACCTAAGGGTGGCTGTGCACTGACATGCACCAAAGCCGGTAGCAGATAAGCCAGAGTCTTGCCAGAACCTGTCTCAGCAATTCCGATTAAATCCCTACCCTTTAAAGCCATTGGCCATCCCTGAGATTGGATGGGCGTTGGCTCAACAAACCCCAAATTCGCAATCACATCAAGGCAGTAGCCTATCACAAAAAACAAGGACGATTCGAACAACATTAACCTCAACCATTGGTAGACAAAAATGCGATCTAAAAGTAAAATCCTAACAGACCAAGATAACAATACCAGGAAAACTAGCCTCTTGGAACGTTCGAATAGGCTTGGGAACACCGTCCCCCTCGATGGTAATATCCCTTCTTGCACGGTAAGTCATGACTTCATGCTCAGACATTGCAGCCACCATAGGACTCTCCACGTACAAATTCTTCTCAAACGGCACCAGCTGGTCGAAATTCGGCTTTGGAAAATCAAACTTATCGTGATCCCTCTGCGACGACCAGCCGCCCCCTGCCTTCCACCTCTCCCACCGCCACGGCCAGCACCAAAACTCCTATTCCCATCATGTCCTCCATACCCTCCACCGCCTCGGCCACCCCTTCCGCCTCGGGCTCCACCTCCTCCTCCTCCTCCTCGGCCCGATCGACCTCTCTGGCCACCCATATACCCATCGGCCATCCCTCCGCCGCGACCGATCTCGAATCCTCCGGGCGGAGACTGGAAAGACGGGTATACGGAGCCTCCCATGCCCGGAGGCGGACCTTCATAAGGACCCTGGCCGCCGCCGCCGCCGCCGCCGTAGCTCGGGGCTGCGTAGACCGGCGGTGCCCTCGGCGGCACGAAATCGCTGCAATCAGAAATGAACAAAAGCCGTGTAATCCACGAAACAACACGAACCAAACCGCTGGATGTTCCAGGTAACGGTCCGACGACGAGGGTTTCAGTTCGGGGCAATATCGGAAGCGTACCTTCTGCGATGGCGGAAAGAGGTGGGGTCCGAGTATCTCGGGTCGGTCGGGTTCATCCTCGCGAGCGCCGCCGCAACGTCGAGGCCGGTGGTGATCGGCGGAGGCGAATTTGGGGGCAAAAGCTCGACCGCCTGCCTTCTGCTGCTTCTCTCTCCCTCTGTGCCTCCGTTGATTCGATGGCTAAAGTGCGAATTAGGGTTTTCGTTTGAATGGGGGAAAAGGGGAGAAGCGGGCCCAGCGCTTATAAGGAACGTGAAGATATTTTTGGGCTTTCAAATATGACGTCAGCAACGCGCCTCCGTGGGCTACAGCATATGGAGATATTTTATTTCTGACGTCATGTTCGATGAGTTCTCGTCTTGCTTGCTCGCAAATGACCATGCTGGAAGTCAGATTAGAAATGTCATAACATGGCGCTTATTAAGGCTGCGCAGGATGAAATTTCTATTTTTCTGGTACTTTATTGTCTTCCCAAAAATAAGTTTGGTAGAAATATGTTTCGTATCGTAATTTTACTTTTTCTGAAATTAGAAAATTATTTATTTGTGAAATAAAAGTGAGAATTAAAAACTTTTATTATTGCTCGCTCTTGTCACCACCTCCGCCTGCCCGTTGGCCACCACCATCCCCTACCGCTGGCCATCGGCCCCTCATTGCTCTCCGAAATGAGAAATATTTTTATTGTTATTAAACATCTACTTTGTCTCAAAAATTTGTCCAAAGAATAGAAATACAAAATTCAATTTCTAACTAGAAATTGATTTTTGGAACAAAAATTTTATAATGTGTAGCCTAAAACTTTTTGGTAGATCATTTTAGGATTGTATTGAAGAAAAAATGATTTTTTTAATGGTACATTTGGTAATATTTTATTCCGAATAACAATTTTCATTAAGAAATAGTCTTTTCCATTTTTGTTCCCCGGGCGATTTATGAGTATTCGAACTCGTTTGTCAACTATATAAAGTTTCTATCCTCAACGACCAACTAGAGAAGGAAGAAGAAGGAAAAAAATTACTTGTTTTAGAAATGGTTGGCCATTCATCTTTTCCAGATAATAGAAAAATTAGTTAACGTTACCAAACGGAATTCTATTTTTTTTTTGTTCTAGGTAATAAAAAAATAGAGAAATTGAGGTATAAAAACGTCACCATATAGGCCTAAATGTCTCTACAACAAATTCGAGCGAGTCTTCCTAGTTAGCATTTTTAATAAAATCTTAATTCTTATGAAAAAGAGATGGCCACCGTGGAGAACCATCTCCATGGCCACTCTTTCCACGTGGAAAGAAGGAGGTGGGAAATTCAAATCACCATCCTCTTAAAGAATTAGGGTACAAAAAGAGCCCGTTTGGTTCAGTTTTGGGAAAATGTTCTTGGAAAAATGTAAAGACCTTTAGGGCGTGTTTGACAACGATTCTACTTCACAAACAATTTCGATCGAAATTATTTTCTTTTATTTTGCTCTCGAGAACAATTTATAAGTATTTAAGGTTTTTATAAATTGTTTAAAATTTTTATTTCGGGAATAGAAATACATTTGATAAAAGTTTTCAATTTTTTGATTATTTTAATTTTTTAGTACCTTTTGTTATAATTTTCTTATATTTCTTTTTCTTTTTCTCTCCTTCTTCCTCTTTAGTGGCCAAGCAAGATCTAGCAACCTCACTGGAGGCTCGCCTAGCCACCAGTGAGGCTCGACCTCACTTAGGCGACACTGGCGAGGCCAAACCTCGCATCGGCTGGCGAGGCCGAACCTCGTCGGTGGCTGGGCGAGCCTCGCCTCACCCAAATCTGGTTCTATCGGTGAGGCTTCGCCTCACACCTACCAGAAGCAAGTCAATGCTATCATAAGCGAGTTGCAAAGGCTTTTAATCGCAAAGTTCGACCCAGACACTCCCAAGAAGGCGACCTCGTGCTAAGGAAAGTTTTATCTATCATACCGGATCCACGTGGGAAGTTCACTCCGAACTACGAAGGACCATATGTTATCAAGAAGATACTGCTTGGGGGCGCGTTAGTTTTGATAGAGATGGATGGCCAAGAACGCCAAAGCTGTAAATGCCGATTCGGTAAAGAAGTACTTTCCATGAATGAAATCAGGAGGCCTTAGAGCCCTTTTCAATACGATCCGAGTCACTTAGATCATAACATGCATATCATGCACATCACGCATTTCATGCATATTTGTGTATATATTTTTGATTCGCAGGACCCCGATGATTTTCAAGAGGAATTGCTAGTCATATGACTTTTTTCGAGGTAATCGTTAAATGTCTAATCGGTGACACTAGAGATTCTGGGTTCTGCGGAACCAGAGATTCTGGGTTCAATCCCCAGTGGAGTCGCCATTTTTTTCTTTTTTTTATAATAGTTTTTCATTTTTTATTTTTCATTTATTTGTTTTTCATTTTTTTTCAATCACATAGACATACGCATAATGCCTCATAGTGAGGCCGAGCCTTGTCGATAGGCGTGAGGCGGAGCCTCATCGATAGAACCATATTTGGGCGAGGTGAGGCGAGGCTCGCCCAGCCACCGGCGAGGTTCGGCCTCGCCAGCCGATGCGAGGCTCAGCCTTGCCAGGGTAGGGCGAGGCCAACCTCGCACCACCTGGGTGAGGTCGAGCCTCGCCCAAATCTACAAGGCCAAGCCTTGCCGATGGCCAAGCTAGCCTCCAGTGAGCTTGCTAGACTTTGCCTTGGCCTAACAGGGCTTCGGCGAGCTCGCTGGACCTCGCCTAACCACTGGGCATTGAAAAGTGCATTGGAATGCAACTTTGAGGGAAACACTATTTGCTAAACATACATTTGAAAAGTCTTTTGACGTGCCAATTTTAGTTTTTAAGTTTAATTTGTTTAAAATTGAAACAAATGATCATCTTAAGGAGAGTAATCATGCCCAGTTAGAGCCGTGTTACCGAAGGGAAAGAACAAAACTTGGGTCCCAAATGGTGGTATTGCCTTTTTAGTTGAGCATTTTGTCAAACGTTTGGCGTGTGTAGTGACGTGCATCCTAATAACACAGTTTCGAATTGAAGAAAAGAAACAACTCTCGAAGAACATCAACAGCACTAAGCACATAACAGTCCCATTCAACGCAACCAAAGTGGCATTTGATTTAACAGAACACTAACAACAACCCAACTAATAAAACAAATTTTCTTCAACCCCTTTGCTAGACCTTCAATATTTTACAAAAAACCCTCAACCCTTGACTAGTGAACCCTAAGAAGATCTCAACTCAGCCTCTAAACCCATACAGATTCGGCCCTACCACTTGAGCGCGTACACAATGTCCATTGCCGTCACAATCTTCCTCTAGGCGTGCTCACTATAGGTCACGGCGTTGCGGATCACGTTTTCCAGGAAGATGTTGAGGGCGGCGGGCATGAGGGAAAGTGGCGTGAGGAAGAGAACTCGAGGGCTGCCATGAGGGAAGAGAACTTGAGGGCAGCCGCAAGGGAAGAGAATTTGACGGTCGGGAAAGCTCTGAGTGAAGGAAAGCTGCGTCTCGGCGGCAAGAGAGAGTGAGGCCCAAATTTGAGCGGAAGAGGCGAGCAAAGAGAGAAGCATCTCTCAAGTTTTTTGTCCTAAAAGGGCAAAACTGGAATTACACTTGAAAAATGAGGGCAGGAGGGGAAAATGACAATTTTTCATAATACCAGGAGTTGCATTCCGAAAATGCTATTTTGTAAGGCACCTCCAACCCTCCATTCTCCTTGAAAATGTAATTGCATCTCCCCAAAACATTCCAAAAAATGAACCAAACGTCATTTACATTTGGTCAAACTCTTTAGAGCCTCAAAGTCCTTTTTAAATACTGAACTAAATAGGACCAAAGTTTTTAGTATGGATTTCGATTCTACGCTCTACAAAGAGATTGAGTAAAAGCCTAAATAGAAAAGGGGAAAAAAAAAGTGAAGATGACTTGGCCCTCATGCTAGAATTTAATTTTCTCTCAATCTCTCTTTAGACTCTCTGTCTCACTCTCTCTTTCTTACACGAAATGATTCATCCAAACTCAAAATATCATCAACAGTGAAACTCAAAACAGAATAGTCCCTCACCAAACTCAACATAAGAATTTTTCAGAAACAAATGATTATGACCCTAATGCATTCATTTGGGAATTCGAGTTGCCTTTAATAAAGAATTGACCCGCCGGGCAGAAGCGAAGGTCTGATCAGAAGCCTAAAATTTCAGAGAGATAGGGTGGCAATTTGTTGGAAAAGAAGAGGGACAGTAGCAGACCTTAGCACTCGAGTGAAGGATTTTTACATGGCAAATAGAATGAATTGCAAACAAATTTTAAATGGTGATAATCCAATTTTCTACTGTTCAAATTAGCAATGGCACTGAAGTGATGATTAAACGATCGTCTGCAAAATTTTGATACTAAAATGAGTATTGTATGAAATTATAATACTTTTAGTGTCGTTTTCTCAAAATTAGCCCAACCAATAAAGAATCGATATGTGGACCAACATTGGTAGAATTAAAGTGAAGTGGCAGTGACCTAATAATACAATAACATGGGCATTTACAAGATTTCACCATAATCCTCGTCGGAGCTGGCTTTATCATATTAGACTAAACTCGATTACTGCCTATCTGGCATGTTGGCTTCTCATCATGGATTGAAACTTGGTAGCAGCCAGTCGGCCGGATCATGAGCCTAAGATTAAAATCACCACAATGCCAAGAGTCCTGAGAGATATCTATTGGAACTAGCAAATTCTCTCTTTTTTTCTTGCTTACTTCATTGAAATTTGAAGCTCCTCCTTACCATATCCACATATTTCAGGAGGTGACTCGGTGGAAAACATGGAATATTTCTCAGCGGCCCCTCCGCCGCCTCTCCCAACCTTTCCTCATGGTGCGCCACCGAGGGTCGACCAAGAGCCGACCCCATCCAAGTGGCATGCTAAGTCGAGGCCAAGCTAGACGTTAAAGAAAGCCGAAGATGGAGGACACATAGGAGATTTATCTTGGCTCTGAGTTTTGAATTGCTTGAAAATTTCATAATAAGTAAAGGTGATACCTAGGTACAAACATAATTTTCTCGTATTCTTTGCAAAAAATTTAAACTTCCATGAAAAATTAAAAAAAAAAAAATCACGAGCCCCAAGATGTTTTGAGTTAGTGACATCCAAATTGTTTGAAATCCACAAGTGATTGGCCTTTCAAAGGATTATGATGGGATAGGATAAAGCTTGATAAGAAAAATCCCATGGATGGTAAATGTACACATATTCAATCCTGTTGAGTGTTTGGCACATTTCAAAATAAGATTGAAAAACAAATAAATTAAATCCAATTAAATTAAATAACTGAAAAAGGAAACACCCTTGATGTTAGGATTGTGGCCATAGTCACACCAATGGTCGCAATCGAAGACTACAACCACCAGCATTGCCTCTACATGGTGACATAAATTTGGAGATTTGAGACCATGATAAAGAGAGAAGGTGAGGGAAATACAGGATGACCACCAACATCGCATCACAGCGATTGCAAGTTAAGGTTATCGACAACGTGTGGGTCAAGGTTGTCAACAATGTCAAAGATCTCCAGCCTCTCCATCACCACCTTCACCTTGCCCCTCAAAAGGTCTGCATCCTCTATCAAGACTCTCTCATCATATGTTATCGTCGCTATTAACAAGGTAATAAAATTTAGAAGTCTTAAATGTTGATTAACGAGTTTAGGACCTTGGTTTTTCTACATCAAATTCCAACACAATCAAGAATTTGGTACCCTCACGCAAGGTGCGGGAACCATAGCCTTGAAGTGGTTATAATTTCTTCAAGCTCGTTAAAAAATCGTGAAATTAAATTAATAACAGCCTGTTTTTCAGTTATTTTTTAAAATTTTTATTTATTCAATTCAAATTCATTCCATCCTCTCTAAAATTTCTCATCCGTTATTTCATCTAGATGTATTCAATCTGGAAATGTCCCCAAATACTAGATAATAAAATTTGTTATTTTATTCAGACTTAAGCCCCTATCGAATCGTGATTTAAAAAGAAAAAGTTGTCATCTCTCCATCATAATTTCTCCTCGATCAAAGAAAACTTTCCCCGGGCTGTTGCCAGTCTCCCGGGGAAAAGAAGACCACAGGGAACAAAATCCTCGTCGTTTCCCGAGGACGATGCCGAGTGGCGGGATGACGTCAGCCCGATTCCTCTTCCTTCCTTGTCCTTTACCCACGAAACGAAACAAAAAAATTCAACGGAAAAATTCAGAAGATTCCTCGACCGAAAACGACGTAACGGCGGGTGTCCACACGGAACATGCTCCGCGTGTCGGCCCCCTCATTCGCAGTCTTCCACGTGTCCACCTCCACGTCCTCTCCCGCCACCGGAAGCGACCACCTTGGACAAGACAACACTAGACTTTTTTTTATTATTTTGGGGGTCATATTGTATAAGCTTTCTTATTTGCACTTTGAGGTCGCGGAGAAATAAATTATGAACTGTAAACATCTTTCTCCTTGATTACAAATATAAATCAATGGCTAATGCGTTAATACTACTTCTTGTGTGTCTGTCCGAGCAGGTTATTTATTTTTTGAATAAGTTGAACTCGAAAATCGACTTTGCATATTTTTAGACCTGAAATTTATTTTGTTACAAGTGTCATGTTTCAAGTATATTATTAAATAATTGTAATAATTCGCTTCTACAACATACTAATCACAACTTACATTTAGATACATAAACAATATAAAATATTAACAGGATAAATGTCTCAATTATAAAATGAAAATTCAAATTAGCAGTTCTAAATTATACATTCATCATTAGACGTAATAAAATGCTGTGAAATCGCACGAAGCATTGACAAAAAAAAACACAAAAACTTATATTCAAGTCTAAGTTCCACTTACCTAGAAAGTGCCCAACAAATTTTCATTGATCTGATTTTAAAATCATGCTCAACCCTAATAATGAGAATCCATGCCTCAACCTTAATCTTGATGGATCCATTCCAACTCGATTTTGGACACTAGGGATTCCAAAATGATCATTAGGCTTTTTTGGCCCGAGTATAAGCCTTTATTGATTAAGAAAACATTTTCCGTGACTCGTTTTCCTAAGCGATTCAAATGTCGGAAAATGTTTTCTTGAAAAATACTTCTCACAGAATAAAATGGGTCCAAAACTCGTATTTTTCATTGACATCCTCTCATTTTCGAGAATTGCAACGGAGGACGAGTTGTCCTTTTTGGGTGGGGGGTACTTGTCTGTCGGCGATTCCACAGGTTTAAGAGAAGTTGCGTCGGCTACGAACGCGACGCAGCCATCACAGGACTTGTGTGCAAATTTGCCATTTTTCACATTAGACCAAAAGTGTCGACAAAAAAAAAAAAAAAAACATAGGACCTGAGAAAAATTCAGGCATTTCGCTTTATCGGTCCCTCTCTCTCTCTCGTCCTCATCCTTCATTTCCACATATCAAATAAATCCAAATCAGCGAAATTCCAAATTTGAAAATCAAATAGAATTTGACTAATCCCAGCATGAAGACAATTAGGAGTGGCGTCGAGTTGGAAGATAAGAGTGACGTGACGAAAGGGGACAGTGATTTGAGTAATGTTCATCTATTTACTTTGCGAAAAAGAGTCATTAATTTAAACAATATTCTTTTGAAAAATCATTTGTGGTATTACGTGCGAAAATGAATTAATAAAAAATATTTTTATAAACTAATTATTTTGAATAATATAAATAAACATTTTAGTGAAAAATATATTTTTTGAATTTTTTTTTGCTGAAATAAATAGACCTATAATTTGATAGCAAGTTAGTCCTACGTATAATCTTAAACTGCTTCGTCTAAAATTTCACGTGAATTTCGACATCCTTCTAACATACAAAGAATGCAGTGACATATCTTTTTAGGCAGAATGGTCCCTAATGGGATGGCAACACTTTTCAAAAATCTAAAGAGAATCCTTGGTTTTATTGATTTTAGTAAAAAAATATTTTTATTTTTATATTTTTGTGAAATAAATAGACCTATAATTTGGCAGGAAGAGATTCCGGTCGGCGAGGAGACTCGTAGGAACTCGCAGGGGAAGGCGGCCGACGTGTGGTAGGTCCACGCGGCGTTTTATATGATTAAAAGGATGGCATCCACTACAACTTTTCTCCTTTTGTTTTCTTCTTTTTCAGTTTTGGAAAAAGCACAAATTGGTAAGATCAATATATAAAAGAAGGAGACCAGTATAGCGGGGGGACGACATATAAGTTCAACGAAAATTTGTAAAGAAATTTGCTAACGTGCAAAATCTACCATAGAAAATGTTACAAAAGATCCCTTTGCATCCCAAATAAAACGTAAGTGACCTTTCCATCAAGTGACATATTGAATTACAAGAGGAAATTTATCTAATCGATCCTAAATATATTATGCAAAAGCTAATTTGGTTTCAAATTTTTTAATTTAACTAACTCAGTGCTGAACTTTAGCATGGACTTATAAATTAAAGATTAAATTGATAAAATTAAAAAGCTTATGGTTGAATTAGTGCAAAGATTCAGGACGGGATTGTAATTTCAGAAACCTAAAAAGAGAATTCCGGTAAAACGCGAGGAAATTAGTGGGATTGTTAGTGGAAGTTCTTCTCTCTTCCCTCCCTCCTTATAAATAACCGCCACTCTCTCTCTCTCTCTACTTCCAACGGCTGAGAACTTCCCCACCTCGCTCCTGACAAATTCCTCCCCGCGAAGGAAACGATGGTGGTGGCGAATCAGGAGACCACGCCGCACTGGAGCTCCGCCACCGCCACCGCATTGAAGTTCCTCTGTAGCTATGGCGGGCAGATCCTCCCCCGCAGGCCTGACGGCCACCTTCGCTACGTTGGCGGTGTCACTAGGATCCTTGCCGTCGACCGTTCCATCTCTTACGCCGGTTCGTATCCCTACCTCCCCTCTTGCTTTCAATTTCGTTTCTGTTTCGATTTGATGCTTTGGTTTAGTGAGACGCGAGAAAATATATCTACGGCTGCAGAGCTAATGGCGAAGCTCGAGGAGTTCTGCGGCTCCTCTATCGCTCTTAAGTGCGAGCTGCCGAGCGGGGACCTGGAGACTCTAGTCTCTGTCAAGTCCGACGAGGATCTAGCCAATCTGATTGAGGAATACGACACGGCCTCGTTGAGATCGAGATCTTCTTCATCTTCCTCTCCTCTCGATGCGCGCCTCCAGATCAAAGCCGTCCTCTTCGGGCCAAGGCCACACAAGCCAGCGTCCTTGCCTCGGTCTCCATCTCCATCCGCCACCTTGAGCTTTGGCTCTATGATGTCATAAATTTCGATTCATTTCGGGATATATGAAATAGTTATTTTATCAATGCACTATTAGTCACATTTACTCTAAGCTGACCACTCATGAGTTAATTAATCTATTCAAAAAGGTAATTAAGGATTGATATGCATACCACTAGTGAATTCAGTTAAGGATATACCGCTTGACGGATCAAAGAGGAACGATACTACGTTGTTACAAATCAGTTAGCAAACATAAATAAATCGATTGAACAGAAGTACGTGGTCGGATTATAGATGATTCCGCACGACTACGATACTGACTGCGTATGACGTTAAAATGATTTCTTTTTTGGCTTTGTACTCAAGATGGACAATCAAATCCTCGCGATTACATGATAACTAAGGGTCACCCATGATTTGAAAAGTACAAACGTAAATTGAACAATTATCAACCACGGGTCAAACGCATGCAACAACCCATGTTTTACTTGCTATCATTTGAATGCAGACAATAAACAATTTATCCAATCCTTTGGTTTTCAAGGACAGTCGATCCACTTCTTCAAAGATCCCAGTGGACACTATTACTAGGATTTTGATTGTGCTTGCTCTTTATGCATGAAATTTGAAGATGTCGACGATAGGCCTTCTTCCAAAAAGAAGAAGAAAAAAGATACAATTTACCAAAGATATCTTGATGGAGATCCAACTATTAGACCCCTTGGAGAAGAAGATGATAAATACAAATTTATTGTCTCTTATGGTATGCCCAAACCTCCCAAGATGTCCTCTTCTCCATCCCCTTGCAAGCCCAAAAATCCCCTTGAACCATCACCTGCCAAATCCATGACCACTTTGCCTTTTTATAAGCCGATTCAAAAATGGGTATAAAAGAACTCCTCTTGCCCCCTTCACTTACCCAGACCAAGCATCCGTGTGCCTAAGTCCGAACCTCCTCCTGTTCTACCTAGCATATACATGTTTTCACATGATGATTTTCCTCCGCTTGTAGCCAAAGATTCTAAATCCATCACATGGAAATTCCCACCATTGGAAAAATTCTTTGACCCCCATCAAAGATACCAGCACTCTCCCAAAATACCTAATTCCACTGGCCTTAATGCACAAGGACAACATAAGCAACCCTTTACTGCTAAAACTGTCTTAAATTGGCAGATTGAGAATACTTTGCCCAAAATGAGCTTCTTGAAACTGTTGCTACACGACTTGAACGTGTAAACCAGAATATTGAATTATCTTGTAAAATGCTGAAAGTCTTCCAAAAGAGGCTTCATATGCTTGAAACCAAGCAAACTCCCCATTATTTAGAAGACCAATGGCTGAAAATCGAAAAGTTCAAAACACAGATCCAAATTCTCAAAAGCCAACGATCATTTCCCCTTGCCGATTCATCCTTTTTCCCCTCTCCTTCTCTACCATTGAAATCAGAATTTCTCCTCTTGGGGCATCTTCCTCGTTTGCTGCTGTCTTAAGCTTAGCTGCCCCTCCTCTTCAGAATAATTTCTTGATTCTTCGTGAGAAGCTTCGCAAGGTTAAGCAAAAACAAAAGAAATCATCGACTCTCACTAAGTCTTTGATGTCACCTCCTGGTACACCAGAACACCCTCCCGATGACTAACCACCAGGCACCTTGACTATTTCTAACCCACTTGAAACTTTCCTCCGACACTAGATCCCTTTAATTGTTGCCATCAAGCCATTCAAGACTAGATAGGTTGACACTTCTTCCGATAAATGCATGCGGAAGCTTCTCGTTTTTTACTAGTAGACCACTAAAAAGAAAATCGGTTTAACATTATTTTTGACCAGTAAACCTCTGACGTATAAGGAATGCAGTCTTATCAATCCGTTAATGAAATATCTTTTAGATAGGCAAAATGATCCTACTAATGTCGCAAGACACTTTCAAGAATCTAAAAAGTACCCTTGGTTTTATTGATTTTAGTTTATTTTTGACGAAACAAATTGACCTATAATTTGGTGGGAAGAGATTCTAGTCGGCGAGGAGATTCGTAGAACTTGCAGGGGAAGGCGGCCGACGTGTGGTAGGTCCACGCGGCCTTCCACACGTCGGCGTTTTCTTCTTTTTCTGTTTTGGAAAAAGCACGAATTGGTAGTAGAACTCAGTGACTTCTGACCAAAGACAAGTTATCGACAGTTGTAACTTATAAAAGAAGGAGATCAATATAGCGGGGGACGACATATAAATTCAATGAAAATTTGTTAAGATATTTGCTGTCTTTGCACATAATGAATATGTGCAAAATCTATCATAAGAAACGTTACAAAAGATCCCTTTGTATCTTAAATAGAACGCAAATAATCTTTCGGTCAAGTGACAATTTATTTAGTTGGTCCTAAATTTGTCCTACATAAATTAATTCGGTCTTAAACTTTTTAATTTGATCAATTTAAGTCTAAATTTTTGCACGAATTCACTAGTCATATTGAAATTTTGCGTTAAAGTTCAAGATTAAATTGATAAAATTTTAAAAAATTAGGATGGAATTCGTGCAAAGGTTGAGGATGGGATTGTAATTTTAGAGATCTAAAAAAGAGAATTTCGTGAAAAACACAAAGGAAATTAGTTGGATTGTTAGCGAAAAAAGCCAGCCTTGTCAAATGCTGGTCGCCCAAAAACAGAAACTTCCAAAATCGCCCCCCGCCCCTAAATCCTCCTCTCTTCCCTCCTTATAAATAACCGCTCCCCCCTCTCTCTCTCTCTCTCTCTACTTCAACAGCAGAGAACTTCCCCACCTCGCTCCCGACAGATTCCTCCCCGCGAAGGAAACGATGGTGGTGGCGACGAATCAGGAGACCGCGCCGCACCGGAGCTCCGCCGCCGCCGCGGCGCTGAAGTTCCTCTGCAGCTACGGCGGGCGGATCCTCCCCCGCAGGCCCGACGGCCGCCTCCGCTACGTCGGCGGCGTCACCAGGATCCTCGCCGTCGACCGCTCCGTCTCTTACGCCGGTTCGTACCCCACCTCCCCCTCTCGCTTTCGCTTTCGGTTCCGTTTCTGTTTCGATTCGATGCTTTGGTTTAGTGAGACGCGAGAAAATATATCTGCGGTTGCAGAGCTGATGGCGAAGCTCGAGGAGTTCTGCGGCTCCTCCGTCGCGCTCAAGTGCGAGCTGCCGGGCGGCGACATGGAGACTCTGGTCTCCGTCAAGTCCGACGAGGATCTGGCCAACCTGATCGAGGAATACGACGCGGCCTCGCTGAGATCGAGATCTTCCTCGTCTTCCTCTCCCCCCGGCGCGCGCCTCCAGATCAGAGCCGTCCTCTTCGAGCCGAGGCCGCGCAAGCCGTCGTCCCCGCCTCTGTCCCCGTCTCCGCCCGCCGCCTCGAGCTTCGGCTCCTCCCCTCGCGGGTCGCCCAGGGGCGGGGCCGGCGGCTGCTGGAGCCCCCGCCGGAGCTTCTCGCCGAGGTTCGTCGCCGGCGTCGGGTGCGGCGGCGGATCTCCGGCGATCGGCCAGTACCGCAACTTCTACGGTCCCGAACAGCCTGGAGTGGCGTGCGCTGCTGCTCACTGTCGCCGCAATTGCTGCCAATGACAAAGGCCAGGTCGCATCTCGTAGCAGTAGCATTAGTAAGGCCATGAAAATCGAGAAACTCACAGTTCAGTTCAAACACCAGTAGGGAATCAGAATGTTACAGAAAAAGGGACAGAAATAGATGATGACGATGGAGTCATGAGCTTTGGTTTTTTGAAGCCTTTGTGCTCTGTAGAGACTGCCTTTTTTCCTGGATTTCCGATTCGCGAGGGACAGAAAGATCCCCTTCCCCTCCGATTCTCGTCGTTGTTTCCCCTTCATCTCGTTCCTTCTTGGGTCCTTGAACCGAACCTTTGTTTGAGGCGACGTCTGGGTCGCGTCGGTTCGGTCTCTTCTCGTCGCTCGTTCCCCTGCCGGGAGCGCTTCCTTCGTGCCGAATGGCCAGTGCACGATCCTCGAGAGCTCGATGCGCGTTTCGATGCTATGGAGGGGGCTTGCCTGCTTTGCCTGCTTCCAAGAAAATATTGGGTGCAGTCCATATGCCACAGGACAAATCGAAAAGGCCTCGGAAAGCGCCACGTGTCCTATGGGCTCTCACCTATTTTTCTCTCCCCTCTTTCTTCTCCCTTGCACGCTCTCTCCTCTCTCCTCCCTCTACACGCTATCCTCTCTCTCCCCTCTCTTCCCCTGCGCGCTCTCTTTATGTATATTCGAGAAAATATACAGAGAAATTGAAGTGGACGATGACTACTGCTACTGTCTATAATTTTTCCCGCGTTGTTTCTATAACGGCGACGGAGAAATCGAAGTTAAGAATTCGCTAAAGTAATTTTTGCAGTCAAAATGTGTTGAGATGTATGGTTTTTTACGTACATGAGGAGGTTGAGAGGCAGGTCAAGCGACTCGAACTCGACGACGAAGCTGCGGATGGAGGTGAGTGAGTTGAGATCGAGTGCCATGACCATGATCTCTGAGTTCGGGCACTCGGACGCCATGCAGGCCTTGGCGTCCTCAGTAGCTTTGAGGCTCCGAGCCGAGAGCACCATGACCCCCCTCTGCACGCTCTCTCCTCTCTCCCCCCTCCACACATTGTTCTCTCTCCGGTGACGGGGTGGGCAGGTCGAACACAAGTCATTTCTTTCCGGAGCATTGCGATGTACTTAAAAAACCCTAAGCCAAATCGCCACGAATTCGCGAACCTCCCACACCATCTCTGGAATCACAAACACACAATACTTGCCCCTCTCCTCCTGCGGTGGTACGTCAGACGAGTCACCGCGTCCTCGTCCGACTGTTGAACCATTGCGCTTGACTGATGAGCAACGGTTGGGAACCTTTCGAGGCAGATGCGGAGGTCGCATGTGGTTCGTCGGACGAGCCACCGCTACTTCCTCCAGTTGTGACTCGAAGGGAGAGAGTCGGCGAGAGAGGGCGTAGGAGAAGAGAGAGGAGAGAAGAGAGCGTGCAAAGGGGGAGAGAGGAGAGAGAGCGTGTGGAGGGAGGAGAGAGGGGGGAAAGAAAAATAGGTGGAGCCCACAGGACATGTGGCGTGCTTCGGAGGCTCTTTTGATTTGCCACTGTGACACATGTGCTGCACCCAATATTTTCTCGCGGCTTCTGGCCCCTCACACTAAACGCAATGCGTTTAAGTGCTGGGCCCCCTGGCTCGGTTTTTCCACCTTCCGCAAGACGTCATCTTTCTTTTTCCTGGAGTGGGATTGGGTCCTCAAATTGACTGGGGCGCGCACCTTGTGTTGGTATGGATACGGTGATTATACTTGTATGGATCAAATGAATCATAGAGCTGGGTGATCTTTCTTTCTATTGCTAGCGGGAAGAAAAGAAGAAGAGTGAAAATCGGAATCCGGCTTTGTCCATTGCTCGGCGGTAGGGGTGTCAAAAAGGCCCGACCCGACCCGACCTGACCCTAAATTTACTGGGGCGCGCACCTTGTGTTGGTATGGATACGGTGATTATACTTGTATGGATCAAATGAATCATAGAGCTAGGTGATCTTTCTTTCTATTGCTAGCGGGAAGAAAAGAAGAAGAGTGAAAATCGGAATCCGGCTTTGTCCATTGCTCGGCGGTAGGGGTGTCAAAAAGGCCCGACCTGATCCGACCCGACCCTAAATTTAGGGTATTTTCGGGTCAGGTCAAAATATTATCTAAGTATGGAACCGGTATTATTTAAAATTGGGTCGAAACGGGTCAACCCATTTCTTTTTGACACCGGCTCCCTTCGCGCGCTTTTGATAAAATAAACAAAGAGGAAGGAAAGCCCTCTCCTTCGTGCGTTTTTCTACAGACCACTCTGCAGACCTCTCCGTGCGTTTTTCATACTCCCTTTGCCGATCCTCCCTTTGCCGACCACCGACTGGTCCTCCCTTCAGCGTTGGCTTGCGATTTGTTGCGGTTGGTCCTCTGCTTGTGGTCTTGTTCAGAAGAGTCGAGTGAGGTGGTTTCCGATCAATTCCCCCTTCTTCTTCCCCCCCTCCCCTCACTTTCCGGTGGTTTCCGGTCGCCGGAGCTTCTAATTGGGTTCCTGAATCGGTGCTCCCGAGGGCCTCGGGGCTTCGTATTGGGTGGTTTAGGTGCCCGATTATGGGCTCCGGGATTGATCCCTAATGCGTTCGGGTCCATGCGCGCGCTTCGGTCCCCGCCGAATTGGGGCTTCCGTTATGGTTTTATTTCGATTGCCTTGCCCTGGGCTGCTTTTGTGTTGCGTGCCTGTTAATTAGCCCTGTTTTCTTTTGGAATTTTTCTTTTTTCGGTTCTCTCTCGTTTTGTTGAGTAGAAATCTCCTCGGTTTTGCTTCTAACACCATCTCAGCTTTCATAATATCTCATCGCTCTCTTCAGGGTTCTCTTTCTTATCGGTGACATGGGAGAATTAGCTCATCATCATCCTCAGGAGCTGCAACTCCGCATCGTGGGTAAGTCCAATTCTTGAAGAGTTTTCCAGTATCTGATTTACTTGAGTATTGCAATGGAATTTATGCATAAATCATGAGAAGAAAAATGGCTTTCCATTTGCCTTAATTTCTCATAATGTTAATGTCTTAATTTCCTGGAAACAGGAATTGTTCTTGAGGAGATCGGTACATATGGATATATGCCTTGACCCGACCTAACCCAACCCGATTTTTTTCGGATCAAATGCGTTTCGGGTCGGGTCGGGTCGGGTTAGAGCATGACCCGACCCTACCCGACCCGACCCGACCCATTGACACCACTACTCGGCGGTGGTTTGGTTTGCCTATTCCTAAGTGCATTCTAAGTGCATGCTAAATGAGAATTTATGCATAAATTTTGATGCTGACTATACATCGAAATGAAAAACTAACTCGTATGGAGCTCCTACGGCAACAGTCGAGAGGAATTGCCGGCATTCGATCACCATTTCCCGCTATTTCCATCGATAGAACAAAAAATTGGAAAGCAACCCACAAAGGTAAAGAACAGAATAGCTGGCCTTCAAAGACAAAGGAATTCAGCCAAGGTGCCATTATGTTTCACCTGGTAAAAAAGACAATTTGATCTGCAAGTCCTTATCTGATTTAATCTCGAAAAGGCTCTACATGAGATGGGTCGACGCGAATGATTGAGCCCTAATCCTAATTCGACGGATCATTAGATAATTTTTCATAATGAATGGATATGAGTAACAATAGGATCCGACCACCGGCTTAATTGGGTCCAGTGCCAATTAACGTACCCGCAATGCATCCCTCTCGACCTCTCTCGGCAACCAAAAATCTACATACGGCATTGACTTCGAACGTGAAGCTAATGTTCGCGTCAACTACGTCACCTTATCCAGACAAAGGGCCACTCTACCCTACTTTGAATGATAACTGCATTTTAGGACCGCGACATTAATCCTCGTGAAGATCGAATCAAAGCCATTCTAGTCTATATCCTATTACAAAAGCTATGTATAACTACCAAAGCCCGTTTTCTCTTCCCTGACAATTATAATGTAAATTAGGAATGAGTGGTTTCATAGTCCATACATATTTCAGATGGATTTAGAACTTGCCTATTGGAATAGATTCCTCGTTATTTGGAATTTGGAACCTACTCTACATACTCTGAGACCTAAACTTGAAATATACTCTGAAATGTCATAGGTTTTATGATCTATTGCTTCTACATGTATTAATGTGAAATATTAACAAAGTCAAAATCTAAGTCGTAAAATGAAAATTTAGACTAGTAGTTCCGGATTATAAACTCATCATTGAGCGCTATGGAATGTTATAGAATTGTGCAAAAACATAAATTAATAAAAATACAAAAAATTGTTCTATAAGTTACAAGTTCCAAATTCCATTAACTTAAAATCTAGAATTTATCTGTTGAAATATGTTTTTTAATTTTTGAAACTTGTAACTTATCTTATTTGAAACTTATTCTACATACTGTTCTCAAATTTTAGGTTTCACCTGAAACTATGCTCAATTTTAATATAAATCTCCTAGAAATGTATAGGAAACAGCGAAAGCACCAGCCGGCCTGTACTCTCCAAAGAAGAAGACGGCTCACGCCCACGAAAAATCACTTGTTCTTTTCACTCTCTTTCCAAAGAAGAGGCGTGAAGGATTCCAAGAAACTGAAACAACCCCGAAACAATAAAAGCTTGGAGATAAAAAAACCGTCTTCGAGAAGACATCACCGAACCGCCTAGCTCTCCCTTTTCTTGCACTTTTTCAATGTTTTCGCTCTCGTCACCTTCGTGTCCCCATCTCTCGCGTCCACGTTCGCACTTTCTCAACTTCTCTCCTTCTCTCCCATCCACCATCACCACCAACAACGGCGTGGGCAGGAAGGCACGCCCGCATTCCATATCCAAAACCAATAGCAAACCCACTCGAGATCTCTAGGACTCTTCCAAGGTCGGCCCTTTGGCCATGAGGGTGTACGTGTACGTGTTGGGGGCAAAGGGGTTGCCCGTGAAGGCCTCGTACGTGAAGGTCCAGGTCGGGAAGCTCAAGTCCAAGACTAGGGTCGTGGAGCGCACCGAGAACCCGTGGTGGAACGAGGAGTTCGTGTTCAGGGTGCACGACTGCGAGGAGGAAGTGGTCCTGTCCGTTTATCACCACGAGGACAGTCCCGGGCTCTTCGGCTCGTCGGGGGAATTGCTGGGTCGGGTCAAGATTCCGGTTTGGTCCGTTGCCGACGAGGAAAACCGGATATTGCCGCCGACGTGGTTCTCCGTCGGGAAGCCTAAGGCGGGGAAGTTCATACAGAAAGATTGCGGTCAGTGTGTACAGTCGTTCTATTTCATAAATTGATTAGTCATTCTGCTGCTCCTTGTCCTGTCATGTTTGATCAAAGCAGTGTGACGTGAATTGGGTAGTACATTAGTAATGTGCACGCCATGACCATCTATCTTGCTTGCATGTATTGTGATCTGTCTATCCAGTATCAGCTCCTAGATGTGCAAATATTACATATTGTTACTCCAGATTCTTCGTTAAGCAAATTGTTAGAGCTGTTTTTTGAGTAATTTGTGTTAATGTGGATGTTGTGGAGAGCAATGAGCCTGTGATGATTAGAGGAAAATTACGGCACATTGCTTTTGTCCCGATTGAGAAAGAGAATTTAATAAACTGCGAAATGACCAATCGTCCAGGACGAGAACTAGTTCTTGTGATGATAGTTCTTCAAGGAGACAAATTCTTCAGACATTAAGGAACTAGGAACTTAATGACCTTGTTGATCAGGTTATGTAAGGTTCAGCAACTGGGACTGTGTCCTCCAGACAGCATGTGAATCTTCAGCAACTTATTTCTCTCTTCATGAAAACCATGGGGAACCTTTCTGGAGATACCTAAATTTTACTGCTAAAAATGTCCCCTCATGGATTTATCCAACTTGGGCTGTTATTTTCGGGATCTCATGGTGGCCAATGGTCCAAATGACCTTTGTTGATCTTGCATATTTAATTTTGCAAGGCATTTGGCTATAGATCATATACGTGATGGCATGAGTCATTTTATCAATTTACCAAGCATCTGAAATCATTATATAACCCGTGATGAGAATTTCCTTTCACACATCAACGCTATCTTTATCTGGTGCTAAATCTGGAAACCACACTTTGTGGACTGCTGCCATTGAGCTCCTTTTGTTTTTGTCTCATGGCTTCCATAATAAATGCGAGATTTATCTATGATGCTTCAACATATTCTTCACTTAAGATTTAGTAGCATTGTCCATTCAAACTTGTAAAGTTTGTCTGGGCAGGGGGAAAAGTAATCCTAAAGTTTGATGCACCACACAATGCAGGGAAGATACTCGTATCAATTTCTTTGCATGGAAGTCTACAGGACACATCTTCTGACAATCCGCTCTTTCCCAGTTCCAATGTCAACTCCAATCAGGCTGAAGAAGAAATGGATTTAGCTAAATCTCAAGCCCAGAAGATACAAGATGGGAAACATTGGATGAAGGCTATCGCAAATCGTTTGGAGAGAATCTTTGCCAAACATGAGGATGTGTCAGAAACTTGTGCCTCATCGGAAGTACCTGGTACTCCATCAGATTATGAGGATTGTGTGGAAAAACAACAGTCTGATTACAGCTTTGAAGAAGCTATTGCAATGATGCAGTCAAGGAATGGCCAAAAAGAATTGCCTGAAGATCTTCAAGGAGGCATCCTGTTTGATCTGATTTATGTTGTACGGCCATATGATTTGAACATTTTTCTCTTTGCACCAGGCTCTAAGTTCAGGAGAGACCTGGCTAACTTGGAGGGAACAACAGATTTAGAAGAGGAGCCCTGGACGTTTAAACAAGAAGATCCGCCACTTTTGACACGAACTGTTTCCTATACTAAGGCTGCTACAAAGTTAATCAAGGCTGTAAAAGCGAGCGAGCAACAATCTTACCTCAAAGCAGATGGAAAAAAATTTGCTGTCTTTGTAGAGGTAAGCACTCCCGAGGTACCATATGGGAATGCATTTAAAGTGGAGTTGCTTTACAAGATAATGCCTGGACCAGAAGAAGGATCAGGAGAAGAGTCTGCACGTCTTACAATCTCTTGGAGGGTGAATTTCCACCAGAGCACCATGATGAGAGCTATGATTGAAGGAGGTGCTCGTCAGGGTCTAAAGGACAGTTTTTATCATTTTGAGAACTTACTGGGTCAAAGTTTTAGGATACTGGATTCTGCACAGTCATCAGACAAAGATCAGATTATTGCATCTCTGGAAAATGAACAGCAGTCGGATTGGCAATTGGCTATCAAATACTTCTGCAATTTCACCATGCTCTCCACCATTTGTATGGTTGTGTATGTCATTATACACATTCTACTTTGCAAGCCTAGTGAACCGTGGGGTTTGGAATTCCTAGGTATTGATTTGCCAGATAGCCTTGGAGAGCTTGTTGCATGCGGAATAATAACCATTCAGGTGGAACGTGTTTTCTACATGGCTTCACATTTTGTGCAAGCCAGGTTGCGGAGAGGTATGTGCTTCATAATATTTTTAGCACACTTTAAACTCCGTTTTGACTCTGAATGATTAAGCAGTCTGAACTAATATGGGCATATGTTTTTGTTAGGTTGCGACCATGGTGTCAAAGCCCAAGGTGATGGATGGATTCTTACTATAGCTTTGATAGAAGGGACGAACATGGCATCCTTGGCTTCAACCGGATATTCTGATCCATATGTGGTTTTCACATGTAATGGTAGAACAAAGACAAGTTCTGTTAAGCTGCAAACTTGTGATCCTCAATGGAATGGTGAGACCCTATATTGTACAGGTCTATTTGTGTTTCCATCATATCATGGGCTAATAATAAGGCCTCTGGATGATATTTTGCAGAAATAGTGGAGTTTGATGCTATGGAAGAACCACCTTCAGTTTTGGATGTGGAGGTTTTTGATTTCGATGGTCCATTTGATCAGGCCACTTCTCTGGGGCATGCAGAGATCAATTTTTTGAAACATACATCCACTGATCTTGCGGATATGTGGATCTTCCTTGAGGGCAAGCTGGCTCAGTCCGCTCAGTCGAAGTTGCACCTGAGAATCTTTTTGGACAACAACAATGGAGTAGAAACAATTAAGGAGTATCTAACAAAGATGGAGAAGGAAGTGGGAAAGAAGGTAGGCATTGTTCAGACTCTAGTTTTGACAACTGTTTGTTCAGTTTGATGATAATGGCATGTCATTAATTCGATTTGTGGCACGTGCAGTTGAGTCTGAGGTCACCTCACAGAAATTCTACTTTCCAGAAGCTGTTCAAGTTGCCACCGGACGAGTTTCTCATCAGTGATTTTGCCTGTTCGCTCAGGAGAAAATTGCCTTTACAGGTTCAATCACATCTCTTGTTAGTGCTTGTATCATTTACTGCAATTGGTTCTTCTGTGCATAAGGGTTACTCTTGAATTGGATTTGTTGGAAGTTGCAATTGTGTGGCAATATGCCAAAAAAAGGGAAAAGAGTTGTAAAGCAACACTGGTAATTAGAATCTCATGGTGAGTTTTTTGCTCGACCAACAAACTGGACATAAAAGTGAAAAAAAAAAAAAAAAAAAAGAGCTATAATCACCAAATGTAAGGGACTTTTTGAGCATTGCTTTGTGACTAATGTAAGGCCTGAATGATGTGGGCTCGGCTCATATGCATGATGTTGTTATATGTCGGTTTATCTGATTCGGTGGCCAATATGTTCAATTTGCTTATCATTGTCTCCTTGCTTGACGTTTATCCCATAAACAAGTATATGACTAGCTTAGATCTTGTACAACTGATTGATGTAGGGCCGCCTTTTCCTATCTTCAAGAATTGTCGGGTTTTACGCCAATTTGTTTGGTCATAAAACCAGGTTTTTCTTTCTTTGGGAAGACATTGAAGATATTCAAGTGCTTCCACCCTCATTCCTTGCTGTTGGTAGTCCGTCCCTTGTCATCCTTTCACGTAAGGGTCGAGGTATGGATGCGAGGCATGGCGCAAAGTCTCAAGATGAAGAAGGCAGGCTTAGGTTCCATTTTCAATCATTTGTATCGTTTAATTCAGCCACCAGGTATAGGTGTTACATTGTACTTCCCTGAATGAATTCAATTACTGGAAGTGGAAGGTGATCAATCATGATTTTCGGTGGATAGGACAATTGTGGCCCTGTGGAGGACTCGAGCTCTGACACCCGAGCAGACGGAGCAGATTGCCAAAGAGCAGCATGATCAAGAAAATTCTACTTTGTTGGATGTCGATGCAACCATTCTGGATACAGAAGATGCAGACATGTCCAAAATCTACTCTGCTGAACTCCCTATTGAGGTCAGCAAACAATTATTTCCCTGTTCTGCTTTGTGATATTGCCTTGCAACATCTCCTTTTTATGAACCGAGATCTTGGGGCAACAAAATGTGATTCCTATGAAATTCGTAAGGCTCCATAACATGTAGAATTGAGTACTTAGGTGTTCTATCTGTACTGGTTGTTTCTCCTTTGTGGAATTGTTGGCTGCGACTCTTTATTCTGGATAGAAATGCTGCCTATGCAGTGTGTTTCCAATGCCTGGGACTATCTTCTTTTTTCTTCTTTTGTTTTATTATTTTCCCCATGGGGTGAACATAATTCTGCAAAAGTCGAACCTGAAATGATCTGTTCCTGGTTCCCTGCCTCATTTCATGTCCTTTTCAAGTCAAATCAAACCAGTCTGTAAATTCACTCGCCAACCAATGGACAGATTGAGAACATTTTTTTTCCTGATGCGTTGCTGGCTGCTTGGATGACTACATGGGATGACATTTTGAGCAACGTGCAGATGAGCTTAATGATGGAATTCTTTTGTGGAGGGAAGAAGGAGTATCAAATCATGGAAAAATCTGGTTGCCTTAATTATTCGGCTACTGAATGGGAACCTGTGAAGCCTGGTACCTTCGAGCGCTCGGTGTCGTACAAATTCAATCGCTACATTTCGATATTTGGAGGTGAAGTCACCAGCATGCAGCAAAAAGTTTCTACCGATGATGGGTGGACAGTCAACGAGGTCATAGCCCTCCGCAATATCCCATTTGAAGAGTATTTTCGAGTACATCTTAGCTCCTATTTTTTCCGTTCTTTTTTTTTTGGATCAATCACCCTCTTTTGGGCACTCAAAGCCCTTTTCATAGAATTTCTCTGTCAAAGTCTCCTGCCATTGCATTTCCTTGAGCTGCTTGGCTACCTAAATCTTGTCTCGTAAGCCTGAAGAGTTTATTTTTTTGGTATTTGCAGGTTCGGTTAACATACCAGATCGAGAAATCAGGCCAAAATCACAGCTCCTGCAAGTGCGATGTCTATATTCGCATCATCTGGCTTAAAAGCACCAAATTCCAGCACAGGATTACTCGCAACATAACCAGTAAGCTGTCCCAGAGATTAAAGGACATTTTCGAGCTAGTAGAGAGAGACTGTCTTAGTGACGCATCTTCTTAAGCCTGCTTGATGGGTAACCCTGACTCTTACACTAATCACTGTAGCAAAAAGTCAATTCGAGACATCATATATGCGGTCATAGGCCTTTTTCTTCTTTGTTGATTGAATAGGAAGACAAATTTTATTTTGTTTCCGGGGATTGGGTGTTAAGTGTGACAGAATGGACTGAAACAGCTGACTTCGTCATGCTCTGACTCGGTATGTTGCAATGTACCCGTTCTTCACCATCTTCCGGGCGGCGTTTATGGCGATCGTCTTTTCACGCTGCAGTTTGATCCTGCACTCACATCGAATGCATTCGAATGGGGCACTGCCTGGTTCAGTTTCCTCATTTTGATCAATAGGATTGTTTACCTAGACTGCAGTCCCTGTCGTACTGTCATCTTGCTAGCATCTGTCTGGTTCGTTCAACGCGTTAGTTCGATGAATTGAACAGTTCCATTCGATCGACACCAGGAGGAGTGGAAAAGATCCGAATCATTCTGTACCATGTTCCGAAAATTCCGTGTAGAACATGCGGAAACGGTGACGTGGTACATGAGCTTTTAAAGATTACGAAAGTTGCGTGACAAAGATGTCCTGGGTCTGACGGAGACAGGGTCAGTGTGATAAGCAACGTCGTGCTTGTCTTATCCACAGAGGCCTTATCACTCGTCCTATCTTTGCAGCAACTTGGCGGCCATTATCTATCCTACTTTTAAAAAAAAATTATAAGGACAAGAATCTGTCAAGCGTCTGTCTGACAGGGAAAGAGAGATACCTTCCGTTGCCAAGGGGAAGGGGGGGGGGGTCCATCTTCTTCAAGAATCAGAGTAACATCAGCTGAGAGATTGGCTGATGGGAAAGGGGAAAGGGGAACGTGAGGAAATCCTACCTCGGCCGATCCTTCACTTCGCTTGAAGATTGATGAGCCGCATGATCTCATCCGACGGTACATAAACGTTAAAAACCGATGGATGGTCGATGTCGGGAAAGTTCAGATACTTCGGTTATTTCCCCAAAAGCAGACGTGGTCCGTCCTTGTTGGAAAATAGATCGGAGGTACACCGTATTTGGTACGTGAGGAAGGAGAGTCCCACACGAGTCCATGACGGGAAGATGTAGGAAAAAAAAGAAATTCAAAAAAGCTAGAGATATTATTAACACGAAATTCAAAGTGAAATTAATTAAAGTCAACTTTGGAGCCAAATAGGAAGGAAATAGAAATTTACTGACAACCCTAATCAGGATTCTATGTGGGGTTTTTGATTTTTACGATTTTAGCTCTGTTTTTTTTTTCAATCCAATCACAAATTACAAACAAAATTGCCTGGCTTTAGCTGTTGGAGCAAGCTGGCCAATGAGAAGTTAGTCCAATTGATCGGTTCGAGCTTTTATTTGAGAAATCTCACATCTTTTTATATGGTCCAACTAAATTTCATATAGAAAATCGAATGGAAATTCAATGTTAGAAAAAGAAAAAAAAGTAGGGAAGATTAAGGGAATTTACAAAATGAGAGAGTAACAAAGATCAAGAGAATCGCATTTCGTCGTAATTAATTGACTTTATCAAAGAACCTTTCTCTCTTTCCAAAGAAGGCAAATGGGGCAAGCCGACGTGGCGCTGACGTGGCGTTTCCTCAAATGGGGTTAAGTTCCATCGGTTAGAAATCCGGTACTGAATCGCCCCCATAGCCAACGCCCTTTGCGGCCATCCACGCTTTCTTCCCCTTCCTCCCACCTCCCCACTTTAAACCCCCTCTCTCTCTCTCTCTCTCTCTCTCTTCATCTTCCTCCATACTCCATAGCCAGCCGCTCTCGCACCTCCCACCACCGCCGCCGCCGCCGCCGCCGCTCCCAATCTCCCCTGAGCTCTTCCCGCCCTCCGCCGCCGCCGCTCCGACGATGGACCCGAACCCGAAGACCCACCCGGTCCTCTCCTACGTCATGGCCCGCCTCCCCTCCATCGGTCCTCGCTTCACCCCTCCCGGCCCCTCCGACTCCTTCTCCGCCGTCGACATCGAGCAGCCTCCGCCTCCTCCGCCCCCCGATCCCTCCTTGTCGTCGGGTCCGCCCCAGATTACCGACCAGATGCCCCACCTCGCCCACCCCAAGCTCCTGGCCTCCATGGCCAACGCCGTCACCGACGTCGCCCAGACCCGATCCGTGCTCAAGACCCTCGGCGACCGCCCCGACCACGAGGCCGTCGACAATGCCCGGTCGAAGCTGGCCGAGGTCGAGTCCGCCCTCTCGAAGAAGCTCGAGGAGATTGTGCTCTCCTCGCGGCCCTCCAACATCGACCGGCTCGAGTGGCGGGCGCACCTCGCGGAGAAGGAGAGGGAGTGCCGCCAGGCGGCGGAGAGGGAGAAGAGTGCGTACAGGGCGGTGATCTCGCTCGACGAGATGCACGAGGCGTATGCGAGGATGCTGAGGGAGGCGGAGGAGAGGCTGGTGAAGATGTACGAGTCCTCCGTCGTGGTTGGCGAGAATGATGGGGAGTGCGATTTGAACGTGGGAGAGGAGATGAACGAAGAGGTCGTGGGGATATTGCAGGAGGGGACGGGGAATGGAGGGTTGGACAGGGTCGATTTGTCTGGGAGGAGGTTGCGGATCTTGCCGGAGGCGTTCGGGCAGATTCTCGGATTGCTCGTGCTTAATTTGTCAAATAATCAGCTTGCGGTACGTATGGTGAATGGTTGATTCATTTTGGCTTTGTCTTGTCGATAATGTCTGTACTTTCCATGGCTGCTGTGTGCTAAATGAAAGATGGTGGCCTGTACTCATTCTTACACCGTCTGCCGATTCCGCTCAAAAGAACCCCACACATGTTTCTTGAGTGGTAACTGTGGATTGAGTCTATTCGATTTCTTTCTGAAGTTACTATTCTTGTTTAGGCACCATCGTATGCAGATTTGAGATTGAATCCTGGCATACAAATAGTAGTGTGAGATAAGTTTCTTGAAAAATTGTTAGGGAGTTGGGAGTTTAGAGGGAAGTAATGTGGCCCGATGAATTTGTTCGATGTTAATTTGTAAAACGTGTTGTCTTCGTGGCTGGGTTTTGCTGCTTTGTCCCATTGATTACCATTGCATATCTAATCTATTGAATCAATAGCCGATTGTCTGTGTTGGTAGGGGAGCACTTCTTTGGTGGATAGTGCAGTTAAACCCAATATTGGTTTTTGTTATTGTGAATCACGCACAGATTTTGTTTACGGGGGCTAACATCCGTGTAGATTAGCTAACTGGTACTTTCTTCCCTGAATCAGATATTATGTGTACTGTGTGCTAGAACTGCCTTGTTGAATGGATGGCTGACCCAGGAAGGCATCCTTTTTTGTTATGCCTCTTTGGTCTCTATCCTATGATATTCGGCGCATGTTGTTTATATTCACTTGCGAAGATAATGCCTAATTATGTACCAAGAACTTGACAAGCTGCACCCTCTTTATTCTCATGCATTGAGTCATTGACCCCTTAATTGCTCAAGGCAAGAGTGTGAGCTGCAGAAGATCAATCCAAATTATTGGGGCTCTAGCAAGAATGTTCAATTAGCAATTGATGACTTGATGTATTCTATAATAGCAATAAAGTCCACCCTAATGCGTGTAATTTGTACTAGGTACATCCTTTCCTCCTTTGTATGCTTGCTTTAGCCTTAATAAGTTGAGGAACCATCTTTTTTTACCCTAGCATAATATTCCCGATTCTTATGCAACTTCGAAAGGAATTTCCACTGTCTCTACACACAGAGACTATCAATTTTTGAATGCATAATGCGTCCATGAGAGCATACTGTGTGTAACATGTCTCTTATGACCAAGCAATACCAAGACATCAACTACAGCTTTGGAATCCTGCTTGGAAGAAAGAAAATTCTAGAAAGAGGGGCTTTTGAACAATGTGCATTTGGGGTGTTAGGTTTTTGTTGTTTTGGATGATATTTCTGACTTCTCAATTGCCTGCAGACCATTCCTGACTCCATAGCTGGGTTAGCAAATCTGGAGGAGCTTAATGTTTCCTCAAATCTCTTGGAGTCTCTGCCAGACTCAATTGGGCTGCTACAGAAGCTTAAATTTCTCAATGTATCAAGCAACAAACTTTCTTCCTTACCAGACAGTATCTGTCACTGCAGGTGATGTCAACTTTCAGCATGAACCTTGACATTGCTCGTGATTGTATTTGCCATATTGTCTGATTTTTGTCTTGCCTGCCTTAGATCAATGGTGGATTTGGATGTGAGTTTCAACAATCTCACTTACTTGCCAACCAACATTGGTTATGAGTTGCCCAATCTACAGAGGCTTTGTATCCAATATAACAAGATTCGTTCGTTACCGACTTCCGTCTGTGAAATGTACTCTTTGCAGCATTTGGATGCTCACTTCAATGAGCTTCATGGACTGCCAGCTGCTATCGGGAAACTGACAAACCTTGAGTTTCTTAATCTGAGCAGCAATTTTAGTGACCTGACAGAACTTCCTGACACGTTTGGGGACTTGACAAACCTCAAGGAGCTTGACCTAAGCAACAACCAGATTCATGCTCTTCCGGACACCTTTGGTCGGCTGGACAACTTGGCCAAGCTTAATCTGGACGAGAATCCCCTAGTAATACCCCCGGCAGAAATTGTCAAGGAGGGGGTTGAAGCTGTGAAGGTATTCATGGCTAAGAGATGGCTCGACATTCTGGTGGAGGAAGAGAAGAGGAGCATGCTTGAAGTGAAAGAGCCGGAGCAAACTGGTTGGTTGACACGCAGCACCTCTTGGTTGAATAATTTTGTTTCGGGTGTTTCGGGGAGTGTTTCTGGATATATGGGCTCCCCCAGGACTCCAAGGGACCCCTATCTTGATCAGCAACTATGATTAGGGGGAAAAATTCTCTGAGGTGCACGCCTTCTTGTGATGGCGGAATGAAATCTGATGAAAGAGCGAAAAGGTCAGATGTAAGCTGCAGATTATTCTAATATCTCTAGCTTGAGAAAAGGATAAAGCTCAGCGATTTTGCTCTCCTTGGGTTACATTTTTATGATGGGGTTATGCAGGAAACAAATGGGTCGCTAACAGCCGCTGCATGATTCGTCTTGGATGGTATCATCTCATGGATGTAAATCCAAGCCGCCGGGACGTTTCTGGCTGCATTAGTGCAGATACTTTTCCTAGCGTTTTTTTTTTTTACATAATTGTAATGAAATTTTCTCTGATGGCTGATGACGTCTACTGTTTTTTTGGGTTTCTTGATTCGGTTATTTCAGTTGTTTCTGATTTTCTCAAGTGAGAACAAGTGGTCGGTGAAACTGACCGATGTTTATATCATAAAGAAGTAATTAATACGGAATGTGAATACTTCATGCACGAGTTGATTCCCAGCAGGAAATGCTGTGAAGTAAGTGATAAGGTTTGGCCCGGTCGGCTGTTGAAACGATAAGGAAATATATTCCGAAGTCGCCAGCGAAATGTTGACGAGGTTCTAGGCTAAAACCCTCTTCTTCATACGGTAATCTTGCGTACTTACCTTGCACTGCAAACCTGCTGACTGAGGTTTAGAGTAAGTTTTAGCACATATGCCGGAAATCGACCTCTCTGGTCCGATCTCATCCCGTGCCCTGTGCTTTCTGCGGCGAAGTAGTCACGAAATCTAAGTCGCCCGCCCTCCCATCGCGAGCAGAGGAAGACCCGCAACATGAGAACGTTGAATATGGGCAAAAAAAGGAACTTTACAGTGAAGGAACCACGCATCTCCCATGGATGCCGCGAGAGGCATTTTATAAATGAAAGAAGAAGCTGGTCGCCAACCTCCCCATGTGCGCACATGTCTCCTCCCATTCATTCTTCCCACTCACCTCAATCATGTCTCCGGCTTAATCAAACTCAACGACAATCCTTAATCTCTTCCATTCCAAATCATTAAACACCACACGGAGCTCCTCCTCCTCCACCACCTCGCTGCTGCTGCCACTATCACCACCGTCACGTTCAATTCAACATGAACTCGATGAACATTGACTTCCATGAGACAAAGATGACGAGGACGACGTTGCTCTTCTCGTTCTTCATATTCTTCCACGCTCTCTTGTACTCCATCTCCATCAACACCGGCTGGTTAGCCCTGTGCGCCTCCGTTCTCCCGGTCGCCGGGGTCTTGTTAACAGCCGCGTTGCTGGTCGTTGCAGCTCGGGCCACGCTTATGACGTGGATCACCGTCCTGGTGCTGCTCGCCTTCTCGGGGAAGCGTCGCCGGTTCCTCGCTCTCCAGGGGAGGAAGATCACCACTGATATCGCTGTGAACATTGTCAAGGTTGCTTTCCGGGGGAAGGGACTGGCTGCTTTGGTTTGTGCAACCTTCCTCAGCTTCCTACTCATCATAGCTCGGTGACAGTCAGTCAATTGGAGGCTGCTCTGCTGATCTTGAGGAAGCCCCTTGAGTTTTGCTTTTCTGATTGCAGCTTCAAGCCTTAAACTTAGACACCATCAATATACTCACGATGTCCCTGCATTCTTTCCTTCCCTGATTGGAAAAAGAAAAATCTCAAGAAATGTTCTTTAGCTCTTTGATGGGCTTGTTGTAAGTTGCGATGATAACTCATACGACTGTTGTAAAACTTCAAACTTGAAGATGCAGGTCAATCCAATCATGATTGAGCTCTCATTTTAGATGTGTATCTTTCGACCGTATATTTTCGTCTATGGGCAGATTTCATCTTTTCTATATTAATTTCTCCAAGACTTGCAAGCCAGCCATTTTCATTCACATCGCAACAGATTCATGATAAAACATGTTCTGCATTGTCACAAAACCACACATTTGCAAAAGCCGACTAATACACAAAAGCAACTGTTCTCAAGGCGCATTCCTGGGGAAGAGCTACTGTTAGCATCCCGTTTTCGGCATTGTACCCGAGATCTTCTTCCTTCCCGTCAACGCTACAAGACCTCGGCTTTGAATTGGAGTAGGCACCAAACTGTCCACACCCTCGCACCCGAATCTCAATCTTATATCCAGATGAGTCAAGGGAGCTGTTCATTACTTCAACTGCTCCACCAGAGTTGTACATGTCCACTAACCCAAGTGGAGCGAATTCATATTTCTCGTCGAATACCTGTTTTGCAGAAAATAAATATCACATAACTCAGGATGATTTATCCTACTCCAATGATTAAGATCCCATGTGAATATACAAAAGATTTTGCTTTTAAGGGAAGCCCTGCAAGAATCACTGACCCTTATAGGAGACACCGTAAATACTTCAAATCCTAGAAATCCTAAGGTCATTTCAAGCCTTCTTTTCTTTGGCATTATTGACACTACCCCTACAATACAATATAGTAGATCGTCAGAAAACTAATTCATGGAAAAAGAAACTTATCTAACAGCATCTGAAGCTCAACTTGTAAGTAGAACCTGTAGTATATGCATAGACTGCGCAGTCTCCAAGCCAGTCTTCTCCTGCAACCTCGCTGAGAAATTCGACATCTGTAGGACTAACAGTGCCTGATATGATGAAAGGCTCAGATTCCGAAGGTGGATTGTATGGAGCACCTCTTATAGGTGGCCAAATTCCACCTCTTTGGCAATTGAAAACACCCAGGACACCCGTTATTTTGTTCAAGTTCCATATCTTCATCAAACTGCAATTGCCAATTTAGCGTAGTTAATTGATGGCAAATAATCAATTTCAAAATGGAAATAAATAAAAAATTGTGCATTTTTCTGGATGATTTTCACCTCCTCCCATCTGTTACAGGGTCACTGAATAAGCAATCTCGGGTAGGTCGACCAGCACATCTCGCTCTTAAGATAGATCCATCGGGCAGTACTAATCTCTTGATGACATCAAAGTCGTGTTCACCTGGCTTGTCACCATATTACCAGTTTCATGAAAGAAGGGTGTAAGCTTCATTTCAGGTGAAAATTTCTCTACGGAGAATATCATTGACATAAATGTTTAATAGCCACCTGACATATACTGCACATCCACCTATTGCTCTCGCTGCAGCATGGAATTTGGCCGTATAGTGATTGCTCTGAGACAAACGACTAAAGTTAGCTCAGATTCTCACTAGTATGATTCAAAATTGCTTTTGAATGTCACTAATGCAAATAAGGCAAAACTTATTTATCAAAATGCAAGGGGACATTTCAATGTTATGAGCAGAAGCCATCTAACATGAAACATGTCCCAATCTGGCACAATTATTTCTCCTGCCAGAAGACATGTGTAGGCAACGCCAGCAATGTGCATTGTCTGAAATGTTGGCTCTGTTGGCATGAAATCCTCCGATACTCTAGCGACAGCAACCTTCTTTGCACTGTAAGAGATGGGAGTCATTTAACTCATGTTGTGTGCTACATTTTGCTTCTCATAAACAGAAGACAAACCTGTACAAGTAATCTGTACTCATGCACATAGAGCTGATCAAGCTGATATCCTTGAAATTATTGATCACTGATTCCTCAAGAGCTCCTAAGAATTCTCTGGTCAAGGCAACACGGCCTCCATAACCAGAACCAAGAAGTTCTAATAGATTCTGATCATCTACCTTCACTCCATTGACACCACAACTTGCGAGGTAGCGGTGGAAATCTTCATAAAAGTCACGAATTCTTGGGGGCTCAATGAATGCGACCCCTTCATCCTCTACACAGAGGATGGTGCCACAAACGACATGGCTTAAGTTACCAGGTGACTGAACTGGATAAATGATCTTGGCTGCATATTTCTTCATTTCCTCTGATGTAGGACTTACCCCTGCCCAGTAACCTAGTGCCGTATGCCAGGCGTAGACATATCTGCATTTTCTTTTCATATTTATATTACTAATCTTGAAAACAACAAGGTTGGGGGGGGGACTTCCCAATATATGAATTATATCAACAATGATCATAATTAAATGAAGAATCTCACTTCACCCCATATTTTTCCTTGATGCTTTTGCAAAACTCCCATAATTCGATAGGCTTTCCTTGTCCAGAACCCTTGAACTTTGGATTGGCATCAAAACTTACTTGCCTCGATACAAATCTGCAAAGCAACATGTGAGAGACCTACTAGTTGATGAAACAAATTGATGCTACAAGATCTCTGCTATCTCTGCAGATGGCTAAATTCGATGAAGAGAAGACTCACTTTAATCCTTCCACATCGGCTAGTTTATGGTTGTCCGTAGTGTCATTTAATATGTTTTGCCAACCATCATCTATGACCAACCATTTAGGCGGGAATCCTCCTTCCGACAGACTTACTCCAGAAGGGAAAAATTAGGCCAAATAAGCACCCGCTTTATAACCAATAAAAATGAATTCATAAAATACCTTTTGAGACCCTCTTCAATTCCGATTCGGTCGACTGCATCATAGAAGGCATCCCAAGTGCTCCATCCAAGCAAGTCTACTTGAGCAGGGAGCTATTGATGATGATCCAACAAAATTCTTCACTAAATGTTTATAAGTTGTATACAAAATTATGAAAATGAAAAGAAAAAATTGCAATCTTTCAGATGAAAGATGTCTTCTTTTTCACCTTCTTGTGTTCTACGCTGCTGAATGTACCTTTATGCTTCTCCAATATCCTGGACAAATTAGCTCATCATGAGACCGCTTTAGAAATATATCATTTTCTCATGTGTTCCCTAATCAAGATCTAGGATGAAATGCGGTTACAAACCTGATAGATTTCTTGATGAGATCAAATGGGTTGGTGTCCGTGTTTATCATTACAGCTTCTGAAAATTCGAAAGTCTGCACATTGGGATCCCCTAAAACAGACATAATCATAATAGTACTCCAGAACAGAATAACATTGACGACAGTGCAAGAAAATGCTGGTTCCTTTGGATTCTAACTAACCACTCTCGGCGCAAAATTGGAGCGTATCAACATCTGTTCCCTGCAGACTAGTCCTGAATGGTCCATCCAACACGGGCAAAATTAAAATGTAGAAGATTTCGTCGGCATCCTTGTCCGCTGGGACGATTGTCCCGCTGGCCAGGGCAGAGGCTTCTCTCGCCTCCAAGAGAAGCATTTGAGTGTCCACAGGAACTTTGCTGGCAGCATCTCCGAAAGAAGGGATCATCCACCAGAGCTTGAACCTGAAGAGACTCAGGAACCTGTATCCCCTGCAATTAAGCCTAAAACTGTTACAGAGGATTAAGTATCACCAATAGTCGTTTGAAGATTTCATTACTTATGGTAATACGCAACACAATCACTGCTATGCAAAGTAAAGTAGTGAACTGACTTCTTCGCATCCCCAGATATTTTTAATAATCTGTTTTCATCATACAATGACCGTAAAGAATAGTGGAACAAGAAAGCTACCCACCTGAGAACTCCAATGTTGAAGACATGGCGGCTGCTTGAGCTCCTTGAAGTTGCTCCAACAAAAGCAGCCCCATCTTTCAACGGCGTGAGGGTGATATTGGGCGCGACTTTGCTCAAAATTACCTTGTCTCGCACCATGAGACACCCCTCTCTGATCTGCCATGAACTAGCAGCAGAAGTAGCCATCGTTTTACTGCAATTCCTTGAGACGATCGCTTTCAAACAAGAGACAGCACTAGAACTAGGCAGAGAGAACATGCAGCAGTGGAGGCTTTTATAGCAGGCGCAGCTTTATATGAAAGATAAACATGAAAGGAATGAACTTACATGGACATTCTAGCAGCTGGAACAAGAGACTGCTTTTTATCCATCACAAAGGTCCGAAAGACCACCGCTCGGGTTTCCCAGTTAATGCTTTCTTGATTTCTCCTCTTTCGGGGAACTGCCAGCAGGAGGGACTGTGAGGCAAAGGAAAGAACTCGGGACTCGGTGCATGGCGACGTGTCGTGAATACCACAAACCCAGACAACGTGCTTGTGATCAAGGTGGCTACACGTTCAGCAAAGAAAGACTGGCCGAAACCTCGGTTCGAGGAAGCTGGTACTGCATCATGCATTTGAACCCCATGGAAACCTCCAGATGCGAGAGTCTTTTGATCAAAGTGAAGGTGGCATTCAAGGGTCCGACCTCATTTGTCATTGAGCCACACCAGTACAGAGAAAACTCCAACACTCCAATTAATATCGTCTGCGCAACACAAATTTCTAATGATTAAAATTCTCACTTTGGAATTTATCATAGTCCTTAAATGAAGAACTAGAAAATTTTAATTTTTAGCACTTATTTTGGGATATTTGCGATCGGAGAATGTATTTAACTTTAATTTTTTCTTTCGTGAACTTTCTGTAATTATGAATGTAGTCACTTGAGAACTTACCTTAGCCCTTAATTGAACAGTTATAAGGGATGTGAATTCAAGTATTTGATTTTATTTGTGATAATTGATTGTAGTAACTGATAACATTTACCGTGTAATTCTATAAAGGGATATCATTCATGTAACTTTGTTTTTGTAAAAATAATTTGAATATCACACGAATAAGTCTTAATGATAGCGATAAGAATTATCATTTTCTCGAAATCTTGATGCAGGACTTTATTATTATTTTAATGATAACATATGTGATGTATTACGTTCCCAATTCAAGAAAAGAGATATGAGGACAAACTAAAATTTTGGCTGCCATTAATCTTCGATCATTCATCTAAATAGAATTGATATATTCATACATAATTATTATTATTTATTACCGAAATATGCATAGCTCTATTATTTTTTGTAAATGGATCGGAGAATTAGTACTAAATTCTGCATAGAACTTTAGAGATTTGTTAGGATTAGAGATTTTTAAAAGTGACCATGAAAATCAAATTACCGAATAAAGCTCACACGTGAGCATACCATGCGGCTCATCTCGCGCGAGATTTACCCTATTTTTTATTATTATAATTGTCTCAGCAAATTTTGATGCTTGTGAGGAAAGAGAGATTCTTTTTTCTTTATTCATGGCGTCCTATGAAAGCAGAGGCAATCACGTGGACCATTATTACAATAATCAAGCCGTGTACCCTCGCAAAATCAATATGTGGGGGAAGCTCCATCTGTTAATTATTGCATGACAAGGGGAAAAAAGTACAAGAGAGCCATTTCAAATCATGATGACTTTTTATCTTCTGAAGACTCTGTGTACTCGGATGGTACTTTAGCCCATGCCATGAACCAATGCTCTCAATTGCAGTTAGACCGTACACATGCAGCATCTCTTGTCTTCCACATTCATCATCGTCATCAACATTGTGGCCTGCTGTCGGGTTTTAGTAGGAACCCCGTAGGCTAAGTTTTATGGACAGATACAGTGGACTGTCATCTTTATTCATAATGTCTTTTTGTGCAAGACACAGGACATATGAATTTTGTGGGTGGGGGGTGTAAATGATTCAGCTCAGACATACGTAATGTAAGTCCAAGAAACCTTTTTCACCACTACCATCTTGTGATCTTGGATTGCTACACCATCCATCATCCTGGAATCGTGACATGAAAGAGAAGAGGAATGGTGGGATTGTTGATGCAGAGGGTTCCTGAGTTGATGTACTCAATTTTTCTGAATGTTGCGTTTATTAATTGTCAATGCTTGAGATAAAATTGCTGCATTTGTCTTAGACTAGACAAGAAATCAGGGAGTGGGTAGAACCAAGTACAAGATTAGGCAGTGGGAGTCACCCACAAGACAAAGCCTGTCTGCCCCATCTTGCCACATCCAACTCTTTTACTGTTGAAGTTTTCCACCGAACTGTGAAGGAGCCTGTACCGCAAGTTTTTACGGACGGTACCATCTTTCTCCTGTTTATGCTTCATCCACCTATGTTTGACGATCAGTCCACATGTGCACATTGATTAGTTTATGTCTTCCGATCCATGTTACATTATTCACTCACTCTCTCTCTCTCTCCTCTTCTTTGTTTATTGAACACGCACTCTTATCTTTTTCCATGATTCTGTCTGCAGATCAAGAGCCCGAGCCCTGCACACCCACAAAGATTTATAATCAAAATCAAGACTCCCAAAAGCCTATCGACCCTTTTAATAGCTTCCCATCTCCATTGTGGTTCACTGAAAAAAGAGTGGATCTTTTCGCGAGAAATCATGTTGATTGCTTCTCTTACCCTGTTCCACTTTTTGGGGATTCTTCTCTTTTCCCGATGAATTCGGAAGCATCTTTTTTTTGGGTCTCCGAGCTCTCTTGTTTTCTCTGTTCTGTCCTTATCAAGAACTGCACTCTGTCTTCACCTCCTTCTTCAGGGCTCTCTCTCTCTCTCTCTCTCTCTCTCACTATCTGAAACGTTTGGGGTTCCCATTTCTCTTTGCCACACCTTGAAGTTTTGAAGGGGGTTTGGTCTTTTCGAAAATATAAAAAGAAAAAAGGTTCTTGATTTAAGGGACGGTGCATTTATGCATATGCAGTAAATCGTTCAGACATGTCTTATCCGTTGATACTGCTCAGCGAACCTTTTTCCTACTGTTTCTGGAGTGCGTTTTGCAATTTTAGTCCGAAATGAAATAGAGCTTCTACAATGACGTGCTTCAGATAGTTATCATGTTCTTTTTTGCTTGAGAGAGAGAGAGAGATGGAATCTGGAGGTAGAATTTACTCAGGCGATGATTTTCGAGTGGATGCTAAATGGCTTATTGATGCGAAGAATCTGTTTGTCGGGCCAAGAATTGGAGAAGGAGCGCACGCCAAAGTCTACGAGGGAAAGTGAGCTTTTTTTACCCCATGTTGATTTGAGTTTCTTTCTTGGATTCTCAAATCATTGAACTTGTGTTCTGCTTTCGCATTTTGTTTGTTTGCATGTGAAGTTGCTTGAGATCTTGGTTCAGGCTGTGTGGTGTTGCTGATATGGGTCTGTTCTCTTTTGGACAATTCTGTTTGACTTGATTTTGCGCAGATGCGCCGCAACTTTGCTATTTTGATGGTTATGGGATCCGACATCTCTTGAATTTTTTTTTTTTGGTCGATTAAGACATTTCTTGATTGAGTGTCCAGGAAAAGTTCACTTTGGAACTCTGTTAGAATGTACTCCTTTTCAGTGGCTATGTGCAGCAATCTTCTGAAATGGATGTTCTACTGTTTGGTTTTTATTCCGGCTGAAAATTGTCTCCTGAAGATTCATGTTCTTGTTGAGATCACTTGATTTTCTTTTGATTCTTTTTATGGTTAGGCAATTTATTGGTTGATCTTCTTTACGGAGTTTGTGTTTATTTTTTTCGGGCATTCTGATAAAGGGTGTTGGATTAATGAGAAATTCGCGTTATTGGTGTTTTCCAGATACAAAAACCAGACGGTTGCCATTAAAATTGTCCATAAAGGGGAGGCTCCAGAGGAAATTGCCAAGAGAGAAGCACGATTTGCAAGGGAGGTGGCCATGTTGTCTAGAGTTCAGCACAAAAATCTGGTCAAGGTAGGATTGAGAAGTTCCTCTTGTTGCTTTCTTTTGTATCTTCATCATTACATGCTAGTGGAAGAGATTGGTAGCTTGTGAATGTGAGACCCTTTTGCACTCCGCTAAACCTTGTGTGTGGCCAGTTTATTGGAGCCTGCAAGGAGCCAATAATGGTGATAGTCACCGAGCTTTTATCAGGAGGGACTTTACGTAAATATTTGCTAAATATCCGCCCAAGATGCTTAGAGACACAGGTTGTGATTGGTTTTGCCCTTGATATTGCACGTGCAATGGAATGCTTGCACTCCCATGGGATTATACATAGAGATCTCAAACCCGGTAATCTTCACATTTCCAAGTCTTGGATGCTTGATTATGCTTGACAACATGCTCAAGTGCCCCTTACTGGATTTCTCTGCAGAAAACTTGCTGTTGACTGCCGACCAGAAAACAGTTAAATTAGCGGATTTTGGCTTAGCCAGAGAGGAGTCATTAACGGAGATGATGACTGCTGAAACAGGGACTTATCGTTGGATGGCTCCAGAGGTACTAGATACATGGACACACACAATCATGTCATTGCATAATGGATTTGCCCTAGCTTAAGCACAAGCGTGATTTTGATTACTTATATAAGCTCTGGCTATTTGTGGTTGTTACATTTGGGGCAGTTATACAGCACTGTTACATTAAGGCAGGGAGAGAAGAAGCATTACAACCATAAAGTGGATGCTTATAGCTTTGCGATTGTGTTGTGGGAACTTCTACACAACAAATTGCCTTTTGAAGGCATGTCAAATCTCCAGGCAGCTTATGCAGCTGCTTTCAAGGTAATAGTCATTCTCTCTCATTAAAGGATCTCGTTAACTAGTGGACAAGGCCACTTGTTAGGCAACCTATTGAGATATTTTGACAATTTCAAAGCATTGTCATTGTGGTATGCAATGTGTTGAACTATTCCATATAAAGTATGCTTGACAAATGTCTCGAGGGTTATGGGAACCCTCATAAAGTGGTGTTTTTCTGGTTTGGCTCAGCTATGTCTAATGGTGTGGAGCGTTGTCCTGAAATTTCAGAATGTGAGGCCTAGTGCTGAGGATCTTCCAGAGGAATTGGCTATTATTCTCACTTCATGCTGGAAAGAGGATCCTAATGATCGCCCCCACTTCAGTGAAATAATCCAAATGCTCCTTAATTATCTATACACTGTATCTCCTCCTGAACCAGTCATTCCTTCGCGAATCTTCACTTCTGAGAACAGAGTCTTGCCGCCGGAATCACCTGGCACAAGCTCCTTGATGGCAAGACGTGATGCCTCAGGAGAAACACCTAAAGCGAAGGAGAACAAGCCAAAGGGCTGCTTCTTCTGCTTTGACCAATGTTACTAGCTGTTCTCGATAAAAATAGAATGGTTGGCTGCCTAGTTCTTCATTGAGTCAGACACCTGTATAAGAAGGGTAAGTTTAGTCTTGCCCCATCTGTTCACTTTGTACCCAGAAAGGCTCATCTATGTCCATTCATTGCACATTCCAAATGAAAAGGAAAAAATTGAACACCTTTTTGACACTTTGCGAAAATACTACGAATCTCAAGTGCTATATTTCCTAAGTGTCCAAGAATGTAATTCAGTGAAGCGTAGCAAGTTTCAGGTCATTGTCCTTGCATCAAAATTAGAGTAGCTCAAGCATTTTAATCCATCTGATACATTTTCTCAATTTACAGGATCCTAGTTGATTGTCTAGTTGTCTAGCTATGTCATGAAAGAAATTAGAGTATTTAGTTTTGAAGGGAAATTGTTCAACGTTCTGCGAGATGGGGGAAAACTCTGATGCCTCTCCTTGAAATCTTTGCGTGTAAACAAGTCCATTTGTCCCCATCTGTTTATTCTCATCCTAGCTTGTTACTACAAAGATGCATTTTCTGGTTTTCACATTTGGGAGAAAACCATTGTCCATGTCGATCTGATGTCCCGCGGTTTTAATTTTTATCAGCTTCAATCTAGCAAATAAAGTTAAATATTTCCTTTTTCTGAAAAACTAGTGATTGACTAGACAGTTTTCCTAGACATGATTCTGTCAGCGAGTTCATAATCGAAGCAGTCCGTTTGTACTTCAAGATAGGGGTATAAAATTCTATTCCATCCATAATACGCTGAGCATACAGATAGTTGAAGTCTATGGAAACGAGGGAAGTTTTATTAATTAAATCTGTCAATATGAGTGACTGCCAAGACAAGCAACTGAGCAGATCGTAACTAATGCTGAATAGAAAGAATAAATAGTAGCATCTGCAAAATTCTGATGCTGAGGTATGGTTGTATCAACAGAACTATGGACTGAATGGCGATTAGTGCTATCCTGAGACTTCTCTTCTTTCAGTGCAATGCGCACACAAATGTTAAAATGTCCACATGATTCTGGTTCGGACTTTCCTGACATGAGAGCGATTCTTGCCACGATAATTTGCACTAATGATTTTGGATTCCTAATAACTATGAATCTTGAGTTTCTAATCATTTGAGAGTATTATCTCAGTACTTAAGGGCAGATGGCCCAATTAGTTAAAGATACAGGAGGTGGCTTTTCCCTGCAAAAAAAAAATGTTCTTCAAAATCAGAGGTTTAGGAAGGTGCTGGACCAATTTGTTCGAGGACTTTACATAATGACAGCATGTATGACAGAAATGGTAATTGTACACAGAGGTTCTCATCTCTTTTCAGGAGACTTCGGAGAGAATCATTCTCAGCCCAGGGATGGAGTCTGTACTGGACCATACACACTTTTTTCCAAAGGAGGCTGCCCAAAGAAAGCTGTGTTATTGCCCCTCCATTGCTAAAGAAATGAGTAAATTTTTGTAACGGCAAATAGGACACAGTAAAAGAATTTTGTAGTTGACTTGGAGACCTAACATGATGCAGCTCGAACACTTAACCTACCCAAGTGTTCACCAGTAGTCATTGCAGGAACATTGCCCATCTCTGAAATGGTGGAACCTGTTCCTATCTCTGACAATGATCTCTCTATTAAATACCTTAGAAATCATCTTTGTGGCATTATGGCAATCCAAGCATACTCTAAGGTTCTTTGTTACTCTGATGGCCATTCCTGGAGGGGTTCTGATAAGAGCAAAAGCAATTGCCAGCTTCTCGCTGTGATGAGAAACCGAGACTTCCTTATCTTCTTCCTCTGCATCAAATCTAGCCTCCGCCGTGTTGGGCACGTAGCCTGCAGATTTGATCTCCCCTAGCATGTCCTCAGTTGCCCTGTATATCTCCTTCGAGTGAGCATGCACGTCATCTTCAGAAAGAAATTCGTGAATGACTCCATCGACTTCAATCAGGCTGCAGCCAGGTGTCTTCCTAATCCCTCTCTTCTTCATTTGACTCCTCACCGTCATTGCGTCTTCCAATCTCCCAACAGATGCATATAAATTCGAGAGAAGTATGTAATCCCCACTATGCATGGGTTCCAATTTGACTAGATGCTTCAATGATTCTTCCCCAACTTCCACATTCTTATGAACCCTGCATGAAGCCAACAATGTTCTCCAAATAACAGCATTCGGATTAATAGGCATGTTTTGTATTAACTGGTATGCCTCCTCGATCAACCCAGCTCGTCCAAGAATGTCAACCATGCAGCCGTAGTGTTCCATCCTGGGCTCGATGTCAAATTCTCTACTCATACTGGCAAAGAGACATCGAGCCTCATCAACCAGACCTACATGACTACAAGCAGAGAGCACAGCGATGAAAGTCACATCATTCGGTGGAACATTTTTGTCCCGCATCATGTTGAAGAACTCAAGAGCCCTCTTTCCTTGTCCGTTGCTAGCAAGACCTTGAATTAGCACCGTCCAAGAATACACATTCTTCACTGGCATCTTCGTAAACACATCGATGGCACTAACAATTGATCCACATTTGGCATAAAAATCAACTAATGCAGTTCCAAGAGAAACAGTGAGCTTCAACCCTCTCTTCTTTATGAAGAAGTGAACCCACTTACCAGTTTCTAGGGCTCCAAGGACTGCACATGAAGAAAGAACACTCACTAATGTGATCTCATTGGCTTCTACGTTTGCAGCCTGCATCTCATGGAAAAGATCGAGCGCCTCCTTGCATTCCCTTGCTTGGGTGTAACCTGATATCATGGCGCTCCAAGCAACAACATCTTTTGGTCCCATCTGATCAAACAATCTCCTTGCAACATCCAAACGACCACATTTTGCATACATATCCACAAGACAAGTGATCAAGGTACCGTTATCCTGCATCCCATTTACCTCTACATAGTCTGCAATCCACTTTCCTAGCTCCAAATCAGCTAACCTCCCACAAGCAGTCAATACACTGATCAGTGTAACTTCATCAAACCCAACACCCGATTCTCGCATCCTCATAAACAACTTGACAATCTGCTCCCAATGCCCACCCTTACTGTAACCTGCAAACATCGAATTCCAAGCCATAATGTTCCTTTCAGTCAATCCATCGAACACTTTACGGGCAATCTTGATTTTGCCACAGTTTGCATACATATGAATGAGAGTGTTGCCGACGAACCCATTTAATCTAATCCCCATTTTCAAAACCTGGGCATGGATTTGTTCGCCTTCATCTACAGCTCCTAACCTAGAGCAAGCCTTCAAAATACAAGGAAAAGTGAATTCATCTGGCGGCACCGAGTGTTCGAGCATTTCCTGGTACAAAAGCACGGACTCAAGGGGGGACTGATTCAAAGTGAAACCTCTGATCATTACGTTATAAGCTGACGTATCAGGCCTGTCAATTTCATTAAAAATGGAGGCTGCATACTCCATAGCGTCGGGGACGATGAGGGCTGCTGACTCGAGGAGGTTCTCGGCTATGGAGGGGTTGAAGAGGAGGCGGGTCTTGACGAGGTGGGCGTGAATTTGGTTCAGGTCTCTGACGGTCTTGCATTGTTGAAGAATGAGAGTCTTTGGGTTATCTGGAAATTGAGGTATGGCAGTCAAGGAGTTGATGTTTTTGGCGGGTGTTGCTGGAGTTGCAAAAGCCATATTTTCTTGCAACGGCTAACATGAAAGTCAAGCTCTCCTATATATATATATATATATATATGAACCAGAGTAACCTATTTGTCATGAACTGGCATTACTTTTTCTGTCAAAATGAATGCTCATGCTCAGTTAAGCTTTAGCATTTATGTAAGCAAGTCTTGTCGAAGATCAGATTTTCGGGGACTTTCTTTGCAATAGAACTCCTGCTTGACTTGCCCCTGATGGGCAGATATTGGCCGGGTCGAGGAAAAAGAATTCATTGCTGATATAGCAAGATGTAGAGAGGCAAACACAGCTATGTGTCTGTATCAGATAAAATTTTCACCTGGACGCAACTCTTTCGTGTTCATTTTCACCTCTGTTCTCTTGTAACTATATTCGATCAACATAGATCGAAAGAGGGCTAATGTGGACTTCTGGTCAGATTCGATACAGTGACATGTGCGGTGAAACTGATATGAAGGCGAAGATTGTCCTCAGATGATGCTTTGGAGAGATTCTTTGTGCATTTCATGTTCATCTTCAGGAATTTATTCGGGTTTTTCACCTTTGCGGGATGCCCCCACGAATTATTGTTGCCACTTGCCGGGAATTAGATGTGGGTGACCTTTGCTAGAAAATGAATTGAGGACCAGGCATTAGATGCAACACTTATCGCTTGGAATACCAAGAAAAAGCAGCAACTCGCCTATAAATTCACTTCAGCACTGAACTTCGAAATGTCGAGGAGTAGAAAACGCCTAAAGACATGTATAAGAGGGATGAATGCCAATCTTGGCAGCAGGGTGGCTGGGACACCACATCCCAAGATTACCATGAACACGTCTCGAGAATAGCGAGGATGCCCAGTATTCATCCGAACGTCCCTCAATACCCGAATGTGTACCCTGCGTTCAACAACAGAGTCACCTGTGAAGGGGAGAGGGAATCTCACCACAACTATCATCAGCACAATCCCCACCATCGCTCCCCTCAGTTCCAGGAGAAGGTTGAAGTGATAGAGTTCCAGGAGGAGAGGGTCGGGCGTAACAAGGTCGATGAGGTCGAAATGGTTGAAGAAGTTGTCGACGTGAGGTCGACGGCTTCATTGAACAGAAGCACCGGGGATTCGAACTGTGCAAGTGGAACACCGCCAGAGTGCTTTAGGCCTGTCGAGCTAAGAATGTCCGGGCTTAATTTGGCAGGCAAAATAACCTCCCTAGTCATGAGGGTGTTATCAGCAACCTTAATTTAAATAAAATGCCTGTCTTTGTTGTCATCTCTCAGTTTCTTTTATATCATGCTTGCTTATATGGCCCGTTAAGGTGGTCGCCTGTCACAAAACTGAGAAATTGCATATAATTTGCCCTCTCTAAATCAGACTAAACCGGCAGATTCAAAATGTTACGAAGATAAGCGTTCATGGAAATCAACATCGATTGAAGGAATATTACATGTCAGCAATGGAAATTTAGAGAACTCTATCCGAGAAATGAAATTGAATTGACAACAGTCAAGAGCTGGGGCTAATGTCAGGTGAATATCTTCAAAATTGATCGTCTTGTAAACTCGGACTCGGAGCATCAGGTTCATTAAATCTTCTTGAGGACATCAGGTTGAACAGATTCCTCAAGCTATTCCTACTCTCCTTCCTCCTCCTAAAGATTTTACCTGCCCCGGGCAACTCCCCGAAAGGGTCTTGCAAATTCAACTGCGCCTCGAGCTTCTTGGCGACCGTCACAATCTCATACGAATCCCACAGGGATTGCCTGAAGTCCCAGGAGCTGCCACTGGGACCATCTTTGCCCTTGGAAGGCACAACTGACTTACTGCTCATCACCTCGATCCTGAACCGAGAAGGCCGGCTCTTGAAGCTAAGCCGGTGGGCGTCGAACTCACTGCTGACGGCCACTCTGGAGCCGCTGGAGTGGCTGTGCCAGGCTTGTGCCACCGCCTTGAGGATCTCAAGCTCTTGCTCGGATTCATGCTTCTCTGGCTGCTTCTTCTTCATTAGCTTTCAGGGTTGGCATGAGGGTGGCTGGTGATTTGAGCCATGGGTGGGAGAGAATCAGGGCCTTACATTGGCTTGTTGCTGTTATGAGCTGGGATAAGTTGGTTTGCATCCCTATCTGGTTTTTTTCAGAGAGAATAGTGGAATGGCCATTATAGGATAAATGATGGAAGACGTAGGATTTGTCAGATTGTTCTAATCCCACATCTAATCTGATGGAGCTGGATGTTTTGGTTGTGTGGATGTGAGATGCTGCTGTACCACAGGAACTCTTGGGTAGGACCAGGCTCTTGTCTCTGTCTGGTTCCTATCCTATGATGATGCCTAGGATACAGATTTGAAGTTTATAAAATTTAAGGAGTGAACCTTAAATATAGAAAAAGAAAAAAGAAATAATTCTAGGTACACTAAGATTAATTTGCCATGTAATATAAATACCAAGTTATGTTGTAGGATTTTATTGAATGATGGATATGGCCTATTTATTTAAAGGTCCATTTGCAACTTATGACGGAATTTTTCGATTTAGTATTAATTGGAACAAGATAAATATATTTTCAAATATTATAGGCCAATCCTATATATTTTCATTTTTATGGACCACCATGATGCAATCATAATGATAACCATCGCCTTCATTTTAACATTAAATTTTGAGCAGGGTAATTGAGTCAAGTTGGTGCCAAGCTCAAGCTTGACTTAACTCACATAAGACTCAAAACTTGAGTCAAGGTAGATCAGGCATTAAAATGTAGACCCAAACCCGGCGCAATTACAATAGAGTTATATATGACCTCAAGCCTTGATCTAATAAGCTTGAACATTTTCCTTCTTTGTATGCCTACAAGTAGGGGTGTCTGAACCGAACCCCACCCGAAACCCGCACTCCACCACCGAAAAACAGTCGGGAACCGATTAGGTTAAACCGGTCCGGGTACGGGTTCAGTTTTGGGAACCAATTGAAACCTGTCTGGGAACAAGGTCCCAAGAAAGACCACCTTAACAGGACCGATTTTAACCAGGTTTTTTACCCTATTAAAAAAAAAATCGTCTTTCTGTATAATGCTTTTGAGTTTCTTTGTCTTCAAAGAAATGTTAAAAAAGAAGAAGATTTTCTCTGAATCAAGTTAAGAGATAATTGTTTTGAAAGAATTGTTAAAAAGAATTGTTCTCGTGATTTTTTTTTTTTAATGATTCCACTTTCAACTATTACTATAGTCGCGGGACAAATGTTACTAACTATTGTAGCACTAATTCTCAGTCCAACTCAAGAAAGATGTCATATTAATAAGAGCTAAACATGAGTAAGCACATTATGTCATATTAAAAGTATTTGTGGGAATGAGACTAATACTAAATCCATATTTGTTGCTAATGCTTATGCATTCTTAGGATTTTTGCTTTGTCTTATCATGTTAGGAGAATTATGCCGTTGTTTTTTTGTTAATTAATGTAAAATTCGAAGCTGTATAAAATATCGAACGGTTGCAAAACAGGTTATAATGAAAACAGGATTTATCCTGTTTCCGGACCAGGAAAAACAGGGTTGGGTCCAAACATGGTCCAATAAAAACATGGTAGGGTATAGAGTCCAAAAAAGAGGAACTTGTTATATTAGGGTTGGGTATAGGGTCCAGGTCTGAACCCTACTCACCCTGTATCCGATCACCCCTACCTACAAGGCTTAACTATATGATTTAACAATTCCCACGTCTTTTTTTAATTACAAAAAGATATATGAAAAAAAAAATACAATAGAAACCCGATCAGGTTCGTGAACTTGTCGGCTCGAGTATTTGCGTCGACCAGATACTCGAGTAGCTCGGGCTCAAGCTAGGGGTGTCAACAGGTCGGGATTTCATGACACCCGACCCGAAATTAGATGAGTCGATAACTATTGAGCCGAGCCCTGAGCTACTCGCGAATAGCTTTAACTGTGTTGGGCCCTAATTTTTTAACGGCCCATCAAGATCGGCCGGCCCAATCATAAAATTGCCATTACAAAACCAATACGTTTGGCAGCCGCGTATAATTGGCAATTGCATCGGAGCTTCCCTTCATTTTTCCCTCCCAAATTTCAAAACAGACTGGAAGACGAAGGCCCCTCTCTCCTCTCCTCTAGGGTTCGCGACGGAGACGATGAGCGTTCCGATGGAGATCTCCGTGCAAGACCTCACCGATCTGGCCATCTGCGAGCAGAATGGCGGAGCTCCTCCACCTCCATCTCCGCCTCCGCCTCCGCCTCCGGCAGCGACGCCGGTCTCCGATGACAAGATCCTGGTCCCCGGTAAGCTCTCGCTCCGCCTCCTTTTTTTCCTCGTCGAGTCCCGTCCGTCCTGTAGCTTCGGTTTCCGAGCTCGCGGTTCGAGACACGGCGCTTCGTGTTGTTTCTCAAGTGGAGCTTCGTGTGTGTTGGATGATTCAGTCGAGGTCTGCTTGAAACCCTCCAGCACGGCTCGCGCAGACGACGTCAGATCAGCCGTCGAGAGGTAAACTCCGAGAAACTCTCCGAATTACTTGTTTCTATTGTCGACACAACGTGTGCGATGGGCGGCCATGGTCCGTTTGACTTTTAGCTGGTTAAAAAAACGAAGCATGAGATGTTCTGTTCAAAAAGAAATGTGTACAGCCTGAGTGGTTATGAAGCATCTGTTCTGTTAAGAGATTAGTCCGAAAAACGAGGAAGCTGAGGTGAACTTTTGGTTATATCTCCTTTTGTGTTTCTATGCCATTTCCAGCCCCGTGATTTGAGAGAGTAGGTTGCTCCTCAGGTGAGAGCTTAGAAATAAATTACATATGTTGAATGTTCAGGATGCTTGAAAAGCGCAGTTTGAGCTACAGTGATGGCCCCATTCCAGTGCCGATTGATGATGCCTTTCTCGTGGATAACGTCCAAAGAATTCGTATTTGCGAGACAGGTATGTTCTTTCTCTTGAGTGAAAAAATTTCCAGGTTCCTCATAAAGAAGATGTAGCAGATTGAGAAACAAAACCTGATGACATCCCTGATGCTATGCTTTGTCGTTTTGTGGTTTAGGATGGTTGGTTTTGTGTAGTCGGGCAGTGTCCAAGTTGATTATGTAGGAATCATTCTTCTTCTTTTCGGGAACTTCTTTTGTCTAATGGGAGAAAAATTTACACACGGCATGATTATTTTCCACGGTACATGAGCTCTGTTTATTCGATAGCTTTTTCCTTGTAGATGAGGGTGTCAAAGACCATGGTGTTCTTTTGTTCTGGCAAGTCAAGCCCGTTGTGCATGTTTTCCAGGTAACTTTCGCCTAAACTTACAGGATATACTTATTTTTCCTCTCCCTTTCCCCTTACTGATGTGTAGTTCTTCCACATATACTCAGTTACTTGATTTTCCATCTGCTTGGTGTGTGACTTAATTTGATACTCCCAAATACTGCATTCCAGCAAGCCCATTAAACTCACTGCTCAAATGGTTCTTGGCAGCTTAGCGAGGAAGGACCGTGTGAAGAATCAAGCACTGATGGCCAACTCTCTAGTTTCCACGAGTGGATACTCCCTGCAAAAGAATTTGATGGGATGTGGGAAAGGTGTGTTTGCAACTTTTTTCTGGGAAACCACAAGAAGTTTATCGGTCATAACTGTTGTATATCCAAATGCAGCTTAATTTATGAACCTGGTCTGAAGCAAAGGCTGTTGCGGTATGCTCAAAGTGCACTATTTTTCACTGAAAAGGGTGTGGATCCCTTTTTAGTGTCTTGGAACCGGTCAGTGGCATTTGCATGTTTGTTTTGTTTTGTTTTATTTTTTATTTTTCAAGTATTTATAGCATGTTTCCCAATATATTGAATGGAAATGTAGCCTTGGAAAAATCATAATCTTGTCAGCATTTGCTTAGGATCAATGGATAGCTATGTAAATGTGCAGTCATTTAATGTATCACATGGAAATAAGAAACCGGTAACATCTACTGTGTAAAATCTCTAGTGTATTGTTTTACAATGATACTGGCACAAGCTAGTAATAATCTTATCTATATCATTAATCACTTGCTTCCCCTAATTGAAGTGTTGTTAGCTTTTTGCAGCATCATTCTTTTACATGGACCTCCAGGGACAGGGAAGACATCGTTATGCAAAGCTCTAGCACAGAAGTTGTCTATACGTTTTAATTTGAGGTCGGCATGTGACTTAAAGATTTCTATGTCCTGTATGTTTTTGTTGGAATTTTGTAAAATCTGGTATTGGTCTTTTGAAATTTTCCACTTTTTATATTCTTCTTCCCTCAGATATCCACAGTGCCAACTAGTTGAAGTTAATGCACACTCTTTGTTCAGTAAATGGTTCTCTGAAAGTGGCAAATTGGTATGTGCCTAATTCATCTCAAGATAATTTATCTGATGCCTCCTCGTTTCCTTCATATAGTCTACATTTAGTTTTTTATTAATTAATTAAATTACTTAGAAGAAATGGTAATACGAGGATAGTCATTTAAATCATCTAAGCATCTGATGACTTGAATTCTGCCCCTGAGAAATGCCTATTAATCAACACACTATGCTCATGGACAAAAGATTACCTCTTGTTCTTCTACTTTTCTTCTGAAAGGAACATCAAGGCTTAATTTGTAACTGATGTCACTTAATGCTGGTCCAAAAAATAAAGAGCCTTCTTTTGCTTTTAAAATTTCTACTACTTCCTTCCTTCAAGAATTCATGAATTAGGCTCCGTTTGTTTCACAAAAATGATTGACTTAGAAAATATTTTCCTAAAAATGATCACTTGTGTTGCTTATAAAATGAACGAACACAAGATGTTCTTGTTGCCTGCAAAACATTTGGACATAATTTGTTTTCGATAATGAAAATATTTGTTATGACTATTATTTCAACCGTTTATTTTCAAAAAATGTTTTTCAAACCATTCAATTTTTGTGAAACAAATGCGCCTTTAGTGTGCTCAAAGCACTATTTCTTCTTCAGTGGAAATAATTTGTTTGATACTCTTCACATGGGCAAGTGGCAATAATTAGTGTGTAGCCATGCTGCAGTAGTAATTTTAGCCTCACTGTGGAGACCTACAGCAGATATGCATCGCCCTCATATCATGTACACATATGATTAAGATTTCCACCAATAGGAGTTTCTTCCAGAAGTTGGGAGGTATGGAGCGTGTTGCTCATGATTTTTTATTTTAGGTTGCAAGGCTTTTTGAAAAAATTCAAGAGATGGTGGAGGAAGAAAACAATCTGGTATTTGTTTTGATTGGTGAGATTATCATTGCGGTGTTTTTGCAGTTTAGCACTCTTTCCTCTTCATTTAGACTAATATCACATGGTGATAATGCAGATGAAGTGGAAAGTCTTGCAGCGGCCCGAAAAGCTGCTTTGTCTGGTTCTGAACCTTCAGATTCGATTCGGGTACTAGTGCATTTCTCTGACTTTACAAACAGCAGCAAATTTACATGTCTATTCTGCTCCTTGGTCAAACACTTGCCTGAGAGAATAGAGTATCGAGGAATGAGAGACTAATTTAATATTCTCTTAATGCATTGTACGAGAATGAGTGTAAATTCACCATGAAAATGTTTCCTCAGGTTGTGAATGCACTGTTGACTCAGATGGACAAATTGAAGTCATCACCAAATGTCATAATTATGACAACATCAAACATTACGGCTGCTATTGGTAAGACTGATTTATATCAACTCTATATCAAGTAATTTCCATCTGTACAGGATGCTGCATGCTATGGAGAACCTTTTTGTTGATTTTTTCTATCTAGTATGTTCATATCTTTGATCGCACTTTTCTACATTAATAATATTGTGTCCTTATTTAATGTTTTCTGAATTTGGTCTTTGCAGCTGCTTTTTTCTGAAAACTGTTCTGTAGATTTCAACAGATTTTCTAGAAATTAATCCCAATGTTTTATTGGAGTCCCTCATTTAAGTTACTTTGTTCTAGTTCATTGTTATTTGCAGGGCTGATTCTTGTTAGTGCTTGTGTGATCTCATAGTGTTCTAATGTAAGAGTAGGGTTGAAAAGTATTAACTTAAAGGCTGCACCTTGCTGCGTTGCAGATGTTGCGTTTGTTGATAGAGCTGACATCAAAGCGTATATTGGTCCCCCAACTCTTCAAGCTCGATACGAAATATTACGTTCTTGTGTACAGGAACTTATGAGAGCAGGAATACTGTCAGATACACAGGTATAGATACAGCTGCGACTATACTTTTCTGGAGGTTGTTTGGCCATGTAGGAAGTGTGTTCATTTTTCTGCTGTTGTCTATCAAATCTTGAATTTCATACCTTGTTGCTATGCCTTATGCCATCACCTGTCTAGCTAGAGACTTGGACTAGCACCAGCACTAAGTGCCAAGTGAAACCATTTCAGGAGCTGGGTAAGTTCACACTTCCAAATTATGCAACTGCTCAAGAAAGGCAAGTTGCCCAGGGACTGGAGATGGGAGAACTTTGCAAAAAATTGCTTGAAGCTGCAGAGACATGTGAGGTCAGCAAGTTCCATTCTTCATCATTGTCTTAGCTTTCCAAGTTTCCAGGTGGAGGAGATTGTGCAATATGTAAGATTTTTTATATTGACTATGCTCTTTTGTCTTGTGTAGGGACTGAGCGGAAGGTCATTAAGGAGGCTCCCGTTCTTGACACATGCATCTCTTGCAGATGCTTATTCTTGTGATCTAGCCAAATTCCTCTGCACGTTGATAGACACAGTGAAAAAGGAGCGGTCAGAGGTACCTGATTGAAGTGACCTTAGCGTACATGAGATGTGATGCTTAAGTTTACGGGGTAAAGTGACAGTTCTTGCAATTCCTTATGCCATCTGCTGTCTATTTTGGAAAGGATTTCTGTCCTGGACAAACATTATGAACGAGAAGGTGCACCATCCAGTATAGGGATAAGCTAATCCGCGTGGATAAACATTTTCTGGTCGAGATAGCATAAGTATTATGTCCCCATTCAGCCTTTTCTAAAATCAAAGCAGCTGCCTCTTTCTGTGGATAGTTCTGTAGATTTCAACAGATTTACTGAAAGATCAATCATTAAGTTTTATGGCAGGCGCTACAGCTTCGGGAGGATAAGGAAGCATGTCGCACGAGAAGGTGTGCCTATCCAATTATTCAATCGGCTAATCCACAAGCCCCAGAATGCTCCACCTGTCGTAGAGAAAATAGCAGCTTTTCCATTTCTTGGTTTCTCATATATTCTATTGTTTTCCTATATTTTGTTCATGGATTCGTCCTTGAATTTGAATCTGCATCTGGATGTATGCGCTATGCCTTCAGAAGACTAGAGGGCGATTAAGCGTTGTGATATAGCAGTGGGAATCTAATGATATAGATTGCTGGAGAAAAAGTTATTATTGAGCGATGTTGGGGCCATAACACAATGGGGTGATACCTTGCTCACGGCCCAAAGTCATAAAAAGATTAATCTTAACCCTTGGTTAAACAAAACTGTTAATGACGGTGAATGAAAAATGGCCTTTGTCTGGAGCGTAGTACAGGACAAGCATGAGATGCCTACGACACGTTCAAGCATATGGGCCTGGGTTGGTCCTAATGCGTGTCTCAGCATATGGACCCTGATTGGGTCTGGAGCTTAGGCGTTTATAATGGGCCTCGGCTCTGGAAATCCCAGTTTTAGGCCTTATTTGGCCCATCAAACCAAGAATTGTCCCTTACGATCCCAATACCCAGATTCGGCCCAAGAAAAATGGACGTCGCCCCATTTAACCAAATTTCAGTACATAAATGGCCCACAAAACGAATGGACTCGGTTCGAGAAACCTTTTGGGTCTTGTTAGGCCATGTCAGAAGATTGGGCCTAGCATAGGGCCGAGGCCCATGAAACCAAGTTTTCGGCGCTGCACACCTTTCCAGATTGGGCCTATATGGCCCGACTATTTGAATGGGCCTCAGCCCAGGACATATAAAAATTCGCGGCCCATGGACCTTGGCCCCATGAAAATCTCGTTATGGGCCGATGGGCCTTTGCCCATGAAACTTGTTTTTGGGCCTAATGGGCCCGGGCTGATCCGAAAAGTGACGCATTAGTCCTACTTCGGGCCTTAGAGGCCCAGTAACCAAATAGTCCTCGGCCCAGAACATGGCCCGACTTACTGGGCATAAGCGACCCATGTGCACATATAGTGGGCCTTGGCCCATTAAAATTTGGGCTTTCTTAGGCCCGTGTATCTTCCCAAGATGTCAGTTTCGACTTAACCGGCCCATGGGCCGAGAGTCCTTAGTGGTACGTGGGCCCAATTTTCTACCGAGACTACGGCCCAGTGGGCTACCACTCGATAGGCCTACTTTGGGCCTTAGAGGCCCAGTAACCAAATAGTTCACGGCCCAGAACGTGGCCTGACTTACTGGGCGTAAGCGGCCCATGTGCACATATAAATGGGCCTTGGCCATTAAAGTTGTGGGCTTTCTTAGGCCCATGGATCTTCCCAAGAAGTCCAAGTTTTGCTTAATCGGCCCATGGGCCGAGAGGTCCGTAGTGGTCCGTGGGCCTAATTTTCTACCGAGACTGTGGCCTAAGCTACTAGGCCATAATGGCCATTGCCCAAATATTAGTCTTCGGCCCAACTGATGGGCCTAAACAATAGGATTAGGTCTTTTTAAGCAAAGCTTCGTGGCTTACGCGGTCAATGGGACCAGCTGACGGGCCTACTGAGCTATGGGTCTTCCATGGCCCAGGGAAGGCCCAATGTAGAAGCCCCTTAAAGGTCGACCGTTAGTGGCACACCGGACAGGCCTACGAGTGGAGATTGGAAGGGCCGCAACAGTTGAAACAGGAGGTTTGGTAGGGCCCAATTTCCTAACCAGGGCCGATGGGCCGAAATTCCTATGGCTGTATGGGCCGAAAAAGGTGCTCCCGTTACCATTCTTCGAGCACCAACTATCATGACACGTCTGTAAAAGATCCAAAGCTGTATCAAAGTGCCTAAAGCATTCACTCCATCCATCGAGAACCAACTATAGCGACGCCTACCAGGACAAAAAATGTCAAAATGCTCCAAGCATGGCCTAGATACCACTAGATAAACCGCACATACTCCTAAGAACGCACAAACTACAGACATCCTGTCTATCTTGCATCGCCGAGTCTTCATTCTGCTGATTGCAAGTTAGTTACACGGACCAAAAGTATTTATTGGCCTCCGAAACACAAACAAAACAAAATTGCATCTCGTATGAAGCCCCTATTAAGATTTGACATCAGAATCATCCTGTCCACCCGTAGAGTTTAAAATCTTTGTGACTCCCATCTGCCCATCGAATTAAGTTGTAGCCATCTTGATACCGGACAGGCGCTGCAAACAGGTATAAACCAAATTCAGCATTACTAGGTCGCATATCATATTTACCATATTCCCAGCTAACCACATAAAGATTTTTGATTTAGTACTTTCCACTTCATTTCACTTAGTGTAAGCAAGTTCAATCGAATTTCTTTTGGCCCAAACAATTTTTAACTGATTTGCTACTCTCAATATTCTGTGATCTATTCTAAACGGGAAAAGCATAACTGAAGCTAAAAACTTACAGAGATATTGACTGTCCTATCTAGTTAATCTACATCAGGCATTCCATCTAAAATACAGCTCATCCTGTCATCTCAACCCCAAAGCACAATTATAAGATTCCTTCTGTTTTCAGCTAAATCTCATGTACCATGATTTTACAACCATGTGTCAACAACACCTGATAGTTACGAAGATAACACTGTGGAAACTGACAATAAGCTTAACAGGAATGGGCATGGCTTTGCTATTTTTTATTGGAGAATGCTGATTGTACAATGAATCGGTTACAAGCTCTCCACCAAGTTAAACAGCATTAACTTGCATTTTGTTATGGTCAGCATTCTTTTACAAATTTTTAGGCATCTAGATATCCCAGTTACCCAAATCCCGTTATTGACGTACTAATGATCCCAACCAATCCATGCAATGGGTGCGTAATATATCACAGTATGCATTCTTATACAGAAACTAGCTTAAGCTTAACGTTTATCTACCATTAATATACAGTTTCAACTTCATGTCCTTAGTTGTCCTAAAATCTAACACCTTAATAAAGATGATGTCTCTAGGGATCTATTGGATCTCTACGTATTTCGGCCAAAGAAATGAAAAGAATGAACAGAGCAGTTGGAGCAAATTTGGTCACCTTGAAAAACTTGGATCTGCACCCACTGCTTGCACCCAGCAGTTAGAGGGCAGTTGACTGGAAAATGGTATTAAAATCCTTGAACCAGAGTCTGTAAAAGTAACAGAATCTGTTAATAAGGAAGTTCATATGTCATTGTAGCTTCAGTTTGTTGACTAATCAAACAGCCATTCAGCTACCTTCAACTGGACTCATCAGCAAAATAAAAAACCAGGTCTAGTGGACATGTAGGTTGGCATTGTCTTCTGAGGAAATTCATCAGATACATCATCGGAGTTTTAGTTAGACCAGCAGAGCATATTTACACTAGTGGATTCTAAGCAACAACATCAATCTGAATATAGAACTAACATGCATGTACACTAACATCTTTGACATGCTTGGTCTATTAAATGGTCAATCAATGTTCAGGCAAAAGGTTTTCCGAGTCAATACAAAAACATGGCCGTTAAATTGAACCTCAAGGAATAACTGCACTAATGCCTACCTACATAAGGACATGCGCAGATCAACTGTAGAAGTCCTATCTAAGAGAAATGCAAATCCCTTCAAAACCTCATTGCACTACAAAAGTTTCACTGTATGTGAGTAGTATGAATAATGCATAAAGAACTGGAAAAATGGAATGAGAAGCACTAAAAATTTTCATAGTAACAAATAAATTACTTCAGCTCTATCAAAAAGAGAATGGCAAGTGCAAGGCCATACAAAAAATGAGAATAAAATGGTATTAAACCCTAAGAACCCCAGAAATTCCAAAGCAATGCCATACTTACAACAGCCATTAAAAGAAAGATAGTAAATGAGTCTATCTGAATTATAAGAAGAGTATAGTCCAAAGAGACAACAGATCGACAGGATAATGCATAAAGAACTGATATGCATTCAAAAATATCCTGGTGAAAATCAATCAATGACTACTTCAGCTCCATCAACAAGGAGAATAGTGAATGCAATGCTATCCTATCAAATGAGGGTCATATTAGTGAACATATAAATATTCTTTCCATCCACAAAAAGAAAAAGCTGGAAAATCATATTAAACCCAAGCACTCTAGAAATTCCAATGCAATGCCAGAACTGCTCAAAAAGCAGATCAAGAGAGAGATGATGGACAAGTCCATCTGAATTATGAGAAGACCATAGTCCAGTAGACTACCAGAGGAAATGGAGTTGACAAGAGACAATTTTCATCACATCTCAAAAAATAAAGAGCAGCTCAAATTAAATGTCTCTGTTACTCACTAATGGACCGAATAACACCACCTGCAACAGTCTTCCCACCTTCTCTGATAGGAAACCTCATTTCTTGCTCACAAACCACAGTCACAAGGCATAACCATCTTAGACTCTTCATCTCTATCATCATGATTGACATCACGCTTGCTTTGGCATCAGTAGTTCTTATGTAGGATTAGGGCCTTAATTGTAAAAAATGGTGAATGCCTGCCACCTTCTTTCTTCTTCAACACATACATAGTAGCAAACAATTAAGTGGTGGGTGTTATTGTTCTAGGCTTTCAAAAACCATCCCTCTAAGAATGTCAACCTAATGAATACCTCGAAGCAAAAGACCCACAATATCCCCAGCATTGCCCTATTGAGCTTTTTTTATAACATTTCAACACCAGTAACAATAGTGTTTCTGTTTTCCCTCAAGCCAACAACATTCATGATCTCTCTGACCCTAACTGAGCCCCTCTTATGACAGCCTGTGGCAATGGTGCATGACCAGTAACTGGGAACACATCTTCAAAAGCAAGTAAAATGAAAGATTCTTGCATTGGTTCTCGCCTTGTTTGATGTGAGGATTAGCCATCAGAGCCTCTAAAGCCAACTAGACCAAACCTGAAACTAAGGGAACATTGTCCACAAAGAATTTATGTGGTTAATAAATTATTCATGTGATTAGTATATGATATATCTACAATTTGTAATTTACACGTGATTACAAACTTTTGTAGTAAGGGCCCCAGATTTCATCCATTTTTTAACCCCACAATAACCCCATGATAGCATGAATTTAACACTACTCCATGCAAAGAGTTTTCAGAAAATAACCATCAACCATGGGGGAGAGAATAGAGAGAATAATATTCTAAGGGTGTGTTTGTTTCGCGGAAATCGTATCATTTTGGAAAATGTTTTCCAAGAAATCATTTTCATGGAAAATAATTTAGTTTTCTTGTGTTTGATGATATGTGATTGAGAATGTTTTCAGGTGTTTAGATCGCATTTGGAAAATGATTGAATAACATTTAAACTAACAATTTACACTAGTGTAAAAAAAAAGAGAGAGATTTTGGAGAGTAAAAGAAAAGGACAAAGATGACCTAATAAAAAGGGAATGACCTAAAGACCTGATAAAGAGGGAAAGTGTTTTCCCCTTTCCATACACATGAATTCATTTTCCTAAAACAATACATGATATTTATGTTGACTGGAAAGTATTTTCCATTGACCAAATCGTTTTTGGAAAAATAAACAATGGAAAGTCCGGAAAACACTTTCTGGGAAACTACATTCATTAAAACAAACTCACCCTAAGAAACAGAAACATAGGATAATAATGAAAATAACGCCACGGGAAAGATACAAATAGCTATAAAGCTCTGAAATAAACTTTAACAGTAATTGGTACAATGGATCTGCATGGCCTGTCATTGTTCTTAGGAGAATGATGATTGCACTATGAATCAATTTATAATATGCAGTTAATCAGCATTGACAGGTTTGTTGTCATGGTTAGCACTCTTCTATAAGTTATAGGCATCTAAAAAATCCAAGATCCACCTATTAAGATACCATCGATCACAACTACTCCTGGCAGCTAAAATAAATAATTTGATCAGCATAATAAGGTTGGCCATTCCTTTATAGAAATAGGCTTTTTGTTATCTGTTATTATGCACAGTTCCAAATTTATCTCCTTAGTTAGCCACAAGGATTGTAGCCTAGTGTTAACACATGCCCAGTGGCATGCAGGAGGTGGGGATTTGAAACCCACCTTTTCACAGAAGATGTTTCAAGCTAAGTAATTCAGCCAAAGTAGTGAAAAGAATGGACAAAGTAACTGAAGTAAATTTTGTTACCTCATAGATCTTCAATTTCTGAAACAGCACTGGTACCCAGCATTATCAGAGAGTTGACGCAGTCATGTTTCACACACATTAACTTCTCAATCTAAAGTCAGCAAAAGTATCAGCATCTGTTTCTGTTCATAAAGCAAGTTCGTGTGTCATTTTGTCTTTCAGTTTAATGAGTTCTCAACCAGCCAATCGCCACCTTCTACAGAAGTTAAACCCACATTCCAATAATAAACAGCTGACGTTGTTTGAGTAATAAATAAATTAAGAGAAAGATGATGAAAAGTTACATCAGAATTAGAGAAGAGTATAGTCCAACTACATGATATATCATCACAAAGCAAATCAATGACAAAAAAGAAATATGGGAAAAAACAGTTACATCAATGGTCGCCATATCTGTGAAAGAGAGCAAACTGATTGGGTGGAATCGACAAAATACGACTTTCATCACAACTCATCAAATTAAGAGCACTTCAAATCCAAACCAGATGCTTCCAGTGTCACTGTTACTCGATAATGGACTAAATAACACCTGCTCCAACAGTCTTCCCACCTTCTCTGATAGCAAACCTCATTCCCTGCTCACAAGCCACAGGCATAATGAGCTCAACCACCATCTTAACATGGTCACCTGGCATAACAATGTTAGACTCATCATCTTTATCATTCATGATTGAAGCCACCCTTCCTGTGACATCAGTTGATCTCATGTAGAATTGGGGCCTATACCCAGCGAAATACGGTGAATGCCTACCACCTTCTTCCTTCTTCAACACATACGCAATGGCAATGAACTTAGTGTGGGGCATAATTGTTCCAGGCTTTACCAAAACCATCCCTCTCTGAATATCGACCTTCTGAATACCTCTAAGCAAAAGACCCACATTATCCCCTGCCATTGCCTCATCAAGAATTTTCTGGAACATTTCAACCCCAGTAACAGTAGAGTTCCTAGTTTCCCTCAAGCCAACAATATCAACTATCTCTCCTACCCTAATTGTGCCCCTCTCAACACGGCCTGTGGCAATGGTGCTGCGACCTGTGATTGAGAACATGTCTTCAACGGCAAGTAAAAATGGAAGATCAGTTTGCCTTTGTGGAATAGTTATGTAACTGTCCACAGAATCCATGAAATTCATAAATTTTATCAACCCATGGGTTCTCTGTTTGATGTTAGGATTAGCCATCAGAGCCTCTAAAGTCAGCAAGGCTGAACCAGAAATTATGGGAAAGCAACTCCCTGACTTCCAATTCCACAAGCTGCAAAAGCTCCTCGTCATCTACCTGGTCTTGCTTGTTTAGGAAAACCACCATATTGGGAACACCCACCTGCTTAGCCAATAGTTTGTCTGAGGCAAAGGTCCATCAGCTCCTGAAACAACAAGACTAGCACCATCCATTTGCGCTGCACCGATTATCATGTTCTTCACGTAATTGGCATGTCCCGGACAGTCAACATGTGCAAGTGGCGATTCTCAGTCTCATACTCCACTGTAGCACTTTTAATGGTGATACCTGGTGAAGAAAAAGTAACGTCAGCACTCTCAAAAAGTCATCATACAGATCCATTAGCTAGTGAAATCAGCCAATAACAGAGCATAGAATGCAGTATCCAAAAAAGTCTAGGTCAAGCTTACTTGTTATAATGCTGTAATTAGCTCATTGATTCTATTAATGTCAATGTAGATAACTAAACAGTCTCCTTGTCACAGGATATTCCAAAAGAAAGAGTTTCCACATGACAGAATTGGCCAGTGGCAGAAAAATTTATTGACACTCTCTGTGTACTATCTGATATGAAAATCTTGAGTCTATTTCAAGCCAAAACATTCTTTCTTGAATGCAAAACTTAAGTCAATAAATCATAAAATTCCACTGCAGACTCCAATGCAGGCCTCGGTTTTTCCAGAATGAAACAGAGTATCCATGTGGATTGGCTTAGAGTTGATCCTAAGAGAGTATTCTTATCATTCCAAACAAGTAAGAATATACAGAATCAGAACAAATGATCAGAGAAACCTCGAGCGCGCTCTTCAGAAGCAACGTCGATCTCATCGTACTTCTTCGGAGCGCTGTTGAGCGCTGTTCCCCATGGCGGCCAACGCCATGGTGAGGGTGGCGGCTCAGGGTGTGTCTTCCCATGGTCGACGCAGCCAATCGTCCCGACGTTCACCTGCGGCTTCTTCCGCTCGAACTTCCCCCGCGCGGCGTGCACCGCAAAGGATCCGCGGCGAACGGAGGGGGAGGCGCCGGCAGTGGAGCCGATGGCGAAGGGATCGATGAAGGAGGCGGCGAGGCGGGTCGGCTTTGGGAGCCTGGCGCGGAAAGTGGCGGCCCCGGCGACGGAGGGGAGAGAGGGCGGCGGCGGAGGAGGAGGAGGTGGAGGAGGCATGCGGTGGGAGCGGTGGGAGTCGTTTCGAGGAAGAAGTGGACGCTGCCATTGGCATTGCGATTGCGGTTTGGAATTTGGGTTTTGGAAGAGCAAATAAACCCCACAAAGAGAGAGACTTTCAAAAGAAATGAAAACATGAAGCACAGGAGACGAGCAGTATATTTGAACGGGGTCGGCTATAAATTCCATTTATTTTTATTTTAAGTAATTTAATCCATAAATTAAGTTTAATAGTAATTTAATCTCTGAATTTTTAATTTCTTTAATATAATCTATGAATTCTTGATACATATTTAATATAACTTATGAAAATATTTAATATAATCATTGATTTGAATTAATCGAACAACTATATTATATATGTATCAAAAGTTTAGAGACTATATTAAATAAATTAAAATAAATTATATTATATATTGAGCTAAAATTCAGAACCGCATTAAATAAATTAAAAATTTAAAGATTAAATTACACATTAGACTTTGTGTCATTATCCCAAAAGAGAAGTGCTAAGCTTGTTTCTTTACTCAAAGCTTTGATTCTTCACTGATTGAAAATTGGATAACTGACCGTCACATTCGATTCAAAAACTAAACAGTTGTCAATCGGCAATCATCCGTATAAATATAAGGTCTTGTCACCGACGAAAGGATAAAAATGTTGATGGGCTGGTATTTAGTCCTACAATGTAGATGAAAACATTCTTTTTCTTGGGAGTACAAAAGAGCAATTGACATTCACATCACATCACTTTGGAACCAAAGGATGAGAGTACATTTGAGTTCAAAAGAGCAAGAAGAAAAGTTCTGCCCCAGACTGAGACATCCTCAGTTTTTTTCAAAGAAGAACCACCACAGGAAAAACCAAATTGGAGCAAAACAGATGGGTGTGCTATCTGTAAGTTTCCAGCAGCACATGATATTTAGAATAACCTTTTTGCATCTGTACATGTATACAGGCCAACAAATTGTAGGGGACAGATCAGATCAAGAATAAACAAACAATGAATGAAAACCCACAACATGGATTCTTCTCCCAAGCACACAGACTTTTATATTCAATTGTCATGCAAACTGAGATTATGACTGTCATCTCGAGCATCTCCTGCATCAAACCAGGTCCTCCTAGCAGCTAATGGAATCACGGCTTCAGAGGTTGAATCGTACCCTTAATTGGCTATCTCAATTCCCAAGTCTCTTTAGCCAAATATTCTTTAATTGGCATCTCTTGCACCCATGATCGTCCATATATGAGAGTCACGAGACAAGTTTCCCATTTTAAAAGTAATGTGTATCATTGAGTTGGCAGGGTGCCTTACTCTTCAATCCACGGAATTTTCTTCTTACAGATATTTAGAACCATTTCACGGGTTTCAGGAGAAAGTTCATCCAAAAGATCTGAAATGGCAGCTTCATGCTTCCTCTTTAGCTCCTGTAGCTCCTCCTGCTGCTTCATCAGCAGATGCTCGAGCTTATCAGCAATTATATTTAACTCTTCAGATCCAACACCATCCGCAGCTAGTGAGTTAGCACACTCACTGCCACCATGCAGATCTTTGGTTGCACTACCTGCACCATCACGTTGTCCTCCAGATGCAGTATCTTCTTCATCTGTGCTCCTACCACCCCCAGAAGCAGATTCATGCTCAGGCTGTTCGAGTTCAGGAATGCCATTTGGCCTCTCTCCATCACAGTGGCTGACAGAAGATTGCACGTTTTCTTCAAGCAAACTACTTTCGATAGAGGCTGAATCCACAAAAGATAAGTTAGAAGGGCCATATCGAGCAGGAGAGATTCCATCTGGTTTTGATGAGTCGGCCCAGTACTTCCGACCAGAATTTGTTCTTTCCAACAAAAGATTACCAGAAGCAGAGGGCTCAGTCGTCAAAGCAGTGGTATCATCTCTATTTGCTGAGGCACAGGCATCAGAGTTTTGAACTTCTTCACTAAAGTCATCCCCAGAAGGCTCTGCCGGTGCCCAATGTGGTATATGAGAACGAATTTCGTCATCGATCATCGCAGCAATCACTGAAACATCCTGATCAGTCAAGTCTAGTTCCTCGACCATTTCGCTGGCAACTGCAGTTGCTGTATCTACCTCACTATCAAATGGAAAGTGGATATTCCGAAAGTGACCTGTACAAGTTCGAGGAAATGTATCAACATATCTCAAAGAGGGATGACAATACTCACTTGTAGTACAATGAAACCATTGAACTGCTAAAACGCAAGGAAATGCTCACACCTGAAGAATCTGCAATCCTCAATTTCAGAAATATTGTATTGACATCTTTTCTTTGACCCTGCACAGTAAAGTCCCTACTAGTCTCTGCTGTAAAATTGTTTGCCCCTTTTCCAGCATCGACATTATGAGGATTACCTGCATTTATTTAAAAAAGCACATCAAGTGGCAGGACAATGAGAGCAGAAGCTAAGAAGCTCAGCAAAGCTCTAGAACTTACCCATCGCTGGGGGTCTCGATGAAGGTAATGATTTGCCAACACTCATACTTTCTTCATCTGACTGCAGAAAAGGATCCATCAAAAGTTCCTTGGCAGTCAGTCGGTCAGAAACGTCTGCAATGCATTTTTCTATGAATTCTCGGACTCGATTGTCTTTCACTTTTTCCAGTGATGCAGGTTTTATTCCCTACCAAGAATGGGATTACATATTACAGACATGATCAAGGAGCTGAAGAGTGCAACAGTGTGTAACCACTGATATAACCAGATTAACTGCTGCCGCTGGACATATGTAAATTAACTCAATTATACATGCATGCATGACTATGCAGGCACAAATGAAAATCTGCATTAAGAAACATAACTTAATCTCCAGTTCCTAGCAATGTAGAACATAAATATATCCTCCCACAGTACATTTAGTGGAACAACGGATGTAATGTCAAGCTCGAAGAGTTGATAAATAAAAACTTTCTAAAACTTGATTAGAGGCCTTTAGATATTTAAGTTTTTATACTTTTATTGTCATATCTAAGCACAATCCTCAGTTTCAAAGTGGAACTAACAATCATCCAGGAAGGCAAACTTTTAAAACTTCAAATATTCCGCTACTTAAGTTTCAGTGATGGGAAGGACCAGAACATACAGTCAGAACAAGAAGACCGAATGTGAATTAAGCAACTTCATTGAATGTATGCTGTGTAATTTGCAGCCAAAACAAAGGATACGAAAATGATCATATTGAGGAATTGCAAATTGAACTTTGAATTAGAGACGGCACTGTCAGTGTGCCGGAAATTTCTGCCAAAAACACTATGTAGAGACTTAGACATCAGGCTATAAACACTTCAACTTGTGCCCAAGCCTGTTCCCTTATTCAGCTGGCCATTTAGTAATCAACAATGGTATCTATCACAGCCTCAACTCCTTAAACAAGAGGAACCTAACTAACGCTGAGTGTACACAGACATTTGACCATGACTTGACTCGCTCACACAGAAGTTGTGAATCCACAGCACGGATTAACTTAGAGCTACTGCAGTAAAAAAGCATGACAAATAAATAAAAATGATGATACTTAGTGCCTTACAGATGTCACTTTTTTGTATATTTGAGCTGCATTTGAGCATTCAACATATGGATACTCAAAGGTCACCAACTCCAGCAAGCACATTCCAAATGCATAAATGTCCACGAGCTCGTTGTATTCCTCCTCATAAAGCTCAGGTGCCATAAACTCTGGGGTTCCTGCAAGTGCAAAAACGTTGAAACTTTTTCTTGGGTCACAGAGACACGTGCCACGTGTCATACTCTCTGCAAGAGTAATTGAGCACAAAAATATAACAGGGTCCCTCACCAATGACACTGTGCGCTGAATGAGCATGACGCAGAATGGTAGCAAATCCCAAGTCACCGATTTTCAATTCACCTTGGTTACCATTGACGAAAATGTTGTCACACTTCAGATCCCGATGAATAATAGGTGGATCGTGACTATGCAGATACAGCAGCCCCTCAAGAATCTGTCTAGACCATTTCTTCAATGCCCTCAAATCCACATGCTTGTGCTTCTTCCGGTACCTAGAGAAGATGGTCATTTAATCATCCCAACAAGCCTATCTCCGATTGATGGAGGATTAAATTGACAAAAACTCACTGCCGCAATGTTCCTGACGTGAAAATCTCGGTGATGAAATTAATATTCTCTTTTTTTGTATCGACCCACGAACTGTAGAATTTGATTATGTTCTTGTGCTTCAAAGTGCTAAGCAGGTGAACCTCTGAATAGAGACGCTCTAAATCCTCTGAATTTCTCAAGAGATCTGTCACCTTAGCCTGACTCCAGGCCACTTCAATTCCTTCCAACTCATCAAATGCTCTATATCTACATTTCCATGTGCCGTCAAGAAGAAACTCGAACCCGTGACCAAGAATTTACACAATGCACTTCAACTAGAAGAAAATCATGCAACTTTTATCTAAAGAACAGAATAAGGAGTGCAGTAGCAAATTGCGAAAGGATACACTTTCTTGAAAGCCCCTTTTCCCAGAACCTCCTTGTACTGCCATAAGAAACCATTTTCAAGAGAATGTCAAACACTATAATAAGAAGGACGAATTCATCCCATCTCCGAATTCAACCAAAAACAACCATCAGATGACCATAATCGAAATGCGACATAGAGCAGTGACTTGAATTCATGCCAAAGCAAGCAATCAGCCACAAAAGAATCGCGCATTTTAGTCACCAGCGAATGACATCAGAAATTAAAACTACCCAAAAATGGGCATCGCAGCAGGAACTCAGAGAAGATAATCAATTGCGGTGAAAGACGGACCCGAACGTATCGACCAGTGGGATCAATTTCGACGTACTCGGCATCGGGGTCATCGGGTTCTTGATCAGAAGACACGTCCTGCGGCATTCTCGAGCAAGCACTGACGATTTCAAGAACCTCCGACGCAAGCCCTCGAGGTCGAACCAGGAGAAAAGGGCACGAAATTGTCCTGATCCCACGCGATATTAAAGCTCCAAGAAGACCTCGACCCACCGACGGGGACGAACAGAACTCCAAGAGGGCGAGGGGAATTCTGCCGAGGGAGAAGAAGAAGCGTGCGTAAACAGGGTGTCCGTCGATTGTCAAAAGCAACAAAGGAGCTCGAGCTCTTGATCCCGTACAGAACCCCAGACGGATTGACTTGCGATTATAACGTTGTTACCTACCTAGTGTCGTCCTTTCGAGTTTCTCTTCTGAACTGTATTTGGGCGTTCCTTATCTTTTAATATAGTCATTTATTAGTTCTTGATATTCTTGAATTCGGGGGAGCGTTTTCTTTTGTAATTATCTTGATCCGACAGAGCTTTGGTCTACCCTCAGAAGTCACCTCGGCGTTAGAGAAATTCAAGGTGGTCCCGTCCATGTACGCACTAAGGAGATGAAAAGAGGACGTGTGGTAGTGGAGCAACCAGGATGCACAACTAATTAAAAAACCAATCTTGTCCCGCAATAATTTGCGTGCTTGCCATTGCAATGTCAAAGTATAGTAAAATTCTTCTCATTTTATCCCATCCCATATATGTTAGGGTTGTTCAATTTAGAACATTTTTGAAAAGTGACTTTGTAAAAGAAAATCATATATGGGATAGAAATCAAATTGCATGGTGCAAACATTTGCATGTCACCTCTTTCTTTAGGAGTGTGAAAAAAACTCGATGATATTACGATTAAATTTATAAATCTCGTTAGAAGAGTTTCATATAAATGGATAAAATTTGCACATAAAAATAGACCTAATCTAATCTAATTGTATGTTTTTATGAAGATATTGCATTCGAAAAATGAATTTTTGATATTATCGCGTGACATCTAAATAATAAATTATAAAGATATAATACTTGCTCATGTGATTAGGACATAATACAATCATGTCTTGATTATTGTCATGACATATAAAAGGTGTAAAATAAGTAAAAAGGTTGAAGTATTTTTACATCTGCATGGGTATTTTACTAGCAAAGATTTGTGTGACTTTTTTAGCCATTTTCAAATTTTACGGTATACCTATTTTGACATTTTTTGTTTCAATTTTAAGCATATGAAGCTTTCAAAATATGCTTATTGACACAAAAATATATATACTTTAATTCCATAACTTGTAGAATTTGAATAATATTTTAATGTAGGGCGAGAAATTAGGTAAGTTGCTTTTCGTTTCTTAGGAGAAGTAAACAAATAAACTTTTTGCTCCCTACAACAGACATTCATTTTATAAAAATGCTAGATAAGAATAGATTATACATTTTTCTTCTTTGTTCTGTTCTGTCATATGAAAGTACGAATTTCACATTTAACTTTCTTAAAATTATAATAAAATCGGTGATTGGCACGCAAGTTAACTGTTACAATGAATCTCTTCATCTTTTTAAGGGAAAAGCAATGTACCAATCCCTCCCTTAGAGGGTCAATGAAAAATATGGATTAGAGGAGCAGCATGATATGGTGTGACAAGAGAGAATGGTCGGTGGGGCATGTTCTTTCCGTGACTTTTCATTACAAGAAATATGTTCCTTGTTGACCAACCGGAATCGAAGAGCCGTATAGTAAATTGATTTAAACTACTTTAAAAGGGGATCCAAATACCGAAACGCACAAGGAATTTTTTTCATTTTTTAGATCTAAGGGCACGGAAGTAGAGACATACCTAATTTATAAGCACGTGGACCACTCTGTAAAAACCCAATGAACTAATTCAGTTCGGGCCCTTGGACGGTGCAAGCGATCCCGCAATTCCTACGGAGCATGAACAGCCGACACACCGAAAAAGTTTCGACCTTGACAAGGAAAGCTACCGGCACGAAATTATAATGCGTAGGGGAGCAGCGGGACCACATCGCACCAGCAAAACTTTCGAGAGAAGATGAGAAAGAGGCGGTCGATTCGAGCACGCAACATCTTGCCTCGAATCCCCTTTTCACGAAACATGCAAAATCCAAAGCGGCTGCCAACCCCCCGATTCGTCGTCACATAGCCTCAAAATCTACGAGTTCGTCTGGTTTTACGGGACGGGAGGGGCCCCAGGACGGAGACAAGGCGAGATGCTATCGAAGCGTCACGTCACATCGCACTGGAGGACTACTCGAGAAGCAGGCAAAGTTTCGCAAGAACCCACCGAAACCAGTTCGAGCACGTCCGGGTTGGGACTAGGATTGGCTTTTTTTGGCAATAAAATACGAGGTTTGATGTTCAAGCTCGGCACGAGGGGGGAACTACTTTAAAAAAACAAAAACTCCTTCGTTTGACCTGGCGGGACAGGACAGTGCTAAACCTGGCTGTGACATCTCTTAACGTGCGCGAGATCCCCCCAGAACCTGGGGATTTCCCTTTATCCATGCCTTCAGGGCAAATCAAAACCCGACTATGAGATTTGTATTGAATGAGGTTCACGTTGACAGAGGGTTGGCCGTCCAGGCCTTCCAGCTCACCCCACCAGCTAGCAAAATAGTTCGGGAATCGCTGCTGAATGAATGGTGCAGTTTTGACCTTGAAAGATCCCATCCATATTTTCTTTAAACAAAAGGAGCGTAGCTGTCCACAATAGTTTCCATTAGGGATAATGATACAATAGTTGAACTTTAACCCAACATATAATGCGATCCTTAAATTTTTAATTTATTTAATATAATCTCTGAACTACATGAAAATGTTTAATGTAATTTTTGGTTTTAAATTAATAGAAGGACTACATTAAACATTTTTATACAGTTCATATACTATTTTAAACATGTACTAGGAGTTCATGGATAACATTGAATAAATTAAAAATTCAATAACGACATTGCACATTGATTAAAATTTATGAATTATATTGAATAAATTCAAAAACTAAATTACACATTACGTCAAAATTCAAGAATTATTTGTATTATTATCCCTTTCCACTATTTAGGGCTACTTCTCTTTTCTAAGGTTCAGGGCAACTAACAAAGATCTATGCACAGCGATCGTTCATTGTTCAGCGAATTGCCTTATGATATGTACTTGAGAATATTACACCAAATAGCGGATGGACGATGACACTGTTGTAGAATCGAATTTTGTACCCTCTGTGTTTATAGGATCATCGCGCATCGCCTCGTAACATTCTGATTTTTTAAAATTCATCCCAACTTTTTTTAATTCGTACCATTGTGACCCCTATAGTTGACTTCGTGCAAACCTCTTTTCACCTATCAAACGACATGACTAATTATGAGAAGCAAATTGATTACTATTCATCCATTATACGCAAGGAAAAAAAATTATAGCAGCACATCCACATATATTGGCATCGAATCCGATCAAAACCTCATCGAAATTTTAGTCAATTGCTCTCACATGTGATATATCTTCTGAATTATTTCTTCCACTATTTTATATGCATGTAGTTAAACGACGAATTTGCCTTCATAATCCTCACGTGCCAACAATTTCTACAATTTAATTGGCAATTTGCAACTATCCTACAAACTTTTGAGAAGGGCGGGAGGGCGGTTTGTAACATTTAATTTGACCATAATACTACTTACTTAGAACTTCTGTTTTTTCCATGCTAAGTGTATATGTAACACAAGCAAATTTTTTACGGTGAAGTAACAATTTGTCTTTTGGGCCAGAGAGGAGCAGGTTTATCCGTTTCTAAGGCTAGCTCAACGGTAAAGAAACCAGATGAAAATAAACCTGTTCAAACATTCTCCATCACGACAGCTTTTCAAGATGCTAGGTGAGCCGTACAACAAGAACAAGCACGATCATATGGCACAAAAGATGTAGCATCCCAATACAATCATTAGTCAAACCAAGAAACAAATGCAGCTGTTATTGAAATCTCAGAACCCAGTCGAAGAAATATTTCCTGTCGCGCGCTACAGATCAATTAGCTAAGTTTCTTGAAACTATAACATCACAGCTACAGAAAAAACAAGAACACCTTTGGAAGCTCAGCAGGCAATCATTGTATAGACCTGAACTAGAATTCCAGGAACATCCACATATAAACCCAAGGAAGACAATAATCATGATAAATTGCGCCATTTCCCATCAACAAAAAGACCCTACTCCATTTCTGCACTAAAGTGCGAATCGCCATGTGCTAACTACAGATGTTGCTATTTCCTCTTAAGTGGATTCAGCCTCTCTCTTAGATAATAAAGCTTGGCCCTCCTTACTTTTCTCTTGTCCAGCACCTTTATCTCCTTTATGTTTGGTGAATACCTATCACAAGGGACCATTGTAGGTGTCAACCCAGCCATTACTAAAGAGAACAAAGAAAATCCAAGGATAAGAGCTTAATAAACGAGCCAAATTATAGTAAAAATACCATATGATCAAAGTAAGAGCTCATGCAATATCTTGCAAGCAAATCATTCATATTCTAATTGAGAGTAGCAAAAGAAAGAATGGAACTATGAAATTCATATTGCCAAAACATTAAAGAAAAGACTACCTCAACTACTGGAGCATATTAATATTTGTGAGTTATATGATTAAAGCCCAAATGCCATCCTGGACTAGTCAACTAAGAAGCATGTGGCAAATGACAGCTTTGAAATCCAACTAACCAGACACTTCCAAGCTCTCCCATGAATCTCACTCACCAATCCAAGCATTAACACGGCACTTCACATTATGCCAGCACAGTGTAGTATCTACAAATTCAGTAAATAGGCTGCTTTTCGATACACTAAACGACTAATCAAAAGGATTATCAATAAATAGCAACCAAATTGGGGAAGAAAGTGAGCTAAAGCTTACTTACAGCGGGAAAAGAGATTCAATTCCAACTCCAGCAACTAGTCTCCTTATTCTGAATGTACTATTTAAACCAGCATTACGTCTTGCTATGACAATCCCCTCTAAGGTCGATAGACGTCTCTTGTTCTCAGGAACTTCCTGCCCATCATGCAGACAGATCTCGTCAATTGACTTAACAAGGGAGAAGTCAGCAAATCCATCAATAAAAACACAAGCCACCCTGGTCAGAACTTAATATACCACTTTCATTCGAACTAAGTAACCAGGTCTTATATCAGGCATGTCCCTCTGAGCCTTCACTTCCTCCACTGCTTCCTTATCTAGAATCTACACATAAGAACTGATAACAATTAATATGTAGCCATTCTTTACAGGGGACTCATCATGCTTAGATACACACCTTCATTATGTTCCTAGCAGTTTTGTCCAGCCTCTTAAATTTGATGCGAGGAGGCATGTCAGGCAAATGCACCGAAGAATCTTGCAAAGGGGCTTTGACCAAATCTCCCGCTGTGGTTATGCATCTATTGAAGAGAGAAGGCAATGCTGCGGCCCACGATGCTGTAGGAAATGCAACATCACGAGCCATAGTTGGTGCCACAGTTTGGGACCCGGTTGTCAACTGTTAAATTGGTAAGTAAGTATCACACATTGTGGTATTTTATCAAATTCTACCAAGTGAACAGAACCAAAATCTTTATCGGCATTATAACCAAAATCAGAAATCCCATGATCATCACAACTCACACTGCACCTAAGCTCGTGACGCACTATTTATACTAGTGAAATTCACGTAATCAATTTCTTCCCATATCGATAAGAAAACTTTGCAATCGAAAAAAGAGAACACTAGAGAGAAGAATGACATCATCAAAGGGTAGCAGTAAACAGAAATTATCAATGGTCGAAAGAAAGCTCGCAGGAGGAACTGCAAGCATTGAGTAAAACGAAAGAGATCGATGAAAGAAAATTCCGGGCATGCAAGGAAATGTTTACTCGAGGCAGTTCCAGACGGCCATAGCAATTCAAGATTGCAAACCGACAAGTCCAGCGACAACTATCTTATGAAAGCGTGATCCGAGAGACAGACAGTCGCAAATGCTCTCCTAAGACGAAGGCATAAACGTGGAGACCGCTCAATGGATCCGAACCAGAGCAAGAGAGCATCGCGGTATGAGAAACGTCCAGACAACAAGACACGAATGTTCAAAAGACACAGCTCGAAGAGACACGAACAACGCACCGCAGGGCCAAACGGCACGGCATTTCTCGCCGGGAAGCCGGCGCCACCTCCGACGGCTCGCCATTGCGGAGCTCCGATCCCACGACGGAGGAATTGCATTGTCGGGGGAAGGAAGCGAATTTGGGGGTCGCACGAGCTGGCGCGATGGCTTTGACCAGAGAGGAATCGCGAAGAGAAGAACCCTAGCTGGGAGGGTTTACGGCAGTGAAGGAGGAGAGAGAGAGAGAGAGGAGCAAGCCGAGCGACACGACCGAGCGCTATGTTTCTGGGCTTCTACAAGTTTGGGCCTTGGAATCGACAAGCCCAATCCAGAGTCACCTCAAATGTTAGGCCGGCCCACTCTCCTGCTTAGGCCCCCAACTTTTGCTTTCTTGACGCTCGCAGGGCGGGCATGTACACTCCATCACCCATCATTGCACAAAAAAAGTCAACGATTTCTCATGCCTCTACTCTACTCTATCCCTCTGTCATCCCTAAAGTCAATGCCTATATATTAACATGAAAAAAAGGAAAAAAAAAGGAAATGTCGAATGTCTAGTGATGGTGGAAATGGAATATTAGCAAAGCCGGACAAATCAATGGTACAAAAAAACTGTAACTACCCTATTTGGTGCGTAATTTTCCATTATCAATTCATCGAATTTCATTTCGGTAGAGTAACAATTCATTGATCAGCACGGCCGAACCATCTTCGCAAGTAGACAACAGGAAAACGGACGACGATAAATAAACAAGTGTCCAAAGTTGACAATAGGGGTGTCAAATGGGTGGATCAGGTCGGGTCGAGTCGGGTTTTGGGTCGAGTTGAAAATGATTCAACCCACATTAACCCATTTAACCCGTTTTGACCCATTTTCATGTAATGTAAATTTGATAACTTATACTCGACCCGACCTATACCCAACTCATACCCGACTCATATTACCAACACATATTAATATTTTACTTAATTTAAGAAAATTTACTCCCACTTATTTAGTCCACTTTAAAATTTTCACATATAAATTATTTGAATAAAAATTTTATATCAAATTTATAAAGTAAATTAAATAATAAAAAATTAGTAAATAAAAAAATGTGGTGAGTTGCGAACTCTATTGCGGGCATCAAGTTCGCGGCTCATCTACCTAGATTTGGGCGAGTCACAGCTTGGCCAAAGTCGGTGACCTCGCGACTCGCTTGTCTAGATCTAGGCCGAGCTCCGGTTGGGCTCGCTAACTCAAGCTTTGTCATGGCTTGCTACCCAGATCCAGGCTAAGCTCTAGCCAACGACGACAAGCTTGGGATCGGCGATGGTGATGAGAGCGTGATGGTGGAATCGGCAACGGAGGTCGAGAACACGTAGAGAAGGGGGATGGAGAGAGATAATGTGTCTATCTAATAATTCACTCAACCCATATTTAATTTTCACTTGACCTATATTTGACCCATATTTAACATTCACTTAACTCATATTTGACCCATATTTAACTTTCACTTAACTCATATTTGACTCATATTTAACTTTCACTTGACCCATTTAACTAAAAGTGGGTCATAATATGGATTTATGACCCATATTAACACCTCTAGTTGAATGGAGATGATTAACGTTTCTCTGCACACAACGCCGTTGGCTTTCTCCTCGACCGTACGGCTGAAGCTCTCTTGTTTGCCTGCTTGCTCTTTCCAAGGCACGAGGGGCCAGGTATAAAATCAAACTTTGAATAATGAGTTGATGAGACAAGAAAAGAATCTCATCTGATCTTGCGAATGCTGATGCTGTGCGATAGCTTCCTCGTCGACGGACCCTCGTTTTCCACGCATCGTCCATGACAGAAGATCGATTTAACTAAAAGTGGCCATAATAATATGGATTTATAACCCATATTAACATCTCTAGTTGAATGGAGATGACTAACGTTTCTCTGCACACAACACCACTGGCTTTATCCTCGACCGTACGGCTAAAGCTCTCTTGTTTGTCTGCTTGCTCTTTCCAAGGCACGAGGGGACAGGTACAAAATCAAACTTTGAATAATGAGTTGATGAGACAAGAAAAGAATCTCATCTGATCTTGCGAATGCTGATGCTGTGCGATAGCTTCCTCGTCGACGGACCCTCGTTTTCCACGCATCGTCCATGACAGAAGCATCGATTTAACTAAAAGTGGGTCATAATATGGATTTATAACCCATATTAACATCTCTAGTTGAATGGAGATGACTAACGTTTCTCTGCACACAACACCGCTGGCTTTATCCTCGACCGTACGGCTAAAGCTCTCTTGTTTGTCTGCTTGCTCTTTCCAAGGCACGAGGGGACAGGTACAAAATCAAACTTTGAATAATGAGTTGATGAGACAAGAAAAGAATCTCATTTGATCTTGCGAATGCTGATGCTGTGCGATAGCTTCCTCGTCGACGGATCCTCGTTTTCCACGCATCGTCCATGACAGAAGCATCGATTCGAGGTCAAGCAAATGGACTTCGACCCGAAACGCATCCGTCCCAAGCCACAGATCGTGCCCCTTCGCCGTGATATAGGGCCGCTTCTGTTCTGCGCATCCCCTCCCCTTCCTTCTCATCGTTTCGAAGTCGTCTTTGAGGGCCGTTGACTTGCTCTACTTACAGTTCGTGCCCCACCCTTTGGCCGTTTGATTTAGTAACATCACCCTTATTTTAATGGTGGGGATTGCCAGGTTATAAAAGGGGGGGAGATGGGTTTCGTTCAGACAGCATCAGAGGGAATCCCAAAGCCCTTCTCGCATCTCTCTCTCTCTCTTCTCGCTTTCGCCTTGAATCAACCCTCTTGAGCTTTGCTTGTGTGGCGACTGCTTGAGAGTTGGGAGAAAGGCATCAATGGCGGCACGGCGGACCCTTCTGGCATCACTGGTTCTGGCTTGCTTGGCTCAGGCTTGTTATGGCAACGTCCTCTTCTCTTCTCTCCAGAGGACTCTCATCGTCTCGGCTTCGCCTCAGCCTGGCCAAGGTCTCTCTCTCTCTCTCTAAAGTACACCCTACTCTTCGTTCGAAATCTGTCGATTACCTAGCAAGGGAAAACCTATGTTACACCTGTTATGTGAGTTTAAATTCTTGAGCTCAAGATTGATTCTTATGTCAAGATCTATGAGCTAATTTCGTGGCTTGAACTGAAAACTGTCAGTGCTGAAAGCCGGGGAGGACAAGATCACGGTGACATGGCGGAACAACGAGAGCTTCGCGGCGGGGACGGACTCGGCCTACAAGACGGTGAACGTGAAGCTGTGCTACGGCCCCGTCAGCCAGGTGGACCGCGCGTGGCGCAAGACCGTGGACAACCTGGCCAAGGACAAGACCTGCCAGCACGCCATCGTGTCCAAGCCCTACTCGCCGGCCAACCAGAGCTACGAGTGGCTGGTCCAGAAGGACGTGCCGGAGGCCACCTACTTCGTGCGCGCTTACGCCCTCAATGCCGAGGGCGTCCAGGTGGGGTTCGGCCAGACCACGGACAAGAACAAGACCACCGACCTGTTCGTGGTCCAGGCCATCTCGGGACGCCACGCGTCGCTCGACATCGCCTCCGTGTGCTTCAGCGCCTTCTCAGTGGTCTCGCTGATCGGCTTCTTCTTGGCCGAGAAGAGAAAGGCCAAGCCGAGTTCCGCTCCGAATTAACAGCACCATCAAATTTAGGTGTGACTCGAAGTTTCCATGGTCTACATATATGTAGCACTTCTCCTTTTATTTTACTTTTGCTATTATGTCATTTGTCATATATCACTCTCTTTGTACGTCGACGTTACAGTTGTATCTACACCGTCCATGGAAAGCCGGTTCGATTTGGAAAATTAAGGCTTGGACGGTTGAAGATTTGATTCGAGCTCCTAATAATGAGGCACTAGTGTGTATACGGGGTGTGGTTTTACTTGGGGGTGTGATGGACTAGGGAGGTCATGATCATAAGGGATGGGATGTTTATTACTCAATAGTTTTGAAAATAGAAAGATCATGGTCTTTTTTTGTCCAACATCGTGATAAAGGAATTCACAATTTATAAGGGTGTGTTTGTTTGAGTTAAATTTTTTTTTATGTAAATTAGTTTTGAATTTTCGCATGTATGATTTACCAAAAATGATCGGAAAGGACGGTATGAATATTTAAAATAAGGGGAATTGAATTTTAAAAAGTAGTTTTTATTTTTTTAATGATGCGCCCCTTCTAGTATAAGAGATTGATGTGATGGAGAAAAAGTAAGAAAGGTATGCAGGGGGCCATTATTCTGGATTTGTGTGCATGGTCAACATCAGATTAGCACAGATGCCCTGCCATAATGTGAAGCGAACTTCAAAAGTCAAGCGTAGCTCGTTCGCTGACTGAATCAACGCCGTGAGGCTCAAGAGACCACCACCCGACAAGTCCCTTTGGAAAGTTTGAGACGCAATGAATTCGATTCGTGGGTTATGTCAGGGTTCTGTCGTGGTTGTGGTCATCAGCTTTCCTCGATCGAAACAGGTTTCTGCCGTACATCCAACATCCTCGGGAGCTGGTCTTGTGGCCGGAGAGCAGGGCTGTCTGATCGAAGGCAAAAATTAGTGGCTTACCCTGAGGAGAGCACCGAGGACGAGCCAATGGCAATGGTTGTGCGTGGGTTCGTGGGATTAAACATAGGCATTGACTAGAACTAGTGTCATGTACGTGAAGCGCAATGATCCAGCCGCTGAAAGTGGGTCAATTGCTGCTGGCCCACTACCGCCCCATTTGTAAAACAAGAAAAAAGGAAAGCGATGCCGAAAGAAGCATGGTCCGTTGCCCGAATTGCACATGTTTTAAATGACTTACTGCAAGGAACGATTACAAGGATTGCTGTCTTTAGTAGTTGCTTACCATAAAGATATATGAGAATTAGATAGTCTTGCTTTCATGTTTGGTGTGGGATGGACACTAGTACGAAGCCGAAACTCTAGCAAGCTCGACACTTCGCTGCAGCAAGGTCCCTTTCAAGTTCCATGCTGGACATCACCGACCGAGATGCAGCAGAGAGACAATGGATCGTGATACCCTGTTAACATCTATGTGTCGGTAGATGTACAGATCGATCCATCATATACTTGTAACGAAGTTATATGATTATGATGAATGAATAGAAAGTCGCGTTTTCATGAGCTGTGAGAAACAAAACTCGAGCATGCTGGCCTTTCAAGTGAAACAATGCTTCATATCCGAATGAGGGAAGAAAAGGAACGATTGGGTTAGATAATGGCTACCATCCACAGTAATATTCTCAGAATTTTATCAGGCAAATGACTACCTCATGCACCACACTTGATAGATCAACAATTGCATATCAAGCTGCATTGCGTCAGCGCTCCATATTTTGACAAAACTTCCCCAGGCTACGTAAAAGGAAGCCGGGTAATCAATCGGGTCCCAACACAAAGACATTCTCTACAATGATGGCGAAAATAAAGCAAATTCTATACACTTTGATGTGTTTAAATGGGCTCAAAGGTTAAAATGCATGTCGCAGTTCTCCATTCTACCAGTACCAAAAAGCGATAACCTGTCGTCATACACATCAATATACCCATAGGCATCTGTACCGGGTGGGCACTCCAATGCAGCTTCAAACACTTTGTGATGTACTCCATGCGAATCGATCGAGTGGCCACCTTTATGATCATGCCCAGCAAGGCAGACCTTTACGCAGTCATATTTATGGATCACAGCCATTACCTCATTGAAATTCCACAAGAGTGCTTCGGCACTTGATGCACCTGGATCTAAAGGCAAGTGACAACACACCACCACCTTCTGTTTTAAATTTGTAGCATCACAAAGAACACTATCCAACCAGCGAAGCTGTTCTTCCCCAACAGCTCCATTAAACATAAGGAACCGTCGCTCAATCCCTGCTAGCCCAGCTGGACTATTCTTGTCCAAATTTGGATTCTGATCCTGAAGAAATTTCAAAGCCTGCTGGGTCTTGGGATGATCTTGAGGCCAACCAATGGCACTTATGTCATATCCATCCAGCACCACAATTCTGTATTCTGATGTTGGAGAAAAATCGTAATAGGCACAGCCATCAATGCTTGGAATCTTCAACAATGGAAGTAATTTGCTGCGGGGCAGATTGTAAAGGCAATGGTTGCCAATCATGTGATAGACTGGACCATTAAATTTCTCAAATTCATTCACAACTCTCGAGACGGTATCAAGAGAATGTTCCTTGGGGCAGAACCCATCAACAATATCCCCAAGATTTACTGTGAATTTGAGATTCCCATGATGGTTCCATTGCTTAACTGCCCTTTGCAATACGACAATGCTATGCCGATAGTATCGCGGAACGCCAAGGAATGACCGACCGTCAGGAATATCAGCATGTTGGACATCGGAAATGACCCCAAAAGAGAAGAGGGGTTTCTTTCCTCGCAAGCTTGTCAACCCGTTGACTGAGCCCATAATGCTGTAGACAGAGCTCCAATCCTGGATTAAAGACTGTGAAGCAAAACAACTAAGAGTAAGTTTCTACACTTCAATCATTGTATTGCCACTCATCTCAAAATAAATGTAGACTGACCAATTGTGCGGACACGAGCTTAAAAAATAAGTTGAGTGGTAAGATTTACCCAACCATAGAGAAAATGAAACATGTGAAAAACAGAATTTTCTTTTCAAGGGTCATAATAAGAGCAAACGGGCCACCAGCATCACTGCATGATCAAGTTCAAGACCAACTACAGGTTTCACAAAGATCTATGATCACTCCTGCCCTCAAGTACCCTTTACTTTTCTTTCTCTTCCTGTCCCTTCAATCACTCAACATAAATAAGAGAGCATTGTTAAAGGGCACTGACAGCAGGGGCCGTGAAACCATCTTCTGAATGGTTACAACAAGAGAACCGATCCAAAAATGCACAATGGGATGTCCATTCAATGAGCTCCCACCTTGGGACCGAAACTAACAGAGAACGGATGCAGTGTACTATATTTCACCACCACCTTAATAAGCTAACTAGCACCTAACTAGCACCAAGCAGTAGCAGCATTGGTTCATAATCCACCTTAAGATCACCATGCTTTTCCACTATGCGCATATTTACATATGTACATCCATGTTCTGCCCACTTCATTGCTAGATCTTTCTAATCATCTTCTGTATTAGTTACAGTGTGCTGCATTTTAATCCTATTTTTTTGCCATTAGCCCTCTGCAACAGACCAAGCAGTCTTAGTACATCAAGTTGATCTCAGAGGTAACCATCCTGAATCCTGAAAATGTAAGTGCAATTACATTTATTTAGAAAGTTGTTCAGCCCATACGAATTTGGCTGAGCACAATCATTCAATAAAGTGCAAGGCCCAATTTACTTGGTAATCATAGAACATTAGAAACGGTTAAACCCTTCAAAGAAAGGAAAAGAAAAGAAAATAAGTCTATTGAGTTTAATCTGTTATTGCCTCATTTCAACCAAATTCCCACACAGCATATACGGCCAAATTACAGCACTTGTTGTTAGAAAACCAAAGGCCAGGAAGGAACTAGCACAGTCCTGGATATTATGTCCAAAACAGACCCCATATGCAAGCTCAGTCCAAACCCAAATTCTTGAAACAAAACCAATTAACCCACTTAGACGAAATGTTATAAAAGGCTGTTATCTACAGCATTTGTAGTCATAATTCCACAACGGCTACAGCGCATGCACTGTGGCGGCACAGGTATATGCTCTCGTGATCCTTGATCCTACAAACCAAAACTTGAAATATAAATTCCTAGGAATCTACCCTTACTCTAATGAACCTTGATCCTGTTGCTTTCCATCTACCGGCAACATAATCACATTCGTCCCCTCCTCCGGCACTCGACAAAAGGGGACACGGAGAAGGAAAACCCAGGACCCAAATTTCTGCATAGCAGATTAGGGGGGGACCCTGGAGCACACATTAGCCCATCTAAATCAGGAACAAAACCACACGAGCGAAACACGAGGAGATCAGATGAAGTACAAAACTCGCAAATTGGAATCACAGGGATCAACAAGGTCCATCGGAAAAGAAGAAAAAGAAAAAACAATCGCCCGCGGAGACAAACGATGACAACGACGAACCGCAGGAGTTTCCGTAGGATGCAAGGATTAAAAACTGAAGGCGAGAAAAGCGGAGCGAAGAGCTACGAGGGAACATACGTATGCCGGTACGAAAGCGCTCGAGGCCTCGTCGGAGATGGCGCTGCGTGTGCGCTCTTCGCCGTTCGTCGGAGGGTCGGCCGTTGGCGGAGGACAAAAGGAAGATCGCGGGCGAACGACGACGACGACGACGCAGAGTTTGTTCCCAGAGTAAAAATTAAGAAAAAGTGTCGGTCGACTTTAGGGGTCGGTGTTTGGTAGGCAGGTGTGGGGGTACAAATGTAATTTCAATGGCCTTATTTAAAAGGCCTATCGAAATTTGTCCTGGCCGATCGATTTTTTTTAATCTTTATTTGGTGAATTCGATTTAATTAAATGATTTTTTTATTAACCGACTCACGGAAAATTAAAGACTACGGATGAGGTCGGTGCGACTGGTTGGGGACGCGATGAAATCAACGAGAACATAGCGCACGCGGTCCGCTCCGAAAACTTTTTCGTCTAGACCACGTGAGACGAAATTGTTTGCCCTGATTATTACGAGGATCAATTCATGTAAATATCATACTAAAATGTTATCTTTGCGTGAGTACATAAAAAATACACGTAGATTTAATTTTCATTGTAAAACATAAAATAGGGAAATCACAAAAATTATCTTGAAAATTATAGAAAACATAGATGACAAATTTGATATGATCTCGATTTTAATTTAATCACATGATAAGAATGTCCATCTTGCCATCTTTCATCATTAGAAAAAAAAATTAAATATGACATCTACTGTGTAATTAAAAAAATTTAAATTTTTTATGGTCGTTCAAGATTATTAACATTATAGCTTTACTTTTATTCCATTCTTTTATTCCATATGAGTGCGACGGTGATAATGGAGATACATTCAGATAACAAACCTCTAACCGATCCCGATGTCGATAATTTAGAAATAAATTAATCATGGCTATTTTTTATTATTTGGAAAGATTAAAGATAACAGAAAAAGTTAATGACTTCTCAGATCTAAACAAGTTCGTTAAAAAGGACCAAGCAATGAAAAGTTTTTCCAACCAGCTCAAATTTCGATACATAATTTACCGGGGCTTATTATTCTCTTAAGTATTATACTCTCGTTATGAATTTTTGACACAAAAGGCAACACATATAAGCCTATAACCAAATTTGCTGCTTTTCGGTGCGCTTGTCAATGGTTTGGTAGTGTGGGGTACCCTTTTCTCGAACAGTTGGGAGGGACCAAATGAAGAAAAATTCTCAGACAAACAACAAATTATAAACACAAGGATTTGCAATAAGTAGTAATAAATCACTAATTCAGGTTATATGTTGCTGTTAACTACACATCATCAGAATTTGGAGGGCAATGGCCCCGAAGTTAGATAGCATCGCAGGGGCCATTTGGTGAAGTGGGCCACACAAAGGAGAATTTTATTCACGAGGTGCTGCCCGCAAACGCCACCCGCACTCGCTATATACAGGGGTCTTGGCCACTCTGCCATAGCAGATTGGAGGGGCTACCGCCGGAGGTGATCCCTCGTGAAAAATGGGTGCCTGAGAGCTTCCCGAGCTGTCAGCCTGTCCAAGGGATCGTATCTGAGTAACCCTTGTAACAAATGTATCAGGTCTCCTGCCGAATGGTCTACGTGCTGCATGATCAAGTTCTGCAATTGCAGAGTATCAGTCAGCAACGGAATTCAAGAGGGCACTGCCTAAAAACCGAGAAGACTCATCACACCGGGGAATCACCTGAAGACGCGGAAGCTTGAGAACTGCTCTGATGCTTTCTCTAGAGGCGGCACCTTCTGGCCAGTCTAACCTACCCCTTCTAACGTACTTCTCCGCATGTCGGCTGAAAACCCCCGATGCATCCAAGAATTATTAGTACGAGTAAAGCTACAGTAGAATAACATCAGAACCACCAAAATAGATGAGCACTGACTCTGCTCTCTTCAACATGTGCGGAGGCAGAGGACCTAGCACTCTTTCCATCATTGCAAGGTGCTCCAAGTTCTCGTGGGTTTGGAATAATGCCTCACCCTGTCATTAAGCAAGTCAACAAAAACCATGAGTTTTAAAATCGCTTTGTCATCATGGCAAGTGACTAAGAGACTTGAAGACTTGAAGGCAACTCATACCGTGCACAACTCCACAAGAATGCAACCAACACTCCACACGTCACAGGGATAGCTCCATCCAAGTCCTGCAAAGCATCAACTATTAAAACCATTCTCACTGGAGTGACAAAATATAAAGCAGTCACTATTCCCTTACCAAGAATGACCTCAGGAGCACGATAATGCCGTGTTGATACAATGTATGTCTGGTCCTGACGTTCATATGTTGTGCTACCAAAATCAATCACTTTAATGGCACTCGATTTAGGGACCCTTTTAAAGTAAGAACTGTCCCTTGGTGACCGAGATGAGCCCTGCCAACACCGTATTGATGAATACGGTTAATTCTATATTTTACACCACAAGAGAAAACAATGCCTATTGAACACATGAAGTGAACATCAAAGTAGAGGTGATAATACCTTGTAATCTGGGACTTTCAAATAGTCTGGAGAAACAAGAAGGATATTCTCAGGCTTCAGATCAGTGTGTATGAGGCGCAAATCATGCATAACTGCACATAAATCCCAAAATTGAGGTGAGAAATCAAGTATATTCAACATAAAAACTATCTCTTGTTTGGTTTCTGAAAAGACTGATTATTTTAAAAGGCAACAACTGTTCCTACTCTCAGAAGAAAAAGAAAAGAAAGCAAAAACAAAATATGCCTCTCTCCCACAACAAATATATTAAGATAAAATTCAACTGCATTCCAAACTATAAAGCAGATGCGTGAGTAGAAGAGACTAGCTTAGTGATTACTACACACATGCTACACATTCCAACAGTTGTCTTCCAATCTCACGGACAAGATCAACGGGAAATGAGCGATAATTGTTTTTCCGTAGAAAATCGTATAAGCTTGGTCCAAGCTTCTCAAACACCTGTTCAGCACCATTTAAATTCATCCAAAACTTCAACCCCCAAACTGTTGGTTAATTGGGGAAATCAATTTATCACAAACCAATCATATACTTACAATACAGATATGGTTACGATAGTCAAACCAGTTCCGTATTTGTACACAACTGCAAGGAATAAACCCATTCAACCATTGACAGAGTTTTAGATGTTAAAACAAAAAGGAAATGTCATGTTACACATAAAAGTAAGAGAAATCTAACCAAGAGGGGGGCAAGCTTACCGATTGCCACCCTTATCATGCCTTCCCAGCTGCTGTAGAACATCGATTTCGATCATTGCTGCCTCACGATACTTCTTAATCCCCCTAACAATCTTAACAGCAACCATTTCCTTCTTTTCCCTGTCCCAGCATTCTAATACTTGGCCAAATGTTCCTATAAAAACAAAATGTACAGCATCCATCACATGCTGTTAACATTAAAAAAAAAGAACTAATGAGATGTGCACAAAAATGTTAGTACCTTCACCCATTTTGCTGTGAATCCTGTCTGCAAAATGATAAAGAAAGTTAGAAACGTACATTTGCTGATTAATCAAAATGTAACAATTCAATCAAAAGGAATGACCCATTTTAGTTTCAGTTGCCACTTTGCAGTATTCAAAGAACTTCACTAACAAGAAGTACTGAAAATGTACATTTGATGATCAAGTCATGAGCAAAAAATTTCTAAACAGGCAAAATTAGATGATTAAAATGACATTGCCGATGCAAAAGAGAAGGCTATTGTTGCTTAAGACAAAATAGAGAATTTTAGAATGATAAAGAAACAAGTAAAACAATGATTGCTGAAAACATTTTTTAATGCAAATCGGATTCAACAACACTTCACTAGAAAGTAGTAAGTGTGATTACAGCGCGATGTTAAATTATCTCCAAGCTCAAACATGTAATGCCCATCTTTGTCATCTTCTCTCCATGGAGGAGAACCATTTCGAGCACCTCCCTTTACAAATAGAGAGCTAGTAATATAGTCTGAGGGTGCTGTTGATGGTGCAAAGCTTGTCATAATGCCAACCTCTTGTCCACAAAACATTCCTACCTGAGCCTACACACAGCCATCCATCCATGTACCACTCAATAATATAAATCGAAATTTCCATCATCATACCTCAAACCACCAATACAATTCTGTCAGAATTAGTTAAGACATTCAAAAATCGGAAACATCACTGAGAAATAGCATACACGATTTTACCGTTTCTGACAACACGCAGCGCCCAATAAACCAAGCAAATAAATTAGCATACACCCTTGTACTAATAACAACATAAACCTTTAGCCCGAGCATAAAAAACTAACCAGGCAAAACCCAGATCTCAATTACATCCAAAAATCAAAATCAACATCAAACATTAAGCGCACGAAATTCTGTTAAGTCAAAACATGTTTTACAAAGATCTTGAGCTCTACCTTTCTTGATGCTTAACATCAACCGGAGAGATAAATTACCAGAAGAAGATTGGTCGACATGTACAACGAAAAAAAGAGATAACTTGCACATATGCTATCAATTTACATCTGCACAGATCTACCGATCAGAATATATTGACCAAGGACATGAAATTCTTCTAAAAATCCATACACAGACAAAGATATAATTTCCGATCCGCTTCCGAAAATACAAATAAAACAACAACAATAGCTACATCAATCTCGGATCAGAGACATCGCAAAAAAGATTTAGCCAACCAGATCGAAACGATTCAGACCAACACAACAACCGAGGCAAACACAGATCTCACAGATACGGTCAACCACAGGTTCAAGAAAACGCAAAAAAGCGACAGATCTCCGATCTGAGAATCGGATCGATACCTCAGGAGCCTCAGGCACGTCCCAGCCCAGGCGAGCCCTTTTCCTGGGCCGCCGATCCATGTGCGTGTGCGGGAAATCGGTCACGCGTTCCATCTCCATGATCTGGAAAACCCTAAAATCGCAGGAACAAATCAACGGAGAAAGCAAAGCAAAGCTCGCGACGTACGCAGAGAGAGAGATCGAGAGAGCGAGAGGACAATGTCGAAGGAACGCGACCAGGACCAAACCCTAATTTTAGTTAGCCTGACAACGAAGCGTGAGGCGGTTGCGGGGAGATCCGGACGTACACGTGGCGATCCGTTGGCCGTGAGTTGCGAGGATCCTTCCGATGAGGGTATGAGATGCCTTTTCGCTGAGCGTAATATTCCCTCTAACCGCGGTCGGGACGTTGAGCTGGATCCTAACCATGGTTGAGTCAAGTGACTTTATGCTCTTTGCTGTTGCGTGAAGAAATGGTCCCTACGCGCGCTTGTTTGCACGCGCTGAGCCGAGTGGAATGTTGGATGGATTGGAGAATGGGCCGGCCTCTTTGTGTAAGAGGCCCAATGGGTGATGGGCAGCCCAGTGAAGTCCAAATGGAAATTTGATTGGAGGGCCGAGTTTTAGGCCCAATAATCAATCAGGGAGAACCCCAAACCCTCTCTTAGTTTTTTTTTAGGGGGGGGTGTGTTTTACGATGTTGCGATGTTCGGCATTCAATTGGCGACTCACTAGTTCCTCGTAGGATGTGATAGTCTCCCTATTTGCTATAGGCCAGGTAATTTTGAGGCCACAAGATTATGCTGGGTTCTTGCGAGAGAGTTGTAAACTTATATGTTTCTAGAATCATCAATTGGTGTTGTCCGAACAAATCAAGACTGGGGAGTACAAGATCACGTACTAAGTTGAATGTCCTTTATATCCTCAGACTGCATTTGATTGACCGAATAAAAGTTAGGATATGATATGTTTTATCTTATCCTGTATTTGGTAGTGGTCTAGGATAGGACAATGTTGGATATAAATCGGAAATAGCCCATATAAAAAACTGAGGGGAGTGGAATAGATTCGGATATAATTTCTATTACCTATTTTTTTTAGAAACATTATGCTCTACTCGCCATCATTTTCATCCCCACACCTTGCATGCCTTTACCAAAATATTTTCTCGACTTCTTTTCCTTCACCGCCTCCCCAAGCAATTGCATCCTCGATGTCAGCTACGGAGTCAGCAGCCCCATGCAAGCCATCGTTGCTCACTCCTGCCTTCACCATCGCCGCTCATCTTCAAGACGGTTCGTGATTCTCTCCTTCCTCGCCACCACCATTGCTGCCATTGCTAAACCCTTCTCCTTTGATCTCTTGCCCCGCCTCCACCAGCAGCCATGCGGCTGCCATGTTGCAACTGCTGCCCTCCACCTCTTCTCCTCCCTTGAGAGCTTTGATGCCGAGCAAATTTGACAGCAAATTGATCTCCTGTTATAGTCATTCTTGTCGAGCTTGTGATACGAATTGAGGCGGCTTGAGAAGAACTTGTATGAAATTTTGAATCTTTTTGGGTGCAATGGGGCTTCGGAGGAGAAAAGGGAGGGTCTTGGAGGAGGTGGGGATGTTGAGAAGAGTGAACGTGGTGGCAATATTGATGATTTGGGCGACGTTGATGATATTGACATTGAAAATATTTGACTTCAAATCCGCAATTCACCAAATAGTGGATGCGATATGAAGAAATCTTAGGATTTCTTATCTTATCCTATGCGATCCTATCCCATTTAGAAATTTGGACAACTAAACGTGGCCTAAGATACTATGGAAGGATTCATATCATGAAAAGGTAAAACATGAGAAGTTGTTTGTCAAACGATGGTAGTTAAATTGATAGATCGATCATATGGTATATAGAAAAATGGTGGGAGAAGTGCTAGAACGTTGAGTTGTTTGGTAAATAGTCATACTCAAGAATGCAATAGGAGGCTCGTATGCACATGTGTGATGGGCGCGGTTACTCATAAAGAGGGGAAATTGCAGTGGGCTGTTGAGACAGAGAAAGAATGATGAAAAAGCAAGAGAAAATTTACACAACAAGTCGTAAACCTTATAAGAAGTAATAACTAAAAACACAATCTAAGTCATAAGCTTTTTTATTGGCTCAATCGATCCTAAACTTTTATTGGAAAAGTTTAATCGAGTCTTAAACCTTTTCTTTGGTTTGATTAAGCCCTAAATACTTACTAACATATGCTATTATGCCTCAAAACTTATGTTGAAAAGGGCAATTTAATGATGTCACTTATACGATATTTTAGTGAAGCATAGACAATTTTTTGGATATTGTTCAAAACGCATTCAATGGCGCTTTTTGAATCTAATTGAATCAAATAAAATGTTTAGAATTTGATTGTATTACGAAGGGTTAAGACTTTTAGTGCACTTTCTAAAAAAGCTCATGATTGGAGATGTTCAAATGGATTGAGGTTATCCTCTTATAAATCACACAAATTTCGTCCTTGACTTTTCCTTCACTTTACACTTTTTTACCCCCAAATTTCAAAGATCAACCTTCTCACGTTAGAAAACTTTCTAACACTAAAGTCTATGACTACAAAACGATGTGACCCCAAATCCACGAGGCAACATTGACATAAAGTGCCGTATCGAAATATTTTGGCTTAATATCACGAATAATTAAAATTGGTACACAAAGATAAATTTATTCCAAAATGATATAGATTTTTACATGGACTTATAATATCAATTGAGTTATTGTCTTGTGTTATCCAATTTAACAATTTCAAGGTAAAATTCGATAGAAGTTAAAAGAGGACAAATATTTCATGAATATATCAGTTTGAAGTTTTTGGTGATTTAAAAATGAATTCAAGAGAAATTTATCACTAATATATTAATTTTGAATTTTTTGTAATATTAACCTAAATAATTTCAACGCATGTCCGTCTTTTGGACGGTCCTATGATAGATACTGGCGATACATGTTGTTTTACACGGAAAAAGGAGAGGGAGAGGTGGTTAGATTGAATTGGTCAATAGAGCAAAAGTTTTCCAGCTTAGGCCTGTTTAATCAATTTCAATTGTTTGGTATTTTGCATTCTTGGACAAATCCTCTCCTGTTGCCGAAGTAGGTACGAAGTCCCGAGGACCCGTAATTTCTGATCCATCAATTATCTCAATCACCCTCAATCGCTCTCTTTAAGTAAAAGATCTCATCTTCTAATATGCTTCAGTGCGTACTTGAACTTAACTTTCATGCAACGACCCTATTTCACCGATCACGTCAGAGACAATATCATCCACATAAGTACAAGCAGCTTTTTGAGAAAATTATATACGGACATAATTCATCGGTATCTTAATCACCCTATTCAAGAAGGAGATCTCATCTTCTTACATGATTTTAGGCCATTTTCGAGCTAACTTTTACACATTGACAACATCGTTTTCATTGATCATGTTGGAGTCATATCATTCACATAAGATACAAGTGATTCTTGAGAAAATTATATATGTATAATTCATGAGACGGCTCCTAGAGAAATTATACAAAATATATAAGCTCACACTTGTTGGCTCCTTAGAAATCCTAATTGCTAGAGATTTCATGCTCGTTAATCACTTGGTATGATTTATCCCAGAAAGTTCTCAAGACAGGTTAGATTGATGAAGGTTATCAAGCTGGGCCAACTTCTCCCACTAAAAATCCAAAACATTCATTGAATTGGTCTACTGAATCCGATGAAAGTAACTTGTCAGATATTTATCGTATGGATATTGATTTAATTCTAAATTTTTTAATTTTATCAATTTAATTTTACATTTTTGCACAAAATTATGATATATTCTAAATTTATGAGAGAGGTCAATTATTGTAATGAGAAAACAATCCATATCGGAGTTGAAATCAAAAGACATTATTAATGAATATCATGAATTGATGCACGAGCTTTTATGCTAGAGGAAGGTGGTGGGCTCTTTGTGAAAACGAACCATAATTGTCTTGTAGGACAGGCCAACACATGTATGACCAAAAACATGAGATTTTAGTTCAGCCCTGTAGATCCAATTGAGGGTCAGATTCATTGATCCAAATATTGGATGGACATGGACCATATTCACGTGAATCATGTTGGAAAATAAGAACCTCTCTCTTTTTTCTTTATGACTAAATTGTTGAAGTAATCAAGGAAGTCCAGCGTATAATGATTTCCCTTATTGGAGGGCAACTCAAGATCGAAGGGTGAAGCAACTAATTTCCTAGCATTATCAGTCGATAAGAAGAGGAAGAGGATTTTACATGCTCTGTTTATTTTGCGAAAAATGAATCATTTAGAAAATATTTTCCTATACATGATTGTTTAAATCTCTTATAAAAATAAATGAATAAAAAATATTTTCATCAGAATATCTTTAGTTGTAGTTATTTTCATCCAAAGTAGGGATGGGTAGTTTTTGTGAGGCAATGTTTAACAGAGGTTTAATATTGGAAATATTGTTGGGTGTTTTATTTATTTATTTTATAGAGGTTGGTTGGGACAAATGCACAATACCAACCCAACAACACTCTCTGACTTTAGCTCTAGCTCTAGCTTTGTTGGCTTTTGCTCGGGCTTGAGCTTTGGCTCTAGCTCTAGCTTTGATTTTAGTTGAGGATGGTGAGGACAAATGCCCAAAACCATCCGAATGTGCTTAGCTTTGATACCATGTTGAAAATTAAGGATGTGCGGAAGATGATTTTGATACTAATGATAATTTTTCGATAATGATTTGCAAGTGTATGTGTGTGGTATGTATTTGGTAGAGGATGAACAATGGACAAGATAGGATACTTTAAGGATATCGGAAATGGGAGACAATTTAATAGTTTATGAAAATGGTATTACAAATGTAGTTGGAGGAGAAATGGTGGAGCTAAGGGATACGGAATTTTGTTGTAATGTTCCCCTCTCTCTTGGTATTGATGGAGGTCTAAACCTCACACAAACTACCCGAATAATTCTAAGCTCTATTCATAGAGCAACACCACCGACTCTCTCCCACAATTGTCAACCTAATTTGCCGACATCTTCAAGCCTCAATCTTTGATAACTTCTCAATCTAGATTCCTCTTGAATGCTGCCCACGTTGTCTTCAAGAGGTCATCTTCTAATTGGACCATTCTTACTATTTCTTTTGTTGCTACTTGCTTGCTTTCACACTTTGCTTCTCACGTTGTTGAATTCTTCTTTCACTTGCTTCAGCAGCTGGTGTAAACTTGCTGCTCACATTTGGCTACTTCTTGATGATGAAAATGTGTTTCGGGATTTTGTTGAAAATGGATCACAATTTCCAATGTTGCCCACGTTTTGTCTTCAAGAGGTCATCTCCTAATTGGACCATTCTTACTATTTCTTTTGTTGCTGCTTGCTTGCTTTCACACTTTGCTTCTCACGTTGTTGAATTCTTCTTTCACTTGCTTTAGCCGCTGGTGTAAACTTGCTGCTCACATTCGGCTACTTCTTGATGATGAAAATGTGTTTCAGGATTTTGTTGAAAATGGATCACAATTTCCAATGCCGCCCGCGTTTTGTCTTCAAGAGGTCATCTTCTAATTGGACCATTCTTACTATTTCTTTTGTTGCTGCTTGCTTGCTTTCACACTTTGCTTCTCACGTTGTTGAATTCTTCTTTCACTTGCTTTAGCAGCTGGTGTAAACTTGCTGTTCACATTCGGTTACTTCTTGACGATGAAAATGTGTTTCAGGATTTTGTTGAAAATGGGTCACAATTTCCAATACTGACGGTGTTTTAATTGGACCATCCTTACTATTTCTGAACGTGTTGAAAATGGATCACAATTCCAATGCTGCCCACGTTGTCTTCAAGAGGTCATCTTCTAATTGGACCAAAATGTGTTTCAGGATTTTGTTGAAAATGGATCACAATTTCCAATACTGACGGTATTCAGGACAAAAAATTCAGCCACGAGACACTACCTTGCATGTGAACGGCTTTGTCCATGTCCAATGCATCATATAATTACTAGAGGACATTTTTCTTAAGACTGACATCGACTAAAATGAAAACAAACATCCAGCAAATCAGATAGATAGTTTCAGTAACTTCCATAAATAGAACCGGGTAGGAATCTAATAAGAAGTAGAGAATAGCAATATCTCGCATACCTTGCAATGCCTCTCCTTCAGGGTCTGTTTCTCCCAACATGCTTGGTCCTAGTAGCTTTGCTGATAGTTTTCAGGAAGAGCAAGTCTAGGAAAAGAAAAAGCAACCTCCCACCAAGCCCTCCAAAATTGCCGATCATTGGCAATCTCCACCAGCTTGGCAAATCGCCGCACATATCTCTCCATCACCTCGCGAAGAAGTACGGGCCGATCATGTCCTTGCAGCTCGGCCAGGTCCCCGCCATAGTCGTTTCCTCGGCTGCAATGGCCAAGGAGGTCATGAAAACCCACGACCTAGCGCTTGCGAACCGCCCTAACATCTTCTCTGCCAAGCACTTGTTTTATAACTGCACGGACATGGCCTTCTCGCCATATGGCACTTACTGGAGGCACACAAGGAAAATCTGCATACTCGAATTGCTTAGCGTGAGAAGGGTTCAGTCATTTAGTCATGTCCGGGAGGAAGAAGTTGCCCGTTTAGTTCACCGGGTGGCGGAGTCCTGTCCAGGCACTATAAATCTATCTAAACTACTGATATTATATACGAATAATGTCCTTTGCCGGAGTGCTTTTGGGAGGGACTTTTCGGCAGGAGGGGATAATGATAAGCATGGGTTTCAAAAGATGCTAGAGGAGTTTCAGGAGCTGCTTGGGGGATTTAGCATAGGAGATTTCTTTCCTTCCTTGGAATTCATTCATAGCATGACCAGGATGAAGTCTAAACTTCAAAACACTTTTAAGCGTTTCGATTGCCTTTTTGATGAGATAATAAGCGAACATTCAAATGAAAGGAAAGCTACGGAGGTGCAAAAGGATATTGTGGATGTTTTGATCGATATCGAGAAGAATGGTTACGGTGATATGCCCCTTACAAGGCCTAACGTCAAAGCTCTCCTCCTGGTCGGTGAATCATTCTACTCCCTAGCTTGACATTCCATTTAAGTTTTTGGTGGATAGACCTGATCGTGGGTTTCAGACCTCTGCTTCCTTAGGATAATGGATTGGAAGAGCATTTTTTTTTTTTAGCAAGTTTGAGCAAGACATTATAGTTATAAGCCCAACTAAATTTAGGGCAAGCCCTGTCTGACCTAAAGAATTATACATGTGGATTTCGTTCGGCATGAACAGGGTTGAGAAACAAGTTAGGCCCGACTCGGCCCAAGCCTCTCCCAAATGATCTTTAATATAGAAAAAAGTTCACATAACAAAGCATATTGACTAGGCTTGAAAATATTGCTAATACGTAGCCCATGCATCTTGCAGGATTTTTTTGCAGGGGGAACAGATACAACATTCATCACTCTTGACTGGGCAATGACGGAGCTTGTCATGAAGCCAAAAGCCATGGAAAGAGCACAACTGGAACTGCAAAGCGTAGTTGGAGAGAGAAAATACGTGCAAGAGACCGACCTAGCTCAATTGCCATACTTGAAGGCTATCATCAAGGAGGTATTTCGACTACATCCTCCTGCTCCTGTGTTAGTCCCAAGAGAATCCATGGAGGACATAACCATTGATGGATACTACATTCCGGCAAAAACACGCTTCTTCATTAATGCTTGGTCAATAGGGCGTGATATTCAACCGTGGGTTGACCCTGAAACATTTCTCCCAGAGAGGTTTTTGGATAGCACCATTGACTTTAAGGGACAGGACTTCGAGCTGATACCATTTGGTGCAGGCCGAAGAAGTTGCCCAGGTATTGCATTTGGAAATGCCAGTATTGAGATTGCGTTAGCTCAGCTTCTACACAGTTTCAATTGGCAACTTCCTCCTGGTGTCCAACCAAAAGATATGGACATGGATGAAGCTTTTGGCATCACAATGCATAGGATCGAAAACCTCGTTGTTGTTGCCAAACCCCGCTTCTCCTAGACAACAGTGAACAACAAACAAGATAGTTGAAGATCTCCTCTTCCACTTCGTATAATTATCCATAAGCTTTTGCTTGTTATAGAAGCCTAGAAAGGAGAAGAAGCTAGATGCTATCTATAATTGAAGAATTAGGAATATGCTTTAAGTCTAGATATCCTTGGTGTTGAAATATCATTAGTGGACTTCATTACCTTCAATAAGTGGGTGTTAAAAAGGAAGTCAGGTTTTGAAGTTTCTTTCTATGTTCTAAAGTATGGTCTCTATGTAGTATTTATTGAAGTCAGATAAACAACCACTCTATAATGCTAAGGAAGAGTTTCACTTATTTTTGCATCTAACTTAGGATGGTCTACTCCCATACACATCCATAATTTGTCCAATTTGGGACTATTTTTAGATAGATTTGGCATATGAAGTTCCTTCTTCCCATTTTCCAAAAAATTCATGCGTTCCATAGTTACTATATGGTCTGATGCTTGTGATATGCTCTTTTTACAAAGGAAGGTTCAAAAGAGTATCGATTGAGGTATATATTTGAAATTTTAAATACGATGAAAACCTCAAACAAGGACATGCGTGCACATGTGGGTTTTAGTTTGCAAAATAGATATGCAAGTGTGTGGATACCGTTGGCTATCTGTTGACACCTGAATTTTGGCGACTCAGTTAGTTATTAATTACATAGAAAATTTGGGACTAAATTTTAGCCCTTAGCAAAGTTATTAAGTTAAATTGCATGTAGTTATAATGAGCATATTTCAATTATTTACACATTCATTGGTCTGGCCAAGGCTGGACTTAGATAGAAGGTTATGAACCCAATCAATAAACAAGAATGAATCCATCAGAGCATGTAATTTTGGTCAAGCCCTTAGAATATCTATGTAGCTAGAAATTTGCATTGTAGAGCAAGTTGGAATAATTGAATTATCAAATTATGAGATAAGATACTTCGAAGATAATTCATATATTAATCTATGAATATTCAGCTAAATAGGAAGCATTCAGAAAATTGCCTAAATTGAATGTCATAATTTGGAAGTAAAATATTTTGCTTTTGAAAGAAAAACCCTACAGTTGAAGCCTGCACAGTATAGTACACGGCCACATCGGGACAGATAAAAAGGGAGAAAAGAAAATGGGGAGAGAGGAATAGGGAATTTGTCTTCATCCGTAGATAGGCTATCTTTTGGTCCGACACAACACCGTAGAAAAAAAGGAAAGACAGGACAAGAGAGGGAGTAAAAAGGGAGAGAGACAAAGGGTCATCTTCTTCTTCTTCGGGCGAAGACGGCCGTGACCGTAACTTTATCAACCCCACGACTCAGGGCAATTTCTTTGCCGCTCTGATCGGCGACGACAAAGCAGTGCCACCCTCTGCTGATCTGAGTCGCACTGAGTCCCGTCTTCCTGAGCCGTCACCCCAAGTTACTTCTGCGACGCCAAAGCATGAGAGATAGAGTATGAGAGACCCCAAAAAAAATAAAAATAAAGATTGAAATTCATATAATACAAGTTAGGTAATTAGGTATAAAAAGCGAACAAATAGTCTAGGAAATGAAAGGTTACAAGAAATGTAAATGATGCACAAATTGAAAGGTTACTAGAAATGTAAATTTACGAGAATTAATAAAAAATATGTGTTATCATTGATTGTGTGAGTGGTTGTTACAAAGATCGGAATGTGGGCTTTTATATCCCACTAGTTATTACATACGGTTTTGGATTTTAAATTCATAAATAATTTCCTAATTATTTGTTGTGATAAGAAGTTGCAAACTTTAGACACCATCTTTTAATAAAAGACTTCTATTATCTAGTAATGGCTATCTACAGAAAGTTACAAATCTGGACAACAATTATGCATCGACAGGCTTCTGCTTTGTTCATCAATGGTAGAACTTCAACATTTAACCAAATTTGGGATCGATTATTATTGATAACTTTGTCAATTAACCTCTCTTAAGTCAGTTGATTGCCTAATTAGTTTTGATGTAATTTTGGTTATCTATTCTAAACACTTTAAGGGAGCATTTCATCTCCCTCTCTATATGGTGATGGTGTTCGAGATGCTAGAGGTGTGAAAAATGGATCGCCAAACCGGGAACGACTTGGTTTGATCCGGTTCTTGAGAGTATTGGCCCGGTTCCTGGTTTCTAAAAGTAGAATTGTTGTTTGGGCAATCCAATTTCCGGTTCCAATAGAAAATCAGACTGGATTGGATCAACTAAATATACTTTTTTATTTTATTATTTCTTTAAAAAAAATTAGTGAAATGCGAACTAAACATTATCTTGGTCCGATTCCAAGTAGTGGGAAAATAAAGTAATGGAAAAAAAATAAGTGGGAAAAAAGTGATTGGTTTATTGGATTGGACCGGACCAGACCATTGGTCTATTTCTTAGTCCTAGGACCAACCTGTCCAGTTCCCAGTTTTGAATTTTGGGAACCAATCATCCCAGTTTGATTTCAGTTGCATGTTGAAACTGATCACTCCTAGGGGACGGCCCTAGACACACATTGCCAAAAGGAAAAGTTGTGACTATAGTTGAAGATTCCGGTGTGTGCTCATAACTAATGATGATGTGTAATTCGGTGATCGGTCGTCGATAATTTCGCTTGGATGTAGTTATAGATTTATTCATGAAGGATGAGCATACAATTATTTCTACCAACCATGCTTCAAAAATATACCTTAATTTCTAGTTTTTGGTTTGTTTTGGAGTACTATGAGCTTGCCTTGTTATGATGACTTTTGAGATTTCCCATAAATCTTGTCATGTATTATTTTGGTAATAAATGAAAATTTTTTTTTGATAAAAAAAAAATTCTCCTAAGTCGCGGTGAAGGTTTTTGTAGATTACTTTCGCATTGTGAGTTGTCAAATTTCTCTTAAGGTCGACAGCTTGTAGTTCGCCAATTTTCTTGTTCAATTATGACATCTGAATTGACCGGACTTTGTTCTTGTCGACAATGCCCCCCACTTGTCGATAACGAAGAATTGGTTATTTTTTGGTGTCTAACAATATGATTTCTTAGAAATTCTCAAGGCTAGTTAGATTAATAAAGTCCATCAAGGAAGGTCGCTATACCATCCCACTATATAAATTAAGATATTTATTGAATTGGTCAATGAAAATCTGATGAAAGGACTCGCGGATTCGTAGAAAGGAACACAAACGAATATTAAAATGAACCCCTCGTTCAAAGGGACTTGTGGACTAGTAAGAATCGATTGATTTCTATTACATAAAATGAATCCATCTTGCGGAATTAACCGGGGTGGGTGGGGAGTGACCAACTATGGTGGCAAAGTCAAGAATGAACTCAGGATATATTATCAAATTAACTACTAATCGTCACACCACGATTAAGTTTATCACATGGTTTTTCTTTTGCTGATTTAACAAATACTGACGTGGGAAATATAATCATTATATAATCAACCAAATCTCCTGCTATGCGACATTTACTTACCAACTCAAAAATTCAAATTTATAAGTGGATGGAGACCACATAAACACAAATCCGTTTTAAAGTATATGCAGCACGTGGAATTTGAGTGGACGCACCTGTGTGAAAGTTTAAGTATGATTACTTGAATATAAAGAGCCTATAAAACTGGTCATTAAGGGAAATGAGACAATAATTCAAGATTGAAGAAGCTCATGACTATCTTCCTGTAGGGCCTCCCTTCATCACCGACTTTGGTTTTGAGGTTTGTCCCGATGAGCTCATCGCCATCTGCTTGCCCGCCAGTGAGGTCTAGAAGACGCGGGACCCATACTAGTTGAACTGGTCCCGGATGAACTTGCCCTGGTTCCTGCCCCGCCCCGGCTGGCCTGGAGGAACTTGAGGCTCTCACGGCTGAGCATGGTCCAGAGGGCCTGCAAGGAGATGCTCACTAGCTTCAATCCTGAGGCGTGTTGGTGAGGTTTGTGGGGGCACCATGGATGAGGTTACTCAGCACCATCTCAGGACTCGATGGCAAGGTACGTAATTGTCGGCATGACAGTTGCAATTAATACGTTGGTATATGTCGATTTGTCATGAGAAAAATCATGTGATATATATAATCATAGTATGACGATTCAAAAAACGATCCAAGGTTCACGGATAATATATTCTTGTTAGGCGTGTTACACATTCTCAGCAGTTAACTAAAAAGATTTCAAATTCAAAATATAGGATTTGATTTGGCTTTTTATTATTATTATATATTTTGTTAACTAAAATGAAGAGATCTAGTTAGTGATAAGAAAACGGAAAAAATGTGAACAGTGATTGGATTGATGATAAAATCAAATCCTAATTCAGGCATAGTTAATTGATCATTCAATGCATAAGACCCTAGCAATGACAATTCTTTCTTTATGTTTTTGCCTATCTAGTACCACGTATGTACACCTCGAGTTTTCATGTGTTTGATCCAATCAAAGGCAAGTAATCCATACTTAAGGATATCCACCCTAGGATATCGACGTATAATTCACCATTCAACTGAATCCATCAAAGAGATACGGTGTTTACCCGCGGTACTCTGATCTAAGCACCCAACTCCGAAAATTCATTAGAACTCACGCTTACCCTCAAAACCCTAGAGGGGGTTCATATAGATTCAAGTTGGAGCAACCCTCCAATTATAAACAAATCCCAAGACTTCTGACCTTTTCGCGTTATGTCATTGGCGATATTCGTGCGCCTCTCCTAAACAATGAAGAGGGGGAGGGATGGCAAGAGTTATTTGTTGAAATATGACTATGAAGTTATATGCTTTTTATATAAGTGTAATTTCTCTCCATCTATAACTTAAATTTTTAGGTTGAATTTTCTAAGATGCATCATGATGATGATGATGATGATGATGATGATTATGTGTATTCCTTTTTCTAAGGATATAATATCTTTAGTAAGGCTATTTATTCATAACTAGCGGGGGGAACTAGTCAATTTTTTCTTCTATGAACAAGTGGACAAGATAGGAAACCCTATAATATTATACATAGAGAAAATCATATGAAGATCAACCGAGCTCAACAGAAGCACGAGCAATATAAATCCACAACCTCTGCTCCCCGTCTCTCCAGCACTCCGAGTTCAAAACCCAAAGGATAAAAGGGCAGAAAAGATCATTCCACCGGAGACGTAGAAACGGCGAACAAACACCGTCGCCACCCAGCAATGTTCAGCTTCAACGTCTCACCACTACTCTTCTTCACTCCCTCGCCGACCTCAATCTCACTCGTCCTCTTCATCACCTTCCTCACCCTCAAATGCCTCCACCTCCTCTTCTTTGCCGCCACTGCTGCTAACCTCCACCTCCCGCCATCGCCGCCTAAGCTCCCGATCATCAGGAACCTCCACCAGCTCGGCAATTACCCTCACTGCTTGCTCCAAACCCTGTCGAGACACGCTATGGCCCCTTGATGATGCTCCACTTCGGGAGCGCGCCCATCCTCGTCGTCTCGTCCTCCGACCACTCGTCTCCACATCCCTGAAAAGAAAAGCAGTCACCTCGAGACGCAGAAACAGCGAAAAACCACCGTTGCCACCGGCAATGTTGAGCTTCAACATCTCACCACTACTCTCCTTCACTCCCTCGCCGACCTCAATCTCACTCTCCTTCCTCACCCTCAAATGCCTCCACCTCCTCTTCTTTGCCGCCACTGCTGCTAACCTCCACCTCCCGCCATTGCCGCCTAAGCTCCCGATCATCAGGAACCTCCACCAGCTCGGCGATTACCCTCACTGCTTGCTCCAAACCCTGTCGAGACACGCTATGGCCCCTTGATGATGCTCCACTTCGGGAGCGCGCCCATCCTCGTCGTCTCGTCCTCCGACCACTCGTCTCCACATCCCTGAAAAGAAACGCAGTCACCTCGAGACGCAGAAACAGCAAAAAACCACCGTCGCCACCGGCAATGTTGAGCTTCAACATCTCACCGCTACTCTCTTTCACACCCTCGCTGGTCTCAATCGCACTCGTCCTCTTCATCACCTTCCTCACCCTCAAATGCCTCCGCCTCCTCTTCTCCTCTGTCGCTGCTACTGACCTGTGCCTGCCTCCGTCACCGCCGGAACCTCCACCAGCTTGGCGATTACCCTCACCGCTCGCTCCAAGCCCTATCGAGACGCTATGGCGCCTTGATGATGCTCCACTTCGGGAGCGCGCCCGTCCTCGTCGTATCTTCCGCCGACTGTGCGCGTGACATCATGAAGACCCACGACCTCATTTTCGCCGACCGACCCAGGTAGAGCCCAAGCCTGTCAACCCGTGTTCATGTATCTTAATAATTCTGTATTAGAGTTATATTTTCTGGCACTTAAGATTGGAGAAGGTCTCGGTTTATTACAGATATGGGGTTAACCACGTGTCAACTTGTGCCGTTACAGAACATCATAGTTATACACGTCGAATGCTTCATTTAAACTAATTTTGTGCCGAATCATTCAGATCAACCCTGTCTGGGAGGCTTCTGTACCACCGCAAGGACGTGTCGCTGGCGCTGTACGGCGAGTACTGGAGGCAAATGAGGAGCATCTGCGTGCTGCAGCTGCTCAGCAGCAAGAGGGTCCAGTCGTTTCGGACAGTCCGAGAAGAAGAGATCTCTCTGTTGATGGACAAGATCGAGCAGCATCGCTCGGAGGACCTGAGCGACGTGTTTGCGTCGTTGACGAACGACATCATATGCAGGGTGGCTCTGGGCAGGAAGTACGGCAATGGCAAGCAGGGCAAGAAGTTCAACGGCCTATTGACGGACATGACCAGCCATTTCATACACTCGAATTTTTTGTCATGAGATAATTATTGGGTGGTGTTGAGTCTCTCATTTTTCTCTCCGCACTTATAAATTGACCCCAAACCTCTTTCACAACCTACTACATTAAATGAGAAAGTTTTCTAATTAGGAATAAAAAAAATAAAACCATTTGTATTTTCTATCCCTACAACGATATCTCGGGTAATTGAGTTGATGACTTAATTAAGAGAATTCAAAAGATACAATCTAACTTATCGTTAAATTTTGAACATACCTCACAAATTTAGATATTACTTTTTAAAGTCACAGTAGAATTTATAAGTCAATATTAATAAGATATTGAGTATTCTTCGAACTTATGAGTCATAATTGAGTGACAAGCTTTATTAGTTGTCCGTGACTATTGATTATCAAGTATTCTTGTGCTTGCGCAGGACATATTTGCCGGTGGAACTGATACAACGTACACAGTCCTGGAGTGGGCAATGACCGAGCTCTTAAGGCACCCTAGAGCCATGAACATTCTCCAAACCGAGGTCCGCAAGATCGCCAATGGCAAGGCAAACATAACCGACGTGGACTTGGAGAAAATGCATTACCTGCGAGCAGTCCTCGAAGAGACTCTCCGCTTACACCCTCCAATCCCACTCCTCGTCCCGTGATTGTCGAGCGGGGACGTCAAAATCCAAGGCTACGATATCGCGGCGGGGACTACAGTGATCACGAATGCGTGGACCATCGGGAGGGACCCCAGCACGTGGGACGAGCCGGACGAGTTGAAGCCTGAGAGATTCTTAAACAGCTCGGTGGACTTCAAGGGACAGGATTTCGAGCTGATATCGTTCGGTGCTGGGAGGAGGGTTGCCCCGTTACATCATTCGCGATGGCGACGAACGAACTTGTCTTGGCAAATCTGGTGGACAAGTTCGATTGGGCATTGTCCGAGGGTCTGAAAGCGGAGGATTTGGACATGACCGAATGCACCGGTCTTACCATCCACAGGAAAGTTCATCTACTTGCTGTTCCCACTCCATTTCCGAGTTGAGGTTGTACAAGGCTGGGTAACAAAATTTGAAGGTTATTAATATTTTGATCTGAGTAATTCATTCTGATGATGACCATTCATGGTACCTTATTTATTAATGTTCTTTCAAGTATCTTACATGTGTTCTATCTCCAGTCCAATCAGAAGACAATTTATGTGGGCTTAATGCTATTGAATGAAAATGCTCCTAATATACAAACTCAAGGGGCCGAAACCGAAGACAAGGTGATGACCCCTTTAGTGGACATGAATCAAGTGTGAGCTCGTAAGCAAATACCCCTAAGTGCTGTCCCTCTCGATACTGACCTTGGCGAGGGTGGGTCGCAACAACATTCATTGCATTCTATTCTATGCATAGACCCATGATTGGTATCAAAGTTAGGTCTCGGTGTATCGTAGGAATGGTTTAACTCCTTTGCTACTAGAGTCCCACATTGCCTACGTGAACTTGGTGATTTGAAAAAGAGAAATGAGCATTGGTAACTAACTTAAAAACAGTTGGTAAGGCAAAATTAGTTGGGTAGCTCAATCGAAAAAAAGTTGGTAATTAGTGTAATCAAATTGATAATTTATGACAAGAATTGGTAAATTTAACAAGTTGATAAGTAAGACAAATAAAAGTTGAAAAACAAATAGATATTGGTGAGAGATTTGAATAACAGTTCATAAAACAAAACTAGTTGGTAACCTAACATGAGAAAAATTGAGAAGTCATACAAATAAAGGTTATTAAATTTATTTAAGAGTTGATAAATTCAAGACTTACGTAAGAAACACAAGTAAAAATTGGCTAATGACAACACAGGTTGAAAAAGATAAATAAGTATTGGTAATTAACTTGAATGATGTTGATAACCCAAACTTAGTTGATAATTTAATCAGAATAAAGTTGTGAAAAGATTGGTAAATTTATACAAGAGCTAGTAAATTTAAGACATCTATAAAAAAAATGACAAATAGAGATTTATCGAAAGACAAGAATAGTTTATAATTTGCTAACTGTAAGAAAGAGTTGGCCATTTATAAAAGTATTTGTATATCATCCATAAATTCCCAAAAAACACCGATAAAATTTTTATCAATATATGTGACGAAAAAAAATATTTTTTCTTGAAAACGAGAGGAATCGTCCATATTCTGAAAAGATTAGGTTCAGTTCACACAAACCATCCAACCTAGAGAAGACCCCATGTGACAAGAGGACACTCGTGATATCTCTCTATCTAGCGCACGGCAAAATGCAAATGTCGTCTCATCCCGTGGCGGCTGATAGGTGTGGGACCACACAGACGCCGTCAACCTTTTCGCATTGATTTGGTGGGGATAAGAACGGAGTCATGTCAATCCCACCCATGCAGAAGGGGAAGAAAATTAGACATTGAATGTATAGTCAAAATCTCGCAAGCGAATGTCGGCAATGGCCCCCGTCGTCATGTCCATCACCAAATATCTTTTGCTTTTAATGGCTTAGTGGTGTCGAACTGTCTTACGTATTGGTGACCGATAAGATCAGTTTTGATCCCAAAATCGAGAATTGGATTAGAACAGTCAATTTTGGAATTAACATTCAGTACATCTAGCCTTAAAATCGGATCGATTGGTCTGGTCTGACTCTTGGGTAGGTCTAAGAGTCAGCGGTGATATATATCCCTATTCCCTAGCAAATGTGATTGCATAGCCTAAACTCTTATTCTTTAGCATTTTGGAAAGACACTAAAGGGGTAATAAAATATCATCAAGTATCATTAACTTGCTAGTAAAAAAAGTATGGATCCAATCCAGACAATCTCTGATCGAAAAAAACAATTCCAAATAGTCTGAATAATTTGTTCCTCACCTGAAATCGAGAATCTAACCGACAATTGCCGATTCCAAAATTTAAGAACTAAAAACTGCTCAAAACTGGTTGGTTTAGTTTGATTTAGTCCGATTTCAGTACTCACCTTTAGTCATATGGGCACACTTCATTCAGAGCAACTTGGCTCTCGTGTTCAAATTGTTGAGTGACGTACAATGCAAGAGATGAAGTTGGACTTATCTTCCATTTTAACGCATATCCCATTTTGATAATAATAAATTACATCTCTCGTGACTTTAGTTTGCTCGTTTCGATAAGATAGAGAGTAGAGTTTCCTCCACACTTACTCCTACTATAAAAAACAGTTTGATTTAGTCCGATTTAAGTACTCACCTTTAGTCATATAGGCACGCTTCATTTAGAGCAACTTGGCTCCCGTGTCCAAATTGTTGAGTGCCGTATAGTGCAAGATAAGAAGTTGGACATATCTTCCATTTTAACGCACATCCCATTTTGATAATAATAAATTACATCTCTCGTGACTTTAGTTTGCTCATTTCGATAGGATAGCAAGTAGAGTTTCCTCCACACTTGCTCCTACTATAAAAAACAGTTTGATTTAGTCCGATTTAAGTACTCACCTTTAGTCATATAGGCATGCTTCATTTAGAGCAATTTGGCTCCCGTGTCCAAATTGTTGAGTGCCGTATAGTGCAAGAGAAGAAGTTGGACTTATCTTCCATTTTAACGTACATCCCATTTTGATAATAATAAATTACATTTCTCGTTACTTTAGTTCGCTTGTTTCGATAGGATTCGAGTAGAGTTTCCTCCACACCTACTCCCACTATAAAAAGAACCAAACGCATAGGAAAGCAAATCGTGTCTGGTGTACTGATAGAATAAAATTATGTCAAGCGAACTCCTCAGGCAATATCTTTATCCCCTTTTAATACCATTTACTTTCTTCATCTTACTCCTCTTCAAATGGTTGCTTCCGCCTTCCACCACCCAAAAACACCACCACCGCCCACCACCTTCCCCACCAAAGCTTCCCATCCTCGGAAATCTCCACCAGATCGGCTCGCGCCCTCACTTCTCCCTTGCAAACTTGTCCCTTAAACATGGCCCTCTCATGCTCCTACGACTTGGCCGCGTGCCAGTGCTTGTCGTCTCGTCGGTGGATGCTGCCCGCGAGATCATGAAGACCCAAGACCTCGTCTTTTCCAACCGGCCGAAGATGAGGATATTTGAAAAGCTTGTGTATGACAACAAGGACGTGGCGATGGCACCGTACGGTGAGTACTGGAGGCAGATGAAGAGCGTGTTTGTGTTGCACCTCCTGAGCAACAAGAGGGTCCGGTCGTTTTCCCCGGTCCGGGAGGAAGAGGTAGCCAACCTGATCGCCGACATTGAGGGCTCTCTTTCTTCTGGGTCGCCAACGACCGTGAATTTGGGCGAGAGGTTTGCGGCGCTAACAAATGACGTGGTGTGTAGGGTGGCTTTTGGGAGGAAGTATGGTGAGAAGAGGTTCAAGGCGATGCTCATGGAGTTTGTGGAGTTGTTGGGAGCTCTCAGCTTTGGGGATTATATTCCATGGCTTGCTTGGGTGGATCGAGTGAGCGGTTTGGATGAGCGGATGGACAAGGTGGCTAAAGAGTTTGATGATTTCTTGGATGAAGTTGTCGAGGAGCATGTCCAGAAGAGGATGAGATATGAGGGTGGAGTGGACGGACAAGATGGCAAAGAAGATTTTGTGGACATTTTGCTTTCCATCCAGGGGGAGAGCAGCCTCGGTTTTCCCATCGACAAAGTCAGCATCAAAGCTCTTATCTTGGTAAGCAAATTCTTGCACGGCCTTTTTGTTTATTGGCAAATTCTTAATCCTAGAATTAATCTACGGTGTGCGGAGCCATATGAAACATCGAATTTGTATGGCCTCGATCTCTTCTAATGTTTCAGATCACTCGGTCCAATATAGACTTTGGCCTCCGCATGTTTTTCAATATGTTAGTTAAGAACATATCTTGAAAAAATTACCAAAAAAATCATAAATTTATTGCAATTATATCAATTTAATTCTAAACTTTTTATTTTCCAATTTAGTCATAAAATTTTTACAAGTGAGTCAATTCAGTACATTCAACCAATGGTAACATGAACAATTTTGAGAATATATATTTTCTAATTTTTTTATTCATTTTTATATTTTCCTTTTTTTTCTTTCTCTTTTTTACCCCCTCCTTCTACCGGTGACCAGCCAGAGGTGAGGCTTGATGAGGATGCTGGCCCCACTAGATCTAGGGAGGCTCAACCTCGCCTAGCCATGGCGATGCCCGACTTTGCCGATGGCAAGATTTGGTGGGGCCTCACCCTTACCAATGGTTAGGAGGGCCAAGCCTTGCCATTGGCTGGTGATTAGTTGGAACAAGAAGGAAGGAGGAGGGAAAAAAGAGAAAAAAAAAAAAAAAAAAAAAAGATTCAAAAAAATAAAATATTATTAAAATTTTTCCATGTTAGCAATGGCTAAACATTTGGGCCAGCCAATATACCATTGGCCAGGTGGATTGAATTAACATAAATGTAAAATGGGATTGAGTTGGCAAAAAAAAGTTAAAAATTAAATTATCACAATTGCAACAGTTTTAGGATTTTTTTCGTAATTCTTCCTACATATCTCTTACAAAAAGATGTGGCTTAATTTCCTAAAAAATCCCAATTTAAGGTCAAATTCCAACTATTTCCGAACTTTTTTTCCTAGAAAAAATCAAAATTTTTTCTCTCTAGTTCTAAATCTGCTTCAGCATCTTAAAACAACAAGAGACTATTATTGTTCCATAAGAAAGTGGGGTGTTGCGGGAGCATATTTCATACTATAGTGAAGATTTATGATTTTTCTAGACCAAAAAAATTTGGGCAAAATTGGGAAAGGACCCAAATTTGGATTTTTTTCTTTTAGGGAATAGGCCCAAACAAACGATGTAATACCTCTTTCAATCCTGAGCATGCTATGTTAGTCGATTTCATTATGGCAATTTGCGCTTAAATTTTTTGCTAAATTTGCACTTTAAGGGCCTATTTGTTAACTGGCCAAATAGTATTTGATTATGTTATTTTGTTCTCGAGAATAGATTTGTCATTTGTTCCTGATAACAAATTTGGAGTAAAATCAAGAATAAATAAATAAATGTTGCTTTTTTGTTTCTGGGAATAATTCTAGAATCAAGACCAATTTTTTTTTTTTTTCATTTCTCTCTCTTTTCTTTCCTTTCATTTTCTTCTTCTTCCTTTTGGTTGATTGCTGACCTCGGCCATGATCAGCGATCGGCCGGTGACCAACTAGATGAGGGTCAGCACCCTTGCTAGCCCCTGATGACGCTAAGCCATGGCAAGGCTCGCCAGCTCAAGCTTCGCTGGCCCATCACTAGGTTGGTGTCGGCTTGACTAGGTGACGCTAGCCTGGGGGTGGGCTGGTGAGGTCGACCTCGCCTAGCCACAACGAGGCTCGGCCTCGTCGAAACACTGCTCGGTCAGCATCGCCTAGCCAAATCAACATCGACTTGGTAATGGGCCAGTGAACCTTGTCGGTGGTTGGGCGGGGGCCAGCGATGCTTCAGCAGGGCGTTGGCACTCGTTTGGTCGGTCACCGATTGTTGGCAAGTTATGGAAGAAAAAGATGAATAGGGAAAAAGAAAAATAAAAAAGAGAAAAATGTATTTAAATCATTAAAAAATTAAATGAAAATATTTTGTTCTAAAAATTTTAAGGTTTTACCAAACGTATTTATATTTTGAGAATAAAAATTTTGGGTAGTTATCAAACATCTTCAAATGTTCATAAATTATTTTCGGGAACAAAATAAAAAATAATCATTTATGAATAGAAATTGTTTTCGGACACAAAAGTGTTATCATGTGCACCCTAATTGTACTATAAAAAAAGGTTGGAATCACTCTAGACCACTGGATGATGGTACTGATCATATAGGTAGGGACAAATTAAAATGGAATGTAGTCTTGTATAGTCTAGATCCTAGCACTCTCCTTCTCTGACTGGGCTTACTACTTTTGGTCAAGGAGCACTATTTTGGGACACTTTAGATTGTTGGGCCAATTATAGTTTCATTTCAATGTTAATCCCCCAATATTGGTAACATGGTTGATCATCAGGCAAGAGTACTTTCGAGCATGCGTACGATAGTAAGGCTGACCACATTGCCATAATTTCAGGATGCATTTGCAGCCGGAACGGACACTACATACACTGTCCTAGAGTGGGCAATGACTGAGCTTCTCAGGCATCCAAATGCAATGGGACGAGCACAAGCTGAGGTCAGAAGGATTGCCGGTCACAAATCGAGCATAGCTGAGGACGACCTGGACCAACTGTGCTACTTGAAGGCCGTGATCAAGGAAACACTCCGATCGCATCCTCCGATCCCACTACTAGTCCCCCGAGAGTCAACCCAAGACACCAAAGTGATGGGCTATGACATCGCAGCGGGGACGCGAGTGATTGTTAACACTTGGGCCATCGGGAGAGACCCTTTGCTGTGGGACTCGCCAGAGGAGTTCCGTCCCGAGCAGTTCTTGAACTCATCCATCGATTTCAAGAGACATGACTTTGAGCTCATTCCATTTGGTGCTGGCCGGAGGGGCTGTCCGGGAATCGCCTTCTCCATTGCTGTTGATGAAATTGTTTTGGCCAATCTCTTGCACAAGTTCGATTGGAGATTGCCTGATGGCGTGGAGCAGCTGGACATGACCGAGTCCATTGGGCTAACCATTCACAAGAAGTTCCCTCTCGTTGCTTCTGCTGCTATAGCCACTCTATGACGCTACCGAAGATTTTTACTTATTTTCGCATCTAATTCAGGCAATGTTGTTAGATAGATCTGGTGGATGAAGTTCCTTCTATCCCTTTTTCAAATAGTTTTGGTAATGCAAAGTTATTATTCAGTCTGATAGTCAGGATAAACTTTTTCATAAAAATAGGTTCAATGAGTATCGATTAAGTCTGCATTGATAATTCAGTTATGGTGAAAATTAGGAGTGTAAGCGATTTGGTTCGCACTAAACCAAACTGATAAAGAAATGTAATGAACCGAATTGAAAATTGATCCGAACTGAACTGAAATTCTGGTTTGGTTTGGTTTTTCGGTTTTTGCTCTCTTTTTTTTTTTTGGGCTCGTTGTCCTTCTTGATTGCAGGAATTCTAGGTCATCATTAGCGAAATTAAAGCATAACAGGAAAATTTTGTGTGAAGCACCATTAATACATTGCATCAAAGATGCATAAAAAATGCGATTTTTAAGCATACATCTGATATGAAAAGCAATATCATGGACCGAGAAAATATTGGGTGCGTGCGATGTGCCAGCGTGTCAAATGGGACGGGGTCTCGCTAATCGACACGTGTCCACGTGTCAGTCCACGACGGTCTAGGTTTCAAAAGATTGAAACCCCCGCGCTCAAAAGTCTTTTGCCCATTTTCTCTCTCTTTTGCCCCTTTTCTCATTTTCTTTTTTCGAAGTGCATCCTCTACTACCAATTTTCTCTCTCTTCTGCCCATATTCTCTCTCTTCTTTTCTCGAAGCCTTTTCTTGCCCATTTCTCTCTCCACTGCAGCGCCATGCTTGACGACCACCGCCGCGCCAAAGCCTCTCCTTGCCCATTTCTCTCTCCACCGCGGCGCCGCGATCGACAACCACCACCACGCCTGACTCTCTCCCCTACCCATTTCTCTCTCCGCCGCACAGGACCTGACGACCACCGCCGCATCGCGCTCGACGACCACCGCTGTGCCCGACTCTCTCCCCTACCCATTTCTCTCTCCGCTGCATTGTGCCCGATGACCACCGCTGTGTCGCACCCGATGACCATCGCTCGGCTTGATTGACGACCACCACTGCGCCCGACTCTCTCCTCTCCCCATTTTTCTCTCCGTGCTAGACATGTATAAGAAGCTGGAGTGGTCATCACTAAATTAGTGCCATACAACTTGGCTGATTATCCCCGATACTGCCTATGGAAGTTCTTTTGCTACAATTCTTGCCACTGTAAAGTTGTCTATTCTTGTCTAGTGTACAACATGTTCGAACTCATAGCTTCCCTTTCTTCCCCAAGGGGTTTCAGGAAGAATTTGTAAATGGTATTATCAATCTCTTGAATGTACATAAAACAATCCATTTCATATTTGGTGTTTTTTCAAGGTATCGGGGAAGATGAGAAGTGATGTTAGCTAAAAAACGCCCTTCTTTTCAAATTGCTTTAAGATTGGTTGGGCATGTCCTCAATGATGGATGAAATCTGTGTGATTGTTCATGATTAACCCAGATAAATAGGTTGCGTGGTCCTGGGCTGACTTACAGCTCTTCTTTAGATCTTGTTCGGTACTACATTGCATAATAGACTCAAGTCGATGCAGTGTAGCAGAAATAAGCCGCACTTCCTGTTATGAAGTCACGCATAAAGATCTGTGCAATTTCGTGTTGATTATTTCGTTGTGCTAGATGTATGTTCCCATGTAATTTCTCTTGTTAGTCGAATGGTGGGGGAATTGAGTTCTGTGTGGTGAGGAAAGTGGTAACATGAAGAAGGAATATGAAATGGCTTGCTTAACAAACGGACGCTTGACGTTGATGAAATGAACTTTCTCCACAAAAAACCATGTCCTGACCCAACGGATGATCGAAGATCAACTTGAGAAGCCAAACGAAGAATGGAGGTATGAGGTTGCCGAGAACTTGTGGTTTGTTGCTTGTTAAATTCATCGAAGACAATGGCAATGCAAAAGGGAATGTCAAGTTTTCCTTGCCCTCTGGAATCGAGTCCCCAGTTGTTCGGATGACTAATGGCCAGAATCCCTATTCATCGACCGGTCTGCCTGACTATCGTATGACTGGATCATTTCAAGACCGGTTGGATATGCGATTTGGCTAATACCATGTGTGGAACTTGCAGTACTAGTAGCTCAAGGGCTGTTTGCCATAACAGCAACCCGGTTGTGATGAACAAAACCCGGCGAACCATATCAGGTAGCATCTGTTGGCTTGAAGCTCTCGCAAGTCACAGCTCAAAACTAGAAACATTGCCATGCACTTAGAGATCTTGGAATGACAAGTCTTCACCTGACCAACTGAGAAGCCAGCAAAAACAAAACCTCTCCGGCATGGCACAAGCGAGCGCTCTTTAAGATTATATGGGTAGGGGAGAGAGTCGGGCGCGGCGGTGGTCGTCGAGCGCGGCGCCGCGGCTGAGAGAGAAATGGGTAGGAGAGGCTTTGAGAAAAGAAGAGAGAGAATATGGGCAGAAGAGAGAGAAAATTGGCAGGAGAGGACGCACTTTGAGAAAAGAAAATGAGAAAAGGGGGTAGAAGAGAGAGAAAATGGGCAGAAGACTTTTGCGGGCATTTCAATTTTTTGAAACCCTAGACTGACATGACACGCGGACACGTGTCGATCAGCGAGACCCCTTCCCATTTGACATACTAGCAGGTTGCACGCACCTAATATTTTTTCATCATGGACCCATTCATATCCCCTACAACAACGATTCCTCTCTTGCAAATGGAAAACGGAAAATCCCATTAGAACTTAAGCAACACCATATACAAGGTCAACAGCAGCGTGTCCTGCATCAGCAGCAACCGGGGTGCTGCTAGACGGATACCCACCGGTTATCTACCATAACCCGACACGAATTGATATGAACCCAACTCTCACGAGCCGAAAGGAAGTGAGAGCCTGTATAGAACAGTAGTAACCTTCAGGTTCTTAATCAGAATCACATTCGTGCTGCGGATAAAAAGGCGATGACTTGGTTTCAAGAACTGCAACACAACAAAATTCTAGAATTTCAAGCTTACATCACCATTTTTTTTCCTAGAAAATGTTATCCGCACGCCAAGAATAGAAGCAACATGAAGTCAAACTCACACGACAAAGACAAAACATGAAAGGGTTATCGTTTATGATCCCCTAATCACTGGTTCTCACCCAAAAAAAGGAAAAATAAAATAAAAAGGCAACGTTTTGGAAGAAAAAACACAACCCATTTCCAGAATCATCACATAATAGGCCAACAGTGACACCAGAAAACATACACACACGTATATGCACACACAACCAAACTAACTTGAGCTGATCTCACTTTAATGGACACTACACATACAATAACAAGATGCAACACCAGCCCCATTACTTTCAAGATCAAGAAAGATTCAACTTACTTGAGCTGGACCTGAAGTCCGCAATTTTAGGACAAAAATGAGCTAGTTTCAAATCGACACATCACTTGTCAGGGTCTCAATATTACATCACCTCCCCGAATGATGCACAAGCTCCATCAACTAACAGAGAATTTCACCAGCCCAAAAGCAAGCATTATGGGGACAGATGCAACAAGAGGAAATGTCAGACGTTCTGATTTTCCAGAGATTCGAGTCGAATCAACGGTCGAGCAGGCGAAAAGGGATTCAGCTGGAAAACCCCCCATGCATTCCTCCTCTCCCCCGCCCTCTTCAATTTCTCCGACCACTCGAACACTCGGACATCCATTAAACAGCGGCAAGAATGCCGACAACCAGCGACCCAGAAAAGCAAAAAGAAAAAAGCCCGCTAATCTGTCGCCTCATCCTCCCTCATGAACATAATAAAAGAGGAAGAAAAAAATCCGACTTGAGAAATCGAGGCATGAATTGGATCTGAGACAAGGATGATACCTTCCATTGTGCGTCTAAACTTCTCGCTCGTCCGGATCGAGCGAGAGAGAGAGAGAGAGAGAGAGAGAGAGAGAGAGAGAGAGAGAGAGAGAGATGACCGAGCAAACGAGCAAGAGAGAGATGGAGGCGGATCGAGTCGGAGATGAAGGCAGTTCAACTCGGAGACGGAGGCGGAGGTGGATTGTGCCGGAGATGGAGGTGGAGATGGAGCGAGAGAGAGGGAGAGGTATGCGATTTTTGTTTTTTACATTTTACGGTTGGCTGAATTCGGTTAACCGAATCCGATATATTCCAAACCGGGATAAATAATTTGATTTTTTTTTTCTGTTAACCAAATCGAAAACGCATGAAATTTCAGTTCAATTCAGTTTAATTATTGATGCTTCTAGTGAAAACTATGAACAAGGATATGCGTGCGCATGTGGAAAACAATTTTCTGACGCCAATTGGGTGGGTGACCGGATGGACCGTCACTCCATCGGTAAGTTCTATGTCTATCACATACCGAATCTCATCTCTCGGTCATCTCACAAGCAACAAATTGTGGCTCGTTCAATAAAATACAAAAGGTAACAAATATTCTCTAAATATTTGCCAAATATTTTCTTTTCTTAAAAAATTCAATCCTAAACCTTTTATTTGTGCTAATTTAGTCCATCTTCGATAATCTCCAACTTTGGTTCAATGTATTAGGCCAAGTCTAGCTTTCTCATCTTTTTTTTTTTTTTTCGCAAAGTCTAGCTTTGTCTAGGCGGTCATTACTCACGCCAGCATATCTCAGTTTTAATCTCTTCCTTGTCGCTATGTACTACAGCCTTGCAGTGCAACAACCACTCATCATCAACTCGGAACAACTTCTATACCATAAGACCCATGATGGCCCATGGTCTGTATTCTGCCAAACCAACTGTAACAACCATTTTTGGCTGGCAAACGTGTTGATCATCTTGAGAAACGTTCTCTTGGATATTCAATCAAACACGAAACCCCATTTAGGCCAAACCAATAAATTCTGCTCTGGACGGATTTTGTTCACTAATCTTTGAGTGTACAAATGCAATTCCAACAAGATTAGAACATAGAGAATACACGAAGAAAGAGAGAAACTTGAATTCAATACGGCATGAAGGCGATGTCAATTCAGAAGTTAACACAATTTGACATGTCTCAATCCGTTTGCCAAACTAGAAGGACACGACCCATGAACCCCCTAATCAATATGAAGCTGTGTCACAAGAGGAGTGCACCATATTTCTGGTTTGCCTTTCGCATCGTTCCTGCAGATCAGACAAATGTATTGGGTTTCTGTCCATTTCGTTCTTGGCCAAATCAATTCCGATCCCTCCTTTTTTTTCTGGCCGCTAGACGAAACTAACAGGTAGTGATAATTGCATTTCCAGGCGGGCCCGCGGTCGATGAGGTTGAGAGATTTTTGTTAAGTTCTGTGGAAATGGATGCGTGCATGTTTACGCGTCCAACTCCTGGTAGTTATACTTGCTTTCAATCTATCAATTATACTTTATTGAACTCCTCATATCATAACTTACGCATTGGTCAAAAAGATTAAAGTTTTTGTCAAAGAGGGATTATTGTTAAGTAAATCTTAGAGTTGGGCCCAAAAAATAGTGATTTAGATGATGATTACAAAATTGATTTATTATTATTGTTATCGTTCTCGTCGTTGTGGTTGCCGTCATCATCATCATTATTATATTTGTCGAATTCGAAGAAAATCATTGTTGGTGATGTGTAGTGATCCCAAGACAAAATAATAGTAAATATTTATATATCCTTAGCAAAGCTGTTTATTCAAAATCACCGGAGGGGAACCAGTAAATTCTCTTTCATGACAAGTGAACAAGATAGGAAAATTCCTGATATTCTGCATTGGAAAACTCATGTGGAGCTCCCCAACAGCACGAGCAATATAATACCACATGCTCGCTCCATGTCCCTCCACCCCTCGTCTTCACAACCCTAGAAAGAAAAGCATTCCTTCGAGACGCAGAAACAGCGAAAAACCACCGTTGCTACCGGCAATGTTTAGCTTCAACATCTCACCGCTACTCTCCTTCACTCCCTCGCTGACCTCAATCGCACTCGTCCTCTTCGTCACCTTCCTCACCCTCAAATGCCTCTGCTTCCTCTTCTCAGCCGCCGCCACCACTAACCTCCACCTCCCGCCGTCACCGCCAAAGCTCCCTATCATTGGGAACCTCCACCAGCTTGGTGATTACCCTCACCGCTCGCTACATGCCCTGTCCAGACGCTATGGTCCCTTGATGATGCTCCAGTTCGGGAGCGCGCCCGTCCTCGTCGTGTCTTCCGCCGACTGTGCGCGTGACATCATGAAGACCCACGACCTCATTTTCTCTGACCGAGCCAGGTATAACCCAAGCCTGTCAACCCATGTTCATGCATCTTAATTCTCTGTTAGAGTTAAATTTTCTAGGATTTATCATTGGAAAAGGTCCCGGTGGACTAGGACATTAACCATGTGTCTAGTCGTGCTATTTTTCAACCAAAAAAAAAAGGACTTGTGCTATTTCAAAACGTTATATTTTTTATTTAACAAGACAAAAGCTTCATGTGTAGTAAATACATGCCGATCCATGTCATTTCTTCGACTCAGGTCAACCCTGTCCGAGAGGCTTCTATACCACCGCAAGGACGTGTCACGGGCGCCGTACGGCGAGTACTGGAGGCAAATTAGGAGCATCTGCGTGCTCCACTTGCTGAGCAACAAGAGAGTCCACTCGTTTCGGACAGTCCAAGAAGAAGAGATCTCTTTGTTTATGGACAAAATCGAGCAGCATCGCTTGGTGGACCTGAGCGATGGGTTCGCGTCACTGATGAACAACATCATTTGCCGGGTGGCTCTGGGGAGGAAGTACAGTGACGGCAAGCAGGGCAAGAAGTTCAAGGGCCTGTTGGCGGATCTGATGGGGTTGATCGGCATTTTCAACATTGGGGACTTTATTCCTAGACTCGCATGGATCAACAAGCTGAATGGTGTAGATGCAAAAGCAGAGCTGGTCGCGAGGGAGTTGGACCAGTTCCTCAACGAGGTGGTGGAGGAGCACCGGAGGAAGATGGAGGAGAAGAGCATCGGCGGAGGTGAAGATAGGAGAGACTTCGTGGACGTTTTGCTGGAGATGGAGAAGGACAAGACTGTTGGTTTTGCTCTTGGTGCCGATAGCATAAAAGCACTCATCTTGGTAAGCTCCCTCTTTTCTCCAACAGACCATTCCACACACACTCGATTTTTTCTTTTCAGGCAATGTTGTCTGCCCGTACTTATCGAAGAAAATATTCTCCAACCAACTGTTTCTAGATGAACTACAACTATATATGTCACTTACATTTAATTTAAATTAATTAATTTATGTATATCATGTTCATAATTGCACCCTGCAAATCATATGACACTAGATGAGAAAGTTTTCTGATTAGGAATAATAATAAAAAACAACCACATGTTTTTCCGTTCCTACCATGATTGGTCCGTCAACCGAGTTAATGAGTTAATTAAAATAATTCTAAAGACAATATGATTATAAAATTATATAATAAGTTCTCATTAAATTCCAAAAATACCTCTCAAAATTAGATATTACTAGAAGAATTTATAATCTATATTAAGCATTCTTGAAACTTATGAGTCGCAATGAATGATGCAATAAGCATTGTTAGCTGTCCACGATGATTTTATTATTAAGTACACGTGCTTGTGCAGGACATGCTTGCCGGTGCAACTGATACAACATACACGGTCATGGATTGGGCAATGACCGAGCTCTTAAGGCACCCTCAAGCTATGAACATTCTCCAAACCGAGGTCCGCAAAATCGCCAATGGCAAGCCCAACATAACTGATGAGGACTTGAAGAACATGCTTTACCTGCGAGCAGTCCTCAAAGAGACTCTCCGCCTACACCCTCCGATCCCACTCCTCGTCCCGCGACTGTCGAGCCAGGACATCAAAATCCGAGGCTACGACATCGCGGTGGGGACTACAGTGATCACGAATGTGTGGACCATCGGGAGGGACCCCAGCACGTGGGACGAGCCGGACGAGTTCAAGCCTGAGAGATTCTTGAACAGCTCGGTGGACTTCAAGGGACAGGATTTCGAGCTGATTCCGTTCGGTGCTGGGAGGAGGGGTTGCCCCGGCACGTCACTCGCGATGGCGACGAACGAACTTGTCTTGGCAAATCTGGTGCACAAGTTCGATTGGGCATTGCCCGAGGGTCTGAAAGCGGAGGATTTGGACATGACCGAATGCACCGGTCTTACCATCCACAGGAAAGTTCATCTACTTGCTGTTCCCACTCCATTCCCGAGTTGAGGTTGTACAAGGCTGGGAACATGACGAGCGTGTGATTATTTAATAATGAGTGAAGTACAATAAGTACCGACCCAAAAAAAAGAAGTACAATAAGTAATTACATGTCATTTGTGTACATGGATATTATCATCGTTCGTACTATTTTTGTGAGGGATTCAGCCATTTCATCATCTTTTATTTAACATAGAGGACATCTTAAGGAAAAAGGTTCTGACCAAACTTGTTATAATAATGCTAATTGCGCATCATTAAATGGAGATAACATTAGGCTCTACATGAGAAAATGTGGAGGCTATTAGTTTTTTGCATCCGAGTGATTCGTTCTAATGATGACCGTACATGATACCTTATTTATTAATTTTCTTTTAGGTATCTTACACATGTTCTTGCTCTAATCCAGTCAGAACACAGTTTATGTGGGCTTAATGCTATTGGATGAAAATGCTTCTAATATACAAATGACTAAATGGGGTTACTAAAAGTTAGGTGTTAAAACCATCCAATAGGGGGAAAAGATTGGGATGATGGGAGTTTAATCGGTCCTCAAGATCCATGAAAACATAAGATACAAGTGACTTTTAGTTGGCTCCTTATAAACCTTCATCATAGGGAAAATGATCAAAAAAGTCATAAACCTATTGTAATTATACAGATTCAGTCATAAATTTATTTTTTGGCCAATTGAATCATAAACATTTTGTAATTGTGTCAATTCAGTCCATCCGGCCAAATTTAGCTGGCTGGCGTTGTTGATAATTTTTAATAATATTTTTTTCTGAATTATTTATTTATTTTTTCCCTCCTCCCTCCTTATTCCTTTGGCTTTGACAATTGGCCAGAGGGGAGGGCTAGTTACTGGAGCCAATAGGAAGAAGGAGGGAGGAGGGAAAAAAAAAACAGAGAAAGAAAAGAAAATAAAAGAAAAATTATTAATAATAATTCGAAAAATAAAATAAAATAAAATAAAATATTATTAAAGAATTGCCACCGATGCTAGCTAGCCGACATCCATGTCAGTATTGACGCCGGATGGACTAAATTGACATAATCGCAAAAGGTTTATGACTCAATTGGCCAACAAAAATAAGTTAATGACTGATTTGGCACAATTGTAATAAATTTAAGACTTTTTTTGGTAATTTTCCCTCTAATCATAGAAAGATACGACGTACAAAAACCCATGTACTATAGTTGTCTATGTATAGTATCTGTTTAGTTGGTAAAGCAAGCTTGATGCTAGAGATTTTGTGCTTGCTAATTACTTGGTATGATTTCTCAGAAATTCCCAAGACTAGTTAGATTAGTTTAGTTCATCAAGGTCACCATCTTCTTGCACTAAATAAATGCAATATATGCTTATAATGAATTGGCCAATCACATATGATGAAAGGATTCACGAATTCGTTGAAAGGCACACCAATTATAATTTTGATCAACCCTTTGTTCAAAGGCAATATGGGTCAACGCTAGACTCAATTTATTTTATGAAAAATAAATGATGTAGAAAGAATTTTCTAAAAATGATTGCCTGTAGTGTTTGAGGTAATTAATAAATGAAAAATAATTGCATTACTGACAATAATTTATGTCTAAATATTTTATGAATAATAAAAATATTTTTCATTTATTTAGTTTCATAAACGATATGAGTAATCATTTATAAGATAATATATTCTAAATTATTTATTTTTCACTGAACAAATGAAATATAAAACTTTAGTTATTTCCACTAGATAAGAGTGAAGCCATCTTGCATAATTAATGGGGTGAGTTACCAACCAGTATAGTGGTGGAGTCAATAATGGAAGACTAAAATCTTCTGTTGTAGTCTATTCCTCATCGCTAAACACAAAAATGCCCGCAAATTTATGCATTTGGATGATCACGCGTACTATTTAGGGGGCGGTTACTTGATATAATCTCAATGGTATCGAACTTATTATTGACTTTTTTTTTTTTTTTTTTTTTTTTTGCTTTCTTGGCCATTTTGGGAGTTAAGTACAGCGGGAGTGCCAAAACTTGGCACAAAGGGACACTTAGTGCCAAAAGTTACAAAATGTACACTTAAGTGCCAAAATCGGAGCAAAAGGGATCACTTAAGTGCCAACGGCGAAAAATTCCGGCCAAATTGCCACGTGTCCATTTTCCGGCGACTTCATTTGCTGACGGAGCATTTTTTTCAAAATAAAAAATCCACGTGGCAATTTTTTTTTTAAAAAAATTGTCCACGTCAGATTTTAAAAAAAATTAAAAATCGATTTTATTTATTAAAAAAAAAAAAAAAAGGGAGGAGGGGATCGACGAGGGCTGTGCAGCCCTCGCCGATCCCCTCCTCCTCCCCCCTTTTTTTTTTTTTTAATAAAATTGATTTTATAATAATATTTTATAATTATTTAATATTATTTAATTAATAATTTTTAAATCCACGTCAGCCAAAACGACGTCGTTTTGGCTGATTTTTGGCCGATTCAGTTTCCGGCGAGCCACGTAGGCAAGAAAATTAATAAAAAATTGCCACGTAGGATTTCCGGCAGGGTTCCGACGACTTGGCACTTAAGTGATCTATTTTTTTTAAAAAGTGGCATTTAAATGTACCTTTTGTAACTTTTGGCACTTAAGTGTCCCTTTGTGTCAAGTTTTGGCACTCCTGCTGTACTTAACTCGCCATTTTGGTGTTACGAACATAGATTCCAAGTCTCCTTCCGATCATCGAACTAATTCCACATGTTGGAACAAAGAGAGATTTATAAAGACTTATACTCTCTTGATCTAACTCTAAAAGCTTGGATTCAGCATACAAATCAAGCCGGTGGCCTTTGCTTTCTTTTAGGACAGTCGTTTGACTCCCGCTCGGCCTACCCTTTGAAGTTCTTGTTATCGGCTTTCCTTCACTGTTCATCTTTCGGTACTTGTGATTATTGTACTAATGGAGCAAAGGCCACATCTCATGACCATTTTTGTAATGTTCTAGTTGAGGTAGGGACACTTATTCACGCGTACCCTTTGGAGTCGCTTTCTTGTAGTATATGTTTCAGCAATGCGCAAGCCACGCAAAGGGCATTATGGTGTTGACCACGTCGTTCTTAGATCGTGACAAATGCTTACCGAGCCATCCCAGACGATATTCCCAATTCTACGCTTTCCTCTTCATGTAGTTTTGTTTCTTCTATATGATACCGGTCTAAAAAGAGTAGGTGATTTAGAATATAAGAAAAGTATGACAACAAGAATATTAATCACCAAAGAAAATACAAAAAAAATTAAAAAAGTCCAAAACCTATTCATTGATACTAATTTAGCCAATGGAAATTCTTGGAGTCGATCAGGCCACTTATGATATGGAATGTCATCCAAGGTAAAGTAAACTTTGGAGGACGAGGCAGTGAAAGTCTGGGTTAAATCAGGTTGCTCTGGGTGATGTATTTCAGGTTCAGAAAATATATCTTCGTCTTTGACACTATTTGCCATAAACAGATCGTCTTCCGAAGAGACTGATTCGGTAAAGACATCGAAATTGGATTCAGACGAAGTTTCAACCTGTGTAGCTGTGGATGGTTTGATGACAGCAATTGAAGGAATCTGCTGTCGAAGAAAAGTCTCAATGGGATTAGAAATGGTCAAGGTAGCAGGTGGGTTTCTGGGAGGATGATCACTGGGTGGGTGTTCAGGTGTACCAGGAGGAGATGGTGATTCTGTAGGAGTGAAAGATTCCTTTTGCTTTTGTTTAAGCTTGCGGAGCTTTTCTCTGAGGATCAAAAAATTGTTCTGAGGTGGAGGAGCAGCTGAGCTGAGAACAGCAGCAAAAGAGGATGATGATCCTAGAGATGATTCTGGTTTAGGTGGTAAAGAAGGAGAGGGGAAAAAAGGTGGGTCAATCGGAGTAAAGGACTGCTGACTTTTGAGAATTTGAATTTGCCGTCATACACCTTTTGATTGTAATTCAATCATTCTAAATAATTTTGGTTGGATTTTGCTAACGTGAATGCATGTCAGTTTACATGACACGCCGGCGCTGAAGTTGATGACTTTTAATAATATTTTAATAATTTTCAAATTATTTATTTATTTCTTTTTTTTTTTTCTCTTTCCTTTTTTCCCCTTTCTTTCCTTCTTTCTCTAGTTGATTGCCTCGCTAGTGGCTGGGATGCTTGCTCGACCTCACCAGCCCTCACCTTTGGGCGGTCGTTGACCATCGATCGACTAGAGAAAGAAGGAAGGGAAGAGGAAAAATAGGAAAGAAAAAGGAAAAGCAAAAAGGAAATAAAACAATAAAACAATAAAAAAAATTAAAATATTATTATAAGTTGTCAGAATTAGCATTGATCATGCCATGTAGGTTGACCGGAGGGCATGTTAGCAGTCACCTTCTGATGGTCGAATTAATTCCACATGTTCGATCTGGTCAACAGTAAGTCATCTATGTCGGAATAAAGAGAGATTCACAAAGACTTATATTCTCGTGACCTACCTCTAAAAGATTGGATAAAGCATACATATCGAGCCGGTGACCTTCGGTTTCTTTTTGGCTAGTCGTTCTGCCGGCCCTTGAAGGCCAAATCATCACCACTTTGTAATGTTTTCAAGTTGAGGTGGGGGCACTTATTGACGCGTACCCTATGTTTATGCAATGCGCAGGCCACATCAAAGTGCATTATGGTGTTGACCATGTGGTTTCTGGATAACGACAAATGCTTACTGAGCCATCCCAATTGATATTCCCAATTCTTCTATTTGCTCTCCATGTACTTTTGTTTCTTCTATATGATACTGATCTAAAAAAACGTCAGTGATTTAGAAGTTAACACAAGTACGACAACATGAATATTCATCACCAGAGAAAATCCACCTTAAGATACATGGGATATGACTCACGATTCGAGCAAATCCATCAAAGAGATATGGTCATTTTCGTGATATTGTAATGTAAGAGCTTAATTCCAAAAATTCATTAAGATACGCACTTACCCTCGAAACCTTAAAGAGGATATATATAGAGTCAGCTTGGGACGACCGTCCAAGCATAGACAAATCCCGTGACTTCTAGCATTTTTATTTCCCAAGACGAGGCTAAAAATCCCCATACCAAAACATAAATAAGAACATTGACTCTTGACTCTGGAGATAAAGTACATTGTGCGTTGGACTCGACAAGAACGTAGAAAAATTGAAAGACTGGCTCTCGGATTTGCCGACCACCTTTTAGTATTTTGAAAACTAGTTCCCCCGGAAGACCCCAACTTGCTGGAAACTTGACTCATTTGATATTTTACACATGAGTTTTTCCAATCATATATCAGCCGACCACATTGAAGCCCGGATTTCTCTTAATCATTTGAGGTAGGTGATCTCTAAAATCCAGCAATAAGCGTTGCACTTAACCCTTCATGTTGTTTTATGTATAGGGGATTGCATAATTTAATTTGAGCTAATCGGGGAGTTGTACTATGTACGCTTTCTCAACCTCTCCAATAAAATTTGGAACTATGATTTGTTCTTTCTTTTCCTTTGCATGGTTAATTGACAAATTGAAATAGTACGTGATGATTACTATCAATATTGACGCTGGACTAGGGATTCGAATACTAGGTAACGGTTACGGTGATATGGGGAAAAAGATTAGGATGCTTTGAACAGATACACCTGAGCCAAAAGTTTCGGGGAAATGATGCATTTCCCAAAGCTCAGTCAAACGCAGCCGATGATGGTTCATGCGTCCTCAAGATCCGCGAAAACAGGGAATTTAAACCCTAATTTTGTCCTTTTGCAACTGGAATTATTCAATAACGCGCGATAATTTTCAAGGATGTTTGGAGAACTCCATGTTTGACTAATTAAGTAGAAAGCCGAGGATCGAGTCGAAGTCGAGCCTTTTGTTCTTGCTTCCTTGTCCATAGGCGTGGAATAGATTAATTGAGATGGACTCTGCAGACCTCCAGACCTTGCGATTGCCACAATCCAGAGATTTGGGGAGGGATAATACGCCAAAACGACAAGTAATAGATGACAAAATATCAGATCAACGCGGCGAAGACTCTAAGAATATAAAAATAATATCTGATAAGGAGGTCTATTCCACCTTGGATTTTATGTTTGGTGGGGGATTAGGTAGCTTAAATCCTCAAATAAGATGGATTAAACCGTTTGTGTGAAGCTTTCTTTATATTGGCAGTGTATGTTCCAATTTTCCGAACTTCACATTTTTTTTTTTTGGTTTGAAATGTAAGTATCATTTATAAGATGACGTACAATAGCTTAGGGGTATTCCCCATCATTACAAAAGATAACTAAGAACTCAAAAAAATGGAGTGAGGGATTCTCTATAAAGTAGTCAAAATTATCTTTGTCTGGGAATGTTTCAAATTTTTGTAAAATGATGCTCAGCCCCTGACAAGCTTACGAATTTTAACCACAATGATGGAGACACCATTTGACTTGTTTTGGAAACGTCTACAGTTACGTTCCATCCAAATGAAGTAAATGGTTGCTAAAAAGGTTACTTTGAGAAGCCTTGCCGCCAAATCCTTGCCTTTGGTAGCTTTGATCATCAATTGGATTTCATCATTCCATCCTCCTAAGTTACGGCGGATTCCGTATTGTGCAAGGATAATACGCCATATGCTTCTCGTCCATGTGCACTGAAAGAATAGATGATCTCGATTTTCCAGATTATCCAAACAGAAATTACAATGGATTGCTACTGTGGGCATCCAACGTGATATGATATCTGCTGTTGGGAGTTTGCCTCTACAAACTAGCTATCCGATAAAATTGTGTTTCTAACCCCACTGTCCATATCAATTGGTACCATCCCACAATCGGTCCCACATTCCTGAGTTCATCGTATAACTCTTTGCAACAATATCTTTGTCTAGATATGGCTGGAGCTAAGGTTGGCCTTAGTTTAAGAATACCGCGCCAACTCCATGCCACACTACCTTTAATTTCAAGCTGCATAATTGGAGTGCTTCTACATTTGGTACTATGAACCCATTTACTCCATAAGGAAGACGATGGACAGTTTATGAGGCTCCATAGCATTCTGCCCAGTAAAACTTTGTTCCATAGATTTAGATTGAGCAACCCTAGTCCTCCCTCCCTTTTTGGCAAGCAAACAATTTCCCAAGCAACTTTCCGAACTTCACATTGTTCGCTAGAAATGGAGAAAAGAAACCAAAATTCCCAAAATAATATTGCACGGTACTACCGTGGAAATGAAAGAGAGAGAGATATGATAGGGGTTTCGCTAGCACCACATTTTTTGGGTTACTTTGAAAATAACTACTTGTTATGAATTACAAATTCTTAAAGAAGTAAACCTTATAATAATTTATAATATTTGTTATTTCAATTTTTGTGGGTTCCGAATCTTATTATCGTTTCTCATGGGATCGGAATCGAGGACATTATAGTAGCAGTCAACACGATCAATACAAATCTACATGTTCTCCCTTTGTCCCCCCACCACTCATCTTCCCATCCCTAAAAAGAAACAAAGTCACCTCGAGACATAGAAACAGCGAAAAACAACCATGGCCGCCAGCAATGTTGAGCTTTAACGTTTCACCGCTACTCTCCTTCACACCCTCGCTGGCGTCAACCGCATTCGTCCTCTTCATCACCTACCTCACCCTTAAATGCCTCCGCCTCCTCTTCTCCTTTGCCATCGCCACTAACCTTCACCTTCTGCCATGACCACCGAAGCTCCCGATCATCGGGAACTTCCACCAGCTTGGCGATATCCAACTGCGTCTCACTTATATTTGGTTTCTTGGTTATATCCAACTGCGTCTCACTAGGTAATTCGAGTATGATAGTAAATAGACTGTTCACCGTAATACTTTCAAATCTTTATAAACTTCCCATTCTTCTAGACTTGTTCACGTAGGTCTTTCAAGCTATTTTGAATCTTTTCATTGTGTTCATCTAAGTTCATTTTGTTAGACATTATTTGAGGCATGAATAACACTTATGTATATCAAACTCGTAAAGAATCATGGATTGTTTTTATAACTACAAAATATATAAAGAAGTTTTCTCAATATCATCAAGCTCCTATCAATCTCCTGCTAAAAAGGTGCGAATCGAATCTCCTTTTGAGATTATCCTATCTGGATTTCTACGACCTGAATAGGAAAGCATAGAAGAAAGAAGAAGAAGAAGGTGAAACTAGGAAAATGTTATCTGAAGAAGAGAAAAGGCAATGGAGACAAGATGCTCATCTCTCTCATATTATTGGTACTTGTTGGCCATCCGAGTTGTATTGTTGGCCATCCAATTTGTCTTCGCATTGTATTGTTGGCCAGTAGTTTGTTTTCGTTTAATGCTTATGTAAGGCATAAATTGTAACTTTTAAGGGGTAGACTAGTCTCTAATAATAAAGTTGTGTTTGTTTGTAAACACCATGAGCTAATCCTCTTCTTTCTTCTCTTCAACATCTCTAATTATATTAGAGATTTTAGAATGGTGGGATAGCACCTCATCCTAGAAGTATGCTCTACATTTGCCTCCATAATAATCTTGTGCATCATTATTTTGAGGCCAAAAAGGCCTTATGCTTAGCATATGGATTTAGCTGGATACTAAAAGTCCATCTCGATAGGATAAGGCTTGAGCAAGGCACCAAACTCAAGGGGACTAACTACCTACATTCGTTGAATTCTATTCTAAGCATAGACCCATGATTGGTATCAAAGCTAGGTTTCAATGGATCATTAGATTGGTTTAACTCCTTTGCTACTATAGTCCCACATCGCCTATGTGAAATTGGGCTACATTTGGTCGTTCAGATTTCTAGCCAGGATAAGAGTAGATATGATAATATATTATATCCAAAGATTTTGCTATATTCTATCTACTATTCACATTATGCCATGTACATTGTTTGATATAAAACGGTATATTAGTATAAATAACCACAAATTTCTAAACAGAGATGGAAAAATAATCTCTTGCAACATTTTTGCCTATTTTATTTTTATTTTTGCCTCCCCTTTTAATTAATTTTAATTTTGATTTCTTTCTTCCCCTTCTATCATTCTCTAATATAATTTTATTAAAAAGAAAATTTAATATACCTAAAATACCTAAAATACGTAATATATATTTATATTTATATATAGAATTCATATTATTTTAATTCAAATATATAAATAAAAATAAGATTAAATTTAAAAATAAATTGTTATTTTTTTGTTCTTTTGAATTTCTTATGTTAGAATTAAAATATTATTTATATTGAAAATATAATTGTAATTTTGTTAATTTAAGAAATTTGTTATTTGGGAAAAATAACTTTCTTATTATGGATATTATAAATCCTATCCACATTTATCCCAACTCCCCCATAGAATAATTTTATTTGGCCTATATACCCCTTATATTCGACTTCATCATATCTTGAACAAGCATCAAATACAAGATATGATAAATTATATCATATACTAAATTTTATCCTGACTACCAAACACAACCTTAGTAATTTGAGAAAGAGAAATGAACATTGGTAACTAACTTAAAAAGAGTTGGTAAAATAAAACTAGTTGGGTTTCTTGTCCTTATGCACCCTATCAAAATAGGACTGCAAAAAGGAAATATCGATGTATAGTCAAAACAGGAGTCCATCAGTTTTTTGGATGTTTCCTTTTGAAATTGTAGTATACTTAATTAACTGCATGCCTTGAAATTGCAGTATACTTAATTAACTGCATGCCAACACTAGTCATTGATAATATTTCACCTTATGAGGCTTTGTTTCACACTAAACCAGATATTACGTATTTTCGTGTTTTTGCCGGCCCAAGCATAGAAGCGATATGAGACTAGAGCGATCGCTACTCTCATCTCTGTTCTACGAGAACCAAAACCACCCCCACACATTGTGGCAAAACAAGAAAAAATTGGCAATCAACGTGCGAGCTTCACCCACCCAAAACAAAGATGCAAACGTAAAACCCAAAAAAAGAAAAGAAAAGAAGAAGAAGAAAAGGCTTGGAAGGTGGGCTTATCGTTGTAGATTTAGGACTTCTCGGGAGAGATGGCTTTGAGTAAAGCGGAGCATGGAAGCAAGCGTCATTGGTGGAAGATCAGACGAGAGATCAGAGCAAGTCATGAGGGAGGGAGAAGGCCGAATGGAATTGAAGTGCGATTTGGGAAGAGAGAGGTCACAAGAGTGAGCCGCAAGAATGCTGTCGGGAGGAAGAGGTCATGGAGTGTAGAGAGAAAGGTCGTTGTTGGAGTGGAGAGTTGCCATAGTGGGAGAGAACGTCGCCGGGTCGGGCAACAGGGGAGAGAGTGAGGAGAGAGAGGAGAGAAAATAGCAGAGGTAAAAAAATATATATAGAGAAGAGAAAAGATGCACTCTCACTCATTGGATTTGAACATTGTGCTGACGTGTGGGGCCCCGAAGACACATGGTGGATTCTGAATGGTTCAGGGCACGGATGATATTGTACTTTTAAGGTACCTAATATTTTGTCCTGTCGGTGAAGGACGGGTTAGAAGGGACATATGGGTAAGGGCTGTATGTGAAGAAGAAAAAGAAAGAGAGAGAAGAGAGGGCAATGGGGAGAGAGAGAGGACGCGCGGAAGAGAAAGAGGGAATAAGGAAGGAGGTGGCTAATGGGGCAAGTGGGCGGATTGGACACGCCCCACTCCCATCAGTCCATTCCTCTAAAAAAAAAAAAAAATCTTGTCCTCTTTTGTCCTATAGCAAATTGAGGGGGCATTTTTGGTCTTTCCCCATCCTTTTTCGACCAAACTTTCTCCAAACACCTTTGGTCCGAAAATCAGAAGTGGGTACGTCTCAGTAAAATTTTTTGGCCCAATAATCTCTTTTTTTCGAGCGTGAGCGAATGGGAATTTTTGGAAATTAATGAGAATAAAATCTAATAATTTAATTCCGATGTCCGAAAAGTCCAATAACCAAATTCGGAATAAAATCATGGCCAAGTCAGTCAAATGCGACTTTAGTACGTTTCAAACTAATGGACGGTTTTTAAGAGTCACGCATACACGAAAGTTCTTAGTAGCCTTTTCCCTTTGGTCAAATCTCATGAGTAATTAGTTTAGAGCGAGACCTGACTAATAATGCATTGACAAAATATGCACTCATAAAATCCAAAATAGATCGGAAAATTCAGGACGTCATAGTTGTAAAAGGAGTCGATAGTCAGTTCATAAATGTGAGGCAAAGTTTCACCCTTCGAGCTTGCTTTCAGGATGAGAAAGGTCCAAGACCTGTAACATCCTGAAATTCGAGCCCTTTGACGGAGGAATGAATGTGAATTTCGCTAATGCATTGTTGGCTGATCTCACTCGAAACTCATCACTCCTGAGATACTGACCTTGAGGGGAAAGGCTAATGAGGACAGAACTCGTGCAACTAAAGAACTTGACATGGGAAAACGACTCGACCGTGAGATTTGTGTAAGGACGATCCTGTAGATATGCAGGCCGATTCCAGGGACGAATAGAAGTCGATTCGCGGACAAAAATAATGGGACTACAGGTGATTTCGTCTATTGTTATCGAACTCACGAACGGCCCTATGTCGATCCTTGATAATCGTGTACTTTGAAATAAGAATCGATCCTTCGCAATTTCATGCAGTCAAGGACGTCCATATGTCGAGAAGTCTTGAACGTGAATTGGCACGAGTCGGTTACGCGTGAATCCTCAAAGCCGCCTATCAGTCTGAGTAGTACCAAAATGGCATTCGGGCGAAATTGACAAGGCATGTGAATCCAATATTGGACTTCGAATTTTCGGGAACGTTGGAGAAGGACTTTTGGACGATGCTTCTTAATCAGTCGATAGTGCCGGCTAAGCCGAGTAATTGGAAAAAGGGACTTTTGGACAGAGAACCTGAGCCTACGAGGACGTGGGCCGGGCAAGAACAGTGAGGGCCTCACGCCCAAGGTGGGATGGCCACCGTGGAAGGCCCGAGGAAAACAAGTGAGCCCGTTGGACCCAACCGACCTCTCACTCGTCCTAGCCCGTTATCTAAACGTGAGCCAATTCGAGCCCAATAAATTCCTGAGCTCGTTCCTATTCATTTTTCCGGCCCATTTCCTAGGCCCACCTTTCATTTTCAGCCCAAGGGCACATTGGGAAATGTGCAAGGTGGAAATGACCAAAATGCCTTTGGATATTTTGAAGAAAAGTCAAAAAGGAAGAGAGAGAGAAGATGATGTCATGTTTTGGGAACTTGAGCCAAGCCATTAATGGCCTTAATTGAGGCCTATCTTCAGCCTCACTTCACTCTCTCTCTCCTCTTCATCTTCCCCAAACCGCACACCCTTCTCTCCCTAGTTTCCCTTCCTTCCTTCAGTTTTTCAGTTCTGACCTTTCACCGAAAATCGAATTGTTCATTGCCTTTCCGTTTGAATCACGTCTCGTGCCACCCGCCGTTGTGTTCGGAAGAGAATTTCCGTTCAGATAACGTTGGCCGATCGCCGTAAGGAGTCTCCGGTCAATCCGTACGGCCGCCGGAAGGAGGCTGTTGCCGGACCGTCACTGTTTCGCCTGCAGCAGTTTTGTTTCGCCTTTGCCCCTGTTTTTCTCCCATTCCAGCCAAATCACTGCCCATACCAGCCACAAGAAGTTCCCCCTTGACCCCCTGGAGCTGCTGGTCGTCGCTCGCCGCTCGCCGGAGCTCCGGCCAAGCCGTTTTGCTCTGATCAGCCCCTGTCCTCCTCCTGCAGTGTTGTTTTCTGAAGTTCAGTGGGGATTCTGAGTTGTTGCTGCTGTGTTGAGCCCGGGACCGCCTTGGATCGTCGTGGTAGAGGTCCCCGAGTGTCGGGTTCGTCGCCGCCGCTGCGTCAGTGTCGCCGGCCTGCTTAACGGGTGAGTTTAGCTCCTAATCCCTATTTAGTGCCTAAACTTGCTTAGGGTTGGTTAGTTAGTGTTAATTTTGGTTTAAGGGGTTTAATTAAGTTGTATTAGCCCTAAGATAGGTGGTTAGATAGATGATTAAGATTAGATTAGCTTAATTTTGCTTATTAAGCTTAATTGTGCTTAATTTGGGATTAATTGTGTTTATGTGATTGATTAAGCATGATTTGATTAGTTGTTTTAATTAATGTTTTGTTTAATTTCTGGATTAAATGTTTTAATTAATTGAATTTCGGAAAAATCACTGTTCATAATTACTGTTCACGAGCACATTCGTTCACGACACGCGTTCTTGACTTTGTTCATGCGAAGCTAAATTTAGTCTTATTTTGATGTGCTCTTGATTGTTGTGATTAATTGGAGTGCCGATTGTTAATTATGCTCGTGAATATTGATGAAATGAGTGATCGAGTGTTGGTTGGATTTTGGATTTTGGAAATTGTCCATTGAGATCGCATGACATATTGTGTGGGTTATTTGAAATGGCATGTCGCATGAGCATGAGCAATGTTGCATTCACGACAGAGCAAAGATATAAATGGATTGTTTGATGATGTGTTGCATGATCACATTAAGAGGAGAGCCCCTGCCGCCGCGTAGACCGCCAATCCTTAAGGGGTTGTGCCGTGGCCTTTTGGTCGTCCTGACTTCGGTCGGTTGCCTGACAGTGGTCAGTTGCGGGGCTGCGGCAGTGAGTGGGCCCCATGCTCCATAGGGAATGCTGTCGATGGGAGAGAGCCCGTGACGTCGCCGTGCCTCATGGGGGAGGACGATGCCTGATCTTCGACCGGTAGACCGCCAACCATAAGGTTGTGCCATGGCCCTAGTGGTCATAATAATCGGAGCATGTGTGAGTGTGAAACATGAGAAAGTTGTGTGAGATGCTCTAATTATTCGCATGCTCTTAATGTCGTAATGATTGCATTATTTATGGTACGCACGCATGAATTGACAATCGTGAAGGGTGTGGCAATGGCCAGGTGAGATTGCTTGTGATGCAATTTGCATGTGATTGATGAACTGTATTATCTGACGGTTATGTGCCTTGCTTGCATTGTATGAGATTTGACGTGCAGGGTATGGCATACCGGGTAAGGTTGCATGCGAACCGACTGTATGATTGTTGGTTGCCCTGTCTGTTGTTGGCTGTTGTTTGGTTTTGGCTATCTGTTGTGGGGTTGAGTGAGGGGTGGTTCTGGAGAGATACCCCTGGTTGAGTTGGCGTACTAACCGGGGCTTAGGGGGAAGAACTCGCTGAGATTTTATCTCAACCCGTCGTGGTTAAACATTTTCAGGTCTTTAGAATGGCGTACCCACAATGGAGAATTCTGCCCCCGCTTCTCCAGTGATTGACTCGACGGAGCTTGAGTCCGATGGGTCCGAGTGACCGTGGTGTTGAACCCGATGGTTCTTTGTGTACGGTTGGATTAGCTTAGTTCTTTTTGGTTTGGCTTAGAGGATGGATCGGCCCTTTTTGTTGGGCTTGTAATTCGGAAACGATCCTTCGTTGGTTAATCCAATAATTTGAATAAATGAGTAGTTGCTGTTGCTGTTGCTATTCATCCCTCTATCCCTGTTTGATTGATTGATTGTCTGGAGATGGTTCGTCTTCCGCTTGCGCTTAATGAAAGATAAAATGAATGGTCGTAGATGGGTCCTGGGATGTCGCTTTCAATTGACCATGGAGAAGGGGTTGCCACGAACTCGAGAGTCGGGGCGTGACAAGACCATTCAACAATTCTCTCTAGAAATTCTCTACATAAACAACTAATTAATAAAGAATAACCATATCTATATATGAATGTAAAACACCAAAATCAATACACACAGCGGAATTAAAACGTACCTGTTTGAGCCATAACTTACTTGAAGAAAAATAGATCAGACTGATGGTAATCAGTGATCTATCAGAATGTCAGATCTTCTTCTTTATGACCTATTTCGGTATATCAACTTTAATGGGATTCAGCAACTGATAGGTATAACCTACCCTTTTATAGGCTAGAGAGGGGACCTAGCAAACCCTAATCAATAGCGTGTTAACTGGGCTCCTCCTATTACAGGCTTCAGTTAAACATAATTGCCTATATTTTGCTACTCAACTAGGCCCGTTATTAATAAATACCAAAATTCAATTCAATAAATCACTTAAGGGTTTAACATATATTGGAATATCTATTAACTCGATTATTTAAAATAGAAAATTGATTAATTAATGTAAGCCTATTATAGGAAATTTCCAACATTCTCCCACTTGGGCTATATTAATTAATTTGTTTTATTTTTGAAAACGATTTTATTTGAAAATGACACTCTCGGGTTAATAACTAAAAATTTATTTATGTGGCCACAATTTTAAAAAATAATATTCCAATAACGGCATCTCAAAACCAATCCTATCCCATATGACTTCATTATAGGACTATGGCGATCAATGTGTTAAGAAAATACCATAACACATAACCTTCCATAATCACATAAAATAAGTATTATATTTTCATGGATCATGGGCCTAGTAGTGTAGTAAGAAATAGTGTCAACATGTAATCAAAATATACATTATTTCTTATCGGTTCTCAATGTAATTTCTCAACGACATGAAATTGCATTAGCGCAATTTCTAAACAACATGAAATTACCTTAGTGCGATTTCTAAATAACATGAAATTGCACAACTATGTCACAATCCAACATGAGATCTCATAATTAGTGACATCCAGTCATCTTCAAATTATTTGTTTAAAGATACTGTTCTATATTTCCATTTCTCAATCAACAGGAGAAATGATAACAATAAAATTAACAGTGATGATCATAAAAATTAAATGCTTTAATAAATATTATAAAAGCATTATAAGTTTCCATATAACTATAATAGCTAGAAATACAAACTATATAGCTCTTACTAACAAAAGAGATCAAAAGACTCTAAAACACCCATATTCCTTACATGATCTTTAAATAAAATGGGTCGTAAATTTTTTGTTAGATGATTAGTTAACATGGACTCAGTTTTGATATTCTCAATCACAATGTCTCCCTTTTTGACTAAGTCTTTATCAGTATAATATTTGATCCACTTAACATCTCAACTGTGGCATTGTTGTTCACAACAAAAGTAGCTGTTTGACACACATAATGCAATATGATCAATTATGGGTAATAATCAATTCCATAAAATAATTAGTACATTATAAACTCCCATTTGGGTAGAGCGAATAATGCACTATTATTTTCCACAGTTAACAACAACAAAGAGAATTACATATAATTGTCAATGATCCATCCCATTTGGGCAGACAAATCATTTAAATTATACATCTCTATGATATCAATATATAGAGATAGATAAGGAGAATTACATATAATCTTCAAAGATACATCCCTTTTGAGCAGACAAATCATTTAAATTATACATCTCCATTATTCCAACATAGAGGGGAATTACACATAACTCTTAAAATTTATCCCCTTTAGGCAGATAAACTTTTTGAGTCACACATCCCCATCAATCATCTCTAATATATTAATACAGAGGTGAATTACATATAACTTTCAAAAATTTATCCCCTTTGGGCAGATAAATCTTTTTGAGTCATACATCCCCATCTTTTAATTTTGGAATTTATCTTCATGCAATTTTTAAATTAATATACACAATAACCCCCTTTGGGTAACCCCCTTTGGGTAAGTGATTGTATATATTAATTTTTATCAACAAGGAACTTCAACAATTTACAAACTGTAATAATTTATAAATAATGTTCCATTTAATCAATGCTCAAAAATTCATCAAACAATATGAAATACTTTAGGACATGTTCTTCCCAAGATCATATTGCATTTGTCAATCAATAATTTTTGCCACAATTTTATGTGCCTATTTCTACAATTAAGCATATAATATTATCTAGTTAAACTCAAGCAAGAAAGTATAGATAATCTATGGTAAATTAGGGAAAGTAAATATTGTCATCTTATCCCTCATACCCTATAATAAATTTCCATAAATTAAAAATTGGAAATATAGGCACAAAATTATTTTTCATTGAATTAAATATGGATAACAATAAATAATTCCAAATAAATAGTTAAATATGCCAAAATTAAAATTTACCATACCAAACAATCATAAATTAAAAATTAGGCATATTAAAAAAAATTGAAATGGGCCTTGGAGGACCCTACACTTGCCTTACACGTCATTCCGTGCACGTGGGGCTAACAGCTTGGCTGCACTACATCAATAAGCTTTGTCGATATCAAGGCAAACTATTGGAGAACATTATAATTCATTTAAGACCTCACACTTCACACATGATGGAGGCAAACACATGGAGGAACGCAATCTTGCACTAGCTATAGGCACATAAGCACGACAATTGAAATTTACAGTGTCCGAAGGAAAAGTGAGGATAGCTCAAAATCTGTTATTTCAGGTGCTTATTCAAATTAGTTGAATCTCATTAACACCAAACCATAGAGAGACTTGAAACCAAACTAATTTGATAGCATAATAGAGATATGACGATAACAATAGAAGATAAAGGGAGCTCGTCAATGCACATGAATAAATTTACTAATACAATATAACACTTATTAGCATTACATAATACTGTTTTCTCTATGGTATTATGTTATACTAATGTTTCAAGAAGTAGTGGGCAATTGACCACTTCTCATACATGGCTTCATATTAGGCATAGACAAAAGCCAAGTGAAAAGTAAACCCATCCCACTGATGCAGCCCAAGAAATTAATGAAGTCGATATTTGTTCAAATAGCAACAATGTTACCAATCCTTCATGTAGCCTATCCTTTTTATCAAATAGTTTATATTTTAATCACAACAAAACCACAAAGTAAGTCAACAATCCTGCTACAAGCTCATCACATCAATTGTGAGACTAAATGAACAAGTCCCAATTACAATACAAAATCGTTCATGAAAATCAAGCACCGCATTAATCCATAATCCCTATGAAGGTCCTATTTCGGATTAGTATTGTTTTCATAGTTGAATTAATAATCTCATCTTTACTTGAATTTGCTACTTCAACTTGGAGTAGGAAACCATATAATTTGGTTAATAAGTCTAACTTGAATTTTCCTTTTTCTTGACAGTGAGTTCAACAAAATCAAGAAAATGAATTCATGTATAATTAAGACAATCTTACATCCAATCAAAATCCAAGATAAATTAATTGAAGAAAAACCAAACTAAATTGTCTATATTCAAGCTTCAAAAAATTATTGTTCTTGTCTGCTACAAATCTTCAAAAACTCAAACAATAATACATAATACTAGAACCTCTAAACCTCACCCCATCTAGAGGCTCTGCATTTGCATTGTTGGGTTCGACAACTACTATTCAAAACAATGATGGACTCAATGTTCCAGCCATGACATTGCAATTAACCACAAGTGAATCATGGGAAAGAAATGAAGAACGAGCTAGATTGTCGCATTTTCTTTTGCACGTATATAATCAAATAGAGCCTATTATTCAATTCAATAAAATCCATACTACTTTCCAGTAATCATTCCATATAATTAAATGAAAAAGAGAAACTTTTGATGTAGACTCTGTCTTATTAAAGAAAAGGTCAAAAAAGTGGAAACTACTTAAAACTCCAACCAAGGCAAACCATCACAAAATGGAACCAAGAATCAAACTACACATATAAATCGAGAAATACAAAAACTAGACCCAATCAATTGGTGCACTCGATCATGCATAAGAGACATCTAACACGCATGGGAAGCAAAAAGATCTGTCATCAACCATAGAGCCGAGCCTCAATTTACTCGAATAGACGACTAAAAGTCCATAGATAGGCGGCAACACAGGCACCTGCAAAAGCCAAGAAAACCAATGGGTAAAGTACAAAACCAAACAAAAGCAGACTGAAAACAGTCCACTCAAAAAACAACATGGGTTCACGGGCAACAATTGAAAGGGAACATATCAATACCCAAGAATCGCAACTTCCGAATCTAAACCACATTGAACCCAAGAATCACAATATAAGGATACCCATATAATAATTGCTAACATACATCATTCAATTGAGAAAAAAAATTCAAAATTTTTAGAACCTTTTCAAAATTATTAATTCAAGAATTTCAAATTCGAAATTCTCACTCAATACTCAATGAAATTATACAAATTATATATGGTGAGAAAGATCTCGACATGTAGAACAAAAGCCCTAAAATTTTTTTTTAGAATCGATTGATCTATGTAGAAGGTTTTCATCCACTAATTATGCTCCAAAAAATCCAAAAAAAATTATATGTCGAAGTTAAGACCTATATGAACATTTTTCATGGAGGAGTCAACCTCTAGATCTCAACACAGAATTTGGGAAAAAAATCGATAAAAACAATAGGCGGACAACATGCATATCAAAACTGAACATAAGATTTTTACAGATTACTAAACTGACTTTGGAAGATAAATTTGGATAGCAACTGACACCGGATTGGGGTGTTCTATGGCTTGTTGGAAAGCTCTTCAAGTTGACTTTGAATGTCATGAAGATGTCAAACATTAAAAAGCTTGTTTATTAGCTCGTTTCCAGACATATGCATAGAGAGGTTTCTCATAGATCCGAAATTGCAAAACAATGATCATCCAAGAAATCAATTCAATAAAATCACTTAAGGGTTTAACATATATTGGAATATCCATTAACCCAATTATTTAAAATAGAAAATTAATTAATTAATAAGCCCATTATAGGAAATTTCCAACATTCTCGTCGTTAGAAAGTAAGTATTTCATTTCTTGGCGGACTCGCCTTCGATGATATTGAGAGACATTTGTAAGTTAGGTGAAAATAGACACGCCCGTGTTTACGCGTTCAACTCCCCTTAGTATACTTGCAATCAAACGATCAATTATAATTTAATGAACTCCACATATAATAACTTACTCATCGGTCAAAATGATAAAAGGTTCAAATGTGGATTAGTTGGCCCAAAAAAATAGAGATTTTAGAGGATGGTTACAAAATCGATCTACCCATAATGATAATAATATTAATATATTTGTCGCATCCTGAAGAAAATTGTTGTTGGTCATGCACAGTGATCACAAGGCAAAATAATAATAAATAATTATTTATTTATCCCTGGTAAGGCTGTTCATTCAAAATTATTGGAGGGAACGAGTCAATTCTCATTAATTGCAAGTGAACAAGATAGGAAATTTCCCGATATTCTGCATAGGAGCAGCAGTCAGCACGAGCGATATAATCCACATGTTTGCTCTTTGTCCCTCGACCACGTGGACTATTAAACTCACCTAATATTCTCTCATCTGTTGCTGCTGTTATTGCTGTGGGCTCGGATCTGACAGAGAGAGGATGGAGACAGTATGGATCCGGATAGACACGTATGTACTATTTTACGTGGACTATTAAACTCACCTAATATTTTCTCCCACCACCACTACCAGTCGTCTTCACATCCCTGAAAAGAAACGCAGTCACCTCGAGGCGCAGAAACAGCGAAAAACCGCGGTCGCCCCGGCAATGTTGAGCTTCAATGTCTCACTGCTACTCTCCTCCACACCCTCGCTGGCCTCAATCGCACTCGTCTTTTTCATCACCTTCCTCATCCTCAAATGCCTCCGCCTCCTCTCCTCCTCCGTCGCTGCTACTGGCCTCCGCCTGCCTCCGTCACCACTGAAGCTCCCGATCATCGGGAACCTCCACCAGCTCGGCAATTACCCTCACCGCTCGCTTCAAGCCCTGTCGAGACGCTATGGCCCCTTGATGATGCTTCACTTGGGGAGCGCGCCCGTCCTCGTCGTATCTTCCGCTGACTGTGCGCGTGACATCATGAAGACCCACGACCTCATTTTCTCCGACCGACCCAGGTAGAGCCCAAGCCTGTCAACCCGTGTTCATGTATCTTAATAATTCTGTATTAGAGTCATATTTTCTGGCATTTATGATTGGAGAAGGTCTCAGTTTATTACAGATATGGGGTTAAACACGTGTCAACTTGTGCCGTCACAAAACATCATAGTTCTACAAGTCGAATGCTTCATTTAAACTAATTTTGTGCCGAATCATTTAGATCAACCCTGTCCGAGAGGCTTCTGTACCACCGCAAGGACGTGTCGCTGGCGCCGTACGGCGAGTACTGGAGGCAAATGAGGAGCATCTGCGTGCTGCAGCTGCTCAGCAACAAGAGGGTCCAGTCGCTTCGGACAGTCCGAGAAGAAGAGATCTCTCTGTTGATGGACAAGATCGAGCAGCATCGCTCGGTGGACCTGAGCGACGTGTTTGCGTCGTTGACGAACGACATCATATGCCGGGTGGCTCTGGGGAGGAAGTACAGCGAGGGCAAGAAGTTCAAGGGATTGTTGGCGGACATGATGAGGTTGCTGGGCATTTTCAACGTCGGGGACTTCATTCCGAGCCTTGCGTGGATTGACAAGCTGACTGGTCTAGACGCGAAAGTGGAGCTGGTCGCAAGGGAGTTCAACAAGTTCCTCGATGAGGTGGTGGAGGAGCATCGGAGGAAGATGGAGGAGAAGAGCGTTGGCGGCGGAGGTGGAGATAGGAGAGATTTTGTGGACGTTTTGTTGGAGATTGAGAAGGACAAAACTCTTGGTTTTGCTCTTGGTGCCGACGGCATCAAAGCACTCGTCTTGGTAGGCTCTCTATTTTCTCCACCAACCATCTCATACACTCGAATTTTTTGTCACGAGATAATTATTGGGTAGTGTTGGGTAGTGTTGGGTCTCTCTCATTTTTCCCTTGCACTTATAAATGGACCCCTCAAATCTCTTTAACAACCGACGGCATTAAATGAGAAAGTTTCCTAATTAGGAAAAAAAATACAACCATTTGTATTTTCTGTCCTTACAAAGATAACTCGAGTAACCAAGTTGATGGTTTAATTAAGAGAATTCTAAACATACAATGATTACAAAAATATTTAATAACTTCTCTTTAAATTTTGAACATACCTCACAAATTTAGATACTCATTTTTAAAAGTCACAGTAGAGTTTATAAGTCAATATTAATAAGATTTTAAGTATTCTTCAAACTTATGAGTCATAAATGAGTGACAAGCTTTATTAGTTGTCCATGACGATTGATTATCAAGTATTCTTGTGCTTGCGCAGGACATATTTGCCGGTGGAACTGATACAACGTACACAGTCCTGGAGTGGGCAATGACCGAGCTCTTAAGGCACCCTAGAGCCATAAACATTCTCCAAACCGAGGTCCGCAAGATCGCCAATGGCAAGCCAAACATAACCGACGTGGACTTGGAGAAAATGCATTACCTGCGAGCAGTCCTCAAAGAGACTCTCCGCCTACACCCTCCGATCCCGCTCCTCGTCCCGCGATTGTCGACCCGGGATGTCAAAATCCGAGGCTACGACATCGCGTCGGGGACTTTGGTGATCACGAATGGGTGGACCATCGGGAGGGACCCCGGCACGTGGGACAAGCCGGGCGAGTTCAAGCCTGAGATATTCTTGAACAGCTCGGTGGACTTCAAGGGACAGGATTTCGAGCTGATTCCGTTCGGTGCTGGGAGGAGGGGTTGCCCCGGTACGTCATTCGCGATGGCGACGAACGAACTTGTCTTGGCAAATCTGGTGGACAAGTTCGATTGGGCATTGCCCGAGGGTCTGAAAGCGGAGGATTTGGACATGACCGAATGCACCGGTCTTACCATCCACAGGAAAGTTCATCTCCTTGCTGTTGCCACTCCATTTCCAAGTTGAGGTTGTTGAAGGCTGGGAACATGACAAGCGTGTGATTATTTAATTATGTAATGAAGTACAATAAGTACCGACCCCAAAAAAAGTACAATAAGTAATTTTCATGTCATCTCTGCACATGGATATTATCATCGTTCGTAATATTTTTGTGAGGAGATTCAGCCATTGCATCATCTTTTATTTAACAAAGAGAACATCCTAATTATTAAACAGCGTCATGGCCATCAGACCCATAGTCATTTCTTTATAAGTATGTCTAAAGGAAAAAGGTTCTGACTAAACTTGTTTTAATAATGCTAATTGCGCATCATTATATGAAGATTACATTAGGCTCTACTAGACAAAATTTGGAGGTTATTAATTTTTTGATCTGAGTAATTCGTTCTAACGATGACCATTCATGGTACCTTATTTATTAACGTTCTTTCAAGTAGCTTAAACGTGTTCTATCTCCAATCCAATCAGAACACAATTTATGTGGGCTTAATGCTATTGAATGAAAATGCTCCTAATATACAAATGCATATTAATAATTTTGTTTAAGGGCCGGGCTTAATTCCTAAGTAATGAATGACTAAATAGGGTTGCCAAAAGTTAGGTGTTAACATCATCTAATAGGGGGAAAAACATTGGGATGATGGGAGGTTAATCAGTCCTCAGGATCCATGGAAACGTAATATACATGTGACTTTTAGTTGGCTCCTTTTAAACCCTAACCATAGAAGGATATGACATGTACAAACACCTATAGACTATAGCTGTCTATAGAATAGTATCTGTTCAGTTGGTAAAGCAAGCTTGACGCTAGAGATTTCATGCTTGCTAATTACTTGGTATGTTCTCTCAGGAAATTCCCAAGACTAGTCAGATTAGTAAAGTTCACCAAGATCACCATCTTCTCCCACTAAATAAATCCAAGATATTTTTGTAACGAATTGGCCAATCGTATACGATGAAAGAACTCGTAGATTCCTCAAAGGCACACCGATTATAATTTTGATTAACCCTTTGTTCAAAGGCACGTATGGGTCAACCCTAGACTTCATTTATTTCATGAAAAATAATTAACTTAAAGAACATTTTTTTAAAAATGATCATCTGTATTGCTTGAAGCAATTAGTCAATGAAAGACAATTGCATTACCGACAATAATTTATGTCTAAATATCTTCAAGGATAATGAAAATATTTTTCTTTTATTCAGTTTCATAATTGAAGTAAGCAACCATTTATAAGAGAATGCATTCAAAATTATTCATTTTCCGCTAAAAAATGGAATCTAAAATTTCGTTATCCATCTTGCATAATTAATGGGGTGAGGGACCAAATAATGTAGTGGTGAAGTCAATAATGGAGGACTTATCTCTTCTGTTGGACTCCGTTCCTCTTTATTAAATGACGAAAATGCAAATCTATGCATTTGGATGACCGCATGTATCGTAACTTCGTGAAATGTTCAAACTTTAGGGCCGGTTACTTGATATAGCCTCAACGTTATCTAAGTTATCATCAACTTTTTTTTTCCTTTCTTGGCCTTTTTGGTGTTAGAACATAAATTCCAAGTCACCTTCTGATGGTCGAATTAATTCCACATGTTCGATCCGGTCAACAGTAAGTCATCTACGTCGGAATAAAGAGAGATTCACAAAGACTTATATTCTCATGACCTACCTCTAAAAGATTGGATAAAGAATACATATCGAGTCGGCGACCTTCGGTTTCTTTTAGGCCAGTCGTTTTGCCGGCCCCTTGAAGGCCAAATCATCACCACTTTGTAATGTTTTCAAGTTGAGGTGGGGGCACTTATTGACGCGTACCCTATGTTTATGCAATGCGCAGGCCACATCAAAGTGCATTATGGTGTTGACCATGTGGTTTCTGGATAACGACAAATGCTTACTAAGCCATCCCAATCGATATTCCCAGTTCTTCTATTTCCTCTCCATGTACTTTTGTTTCTTCTATATGATACTGATCTAAAAAAAGTCAGTGATTTAGAAGTTAACACAAGTACGACAACATGAATATTCATCACCAGAGAAAATCCACCTTAAGATACATGGGATATGACTCACGATTCAAGCAAATCCATCAAAGAGATATGGTCATTTTCGTGATATTGTAATGTAAGAGCTTAATTCCAAAAATTCATTAGGTACGCACTTACCCTCGAAACCTTAAAGAGGATATATATAGAGTCAGCTTGGGACGACCGTCCAAGCATAGACAAATCCCGTGACTTCTAGCATTTTTATTTCCCAAGACGAGGCTAAAATTCCCCATACCAAAACATAAATAAGAACATTGACTCTTGACTCTGGAGATAAAGTACAATGTGCATTGGACTCGACAAGAACGTAGAAAAATTGAAAGACTGGCTCTCGGATTTGCCGACCACCTTTTAGTATTTTGAAAACTAGTTCCCCCGGAAGACCCCAACTTGCTCGAAACTTGATTCATTTGATATTTTACACATGAGTTTTTCCAATCATATATCAGCCGATCACATTGAAGCCCGGATTTCTCTTAATCATTTGAGGTAGGTGATCTCTAAAATCCAGCAATAAGCGTTGCACTCAACCCTTCATGTTGTTTTATGTATAGGGGATTGCATCATTTAATTTGAGCTAATTGGGGAGTTGTACTATGTACGCTTTCTCAACCTCTCCGATAAAATTTGGAACTAAGAATTGTTCTTTCTTTTCCTTTGCATGGTTAATTGACAAATTGAAATAGTACGTGATGATTACTTTCAATATTGACGCTGGACTAGGGATTCGAATACTGGTAACGGTAACGGTGATAAGGGGAAAAAGATAAGGATGCTTTGAACAGATACACCTGAGCCAAAAGTTTCGGGAAAATGATGCATTTCCCAAAGCTCAGTCAAACGCAGCCGATGATGGTTAATGGGTCCTCAAGATCCGCGATAACAGGGAATTTAAACCCTAGTTTTGTCCTTTTGCAACTTGAATTATTCAATAACGCGCGTTAATTTTCAAGGGAGTATGGAGAACTACATGTTTGACTAATTAAGTAGAAAGCCGAGGATCGAGTCGAAGTCGAGCCTTTTGTTCTTGCTTCCTTGTCCATAAGCGTGGAATAGAGTAATTGAGACTGACTCTACAGACCTCCAGACCTTGCGGTTGCCACAATCCAGAGATTTGGGGAGGGATAATACGCCAAAACGACAAGTAATAGATGACAAAATATCAGATCAACGCGGCGAAGACTATAAGAATATAAAAATAATATCTGATAAGGAGGTCTAATCCGCCTTGGATTTTATGTTTAGTGGGGGATTAGGTAGCTTAAATCCTCAAATAAGGTGGATTAATCCGTCTGTGTGAAGCTTTCTTTATAATGGCGGTGTATGTTCTAATTTTCCGAACTTCACATTGTTTGCTAGAAATGGAGAAAAGAAACCAAAATTCCCAAAATGATATTACATGGTATTACTGTGAAAATGAAAGAGAGAGATATGATAGGGGTTTTGCTAGCATCACATTTTTTGGGTTACTCTGAAAATAACAACTTGTTATGAATTATAAATTCTTAAGGAAGTATACATTATGATAAATTATAATATTTGTTATTTGAATTTATGTAGGTTCCGAACCTTATAATCGTTTCTCATGGGGTCGGAATCGAGGATGTTACAGTAGCAATCAGCACGATCAATATAAATCTACATGTTCACCCTTTGTCCCCCCACCACTCGTCTTCCCATCCCTGAAAAGAAACGAAGTCACCTCGAGATATAGAAACAGCGAAGAACCACCGTGGCCACCGGCAATGTTGAGCTTTAACGTTTCACCGCTACTCTCCTTCACACCCTCGCTGGCCTCAATCACACTCGTCCTCTTCATCACCTACCTCACCCTTAAATGCCTTCGCCTCCTCTTCTCCTCTGCCACCGCCACTAACCTTCACCTTCCGCCATCACCGCCAAAGCTCCCGATCATTGAGAACCTCCACCAACTCGATGATATCCAACTGCGTCTCACTTATATTTGGTTTCTTGGTTATATCCATTTGCGTCTCACTAGATAATTCAAGTATGATAGTAAAAAGATCTTATACACTGTTCATCTTAATGCTTTCAAATCTTTATAAACTTCCCATTCTCTAGACTTGTTCACGTAGGTCATTCAAGCTATTACACATTGATGGGGACAACAATGTCCTTTTAGAGATCCTATGTAGGCCTAAGAAGATTTTTCATTATTTATATTTGTTTCCGTAAGTCCAATTGGTGAATTTTGAATGCTAGACATGAGACCTAAATATTCCAGTTGTACGTATCCACCTAAAGTTCTAGAATTGATCAAGTGATTTTTTTTTTTAAAAATAATCTTACAAACCTCATGTAAGAATATTATTACAAAATCTTAAGAAAGCGCGGTGATGTGAATCTTTGATCCAATGACATGCATCTAGATTATCAATTCATATCCTATATCCTCCTCACCAAATGATGAATTTTCAAAAGAGATTAACTAATTTTCATTGTTATGCCTTTAATTATCATACTATAGCCATTGAGTTTCCAACTATAAAGATACTAGGAATTATCAACCGAGCAATTCAAGAAATTGGAAGCAGCAAATACTTTTACTTTGTAGAAATGCTTTGTTGGTTCAAGACTTTGGGAGCATGGAAAGTTTTCTTCACAAAGCAGTTAAAAGTTTGCAGACTGACTGGATCTGAAATTGCATACAATAATCCCTTTTTATGGGCCATGGGTGTTCATCAAGCCAAACAACACTTGTTCCAAATGCCCTGCAAATGTAGGAGTAATGACCTACAGAGCACAGATAATCCCCGCTAAACTTCACAAAACACTTCCATGTTATATTTGTGCTCTTCTTCGGGATTACAGAGGATTTCAACATATCTTTTGTGAAACCAATTGCATCATTTCACCTGAAGTTTGGCCCAAATGACAAAACTGATGTACCTTGGAATTATTCGTGGGATTATCTCAAAATAAAGCTATTGAATAAGGTTGCTTTAGTATAATTGAAAGAGAACAATTCAAATCAACCATCATCATCATAGGATTCGTGGGGTGGATTTTGTTCTCAAGTTCCCTTTGATTATGGACTAAAAGGCTCTTCATCATTGATGAATATGGACAATTCGTTTCAACAAATCATGCCTAGAATGCACCTATCCCTTGGCCTAGGAAACCTTGCACCAGAGATTCCATCAAGGTCTAATGACATCCCATTTGAAGTTGGTTAACGATATTACTTAGAAGGGATGAGGACGTAATTTCAAGAAATTTGATAAAATATTGCATAAATAAAAGTGTCAAATTTGATATAAGCGTAAATCGGGTAAACATAATGTGTTGATATATGCAAGAGGATGTTATATTAGTTAGTGCAATTTGCTTCTATCAAACAGTAATAAATAAGTAGAAAGATAGAGAATGATGCGCATTGAACTTTATAGTGATTCGACTTGGTGTAAGACTAGGTCCGCTCTCCTAAATTAATAGCTTATATCTATTAATTGGATTCCACTATGATAGCATGCACTGCTTATACCCGAGCACTTTTTTATCGAAGCTAGTGCTCCTTACACCCAAGTAGATAGACATTGCTATTGCACACATAAACATGAACTACAGCACAGACAATACTTCTCAAGAAATTACAAATTCAGTGTAATTAGAAGATAGTATAAGAATGGAAGCTTTATCTATCTTTGGATTGATTGTCACTCTTGATCTCTTCTTCTTCTTCTTCTTCTTCTTTCAACGTCTTGTTGATCTCCTCTTATACTCATCAGCATCCAATCTACCCGTTGAATGATCTTCAATCTTTAAGCTATTGAGCATATTAGTTTAGTGATTGAAGTTAATCAATCTGAGTTCTTGTAGATTGGTCACCCATACCATCAAATCCTTGGTTTACAAAAATAGAGTAGCTCGACTAAGGAAAGTAACTTGTCTTCAGGATGATTGTCAATCAACCACGTGTAATTGATATCTTCTGTGTAGATAATCTTTGAGATTGATGATCAATCACCTTCTTTGAAAAAAAAAAAACATCCATACTAGATCACAAATTGTTAGAAAATAAGATAACTTATCTCGGGATATCATAATCAAAACACATGACAAGGTTGTTATCCAAGATAGTATAGTCCCTCCACATATATCAACAGTCTCTAGTTCTATTTGGTTTTCTGCTGATATCAAACTCCAACTTATATTAAGCTTCTAGTGACATCAGACTTTGGTTATATATGATTTCCTAGTTATATCTGACCGCATCTCATTAGGTACTTTGAGTACGATAGTAAAAATATCCTATAAATTGTTCACCTTAATACTTTCAAATCTTTATTAACTTTCTATTCTTCTAGACTTGTTCATGTAGGTCTTTCAAACTATTTTGAATCTTTTCACTTTGTTCATCTTAGTTCATTTTGTGAGGATATTATCTAAGAAGAAAAAGGGTGAGACTGGGAAAGTGCTATTCGAAGAAGAGAAAAGGCAATAGAGATAGGATGCTTATCTCTCTCATCAAATGATGAATAAACTTGTCAGCCTTATGTTGCATTATTGGTACTTGTGGGTCATATGTTGCATTATTTGTATTTGTCGGCCATTTGTTTTATTATTGGTAGTTGGCCATCCACCTTGTCATCATATTGTTTTATTGGCCACTCATTTGTTTCGGTTAATGCTTATATAAAGCATTGATTGTAACGTTTAAGGGGTAGACTAGCCTCTGATAATAAAGTTGTGTTTGTTTGTAAACACCATGAGCTAATCCTTTTCCTCCTTCTCTTTAACGTCTTTGCCATAGGAGATTTTAGAATGGTGGGATAGCACCTCATCCTAGTAGTATGCTCTACACTCGCCTCCATGAGATTCTTATGCGTCATTATATTGAGGCCAAAGAGGCCTTATGTTTAGCATTTGGATTAAGTTGGATGCTAAAAGTTTGTCTCGATAGGATAAGGCTTGAGTGAGGCACCAAACGTAAGGGGACTGACTACCTACATCTATTGACACTTTTTAGTCGATGCGTCAATAAAAAAAAAAAAAAAAAAAATCGATATTAGGATTTCCGATCGTGACAAAACTCATTTGTCAAACCAAAGTGTTAGTTTTCATTTCTTTTTCTTTGAGCTATTATTTCAAGGCAGATTTCTATCCATTTCCATCAAAAACCCATAGAGCCAAACGGTCGACCATTGAGTTGAGGTAAAAAGTTGGCTTTTTATACGAAAATGTCCTAAACGATCCTAATTTGACTTTGGCCAACTAAATTTTCAAAAATTTTAAAAATTTGATCATAAAATCAGCCTTTTAGTTGAGTTGACTTTCAAGCAAACCTTCGACAAAGAAATTTGAAAAAATCAAAATCCTCAAAAGCATTCCTTTTAGCTTCAATTTCATCTTATAATTAAAAATTTTGCGAAAATCGATTAAGAACCTTATTTTCTGAATTTTTTTTTATTTTAGGTTCAAAATCGATCAAAATAAAATCACTTTCACTACAGTCATAATTAGATGTAGTTTCTTTTATGATGTTTAATCTAGAGGTCATTATACATTTAGGCCCCGCACGTAACGCTAGGAACACTTGTTTTACGTTCTTTTGTTCAGGGAACAGATTTTTGTTCTCGAGAACGAAACGCGTTTGGTAAATTTTTGTTAGGGAACAAATTTGTTCCCGGAACAGGTTTTGAGTAGAAATTAGAAACAAAAAAAAGTTGTTTCTTGTTCCTGGGAACAATTTTAAGAAACGCTTTTTTTTTCTTTTTTTTTCTTCTTCTTCTTCCTCTTCCCACCCCTCAGCCGCCCCATCGCCGCCGCCGGGTGAGGTCCGGCGAGCTCGCCCGACCACCGGCGAGGCCGCGTGAGGCCGGGCGAGCCTCGCCCGGCCACCGACGAGGCTCGGCCTTGCAGATCTAGGCGAGGCCGAGCCTCGCCCAGTGGCGCGAGGCCGCACGACGCCGGGCGAGGCTTGCCCAGGCGGCGCGAGGCCGCACGACGCCGGGCGAGGCTCGGCCTTGCAGATCTAGGCGAGGTCAGCCTCGCCCAGGCGGTGCGAGGCCACACGAGGCCGGACGAGCCTCGCCCAGGCGGCGTGAGGCCGAGCCTCGTCGGTGGCGGCCGGCGCGAGGCTCGACCAGCGAGGCTCGAGCCTTGCCGGTGGCGGCCGCGCAAGGCTCGGCCTCGCCCAGATCTGCGAGGCCGACCCTTGCCGATGGCCCTGCGAGGCTCCGGCGAGCTCACCGGAGCCTCGCCGGCGGCAGCCAACAAAAAGAAGGGAGAAAAAAAAAAAAGAAAAAGAAAAAAAGAAAATTAAAAAAATCAAAAGATTAGAAATTTTTACCAAACGTGTTTCTATTCCCGGAGTAAAAATTTTGAACCGTTATCAAACACCCTCAAATGCTCTAAAAGCGGTTCAGGAACAGTAAAACAAAAAAAACATTTATGAGAAAAAACTGTTATCTTAATGTAAACGCGTTGCGTACGCACTTTACTCATTTGCTCAATTTTGAAATCAAGTATGTCAAAATGCAAATTACTAGTTTTTCCCCTAATTATCAATTCTTCGTGATTTGCCCTCAGTTATGTAGTCAAATTTTCCCTCCAAAATTCATTTGGAGGCCTCATTACAAAAATCCAGATCTAAAATGTAGGGAAAATCTCTCAAATCTCTCTTAAAAACTGACTTCTCCTTCTCTCTCTCTTCCCGCCATTTCCCTTCATCAGCATTCCTCGCCGCCGTGCCAAACCAGCGACTACTCCTCCAACGCCTACTGCCACAACCTCTGTCACGCCCCTCCCGAGCCTCCACTGATTGGCGCTACCCTCGATAGCTCCTCAATCCACCCATTGGCAGCCTTCCTTCCCTGTGTGCGCGAAGAGGTGATCCTCTCGCCGATCGGTATTTCAGTGAAGTCCGATCCACTCCGGCGATTCACTGGCATCCAACAGCTTCTCAAGACATTCAGCAACCTCCAAATCGATCTTCATCAGGTTGATTACAGCAGCTGACCACTATCAAAGTGCCCGCCGTTGATTGATCTCCCTCACTAACTCAATCCAGCGCCTGATCCGCTACTTGCCGCCGATTGGCGACAGGCCGGTGCTGTCCGTTCCTACTCCAGTGTCCTCTAGTACTCTCGGAGCTCCCTCAACATATCCTTATGGCTGTGGTGATTCGGTCAAATCTTGTTCAAGCTGAATCGGTCACGATTGAAATCAAGCGCAAGGTAGGAATTCTCGAGCTCAAGTCCGATGAGGTGAGGCCGAGATAATTAATCGGGACTGCGATTCAAAGTTTAGGTTCTCTTTTATACTTGGAATCCATGATTTGGAGTGATTTGATGATCTTTGAATGCTTTAAATGTTGATCGAATAATTGAACCAATTTTGGAAATCCAAATATTCTACACTCGTGTTCTGTGATGACTGATTTGAGTTCCTAAATCTCATTTTCTCACTTCGATGCCTTCTAGACCTTTAGGTACACTCGACAGGCTTCATTTTGACATGTTATGGGCCCTTAATTGACTTCGTTTATTATCTGAAATAATCTTCAAAAGTTGAGGATCTATTCTAGAAATTTTGCAAAACTAATGTCGATTCTAGTTTTTATCCGATGTTAGCATTTTTGTCGATTTTTTTTATTGATTTTTGTGCTTCAATCCTTGAGTTGGTGCCTTCATGAAAGTTTCTCAAAATTGTCTTGACTATGACATATATTTTTACCAGAATTTTCGGAGAATTTTTAGTTGGTGAAATCTTCAATAAATCATCATTAGATCATTCTGCCTTGATTTTACTCGATGTTAGCATTTTTTAAATTTTTTACCAATTTTTATGTTGTGATTCAAAGGCCGGTACCTTCATCAAAGTTGCTTGAAATTGCCTTGATCGTGACATATATTTTTTCAGATTTTTAAAGTAAACTTAATCAAGAAAATCCCTAAAAAATCATCCTTAGGCTAATCTACCCTACTTTAACCCGATTAGTGTTTGCTTGGAAATGAGCTTGTAACCATGATTTTTGACTTAAGTATCTTCATGAAAGTCATAGTTGATTTTATTATCTTTGTAATGATGTATGGCACACCTTAATCGCACATCATTTAGTATGTCAATTACTTGTTCGAAGTCAGTCATAGAAGCTATCTTGATGTGCTAGTGCATTCATATGTGTCATTTGTCACTTTTGCGTGGAATTTTACAATGAGAACAAGACTTGAGGTCCTTCATGACTTAGAATCTTCACATTTAAATCTAATGCCATGCAAATTTGTAGATTTTTAGTATCTCATCTTGAGATAGAAATTCATGCATTCACATGTCCTGTTTTGCTGCAATTTTTTGCTGATTTGCCTCTTCATAGACAATTCTTTGTTTAAGCTCCTTAAGAGCTAAATTATTGCATGATGTCTTCTAAACATACTTAGGAGACATTCCAAGCTTTCAAATGGTGTATTGCGTGTCTAATTTGAACCTCATTTACTATGTGAAACTCGCTTGCGAAGTTGCACATTAATTTTGGAATTTAATGAGCTTTGTCATAAATAGGGTTAGTTACTTATTAATATTCATGAATTTGTATGATTTTTTATGCATTGATTTAGGGGTTAATGTCTTCACCAAAATTTTTCACCATATTTAACTCTGTGCCATGCTTAAACATCTTAAATTTCATGCATCATAGAAGTAGCTTGATTAGCTCACCTTCATGCATCATGATCTGCTACGTTTATTGCTGAATTGCTCACTTCTGCAAATGCCATTGTTTGAGCATGTAAATAACCTCAATCCAATTCGATGTCTCTTAGAAAGTCTTAAAACACATCTTAAGTATTCTAATGACACCAATTTGGCATTGTTTACATGTTATTAGACCTTTTTTTTTTTTTCTATTTTTGCAAAATTTAATCCGAAACTTGTTAAATGAAAAATTCAAAATGCTACTATGTTCTTGCTGACCTAGACCTGTTGCCATTTTTTGTATGGATTTTTCCTTAAGGATTTAGAGGTTTAGTCCTAAAAGGAATTTGATCGTCATCTATATCTCTATGTTGTTGTGAATTTTCAGAATTTTTAGGTATCGTTAACCATGACAAATTGACATAAATGTGCCATGATGTCTTGCTGCCCTACACCATGTCTGATGTGTTGCCTTGTGTTCTTTGATTTTTAAAAATTCGCGCGTGACTTTTCTCGAGACACTTCATTCATGGAAGTTGTTTCTTATTGTGTGCTTGATTTACCGTAAACTTTTTAGGGCCAATTACTCATGGGTCCTATTTCAATTGTCTTCATTTTAAATATCCTATTTTGGCTGGTCCTATTTTCCCTTTTTATGATATGTCTCTATTGCAGCATTTTTAGAAAAATATGCATGCCAAACCAGTCTTTGATGTCTTCATGAGTTTTCATCCTCACCTTTTGAAATTTAATAAAAAAATTTCATAAAATAAGAAGCTTATTCAATGATTTTACCAAATCCTTCAAAGTGCAATATATTTTGGAATTTTATCTTTTCACTATGATTTGACTTCATTTTCTATTCATATGGTGCCAAATCGAGTCATTTTGTAACATCCTGAAAATCGACCCCATTTTAGGATTTTATAAAAGGGCAATATTAGTCGAAGGCCTGGTCAATACAAATTTTTCAAACTGTGTGTTCGTGGGATAGTGGATTACAGGAAGGCGTCGATAGGAAACGATACGCGTTCGACTCGCAATTTCGATCAGGAACGAACCCTTCGACCATGAGGACCTAGGCGGGAACGATATCCTCTAAGTACTAGACTATTAAGGAAACGGAAATAAATCGATTCGGCAGAAGTACGAAGTCGATCTGCGGGTGATTTCCGCACGACTTCGATACGAACTACGAACGACGGTAAACCGAATCCTTTTCATTTGGTACTCGGGATTATCAATTGAGCCCCTGGGATCACACGACAATCGAGGGACGTCCCTGACTCGAGAATTGGCGTAAACGTGGTTCAAAGAATGGTTGACCATGGGTCAAATGTGAGGAAAGTCCAAAAAGGGCGCCCGATAATCCAAATTGTACTACGGTCGCAGTCGACTCAATTTAGCCTCGATTTTTAATCCGATTTTGGGAACCGACTTCTCAGTGATATCGGGACTAAATATTTGGACATCGCCTTATTTATTTTGGAATTTTCCATTGGACACGGAAGTGTCGGAAAAAGGAAAAATTGGATCGGGTTTCGGGCCCGCGGGTGGGCCGGCCCAAGACTGGCGGCCCAATGGGCCTTGCGCCCATCCAGCCCAGCCCAAAGGGGGCCCAAGCTGGCCCATTCTCCTCTCCCTCCTCAGCCCATGGGCTTCTCTCTTTTGGCCTTTTGCTTTTGTGCCCAAATGGGATTTGTTTATGCTTTGTTTTGTGCTTGTTTTTGATTGGTTCTTGAAGCAAGTGGCAAGCCCACTTGCCTTGGCCTTATCCAAGCCTTCAGCAGCCTCTTCTCTCTCCTCTTTCTCCCCCAAAATTCGTGCACTAGCCCAGCCACTCTCTCTCTCCCTTTTTCTCTTCCTTTTCTCTTCCATTTCTGGTGTTCTTTGCTGTCCATGCTGTTTTCCAGCAAGAAAATGGCCTTGTTGCCATCACCGGAGCTGCCGCAACAGCACAAAGTGTAGTCCTGGAAGTTAGGAAGCTAATTGCGCACCCCCGGTCACCGCTGGTCGCCGTTAACCGCCCGTTTCGGCCTTTTTCCCTCTGCTGGTCAGTTCCGCGTGAACAGTGTTCCGAGGGCTGTTTTGGCCCGTTTCAGCCACCGTTCGTCGTCCGTTGCCATCCCCGAGCTTACCCCTCGTAGCCCTCGTTCCCCTCTACGCGCCGATGTCGCCGGATTTCCGATCCAAGTAAGTTAACTTCCTAATCCTTGTTTAGGGGTTAATCTTGCTTAGGGGTTAATTAGTGTATTTGTGTGCTTGTGATTAATTAAGGTTGATTGGTTAATTAGTCTGGTTAATTAATTCTGACTAGGGTTAGTTAATTGACCATAGTTAGTAATAAAGTAACTAAGGTTAATTAAAGTAACCATGGTTAGTTTTAAAAGTAACTATGGTTAATAGTTAATCATGGTTAGGTTAGATTAACTAGGGTTGAGTTAATTTGTTAACCAGGGTTAAGTTTATTTATTTTTATTTATTTATTTAATTTCGGACGAATTTCTTGTTCACGGATTGACATCGTTCACTAATCACTTTGTTCACGCACCTTGTTCATGCAGAAGCTAATTTTTGGCTTATTTTGATGTGTTCTTGGTTGTTATGATTTATTGAAGTGCCGATTGTTAATTATACTTGTGAATATTGATGAAATGCATGATCGAAGACCGAGTGGAAGTGAAAGTGCTTTATTTATTGAGTTATTCAGAGAATTGAGGGAATGTACGTGATTAATGATTGGTGGAATTTGGAATTTTGGAATTGTCGAGTGATACCGCATGACATAATGCGTGGGTTATACGAAATGGCATGTCGCATGAGCATGAGCGTATGAGCGGTGTTGCATTCACGACCAAGCAAAAACAAAGACAAGAATGAACTGTTTGTTGATGTGTTGCATGGTCAGATTAAAGTTGATAGCTCGGTTGAGCCGGATGACCGCCAATCCTTCAGGGTTGTGCCGTGACCATTGGGTCGCCTGACAGTGGTCAGATGCGGAGTCGCGGTTGAGGCCGGGCCCATGCTCCTTATGGAATGCCATCGGTGGGGGAAAGCCCATGACGTCGCCGTGCCTCACGGGGGAGGACGATGCCTGGTTTACGACCAGTTGACCGCCAACCATAAGGTTGTGCCGTGGCCTAGAGGGTCGTAATAATCGGAGCATGTGCGTGGATTTTGAGATATGAGAAAGTTTGGTGCAATGCTCTGATTATTTGCATGCCTCTTACTGTTGTTGTGAGGCGATTGACAGTTTTTACAGGTAGCGTGTGCCAAGACCAGGTAGGGTCGCTTGTGATTGCACCTGTTTATTAAACTGTCTTCTGCTGTCATTCTCTCTGAGGTGGTATTGCATTGATTGTTGTATTAGGTTGTATGTTAAACTCCCGAGGCGAGCGAAGTTCCTAACCGGGGCTTAGGACTTTAACTTGCTGAGTTTATCTTAACCCGTCGTGGTTAACATTTTCAGGCCCTAGATGATGCAGTATCGAGGATCGAAGAGAGCGATCCCTCTGAGGCCCGTGAGTAGGCAGCTGTAGCCTATTTCCTTTTTGTCGACCCTTCCCCCACTTGTACAGGGTTAGGTTAGCTAGGCCGGTCCCTTTTTGAGTAGGCCTTAGCTTGTCGCCTATAGTAAGGCGTGTATGTATTTGCTGGTATGCTGGATAACCTTCAGAAATATAAAATACTGGTTGTCTTTCCTCTGCTGCCGTTGTTGCTATCCCTGTTGTTTGGTTTGGGAGTTGTTCGTTTCCGCATGTGCTTAATTACAAGATAAAATGAATTGGTCGACGATAGTACCTGGGACGTCGTACAAATAGACCTCAAGTGAAATGGGGTTGCCGCGAGCTCGAGAGTCGGGGTGTGACACATTTACTTTTGGTCATTATGTGAACCTTTTTAATATCTCGATCTCATTTGCTCAACGCATGTGATTATGATTGACGCATGATGAATGAGTGTAATGACAAGATGTTGGTTCACTAATTATTTGATTGAGTAAAAATCGAGATCTTTACACCTACATGGATGTTTGCTTTCAAGCCAGTGTTTGTGATTGCTAGATACATGTATGGATGCGATGTATGCACTCGTGGGACATCTTAGGTGACACATAAAACCCAACTTAGGGAGTTTATGATGTTAGTCATTGTGGCTGAATACCAATAATGGCTAATTATCATAAGTTATGTGTAAAATGAATGAGAAAATATTTTTGTGGCATGTTACATCTACAACTTCAAAGGTCGACCCTAAGCCCAATTTGAATAGATTGATTGTTTATTACTTGATTCTTTGACATATTTTGATTGACCCTTTGCATTATTCGATATTTGTTTCAAATGTATATGAAATCTTATATGCTAGTTTTAGCTTAGGGTTAGAATTAGCATAAGTCTAAGGAGGCGATTCATTAGAGATGATGATCTCCGAGATGACAAATTGTCTATATCCTTTCCGATTATTTATTTGTATCATTCATTTATTATATGATAAATGTCTCGGGTTTTCTCTTGAGTTGTATTAAATGCCCAATGAGTTGAGGGCTTTTCATTTTCTATCCTTTTAGAATTGTTTAAGTTTTTACGGCTTTCCTTTGATTTATTTGGGTGTTTACTCACCGCATTATCTTTTAATTTCAATTGTTTGGCATTCTTTTTCCCTTTTAAGCAAAAATAGAATGGCATGAAACCAATTATTCACGCATTATCACTTCTTTGTAATAAATGTTATAAAAACATGAAAATACATGCGTGATCACCTTAGGTAACACAAGGACTATTAGGTACCAGAATGGCATTAATAACAATATTAACATAACCCCAATCCTCGAACCCTATAATCTTTAGTTGCATAGATATCGAGGGACCACTCCCCAACCCTTGACTAGTTTTCTAGTCGACCCCCAAAAATGAGGTTTTTATTAGGTTGTTTGAATACAACTAATAAACATGAATTCGTCATGCGGGAGTATGAGCTTTAGTTAAAGCTTGCAACCGCGATTGAGCAAGCTCGAGTTGCCGGATTTGAAAGACGAGATAATGACATATTTTGCCCAATGTCCTTGTAGGAAGCTCTTGCGATCAAATGTTTCCTAAACCCATCTTTCACATTCTATCTCATTTTTTTTAAGGTGTACTGTACGTATGGAAGTGAGTTACGACACCCTCCTGCTATTGCATAGGATATGGGTTTTGAAAGAACCCGCATTTGTGTAGATCTCAAACTTAAGGGGCGAAATTGAAGACTAGATGATGACACCTTTGGTGGACATGAATCAAGTGCAAGCTCGTGAGCAAATACCCCTAAATGTTGTCCCTCTTGATATTGACCTCGATGAGGGCAAGTCGCGACAACATTCGTTGCATTCTATTCTACGCGTAGACCCACGATTGGTATCAATGTTAGGTCTTGGTGTATCACAGGAGTGGTTTAACTCCTTTGCTACTAGAGTCCCACATCGCCTTTGTGAAGTTGGTAATTTGAAAAAGACAAATGAACATTGGCAGCTAACTCAAAAAGAATTGGTAAGGCAAAATTAGTTGGGTAACTCAATCGAAAAAAATTGGTAATCTGTGTAATCAAGATTGATAATTTATAACAAGAATTGGTAAATTTAACAGATTGATAAGTAAGACAAATAAAAATTGAAAAAAAAAAAGATTTTGGTGAGAGATGTGAATAAGAGTTCATAAAACAAAACTAGTTGGTAACTTAATGTGAGAAAAATTGATAAGTCATACAAATAAAGGTTATTAAATTTATTTAAGAGTTGATAAATTCAAGACATCCGTAAGAAACACAAATAAAAATTGGCTAATGACAACAAAGGTTGAAAACGATAAATAATTATTGGTAATTAACTTGAATAATGTTGATAACCCAAACTTAGTTGATAATTTAATCAGAATAAAGTTGTGAAAAGATTGGTAAATTTATACAAGAGCTAGTAAATTTAAGACATCTATAAAAAAAAAGACAAATAAAGATTATCGAAAGATAAGAAAAGTTTATAATTTGCTAACTGTAAGAAAGAGTTGGCCATTTATAAAAGTATTTGTAAATCATCCATAAATTACCAAAAAACACCGATAAATTTTTTATCAATATATGTGACGAAAAGAATTATTTTTTCTTGAAAACGGGAGGAATCGTCCATACTCTGAAAAGATAAGGTTAAGTTCACACAAACCATCCAACCTAGAGAAGACCCCATGTGACAAGAGGACACTCGTGATATCTCTCTATCTAGTGCACGATAAAATGCAAAAGTCGTCTCATCCCGTGGCGGTTGATAGTGCGGGACCACACAGACGCAGTCAACTTTTTCACATTGATTTGATCTCGCAAGCGAATGGTCGGCAATGGCCCCCGTTGCCACGTCCATCACCAAATATCTTTTGCTTTTGAAGGCTTAGCGGCGCCGAACTTTCTCTTACGTATTGGTGACCGGTAGGATTAGTTTCGATCCCAAAATCGAAAATTGGATTAAAATGGTCAATTCTGGAACCGATAATCAGTACATCTAGCCTTAAATTTGGACAGATTGTCTGGTCTGACTTTAGGTAGGTCTAAGAATTGGTGGTGATATTTTTCTTTCTTCTTTTTCCCTATTCCCCTGCAAATGTGATTGCATAGCCTAAACTCTTATTCTTTAGGGTTTTGGAAAGACCCTAAAGGGGTAATAAAATATCATCAAGTATCATTAACTTGCTGGTAAAAAAAGTATCAATCTAATCCAAACAATCCAAATGATTTGGTTCTCACTTGAAATGGAGAATCTGATTGACAATTACTGATTCCAAATTTTAGAAATCAAAAATTACTCAGAATTGGTTGATTCGGTTTGATTCAAACTAATTTCAGTACTCACCTTTAGTCATATGGGCACTTTTCATTCAGAGCAACTTGGCTTCCGTGTCCAAATTGTTGAGAGTGATGTATAGTGCAAGAGAAGAAGTTGACTTATCTTCCATTTTAATGCACATCCCATTTTGATAATAATAAATTACATGTCTCGTGACTTTAGTTCGCTCGTTTTGATAGGATAACGAGTAGAGTTTCCTCCATACCTGCTCCTACTATAAAAAGAACCAAACGCATAGGGAAGCAAATCGGATCTGGTGTAGTGATCGAAGAAAATTATGTCAAGTGAACTCCTGAGGCAATATCTTTATCCCCTTTTAATACCATTTACCTTCTTCATCTTACTCCTCTTCAAATGGTTGCTTCCGCCTTCCACCACCCGAAAACACCACTGCCCACCACCTTCCCCACCAAAGCTTCCCATCCTCGGAAACCTCCACCAGATCGGCTCGCGCCCTCACTTCTCCCTGGCAAACTTGTCCCTTAAACATGGCCCCCTCATGCTCCTACGACTTGGCCGCGTGCCAGTGCTCGTCGTCTCATCAGCGGACACTGCCCGCGAGATCATGAAGACCCAAGACCTCATCTTCTCCAACCGGCCGAAGTCGAGGATCTTTGAAAAGCTTCTGTATGACCACAGGGACGTGTCAGTGGCGTCATACGGCGAGTACTGGAGGCAGATGAAGAGCGTGTTCGTGTTGCACCTCCTGAGCAACAAGAGGGTCCAGTCGTTTTCCCCGGTCCGGGAGGAAGAGGTGGCCAACCTGATGGCCGACATTGAGGGCTCTCTTTCTTCTGGGTCGCCGACGACCGTGAATTTGGGCGAGAGGTTTGCGGCGCTAACAAATGACGTGGTGTGTAGGGTGGCTTTGGGGAGGAAGTATGGTGAGAAGAGGTTCAAGGCGATGCTCATGGAGTTTGTGGAGTTGTTGGGAGCTCTCAGCTTTGGGGATTATATTCCATGGCTTGCTTGGGTGGATCGAGTGAGCGGTTTGGATGAGCGGATGGACAAGATGGCTAAAGAGTTTGATGATTTCTTGGATGAAGTTGTCGAGGAGCATGTCCAGAAGAGGATGAAAAATGAGGGTGGAGTGGACGGACAAGAAGGCAAAGAAGATTTTGTGGACATCTTGCTTTCCATCCAGGAGGAGAGCAGCCTCGGTTTTCCACTCGACAAAGTCAGCATCAAAGCTCTTACCTTGGTACGCAAATTCTTGCACGGCCTTTTTATTTATTGGCAAATTCTTAATCCTAGAATTAATCTACGGTGTGTGGAGCTATATGAACCATCGAATTTGTATGGCCTCGATCTCTTCTAATGTTTCAGATCACTCGGTCCATTATCGACTTTTGTCTCCGCATGTTTTTCAATATGTTAGTTTATAATATATCTCAGAAAAATTACCAACAAAATCTAAAGTTAAGAACTAAATTAGCATAATTGCAAAATTTTTAGGATTTTTTTTGATAATTCTTCCTACATATCTCTTACAAAAAGATGTGGCTTAATTTCCTTAAAAAGGTCCCAATTTTAGGTCCAATTCTAACTCTTTCCAAACTTTTTTTCCCTAAAAAAATCACAAAATTTTCTCTCTAGTTCTAAATCTGCTTTCTAGCATCTAAAAACAACAAGAGGCTACTATTGTTCCATAAGAAGGTGGGGATGTTGCAGGAGCAGATTTCATACTGTAGTGAATATTTATGATTTTTTCAAACCAAAATAAGTTTGAATAAAATTGGGATTGAACCGAAATTTGGATTTTTTTCTTTTAGGGAATAGGCCCAAACAAATGACGTAATACTTCTTTCAATCCTGAGCAAGCATGCAACGTTAGTTGACCTCATTCTGGCAATTTGCACTTAAATTTTCTGCTAAATTTGCACTTTAAGGGCCTATTTGTTAACTAGCTAAATAGTGTTTAATTCTATTATTTTGTTCGGAAATAAATTTGACATAGAAATCTATTTGGTAAAATTTTTGTTCATGAGAATAAATTTGGAGTAAAAGAAAAAAATCGATTCTTTGTTCCTTGAAACAATTCCAAAATCAAGACTAAATTTTTTTCATTTCTCTTTCTCTTCTCTTTCCTTTCATTTTCTTCTTCTTCCTTTTGGCCGATTGCCGGCCTCAGCCATGACCAATGACCAACCGACAACTGACTAGACAAGGGCCAATGCCCTCGCCAGCCCCCGGTAATGCCGAGCCACGGCAAGGCTTGGGCCGGCAAGCCTCACCGTGTTTGGCTGAGACTGAGCTTGCCCAACCATCAACAAGACTCAGCCTTGCCGGCCCATCGCTAGGTCGACCATGCGCACCCTAATTGCACTATGAAAAAAGTTGGAATTACTCTAGACCGCTGCATGATGGTATTGATCATGTAGGTAGAAACAGATTAACATGGAATGGAGTCTTGTATAGTCTAGATCCTAGCACTCTCCTTCTTGATTGAGCTTACTATTTTTGGTCAAGGTGCACTATTTTGGGACACTTTAGATTGTTGGGCCAATTATAGTTTCATCTCACTGTTAATCCCCCAATATTGGCAACATGGTTGATCATCAGGCAAGAGTACTTTCGAGTAGGTGCACGATAGTAAGGCTGACTACATTGTCATAATTGTAGGATGCATTTGCAGCCGGAACAGACACTACATACACCGTCCTTGAGTGGGCAATGGCCGAGCTTCTGAGGCATCCAAATGCAATGCGACGAGCACAAGCTGAGGTCAGGAGGATTGCTGGTCACAAATCGAGCATAGCTGAGGATGACCTGGACCAACTGTGCTACTTGAAGGCCGTGATCAAGGAAACGCTCCGATTGCATCCTCCAATCCCACTACTAATCCCCCGAGAGTTGACCCAAGACACCAAAGTGATGGGCTATGACATCACAGCAGGGACACGAGTGATTGTTAACACTTGGGCCATCGGGAGAGACCCTTCGCTGTGGGACTCACCAGAGGAGTTCCGTCCCGAGAGGTTCTTGAACTCATCCATCGATTTCAAGGGACATGACTTTGAGCTCATTCCATTTGGAGCTGGCCGGAGGGGCTGTCCGGGAATCGCCTTCTCCATTGCTGTGGATGAGCTTGTTTTGGCCAATCTCTTGCATAAGTTCGATTGGAGATTGCCTGATGGCGTGGAGCAACTGGACATGACCGAGTCCATTGGATTAACCATTCACAAGAAGTTCCCTCTCGTTGCTTCTGCTGCTATAGCCACTCCATGACGCTACCGAAGATTTTTACTTATTTTCGCATCTAATTCAGGCAATGTTGTCAGAAAGATCTAGTGGATGAAGTTCCCTCTTTCCCTTTTCCATATATCCAAAGACTTTTACTTATTTTCGCATCTAATTCAGGCAATGTTTTCAGACAGATCTGGTGGATGAAGTTCCTTCTTTCCCTTTTCCAAATATCCGAAGATTTTTACTTATTTTCACATCTAATTCAAGCAATGTTGTCAAACAGATTTGGTGGATGAAGTTCCTTCTTTCCCTTTTCCAAATATCTCTGGTAATGCAGAGTTATTATACAACCGTCATGATACACTTTTTCATAAAGATAGGTTCAGTTAAGTATCGATCATATCTATATCGATAGTTCAATTATGGTGAAAACTAGGGGTGTAATTAGTTCAATTCGGTTCGGTTTTCCAAAAAAAACCAAATCGATAAAGAAATGCAATGAGCCGAACCAAACCGAAATCCTGGTTCGGTTGGGTTTTTCGGTTTTTCAGTTTCTGCTCTCTTTTTTGGGGGGGGGGGGCGTCTTCTTGAATGTAGGAATTCCAGGTCATCATTAGTGAAATTGAAGCATAACAGGAAAATTATGCGTGAAGCACCATTAATACATTGCGTCAAAGATGCATCAAAAATGCGATTTTTAAGCATACATCTGATATGACAAGCAATATCATGGATGCATTTAGATCCCCTACAGCAACAATTCCTATGTTGCAAATGGAAAACGGAAAATCCCATGAGAACTTAACCAACACCATATAAAAGGTCAATAGCAGGATGTCCCGCATCAGCAGCAACCAGGGTGCTGCCAAACGAAAACCCACAAGTTATCTACCATACCCCGACACGAATTAATATGAACCCAACTCTCACAAGCCAAAAGGACGTGAGAGCCTGTATAGAACAGTAGTAACCTCCAGATTCTTAATCAGAATCACGTTCGTGCTGTGGATAAAAAGGCGACGACTTGGTTTCAAGAACTGCAACACAAAAAAATTCCAGAATTTCAAGCTTTCATTACCATTTTTTTTCCCAGAAAATATTATCCGCACGCCAAGAACAGAAGCAACATGAAGTCAAACTTACACGACAAAGACAAAACATGAAAGGGTTATTGTTTATGATCCCCAAATCACTGCTTCACACCCAAAAAAAAGAAAAAAAGGCAATGTTTTGGAAGAAAAAACCCAACCCATTTCCAGAATCATCACATAATAGGCCAACAATGACACCACAAAACATACACACACGTATATGCACACACAACCAAATTAACTTGAGCTGATCTCACTTTAATGGACACTACACGTACAAGAACAAGATGCAACACCAGCCCCATCACTTTCAAGAACAAGAAAGATTCAACTTACATGAGCTGGACCTGAAGGCCGCAATTTTAGGACAAAAGCGAGTTCGTCCCAAATCGACACATCACTTGTCAGGGTCTCAATATTACATCGCCTCCCGAATGATGCACAAGCTCAATCAACTAACAGAGAATTTCACTACCCCAAAAGTAAGCATTATGGGGACAAATGCAACAAGAGGAAATGTCAAACGTTCTGATTTTCCAGAGATTCGAGTCGAATCAACGGACGAGCAGGCGAAAAGGGATTCAGCCGGAAACCCCCATCCATTCCTCCTCTCCCCTGCTCTCTTCAATTTCTCTGACCACTCGAACGGTCAGACAACCATTAAACAGCGGCAAGAATACCGACAACCAGCGACCCAGAAAAGGAAAAGAAAAAAGCCCGCTGATCTGTCGCCTCATCCTCCCTCACGAACATATAAAAAGAAGAAGAAAAATCCGACTCGAGAAATTGAAGCATGAATTGGATCTGAAACGGGGACGATACCTTCCATGGCACGTCTCGACTTCTGATTAGCTCGACAAGCAAATCGCCATTTCAGCCAACAATTCCATCTGGATCGAGCGAGAGAGAGAGATTGAGACGACAGAGTGAGCGAGCGAGACGGAGGCGGAGTTGGATCGACTCGGAGACGGAGGCGGAGGTGGATCTTGCCGGAGACGGAGGCGGAGATGGATCAAGCGAGAGAGAGAGAGAGAGACGGATCGACCGAACGAGAGAGAGGGGGAGGTAAGCGATTTTTGTTTTTCACTTTCTAAGGCTGGTTGAATTCGATTAACCGAATCTGATATATTTCAAACATGAGTCTTTTTTTTTTTTTTTTTACTGAATTGAAAATATACGAAATTTCAATTTGATTTTCAATTTCGATTTGGTTATTGATACCACCAATGAAAATTACGATACGAACAAGGACATGTATCGTAAGAAGAAGACGATCCAAATTAGGGATGAATTCAAAGATATGAGCAATGAACATCATGAACTGATGTGCAAGCTTTGGTATCAGAGGAAGGTGAAACGGAAAAGGCCAACAAATGTCTGAGCAAAAGCACCAGATTCTATTTTAGCCCTGGAGGTCCATCTGAGAGTCGATTTGGTCGATTCAAATCTTGGATGGATTTTAATTTAAAAAATTCGGAGTTTCTCTGTTTTCTTAATGATCGAATAGTTAAAGTAATCAAGAAAGATTAGTGTATGAAGATTTTAATAATGGATGGTTACTTAAGATGGAAGGGTAAAGTAGCTTATATTTCCAGGAATCATTAGTCGACAAGAAGGCGCGAACTCCTAATTTTTAATATGTGGCTGATTGAAACTTAATTCAACCAAATCAATTGATCTTAAAGAGTTCAATTTGTTGACAACATCTCCACAAAGGATTCCCAGAAAACTAAACAATAAGACAAACAGACCAGTCGGTCATCTCTTTGATTTCCTCAATCCCATCCCCAGATGATTGGAGCAGCTTCAATGATTAGTCAGAAACGCACTGATTTAGCGTCGCTATTGGCATCACTAATCCTAGCTGCATTCTTTTGTCGCCCTGCACAGAGCGGCATCCTAGGACGGCTTTCAGGATATAAAAAATTCGACCACGGTACACCACCTTGCATGTGAATGGCTTTGCCCATGACAAATGCATCGTATAATCACCAGAGGACATTTTTTTTAAGGCTGACATTGACTAAAATGAAAAACAAATGGCCAGCAAATCAGATAGATAGTTTCAGTGACTTCCATATATAGCACTGTGAGGAATCAAATCCGAAGTAGAGTATAGCAATAACACATACCTGCAATGCCTCTCCTTAAGGGTCTGTTTCTCCCAACATGCTTGGTCCTAGTAGCTTTGCTGATAGTTTTCGGGAAGAGCAAGCCTAGGAAAAGAAAGAGCAACCTCCCACCAAGCCCTCCCAAGTTGCCGATCATTGGCAATCTCCACCAGCTTGGCAAATCGCCGCACATATCTCTCCATCACCTCGCGAGGAAGTACGGGCCGATCATGTCCTTGCAGCTCGGCAAGGTCCCCACCATAGTCATTTCCTCGGCCGTGATGGCCAAGGAGGTCATGAAAACCCATGACCTAGCGCTCGCGAACCGCCCTCAAATCTTCTCCGCCAAGCACTTGCTTTATAACTGCACGGACATGGCCTTCTCTCCCTATGGCACTTATTGGAGGCACATAAGGAAAATCTGCATACTCGAATTGCTTAGCGTGAGAAGGGTTCAGTCATTTAGTCATGTCCGGGAGGAAGAAGTTGCCCGTTTAGTTCACCAGGTGGCAAAGTCCTATCCAGGCACCATAAATCTATCTAAACTACTGATATTGTATGCGAATAACGTCCTTTGCCGGAGTGCTTTTGGGAGGGACTTTTCAGCAGGAGGGGATAATGACAAGCATGGGTTTCAAAAGATGCTAGAGGAGTTTCAGGAGCTGCTTGGGGGTTTCAGCATAGGAGATTTCTTTCCTTCCTTGGAATTCATTCATAGCTTGACAGGAATGAAGTCTAGACTTCAAAACACTTTTAAGCGCTTCGATCGCCTTTTTGATGAGATACTAAGCGAACATTCAAATGAAAGGAAAGCTACAAAGGCGCAGAAGGATATTGTGGATGTTTTGATCGATATCGAGAAGAACGGTTACGGTGATATGCCCCTTACAAGGCCTAACGTCAAAGCTCTCCTCCTGGTCGGTGAATCATTCTACTCCCTAGCTTGACATTCCATTTAAGTTTTTGGTGGATAGACCTGATCGTGGGTTTCAGACCACTGCTTGCTTAGGATAAATTGGTTGGAAGACCACTTTTTTTATCAAGTTTGAGAAAGACATTATAGTTATAAGCCCAACTAAATCCAGGGCAAGCCCTATCTGGCCTAAAGAATTATACACGTGGATTTCGTTTGGCATGAGCAGGGTTGAGCAAGAAGTTAGGCCCAACTTGGCCCAAGCCTCTCCCAATGATCTTTAATATAGAAAAAAGTTCGCATAACAAAGCATATTGACATGGCTTGAAAATATTGCTAATACGTAGCCCATGCATCTTGTAGGATTTTTTTGCAGGGGGAACAGATACAACATTCATCACTCTTGACTGGGCAATGACGGAGCTTGTCATGAAGCCAAAAGCCATGGAAAGAGCACAACTGGAACTGCAAAGCGTTGTTGGAGAGAGAAAATACGTGCAAGAGACCGACCTAGCTCAATTGCCATACTTGAAGGCTATCATCAAGGAGGTATTTCGACTACATCCTCCTGCTCCTGTGTTAGTCCCAAGAGAATCCATGAAGGCCATAACCATTGACGGATACTGCATTCCGACAAAAACACGCTTCGTCATTAATGCTTGGTCAATAGGGCGTGATGTGCAATCATGGGTTGACCCTGAAACATTTCTACCAGACAGGTTTTTGGATAGCACCATTGACTTCAAGGGACAGGACTTCGAGTTGATACCATTTGGTGCAGGCCGAAGAAGTTGCCCAGCTATTGCATTTGGAAATGCCAGTATTGAGATTGCTTTAGCTCAACTTCTACATAGTTTCAATTGGCAACTTCCTCCTGGTGTCCAACCAAAAGATTTGGACATGGATGAAGCTTTTGGCATCACAATGCATAGGATCGAAAACCTTGTTGTCATCGCCAAACCCCGCTTCTCCTAGAAAATAGTGAACAACAAACACGACAGCTGAAGATCTCCTCTTCTACTTCATATAATTATCCATAAGCTGTCGCTTGTCATAGAAGCCTAGAAAGGAGAAGAAGCTAGAAGCTATCTATAATTGAAGAGTTAGGAATATGCTATAAGTCTACATATCCTTGGTGTTGAAATATCATTAGTAGAGCTTGTTACCATCAGTTTATAAGTGTGTTAAATAAGGTAGTCAGGATTTTAAGCATCTTTCTATGTTCAAAAATATGGTTTCTATGTAGTTTTTTATTTAAGTCAAATAAATAGCCTCTCTATAATGCTACCGAAGAGTTTCACTTAATTTTGCATCTAATTTAGGATGGTCTACTCCCATATACATACATAATTTGCCCAATTAAGCATTGTTTTCACTTCTTCCCATTTTCCGAAAAATTCTCGCATTATATAGTTGCTATATGATTTGATACTTGTAATACACTTTTCATGAAGGAACGTCCAACAAAGTATCAAGTAGGGTGTACATAGAAAGTTCAGATATGGTAAAACCGCAAACAAGGGCCCGGGTGCACATGTGGGTTTTAGTTCGTGGAATAGATGCGCAAAGCGTGTGGATAGTGTTTTGGCTACTCCCGACAAAGAACTAGGACCAAGAGATAGGGAAATAATATGGTTTTTATCGAGTGAGAAATGGCTACAGGGCCAGGCTATGGGACTAGTTCTTAGGCTGAAGGGCGCAGCCATCTTTTAGTTGGTGTCTTCCATTGGTTTCTTTTATGCTGTTACGTGAGCACTATCAACCCTATTCATTGGCAGATTTCACTGCCAACCTCTTGTACAAGAGGTAAAGACACAGGCAACGTGTCCTTCTTTTTAATCTTTACCCGCTTTTACTTTTATCCACGATTTTTTTGACAAAAGCTCCCGAAAACTCCTAATATAATGACCTAATTTGACGGAATCTGAGAACGTGTGACTCCAAATTTAGGATGGCAATGAATCGTATCTCACATCGTTTAGATGTGATGAGATTAAGTGCCATACATATCTCACTTGTAACAATGCCTTTTTTGAGTAAAGCTTAGAAGAATAAAATAATGTGAATCCGATTTAGAATAGATAATATATTTAAGAGTGAGGCTTGGATTTAACAAATGTGGTTACAAGGGTAGGCATCATGGGACTAGTTCTTAGGCCGCATGGGATAGCTGTCTTTTAGCCGTTGTCTTCTATTGGCTTCTTCAATTCTCTTTTGCGAAAGCCATCAAGTCCTATTTATTATGCAGATTTCAACGCAATACCCTTTGTCCAAGAGGTAAAAACATAGGCTATGTGTCTTCCATTTTACCGGTATACTCTTTTACTTTTATCCAAGATTTTCTTTATACGAAAGTTTTAAACAACTCCACAAATTTCAACAGCCGCCTGAAGAATAGATATTTTGTAAAAATTTATATATTTTTCTTGTAAATGGATCGCTACTCAACGGTGGGAAATGTCATTATTATAATTTATAGCACGAAGAAACCCTTCGAACATGAGTAATTCATTAAACTATTTCGTCTGAATTCTTGGACGTAAAATTAAAAAGGAAGAAAAATATTTCTCCTACCAATGAGGAATGCGAGGTATGTAGGTACTAGCACGTTAAAATAAAGAACGCAATCTGGATGTGGGGAGATTATCACAAGCAACCCTTATAGATGGCAATACCCTTGGAGGAGGATAAGCCGGTGGAGTGGTATTCAACTGTTCTTCACTACGTGCTAATGACTCTCTAACAAATACCCAGTTAAATAAAAGTAAAGGAGTGTACTGGCAAAAAAGGAAGACACGTAGCCTATCTCTTTGCCTCTTGGACAAGAGTATGGCCATGAAATCTGCATAATAAATAGGGCTTGATGGTGATCGCGAAAGAGCATAGAAGAAACCAACAGAAGACAATAGCTAAAAGAAAGCTCTAAACAACTCCACAAATTTCAACCACCGCCTGAAGATCAGATATTTTAAAAAAATTTCTAGATTTGTCTTGTAAATGGATCACTTCTCGACGGCAGGAAACGTCATCATTATAATTTATAGCACGAAGAAACCCTTGAGAGAGACCGGTCATTGTAATAAGAAAACGATCTATATCAGAGCTGAAATCAAAAGACATCAGTAATGAATATCATGAATCGATGCCCCACCTTTTATGCTAGGGGAAGGTGGTGGCCTCTTTGTGAAAACGAAAATACGATATATGCCCTACAGGATAGGTCAACACATGTACGAGCAAAAACACTAGATTCCTGTATATCCAGCCGAGGGTCGGATTCATCCATCCAAATATAGGATGGACATGGACCATATTCACGTGGATGACGTTGGAAAATAAGAATTTCTCTTTTTTCTTTGTGACTAAATCGTTGAAGTAGTCAAGATGGTCCAGCGTATAATGATTTTCCTTATTGGAGGGTAACTCAAGAGTGAAGGGTGAAGCAACTTATTTCCTAGCATTATAAGTCAACAAGAAAGGGAAAAGGATCTTAAATGCTCTTTTTATTTTGCGAAAAATGAATCATTTAGAAAATATTTTCCTATAAATGATTGCTTAAATCTCATACAAAATGAATGAATCTAGATCAAAACATCATTGATTGTGGTTATTTTCATCCAAAGTAGGGGTGAAGTAGTTTTTGTGAGGCAACGTTTAACATAGATTTAATATTTGAAATATAATTAGGTGTTTTTTTTTATAGAGGTTGCAAGACAAGTGTCCAATATCAACCCAACGACACCTTTTGAGTGTTTTTTTTTTTTTCTTTTATGGAGGTTGGTTAGGACAAATGCACAATACCAACCCAACGACAATCTCTGCCTTTAGCTCTAGCACTGGCTTTGTTGGCTTTTGCTCAGGCTTGGGCTTTGGCTTTGACTCTTTATTTTATTTTAGTTGAGGATGGTGAGGCCAAATGCCCATAACCATTTCACTATCCAAATGTGTTTAGCTTTGATATCATGTTGAATGTGAGATTTTATGAAATTACTACCAACTGTTTTAAAATTTTAAGTTACTAGATGAAGAAATGATTTAATATTTAAATATTCTAACACTCCTCATTATACTTAGTCTAGTATTTTTCCTAGTATTAAGTGTGGAAATTCAATTAGAGAGGTAAATGGGGCCCGGTGATATTTGAACTCAAGACCTCCGGTTCTAGTATCATGTGAGATTTTATAAAATCACTATCAATTGTTTTAAAAGTTTAAGCTATTAGATTAATACGTGGTCTAACATTTAAATATTCTAACATTGAAAATTAAGGATGTGTGGAAGATTGTTTTGATAATAATGATAGTTTTCAATGATAATGTGCAAGTGTATGTGTGTGGTATGTATTCGGTAGAGGATGGACAAGGGACAGGGTAGGATACTTTAAGGATTTCTGAAATGGGAGATAATTTCATTAGTTTATGAAGATGGAATTACAAATGTAGTTGGAGGAGAAATGGTGGAGGAGCTGAGGGATATGAATTTTGTTGTAGTACTCCCCTGTCTCTTAGTGTCGGTGGGGGTCTAAACCTCACACACACTACATGAATAATTCTAAGGTCCATTCGTAGAGCAACGCCACCGACTCTCTCCCACAATTGTCGACTTATTTTGCCGACTTCTTCAAGCCTCAATCTTTGACAACTCCTCAATCTAGATTCCTCTTGAATACCAGCCGCGTAGTCTCCAAGATGTCATCTCCTACTTGGACCATTCTTACTATTTTTTTTTTTTTTTTTGCTGCTGCTTGCTTGCTTTCGCACTTTGCTTCTCACGTTGTTGAATTTTTCTTTCACTTGCTTCATCAGATGTAAACTTGCTGCTCACATTTGGCTACTTCTTGATGAAAAAAATGTGTTTCTTGATTTTGTTGAAAATTGATCATAATTTCCAACACAGACGGTTTGCAGGACATAAAAAATTAGGCCACGGGACACCACCTTGCATGTGAATGGCTTTGTCCATGACAAATGCATCATATAATTACCAGGGGACATTTTTCTTAAGACTGACATTGACTAAAATGAAAGAGAGGGCTGATAAGCTAACTGTACCGTTAATTATTCCCAAGAAGTGACGGTGCCTTTTCTTTCCACAAACGGGACCTCAAAGATTCTCCCTGTCTTTCTCTCTGCATGTCTTGGTGACAGTGCCTTGCGGATGATAGAGAATGAATAAGCAAAGAGAAACCGGTAAAGCAAGTTGATCATTTTCTCTTGCAATATGTGCGGTGGTGAATGCACCGTCATCTTATCATTTTCCAATGCGAAACAAATGGCCAGCAAATAGTTTCAGTGACTTCCATATATAACCGGGTAGGAATCGAATAAGAAGTAGAGAATAGAATTATCAAATACCTTGCAATGCCTCTCCTTCAGAATCTGTTTCTCCCAACATGCTTCATCCTAGCAGCTTTGCTTATAGTTTTCAAGAAGAGCAAGTCTAGGAAAAGAAAGAGCAACCTCCCACCGAGCCCTCCCAAGTTGCCGATTATTGGCAATCTCCACCAGCTTGGCAAATCGCCGCACATATCTCTCCATCACCTCGCGAGGAAGTATGGGCCGATCATGTCCTTGCAGCTTGGCAAGGTCCCCACCATAGTCATTTCCTCGGCCCTGATGGCCAAGGAGGTCATGAAAACCCATGACCTAGCGCTCGCGAACCGCCCTCAAATCTTCTCCGCCAAGCACTTGCTTTATAACTGCACAGACATGGCCTTCTCTCCCTATGGCTCTTATTGGAGGCACATAAGGAAAATCTGCATACTCGAATTGCTTAGCGTGAGAAGGGTTCAGTCATTTAGTCATGTCCGGGAGGAAGAAGTTGCCCGTTTAGTTCACCAGGTGGCAGAGTCCTGTCCAGGCACCATAAATCTATCTAAACTACTGATTTTGTATGCGAATAACGTCCTTTGCCGGAGTGCTTTTGGTAGGGACTTTTCGGCAGGAGGGGATGATGACAAGCATGGATTTCAAAAGATGCTAGAGGAGTTGCAGGAGCTGCTTGGGGGATTTAGCATAGGAGATTTCTTTCCTTCCTTGGAATTCATTCATAGCTTGACAGGGATGAAGTCTAGACTTCAAAACACTTTTAAGTGCTTCGATCGCCTTTTTGACGCGATACTAAGTGAACATTCAAATGAAAGGAAAGCTACAGAGGCGCAGAAGGATATTGTGGATGTTTTGATCGATATCGAGAAGAACGGTTACGGTGATATGCCCCTTACAAGGCCTAACGTCAAAGCTCTCCTCCTGGTCGGTGAATCATTCTACTCCCTAGCTTGACATTCCATTTAAGCTTTTTGTGGATAGACCTGATCGTGGGTTTCAGACCACTGCTTGCTTAGGATAAATGGGTTGGAAGAGCATTTTTTTTAGCAAGTTTGAGAAAGACATTATAGTTATAAGCCCAACTAAATCCAGGGCAAGCCCTATCTAGCCTAAAGACTTATACATGTGGATTTCGTTTGGCGTGAGCAGGGTTGAGTAACAAGTTAGGCCTGACACGGCCCAAGCCTCTCCCAATGATTTTTAATATAGAAAAAAGTTTGCATAACAAAGCATATTGACTTAGCTTGAAAATATTGCTAATACGTAGCCCATGCATCTTGCAGGATTTTTTTGCTGGGGGAACAGATACAACATTCATCACTCTTGACTGGGCAATGACAGAGCTTGTCATGAAGCCAAAAGCCATGGAAAGAGCACAACTGGAACTGCAAAGCGTTGTTGGAGAGAGAAAATACGTGCAAGAGACTGACCTAGCTCAATTGCCATACTTGAAGGCTATCATCAAGGAGGTATTTCGACTACATCCGCCCGCTCCTGTGTTAATCCCAAGAGAATCCATGGAGGACATAACCATTGACAGATACTACATTCCGGCAAAAACGCGCTTCTTCATTAATGCCTGGTCAATAGGGCGTGATGTGCAATCGTGGGTTGACCCTGAAACATTTCTACCGGAGAGGTTTTTGGATAGCACCATTGACTTCAAGGGACAGGACTTCGAGCTGATACCATTTGGTGCAGGCCGAAGAAGTTGCCCAGCCATTGCATTTGGAAATGCCAGTATTGAGATTGCTTTAGCTCAACTTCTACACAGTTTCAATTGGCAACTTCCTCCTGGTGTCCAACCAAAAGATTTGGACATGGATGAAGCTTTTGGCATCACAATGCATAGGATCGAAAACCTCGTTGTCATCGCCAAACCCCGCTTCTCCTAGAAAACAGTGAACAACAAACATGATAGCTGAAGATCTCCTCTTCCACTTCATATGATTATCCATAAGCTTTCGTTTGTCATAGAAACCTAGAAAGGAGAAGAAGCTAGAAACTATCTATAATTGAAGAGTTAGGAATATGCTATAAGTCTACATATCCTCGGTGTTGAAATATCCTTAGTGGAGATTGTTACCATTAGTTTATAAGTTGGTGTTAAATAAGGTCGTCAGGATTTGAAGCGTCTTTCTGTGTTCAAAAAATATGATTTCTATGTAGTTTTTTATTTAAGTCAAATAAATAGCCACTCCATAATGCTACCGAAGAGTTTCACTTAATTTTGCATCTAATTTAGGATGGTCTACTCCCATATACATACGTAATTTGCCCAATTAAGCACTGTTTTCAGATAGATTTGGCATATGAAGTTCCTTCTTCCATTTTTCCGAAAAATTCTTATATAGTTGATATATGATCGATACTTGTAATACACTTTTCATGAAGGAACGTCCAAGAAAGTATCAAGTAGGGTGTACATAGAAAGTTCAGATATGGTAAAACCGCAAACAAGGGCCCGGGTGCACATGTGGGTTTTAGTTCGTTGAATAGATGCGCAAAGTGTGTGGATAGTGTTTTGGCTATTCCTGGCAAGGAACTAAGACCAAGAGGTAAGGAAATAATATGGTTTTTATCAAGTGAGAAATGGCTACAAGGCCAGGCTATGGGACTAGTTCTTAGGCCGAAAGGCGCAGCCACCTTTTAGTTGGTCTTCCATCGGTTTCTTTTATGCTGTTACGTGAGCACTATCAAGCCTACTCATTGGCAGATTTCACTACCATACTCTTGTACAAGAGGTAAAGACACAGGCAACGTGTCCTTCTTTTTAATCCTTATACGCTTTTACTTTTATCCACGATTTTTTTAACAAAAGCTCTTGAAAGCTCCTAATATAATGACCTAATTTGACGGGATCCGAGAACGTGTAACTCCAAATTTAGGATGGCAATGAATCGTATCTCACATCGTTTAGATGTGATGAGATTAAGTGCCATACATATTTCACTTGTAACAATGTTTTTTTTGTGTAAAGAAGAATAAAATCGTGTGAACTCCGATTTAGAATAGATAATATATTTAAGAGTGAGGCTTGGATTCAACAAATGTGGTTACAAGCGTAGGCACCATGGGACTAGTTCTTAGGCCGTAGGGGATAGCTGTCTTTTAGCCGTTGTCTTCTGTTGGCTTCTTCTATGCTATTCCGCGAGCACCATCAAGCCCTATTTATTATGCAGATTTCATCGCCATACCCTTTGTCCAAGAGGTAAAAGCATAGGCTATGTGTCTTCCCTTTTTACCTGTACACTCTTTTACTTTTATCCAAGATTTTCTTTTTACGAAAGTTCTAAACGACTCCATAAATTTCAACTGCCAACTGAAGATTAGATATTTTGTAAATTTCTAGATTTCTCTTGTAAATGGATCGCTTCTCAACGGCGGGAAATGTCATTATTATAATTTATAGTGCAAAAAAACCCTTTGGGCCTGAGTAATTCCTTAAACTATTTTGTCTGAATTCTAGGACGTAAAAAATTCAAGTGTATTCTTAGGTTAGAAGAGAAGAAAAATATTCTTTTATCAATGAAGAATGCCAAGCGTGTAGGTATCGGCACATTTAAATAAGGAACGCATCCTAGATGTGGAGGAATTACCATATGCAACCCTCGTAGGTGACAACACCCTTAGAGGAGGATAAGCCAGAAGAGTGGCATTCAACTGTTCTTCACCACATGCCAATGACCCTCTAACAAATACCCAATTAAATAAAAGTAAAGGAGTGTACTAGCAAAAAAGGAAGACACGTAGCCTATGTCTTTACCACTTGGACAAGAGTATGGCCATGAAATCTGCATAATAAACAGGGCTTGATGGTGCTCGCGAAAGAGCATAGAAGAAGCCAACAGCTAAAAGACAGCTCTAAACAACCCCACAAATTTCAACTACCGCCTGAAGATTAAATATTTTTAAAAAAATTTCTAGATTTCTCTTGTAAATGGATCACTTCTTGACGGCAAGAAACGTCATTATTATAATTTATAACACGAAGAAACCCTTGAGCGAGACCGGTTACCGTAATAAGAAAACGATCCATATCAGAGCTGAAATCAAAAGACATTAGTAATGAACATCATGAACCGATGCCCCAACTTTTATGCTAGAGGAAGGTGGTGGGCTCTTTGTGAAAAGGGAAATATGATATATGCCCTATAAGACAGGCCAACACATGTATAAACAAAAACACTAGATTTGAATTCGACCCTGTATATCTAGCCGAGGGTCGGATTCATCCGTCCAAATATAGCATGGACATGGACCATATTTACGTGGATGACGTTGGAAAATAGGAATTTCTCTTTTTCTTTATGACTAATCGTTGAAGTAGTCAAGAAGGTCCAACGTATAGTGATTTTCTTTATTGGAGGGTAACTCAAGAGTGAAGGGTGAAGCAACTTATTTCCTAACATTACAAGTCAACAAGAAAGGGAAAAGGATCTTAAATGTTCTTTTTATTTTGCGAAAAATGAATCATTTAGATAAATATTTTCCTATAAATAATTACTTAAATCTCATACAAAAATGAATGAATTTTGATCAAAACATCCTTGATTGTGGTTATTTTCATCCAAAGTAGGAGTGAGTAGTTTTCGTGAGGCGGCGTTTAGCATAGATTTTATATTGGAAATATAATTGGGTGTTTTTTATAAAGGTTGCAAGACAAATGTTCAATATCAACCCAACGACACCTTTGAGTTTTTTTATTTTATTTTTTATTATGGAGGTTGGTTAGGACAAATGCACAATACCAACCAAACGACACACTAACTTTAGCTCTAGCTCTGGCTTTGTTGGCTTTTGCTCAGGCTTGGGCTCAGGCTCTGGCTTTTGACTATTTATTTGATTTTAGTTGAGGATGGTGAGGCCAAATGCCCAAAACCATCCAAACGTGCTTAGGTTCGATATCATGTTGAATGTGAGATTTTATGAAATTACTATCAAGTATTCTAAAAATTTAAGCTACTAGATGAAGACGTAATTTAATATTTAAATATTCTAACACTCCTCATCATGCTTAATCTAGTCTTTTTTTTAGTATTAAGTGTGGAAATTCAATTTGAGAGGTAAATGGGACTACCAGATTTGAATTGAAGACCTTCAATTCTGATACCATATGAAATTTTGTAAAACCACTATCAACTGTTCTAAAAGCTTAAGCTATTAGATAAATGTGTGATTTAATATTTAAACATTCTAACATTGAAAATTAAGGGTGTGTCGAAGATGGTTTTGATAATGATGATAGTTTTTCGATGATGATGTGCAAGTATATGTGTGTGGTATGTATTTGGTAGAGTTTGGACAAGGGACCGGGTAGGATACTTTAAGGATTTTGGAAATGGGAGATAATTTCATTAGTTTATGAAAATGGTATTACAAATGTAGTTGGAGGAGAAATGGTGGAGGAGCTGACGGATATGAATTTTGTTGTAGTACTCTCCTGTCTCTTAGCGTCGGTTGGGGTCTAAACCTCACACACACTACACGAATAATTCTAAGGTCTACTCATAGAGCAACGCGACTGACTCTCTCCCACAATTGTCGACCTATTTTGCCGACATCTGCAAGCCTCAATCTTTGACAACTCCTCAATCTAGATTCCTTTGGAATGCCAGCCACGTAGTCTCCAAGATGTCATCTCCTACTTGGACCATTCTTACTATTTCTTTTGCTGCTGCTTGCTTGCTTTCGCACTTTGCTTCTCACGTTGTTGAATTTTTCATTCACTTGCTTCATCAGATGTTGTAAACTTGCTGCTCACATTCGGCTACTTCTTGATGAAAAAAAATGTGTTTCTTGATTTTGTTGAAAATTGATCATAATTTCCAACACAGACGGTTTCTAGGACATAAAAAGTTAGGCCACGGGACACCACCTTGCATGTGAATGGCTTTGTCCATGACAAATAAATCATATGATTACCAGAGGAGATTTTTCTTAAGACTGAGATTGACTAAAATGAAAGAGAGGGCTGTTAAGCTAACTGTACCGTTAATTATTCCCAAGAAGTAACGGTGCCTTTTCTTTCCACAAAGTGCCATTGATGTGCAATTGGCAAACGGGACCACAAAGATTCTCCCTGTCTTTCTCTCTGCATGTCTTGGTGACAGAGCCTTGCGGATGGTAGAGAATGAATAAGCAAAGAGAATCCGGTAAAGCAAGTTGATCATTTTCTCTTGCAATATGTGCGGTGGTGAATGCACCGTCAGCTTATCATTTTCCAATGCGAAACAAACGGCCAGCAAATAGTTTCAGTGACTTCCATATATAGAACCGGGTAGGAATCGAATAAGAAGTAGAGAATAGCAATATCACATACCTCGCAATGCCTCTCCTTCAGAATCTGTTTCTCCCAACATGCTTCATCCTAGCAGCTTTGCTTATAGTTTTCAGGAAGAGCAAGTCTAGGATAAGAAAGAGCAACCTCCCACCGAGCCCTCCCAAGTTGCCGATTATTGGCAATCTCCACCAGCTTGGCAAATTGCCGCACATATCTCTCCATCACCTTGCGAGAAAGTACGGGCCAATCATGTCCTTGCAGCTCGGCAAGGTTCCCACTATAGTCATTTCCTCAGCCGTGATGGCCAAGGAGGTCATGAAAACCCATGACCTAGCACTCGCGAACCGCCCTCAAATCTTCTCCGCCAAGCACTTGTTTTATAACTGCACGGACATGACCTTCTCTCCCTATGGCACTTATTGGAGGCACATAAGGAAAATCTGCATACTCGAATTGCTTAGCGTGAGAAGGGTTCAGTCGTTTAGTCATGTCCGGGAGGAAGAAGTTGCCCGTTTAGTTCACCAGGTGGCAGAGTCCTGTCCAGGCACCATAAATCTATCTAAACTATTGATATTGTATGCGAATAACGTCCTTTGCCGGAGTGCTTTTGGGAGGGACTTTTCAGCAGGAGGGGATAATGACAAGCATGGGTTTCAAAAGATGCTAGAGGAGTTTCAGGAGCTGCTTGGGGGATTCAGCATAGGAGATTTCTTTCCTTCTTTGGAATTCATTCATAGCTTGACAGGGATGAAGTCTAGACTTCAAAATACTTTTAAGCGCTTCGATCGCCTTTTTGACGAGATACTAAGTGAACATTCAAATGAAAGGAAAGCTACAGAGGCACAGAAGGATATTGTGGATGTTTTGATCGATATCGAGAAGAACGGTTACGGTGATATGCCCCTTACAAGGCCTAATGTCAAAGCTCTCCTCCTGGTTGGTGAATCATTCTACTCCCTAGCTTGACATTCCATTTAAGTTTTTGGTGGATAGACCTGATCGTGGGTTTCAAACCACTGCTTGCTTAGGATTAATGGGTTGGAAGACCACTTTTTTTAGCAAGTTTGAGCAAGACATTATAGTTATAAGCCCAACTAAATCTAGGGCAAGCCCTATCTGGCCTAAAGAATTATACACATGGATTTCGTTTGGCATGAACAAGGTTGAGCAACAAGTTAGGCCCGACTCAGGCCAAGCCTCTCCCAATAATCTTTAATATAGAAAAAAAGTTCGCATAACAAAGCATATTGACATGGCTTGAAAATATTGCTAATACATAGCCCATGCATCTTGTAGAATTTTTTTGCAGGGGGAACAGATACAACATTCATCACTCTTGACTGGGCAATGACGGAGCTTGTCATGAAGCCAAAAGCCATGGAAAGAGCACAATTGGAACTGCAAAGCGTTGTTGGAGAGAGAAAATACGTGCAAGAGACCGACCTACCTCAATTGCCATACTTGAAGGCTATCATCAAGGAGGTATTTCGACTACATCCTCCTGCTCCTATGTTAGTCCCAAGAGAATCCATGGAGGACATAACCGTTGACGGATACTACATTCCGGCAAAAACACGCTTCTTCATTAATGCTTGGTCAATAGGGCGTGATATGCAATCGTGGCTTGACCCTGAAACATTTCTACCAGAGAGGTTTTTGGATAGCACCATTGACTTCAAGGGACAAGACTTCGAGCTGATACCATTTGGTGCAGGCCGAAGAAGTTGCCCAGCTATTGCATTTGGAAATGCTAGTATTGAGATTGCTTTAGCTCAACTTCTACATAGTTTCAATTGGCAACTTCCTCCAGGTGTCCAACCAAAAGATTTGGAAATGGATGAAGCTTTTGGCATCACAATGCATAGGATCGAAAACCTCGTTGTCATCGCCAAACCCCGCTTCTCCTAGAAAACAGTGAACAACAAACACGATAGCTGGTGATCTCCTCATCCACTTCATTTAATGATCCATAAGCTTTCGCTTGTCATCGAAGCCTAGAAAGGATAAGAAGCTAGAAGCCATCTATAATTGAAGAGTTAGGAATATGCTATAAGTCTACATATCCTCGGTGTTGAATATCCTTAGTGGAGATTGTTACCATTAGTTTATAAGTGGGTGTTAAGTAAGGTCGTCAGGATTTGAAGCGTCTCTCTGTGTTCAAAAATATGATTTCTATGTAGTTTTTTATTTAAGTCAAATAAGTACATATAAAGTTCAGATATGGTAAAACCGCAAACAAGGGCCCGGGTGCACATGTGGGTTTTAGTTCGTGGAATAGATGCGCAAAGTGTGTGGATAGTGTTTTGGCTACTCCCGGCAAAGAACTAGGACCAAGAGATAGGGAAATAATATGGTTTTTATCGAGTGAGAAATGGCTACAGGGCCAGGCTATGGGACTAGTTCTCAGGATGAAGGGCGCAGCCATCTTTTAGTCGGTGTCTTCCATTGGTTTCTTTTATGCTGTTACGTGAGCACTATCAAGCCTACTCATTGGCAGATTTCACTGCCATACTCTTGTACAAGAGGTAAAGACACGGGCAACGTGTCCTTTTTAATCTTTACACGCGTTTACTTTTATCCACGATTTTTTTGACAAAAGCTCCTGACAACTCCAAATATAATGACCCAATTTGATGGAATCCGAAAACGTATAACTCCAAATTTAGGATGGCAATGAATATAGGAATGAATCAAATTTCACATCACTTAGATGTGATGAGATAAAGTGCCATATATATTTCACTTGTAATAATGTATTTTCTAAGCAATGCTTAGAAGAATAAAATCATGAGCTCTGACTTAGAATAGATAATATATTTAAGAGTGAGGCTTGGATTTAACTAATGGTTACAAGGGTAGGCACCATGGGACTAGTTCTTAGGCCGCAGGGGATAGCTGTCTTTTAGCCGTTGTCTTCTGTTGGCTTCTTCTATGCTCTTTCGCGAGCACCATCAAGCCCTATTTATTATGCAGATTTCATCGCCATACCCTTTGTCCAAGAGGTAAAAACATAGGCTATGTGTCTTCCTTTTTACCTGTACACTCTTTTACTTTTATCCAAGATTTTCTTTTTACAAAAGTTCTAAACGACTCCATAAATTTCAACTGTCGCCTAAAGATTGGATATTTTGTAAATTTCTAGATTTCTCTTGTAAATGGATTGCTTCTCAACGGCCGGAAATGTTATTATTAACACATCATGGCATTCAACTGTTCTTCACTATGTGCTAATGACCCTCTAACAAATACCCAGTTAAATAAAAGTAAAGGAGTGTACTGGCAAAAAAAGGAAGGCACGTAGCCTATGTCTTTACCTTTTGGACAAGAGTATGGCCATGAAATCTGCATAATAAATAGGGCTTGATGGTGCTCGCGAAAGAGAATGAAGAAACCAACGGAAGACATTAGCTAAAAGAAAGCTCTAAACAACTCCACAAATTTCAACCACCGCCTGAAGATCAGATATTTTTTTAAAATTTTCTAGATTTCTCTTGTAAATGGATCACTTCTCGACGGAAGGAAACGTCATCATTATAATTTATAGCACAAAGAAACCTTGAGAGATACTGGTCATTGTAATAAGAAAACGATCTATATCAGCTTTGAAATCAAAAGACATCAATAATGAATATCATGAATCGATGCCCCACCTTTTATGCTAGGAGAAGGTGGTGGGCTCTTTGTTAAAACGAAAATACGATATATGCCCTACAGGATAGGCCAACACATGTACGACCAAAAACACTAGATTCTTGTATATCCAACCGAGGGTCGGATTCATCCATCCAAATATAGGATGGACATGGACCATATTCACGTGGATGACGTTGGAAAATAAGAATTTCTCTTTTTTCTTTATGACTAAATCATTGAAGTAGTCAAGATGGTCCAGCGTATAATGATTTTCCTTATTGGAGGGTAACTCAAGAGTGAAGGGTGAAGCAACCTATTTCCTAGCATTATAAGTCAACAAGAAAGGGAAAAGGATCTTAACTGCTCTTTTTATTTTGCCAAAAATGGATCATTTAGAAAATATTTTCCTAAAAATGATTGCTTAAATCTCATACAAAATGAATGAATCTTGATCAAAACATCCTTGATTGCGGTTATTTTCATCCAAAGTAGGGATGAGTAGTTTTTGTGAGGCAACATTTAACATAGATTTAATATTTGAAATATAATTAGGTGTTTTTTTTTATAGAGGTTGCAAGACAAATGTCCAAATATCAACCCAACGACACCTTTTGAGTGTTTTTTCTTTTCTTTTATGGAGGTTAATTAGGACAAATGCACAATACCAACCCAACAACACTCTTTGACTTTAGCTCTAGCTCTAGCTTTGTTGGCTTTTGCTCAGGCTTGGGCTTTGGCTTTGACTCTGTCGCGACCCTCCTGAAGGAGGTTAATGGATTACTAAACGTAGTGCTTAGCACGGATTCTCCCAATCCTACCAATTGCAACTTGGTACTCGATTCAACCATGATATTTATCTTACCTATTGAGCCGCCACTAATCGATTTTGGGTCGATTAGACACCGAAGTAAAATGTGGGAGTGCATTTTACTTCTACGAATCAAAAATCATGAGTTCGAGGACTTGAACCTTTTCTCCTTATTTTAAAAAAATGTTTTGCATACAACCTTTGATGGATTTTGTAATACTAGATCATTAACGTGTAAAATTTGACCAAGCAATTGAGCAAACAATCAAATAACATCCAACAATCATGATCATGAAAAAAATATGAACTTAAACATATTTAAAAAAATGATATTGTCATCATCACAAGGTTTCTTAGTTTGAGTAAACTGAGAGAGATTGGCATAAACCGGAAGCATGATATTATAGGAAACGACTAAAGGGATGTAGAAGCTGTTGAGAAAACTCCTAGTTTTGATGTTAACGAATCATTTTATGTATGAAATTTATACATCTTTAGAAAGGAAAGCCATAAGGTGGCATATGCTTTTAAGTCTGCCAGTGGCAGAAGAAAAAGGCATAAGGAGTCTTTGAGTCTGTCTGTACCAGACGGAAGATCTGGACAGATGGAGATTCTGAGTCTGACCGTGCCAAACTAAGCAGACTTAGAACATTAGACTACATGATTAGATCACCAACGGTCACATATTTCACTTACCTTATTTATATTGATTATGTTATATCAAACTGATTGGTAAGATTAATCAACAGACAACTTCCAAAAAAGAATGGAGAACTTATGGAAGCCCGGATTCTGATTGTATGGGTGAACAGAATCCAAGGGGATTTAATCTACCTTCAATGGTCAAAAAGACTTGCATTATAAAGTCTGTCCAAGAAAGGGAAGACTAAACTCTCAAGGAAAGAACCAACGGTTGAGTATGGCTTGGAGAGTATATAAGGATAGGATGAGACCTAAAAGACTAGATAGGATAAACATATTCCAAAGCTCGATTATATTCTTCATCAGTAATCTCAAGTGCGTAATTGAGTGATATGAGTGTATTACCAGAAAGAATGACTTTGTGAGACATATCATCACTAAGTGCTAACACTCAAGAGTGTGTAATCACCTTCGATCACATAGTAAAATCCAGCCTATTGGATGATCGCTTGGAGAGTGGACGTAGGCTTGTCGAAAGCCGAACCACTATAAACCGTGTTTGCAATCTTCTCTACTCTCTATTTAATTTCAGTTTATAGATTGCAAAGTATTTATTTTAACTGCGTGTAAAATTCCATTACACCTATTCACCCCCCTCTAGGTGTTATTACTAGCTGTATCAATTGATATAAGAGCCCGTGCTCAGAATTTTGAAATGTTTATTACTTTTGAGTTAAAGATCCTCTATGGCTAGTATCCTTGCACCGGGTTTGATTGAGGGACAAAGCAACACTCGACCACCATATTTTGACGGTAAAGAACACAACATATGGAAGAACAAGATGAAGGCTTTTCTCAGATCAAAAGATCCGCTGAAATGGGCTGTAGTTGAAAGAGGAATTGATCCTAATGTTGAAGCTGGAAAAACCTCAAAGAAAGACGATGGGAAAGCAACAAAAACATCAGCTACCATCTCATCAGAAGAACTGACAAAGAGACAAATTATAGATGCTAAGGCTATCTACTCTCTCTATTGTGCTTTATCACCTAATGAATATAATCGAATATCTTCTTGTGATACAGCAAAGGAAGTATGTGATAGACTGCACGTGATCTACGAAGGAATTGATCGTGTTAAGGAGACCAAAGTTATATTTTACTTGTATGAATCTTTCAAAATGAAACAGGGGGAGCCTATAGGAGACATGTTCAGTCGATTTACAGAAATTGTAAATGGACTAGTCTATCAAGGACAGCCTGTTCCTGGACTAATGAAAGTCAACAAGCTTCTAAGAGGATTGTCAAAAGAGTGGAATAATGTGAAAACATCCATTAGAGAAACACTGCAAATTTCACCTCTGACAGTTGATGAGCTTGTTGGTACCCTGCAGTCCTATGAAGCAGAACAAATAAATGAGGAAGTGGAATCCAGAGGTAAGAAATCCATTGCTCTTAAGTCTAATATTGATTATGATGATACAGATTCTGAGGATGAGCTAGACGACAAAGAACTTGCTATGCTAATCAGAAAGGTTAAGAAGCTAAATAAGAAAGGCAGAAAGTTCAACAGCAAGAAGCAAAATAGATAGTCTTGACAAAGAAGAACAGAGGATGAGGAAGAATATGTCAAGAATGTTGTTTGTTTCGAATGCAAAAAGAAGGGCCACATAAAGTAGAATTGTCCCAAGCTCAAGAAGAACAAAGGGAAATATGAAAAATACAAGAAGGCTCTGAAAGCTGAAACATGGAGTGACACTGAGGTTGAAGACAATGAAGATGAATACAGCAACATCTGTCTAATGGCATATTCAGATTCAAACTCTAGAACATATTCGGAATTAGACTCAAACTCAAACAAAGAAATTGGGGTTAATCATTCAGATGTTCCCACAGAAGTTTCAGATTACATAAATGAGTTGTGTTCTAATTTAAAATCCACTTTAAAAATGATCTCTGGTTTAAAAAAGGAGAATCGCAAATTGAGTAAACATAATAACTCTTTAAAAGGAAAATTTGATGATCTCAAAAAGGAATTCTCAGAAATAGATGAAAATCGAGATTTTACACTAAATGAAAAGGAATGTCTCAAAAAAGAACTTTCAGAAATAAAGGAAAATCGAGATTTTATAATAAATGAAAAAGAATGTCTCAAAAAGGAATTTTTAGAGATGAAGGAAAATCGAGAATCTTTGCAAATTGAGAATGAAACTCTCAAAAAGAAATTCTAAATATCACTACAAAATTTTAAAAATATCGAAAATCCTGCAGCATATACTCTCCATTCAGATTCCTTATTATGATAAGTCAGGATTTGGGTTTTATAAGGAGAGTGATTCTTTAATTGATTTTCCTAAGGTCAAGGAAAAAATTAAACAGAGACCTCCTCAACAGGCTTACAAAAATCATTTCAAAAAGAATTTTGTAAGACCTGTTGGTAGAAACTATCTCAAATGTTCTAATTGTGGAGAAAAAGAATCCCAAAATAAGTGTAAACTATAATTATACTCAAAAATACTCATAAGTATGCTATAGTTGATCGTTCCCATAAAATAATGTACTCTCACAAATACGTATAATTATTTTCTAATCCCATAATTAATTATCCAACCCAAATAATTTCATTTAATAAAATTATTATTTAATAAATCAATGTCATTTGATAACGTAGTATATAAATACTATTGACATTAGAAAATTAGACCATAATAATTTTCCCACAAAATTACTCAATTAAGACCATTTCCCATAAATACTCACAATTAATTATTTTCCCCAAAAATAATTAATTTTCAAAAATGAATAGTAATAAAAATATTAATAATTCGAAATTATAAATTAATTTAATTAATAATTAATTAATTCCGAAAATAATAAATTATTATTATTTATTCCAAAAATAATAATATTTATTAATACTAACCATGGTTACTATTCTAACCCAATTACAGTTAATTAACCCAATTACGGTTAACTAACCTAACCACGGTTACTTTAATATAACCTCAGTTACTTTAATCTAACCGTGGTTACTTTAATCTAATCGCGATTACTTTATTCTAACCATGCTTAACACTAAGCAAGCTTAATCAAATAATATTTTAATGCTAAACAATCATCATCCAAAGCACTAATCAATAATTAAACTAATTAAATTACTCCTAAGCAAGATTAACCCATAACTAAGGATTAGGAAATCGATTCACGGTTTAGCGATTCCGATGACACGAGCGCGACGGCAGTGGCGAGGGGAACGCCCGGGAACTTCCAGCGCGTTGGGACGAGGCAGCCTGGGACCAGATCTCGGCGACCGAGGGCCGCTGTCCACGCGGCGAAGAGCTGCGAAACGGAGGAACCGGTGGCTATGGCGGCACAGGGCTGACTAGTGGGCGGTCCGGCAACTCCAGATGGCGGCCAGCAGCTCCGGCGACCAAGCAAGCAGCTCCAGCGAAGGTTGGATAGAACCGAGAGAGGGAAAGGAGAGGCGGTGCAACTGGTTCCACAGGGTGACAGCAGGCTGGGGTGGCTCCGCTGCGGCAGAGGGGCTCGGGAGTGGTCCTCCGGCGGCCTGTGGCGATGACCGGCGTCTGGCAAGGCGGCCGGCGTTGCAGCGGCGGCGGGGCGACCAGAACTAAAGCGCAGCACACTCGAACAGAGGAGGAGGAGCGGTACAGCGGCTCGTGGGGCTGGCGGACGACGAGACCGGCGAACGGCGACTCACCAGCGATCGACGGCAAGCTAGCAGGACGGCAGAGCTGAGGTGGTGATGGGTGGTGGCAGCAAGAAAATGCAGCAGCAGCAAGCCAGCGTCGGCTTGAAGAGAGAAGGAAGAAGAAGAAGCTGTTGGGAAGGGGGACTGGCGTAGGGAAGTTGCCCGAAGAGAGAGAGAGAGAGAGAGAGAGAGACCCACGTGGGGTTGTCAGGTGAGAGGAGAGAGAAAAGCAAGAGAAGACCAGTCAAAGGGAGAAAATATGGGGCAAGGGGGCTGTCGACCAAGAGGGGAAACGTGAGGGGAAGAGAAAGAGAAGGGGGAGAGAGAAAGGGAAAAAACGTGCGGAGGAAGATAGGGGAAGAAAAAGACAAAAGAAAGGAGGACAAGACAAGTCCTAAATAAGCTTCTAAAAAGGGCAATTTGGTCTTTTTGCCCTAGAAGCAAAAACTCTCAAATATTTGGCTCAAAAATTCGGCCCGTTGAATCATTTTCCAATAATTTCGGGCTCACCGATAAATCCGAGAATCAATGAAACAACATCCAATATTTTAGTCTCGACATCCTTAAAAGTTCGATACCCGATACCGGATTGAAATTCGTAATTAACATCGATCAATCGCGACTTTAGTACTACCTAACTTTCGGGCGGCGTTTAGGGGTTCTCGCGCGTTTGACCCTTATTGATAGCTTTTCAATCTATGATCGTGCATATTCAAATCAGGGTGATCCTCAATTGTCATGTAATCACGAGGTTAATTGCTCACACTGAGTACATGGCCAAAATGAAATCGGTTTAACGTCGTTCGTAATTAATATCGAAGTCGTGCGGAATCACCCGCAATCCGACCTCGTACTTTTGCTAAATTGATTTATTTCCGTTCGCTTATTGGCCTGCCACAATGTAACATTATTCCTCTTTGATCCTTATGGTCGAGCGGCCTATCCCTGATTAAATTCACTAGTCGTATGCATACCGATCCTTAATTGCCTTTCCGAACAGTTAGTTAACTCGTGAGGGGCCAACTCAGAATAAACGTAACTAACAATGCATTGATAAAATAACCATTTCATCTATCACAGAATGGGTCGAAATTCAGGATATTACACATATAGTCTAGAAGGGTACCTGGAACTCACCTCAGATTGCCTTGAAAAGTACTTGGAACTCACCTCAGGCATCTGAATTGTCTTGATGATATACATGGAATCTTCATTGGGTAATGATTCAAAGGTAAGCAAAGTACTCGTCGGATGGCTCTTGTCTCTATTAGATTAAATACCCATGTATATCTTTGAAAAAACCAATTAAATTATTTAATTGAGATTTAAGCATATCAATTTCACCATGTCTACATCACCAAATTTCACAAGAGAAAATCATTATCAAGACAACCTTTATTCATGACATGGATTTACTCAAAATGCCAAATAAGAGACTTCCAGTCTGAAAGGACTTTTCACTCTTAGAGATGTTGTTTCATTATTGTAGGAAATGAAATGATTACTATATCTCACTATCGTCATCATGTTAACAAGGGTCCGAGCTTTTCTTGCAAGCAATACAATCTTACCGATATGAGGGGTCTTTTAATAGGACCGTAATGTAGGCTTGGTCAAAGGATATTCAATTCATGGCTTTGATTGTTCTTCATGCATCATCTCCACTTGGTTTACAAATCAAGAACCCTGCAAATGAAATAGAAACAATCTTGCCCGCACTTCTTCTAGCGAAACTTCCAACATTTGTAACTCCTATGTTAATTTAAGTGTCATAATCTGAAGAGACTTTAAAGGGATGTAATGTAGGCTAGGTGAAAGGATTTGTTAGGCTCAAAGATTTTTCATTGAAGAGATTTTAAGTAGGTGATCATCTTGGCATCATCACCAGTCTTCTCCTTCATTTGGGGTTGTCTTCTTGTGTAGACAGTCTAACATTGCCTTTCCATTAGAAAATGATTTTCAAAAACTTGGCCTTCAACCTCAAAAATTGGGCTTCAATAGTTTTTCTCTTGCCTCCTTCCCCCCCCCTTTTCATTATTTTCCCCTTTTTCGATGCATTTCTTGTAGTGCCCTAATGGGCTAGAAAAACTTTGGCTTTTATGGTGCCATCAACTCTTGGAGAATTCAGTTCATTTGAACTCTTGGGTCTACCTCTTCAATCTACGCTCTAAACCACACTGTCTCAACGTGGTAACTCATTTATCTTGCCCCATTGTGGGGAATGATCACCAACTGGTTTTCAGAAATGAATTTACAGGCTCAATTGGGTTATGCAAGAGATAAAATGTGTGTATGGCAAAGAAATGAGTGCTTTTCATCATTTTAAGGCACTTAAATTCACATTTGAGTTCATTTGCATTAAAGACACTTGAAGATTGATACAAGTGAACGCAAGAAAGTCCTATCCATTTTTTTACCTTGTAATAGCACCCTTACCTCCGATTTGCCCCAATACGGGGTGGTTCTCGACGGGGCTATTTTGAAAGAATTTCTTCTAACATTCAAGCTCAAAGGGGATAAACAATGGTTATCTATACAGTTTAAGGAAGAGAAATGAAATGCCCCTCGTCATTTCAGTTTGTGTACCTTTTGCAAGAAAATTCTTTACCTCGAGATCATGAGTTTTTTTCTATGCCCACATCTCAATGGATAAGGAATGTGTATAGGGTATGGCTTGCCTTTCATCATCCTGACATGTTTCATTTGGCATTCTTGGCATCACACATCATTCATTGAATCATTTGACAAAAGAAGCTTCACATGAAATTGGTGATTTGAATAGGCAAAATCGTCATGCAAAATTCTCACTTTGAAGAATACAAGCAGTGTAAGGACTCATCAACTTTTAGCATGGTAAACATCGCAATATTAGCACAAGCAAGTATAAGAGGACTTGGGCACTATTCTTGCAAAAGACAATGTCAGATCTTATGACCAAAGCCATTAGGTGTCGTTTCTTGCCTTCTTCGAGGATGAGCTCATAGAGGTTTTTTGCATTGAATCTTCGATGATTCACCAATTCAACTCAGTCTCTGCCCTTGCAAAATTTGGGGAACCTCGACCATCCATGCCCCTAAGCTTGTCACCTGTAAATGAAAATAGTATCATTAATCAAGTTATGTTCATGCATGATATACACCATTTTCTCCAAAAATTGGGTGAATTTTTTATTTCGGTTCCTTTACATCTCCTCATGGTAGCTTATCCCTATTTAAAGGCTCTCAAGAGATATTATACAAGAGCAAATGCAAGCTAAGATTGAGGAAAATCCGGATCTTCCATTTCAATTGAAACCAGGGCATTTTCTTGATTAGTCAGTTCACTGTTGCTATCGAAATTTGATGTGTCCCTCGATTTGTCATCCAAAAAAGTGTCATTTTCATAACAAATTGAGTTAGGTTTAGGAACAAGATGCACTCTTCTTCTTTTTTCTTTTCAAGGTTGGATGTTTCTCTTGCATTTTCATTCCCTTGTATCTCCTTATCCGTAAAAATCTTAATTACCTTTTGTGACTTGTTTGAAAGGAGAGAATATGTCAAATATGAAATCGAGAAGTGTTAAAATTAGGAACAAACACTCCCTTTTGCTTTTTGAGGTGGGCACAGTCGTTTTTCTATGATTGTCACCTACAAGAATGAATGATCTAAGTTAATTCATGAGTGGGTTGATTTGACTTCGATGGATGCTCCCTTTTTCTTTGAAGAAGGCTTCATTTCCATCTAGGTCGCTTTTCCTTTTATCCATTTGGGATTTGCCTCCACCTTAATTTCCTCTGCTTTTGTAGGTTCTGTAAAAGAGAAAAACAGAAAAGAAATGGCTTACTCTCATAACAAGTCAAGCTTAAATTGGAACAAGTACCACCTTTTCTTTGAGGACATATTTGCATTGATTTGGTCCTCCTTCATGTAATGCTGGTTTGTTAACCTGTCTCAAACATAATAACATTTGTTTGAGGAACCACAAATGCCACCTTTTTTTTCTTTTTGAAGGTGTGTTCTCATTCCTACGCTATTATTCCACATCTTGCAGGATTGAATAATCAAGATGGTTTTGCCCCCACATTGACCTTTGCAAATACTAATAAAAAAGTGATGAGTTCTTTTGGGGAACACTGAGCTTAAATTGGAACTGATATCACCATTTCCTCATAGACAATTTTAAAAGGTGATTTAGCAAACCGAATTTTTTAGTGCAAAGATAAACAAAAAGGGACTTGGGGTCTTCAATGAGGCTGTCTCTAGGAGTGAAAACGAAGCAACCCACTTATCTTCAAGGATATAATTTTTTTTTTTTTTGCTAGGATTTCATTAGAAAAGAAAGTATCTCCGAAGAGGTATTCCTTATTGATCAAAACAAGTGCCCCATTGTTTTGAAAATAATTATACTTGATCATGAAAGCATATAATTGATCAAAACAAAATGATTGGACAACACGATGTAATAAGGACAAAGAGGATAGAATAACGATAGCGGAGTTTAGGAAGACACAAAAACATGCACATGCACATGTGAGGTTTGATGCCTAAAGGTGGGATGTACTGAAAAGCTTGATACTATAGTTCAAGAGGATATACCGATTAGCCAAATGTGTCTGCTGGCTAAATCAGGTCCTCTTGATACCGGCTTAGTCGAAAGGTTGTCTTTACTATCGCGTGTCTGTGAGTAAAGATGAACACTCCCAACACCTAAAAGAAATGGGGTTAAAGAGGGTGGCCCCCCTGCGTGTCTGCAGGCATTGCCAGATCCTCTTAACACTATCCTAATTATTTTCCTAGCATGTGACCCAAGTTTGGTCACAGGACATATGTGTAAAGGTGTAGTGCTAAAATATTTAAAACAGGCACAACAATTTATATAATGCATACACTGCTTCAACAATAAGTTAAATCATTTATCCATGACACCTCCCTACAGAATAAGGGTTAACATATGCTCCACCTGATATAACTTTCACCTGCAAAACCATTTAACACCTAAAATTAGTGGCGTACGTGGTCACTGTGCATGAAAAGCAAAAACATTTTTTACAAGAGAAATTCAGGCCTTAAGTCCTCCACAAATTTTAATTCAAATCCCCAGTGGAGTCGCCAAGCTATCGCGATCCTCCTAAAGGAGGTTAATGGATTACTAAACGCAGTGCTTAGCATGGACTCTCTCAAGTCCTACCAATCACAACTTAGTACTCGATTCAACCATGATATTTATCTTACCTATTGGAGCCGCCACTAATCGGTTTTGGGTCGATTAGACACCCAAGTAAAATGTGGAAGTACATTTTACTTCTACAAACCAAAAATCATGAGTTCGGGGACTTGTACCTTTTCTCCTTATTTTAAAAAAATGTTTTGCATACAACCTTTGTTGGATTTTGTAATACTAGATCATTAACGTGTAAAATATGACCAAGCAATTGAGCAAACAATCAAATAACATCCAACGATCATGATCATGAAAAAAAATATGAACCTGAACATATTTTAAAAAAGGGATATGTTCAGTAGAAGTCCTAAAACTTGTCAGGATAGTGCAATTGAGTCCTAAAACTTACAAAAAGTGCAATTGAGTCCTAAAACTTGTTATATTGGTTCATTTGAGTCCTTCCGTTAACACCATCAATTTAGACTAACGGAAATGCTGACGTGGCATTTTAATTTTTAATTTTATTTTCCACGTGGAATTTTAAAGTAATTTTTATTTTCCACGTGGCTTTTTTTTATTCAATTCTTTTTAAATTAGATTAAAAAACAAAAATAATTTTTTTTATTAAAAAACAAAACTGGAAAAAAAAAAAGTGCTGGCGAGGACTCCTTCAGTCGCTGCCGCCGCCCATGCCGGAAGGGCCGGGGCCGGTGATCATCGCCCGGCGAGGGGGAGTCCTCGCCGGCACCAGGTGAGGCCGGCGACCCTCACGGCGAGCGCGAGGGCGCCAAGATCTGGGCACGCCGGCCCTCACGGGGGGCCGGCGACCCTCGCGGCCAGCGCGGGCGCCGGATCTGGGCACGCCGGCCCTCACGGGGGCCGGCGACCATCGCTCGCCCGGGCGAGGCGTCGCAGCCCCGACGAGGCTCGCCGGCCCCGGTGGCCGGCGTGCCCAGATCAGGCGCCTCGCGCTGGCCGCGAGGTCGCCCCCCCCGTGAGGGCGGCGTGCCAGATCGGCGCCCTCGCGCTCGCCGCGGGTCGCCCGGCCCCTCGTGAGGGCCGGCGTGCCCAGATCCGGGCGCCCTCGCGCCGCCACGAGGGTCGCCGGCCCTCACCGGGCGCGGGCGAGGGCCGGCCACCCTTGCCCGGGGCCGTCGGGCGTGGTGAAGCCCTGCCCTTCTCCTTTTTTTTCAGTTATTTTTTTAAAATAAAATTTTAGGTTTTCTTTTTCAGTTTTTTAATTTAATTAAAATAAGATTGAATAAAATAATAATTTAAAATGCTGATGTGGCATTAACAAATAATTTAAAATGTTGATGTGGCATCAACAAATAATTTAAAATGCCACGTCAGCTTTTTTTGTTAACGGTGTTAACGGAAGTACTCAAATGAACCAACGTGACAAGTTTTAGGACTCGATTGCACTTTTTACAAGTTTTAGGACTCAATTGCACTATCCTAATAAGTTTTAGGACTTCTGCTGAACATATCCCTTAAAAAAATGATATTATCATTATCACAAGGTTTCTTAGTTTAAGTAAACTAAGAGAGATTGGCACAAACTAGAAGCACAATATTATAGGAAACAACTAAAGGGATGTAGCAGCAATGACTAGCAGCAATGTAGCAACAATGATGCACAAGAGCAGCAACGAACATCAGCAAAACAGTAGTGACCAGCAGCAAATCAGTAGCGAACAGCAACAAATCAGCAGTGAATAACAGCAATGATCAACGATGGAGATCTTCAGTGAGGGTAGAGCTTTTGTAACCACTATTGGAAACTCATTTGAAGACTGAGGACTCAAGAAAAGGACTGCATTGTGATGTATGCAAGGCACTGCAACATTGTGAAATCATGAGTGAGCTTCATATGGTGATGAGAAAATTGATGATCCTTTCATGCTCTTCTCCCCTCCTTTTATAATGGCCCCAAGCATCTCTTTTTACGAGTAATTTTCCGAGTTTCCTTTTCTCATTGTCTTAATTCATGGTCTACAAATTGGTACATGATTTTGTGGCCAGCTCAATCTTTCCTATTTCATGTAAGCCATTCAAACCCGAACGTCTTGATTCCTTCCTTTGTCAAATTTCTTGCCTTCATGTTCACCTGAATTTTTAGCTCTTGATTCTTAATCAGAAATTTGGATCTTCATTTACCAAAATCTGAATATCCATCAAAACAAGAATGGCTGACCAGGATTCTCACATTTCTTGCATAGCCAATTAGATTGATCCCCTCTTATTTTCCAGCTCATTAGCTTCTTTTGTAAGTCTCCACAGCCCACACTTGCCACAAATGTTTTCGTTTTCTTCCCTCCATTTCGTTCGTCTTATCCCATGAATTCCTCCGAAGATTCTTTATGAAAATTGCAACCCCCTAGTAGTATCCAATTGATTTCCTTCTGAATTTTTTATCCTCACGTGTGCAATTTATCTATCCCTTCCTCATATTATGGGTAAGGTTCATGGTCCCTTATTAGGCTAAACATATTTTCATAAAAAGCATCAACCAAATGTATCATTCTTGTGAGTTAGCCTGCAAATATAGCCACACGTTAGGTCAAAATTTAGGTATCAACAGACTCTTTATTTTATTTTAGTTGAGGATGGTGAAGCCAAATGCCCAAAACCATTTCACTATCCAAATGTGTTTAGCTTTGATATCATATTGAATGTGAGATTTTATGAAATTACTATCAACTGTTCTAAAAATTTAAATTACTAGATAAAGATGAGATTTAATATTTAAATATTCTAAAACTCCTCATCATACTTAGTCTAGTCTTTTTCTAGTGTTAAGTGTGTAAATTTAATTGGAGAGGTAAATGGGGCCTGGTGACATTTGAACTCAAGACCTCCAGTTCTAGTATCATGTGAGATTTTATAAAACCACTATCAACTAATTTAAAAGTTTAAACTATTAGATGAATATGTGGTCTAACATTTAAATATTCTAACATTGAAAATTAAGTATGTGTGGAAGATTTTTTGATAATAATGATAGTTTTTCGATGATGATGTGCAAGTATATGTGTGTGGTATGTATTCGGTAGAGGATGAACAAGGGACAGGGTAGGATACTTTAAGGATTTCAGAAATGGGAAATAATTTCATTAGTTTATGAAAATGGAATTACAAATGTAGTTGGAGGAGAAATGGTGGAGGAGCTAAGGGATATGAATTTGTTGTAGTACTCCCCTATCTCTTAGTGTCGGTGGGGGTCTAAACCTCACAAACACTACACGAATAATTCTAAGGTCTACTCATAGAGCAACGCCACCGACTCTCTCCCACAATTGTCGACCTGTTTTGCCGACATCTTCAAGCCTCAATCTTTGACAACTCCTCAATCTAGATTCCTTTTGAATGCCAGCCACATAGTCTCCAAGATGTCATCTCCTACTTGGACCATTCTTACTATTTCTTTTGCTAATGCTTGCTTGCTTTTGCACTTTGCTTCTCACGTTGTTGAATTTTTCTCTCACTTGCTTCATCAGATGTTGTAAACTTGCTGCTCACATTCAGCTACTTCTTGATGAAAAAAAAATGTGTTTCTTGATTTTGTTGAAAATTGATCATAATTTCCAACACAGACGGTTTGCAGGACATAAAAAATTAGGCCACGAGACACCACCTTGCATGTGAATGGCTTTGCCCATGACAAATGCATCATATAATTACCAGGGGACATTTTTCTTAAGACTGACATTGACTAAAATGAAAGAGAGGACTGCTAAGCTAACCTTACCGTTAATTATTCCCAAGGAGTAACGGTGCCTGTTCTTTCCACAAAGTGCCATTGATATACAATTGGCAAACGGGACCTCAGAGATTCTCCATCTCTCTCTGCATGTCTTGGTGTCAGTGCCTTGTGGATGATAGAGAATGAATAAGTAAAGAGAGAACGGTAAAGCAAGTTGATCATTTTCTATTGCAATATGTTCGGTGGTGAATGCACCGTCAGCTCATCATTTTCCAATGGGAGACAAACGGCCAGCATATAGTTTCAGTGACTTCCATACATGGACCCGGCTAGGAATCGAATAAGAAATAGAGAATAGCAAGATCATATGCCCTGCAATGCCTCTCCTTCAGAATCTGTTTCTCCCAACATGCTTCATCCGAGCAGCTTTGCTAATAGTTTTTTGGAAGAGCAAGTCTAGGAAAAGCAACCTCCCAACGAGACCTCCCAAGTGGCCGATCACAGGCAATCTCCACCAGCTTGGCAAATCACCACACATATTTATCCATAGCCTCGCAAAGAAGTATAGGCCGATCATGTCCTTGCAGCTCGGCAAAGTCCTGACCATAGTCGTTTCCTCGGCGATGATGGCCAAGGAGGTCATGAAAACCCACGGCCTAGCACTCACAAATTGCCCTCAAATCTTCTCAGCCAAGCACATGTTTTATAACTGCACAAACATGGCCTTCTCTGCCTATGGTACTTCTTGGAGGCACATGAGGAAAATCTGCATAGTCGAATTGCTTAGCGTGAGAAGGGTTTAGTCATTTAGTCATGTCAGGGAGGAAGAAGTTTCCCGTTTAGTTCACAGGGTGGCAGAATCCTGTCCAGGCACCATAAATCTGTCTAAACTACTGATGTTACATACGAATAACATCCTTTGCCGGAGTGCTTTTGGGAGGGATTTTTCAGCTGGAGGAGACTATGATAAGCATGGGTTTCAGAAAATGCTGGGGGAGTTTCAGGAGTTGCTTGGGGGATTCAGCATAGGTAATTTTTTCCTTCCTTGGAATTCATTCAGAGCCTAACCGAAATGAAGTCTAGATTTCGACACACTTTTAAGCACTTCAATAGTCTTTTTAACGAGATACTGAGCGAACAATTGAACAAAAGCAAAGTTACGGTGACACGGAAGGATATTGTAGATGTTTTGATCGATATCAAGAAGAACAATTACAATGATATGCGCCTTACAATGGCTAACATCAAAGCCCTCCTCCTGGTCTGTGAATCATCTCTCCTTTAGCTTGACAGTCCATTTAAGTTCTTCTGACTGAAACAATAAATGATGATTTCAGCAAAATCAGGCAACCCACCACTCATCTTCTCATAATACGGTTGCAGCACCATGGGCAACAAAAACCTTAAGTTTATTCAACATTATGATGGTCGCCGAAGGCAAATTATGTGATGGAAGTCGTGGTGGTTAGGGTTTTGCATCATAATGAAAATTTGTCTGATTTTAAGCAATTTTTTGGCCGTTTTCACCGAATCTTGGACCAAAGTAATCGCACCGACGTGATCTTCATAACCGCCACTTATTTTGGTCTAAAGTGGGCAGCCGGAGGAGAATCGGTCAGCGGAAGGTGCGGCGAAAGCGAAAAAGATCGCACGATGAAAGCAGGTGCGTGGACCCACGCGCCCGCGCGAAGGCAGGCACATACATGGCACACACCATGCAGGGCTTCAAGCATGTGTGATCCAAGCGACACACGCACTCGCGCACGTGTGACAACGCCCGTCAGTCCCATCGCACAATTTTATAGATTTGCCCTCTCCTCGTAATTTTACTGATTTGGCCCCGTCGACGCATGAATTCCCAATTCTGCCTCCACTTCGCTGTTTTTGTCACATCGCCCTTGGCCGATGGATTCACCGTTCGGTCCTTGGCCAGTTGTAAACCAGTAGTTTACCGTGTTGTCCTTTATTTGTGAATTTCCCGTTCTGTCCTTGTCTTGTGAATACTTTACTATTTCGCCAGTGCAAGCAATTTGTGAATATTTTGTGCAAAAATTAAATGTCATCCATATATAAATTTATTTAATTAGAGATTAGGCAGAGCATCTCTAATTATCTTTAATTATATACATTAAAATTTTTTGGATCACATATTGAAAATGACATTAGTTGTAATTAATCATATTAATATATAAAAAAATTTCCCATAGGAATTTTTATTATATTGATACGATTAATTAGGATGAAACATCACATTATTTTTCTTAATCTACCCATAGGGATTAAGAAAATGAATATAATATGATAGTTTCTTCATAAAGTAATTATGAATCAATTTAAATTAAAAACTTAGCCCAGAGACATTTTTTATATTAGTAATTCATATTTTGTGACATATATTTTACATTGCTAAACATGATTTATGTATATTTTACCTCAAATTTTGTGACATAAGCATGTTTGTATATTATGCAATTTTACCACCTGTAAATATTTCCGATATCAATGTTCCGAGTTAAACAATGGCAATTATAAAATTTGGAAGGAATTAATCATTCTTTAATTAGGGTGCATGGACATTAATTATAATAAGAGAACGATCCATATTATAGCATGAAGAAGCTCTTGAGAGAGATTAATCATAATAATAAGAAAACGATCCATATCAGAGTTGAAATCAAAAGACATCAATAATAAACATTGAACTAATGTATGAACATTTCTACTAGAGGAAGGTGGTGAGATCTTTGTGGAAATGAATATACGATATCCGTCCTATCGGACAGAAACACATGTTTGAGAAAAAACACGAGATTATAGTATAGCTCTCTAGATCCAGCTAAGAGTAATCTTGGATAGACATGGACCATATTCACGTGGATGACATTGGAAAATCAGAATTTCTCTTCTTCTTTTTATGACTAAATTGTTAAAATAGTCAAGAAAGTCCAACTCAAAGGATATTAAAATCTTAAACAAAAAAAAAAACAGATTCATCACTCAATCACTTAAAACATTAAATAAAGATCTAACAACATAATTATTGTTTAGCATATATCTATCATATAGCAACTTGCTTAAAACAAGAAAATTCATCAATCGTCTTCCCTCAATCACTTAAAACATTAAATAAAGATCTAACAAAATAATTATTGTTTAGTAGATATTTATCAAACAGCGACTAGCTTAAAGCAAGATAATCCATAAAAAATTGGGCCAGCTCCAATAATTAGTCAAAAAAGCATTGATTATTGGTCGCTATCAGCATCACTAACCCTAGCAGCACTATATTGTCACCCATGTAAATAGGGGTTACCTTGGATCCTTAGTTTTGTTACAAGGTATCCTCATCAAGAGTTTCCTCTCTACAAGGCCTCCTCCACTTGTCCGATAACTAGCAGGCTGAGAGAATGCATTTCTTATTTTAATGTGCTAATGCCTACATGCCTTACGCCCCTCATTGGAGTCTATATATTTTTGTTGCCCAACTCCAAGCAATATCCTCTATATGTTTTATATTTGAGAGATCCCAAGGTCTGGAATTACCTCAAATGTAGCCTTTTTAATGTCATGTTGAGGACGTGTCATCCTTTTAATTTCCTCAATTGCTTAAAACATTAAATAAAATTTAGCATGTATCTAATAAACAGCGACTTGCTTAAAGCAAGATAATCCCTAGATAATTGGGGTAGCTTCAACGATTAGTCAGAAAAGCATCGATTATTCGTTGCTATTAGCATCACTAACTCCAGCAGTATTCTATTGTCACACTGAGGACAATATCCTTGGGCGTTTTTCAGGACATAAATCTCGACCCCGGGACACCAATTTGCGGGTGTATGTCATTGTCCTGGGCGAATGGACCATATATTTACAAGAAAATGTGCACATTCTTTTTAGACTGACATTGACTACAATAATAAATAAAATAAAAATAAAAGAAAGAGAGAGAGAGACCAGCAAATCAGTTAAATTCAATGACATCCATATGTAAAAACCGTGTAGAAATCAAATAAGAAGTACAGTTTAGCAATATCACATATCTTGCAATGGCTCTCCTTCAGCATCTGTTTCTCCCAACATGCTTGGTCGTAGCAGCTTCGCTGATAGTTTTCTTGAGGAGCAAGTCCAGTAAAAGAAAGTGCAACCTCCCACCGAGCCCACCTAAGCTGCCAATCATCGGCAATCTCCACCAGCTTGGCAAATCGCCGCACATATCACTCCATCGCCTAGCGAGAAAGTACGGGTCGATCATGTCCTTGCAGCTCGGCGAAGTCCCGACCATAGTCATTTCCTCGGCTGCGATGGCCAAGGAAGTGATGAAAACGCATGACCTAGTGCTCGCGAACCGCCCTCAGATCTTCTCAGCCAAGCACTTGTTTTATGACTGCACGGACATGGCCTTCTCTCCCTATGGCGCTTATTGGAGGCACATAAGGAAAATCTGCACACTCGAAGTGCTTAGCGCAAAACGGGTTCAGTCATTTAGTCATGTCAGGGAGGAAGAAGTTGCTCGATTAGTTCACCGGATTGCAAAGTCTTGTCCAGGCAGCGTAAATCTTTCCAAACTGCTTGGGTTATACGCAAATGACGTTCTTTGCCAGACCGCTTTTGGGAGGGACTTTTCTGCAGGAGGGGATTATGATAAGCATGGGTTTCAAAAGATGCTAGAGGAGTATCAGGAGCTGCTTGGGGGATTCAGCATAGGAGATTTCTTTCCTTCCATGGAATTTATTCATACCTTGACCGGGATGAAATCTAGACTTCAACACACTTTTAAGTGCTTTGATAATCTTTTTGACGAGATACTGAAAGAACACTCAAATGAAAGCAAAGTTCTAGAGGCGCAGAAGGATCTTGTGGATGTTTTGATCGATATTGAGAAGAATGATTACGGTGACATGCCCCTCACTAGAGCCAACGTTAAAGCCCTCATATTGGTCGGTAAATTATTCTCCTCTCTGGCTTGACTGTCCATCTAAATTTTTAGATTGCGTTTGTCATCTGAATTTCTAGTCCTAATAGGAATTGATAAAATAGAATATAGATTTCAAGAACTTTGCTATAACATATCAATTGTTCAGTGAATCGTAGTAATAAAATTGAATATTTTCACATTACATCATTTAATTGTTACGTACGAACGGTATGTTAGTATCAATGAACTAAAAATGCACAAATGGAGATGGTAAGAATTTCTTATTTTTATTTACTTATTATTTATTATTTTTCCCTCTCTTTTTTATTTATTTTTTCCCTTCCATCATTCTTTAATAAAATTTTATTAAATAGTGAACTATGCTAGTATCCCTAGAATATGTAATATAAATACCATATATATATTGAATATATATATTATGGGATAAATGGATATTCGAATATATAAATAAAAATAAGAATAAATAAAATCGAAAATTGTTGTTATTTTGATTTTCTTTTTATATTAGAAATTAAATATTATTTATATCTAATTATTATTTAAACTTTATTAATTAATAAATTTGTTATTTGAGAAAAATAACTTTAATATGATGGATATTTGAAATCACATCCATTTTTATCCCACATCTCTCAAAAGATACTTTTATCTAGGTTATATCTCTCTTATATTCAACTTTATTTTATTTTTGTCAACCTATCCCGAATTTTCATCCCACTAGCAAATGTAGCTCTAAAGAATAGACAAGATCATGGGTTTGACAGCTCACACTAAATGAGTGTGAAGAACATTTTTTAGCGTGTTTGAACATGACTATTTAATAAAAGGTTCAACTCAACCCAAGCCAAGCGATGTCTGGCCTAAAGAATTATACGTGCGGTCTTCTCTTACTATGAGTACAGTTGAGCAACAAGTTAGCCCAACATAGGACCTCGACTCGCCCAAGTCCCTTCCATCGATCATCTTCGATATGCCGTAAAGTTTGCATAGCAAAGCATATCTGACTTGCGTGAAAATATTTCCAATATGTAGCCTGTGCATGTTGTAGGATTTTTTTGCAGCAGGAACGGATACTACATTCATCACTCTTGACTGGGCAATGACAGAGCTTGTCATGAACCCTAAAGCCATCACAAGCCGAACTACAAAGCGTCGTTGGAGATAGAAAATCCGTACGAGAGACTGACCTACCTCAATTGCCATACTTGAAGGCTATCATCAAGGAGGTATTCCGACTGCATCCTCCTGCTCCTATGTTGCTCCCAAGAGAATCCATGGAGGATGTAACCATTAACGGATACTGCATTCCAGCAAAAACGCGTTTCTTCGTTAATGCTTGGTCAATAGGGCGTGATCCGCAATCATGGGTTGATCCCGAAGCATTTCTGCCAGAAAGATTTTTGGATAGCACTATCGACTTCAAGGGACAGGACTTTGAGCTAATACCATTTGGCGCAGGCCGAAGAAGCTGCCCAGCTATCACATTTGGAAATGCCAGTGTTGAAATTGCTTTAGCTCAACTTCTTCACAGTTTCGATTGGCAGCTTCCTCCTGGGGTCCAATCAAAAGATTTGGATATGGAAGAAGCTTTTGGCATCACAATGCATAGGATCGAAAACCTTGTTGTCATCGCCAAACCCCGCTTCTCCTAGACAAAGATGAACAACAAACAAGCTCGCTGAAAATCTCCTCTTCGACTTGGTCTAATTATCCATAAGCGTTTGCTTGTTATGGAAACTCCGAAAGGAGATTATGCTGGATGCTATTTATCACTGAAGAGTTAAGAATATGCTATATGTGCTCTAGGCAGAGTTTAAGTCATGAACAGTCCACCTATTCTCGGTGTTGAAGCATTAGCTAGCGGACTTAAGTACCATTGTTGACACCTAAATTTTGACATTTTTTTTAGTATGTATTAATTGCATTGGAAAATTAAAGATTAGTTTCTAATCCCTTAACAAAAATTTCTTTCATTATAATTGCATTGCATATAGACATTAGGAGCATTTGCATCACTGGTTTTAAAATAAAAAAAATAAAAAAATAATTAATTAATTTTTTTAAAAAAAAAAATCGAAAAGAGGCCGGGCTTGGGCTTGGCCCGCCCGGCCCCCATGCAGCCCTTTCCCTTTCCTCGCACGGGCTCGGCCCATTTGTTTTTTTTCTTTCTTTTCCTTTTTTTTTCCTTTTTTTTTTCTTCTTTTCCTGGCCCGGCCCATCCATCTTCTCTCCTTCTTCCCCCCGCGCAGAACCGTGCACCAGCAATGAAAGCAAAGCAGAAGCAGCAGCAAGCCTGCAGAAAAAGAGCAGCAACTCAGCAGCCAGAAAGAAAGAAGCAACTCAGCAGCGAAGAAAGAAAGAAAGAGCAGAGAAGACAAGACGGAGCAAAACAGAGAGCAGCAACAGCAGGGACGAAAAAAAATGATGATGATGAAGCAGTCAGGGCCGAAAGAGAGAAAACGCAGCCGCAGCGAGTCAGAACAGCAGCAACAGCAGGAGGGCAGCCACTCAGAGCAGAGGTCAGTAGCAGCAAAGGATAAAAGAAGCAAAAACGGAGGAGGCGCGGGGGACCCAAGGGAGGGAAGTGAGCAAAAAAAAAAAAAAAAAAAACTGAGAGAGGGAGTGTCCGAGAAAGAGAAGAGAGCTTCAGCCAACACCTTGGCCACGCACGAGCTCCGTCCGACGTCCCCTCAACTGGCGTCCTCAAGCTGAACCAGGAACCTGCAGAAGAAGGATTAAAAAACGAAGGCAGGTCAGAGCAGCAGCAGCAGAAGATCGGGGAGGCAGCACCGGCGCAATCCGCGGGTCGGAGGGTTAGGTCGGCAAGGCAGAAAACCAGGAGAGAGAGAGAGAGACCGAGGGAGCTGGAGCGAGAGAGAGCGAGCCAAAGATAAGGGAAACTCGAAGCGGAGTCAAACGTCGCCGGAGTTCGCTCGCTTGTCGCCGTTTACAGCAATATTTTCTCCTGAACCAGGTAGGCCTCCCCCGAACATCTCTGTTCGTTTTTTGACGAAGTGGCGGGCCGGAGCTCGCGCCGACCAGTTCGTGCGAGCCCCGGCCCCTGTCGTCCCTCCATAAATGGTTCTCAGCGTACTTTCATGCTTAGTTAGAAGCTTAGGCCCGGTTGGAGCTTGGCTCGAGTTGTGAACCCCTTGTTTTACTCATGCACACCACATGTTCGACAAAATGCTTTAGAGAAGATCTAAAAACCAGTTTATGTTTTAATGCAAGACTGAATCATTTTAACCCCTACGTTTGTTAAAAACTGTTTCCTTTGCCCAGATTCATTGTGTTTTATGTGGCTATTAGGAAATATTCGTGTATATTCGGATCGACGAAATTTTGCGTAGCTCCGGGGAATGGTTTAGGGGTGCCGGAATAGGTGGCCGGATCTAGCCGACGCCGGTCGGAGCGAGTGAATAACGCGTGGGGGCGGTTCAGCAATTGCAGGAAGAAATATGTTTCGGTAAAAATAAAAAATAAAAAAAAGAAGAGGAAGAAGTTGCAGGCGAGAAGGCGTCGGAGGTTGAAGACGTGCATGGGGAGGAAAAGCGTGCGTGCAGGAAGGAGAAATCTGCAGGGGAAAAAGACAAAAAGTGGGGAATAAAAAAAAGATTAAAGAATGAAAAACAAATAAAAAAATAGAAAAGTCAGAAAAAAAACAAAGAAAAGGCCGAAAGAAAATCAAGCGAGGAGATGGGCTGCGCCTTGGGCCCGCGAGCGTTGGGCTGGGTTCGTCGCAGGCGGAGATGGCCGGGCCGAGAGCAGAAATTGGAAATGCGGCTGTTTCTATAAAAGAATTTTCGTGGACCTTATTTTGTTTTTTTTTTTTTTTTTTCGAGTGGGCTTTGGGGTCGGCCCAATTTCGTTTAACCGACCAGGACCAATAGGGTCCGGGTCAGTTTAGTAGGGCCGGGTCAAGAGACCCGGCCCGAATTATTTTTCATAAAAAAAATCATAAAAAACATAAAAAACATAAAAAACATAAAAAATCATAAATTTTTTTTAGGAATTTCAGAAAATTCATGGAAAATTCAGAAACCTGAAAATTTATGAAATTTTCGTAAAAGAAAAAATTATTAAAAAAATGAAAATATTAAAATATTGAAAATTCCAAAAAAGAAAAGAAAAAGTTTTCAAAAATCCCAAAAATTCCAAGTTTGTTTTAGAGTTCCCTAAGAAGCTCTAAAATAATTCTTGGACAATTTTCTCTTAAAAAGATATCGGAAAATCATCTGGCCCAAGATTGTCTTAAAAGTGAGCAATGCCCTTACGCTTTTTACTTTAGGGTTTTAATTATCCCTGGATACGATTGCCCTTGATAGCACGCTTAGGATGCGATGATTATGGTTTCCCCCTTAGTTTAATTAGGATTTTTATTTATTTATCTCTTAATGTTTGTGTTTATTTTTGCCTGCAATTTATTTAATGCTTTCTTTAATTGTTGATTACTATTTTGATGATTGCGCACCCGCATGATCACCTCACATGTTAGTGGTTAAGTCTAAAATCAATCCAAACTGCCTGGCTAAAATCTTTTTGAAATGAACAAGATTAGGTACCGAAAGGGCACTAATTGGTTAATTAGTGTAATCAAGTCCCCGACCCTAAAATCTCTGGTTGCGTAAAAAGTGAGGCACACTCCCATGCCTCGCTTGGTTTCTAGCCGACCCCAATAAGCTAGTGGCGACTCCTCATTTGAAGATTTTCATGAACACCCAACGTCACGCGGGGTATGGGCTTGGGAGAGCCCATGTTTAATGAAGGTCTTGGACCCGCCATTTGGACAATACCCCTAAACCTATTTATTTCGATATTCCTTTCTCCCATTCGGGACGGAAAAAATAGGTCGCGACAACCATTAGTTAATAAGGGGGTGTTAAATAAGGTAGCTTGGGATTTGAAGTGTCTTTTCTATATATAAAGTCTCTCCGTGACTTTTCATCAAGTCAAATAAGTAAACATATATAGTAAACATATATGGGTACTCTCTCTCTCTCTCTCTCTCTCTCTCTCTCTCTCTCTCTCTCTCTCTCTCGCTTGGTGGCATCTACGATACCCCTAGTATCATTTTTTGGGATCAAGTAGATGTTAGATTTAATAAGAATAAATCTCACCCATCAATTATAAATATTTTTAGTTTTTGTAAGACAACTTTAAAGGTTATGACATAATACACGTGGTTACAGGGAGATTGGCCTCTAGAGGACCATAGAATCCCCCAAAGATTCTGGAAGAAGAACCATAATTTAAACAAGGTAATTATATGGAGTGTAGTCATGACATTTATGGATCATCCATATCTTTTTCCATTTTGCTTGCCTTTTCTTCTTCTCTCTTCTTCTTTTGGGCCATTTTCTCTTGATGCCACTTTGATGCCATTCACACTCATCTGGTTTATTTTACTCCTCTTCCTATTCATCTTCAAATGGTCACTACTTCATTAGTACTCCATTACAGCTCCTTTGTTTTTGAAGTGTCATTGTGAAATGTCCATATGTCAACCAAAGACTTCCTTCAGGTAACCCAACGTTAGCATCGATTAACAACCTGTTGTTTGGTGTCAATCTTAAGATAGATTTCGCATCTAAAATTCCTTCTGCCAGTTTTATCTAGTTTCGGACATTGTAATGTTGCTAACATAGGTTCTACATAGGCATTGCAGTCCGACATTGGCGAAACAATTTCTCTGTATATGTAGGTCCAACAAACATATCAGTTGGGGTCCATATTGAGAGTCACAGATGCTACACAAATCAGCACAAGGGCAAACGTGAACAATGTAAATAGCATGAAAGAGAACCCTTGATAAAGATAGAGGCGCCACAGGATTATAGTGAGAATAACACAGATGAAAATCCTGGATGCGTCCAAAAGTTACCATCGATGAGCATCATGAACAATCTATTAACGGATGGTACCTGAGGAAGGTGCAGAGACACTTTCTATACTAATTGTAGAGGAATGCCCTCAGCTACTTTTTCTTATTCCACAGCATTTATCCAAGCATGAGCATGGGATTTCAACTCAACCTAGTCGATCACACTGGAGTAGCTTTTATGGATTGAAGTTTTGAATGGCCGACCAAATTTATGTGGACAGCTATAGTTTTAAGTTTTTTTCTTTTTTTAAGCTAAGGTCCCAATGTGATCAAGAGAAGTCCAACGACAAGATAGAAAGGTAAATCAGCTCCACTTCTTAGGATTGGATAGTCAGACAAAGGAGATCTATGGTTAGGAACGTTAGGTTTTGTTGGAATTTGTGATCCAACTTCTTGAATAGGATAGCATGTAGAAATATCTGTTGAATAATAGAGTAATCGAGATGTATGCTACAAAAATTCAAGTCTTAGGAGGTAGCTAAAATTTATGGTTCTAGTTTATTTTGAGAGTAATTCCCAAAATAGTCTTAAATTTGATACACTTGTAACAAGCCTAAAACTTTTAATTAAACCAATTCGGTCCTAAACCATTTAAAAATTTACCAATTGAGTCCTAAAACTTTGAATTGTATCATCTAGAATTAAATCTTTCGATAATTCACTAATTTAGTTTTTTGATCAATCTTGGCCGAAAAACACTAATGGGGTGGCCTAGTAAATGTTGGTCATTCTATGTAGCATAATCAACACTGGCGTGAATAATTTTTTACATCTTTTTCATTGATAAAAAGATTCAAAGAAAAGTTTACAAAACCGCAAAAAATTATCAATGTCATTGTTGGTGCCGACTGTGCCATAGGACGGTTGGTCCTAACCAAACCGCCACATTAGTGTTTTCCAACCAAAATGACTAAATTGATAAATTGTCACAAGGTTTTGGAATAAACTAGCAAACCCTCATTATATTTAGGACTAAATTGGTAAATTTAAACGGTTTACAATTGAATTAACAAATTGTCAAAATGTTCATGTCTAAGTTGGTCAAATTGAAATGTTTAGGACCGAATTAGCACAAGTACAATAACTTTAAGACTTTTTAAGTAAATTCTCCCTTAATTTGTCACATCTAGGAATTGGGGTAAATATTCTAAGGCGGTGGATGTGCTCTATAAATGGAGGATTGATCGCAAAGCCGTGTGGGGAGTCATGCTCCACCGTGTGGGGAGCTGAGAATAAAATACATATGCTCCTCCATCACTACTCCATCACGTGTACAACTATTTTGTTAAATTAATCAAACTATCCCTGTCCCACAAAACCTTGAATTTATATACCTTGTCCCTTTCTCATTCCTCTGCCAAATATATCCCACACACATACACACTTGCACATCAAATCACAAACTAACGGTAGTTTCAAAATCACGCTTTCGCAATCGCATTGTATCAGAGATCCAAAGATCAACAGGTTTTCAGAAGCACGTTTTGCATTTTGCTTAAATTTGTTAAGTGGAACTTCAACCTACCTTTTTCATGGTTGCTGTCAAATTCTCCACAAAAACTAAAAGCATAAAAAACTCCTCTTAAAGTACGGTAGAATTTTCAACTAAAAAAAGTACAGTAGAATACCATGTAAAAAGGAGACTGCATCCCAAGATTGAGTTCACGCTGCTCCAGGAGCAACTTAAGAATAATCTTTCAGAAACAGGTCATCTGTTAGGTTTCCATCACATGACACCTCCAGAGAAGTCTTTAGAGGACCTAATTTCTAGGCAGATCTCTATCAAAAGGGAACTTGCTAAAGTATTACAATCCCACGACCAATGAGATTTTTCCAAAGGCGTGGGGCTTCCGGCGATTGATCTAATTGTGGGACTATGCATCGATCTAGAAAAAGTGACATGTGTCGGCCACCAATACCACAATCGATAGCATTCTGGTACAAGAGAATGATGAAGGCAAAGCGGAAGCGGTGTATTACCTTAGCGGGATGCAAAATGATGCCGCAAAGAGATATATCACAATAGAAAAAATTGGTTTATCTCTGTATTTTACATGCAGTAAATTGCGACATTATATGTTGCCAGCTATTGTGCATGTAATATGTAAGACCAATGTTATAAAGTACATGCTGACAAGGTCCATAGTAAAGGGTAGTGTAGCGAAATGGTCATTTGCTTTGTCGGAGCTAGATTTAGTTTATGTACCAATGAAAACAGTAAAAGGGCAAGCAGTGGCTGATTTCATTGCAGAATAGCCATGTGCCCAAGTTGAAGAATATATGAGCAAGAGCTATACACAAGTAGTTCCATGGCTTTTGTACTTCGACGGATCCGCCACGACGGCTGCCTTAGGAATTGGTATCCTGATTGCCTCGCCTCAAGGGCATAAAACAAAGTTACAGTTCAAATTGGACTTTAAATATTCCAACAATCAAGCGAAATACGAGGCCCTCACAGTCATAGGTGTAGAGTCCGTCAAGATCATGGGCGATTTACAGAAAGTCATAAAGCAATTAAGTGGGAAATATCAATATCTGAATGAAAACATTATTGAATATTATCATAAGGCAAAGGAATTATTGGATAAATTCCTTGATTTTGATCTTTTGCATATACCACGGTATCAAATTATGGAAGCCAATGAGTTTGCTCAAACGGCATCCAGCTATTGCATTTCAAAAGAACTTGCACATACCATCGCAATCGAGATGAAAGCATTGCCACCAATGTCTTAGCATATTTCAATTGTAGAAACAGAAAGGAAAAAGAGTGATGACGCGGATTAGAGGATATCGATAATTGAATATCTAAAAAGAATCCCCAATCACAGGGATAAGAAGTTAAGGAAGCAGGATTTAAAATATATCCTCCTTGGCAAAGAGCTTTACTGACCTATTATAGAAGGAAAACGATTGCGATGTTAGGATCAGAGAGAAGCAGCTTTGGCAATGGTTGAGGTTCATGAGGGGATTTGTAGAGCTCATCAACCTGGTTTTAAAATGAAGTGGTTATTGCAACGTCATGGACAATAAGTCAAGATTGCATGGACTACACGAGAGGGTGTAAAGCTTGCCAAGTCCATGGCCCGATTCGACATGTCTCAGCCACCTTGTTGAAGCCATGGCTGTTTAGGGGTTGGGCAATAGACATCATTGGGAAGATATACCCACATTCGACCAAAAAACATACACATATTTGCTCGCTACCAACTACTTCACTAAGTGGGTGGAAGCGGCTTCATATAAAAGCATTACTCAAAAGACAGTTAAGGAGTTCATCGAGGAGACATCATACATCATTTTGGGATTCCCAAAACTATCACAGTTGATCAAGGGGCCGTCCTTACTGAGGCCTAAGAGCTTGATTTTGTAGAGTTGAGGGGCATAAAGATGATCCACTCAACACCATACTATGCGCAGGCTAATTGGCAAGCCGAGGCGTCCAACAATGTCATTATCAATTTGATAGAAAAGCACCTCGACGAGAACCCAAGTGAATAGAACTCTATTTTGGCGACTATATTATGGGCTTATCGCACGTCAAAGAGGTCAACAACGAGAACAAGCCCGTACTTGTTGACATACGGTCGAGAAGCAATGTTACCATTGGAAATCACGGTACAGTCGTTAAGGGTACAGCTCCAAAGTGAGATATTACCAGAAGACTATAATGAAGCAATGTATATGCAGTTAGATGAACTGGACAAGGTGAGATCCACAACGTTGGACCATGCGATTGCCCGAAAGAAAAGAATGGCCAGATCTTACAGCAAGCATGTGAAGGTTAAATACTTCTCTATGGGAGATCTAATTTGGAAAACACTTCTTCCGTTCCATATGAAGACCGAAGAGTTTGATAAATGGTCCCCTACGTGGGAAGGACCGTATTAAGTGTTGAAATTTGACGCGGATATTGATCGAGCGAATCGGATAAAATTTGTCGGAAGAAAGGAAAGGAAATCGGACACTGGATTTACATGGTTCGGTCCGAATATCGGAACCTACATCCACGGGGAGAGCAGCACGGAATTCCACTATAGAACCAAGCGATACAATGGAGATTACAACCACTCGAGTACTCAAACACTCACTCAGTGTTTCCCAACCCCCAATTACACCTAATAATTCACATAGTGTTTAGCCCCTCACAATTCCCAGTGAAATTCTCACTCAAGGAATTAAACAAATTCTACTAACAAGAATTTAACTGGCTAAGGTGTAATTACAACGAGAAATTCCCCTTCTGCCGAGAGCTCCCACGCGTTACTCGCGCTCTTCTTTCTCTCACTTTCTGGAGCTCTCTCGATGCTCAGAGGCACTCCTCGGTGCGCAAAGGCACGCCTTCTCCTTCGCTCCTCTGCCTTTTATGAAGACAAATGGCGCCCATCTTCACGCGTCTTCATGCAATTAATGATGTTGGGTGTGCATGGCCATCATCCACCGAAGGAACAAATCTTCTGTCTTCCCTCTTTTCTTTATTCAATAGAAAAAGACAAACAAAGCCCACAAAATATGACAAAGTAGGAGAAGGCATTCGGCGCCTACAAAATAGGCTTCTGAAGCCACTCATCAATTTCCATTTTTTTATTGCATGCATGTGCATGTGTCACGGGCCAATCGATCTAGCGTTCCCTTCGCACCCGTGCGGCCTTAGGATTTCTCCCAAGCAGCCTTTCCACTCAACTCACAAGAATTTTAGAGAGAGAAACTCTAGAGAGAGAAGCTCTGGTTTTCTATTGCTTGTGAAGAATGAGATGATACAATGAGGGGGAGGAGACCCCTATTTATACAAGTACAGGCAAACCGTATCCGTAGATCTCTCCTCGATCTAACGGTGGAGATTACATCTCCCTAACTACCACCTACCCGCATTAATTACATAGGTGTATCCCCCAACTACCACCTATCCTCATTAAACACATCAGTGTACAATTACCGTATCGCCCGCCCCTAGGAATAATCTAGAATACTCAAGAAAACCCTAGAACACGGTGAGGACTGTTGAGGGTCGCTTGTGCCAAGGCTCGGTCACGGCATCGATCAAGAACCTCTTGGATTGTGCATATCTTCGAGCCGTGACATTCTCCCCCACCTAATCGGGCGACGTCCTCGTCGCGTCTTCGGCGTGGTATGCTTCCATTTGCTTCTTGAATTGCCAAAGACTGTCCGCGGGTTCCCAACTCGCTTCACTCTCCGGAAGACCCTTCCATCGAACCATGTATTCCCGCTTCGGCGCACAATATCTCTTCCGTATGACTCGGTCGGCTATGATGTGGTCGACCTCTCGATCATAAGAGGTTTTTGCTCCCAACGGTGCCCGTTGCGACTCTCCTCGGTTCGGATCTTCCTCATCTACATGGAAAGGTTTAAGCATACTTACGTGGAAAACCGGATGTACCTTTAACTTCGGCGGCAACTCCAGCTTGTATGCAACCTTCCCGACCCGTTGAAGTACACGGAACGGCCCCTCGTAGCGTCGGATCAACCCCTTGTGCACGTCTTTGTATCGAAGGACCACGTGTAATTTGGCTAACACTTGGTCCCCTACTTGGTATTCTACGTGCCGACGCTTTTGATCCGCCCACTTCTTCATGCGTTTCGACGCCTTGTGTAGGCACGCCCTTGCCAAGTCCGCTTGTTCTTGCCAATCCTTTGCGAACTTGAAGGCTGGAGGGCTACTCCCCTTGTAACCCGACGCAACCGCACTTGGGGTTTGCGGTTGTTGCCCGTCACCATCTCGAACGGACTCGGCCGGTTGACTCGCTCCGTTGCAAGTTGTAGGAGAACTGGGCCACGTCGATCAGCTTGGCCCAGTTCACTTGTGTTGTGCTCACATAATGCCGAAGATAGATCTCCAAGAGTGCATTGGTCCGTTCCGTCTAACCGTCGGTTTGTGGATGCAGACTCGTGGAGAAGTTCAACTCCGACCCCAACAGTTTGAAGAGCTCCGTCCAGAACCGCCCCGTGAATCGGGGATCACGATCGCATTTACGATCGTTTGTGGTACTCCCGGTACTTGACCACGTGCTTCAAGAAGAGCTTGGTCGCTTCCTCGGCCGGGCGTCCTTCGTTGCAGGTACAAATGTCGCGTACTTGGAGAACCGGTCGACCACCACCATCAGTGTCCGACACCCTTCGGACTTTGGTAGGTTGACGATGAAGTCCATGGAGACACTCTCCCATGGACGAGTTGGGATAGGAAGTGGCTCCAAGAGCCCCGGCGACGATCGTTGCTCTAGCTTGTCTTGTTGGCATACTGACAAGTCTTCACGTACGCCTCGATGTCGTCACGCATTTGAGGCCAATAGTACTTGTTCCTCGACGAGCGCCAATGTACGGTGGATCCCTGGATGACCCGCCCACTTTGAATCGTGGCACTCTCGCAGCACTTCCTTCCTCAACTTCCCGTGAAGCGGCACGTATAGTCGTCGCCCTTTGGTATAAAGGAGCTCGTCTTCACACCAGAATTGCCGAGTCTTGCCCTCTTTTGCGTATCGCAGGAGCCCCTGAGCTCGTTGATCGTGCTTGAGCCCCTCCTTGATGCGGTCGATCCATGGGCAACTCGGCCGACTCACAATGTTGGCCAGCTCCGCTTTTCGACTTAGTGCATCCGCCACGGAATTGGACTTCCCGGGCTTGTACTCCAGTACGTAGTCGAATTCCGCCAGGAAGTCTTGCCATCGAGCTTGCTTCGAACTCAGCTTCTTTTGCGTTTGGAAGTAGCTCGTGGCCACGTTGTCCGTCTTCACTACAAACTTGGCTCCCGGGGAGATAGTGCCTCCATGTCCGAAGGCAATGGACCACCGCGGTCATCTCCTTTTCTTGAACGGTATACCGACGCTCGGTATCGTTCAATTTCCGCGACTCGAACGCAACCGGGTGGCCATCCTGCATAAGAACACCACCAATAGCAAAGTCGGAAGCATCGGACTCTACCTCGTAAGGTTTAGTGTGATCGGGCAATGCCGGCACCGGCCCCTCGGTCATGGCTTGCTTCGGCCCGATCAAACGCGTCTTGGCATCGGGTGGTCCACTCCCACGGCTTGTCTTTCTTCAGCATGTCCGTAAGTGGCACTTTGTGATGCTCGAGTAGTTCCGAATGAAGCGCGATAGTAGTTGGTGAGGCCAAGGAATGACCTCAATTCCGTCACCTTGGTCGGCGGCTCCCATTCGACCACCGCTCGGATCTTTGCTCCGTCCATCCGAACTCGACCGCAACCGACAATGTGTCCCAAGAAGGGAACTTCCTTTTGGGCAAAGGCACACTTCTCGCGCTTCACGTATAACTCATTCTCGCGCAAAACTTGGAAGACTTCCCTCAGGTGCTCGATATGTTCTTCCAACGTCCGGCTATATATGACAATATCATCTAGATAAACTACTACGAACCGATCAAGGAACGGATGGAGTACCTTATTCATCATGGTGCAGAAAGTGGCCGGAGCGTTGGTGAGACCGAAGGGCATGACGAGGAACTCATATGACCCGTATCGCGTCACACATGCGGTCTTCGGCTCGTCCCCCTCAACGATCCGAACTTGATAGTAACCCGATCGGAGATCCAACTTGGTGAACCATCGTGCTCCTCCAAGTTGATCGAATAGATCCGCGATGAGAGGAATCGGGTACTTGTTCTTCACGGTGAGTTTGTTTAGTGCCCGGTAGTCGATGCACATCCGGAGTGACCCATCGTGCTTCTTTTGGAATAGGACCGGCGCACCGAACGGAGATTTGGACGGCCGAATGTACCCCGCATCGAGCAGCTCTTTCAGTTGTCTCCTCAACTCTTCCAATTCCGGGGTGCCATGCGATATGGTGCCATGGCGGGTGGTCGAGCGTCGAGCACTAACTCGATCCGATGATCCACCTCCCTTCGAGGTGGGAGTTTCTTGGGTAGTTCGGACGGCATCACGTCGTTGAATGTGTCGAGGATTCGAGTCACCTCGATGGGCACATCCTCCATTTCATCCCCCTTTTCCTCAACCTTTAACGTCGCCATGAGGGTCACCTCTCCCTTCCGAACTCCTCTCGAGAGTTGCATGGCCGACAACATCTTTCGATCGCGACCCGATGCGCGATGAATTGGAATCATGCATTGACACCGTTTATCCGGGACACAAATGCAATCCGCAAACGGCAAGACTCCAGCATTGATCCTATCGAAGAATCCTAGACCTAGCACAAAGTCATAATCGTCTAGGGGAATTACCTCGATATCTTCCTTGCTTGACCAAGGACCGAGATGGAGTTCTACGTCCTTAGCCACGCCGATAGTCGGGACCTCCTTGGAGTTCACCGTCTTGAGCCAACCCGCTCCTTTCTCGACCCGAAGACCCAACTTCTTCGCGGCCTCTTGGGATATGAAGAGGTCGGATGCCCCAGTATCCACGAGTGCACTCATCGTGGAATCTCCGATCTTCACATCCACGAACATCATTCCCTTAGACTCTTTTGCTTTCTTCGTCTTGAGGGAACTAAGGATTCGCAACGAACCCAGTCGCGACTCCTCCATAGGCTCGTCCTCCTTGCAAAGGGCCGCCAACTTGGCCTTGTTCGGGCAATCTCGTGCCATGTGAGGACCATCACGAAAAAGCATTTATAGACTCGTACCTTCCTTTGTCCCCCGCCGCTCGACTCCGCCGGAGTCCTATGAGGGCCGACCGGTGGTTTGCCTCCATACGGGCGATTGAATCTTCCTCGATCTCCCCCACCATAGGCTTTGTCCTTCGGACGAGAGTCCGGCTTGGATATCGAAGGTGCTTTGTATTCCACAAGCGATTCGGCCACAGTTATGGCCGTTGTGAGGTCTCCCACGTTGCACCGCTTGAGCTCTTGCTTGGTCCATGGCTTTAGACCGCTCATGAATTGGTAGTACGCTTCATTATCACTCATCGAAGGGATTTGGAGTAGAAGCTCCGAAAACCGTTTGATGTAGTCGCGCACCGCTCCCCTTTGCTCGAGTCGTTTCAGCTCATCCCAAGCATCCTCCTCCGCGTACGAAGGATAATACATCCGTCGGAATTCCTCAACGAATCCATCCCAGGTCGTAATAGGATCACCACTCCTATTATCCGACCGACGACGCCACCACAACAATGCATTATCAACTAAATACATAGACGCGGTGTTTACCCGAGTAACGTCATCGTTGATTCCCATGGCCGGAAGTAGCGTTCCATGTACCATAGGAAGTTGTCCACATCCTTGGCCACCCGCGAGCCCCCGAACTTGTCCGGCTTGGGTGCGTCCGTTCGTGGACCGGCATGCACCGTGACCACCCCGTTCACGCGTCTTCCGATTCGGCGAGCTTCCCTTAAGCTCCGCTATTTCCGCACGCATGGCCGCCATCGGGGCTTCCAAGGTTTCCTCCCGTTGATCCAGTTCTTGCCTCGGGGTCCCCAAGCAACTCGCCTCGAAGCTCTCCCATACCGGTCTTGAGCTCTTGCACCTCGGCCTCAAGCTCCTCCTTTCCGGCTTCCACTCCTTCGACGGTCTGGGTCAGGTCATCGACCGATCCTTGGATCTCGGTAGCGAACAGTTCTACCTTCGTTATCCGACAATCCATATCCCCTACAGCATCCCTCGAACTAAAATCAGCACGGTTCTTCTTTCCATTGTTGCCTTTCTCGACAGCTCTTCCACGATCCTCGCGATCCGCCTCCAGCGCGATCAACACCTCAGGACGGGAATCGGCCATTGCGCCTTGGAACGAACTTCGCTCTGATACCACTTGTCACGGGCCGATCGATCTAGCGTTCCCTTCGCACCCGTGCGGCCTTAGGATTTCTCCCAAGCAGCCTTTCCACTCAACTCACAAGAATTTTAGAGAGAGAAACTCTAGAGAGAGAAGCTCTGGTTTTCTATTGCTTGTGAAGAATGAGATGATACAATGAGGGGGAGGAGACCCCTATTTATACAAGTACAGGCAAACCGTATCCGTAGATCTCTCCTCGATCTAACGGTGGAGATTATATCTCCCTAACTACCACCTACCCGCATTAATTACATAGGTGTATCCCCCAACTACCACCTATCCTCATTAAACACATCGGTGTACAATTACCGTATCGCCCGCCCCTAGGAATAATCTAGAATACTCAAGAAAACCCTAGAACACGGTGAGGACTGTTGAGGGTCGCTTGTGCCAAGGCTCGGTCACGGCATCGATCAAGAACCTCTTGGATTGTGCATATCTTCGAGCCGTGACACATGCATTTATGAAGTGAAGAAGAATGGGACGTCCATGGAGTTGCTTTCCTCTTCTTTGACTTTTTCTCTCTTCATTAAAGATGACCACACTTCTTTCTCTCTTCTGATGGTTCACATGAGAAGAAATCCCCATGCATTAAATGAAAGCCTTTTCCCTCACGCTTCATTCTTCCTGCAGCACGCTTCCTTGTAGCCGCATTCATCATCATATAGGCATGCAGAGGGCAACAAGATCACGTACTCCGCACGTGATCGAGTTCACATATTCTCGTCAGTTTGATTTTATTCATGGGGCTCAAACTCGAGACATAATTTTAACAATCTCCACCTTGGCTCGACGTTTGAGCCAAATCACCATCGCTTCCGTGGAAATCTCGCTACTACTCTCCCACAGCCCCAATGGGCTCAACCGCCACATAATGCTTCCAAGTTCAAGCCACGCTTGAACTTCGCCATAACTGTGGACCTCATCAAGACACCAACTCCACTTGCATAATTAACTGCTCCACAAGGATTTTTTGACATAACCTCCTGTATTACAGATAAAGCAAATCCATCATTGCAAACATATCTGACCGAAGGTTGAACACACACCTTGTCAATTTTAACAGCAACAGCAACCGTTGGCTCTACTGGCTCCACCTCGCTACAAGCATTATCCATGTCGATTATTCCGCTAGTACCTGCTACCTCAGGAGTTTCTGGTTGCAACTCCACCTTGAGCTGAACACCGTCCAAATCCGTATTAATACTGCCACAAACACTCCTAACTAGAAGTACTGGAGACTTGTCAAAGGTAACTTCCCTACTGTCAACAGGTGAATCTATATCCGGGCACCACAACTGATCGCCCCCCTCACCTTGTGCATAGCCATGGAATATGCACCTTTCTCTCTCATCGAGCTTACCATCACTCACTCGAAAATAACATAGGCAACCAAACATTCTAAACATAGAATAACCAGCAACGTTACCTGACCACACTTCTTCGGGAGTCTGATATTCAACAGCAATCGATGGGGATCTATTCACCAGGTAGCTTACCGTACTAAGTACATCAACCAGGATTCTCCTAGCAACACCAGCACTAGAGATAATTTTCCGGGCCGTCTCTAGTAATGTTCTGCTCATCAATTCTGCAAATTGTTGTGGTTTACTGGCACTAATGCGGTGTTTCACTATGCCCTCCTTCATGTAGAATTTATTTACCAGCTCCGTGCAGAACTCCATGCTCTTGTCAGTCCGCACATGCTTGATGGACCTACCAGTCTCCGTCTCGATCAAAGCTCTCAACCGCGTGTTCCTGACACCATCATCAAATTTGTGCATCGGCACAACCACCCAGGTCTTCCTCGAGCAGTCGTTAGACTCTCGAACAGATGCATCCGACGTCTCTGGGGCGAAACCTGTCACTGTCTTACCTTTAAGTTTATACAGGCCACCGTGCTTGATTCCTCTCATTATCACCAAGGCACCTCGAACAACCTTCAGAACTCCACCTTCTGAAGAAAACCTGCAACCAGCTGAATCTAGAGCACCCAAGGAAATTAAGTTATTTTTCAATTCTAGAACATGTCTTACTCCGGTCAATGTCCTCACGATATTATCATGCAACCGACACCCACAACATCGCACTCAGTGTTGTTCTCCAACTGGACTTTACCACTACCCGTGCACTGATAAGCAGTAAACCAGTTCCTATTTGGTGTAGCGTGAAATGAACAACCGGAATCCATTATCCATCCGTCAAATGACAAATCCTCAGTGACAGACAAGACACAATCAACACCATCAGAATTATTTTCAGCTACAGCGGCAACATCATCTGTAGACTCAACTCTAATTCCCTTACCCTTTTCATTTTTCAGCTTAAAACAGTCTCTTTTACGATGCCCACTCCTACCACAATTCCAACAGACAACTCCACCAGTCCTAGACTGACTACGTCTGTTCATGTTTATACTATTCCTGTTAATACGTGTACTAGTTCTTCCTCTACTTTCACCTACTAAAGCAGCAGGCACAGGTTCACCGGATTCTCTCCTACGAATGTCTTCACTTAGAATCAAATCCCGAACCTCATCAAATGTCAAGCTTCTTGACCCAGATGAATTACTAACAGCAGTAACAGTAGTATTCCAACTATCAGGTAGTAAGGATAATAAAATCAATGCACGTACCTCATCTTCAAAAGTAATCTCAACTGAACCCAATTGGTTAACAACCTCATTGAATTCGTTAACATGCTCAGCAACCGACTTACCTTCGTCCATCTTTAAATGAAACAGACGTCGCATCAAATAGACCTTGTTGATCGCAGAGGGTTTCTCGTACATATTTGACAGGGCTTTCATCAGTCCCGCAGTGGTCTTTTCCTTCACGATGTTAAACGCGACGTTCCGAGACAACGTCAACCGAATAACACCCATCGCTTGTCTATCCAGCAATTCCCACTCAGCATCTTTCATCGAGTCTGGCTTCTCTCCATATAAAGGTAAGTGCAGATTTCTTTGGTACAAATAATCTTCAATCTGCATCTTCCAGAAGGCAAAATCCTTCGCATCAAACCGGTCGATTCTCACCTTTCCTTCTTCCATTGCAACCGATTTGCCAACCTTAGCTCTGATACCACTTGTTGAAATTTGACGCGGATATTGATCGAGCGAATCGGATAAAATTTGTCGGAAGAAAGGAAAGGAAATCGGACACTGGATTTACGTGGTTCGGTCGGAATATCGGAACCTACGTCCACGGGGAGAGCAGCACGGAATTCCACTATAGAACCAAGCGATACAATGGAGATTACATCCACTCGAGTACTCAAATACTCACTCAGTGTTTTCCAGCCTCCAATTACACCTAATAATTCACACAGTGTTTAGCCCCTCACAATTCCCAGTGAAATTCTCACTCAAGGAATTAAACAAATTCTACTAACAAAAATTTAACTGGCTAAAATACTCAGGTGTAATTACAACGAGAAATTCTCCCTTCTACCGAGAGCTCCCACGCGTTACTCGCGCTCTTCTTTCTCTCACTTTCTGGAGCTCTCTCGATGCTCAGAGGCACTCCTCGGTGCGCAAAGGCACGCCTTCTCCTTCGCTCCTCTGCCTTTTATGAAGACAAATGGCGCCCATCTTCACGCGTCTTAATGCAATTAATGATGTTGGGTGTGCATGGCCATCATCCACCGAAGGAACAAATCTTCTGTCTTCCCTCTTTTCTTTATTCAATAGAAAAAGACAAACAAAGCCCACAAAATATGACAAAGTAGGAGAAGGCATTCGGCGCCTACAAAATAGGCTTCTGAAGCCACTCATCAATTTCCATTTTTTTATTGCATGCATGTGCATGCATTTATGAAGTGAAGAAGAATGGGACGTCCATGGAGTTGCTTTCCTCTTCTTTGACTTTTTCTCTCTTCGTTAAAGATGACCACACTTCTTTCTCTCTTCTGATGGTTCACATGAGAAGAAATCCCCGTGCATTAAATGAAAACCTTTTCCCTCACGCTTCATTCTTCCTGCAGCACGCTTCCTTGTAGCCGCATTCATCATCAGATAGGCATGCAGAGGGCAACAAGATCACGTACAATTAATTATTGATCCGCACGTGATCGAGTTCATATATTCTCGTCGGTTTGATTTTATTCATGGGGCTCAAACTCGAGACAGTCGATCAACGGGAAGTATTTAAAACCATTGTACCCAACGATGTGGGAAATGAGAGTGGCAAGAAGAAATCGGAACGCAAATCGATTAGTATTCACAAAAAGGGGCGCACCAAGACACCTACATGAGCCAGCCAGAAAAGAGAAAGACTTAGAGAAATAGTAAAACAGAAGCCTGACAGGGCAAACAAAGTCCTACACACACCATCGACATCACAACAACACGGGATCACACGACATTGGGGCCTAGCGAAAGCAACAACAGAGGAGATCAAGGGTTCGCGATCGGGATGAGTGTAAGCTATCGCCAGATGGCCATTAAAAAGTCCTTCAGGTGTCCATATGGGCATTGGCCTATTCACTCTGAGCGATGGAGGCATGCATGTCATAGGCCTTTTCGAACAACTCGTCACCCTCCGCTTCCAAGGCTTGAAGCTTCACCTCATCCACATAAAGGCGGCCTTTCACTTCGAAAAGAAACTCTCCAAGTGACGAGAGAGCCAACCCTATGTCGAAAAGTCGCGTGGTCAAGCCCGAATATGCTCAGTATCAAGGCGAGATCTCCTAACAGCGATGCGCCCTTCCTCCCGAGCGAGCTTGAGCCCTAAGCAAGTCAGCTCACCACTGATTCCGGATATATTCTTCTCTACCATGTCAACGAGCTTCCGATACCAATTTACGGTGTGAGCAATAAGGTCGGCACGATTGCCGAGGGATAGAACCCGCTCTCTCAGGGCAACTTCCGCCTTGATCTTTTCCAGATTGAGTTTGTATGCATCCAGGACATCCGAAAAAGGAGCGATAAGGTCTAGTATTGGCAGTGAAGCTCCGAGCCATCTACTATCCATCTCCGGAAGGAGCTCCCTTATGGTCACGGCCTTCTCTTCATGCTTGGCGATCGCAGCGAAATCACTAGAAAGCAACTCATGGAGTTGTTTCCACCTTTCTTTAGCTTCCACGGAAAAGATGTGGACAAGTTTGTGGAGGTGCTGCCATAATCGAAACGAATGAGTGCAAACAAGGAGTATATGTGCGGGTATTGGAATGAAAAGTTGGGGAATAGAAGTACCTTTTTATAGCCAAATCGTGTGACGGTTGAAAAAATCGTGGATGACAAGGGGAATGCACAATCCAGTAGAGCGGGAAACCGAAGCGCCACTCGTCAATGCATGATAGAAAGAAGTTAGTAGGGCTTCGGAAACTGCTTGGGAAGTGGAAAGGTCAGAAGAGTAGAAACCGCTCATGAGGTCACTGCTGCTTCGGAGTACGCGAGGATTGGTGAAAGCTCGCCAGCCATCTCGATAAGATGAGCACAATCTTGGGAAATTCAACTAGTTAACGCCATTGATTGGCTCATGATTGATGACATGATATGGTAAGATTAACTTGGCTGATACATGCAAAAATTGTAATCATTAAAATATCATATGGAAGATATCAAGATGGCCACGACGGATGGAGTAGCTGGGATATGTGATTCAATCAATACAAGAAGCACAATTAATGGAAGGCAGTAGGACTATAGTCTAGGTGAAGATCCTTGCTAAATTTATATGGATTGGATGTATTTGGAAGATGTAACGTGGTGCCGAACAACTTCAGATGAGGTGAATTTGATTGAAGAAACATAAGACATACATTCATTCCATAATTCAAGGGATGTTTTACAAAATTCAGCGTATAGAAATAAGGAAAGTAGTTAAAAGTTAAACTATTGCCTTATAGCAAGTACAAGAGTTTGAAGACGCAGATCTAAGTTCCCATTTTCAGCATGATATCATGACTTTCGAAAAGCTTGGATGTGGATGGTAGAACTCAATCTTTCACAATCTTGTGTAAGGGCCAGGAGAGAATCTTGAATCAAATGGATGCGTCGAACAATAAGTTCAACAGATGCATCATTGAGCTCAAGACAGTGCGTAATGTCATCAAATGATGGGCAATTCGGATTGACCTGTCGAAGGAGAGTGGAATTCTCTCTTTAGTTAGCTTCGAGTTGCTCCATCTAGAGGGATAACTCTTCTTCGGTATCTGTCTTCGCCAGTCCTTTCCATCGATATTCGGTTTTGAGTGTTTCAGTAGACGCAAGCTTCACAAAATTATCTTGATAGATGTCGAGAATTAAGGTGATAGAAATAGGGAAACCTCTATATGCGTGCTAGAAGGCAAAATAAGGAATTGAACTCACTACAAGGTCAAGATTCAATAGCTGGATTCGAAACGATGTGGGGATATCCAATGGGTAAGATATTAGAAAGAGATTCGGCATCTGAACCCGGGAGCATTCCTGAAGAGGCAATCAACAAGCATTATGTCAGAATAGATAAGAGTGAAGTAAGATAAGAAATAAGAGTGGAAATGCTCACGAGAGGTAGATGGTTGATCTTCACCGAGTGCTGCACAAGGACCGTGAAGTCGCATAGGAGAGGGCGTACGCACCCTTAGAAGAATGGCATCAACATCAATATCAAACAAAGTCCCATGATATAAATCCTGCCAGTCTTCAAAAGAAGATGAGCTCTTTGCGATTAATTTGGAAGTCGATATAGCCGGAGCGAGAAGCCATTCTGTCCCTAACAGCTTCTTAACATTGGAAGGCCTCGTGGGGATACCGACGCTTTGGTGGGGCGGAAGGAAAATCAGTAGAGAACACACATGGCATCGTAATCTCCTGAACCGCCCCGAACTATCAAGCACCCCTCAAAGCTAGAAAAGAACTTCCCAAGATCGGAGAAATATAAAGGTAAATCCGCTAAAGTTAGGTCATGCCTCCACAGATCCTCGTCTTCTGGATACCGTTTCAAGTCACGATCCGGGAAGTAATGAGAAACAGGATATAGACCCGACGCGGGAACAGGGGGGAATGATACGGAAGTAATATCAACGGTAAGGAAGTACCGAAGGTAGACATAGAAAGGAGAAAGAGGAGATGAGCACTGGCGTTGCGGTTTGCAAAAGACACGTATACCGAAGCTTTAGGGACTAGAAGAACAAGGAGAAAACTCATGCCACCGTTGAGGAATTTCAGGGAAGGAATTGAAGAGGCACGAGAAATACAATTTAACCCAAGCTTGTAAAGGCCACAGGAGCCCGAAAAAGGGCGCAAGGTGTTCAGATGTCAGTGATTGACCTGTATAGGGCGCCAGGAAGGATGGTCTTACCAAGGGGTTGGCTGTCGTCATCGGCTAAGGTATGAGCCAGTGCGCCGAACTCTTTGGATATGAGATGAGAAGGACTGCAAAAGATGTACTAAGAGAGCCAATATAAAAGGAATGCTGCGTATTCCTCCCTAAATGCTGCGTATTCCTCCCTAGTTACATCTCCTATGCTACGGATGTAGCGCCTAATAAAATTGCTAGAGTAAAGGTCTAGTGATCGAAGGTCACTAAATAGTGAATCTTCACAGTAGAACAATGTGATGGAACCCTCATCGTACGGTGCTAGCTAGTTAGGGCGTGCACATCAAGTAAAGTGTTGGACATTGGACCAACCAGCAAGAAAAAGCAGTTGACAAGGGGAGACCAAAAGACACAAAGGCTAACTAGTAGATCATAATCAATATAAAGAGGGATGCAACAAAATTCCAGCGCCCGATGAACTTAGAGTCTCTTCCATAGCAGTTTCATAATTGGTTTAAGGCAATAATACCATGCGAAGAAAGTATGGTCGAAAGATGGAAGATAAGCGAACCGTCCGTAGGTAGAGGGCCATCGCCAATCATGCAAATGCCCTTATGGAATAGGAAGGCGCTCTTGGAAGTGCCGCGGGAAATACTTGTCAAAGTACGAAGGTGGAAGAAGAGTTTTAAAGAAGGGACCCACTCTGAGTTCAACAGGCAAAGAGTGTTTGTCAACAGAATCGAGCTCCTAATTGACCGGTTGAGGGAAAGTTGATTCTATTTTGCCAAATGGAGGCGAAAAGCCTACCAACGAAAGCATCTGGATGATACACCCTTTTGCTGATTGCTCTAGTGCGAGGAGCCATGGGGTGAGAAAACCATGAGGAAGACGAGGCATTGAAAATATTGAACAAGAAAAAGTGGAATGAAGGAAGAGAGCAGGCCTAGCGAAGGCACATAAGGAGTGTACATAAAGGTGAAACTACCAGAAGGAAGTTGAAAAGACGTGAGAAGAGAGATTTAAAAGAATGTAGAGAAGTGTGACGGTTGGACAGCCTCGTTAAATGCAGAGATAAAAGTGGCATTCCTTTATAGCAGGCGTAATCGAGGGAAAAGAAATTTTCAAAGTGTTACTGATGTTGCATGATTACACGTCACGTGGGGCAAAATAGAAAAGACCCGAAGTCAAGCAATGACCAAACCATAAGCATACGATGAAGAAAAATCCTTCTCCATTGTGAAATGAAAAAACGACAAAGTCCCTGTACAGGGCTAAGTTGTCTACCATGAGTTACGGTTTGATTATGTTCTAACAGTCTAGCTCCCTTATAATACGTTCAGACTCTCGGAAACGCTCTTTGGCGTTCGAAGTTTCAGCACCAAGAAGAAGCCAAGTCTAGGTGATGTCAAGTTGATAGGATAAGAGCTAGCAACTCGCTTCGACAAGTTGGGCTTCAAGATCGACGATATTCTTCTTTAGCTGGACTTCAGCTCTCCGTTCCCAGGCAACTAGTGATTGAAGGCGATCATTGTTTTTCTTGATGGCATCAAGGCCTGAAAGGAAAAGCAGGAGATAACTTTTGCACCTTGCGCAGAAGACATGACGCCTACTCTCTGAGATCCGCATAAACTCTCAAAATTTCTCCTCGGCAAAATTTTTTGAAAGTTCTTCTAGGCCAAATTCGAAGGGCATGATGGTGGGAGTTGGCGTAATCTCACGGAGAGCTTGTTGCATAGTCTCAATCGCATCAAGAAGGGGGAAAGAGACCTTGGCTGGGTCGAGCTCGGATGTTAACCCAATAGTGGAATTCGGAACACGGCAACGAACCTAATATATGATGTGGTAAATAAGGCAACAAACCGAAGTGGTAAGGAAGAATGAAGACACTTACTCTAGTTGCTGGGGTGTCATTCGATTCACTGAGAGGAGCAATACCAATCAAAGGAGAGATAGAGGTAGTCATGGTAACAGCTGGCGTAGAAATAGCCTCCAGGTCGCAGGAGCCGTTGATGAAAAAGAGAAATCCTCGGCCAGAGATGGAGTAGAATCCCATTCAATGCCAACACGAGAAATAGACAGAACCGATAATCCATGAGAGGAAGCTGAAGCAGGCATCGGTAAAGTCAACATTGGGAGAGGATCACCCATTCTCCTAGAAGGAGAAGATGTCAAATCGACGTTGATAGGACAATCCATTTTGGGATCTTCTTCCTCGCCTGGTGGTGAAATCCGGACCGATGCTCGTTCCGTGTAGGAGAAACTGTGTTCAGTAGAGTCATGAGGAGGAGTTACTATCAATTGAGGAACAATCAATGCTGAAGAAGACCCATCCACTGCTTTACATGGTGGAGAAACAGATTCCGAAGTAGGAGTCAGGGGTCTGTTTGGTAACACTCTCAGAAACAACTAAGGGCATGCATGGTAACTTGACAAACAGTAATAATTTCTGTTCTTTTGTTTTTGGGAGTAGATTTGGAATAGAAATCTGTTTGTTAAAATTTTTGTTCCTCGAAACAGATTTGGAACAGAATCAAGAATAAAAAAAAAGTAATTTCTTGTTCCCGGGAACAACTTCAAGAATCAATTTTTTTCTTTCTTTCTTTTTTCTTCTCTTTCTCTTTTCATTTCTTCTTCTTCCCTCATCTACTGCCGCCCATCGCCAATGTCGCCGACACCGGCCACTGCCGACGAGTGGCTGGGCAAGGTTCGGCAAGCTCGTCGGAGGCTCGCCCGGCCACGAGAGGCGGGCGAGGCTCGAGGCTCGCCTAGCCACCGGCGAGGCCAAGCTCGCCCGGCCCACCGCTAGGCTCGACCTGTCGCCCACCCCAAGCCAACGCCGCCTTGGCGGTGGGCCGGTGAGGCCAAACCTTGCTGGTGGCTGGGCGAGCTCGGCCTCGCCGTGGCCGTGGGCGGGCGGCCTCGCCTCACCGTCGCCGGCTCTCGGCGAGGTCGCCTCGCTGTCGCCGGCTCTCGGCAAGGGTGTCGACCCTCGTCTGGCCAGTCGCCGGCCGCCGGCGATATATTAAGTAAAAAAAATTGAAAATGGAAAGGAAAAAAAAAGAAAATTGTATTTAAATCATTAAAAAATTAAAATAAATCATTTTAGACTAGAAATTTTCATATTTTACCAAACGCATTTCTGTTTCGGGAATAAAAATTTTGGACAGTTACCAAACACCTTTAAATGCTCAGAAATTGTTCCCGGGAGCAGAATAAAAAAGAATCACTTCCGAGCAAAAATTGTTCCCGTGCATATTATGGTTATCATGCGCACCCTAATTCTGTTCATGAGAACATATTTGAAACAAAAATCCATTTGGTAAATTTTTTGTTGCCGAGAACAAATTTGTTTCGGAAAATAGATTTGGAGTGAAATCAAGAATAAAAAAAAAGTTGATTCTTGCTCTCAAAAACAATTTTGATAATCAATTTTAATCTCTCTTTTTTCTCTCATATTTTTTCCCTTCCCTTTCTTCTTCCTCCTCCCAATCCCCTGCCACCCGATCATCGCCCCATCACTGCCCCTAGGCCACCAAGCGGCCAAGCGAGGTCTAACAAGCTCACCGAAGCCCCCGTCAGGCTAGGGCGAAGTCCAGCAAGCTCGCCTAACAACTAGCGAGGCGGCGCCCAGCCCAGCGAGGCTTAGCCTTGCCAAGATCTACGAGGCCACGTGGGGAGGCGAGCCTCGCCTGACCACTGGCGAGGCTCGACCTCGCCGATCTATGTGAGGCCGAGCCTCGCTGGTGGCCAAGCGAGTCTCCAGTGAGGTTGCCAAACCTTGCTTGGCCACTAAAGAGGAACAAGTAGAGAAAAGAGCAAAAAAAAAAGAAAAAAAAGAGAAATATAAGAAAATTATAACAAAAAGTACTAAAAAATTAAAAGAATCAAAAAATTGAAAACTTTTATCAAACGTATTTCTATTCTAGAAATAAAAATTTTAAACAATTTATCAAACACCTTAAATACTCAGAAATTTTTCTCAAAAAGCAGAATAAATAAAAATCATTTTTGATCAAAAATTGTTCTCAGGAGTAAAATTGTTGCCAAATGCACTCTAAGAGAGTTGATAGCTATGATCGAAGCAAATACATCGATGGTGTCAAGAGCAAAAGACATCGGGACTCTAAAAGAACAATTTTCAGCCCTTAGTGGTAGCATGCTAGCAATGTAAGGAACAAGAGAACTAGGGATTAAAGCTGCATATGATAATCATTATGTTTCTATTTCTGGAATAGATTTCTATTTCAAACCTGTTTCTAAAATAGAAATCCATTTGATAAAAAAAATTACTTTTTTATTTCTGGAACAAATTTTTATTCCAAAAATAGGTTTGAAATAGAAATCAGAAACAAAAATTTTTTACTTTTCTATTTCTTGAATAAAAATAAGAAATTATTTTTCTCTTTCTTACTTCTCATCCGAAGAAGTTTTTTGCCGTCTGCCGCTCACCACCACCACCACCACCCTCGCCCACCACCAGCCACCGCCACCGCCACCGACTGTTGCCGCAGGCGGTCTCTGCCCCTCCCATTATCGCCACCACTTAGGAAAGTGAATTTTTTTTTTATTATCAAACGAATTTCTATTCTAAGAATAGAATTTTTTTGTCGTTATCAAATGCATTTTTTGACTCAAAAACTCATCCATAAATAAAAATAGAAAAATCTATTTCTCTTTCAGAAATCAATTTCTAACTAGAAATGTTATCATTCGTAACCTAAGCGGCCATGTGACAAAGAATGTACTACCGAAACCTCGGGAACCAATTTGGTTGGCCACCTCCTGGTCCTAGCACGTTCGGAGACTTCTGAAAACCAGACATCAAAATAAGGATGCAATAGAAAAAAATCAAGGGCTCGTTCAAGCAATCGATGAGGTGGCGGAGAAGGTCCCGATGAGGGCTCCATGATGTTAAGGAAAAGGCTCTTTGAGGTGATTTTGCTTAGCAGAGTGTCGACATCATCGAGAAAAAGGGAACTCTGATAAGTTTTACACCAGGCACTAAAACTTTTAAGTACTCCAGGAACAGGGCTGTATGGTTTGATGTTATAACTTCGGAATACCTGACTAGTGATGGTGCGACTGCGGACAAAGGGGTCAAAATCTTTGGTGACTCCAAACTGGTGTTTGTTGTCGAAAGGGAAGTTCATAGAATAAGGCGCAACAAGCAGGATGCCTCGAGACAAACGAAACTGATGGGCACAATATCAGGGAAAATAAATTTCAACACCTAATTTTAGTTTCCCTTTTAGGGAAAGCCTCAGGGTCAGAGCAGAAGCAATCAAGATCGATTGCCATAACCTCTAGGTATCTTTGGGCCAATTGAAAGAAAATAAAGATTTATTGATGTTGAGCAGCGGACAAAAATCATTGGTATTCAAAGAGGTGTGGTAAAACAATTGGAAAAAAAATCCTGGAAAGCCGAAGAACCTTCAGGAGGAAGGCGCAAGTGAAAATTTAATGGCTAAGCTCCTTTGTACTTTGTGAAATATGGGTTGGATTCTGGGAAGTGACGAACAAAAATAGGAAGCACAACCTAATCCAAGCTTGACGAATCCAGAAAGGCTCGTAGAAAACCCTAAAAGTATACACACCTATAGCCTCGGAAGCAAAACCAAGACCACGATAAAAAGTAGCTAGGGCAATGCGGCCCATAGAGACAAAGGTAAAAGGCAAGGCCCTCGAGCAACTTGAAAGGAAGGAAAGCTAAATACAAACTTTGACAACCAGTACGGAAGGAAAGCCACATGCTCATCTTCTTCAACTTCATCGGTCCAACAAGCAAAAGTGGTTTGAAAGTAAGCGTAAGTAAGGTCAACATCTAACAGGGTCACCGACAAAGGCCTCGATCGAAGAAAGAAACGTTTGATAGACAAAGACCAGAAGCTCACAATGCCTCCCAAAAGTTTATGATTGAGCTTCCAATCGAAGGCACATAACTCAAGAGCCTTATCAATTTGTGCCCTTTGACAAATTTCATGGGAGGAGGGCCGCAGTCTATCGTACCCATCGAAGAAAACATGATCGAAAGGATAGAAAGCCTAAGTTTTTGAGATGCAGGACTCCAGACATACTCAACAAAGTGATCCCTTTGGAAAGGAAGAGGTTCTACCACAAATCTTGGAAAACACTCGAAGAGAAAAGGAGGAAGTACCGGTGTTCGAGGATACAGCCCAAGAACTATGTCCTTATATGCTTCCTTTAGCGAATTTTGGGGTGGCAAATAGACATTTCAGCATACTCAAGGGACTGCAGTTATTCAAGACGAACAAGAAAGATGGAAAGATCATATGAAAGAGAAACAGTAGGACCAAAGGTGGATCGAGAATCGATGAAAACGACAAGGAAAAAGGATAAAAATCAAATCTTGTAAGCAAGCTTCAATGGCGTCGAGAGGGATGAAGACTGGAGTCAAAGAGAAGCGTTGGGAGGAAAAAGGTCACCAAGAATTCGAGAAGGATGTCAAAGTGGGGCTCAAAAGGTGTCATATGGTAAATAATCTCTTGGGAGTAAAAAAGGTGCACCGTGGAAACCCACGAAGATAAGATCGGAAGGTACAATCATTAATAGTAGTTTAAAAGATTAAATTATCATTTAACCATTTTAAAGGGGGCATTTGTTGGCACCAAGAAAGAGAATGCTAGGTTTCAAGAAAGAATGAAGGTAATGAAGCCCAATCAACTAGGGATGTTGAAGCAATGGGCTGCAAAGTAATGAGCCAAGGAAATGTCGAAGAGATCGACATCAGTAAACCGCTTAGCAAGATGAGATAAAGGATGAAAGCATTTTCAAAGCATCGGCATCATTGAGAATTCAGGATGGAACAAAGCGGTTAACATCGTGATGCTAAAGATTCTAGACTCATTTGAAATTCAAACCAATAATTGCTTAGTAGTGGTTATTCGAAAGATTCCCCTATAAATAACTAGATTGGGGTAGATTTTGAGGACCTTTTTGCCAAAATCAACAATCAATAATATCTCATTTTATCTTGTTACCAAGCATAAGAACAGCAGGAGTGCCAAAAGTTGGCACGGAGGGACATTTAAGTGCCAAAAGTTACAAAAAGGTACACTTAAGTGCCACTTTAAAAAAAAAAATGGATCACTTAAGTGCCAAGTCCAGGAAGCCCCGCCGGAAATCCTACGTGGCAATTTTTTATTAATTTTCTTGCCTACGTGGCTCGCCGGAAACTGAATTGGCCAAAACGACGTCGTTTTGGGCGCGTGGATTTTAAAAATTATTAATTAAATAATATTAAATAATTAAAAAATATTATTATAAAATCGATTTTATTTATAAAAAAAAAAAAAAAAAAGGGGGAGGGGATCGGTGAGGGCTGTGCAGTCCTCGCTGCTGCCGTCGTCGCCTCCCCACCTCGTCGGGAAGGGCCAGCGAGGGCCGGCGAGGGTCGGCCGGGGTCGCCGGGCCCGGCCGGTGGCCGGCGACCCGGCCGGCCTACGGCGAGGGCCGCACGCCTCGCCCAGATCTGGGCGAGGGCTGGCGACCCTCGCCCCAAATATGGGCGAGGGCGCGGGCCCTCGCCCGCAGGCCGGCCGGGTCGCCGGCCACTAGCCGGGCTCGGCGACCCCGGCCGACCCTTGCCGGCCCTTCCGGTGAGGTGGGGGCGGCGAGGGCTGCACAGCCCTCGCCGATCCCCTCCCCTTTTTTTTTTTTTTTTAATAAAATCGATTTTATAATAATACATTTTTAATTATTTAATTTTTAAAGAAATCTGACGTGGACAATTTTTTAAAAAAAAATTGCCACATGGATAAATGCTTCGTCAGCAAATTAAGTCGCCGGAAAATGAACACGTGGCAATTTGGCCGGAATTTTTCGCCGTTGGCACTTAACTGATCCCTTTTGCTCCGATTTTGACACTTAAGTGTACCTTTTGTAACTTTTGGCACTTAAGTGTCCCTTTGTGCCAACTTTTGGCATTCCAGAGGTCCGTACCTCCTTGTTACCACACTTTTACTTTTCATTTGCAAATTTACTTTATCCCATTAGGTTTATCTCTTGTTTCCTTTGTATTTTTGTTTATTTGTAGTCTAGAAACAAGTTGATTCCTTTCTAAAATAACAAAGAACCCATATCAACAATAAGACCAAAGCCTTGTCTCTTCGGTAAAAGATATTTCTTGAGGGAGTTGATTCCCCTATGAACTAAACAAAGAGGGGGGATTTTACTAAGTGGTTTGGAAAGCACTAGTGGAGTGAAGGAGCTTTCTATAGATAGATCTCTTTTTAAGATATCCATTTAAGAATGCTAACTTCACATTTAATTGATAGATCTTCCATTCTTTTTGTGCTTTAGGGAATGAGTGCTTGAATAGTATCTGTTGGAATATAATCCAAAGAAAGTAAACTGTTTGTTGTAATAGAACATCAATGCAAGACAACTTTATAAACTTACAAATCTCGAAAAGATGAAAATAATATATCACTGAAAAAATAACATAAAATTAGAGGTGAGGTATGGATGTCCAAATTTTTAAGGCGATTAGTTTCTACCAATGGTGCTCCGCAGATTCACGAACTATGTCTCCCAAGATACAACACCTCGAACCTGTTTGGATTAGCACTATGCAAACATGACTCAATCAAACCATTCAATTGAACTAGCACACTCAGAAAAATTAGAAAAGTTGGGTAGTTTTTTTCAAATTTCCTTTGGAATCCTATTCTTGAATTTTTCTTTATGAAAAATCCTCTAATGAAGCTCTATGCTCTTATCTATTTATCCAAAAGATTCATGAATTTAGGAAATACGTGAATCATGAATTCAATAAATATAGATACGTAAACAGAAAAGACGTATCTTAATTTGTTTGCATTCGTTGATCCATTAACCATATTTATAATAGTATCAAGTTGAGCAATAGGGTGAAAGTTTAAATATAGTCAATACCTAGCTGTTGCAAATATCCTTTAGCCACAACCCTTGCTTTATGCTTCTAGATTGACCCATCTACATTGAGCTTCATCTTGTAGACCCACTTGATGCCAATGATCTCTTTGTCTTCGGAGTGATGGACAAGCTCCCAAGTTTCATTTTTCTCAATCATCTTGATTTCTTCCTCCATGGCTTTTACCCAAACTTCTTCTTTGGACGCCTTTTCATAGTTTTCTGGTTCTAAGGTAGCAAAGTTGCATGTTTCATAAATTCTTCTAAAGGTTTTGACCTTTAGAATAGGAGATTCTAGAGTAGATTCTTCTTGCATCACACTAGGAGAGGATGGTGGTTTCATGTCGTGAGTTGCGGCATCCGGCAATTCACCTTCTTCTTGTGACGTTGACTCCTCATGTGCTTGTGGTATGTCTGATAAGATGACATACTTCTTCCCAATCTTCTCTTCTTCCTAGTTCCAGGCGGCATTCTTGTCAAACTCAATGTCTTGATTGATCATGAGTTTCGTAGTTGTTAAGACAAGACCCAATAGCCTTTCAATTGATCGATATAGTCGAGGAATATTCCCTTTTTAGTCTTTTCATTGAGCTTACTCCTCTTTTGGTAGGAATGTGAACGTAGCATATGCAACCAAACACCTTGAGATGCTTCACCAAAGGCTTTTGTCCACTCCATGCTTCGATTGGAGTTTTAATTTGGACTGTTTTTAGTTAGACACCTATTTAAGATGTATATAGCTATGTAGACTACTTTTGCCCAAAACGTGTTGGGAAAGCCTATCTCCTTTAGCATAGACCTTACCATCTCCATGACAGTTCTATACTTTCGTTTTGCTACTCCATTTTGCTCTGCAACATAGCCAATAGTTAGGTGATGATGAACTCATTCGTATTCACAAAATTTATTAAACTTTATTGATTTGTATTCCATGTCGCTATCGCTTCTTAGGACTTTGATTCTCGACGTGATACTTAAATTTTCTAAAAATAGAGAAGACCTCCGATCTTTCTCGAAGAAAGTATACTCACATCATTCTTGTGTAGTCATCAATGAATAGGATAAAATATTTATTTTGATTGGATTTGGGTGTCCTCATAGGACCACACACCTCTATATGGACTAGTTCCAACAGCTTCTTAGCTCTCTATGTATCTCTAGACGGGAAGGAATGCCTTTGTTATTTTCCAAGGAGGCAGCCTATGAAAAAAATCTGAAATTCTTGAAATAGCATGAAAGTCTCTCACATTTTTCTGATGGAGAATTTTTACCCCAGCAAAGTTCAAGTGACCAAATCTTTGATGCCACAACCTTGAATTATCAAGTTGAGCTTTTATGGCTATGTCTCTGACATATTTCCATCAAATAGGAGAATTCATATTCTCCATATTAACAAAGGCAATAAAAATTTTATATTTATCATAGATAATGTAGGCATCTCCTCTAAAGTATAGGAAATACCCACTTTGTATCATTTGGCCCACACTCAAAAGATTTTGTGCAAAAATGGGACTAAATATACATTATAAATATATTTGGGGCCTTTGCTTGTTTCAACAGCAATAGTACCTTTTCCTTTTACATCAACTAATGCGTCATTGCCCAATTTTACTTGGGATTTCACCAACTTATCAATAGTGGTGAAAATAGATTCATCCCCTATCAAATGATTGCTACACCACTATCAATGTACCACGTATCATTTTTCTTACCATTTGCCACTTGGCCTGCGTAGAATGTATTGTCTTCCCTTTCTTTTTCTTGAACATAGTTGGCTCAATTATTCATTTTTGAGTGACAATCTTTTTCTATGTGGTCATATCTTTTACAAAAGCGATATTGCGGTTTATTTTTAAACCATCAATCTTTCTACAAATGATTAGCTCTCTTGTAAATACTGCAAGGTGGATATTTTTGCTTTTAAATAGTATCACCTCCTCTTTTAATTTTCCATGAGTTCCTTCCACCATTTTTAGATTGATGAGGCTGTATGTTTATTTTGGACTAGACGGCACTCTCGACCCCGAATCTTCGTGCCATCAGTCTTTTTTCATATGCTTCTAGAGAGCCAATTGATTCACTAACCATCAACATTTTCAAGTCCTTGAATGATTCTATAGCGGTGAAAATAGAATTATATTTTCTAGTAAATGTCACCAAAAATTTTCTACTACCCTTTGGTTAGTTATTTCGTCTCCATAGACTCTCATTTGATTAACAAGTTCCTTTAATTTTCTGCAATACTCTTGGATGTTCTAGTTTGAAGCCCAGTAAAACATACCTTCTTTGATCCTTGAATTCTTTTGTAGTGTGTCCCAAGCCTTCTTCACTATACTTGCTCCAATTATCCTTGGAAATATCATTTCCAAGAGTGCTTGCCGAATAACACTTAATGCTCTTGTATCCTTTTTGTTGTTGCTCTTTGGGAACACTTGCACCTTCTTGTGAAGCCTCGTAACCTCTTTTCACAATATCCCATTAAGTTTTGGGCCATCAAGAATATAGTCATTTTTATGCTCCAATAGTCATAGTTGTTCCCATCGAAAATGGGAATGCAAAATAAGAACAAGGTAGAGATGGTCATAGTTTAGTTGCTAGATATTTAGATGGGTAGTTTTTGGAATGAGTGGATCGGACAAACGTTTAATACCAATCAAAGACATGGCTCTAATGCCATGTTAAAATTTAAATTGAGCATGGAAGTATGATTTTGATATCAATGATAATTTGTGGTTTGTGATGTGTGCATGTTTAGTTGATGTAGAGGAATGGATAGAGATAGGATACTTTGGGGAATATAGGAAAGATTTTGTGGGATAAGGATAGTTTGATTAATTTAATAAAATAGTTTTACAAGTGATAGAGGAAATGTTGGCATGGATGGAGGAGTACAAGAAAAAGGAATTTGCTCTCAAACTCCCCCACACACTACATGAATGAGTACAAGCCCTATTTATAGAGCAATTTCACCGACATTCTCCTGTAGAAGTGGTAGAAACATTCCCTACGGGTCTTCTTTTAACACATATTCTTTGACTATTTTCTAAGATTTGTCTATACATGCTCTAGTGCTCTCTACACTCTTCCATTGCTGCCCAAGGACTAGATTTTTTTTGCATACTCCTGGAGTTCTCTTGTCTTCACGTGAGAGTCCACTTCCAGAATTCTATAGAATGTGGAAAATGGATCACAACAGCATTCGTATTTCTTTCATAACCCCACCCAAGATGATTATCCTGAGGCTTAAGGGGATAAGATAAAGAAACAGACGCAAACTTGCAACTACGTTGGAAATATGATTCAATATCGAGATACTAATTCTGATTCAGCTAAATCAGTAATTGATTCAGTTAATCCATGATTTGGCTTGGTGAAATAGGAAATGTAATCGTAATATAATTGTGTATATTTCTTTCTTTCTTTTTACACTTTTCTCTAGCATTATAAATGAGTAGTGTGCATGTATGATTAATATACAGAAATACACAATTACGGTTGCTCCCAAGCTGAGATAAACCTTGTGCATGCGCGCCTGACACGGAAAGAAGATCTACGAAGAAATCAAAGAAAGCAGGAGGAACGTCCATGTTTTATTCAATTCGCTGAGGCTATGGCACACAATATTTGACAAGGGAGTTCTTCGGTTTTTTTAGTGGGGACAATGATTCCGCGCCACCTTCAGACAGAGATTATCCCATGCAATAAGGAATCGAACATCTTTTATCCAAACAACATTGTACAAGCTTAGACCAGATTGAAATTTAATAGAAGACAAGGCCCAAAAGTTACAAGATCAATCTCGAACTGTGCCTATATTCAATCGACGATACAGATTGAGGATATTGAGATACAATGTTGGAATTTAATCAACAATAAGATACCAGGATAGAGAAAAACGTCAGAATCTAATTGACGACGGAAGTTGAAAGCTATAGCTAAGGAAATTTAAAGTACAGTACAGGAAAAGTAAAGATAAAAAAGACAACATTTCGTTCATTTGAATAGATAGTGGTATTCCGACCAAAAACCAAAGAATAGATAGTGGTATTTATAGTGAAGGTGTGGTAACTGCTCTTCAATTATGCCCAGCGGTTATGTCTTCCGAGTAACTTCCATTGGCTTCATCCATACTCCTTTATTCTCATAGACTTCTCTCACCTATGATTTGCATAACTGTCTTCATTGTGGGTTGAGGGTTCTACAATTATCAATGGCCGTTCCATGACTGGGTCTTTGAATGGCAACTGCTCCCTCTAGAATGTACGTCTTTTATGCCAACCATCTAGGTAATTTGAATAGTATTTAAAACACTTTCAATGGAAAATTGTCATCGGTGCTTATATAGGTGGCCATAAGTTGTCCATCATCATATTTCAACAACTAAACACGCGGTATTAAAGCATATTACAGTCGATGCCATGTGTCTACTCCTTTATTCTTCCTCGGCCCAATATATATAAGATGACATCCATGCATTATACATATGACTGTTGCTTATTTCTATCCATATGCTACATATTTCTCACATTCATGCCAAATACATGTATATTGATGATCAAATCAATTTTGGGTGTCAACAAATGTCTATCTTGAAGGCCATTTACCCATACATTAAATGAATGGAGAAGGAGGACGGCAGCCCACTATGAATTAAAATGTGTTCTCTCCTTGCCCTTTGTCTTCTTTGTCAAAGGTCATGTGAATGTGATAATGAAGATAGAAGAAGAGGAGGAGGAAATCAAAGGTAATCATGTCACTTAATATGCACGCACATGAGATATGGGAGGCGCCGAAGTTGCGGCTTGATTTGTCTTCTAGCAAATTTTATTCTTATAAAAGGACAAGAGAGGGAACGAAGGGGAGCCAAGTCCTTGGTGGCTCGAGAGAGAACCCTGAGACTACGCAGAGAGGAGTCTGCAGAGAGTTCTAGCCGAGAGAGATTTTCTTATTGAGCGGGATTTCACTAGCAATTATGAGGTGCTAAATATTGTGTGAGTTATTAGGTACAATTATTGGCTAGGAAATATTGAAAGAATATTTGAGTACTCGAATGACTGTAACCTCTATTGTATAGCTTGTTTTTATTATAGAATTTCGTATTACTCTCCTCGTAGACGTAGGTTTTGATATTCAAACTGAACCACATAAATCCGTCTCACAACTATTTTATCCAATTCGCTTGCCCTCTATATTCACAACAGGAAATGGCAACCCTTCAGCATCTGTTTTTCTCAACCTTGGTAATAGCGGCTGTAATTGCAGTTCTCTTAAAGAACAAGCATAGGAAAAGAAAGTACAACCTCTGAAAGGAAACGTGAAGAAGGAGACAGAATTTGCGAAAGAGGGAAAAAATTGTATTCTGAACTTGTGTTTTACAATGTACACTTGCAGCCTATTTATAGTACAAAATGTAACCAATAAAATATATACAAAATCGAGATCCAATTTGGTATGATATTGAGAATCGAGATCCAATATTGGAACGATCTTGTAACAACCAAATATACATGCGTGATCTTTGTAACAAACAAAAATCATGCATATCTTCCAACACTCCCCCTCAAGCTGGTGGCTTATATATGTCTAAGACACCGAGCTTGCTTAGGAGATATGTATGCTGCCTTTGACACAAAGGTTTAGTGAATATATCTGCTGGCTGCTCATTGGTTCTGATCCCTCTTGCTTCAATTATACCTTCTTGAATCTTCTCTCTGGTGAAATGGCAATCAACTTCTATGTGTTTCGTTCTTTCATGCAATACAGGATTCGCCGCAAGCTTGAGTGCAGAATCGTTGTCACAAAACAGTAAGGTTGGTCCCTTGACTCGCATTCCAAGGTCCAAGAGCAGTCCTCGTAACCAAACTATTTCACAAACAGTTTTGGCCATGGATCGATATTCAGCTTCAGCGGATGATAAAGATACAGTGGACTGTTTCTTTGTTTTCCATGAAAGTAACGAATTTCCAAGTTTAATACAGTAACCAGAGATAGATCTTCGACTCATAGGACAAGTCGCATAATCTGAGTCGCAATAAGCTGTCATCTCCATATTGCACTTGCGAGAAAGTAGAATCCCTAGTCTAAGGCATTTCTTCAAGTATTTTACAACCTTCAAAGCAGCATCAATATGAGACTGTTTGGGATTATGCATGAATTGACTCAAGGTCTGGACCGCATAACAAATGTCTGGTCTGGTCATAGTGAGGTAAATGAGTTTCCCAACTAGTCGCTGATAAATTGATGGGTCCTTGAGCAATGGATCATCACTTTCAAGTTGAAGTCCCACATCATATTCAGCTGTAGTCAACTTCACATTTTGTTCGATGGGAATAACTGCCGGTTTACATCCTGATAGACCTGCTTCTGATATAATTTCCAGTACATATTTTCGTTGGCTAAGAGAAATCCCTTGATCTGAACGAGCTATCTCAATTCCAAGAAAATATTTTGGTGACCCTAAGTCTTTGATATGAAAAGCAGAATGCAAATATTCCTTGAGCTCTCTTACAGCAGATTCATCATTTCCCATAATGAGTATGTCATCAACATATATCATCAAGTAAATGGATGACATACCTTTTGTCCATGTGAAGAGGGCATAATCATGTTTGGATTGTTTGAATCCTACAGCAGTGAGTGCATTGGTAAACTTGGCGTACCATTGGTGTGACGCCTGTTTGAGTTCGTACAGGGATTTACGGAGGCGACATACCTTAGACTCCCCCTGTCTCCGTAAACCCGGTGGAAGCTCCATATAGATTTCTTCATCTAAGTCACCATGGAGGAAGGCATTATTAACATCCATTTGGTGTAGAGACCAATCACGACATGCTGCAATCGACAAGAAAGTGCGGACCGTGACATCCTTCGCTACTGGAGAAAAGGTTTCATGATAATCAAAACATTCTCGTTGAGTGAAGCCTTTGGCTACTAACCGAGCTTTATATCTTTCGATGGAACCATCTGCCTTGTACTTAATCTTGTACACCCACTTGCAACCAATTGGTTTACGATGAGGAGGTAATGAGACGATGTCCCATGTATGATTTTCATTCAGGGCATGGAGTTCATTTGCCATAGCCTTTTGCCATCGTGGATCTTTCACTTTGCTTCATGATAGTGGGATGGTTCCCGCTCCTCGATACTCGACTAATGCAGCACATGTGGTCTGATGACAACCGATGAAAAGAAACATATGAAGAAACAGGATAACGAGTACTTGATAATTTTGAGGAAGCACAAACATAGTCTTTCGTCCATGTGGGTGGACGGGTAGCACGCCCGGATCGTCGAGGTGCATCCTGTTGAGGAACGTTAATTGGTTCCTCATTCCTGGATACTTCCTTATTGGTCGAAGGAACTGATTTTGGAGAAAAATTGAGTTCCTCTTCATTTATTGCATGGTCTTGCACGTTTGATGAATCCACAGCTGTCGTGGATGTAGAAGTCTTGTCAGATAATGGTATTGCAGCTTTTGGTCGATGTTCTGCAGGTGCTATAATATATGATTGTCCAGAAGATAAGTCCTCTTCAAAGAGGAAACGATGAGAATTGATACTCTGATTCAATTCTTGAGAAGAGGACGATTTATCGTGAAAAGGAAATGTATCTTCATGGAAAGTAACGTCCCTGCTTATAAAGAAATCCCCAGTGGATGGTTCATAAATCCGATATCCTTTATTTAGATTCGGATATCCCATGAATATGCACTGACGAGCTCGTGGACTCATCTTATCCCGAGGCCCCACTGTTGTTACGTAGCATAAGCAACCAAAAACTCTCAAATGTTGAAGTTCCGGCTTCTTTCCATAGAGCATTTCAAAAGGAGTCTTCCCATCAAGAACACGACTTGGCATGCGATTGATTAGGTAAGCGGCTGTGACCACACAGTCTCCCCAAAAAATTTCAGGAATAGAAGCTTGGAATTTAAGGGCACGTGCAACTTCTAATAAATGACGATGCTTACGCTCGACAATTCCATTCTGTTGTGGAGTATAGACACACGAGCTCTCATGTAGAACCCCATTGGAAGAAAAAAAGGACATGCATTCATTACTGAAAAATTCTTTACCGTTATCGGTACGAATGCGTTGGATGGATTTTCCAAATTGATTTTTGGATAAAGTAAAGAATGTTCTCAAGTGGGATATCACTTGACTTTTGGATTGCATGAGAAATACCCAAGTAGCACGTGAGAAGTCGTCTACTATTGTGAGAAAAAAACGTGAGCCATCACGATGAGGTGTGTGATACGGCCCCCAAACATCAGCATGAATCAAAGAGAAAAGATTTTCACTACGAGAATTGCTATTTGGAAAAGGCGCACGAGCCTGCTTTGCTAAGGGGCAGATAGGACATTGAGGATAAGGGAAAGAGGCACTATGACCCAATCTTTGATGACTAAGGAAATTTTTATCATTGGTAGCAGTGTTACACAATGATTTTTTATTCAATTCAACATGAGATAATCTGAAATCACTAGGAAAATTGATCCAAAAATACAATCCTTGCGAGACACTACCCAAGCCCATCAGTTTCCCAGTCGAAAGGGCCTGAAAAAAACAATTATCAGAATTGAATAGGATTCGACAAGAGTTTTCCTCGCAAACTCAAGAAACGGATATGAGATTGAAATGAAAATCTGGAACATATAGCACATTTCGAAGTGTAATGAGTGGGCTAAGATCAATTGTGCCAGTCATCATGACATGAGTGATGTTTCCATGTGGAAGTTGCACTGAAATAGGTAATTGCAATTTTTCAATTTTTGAAAAGAAATTTTTATTGCAGACAATGTGGTCACTAGCTCCCGAATCAATTATCCATGCATCTTTAGAAATTGAATTCATCAAGCAATATGAAGTACCTGTAAAACTCCCGTTCTTATCAGAAGTATCCAACTTCTTTAAGGCCTTCAAAAGTTCTTGATACTGGTCATCATTAATTGTTGGACGCAATCTGTCCGGATGTTGACCTGTGACCTGAAAAACTGTCGAAAAATCCCTTTTTCCTTTTTCTCCGGGTTTGGCATGCAATTTCCAGCAATTATCGATCGTATGATGTGGACGTCTACAATAATCACAATATAATTTTCTTTTTTCTTTGAAATTACCCCTTGATGACGTGGCAGAAAATGGACCGTTGGATGCTTTAAAAACTGGCGCCATCGTGGCTCCATGAGGGCCGTCCGATCCTGCAAAAAGATGAGTCCCACGAGAGCCGTCCGATCCAGGGCCTGAGATTGCATATGAGCCGTCCGATCCTGGCGAAGGGAATGAATATGGGCCGTCCGATCCTGCTAGTGGATGAGATGCCTGCAGGCCGTCGGATTTCTTTGCTAAATCTGAGCAGTCCATCCTTCTTTTTCTTTCTTCGGCGAAGGCAAACCCTAGGGTTTCGTTTCTTCTCTCCCCCCGCCCCTTTGTCGCAGCCCCTCTTTGACCGCCTGTATAGGCGGAGAGGGCCATCCCTTCTCCGGCCTTCTGGTGGTCGGAGGTGGCGAGGCGCTGATTTTCTTCCTGAACGGCGAGCTGGTAGATTCGTCCGAGTGTTGGCATCGGCTCCATCGTCAGGATCTGTGAACGAAAGGTTTGGTAAGATTCGTTCAATATTAGAAGGAATCTAGTGACCTTTTCTCGATCTCTCATGTTTCGATACTGCTGTAAGGTCAGATCTGGCCCTTCTAGCTTCTCTTCGACTGCTTCCAGTTCATTCCACAAAGCTGATAGTTTGTTGAATATTGCGGTTACGCTCATATTCCCCTGTTTGAGATCTGAAAGTTGCTGTGTTAGTGAGAAAATTTTGACCCGATCTAATTTCCCGTACATTTCTTTGATATTCTCCCACATTTTCTTCGAATCCTCCGTCGGGGGTAGTCCGGCTGCGACTTCGGGGGAAATGCAGTTTCCGATCCAGGTTCGGACGAGTTGATTGCACTTCCTCCACAGTCGCGCCGCTCGCTCGTCGGACGGAATCGGGACTGTTCCGTCGACAAAGCCCTCTTTGTCTTTCGTGACCAGTGCTCGCCGGAACTCCCGCGACCAGTTTGAGTAGTTGTCGGCTCCGGTCAGTTGCTGCGTGATGATTCGCAACTCTGGTCCGTCGGCCGTCGTCGTGTAGAGCGGGTCGCCGGGCTCCGGACGGCCGCTGGTCGCGACAAACGGATACGGGAAAAATCCGGGTTGAGAAACCGGGTAGGGATTCAAACCCGGACCTGAATGAGAGAAACCCGATTCGTTTGTATGGCCCGCATGTGAAATTCCTGGCCCGATGGATGGGCTTGCCCCGCTTGCGGCTGGTGGGCTCCCATCGGGCTGGACGTTGTAGCCTTGAACTCCTGGCAATGATGGCCCAAAATAAAATGGGTAGGGCTGCATTGGCAGCCACTGGTAAGGTTGGCCTGCTGTGGGCTGGCCCGCAATCGACTGGCCCACAGTGGGTTGCCCCAGATTGGACTGAGCCTGGGAAGGTTGCACATATTGGGCTGTATTGGATTGTTCTTGAGCCCGTATCTCTGATGTTGGGCTTTGGTCCTCTGGGACATGCACGTTCTGTTCATCGGACGCAGGAGGGAGACCGTGTTGATTCTGCTCCATGGTGAGAAGTTCCTTTTCTTCGCTTGAATTCCTCTTGACAGAATTGATTCCTGCACTAATAGTAACCTTACTTTGCAGGTTAAAATCTCTTGTTGAAGACAAGAAGATAATGCAAGGCAATCACAAGGCACAAGGCGGAAGCTGTATAAGGAGCTTAACAAAGCTCTGATACCATGAAAGGAAACGTGAAGAAGGAGACAGAATTTGCGAAAGAGGGAAAAAATTGTATTCTGAACTTGTGTTTTACAATGTACACTTGCAGCCTATTTATAGTACAAAATGTAACCAATAAAATATATACAAAATCGAGATCCAATTTGGTATGATATTGAGAATCGAGATCCAATATTGGAACGATCTTGTAACAACCAAATATACATGCGTGGTCTTTGTAACAAACAAAAATCATGCATATCTTCCAACAACCTCCCGCCGAGCCCTCCCAAGTTACCGATCCTCGGCAATCTCCATCAGCTAAGCAAATTGCCCCACATATCCCTCCACCTTGCGAGAACTTACGGCCCGATCATCTTCTTACAGCTTGGTGAAATCCCAACTGTAGTTGTTTCCTCAGCTAGAATGGCAAAGGAGGTCATGAAAACTCACGACCTCGCACTTTCGAGCCGTCTTCAGATCTTCTCCGCCAAACATTTGTTCTATGACTGCACCGACATGGTGTTCTCCTCCTACGGTGCTTATTGGAGGCATATAAGAAAAATATGCATACTTGAACTGCTTAAAACGGGTTCAGTCATACAGTCATGTCAGGGTAGAAGAAGTTGCTCGTTTAGTCGACCGGATAACAAAGTCTTCTCCAGGCACCACAAATCTAACTAAACTGCTTGGTTTATATGCAAATGATGTTCTCTGTCGGGTGGCTTTTGGGAGGGATTTTTCGGGAGGGGAATACGACAAGCATGGGTGGAGGAGAGGACAGAAACTGGGCGACCAAAACTGGAACAAACCAGCAGCTCGGACAGAGGTGGAGGAGAGGACAGAAACTGGGCGGGGTCGATTCAGCTGGAGGCCGACGGGCGGCGACTCGCCGGCGACCGGGCGGAGAACAGGGGCGGTGGTGGAGCTGCAGTGGTGGTCGGTTCTGGTGGCAGGAGCAAGAAAACACAGCAGCAGCAACAAGCTTGCATCGGCCAAAGGAGGAGAAGAAGAAGAAGAAGAAGCTGCAGGGGGACGTGCTGGGGAAGCTGCCCGAAGAGAGAGAGAGAGAGAGAGAGAGAGAGAGAGAGAGAGAGAAGCACATGGGTGTCAGACAGGTGGCGGGGGGGGCAAAAAGAAGAAGAAAGAGACAAGAGAGGACTAGTCAAAGGGGAAAAGGTAAGAAAAGATGGGGCAAGTGGGGGTAGTCGATAAGGGGGAAACGTGAAGGGGAAGAGAGAGAAAAAGGGGGAGAGAGAAACGTGCGGACAAGAAGGGGGAAAAGAAAAGAAAAAGAAAAAGAAAAGAAAACAAGACAAATCTACACAAGCACCTAGAAAGGGGTATTTTGGTCTTTTTATCCTCAAGACAAATTCCAAAATTTTTCCAAAACTGGATCATTGAATCATTTTTCAATAATTCGAGAACTGCAAAAAATTCGGGATGTTACACATGTAGGTAAGAAAATTAATAAAAAATTACCATATAGGATTTTAGGCGGGGTCCAAATGGCTTGCGCTTAAATAATCCATTTTTTTAAAAAAAGTGACACTTAAGTGTACGTTTTTAACTTTTTAACTTTTAAGTAATAAATCCTTCGCGCCAAATTTTCGACACTCCCGTTGTACTTATACCGAGAAAATAGAACCAAGGCATAGTAAAATATGAGTTTTGAATAGTCAAAGGTGAAGAAAAAAAAGAAGGAAAACCTTGAAAAAGTCACCAAAAGAAAAGCAAAAAGAGAACAGTGGAACGCTTCAGCCCTTTTATGAGGACGAGAGCACGCCAGGCACGCGGAGAAGAGAGGAAAATAACAAGGAGGGAGGGAAGAAGATGAAAAAAAAAACAAAGGAAAAAAAAAGAGGGTTTCACATGTGCTTGCCATGGACAGCTCGTCAAGTCAATTCAATCATAGCGCAACGCTTGGTAAGTGTTTGTGCCCTTCGTTCTTTCAATTAAAGTATTTTTTGGAATTATTACTCAAATTCGAAGCTATGTGAAAAATGAGCTGCAAAGTCTGATTTTTGGAGTTGTGGACCTTCGAAATTTCATGGTAAGGATTATGTCATTGTAGAGCCTTAGGCTTTGATGGGGTTTGATTTGAAGCAATGGTTTAGTCAAGCAAAATTTTAGGATTTCTAAGCTGAGTTTTCACTGCGTTTAGGTTTTACTAATTGCTTCGGGTAAGCGATTTGTTAATGCATAGGAGTCGCCTTGTTAGTGCTTAAGCATAGTTTAGCCATTTCGTAGTTGAGTAGAGTTTTATTTAATTTTAACATCGACTCTCATTTAATTAATAGGATTGCAAGTGGTCGGCTCATTTAGTTACGTGATGTTTGTTTTGGCATTTCCAATTGAGTAGTGCTATCTATTGTTCAAATTTGTAAACTCATGTTTTGAAGATTATGGAGATTTGATTTATTATAAGTTATTAAAATCATGTTTTGTTGTATAAATTTAGATCGAGTATTTACTACAATTTGATATTTGTGAATCGTTTGAGAATTGTTACAAAATGTGTTGCGAAAGGTCATATCATGATATGTGAGCTGCTTTATAAAATGGATTATGACATAATTTGGGAAATGTATTATGATATATGAAGCGATTTCTAAATTTGGCTTTGTGAATTGTGAATAATGCTATTGTGAATTTGTGTTGGTGCTTAATATCATTGTAAGCCTAATGATGGGCTTATGGGTACATAGACTAGTATCGGATATCTCTAGGCTGGCCATCAACAATATAGGTGAAGATCTTGTCTCAAACCACTAAAATCCATTTTCCAAAAGTCCTTGTAATAACGCTCTTGCTTTAACGATCATTAATCAAGGGACATGAAAATACGAAAGAATAATGAAATGAGCAACCACAGTCCAATGAATAGTACACCCATTCTAAATAGATTGAGTAACTACTATGCATATTTACAAAACCAAACCACGGACTTATTTAACCCAAATCCAAAATGTAATAAACTTATAACGAGAGAATATGTTACATATGCTTCAACATAGTTATCTTTATTACGAAAATATCCATTTCACAATAACATGCTCTGATTTGAGATAATAAATGCACTTTAAGCTCTTATTTTAGAAAATGAGGACATTTCATGCCCTTATTTGGAATTTTCCCTTTCTTGATGTAATATTGCTTCTCTCACCAAAAGAGCTCACATAGTTTACAATCTAGCTAGTCTAATAGCCACTCAACTAGCCAAAACAAAGCCTAAATTGGCTGCTGCAAGCTACATTACCTTGCATAGATACAAAGGATTACAAAAGAAAAAAAGTGGCTTTTTTTGAGTTCACACCACTCTAAATAAGCATCTTAAGAATAGTCTCGCAGAAATAGGTCATCCGTAAGGTATCCATCACTTGACACATCAAGAAAAGTCTTTATGGACCTAATTAAATGGCAGATCTCTATCGAAAGGGAACTTTAAAAGTACGACAATACCATAACCAATTAGATTCAAAGGCATGGGGCTTCCATCGATTGACCTGACTGTGGGACTACAAATTGATCTAGAAAAAGAGGACCACAAATTACTTTCCACACAACAGTCCAATAATTATGAGAGAAGCAATTGAGTGATCGCTAGGAGTTTGGCGGCATGTGTCACATCAGCATTCGAATTTCTTGATATTTTCACCCCCGTCCTGGAAGTATGCTATCATAACCCCTCCCAAGATGATTATACTGAGGCAATGCCAAGGGGATAAGATAAATGAACGTACGCCAGCTTGCAACTAGAGTCGATGTCTTGAACCATGACAAACCTATCACGTAAGTACAAATGGAAAGGGTGACATCTGCTAACTTGGCTTATATTGATTGAACCAAAAAATTTCTCGACAAACTGAGATGGTTTCTACAAGTCTCATCTATAAGAAGACAGATTGTATAGGGATCAAACAAGACCACGGTTGCAACGTCACATACCGTGCAAATTTCTCGTGAAATGGCAATGGCTATCCTTCAGCATCTTTTTCTCTCAACCTTGGTAATCGCAGCTGTGATTGCAGTTCTCTTAAAGAACAGGCCCAGGAAAAGCAAGTACAACCTCCCACCAAGCCCTCCCAAGTTACCGATCCTCGGCAATCTCCATCAGCTAGGCAAATTGCCACACATGTCCCTCCACAGCCTTGCGAGAACTTACGGCCCGATCATCTTCTTACAGCTTGGTGAAATCCCAACTGTAGTTGTTTCCTCAGCTAGAATGGCAAAGGAGGTCATGAAAACTCACGACCTCGCACTTTCGAGCCGTCCTCAGATCTTCTCCGCCAAACACTTGTTCTATGACTGCACTGATGTGGTCTTCTCTCCTTATGGTGCTTATTGGAGGCATATAAGAAAAATCTGCATACTTGAACTGCTTAGTGTAAAACGGGTTCAGTCATACAGTCATGTCAGGGTAGAAGAAGTTGCTCGTTTAGTCGACCGGATTACAAAGTCTTCTCCAGGCATCACAAATTTAACTAAACTGCTTGGTTTATACGCAAATGATGTTCTATGTCGGGTGGCTTTTGGGAGGGATTTTTCGGGAGGAGGGGAATACGACAAGCATGGGTTTCAAAAGATGCTGGAGGAGTATCAGGAGTTGCTGGGAGGATTCAGCATAGGAGATTTCTTTCCTTCCATGGAATTCATCCACAGCCTCACCGGGATGAAGTCCAGACTTCAGCACACGTTTCGGCGCTTTGATAATCTTTTCGACGAGATATTGAGAGATCATCAAAAAGAAAATAAAGCTACGGAGTCGCACAGGTATCTTGTGGATGTTTTACTAGATATACAGAAGAACGGTTATGGTGAAATGCCTCTCACCAGGGACAATATTAAAGCCATCATCCTGGTTTGTGAATAATTCTTCCCTCTGGTTCAGTATTTTATCATATCAATAGACTTGTATAGCCCAGCAGATCCCTGCACGAAGTAACCTCTCATACGTAGCATATGGATTTTGCAGGATATGTTTGCAGCAGGAACCGATACAACGTTCATAACCCTTGATTGGGGAATGACAGAGCTTGTCATCAATCAAAAAGCCATGGAAAGAGCACAAGCCGAAGTACGAAACGTCGTTGGAGAGAGAAAATTCGTGGAAGAAACTGACCTACCTCAACTGCAATACTTAAAGGCTGTCATCAAGGAGATATTCCGGTTGCACCCTCCTGCTCCAGTGTTAGTCCCCAGAGAATCTATGGAGGACGTAACTATTGATGGGTACTCCATTCCAGCTAAAACCCGTTTCTTCATCAATGCTTGGTCGATTGGGCGTGACCCAGAATCCTGGGTCGATCCAGAATTGTTTCGACCAGAAAGATTCCTTAATGAAAATAGCAACATTGACTTCAAAGGGCAGGATTTTGAGCTGATACCCTTCGGTGCTGGTAGAAGGATCTGCCCAGCTGTGGCATTTGGAGCTGCCAGTGTTGAGCTTGCTTTAGCTCAACTTCTTCACAGTTTCGATTGGGAGCTTCCTCATGGTACCCAGCCTAAGGATTTGGATATGACTGAAGTTTTCGGCATCACAATGCACAGAATTGCCAACCTCATGGTTGTAGCCAATCCCCACTTCTCCTAGACAACAGCAGAGACGAGGAAACAAGCTGACTAAAAATCTTATCTCTGATTTAGTAATCAATCACCTTTTGCTTGTTATAGAAGCATGCTATCTGCGATCTGTAGTTCTATAGTTAAGAATTTATCATGTACTTGGTCTTGAAATACATAATCTCGAGCATTTTAAGTCAAGGACAAGCTAGCTTCAATAATCAGCACATACATGCACAAACATATAACTCCGTTTCAAATATGAAACTTAAAACCGGGCTCTACTATGACATCCAGTTGGAAGATTCATGGTTCAGCATCAAAGCGCAACCAGACATGCTTTGGCATCAAAATGCACAGTATTACCAGACTTATTCTTGCTACCTACACCCTTTCTCCGAAACATGTAAACAAATGAGCAGACTAAAAGTCAAACCTATATATCAGGTCTAGCCCTGTTACGTGGGTTGTAAAGAATGCAGAACACTCTTGATGTTATTCTCAAAATAATGGGTTTTATGATCATATTCCTCACTTAGAACAAATGTTTTCCCAAATTTAAAAACTGCTTATGCGATCATATGCCAAATAAAAGCTCCCTTTACTACTCAAGATAATGTTATGTGAAAACAGTGGCAAGGGATAAAGAAAAGGGTAGATAAAGCAGTAAAATATATGAGCAAACAAAACATAGAGGCATTGCCGCATTAGTCATTGCACGCACAATTGTCCAAACACCTGCTACATACAAATTATGGGACCAACATCTGACTCAGCAAGAGCTCAACAAAATTTCTATGATGAAATACTGCTTCTCTCACCAAAAGTGCTCAGATAATTTACAACCCAGCTAATCTAATAGCCACTCAACTAGCCAAAACAAAGCCTAAATTGACCACGGCAAGCTACATTACCTTGCATAGATGCAAAGGATTACAAAAGAAAAGGAAGTGGCTTCATTTTCATCCTATGAGCTACTTCCACCATTATGCCGGGAAAACTCAAATGCTCCATCTCATGGTCCAAAACTGAGGTCTTAAGGTACTTCAACAGTAACGTGACAATTATTATCAGTGGGTTCTTAGCTCCTGAAGATAACGACCCAGTTGTTGTGCACCGAGGAATAAGGCATCGGCAACGAGAAAGAGCCCAACCTATACCAGAATGTAGCAACCAGAACTGAGTCCTTTTTGGCCAACAACCAGAAATTAATCTATCAAGCCAATGTGAGACTCATAATAGACCGTGAGGGGACTTTTCACAAATCTATCAAATAGAAGAATTACCAGACGAGCGGAAAATACTAATCGATAAGCCCATCCCTCTTTGGCAGCTGCTGATCTTTGTTGGTCGGTCCAACTGAGAATGGGTAAAAGCAGAAAAATATAAGAATGTCCAGTATAGTAAAAGAAAAGTCTGCTGCCAATCTTTTTTGCAGTTTACTTAACGATAACCATACTTGCCAAGGATAATTTCACAAGAAAAAGGTAAAATATAATTTACTTCATCATGAAGCTTGTCATATTAAAATGGATCTCAATCGTCAGATATATCACAAAGTCAATGAAAATCCATCCAAAGAAATCTATTTGCTAAATTACAAGTGTGGAAAAAGTTTAGGATGCCTTGAACATGGGAGTTGGGACCATATTGGTCCCGGCGGGTGCTATGTGCACACACCACATGGTCTCCATCTGAGCAATATTGTCTGTACAACTGAAATATAGGTTATATTTAGGAAAGACTGTATAAAAATCCTCACATCTCCTTCATTTTTCAATTTTATCCTGCCTTTTTAGGTAATCGAAATAATTCCTCACCTTTTTAACCAAATCTATCCCAAGATTAGGTTCCCTCATAAAACTATATTTACTTACCTTTTTTCACTTTTTAGCATTATGTATTGGCAAGATTCCCATTACAGCCATTATATCTTTTAGGAGAAACCTAGTATTTTTTATGTACAAAACAAATTGAGAAATTCATAGTAAATTAAAAATTGTTGATATAAGTCGCATAAGCATTTCCCAATTTAAAAGGTAAAAACAAAGACACCGGATTTTTTTGGGGGGGGGACACACTAAAGAAAGATGGAATTTGGGGAGGAATCTAATGGAAAATTCTTTATCAGAGATGTTGGGATAAGATCAAAAACCTTTGAAAGTTTGGGATTTATTTTGCCATTTGGTCTTATATTTATCAGCTAAAACTGAAAGGCAGTCACAACCACTCCCAGTCAACTGTTTGTGTTCACACAGATCAGGTTAACTCGACTTGCATTAATGCACAACCTCATGATGTTTTCCACCATCCAGCCACATGATCTATAATTATCCGTATCTGAAAATTCCAAACTCTGGCAGAATCCTCAACCAATCTCCTACCATTGCATGGCATCTTGTAATTTCTAGAAAGCATAATAGAATGCACAGACAGTCTCTGAATGCACATCTTCCCATTGTCAAGAAAATTAGAAAATTAAGTAGAACTACAAAACAGTTATGCACATCTGAAGAAAAGGGCTCAAATAATGAGATATTTACCCCAGAAATTCCGAAACACCACCAATTCCAGCAAATTTAAGAGGCTGAGGGCCCTCTCTTGGGAGATCCTGCTTAAAAATGGTCACACCCACCATCATAACTAGCTCATCAACTCTAATCATGGATGATGAATCATAGAAGATGTTACCTCTTCTTCAGAAGCCTCTAGGCCACCTTGAACCCAGAAAAGATTTCTATAACCAGCATTGTATAGGAGCTCACAAGCAGCTAACGATCTGTGAAAAGAAGAGAGAAGGAAAAGAAATGATGATATACCATAGTATGATTATTTGTCAATAGACATAAAAGCAAGCCTATATCCAAGAACAAATGTGTGCAAACAAAGATCCTAGCCCGAATATCCTTACACTTGCATTAACAATGCAAAAACATTATTTTCCACTAGCCCTTCATTGTTACAATTCCAAGATTGGGAAACCACGATAGCCTAGATGCATGTTATGACCATCCTTCTGATGCTAAAGCAACTGGACAGGTTTCAACTGGAAGGCTTCTTATTTTATTGTCCCGGATTTTCACTGCTCTGCCACAAAAGGTCAGCTTCTCTGGAGAAAAGCTAGAAGCACATGATGGACAGTCAATCATTCTAGAGTGAAGTAGCATTCATTATGAATAGTGGATACAAAATCATGTAAAATTGGTTTCTCCAACAAAGGCATGTGAGCCAAATAATAAGAAACCAAAGCCACCCAATTAATCAGCATTAGATTGCACAATTTAAGGAAAGAATCCTTACCTCAAACCCTTCTGGCATGCAACAATAAGATCAGAATCTTGTGGGAATTTTTCCTCAATACTTGATAAGAACTGCCTGTTGAAGAGTAAATAATCTATACACTGTTGCATGTAACTAGGGAAAAAGAATGACAGCATGTAATTTCAGAACAAACTTGTTATAGGACAATGTAGGAGCACCACTCCACCAACCACCTACAAATACATGGAGAAATTGGTCATAACTGCCAATGGCCCTTCACTACTAAGTTACATGACATCACAACTTGTAAACAACAATCATGCCTAAAGCATCACAGTCCAGCAACTGTACAAGTGCTAGATCGTAACTGAAAAGCATGGTTTTGCCAAAGACAGTCACCTGTCTAAGAAGCAAGTAAAGAAAAAGACAGTACCCATCATAAAGTTCGTCGTCTTCCTAGAAAGAGTCCCGGATCAAATCCATTATTGTCATCAAATATGGGAACCCAAGTTGATCCTTTGACCCAAGCCTTAAGCAGCAGAGAAACAAAATAACAAGAATGGTTCCATCTTTGATGAGGAAGAACAATAAATAAGACAACCTCCACATACAAAATTTAAAAAATAAAATAAAATAAGTCTGTTGATAGTAAAGAATACAGCCACAAGTCAGATGCAAATGACATGCCAAATCCCACAGCAGGATATAATTGTCAGAAACAGTAAAATACAATATAATATGGTACAATCCACAAGATGACAAGGTAGAAGCATTTTATTTGGCCTAACAACATAATGCAAATTTGACATTTAGCAAGAGTTGACTGAGGAACAATGCCAATTTACAAGCTTGCATAAAATTCTCCTAAGGTAGAGTTCATTTCAGGGCTCGACAGAGAAATGGAAGGAAAAAACTGAACAAACGAGCACTTGCCTTTTTGTGTTCCACAGAAGGGCGAACATCTAATAGGGTCTTATTTGAGAGTTGTATTGCATATCCAGCTTCCCTTGGGGTTAGACATTTAACCTTTTGTTCCCTAATCTGTAAAGATTCCAGAAAAAGCAGAGCCTGAGGCACATATTCTGAAAGTTACCTACAGCAGCTGAGGTAGTGAAAGCTGCGTATCTTGTGATACACAGTGTCTCATTCAGCATAAGACAAATGTGATGATATAATAAGAGTGCTGACTTGGCCGTAAAGTACTGATTATAATTGAAAAGGGTTTGACTTTTGAACCAGAAAAACATGTTAATGAATATCTAATTCATAATGCTTGCATGGACATGAATAGCCTAAATATCAATTTTTTGTTCAAAACCGAGGGGCTTGAGATTATTCCATTCCACATCTAGAAAATGAAACAGGAAACAGCATTCATATGGCATCAAGTGAAACAACTAGTGCATGGGAGCCCTAAAAGCAACTAGATTTTAAACAGCCAGTTTGATTCTCATCCTCCCCATTGAATTATCTCTAGATGTAACTTGACTGGACTGAAAGCAGCTATTCGACTTTCGGAATATGAAACACGCTGCAAACTCCAAATTCCGGAATTTGCTGAATAGTGATTTTCCAATGATACGTGTGTGAAGTACCAGAGAGTCCCATCTCTTTCGGGCAGCAGCCATATCCTTCATTTGCCTCAAGTCATAGTCATCTGCGTCAGCTATCATCCTGATAACACTCCGCTTCTGGGAGCAAAAACACCCAACCAAAAAAAGGAAATAAGAGAGTCGAAACAAGCGAGAAGATAGGCCCAAAGTCAAATTATGCATCCACATTAAAGAAACGAAAGCAAGAACTAGACAATGCTATCTGAAGAGCCTAACACTTCGACCCACCAACAAAAATGACCAAAACTAAGAAAAGCAAATCGATCCCATGTTCGCGCAAACGATAAGGATAAGCAAATTACTGAACTTTATGGCGAATTCCGAAAGTTGAGCTTAATCCGAGAGGACGAAGCTCCATAAAGCCCTGCGAATGCGTCTTCGTCCACGAGCTCCTCGCACTTTGCAATCTGCGGGAAGGGTTGGACTGCGAAATCGCGAGAGGGCCGAGAGAGGGAAGCCCCAGAGCTTCCATTGCGGAGACCTTCGATCACAGTGCGAAGTACGTAACGTGACGGGACGTTGGAATACTCTCTTTCGTCCTTCAGCTCTGCGGTATGAAGATTGCTTTCTTCGGCTTCATTCTTGTTTGTTTGAGAGAAGCAAACGATATTCTCTTATCCGCATCATCATTCAGGGACATCACTGGGTCGGGTCGCTAACATGTTCTGTGAGGTTTTTTTTTTCTCATGGGAAAAATTATCAAAACGGCCTTAAATTTATAACAATTTTTTCAATTCATTCTTAAATTTTTCTTTTTTATCAATTCAGTCATAAATATTTTATAATTATATCAATTCAGTCCATTCGACCAACTTTAACCTATTAGTGTTGAAATGGATGTCAGTGGCGCTAACGTAGCAATATTTTCATTATATTTTATTTTTTTCGAATTTTTATTAATTTTTCCTTTTTCTCTCTCTCTTTTCCTCCTTCATCCTTCCTCTAGCCGTCGGCAACCCTTGTCAACCTTAGGGAAGCCTAGTTGTGGCTAAGTAGCTTCACCCAAGCCACCCACTAGGTTGGTGAGGCTTGCCCTTGCCAGCCGTAGGAACAAGAGCTGCCAATAGCTGGGCGAGCCTCCCAAAGGCCTCACGAGGTCATGACCCTCGTCTTCAAACAACTCATCATTGGAGCTCTGAAGGGTGATCTTCTTCACCAAATACATCGTCACTAATTGGCTCCCGCTTTGCCCAATGGCATATTTGTGCGCCAACAATGGGTGGATTGCTCTTAGATCGGGCATCCACAAATCCTAGCTGCCCATTTTTTCGTTTTAAACAACCTTGTCCATGGCTGGTAAGGGTTGCCCTCACTAGATCTTTTGAGGGTGAACCTTGCTAGCCGTTGGCAGCCCTTGCCCCCATGGCAGGCGAAAATATAAAATATTATTAAAATATTATCACGTTAACGCCAATCGGTCAAAGTTAGTCGGATAGACTAAACTAGCATAATTACAAAAAGATTTAGGACTAAATTAGCAAAAAAAAAAAGTTTAGAACTGAATTATAAAAATTACAATAAATATAGGACTATTGTAGTAATTTTCCCTTTGCTCGTGTGCCGTCATCAGCCCAAATTCTGATCATTTCAGCAAGCCCACCAACTTTTTTGGGCCACTTTTGACATGTTCATTATTATCTTCAAGAAACTCACTTGATCATCTTCTGCTGCTCCTGCACGAGAAAGGAGAGGTAAATGATGCGAATTCAAATGAACTAAAGTGAAAAATGTATAATTCTGTGCAATATCTTCTTATGAAAAAAATATATATGTACTGAAGTGAAAAATCTATCTACATCCAATGCACAGTGGATGAGGGTATTGAGCAATCAGACAAGTCGGGTTTTGCATGGTGGGGTGAGTTTAATGAGCGGTCATATCTGACGGGCTTTGTTTAGGTGAACTTCATTTGTGGCATCGTGGAACGAGTGCACCAAGCACACGTATATGACAAGTCATATGCGGAGCCAGAGTCCACAACATTTGATGGTTCAGATTGCATGGCTCAGCATGGCATCGCATGGCATGGACGGACTAAGCATGAACCAGCACAGGCGTTCTATTATCGCGAACGAGAAGATAAGACAACCCGAATTAGTCAATAATCTCCCTCCAGTTCTGTGGAAGCTCCCGCTTCCTTGGAAATTTCCATTTACTCGAATCAACGTGGACCGACCATATTGCTCCAACCCGGCTCATTTCCCACGTTAGTCCTAGGAACTATGGCTTCATCTACAATCTCCAGGGACTGTCAGGAGTGTCGGGTTTAATTTCGATTTTTTAGGAAATCCAAACTCAACCGAACTGTTTTGATGTGTACTTGCTCCGAATCGAAATGCAACCCATCAGTTCGATTTTCGATTTTCCTCTTCTTCTTCTTTTTTTAAAAATTTTTGCGTTTCTTCTTCCCTTCGCACCCTTCCCTTCCCAACTTGGCCCAGTGAGATGGCCACACCGTCGCTGACCTCACTGCCGCGAGCTTCCCCAAGTATGAGGAGGCGGTGGCGGCCGAGAAGTCCGGCAGTGTAGCTGGAGCGGCATCACCTCTTAAGAAATCTAGATGGCCATCCGGGCCGTGTCCCTGGTGAGTTCGCCAAGTACGCCATGTCAGAGGGCACGAGGGCGGTGACCAAGATCACTATCTCTCACTCTCAGGGCTCTTTTGATTTGGGCGATTGTTGATGGAGCGCTTGGTTTTGGGTAAGAAAACTCGGTGGGGATTGAGAAGCTCCATTGAAATTTGAAATCTGCAGGAAGGAGTGAGGGGAGAATATAAAGGAAACCGAAATCTGATCCGAACTGAATTGAATCATCAAACTAACCAAATTTCTTTATTTAGTATCTAAATTGAAACTGGAATTGAACTGAAAATATATGAATTTTAGTTCGATTCGATTTAACACTCTAGCAATCTCAACCTCTATGACCTCTAAGGTCTTTAGAGGTTCCACTTGAAGCAATGCCTCAATACTGATATTGTGATCTATTTGTTCTACTAGTTGAAATTCTTCTTTTGAGGCATAGCAATTTCGTTGAAGATCATGTCAATATTTTTCCTTAGTGTCTATCTTAAAAGAAATAAGCTGAGAAAATTATGACACATTTTAACGTAAAGTCCGCAAAATTTGTAAGTACACATTTAGCCAAGCACTTTAAGCCTTCTAAAATTTATCATCGCAGATAAAGGAGGACTAGGACTATGAGCATATCTCCCATATTCCTTATTCTAGTATGATGGGTAGTATAATGAACACCATGGTATGCAAAGGCTCGACATTTCACAAGCTGTGAAACTAGTTAGCATTACATGAAGAGCTTTAGTAAGATTTTATTTGGATTTTCATATATTAAAAGGGGACAACAAACATTAATATAGTGTATCAAAAGGACAATAATGACAGTGAAATTGTAGGTTATATGGATTTAGATCGTGTCGGTGACTTGATGACAAAAATCTTTAACAAAGTATATGTTTACACTTATAAGAGGTGCAATGAGTTTTGGAAAGTGTCCTTACAACAATATATTAAATTGTCTTTTGACTAAGGTAGAGTATATGGTGTGACCTTTATAGCGAATGAGGCATATGGTTAAGGGATTTTCTCTTGGACCTTAGATTAGAGAAGAAAAACATCATTATACACTGTGACAATTATATATATATATATAACTTATCATCTAATTTATAACGAGCAAACAAAACATTTCGGCATCAAGGACAAATTCGTATGTGATGTCATAGCAAGGGGCAAGTTTTGTTATGAAGAAATACCTACAATAGAGAAACTGATTGACTTGATGACAAAGCCCATTCTTTTGGTAAAGCTCGAGCTTTGATGGAGCTTAATCGGCATAAGTAGAGATTGAACATCCGTTGAGGCATTGGAAGAGCTGGAATAGATAATGAACACTATGACTAGACTACAAAGTCGAGTTAAGATGGAAACTTATTAAATTATGTCTCAAGTTTAAGCCTATCGAATCAAAAGCTTGTGAATAAATAAAGTCTAAGTTGAACTTTTATGAGGTCTCGGATATTGTTTTTCTTCCAACGTTAATTCTATCCTCATGCGAGGAACAAAGAAGCGAAAGAAAGCAGGACGCTTATCTTGATTTCTTTGAATCTCACAAGCTGCGCATGGGTTTCATTTATGTATGGCCGCAGGAGAGATTTGCTCTTCGGCCGCAAAGCATGCGAGAGATTTGTTGCGTGCTATTGAAGACAAATGGGATGGTAAATTTTTTATTAGAGGCTGCGACGACTTCACTCCTCTTCATGCGCATTGGACTTTGAACAAGCAACGATGGAGACACCTTGTCTTCCGGAAAAATAGATTAAAAAAAATTATTACACTTCTACCAATATAATTCTAAACATTTTTTCATTTTATCAATTAAATTTTAAACATTTTATATTTTTTACATATTAAATTTATCCGGTCAATTTTGATCGAAAACTGCTTGTGTAAACGCCAATTATCTTAAATGACACGTGCGGTGCTGATATTAATAATTTTTAATAAAAAAATTTGGAATTTTTGTTATATTTTCTTTTTTTATTTTCATTTTCCCTTTTTTATTTAATTTTTTTCTATGCCGGTGAGGGTCACCAGCAACCCTCGTGAGTCACGGGCGAGGGCTTGAAGGCCTTCATTAGATTTGGATGAGGATCACCTCACTCGTGTCGGCATGCCCACGAAGAGTGGGTGAGGGCCTTCACACCCTCACTCGCAACTAGTGAGGCCACAAAGGCCCTAGTCAAGGCCATTGTAGCCTCATCGGCCACAAGGATTGTCGGTGACTATCACTGACATAGGAAAAAACCAAAGGGAAATAAAAAATTTCAAAAATTATCTACATCGGCACCAACTGTGTCATGTAGGATGGCTGACATTCATATCAACGATTCTTGATCAAAATTAGCCAAATAGACTCAATTGGCCAAAATTAAAAAGATTTAGGACTCAAGCAACAAAATTGAAATATTTAAAATTGAATTGAGAAAAAGTTTAGGATTTTTTGGACAGTTGTCCTTTCTTCAGCATTATACAAGGAGAAGCAACTCTCACAAGAGAAGACGAAGACACGTAGAGAAAAGGCCAAACAAGTAAACGAAAGACAAAAAAGAGCAAAATTATTGTGTTTTTTTTAGTGGTGCATGGTCCTTTTGTTATCTTATGCTTTCTCATATGGTCCTTTTGTGTTTCTGCAGTGGTCCTTTTGTTATCTTATGCTTTCTCATATGGTCCTTTTGTGTTTCTGCAGTGGTCCTTTTGTTATCTTATCCAACCAGAAGGGACCCCCTCTTTGGCGGATTGGTGAGATTTGTACTGATAGCAATGAAGGTATTATTAGATGTAACTTTGAGGACAAAAAACACTCGAGCATATGGAATGACTATAGCCATATGATTCTCTTATTGATTAGTAGATTATTTGCGGCTACCTCTTTCCATGGACACGGGTAACAACATTCGGACCGAATCACGTAAATTTCTTGCGCCATTTATCGTTCCTCATTTTATTCTCCGTTGATATCTCTCGCTTGTGATTCACTTGTTAAAGAGCCGGTCAGGCTTCCATGTGAATACATAACAACAGAGATATAGGTATATTGACCAGGGAATGCAATGAAAAAACGAAGGCGTGTTTTGGAACTTCACTTGAAAAATTGGTTCTAATTAAACAATGCGCGTGGCACTTATCTTCACGTGCGATTAAGTCACCATGCTAATCTGTTTACCGGGGGCCCTCTCCACACCCCGATGTCCCCATCTTCCACGTCGTAGGCAAGCTAGTTTAATAGATCCGCGTACCAAGTAATGACTCTACAGAAAGCGTGAGAGGTGCGTCACGGTCCGAATCTTCCGATTGTCTCTGGTAAATATCTCCTTTTGACGTATTAATCACCGAACCTCTTATGAGAAACCTCTTCATGCGTTGGTTTCATCGCTCGTAGTTTTTTGCTAGGATTTCACGCCATGAGTATTCACCTTGTTGTAGCCCTCATTTGCGTTCTTGTGGTACCTCTGTCGCTGCTCTTTTGATCGACACAAAGAAAAAGGCACAAGAATCTAGGAATCTCCCTCCTGGCCCCAGGAAGCTGCCGATCATCGGGAATTTGCACCAACTCGGCTCCTTGCCCCACCGTTCGCTCACGCGCCTCTCGAAACGGTATGGCCAGATCATGTTTCTCCAGCTCGGCTCTATTCCCACGTTAGTCATCTCATCCGAAGATGTCGCCAGAGAAGTATTCAAGGCCCACGACCGTGCGTTCTCTGGCAGACCCGTCTTTTATGCTGTGAAGAAGTTATCATATAATTGTTCTGATGTAAGTTTTGGCGCCTATGGCGATTCCTGGAGAGAGCTCAGGAAGATAGTGATCCTAGAACTCCTGAGCAGTAAGAGAGTCCAGTTGTTTGAAACTGTGAGGAAGGAAGAGATTAAGCTCATGCTTGACGCAATCACTTCTTCTCCAGGTCCAGTCAATATAGGTGAATTGGCACTTTTATTGGCTAACAATGTCGTGTGCCGAGTGATTTTTGGTAAGAAATGGCAGGCTGAAGGTGGTGGTGTAAAGAGTAAATTTCATGAGACGGTCCGTGAAATACAGAGCATTGTAGGGGGTTTTTGTGTTGCGGATCTGTTTCCACAGATAGCTTGGTTTAACAGGCTCAATGGCTTCAAGGCAAAGGTTGAAAAGAACTTCAGGGAGTTAGACAAGTTGTACGATGAAGTGATCGAGGAGCACCGAGACCCTAAAAGGCCTAAAACTGATCATGAAGATCTTGTTGACGTGTTGCTTCGGTTACAAAGGGATCCGAATCAGATTATTGCCCTCACAGGCGAACAGATAAAAGGCGTATTAACTGTATGTTCCTCTTTGCCCTATTTGTCCAGCATATGTTTCCTTCTGCTTACTTCCTTTTCAGTCTGTTACAAACTAGATCAATAAAGAAAAAGACCGGGACTAATTGCCTGGGATTTTGCTCAGGACATGTTCAATGCAGGTACGGATTCCGCATCAGCCACTCTGATCTGGACAATGACAGAACTCGTCCGCAATCCATCTATGATGAGAAAAGCACAAGAAGAGACTCGAGAAGCAGCAAAAGGAAAGTTACAGGTCGAAGAGAGTGACCTTCTTGGACTCACCTACCTAACATCAGTCATCAAAGAGGTATTAAGACTCCATCCACCACTCCCTTCTAGTTCCAAGAGCGACAATTGAGGATTGCAAAATTAGGGGATATGAAATTCCTAGAGGAACGACTGTATTCATCAATGTGACAGCAATATCCACAGACCCAAAAAGCTGGGAAAACCCAGAAGAGTTTAGGCCCGAGAGGTTCTTGAACAGCTCCATCGATTTTAAGGGACAGAACTATGAGTTTCTGCCATTTGGCTCTGGCAGGCGAGGATGCCCAGGCATAAACTTCGGTGTCGTGATAGTTGAGCTTGCATTGGCAAATCTCCTTCATCGGTTTGATTGGAAGCTGCCTGAGGGGATGAGTGTCGAAGATATTGACATGGAAGAAGTTTATGGCCTCACGACTCACAAGAGAACTCCTCTTTGCCTGATAGCAACCCCCGTGACTGGTTGACGTTATGTTTGGATGCTACTGATATAAGAGTACGCCTGATTCACTCCGCAAAAAAGCGGACTTTCTTCTGTATCAGCATGTTTACTGTGTTGTATGCCTGCCACAAGTTTTCCGGTTGGACTTTGTGGCAATTGCTGTTCCTAGATCTTGTAACATGAATTAATCAAGAACTTGTGAAAAACAAAGATCTTTGTAAAAATTGATGCTTTCTTAATTTAGGTGACATATTCATTTTTCTTAGTGAACTTCATTGAATCATTTCGGTTTCATGGACTTCCACCAAGGCAAAGAGGCAATAAAGAGTTGCAGCACAAGCTTTATGTCATGCGGTAGGTTTGAGCTCTAGTTTCAGTTAGGAATCGAAACTAGAACGCTAGTGTTTGGATAGCTTGATAACCCATAAGTTTACTAGACTTTTACTGTACAGTACTAAAAGACATCATTTGATGAAGATGTTCATCTTTTGAAGCAATCCTAGGAAACTAAACGGTCTAGCTCCACAAGAACATTGAAGAACCACATTGAATTTCCAGATGCTCCAAACCACCTTTTAATTAGTCAAAGGCAGCTAAGCTTTGTCTACTCAAATCAGGGAAGGGAAAATAAATAACAATTTTTGCAACCGATTATGTGGTCTTTACTTCAGAGAGATTAATAAAGATTGGTGACAATGACATGATTCAGTTATATATTTGTTCGAACCAATAGATCTTTTGCAGCTCAGCGCCGTTGATGACAAAACTAACCCAAAATAAAGCTCATTCCAAAGCGCGAATCTTTATTTCTTTACTTATCACCTTTGAAGAAAGATATGGTTCCAAATATGCCTGATATCAGCTATTCTTGGACATATTATATGGATAAAGACTGAAGAAATATTTGACTTTGGTAGTATTTGTCATGCAGACAAGATATGACTAGATGGATAGCTACTTTTAGCTTTCACTGCCTTCTCATTATATCTGTGATTGTAGATGTAGCTTTCCATGTCAAATGAGCAACATTGTCTTCTTTCTAATAGGTAGGAATATGTTGAAAATGGGTATTATCTCGATTATTTGTTCGAAAAATAGCTCACTTTTAGTTTGACAAGAGAGGAATAGACCATTTTACCCTCTTTGCAACAAGTATAAAATACGCAGGAATCAATTTTGAAGTACATAATAGATCCAAATACCTTACCAAAAAAAAAAAAAACAAATCCAAATGACAGAACATTTCCACATTTCACAACTAATCTCATAATGAAATACATTGCCTTTTTCACTGCCTATGAGGCTAAATTAAAACTCTTAATTCATATTCATTTAGATGCTAAGGCTGTAGACTAATAAATCAATCTGACTATCATCCACCACGAGGTCATATAATGGACAAATGTTAGATTAAATATAGAAAGGAAAGATATACCAAAATGAAGCAGAATAGTCCAAACTAATATTCACATGATCCAAGGAGAAACGGAGATCAATTTCTGAGGTAGTCAAGTTTGGTTAACATACCAACATGTTCAATTTATGGGTGTATCAGGTATAGGAATGTTAGAAGCTCTAGAGAGAATAAAGTTTCAATTCGAAAGATCCATGTTGCCTTTTCCCTGAGCACAAGTCAATGATGAAGCCACTCATGAGTTTTAGCGTGTCTATTTTTTATTTTATTGTTCGACTGCTTGTTTCCACAACATGAGAAAAGTGCATGACAAGTTTCGAAGTGAAGCTAAGGACAAACAGAAGGTCAAAAAAAGCAAGGAGGTTTGTATCATCATGAATTTGGATGTTACGTGAATCTTAGCAGAATGGTGTTGTAGAGAACAAAACTCTACTTAAACGACCTCCATGCACGCCTTCGCATATAGGACTAGGTAAGGAATTTTGGGGCCAAAGCAGTAAAAATAACCTGTTACCTAGTTAATCAATTTCCATCATATGCAATCTAGTGGAAGACTCTCAGAGAAGTATGGTTGGGAAAACCTGTTAACAACTTCAAATTACTAGTATTTGGATGTCTTTGTTTATGTTCAGTAGAGACGTGATTTTTGACAATACTACTATGCTTCGAATGAGGAATCTTGAGACTCAACTCAAAGAGCAAATGGATCATTTATCTGCAAAAAGGTGGAGCTTCAAGTGGAACTTCCAAAGACCTTAGAGGTAATAAAAGTTGAGATTGCAAATGAAGCCATAGATCCTAAAATCAGTAATATAGAACAACCTACAAAGCCGCAACATAGTATAGCTACATGCAAATAGAGAAGGCAAACCATCGGTACATTATGATTATTTTGATATTGCCTATGCATCGACTATAGTTGACAAGTTGGAGATAGATGAGCATTTGTCTTACTCTAAGGTGATGGCTAGTGCTAAGCCGTTACGGTGGCTAAAATTTATGAGCAAAAAGATGGAATCGGTCCATAAGAATCAAACATGAGAGTTGGTCAAAGTATCCAATAGCCAAAAAAATTCGGTGCAAATTGGTCTACCAACAAAAGGAGAGCATTCTTAGTGTCAAAAGAACAAGATTTAATATGAGACTTGTTGAGGAGGGATATGCTCCGCAAGAGGGCATTGATTATTACGAGGTGTTCTCTCATGTGGTAAGACATATCTATTCACCTATTATATGCCTTAATTGTTGCACAAGATCTCGAGTTGGAGTAATTAAATGTGAAAACAGCATTTCTTCATGATGAAATCGAGGGGCCAATTTACATGAGGCAGCCAAAGGGATTTGATATACCAAGTAAGGAAGACCATGTTTACATGTTGAATAAATCTTCAAATGCATTATTATAAACTACTAGGCAGTGGTACCAATGTTTTGACACTTTCATGACTAGTTAGGATTTAGATGAATAGTTGTGTTTACTCTAGGAGATTGGAAGATGATCATTGATTTATCTATTATTTTATATTGATGACATGTTAATAACAACTAAAGGTGTTGAGAAAGCCTCCTAATATATTTTGTAGCTAATAAAACTATCAATGGTTCATATCAGTCTTAATAAATGTAAGAGTTGTTTGTGTTTCTAGTAATATCCACGAAATAAAAAATGATATCAATGAAAATTAACTGGAAGAACTTATGTGGAGTTTATATAGAATTGGAGATATCAAGATGTTACATCTACAAGATTTACATCTATCATGGTTGAAGTGTCTAGAAAAGAACAATTGAATATAATCGAAAAGCCAAATATAACTAGAAGCTAGATTATAGGTAGAATATTGAGTAAGCTAGATATTAGCAATGCATAAGCTAGATATCAGTAGGTGTAAACTAGATATCAACAAAGTTAGAGAAATACTGAAGGCTGAATATAGGCAGAATCCAACAAAAATCTGATATCATCAAACAACTAAAACGTTGAATATAATCGATGACTGTAGATGTAAACGAAACACTTATAATACCTATGATAGCAATCTTGTCATGTTCTCGAAGATTATTATTTCGATATATTTTATCTCATCCCTTAATAACTTATGATCTGGTATGGATTTCGAACTTGGAAGATTTTGATTCGCTATCAATCTTAAAAATTATCTATGCAAAATATTCAATCTCAAGAGATATATTGATTGACTATCATTTTGAAGGCAAGATATATTCCATAGTTGAAGCAGTCCACTTTTGGAACCAAGATTTGATTGTATGGGTAACCAAATTTACAGCAATTCTAATTGATCGACCTCGATGATTAATATCCTCAACAATTGTCTAACAACTAGATTGAAGATTTATCCACTTGAAGATTGTCCAAGGGGAAGTTTGGATACTAAGGAGTGTAAAAGAAGAGCAAGGCATCGATGAAATAGAGAGATCAAGATTTCATAATTCCAATTTTTGAGAAAGTCTTTCATAGTTTACAATTATATTTTTTGAGCATTAAATTATAATCTTTCAAAAAATGTTGGTAATGTAATAATTCGTGCTTAGATGTGAGGTATTAAGATCTATTAACTTGGATATAAGCAGCACTAGTTTTGATGAGAAGTGCTTGACTATAAGCACTACTTACTATCATAATTTCTCAATGATTGACTAGTGGAATTCAGCCACTTAGTAGAAGTGCACTGCATGGCTTCATATAATTAGAACACTACTTATATTATGTTTTTCCTAGTCATGCTTAGATCAAACTAACATATTTAATTCCACAATAATTGTCAAGTTAATTGAAATCACATATTCAACCCCTCTAGGTAATACCGTTAGCCAACTTCAAAACATGTCTTATATTGATGTGCAGAAACCGTAGTTGAGTGCTGAGTTTGAAATAATAAGAAAAACTTAGATGCCACTAAAAAGAATTTGGGATAAACATTTTACATGACAGGGCTAGAAAATGTTGTATTTATCTCAAAAGAAATATATTGAGGAGATTGTGGCATGTTTTAGCATGCAATCATCAAAATCTGTAAGTATATCTTTAGCCAAGCATTTTAATTTTTCTAATAAATTATTATCACAAATTGAGGGGAATGAGGAGCATATGTTCGTGTTCCTTATTCTCGAGTAGTTGGTAGTATAATGCATGTTGTGTTATGTAGTAGGCCTGACATATCACAAGTTGTGAGCATTATTATCCTTTACATGAATCACGAGAGAAGAACACCACAAGTGCCAAAAGTTTTGAAAGGTACACTAAAGTGCCAAAATCGAAAAAAAAAAATGGATCACTTAAGTGTTAATGGCAAGAAATTCCGGCCAAAATGCTGACGTGGCATTTCTCTAGCGAGTTAAACTCAAAAGGATGTCATTGTGGGCACTAATGTGATTAGATAAGTTCAAAAAACGACATCATTTTTGCCTTGACGTGACTATGGTAGCCCTCACCGAGTGCCATGTGCAACTTCCTCTTTATTTAAAGAAATAACAATTTAGTTCTAAATATTTATATTTATATTCAAATTCAAATTCTAAGCAAAACAACGTCGTTTTTTGCTCTTCAAAATTGATTTAGCTTTCCAACAAGCCAAATGGGCGATTATATTATTAATAAAAAGTCACGTCGGATTTCCAACCACTTCCCCAGATTGGCACTTAAATGTCCCAATTTTCTAAAAAAAAATGACATTTAAGTATACATTTCGAAACTTTTAACACTTACGTACCCCTCCATGCCAAGTTTTGGCACTTAGGGTATTCTTCTGCTCATGAATCACCAAGTAAAATTCATTAGGAAGATGTAAAGTGAATTCTCGGATACTTAAAGGGGACAACAAATGTTGGCATAGTGTATCGAAGGGACGATAATGACAATGAAATCACAAGTTATATAGAATCAAATCACGCCAGTGAGTTGGATGATCATAGATCTTTAGCAAGGTACTAGTTTACTCTGATAGATAATACAAAGAGTTGGAAAGCGTCTTTACAAATGATGTTGCTTTTATAGCGAAGACGCTATGGCTAAAGGATTTGCTCTCGGACCTTTGATTGGAGGAGAAAAGCATCCCTATACACCACGACAACCAAGATGCAATATATCCTTATAATCCGATTTATCACGAGTGAACAAAACATATTGGCGTCATGTACCATTTCATTTGAAATATCAATAGTAAAGGACAAGATTATTGTGAAAAAGATTGTGAGAGGGGAGAACCCAACAGATATGATGATGAAGCTTCTTTTTTATGCAGAAGTTGGAGCTTTACTAGAACTCAATTGACATATGGAAAGAGTGAACACCCGTCAAGATGTTGGGAGAGCCGGTGAGAGAATAAACGATATAACTTAGCTATAGACATCTAAGTTGTAATTTTGTGAGGTCTTAGATACTCTTTTTCTTCCAACATTAATTCCATCTAAATGCGGAGAAGAAACCCAAGGAAAGCAGCCCGTGTGCTATAATTTATCTGGCTCCCACGAGTTGCGTGTGGATCTCATTTAAGTTTTGCCGCAAGAGTGAATTGTTGTCTGCGGTTGTGAGACAAATGGGATGCAGATAGCCCACAAGCAATAGTCCCTCGATCCTTTTGTTTTCTTCCGCTTTCCTCTACGCATCCGACCAGAAGGGACTCCCCCTTTTGCATACTGTGAGATTTTTAGGAATGGAAAATACTCGAGTATAGTGGCGATTGTAGCCATGTAATTTTCCAATTGATCACTTGATTATTTGCAGCTGACTTTTGTTGACACCCGAATTTTTCTCTACATGTTTTAAATATTCATTTATTTTACAAAATATATATATAAAGATAAACAAAAAAAAATTGATAAAAAAAGAAGAAGAAAAAATTGAGCAATGGGCCGACCTTCTTCTTTAATAAATTTTCGGCCCCTTTAAGTCTTCTCTTAGCCCTTCTTCTTTTTATTTCCTGTCGGCCTATGTTTCTTTATTTTCTTTCCTTGAAACCCACTAAAGGTTAATTAAAATAGAAGCCCAGCCCATCACCCTTTTCTCTTCTCTCCACTCTTCACTCACGTACTGCACACTGAAAAAACACGTGCGCAAACCGACGACGCCGATTGCTTCTTCGTACGGGGATGCCACAACCATGAGTGACGCCAGCAAGGGAATCTTCCTTAGGAATCTTCCCTTGCTGCGCTGTCACGCGGGAGAGAGACGGAAGCGGAAGCAAGAGGCATGTGAGCAAAAGGGACCATTTTGGGGTTATTTGCATATGGAGAAAGAAACAAAAGGAGGAAAGGGATAGGATAAGGGGGGCTGTCTTTCTGTTTTTGGAGAGGAGGGGAAGCCGCAAGTTTTGGATCTGGTTTTCTAGGTTGAAGGAGAGAGTCCGAAGAGAGTGAGCAGGCTGGTTCGCTCACACGAGGAAGGAGAAGCGGGTGTCACCGTCATTCAAGGTCAGCCCGCTAGTCACCATCCACCGTTGCATCTCACCGGAACCGGGTAGGCCTCTCCCCCGAGTAACATATACTCGGTTTGTTGGTTTTGTGACAAGCCGGAGCTTGTGGCCGACTAGTTCGCACATTCTCCGGCCATGTCGATCCTTCATTTACATTTTTGTGCATCTTGGTATGTTCAGTTAGCATCCTAGGCTCGATTTGAGTCCCGGGAAAGTTAGAAATCTTTAGTTTCGGTAATATAGTGTTCAATGAAATGCTCCAGAGAAGGCCGAGAGCTAGTTCATGTTTAAACTCAAAATCAGCATGCCCTCACTTCTGCGCCCATTGTATCATGTTTGCTTTATCTATGTTCATGGCATTTTTTACGTGACTTTTACGAAATAATTGAGTACTGTAAAAGGATGGAGGTTTTTTTTCTTGTTTTGGTAAGGAGATTGGTGGTCGCCAGAGTTCATGGTTGGAGGTGGTTGACACCATCCAAAGTGAATGACTAGTGGGTGGCAGTCATCTATCAGAGTATTGGTTGTGTCGGGGATCTCTAAATAAAATATAAAAAAAAATTCTAAAAAAAATCATAGAAATCTCAGAAAAAATTAGAGAAAAAAATTGAAAAAAAGTCCTTGAAAATTCATAAAAATTGTGAAAATATTAAAAATTTTGAAAATTTTCAAAATACATTAAAAATACAAAAAAAATCTGAAATATTCCAAAATTCCAAAAAAGGAAAATTAGAAAATTCAAAAAGTATTATATTGACATCCAAATTTTTGTTGACATATTTTAAATACCATTAATTTTTTAAAATATATATATTTATAGAAAAGACAAAAAAATTTCGAAAAAAAAATTCAGTCGGGTGGGCTGGGATAGCTCAGCCCACTCATTTAACCTCTTAAGCCCAGCCTTGTCCTTCATTCTTCCTCTCTATCTCAAACCAGCCCACCACACTACCATTTTCTCCTCTTCACCCTCTATTCACGCACGCACGCGGCACCACGACGCCGTTTTGGTTTCCTCGGGCTGTGACGCCACAGCTGTGACGTCGGCCGCATGACGCCAGCAAGGGAAGATTCCCTTGCTGCGCTGTCACGCAGAGAGGGCGAGGGGACAAGAATTCGGTTAGGGGCAGCAGAAGAGAAGGCAGCGAAAAAATGCAGAAGGAAAAACCAGGGGTAGCAAAAGAAAAACCGGAGAAAAAAAAGAGAGAAGAAGGGATCTGGTTTTTGGGTTTTGAAAGAGTGAGAAAGGGAGCTGGTTTCTGGGTTTTGGAGGAGGATTAGGAGCCATGGGGGTCATTTTTCTAGTTTCTGGGCTTCTCTGAGATTCGGCTTCTTGGGGAAGGGTTCGGCTGCATGGTAAAAAATGCTGCGAGAGAGAAGGAGCCAGAGAGAGAAAACCGAGAAAGCTTGAGGGAGAGAGAAAAGGAGCCAGAGAGAGAGAGAAGAAGCTCGGAAGCGTGGTCGAACGCCGCCCGAGTCCGCTCGTCAGCCACCGTCCGCCGCAACGTCTCCCCCCGAACCAAGTAGGCTTCCCCCGAGCACCTCTATTCTGAGTTGACGAGATGACGGGCCGGAGCTTGCGCCGGCCAGTTTGCGCGAGCTTCGGTCCTTGTCGATCCTCCATTTATGTCTCTGTGCATGCTGGTATACTCGTTTAGAAATTGTTCGAGTCAGAAATCGTTCGTTTGGACAATGCATTTGCTTTCATGCTTATCTTAGTGTTACGATGATTTACGTGAGAGGTCCGCATCGAGTCGGTGAGGGTATTTTTGGTTCCGGCGATGGAGAGAATCAAGGGTCGCCGGAGGTCATCGCCGGCAGCGGCCGACGCCAACGAGGGAGGGGGGTGAGTGACTGTTAAAGGACGGTGTTTCGGTGAAGGTTGAGGTTGCAAACGTGGGGCTTCGGGTTGGAGATTGCTTCGGGGAAAAAGAATAAGTCGCAGGCTTGAGGGACGTTCCGAAGGTTGAAGACTACGATGGGTGGAGAAATCTGTAGCAGAAAAGACGAAGCAAAAAAAGACAAAAAGAATGATTAAAAAAAAAAAAAGAGAAACCAAAAAAATAGAAAAGAAAAAAAGGGCCGAAAACAATAAAATTGAAACAGGGGCTGGGCTGAGAATGTGTCGAGCGGGCCTACGCCAAGAATGGGCCGAATATGTTTGGGCTGAGAATAAAAATTAGAATGGACTTTCTTTTTTTTAAGGAATTTTTCGTGGGCTAATTAGAATTAATTCAAAATGGGCCTTAGCATAGTTTCTTTTAGTCCAATCCGGACCGATAGAGTCCGGGTCGGTTTATTTGGGTCAGGTCTTCACCCAATCCGAATCCCTAAAAAATATTAAAAAATTTAAAAAAATCTTTAAAATGTTAAAAATTCGAGAAAATCATAAAAAAATCGAAAATTTTCAGAATTCACTAAAAAATTCCAAAAAAAAATTATGAAAATTGGAAAATTCCAAAAAATGTTAATAAATTCTGAAAAAAAAAAAATATTTTCAGAAAAGCCTTAAAATATCAAGAATCTTGAAAGCTCATTTTTTTAATTTCGAAAAATAAAAAAACATTAAAAATATATAAAAATTTCATAAAAATCAGAAAATTGCAAACATTTAGAAAACCCTTAAAAAAAATGAAAAAACCTAAAAGCCTTTAGGACTCTACAATAGAGTTCTTTGGTTATGTTATACTTTTCTTTTTTAGGGACAATTTTAGGATACTTTTCTAACGATAATTAATTGCGCACTTGAATATTTTGGATGTTACTTTCCTATTATAAAATGGTTAGGATAAACCTTAGATTTCTTGAATAGATTGCCATGGCCTTAATTAATACACAATTGAGTTAGGTATTGAAAGAGCGTTAATCATATGATTAACGTAATCAAATCCCCGAATTTAGAATTTCTAGTTGCGCAAATAATAAGGTATTCTCTCGTATTTTACTGGGTTTTTAGCCCACTCTAAAAAAGTTAGTGGCGACTCATTTGTTTAAATTTGTATAGGTTAAACAGGTTAAAATCTTGAATACCCAATGTCGTGCAGGGTGTAATATCCTGAATTTCGACCCGTTTCAGGATATGTGAAATGGTTATTTTATCAATGCGTTGTTAGTTACGTTTACTCTGAATTGATCCCTCACGAGTTAACTAACTGTTTGGCAATGCAGTTAAGGATCGATACGTGTACGACTAGTGAATTTAATCGGGATATCGCCGCTCACCATAAGGATCGAGAGAGGAATAATACTACATTGTTGCAGGCCAATTAGCGAACGGAAATAAATCGATTCAGCAAAAGTATGAGGTCGGATTGCGGGTGATTCCGCACAACTTCGATATTAATTGCGAACGACGTTAAACCGATTTCCTTTTGGCCATGTACTCAGTGTGAGCAATTAACCTCTCGTGATTACATGACAACCGAGGATTGCCTTAATTTGAATGCACGATCGTGGATTGAAAAGCTATCAACCACGGGTCAAACGCGCGAGAATCCCTAAACGCCGCCCGAAAGTTAGGTCATACTAAAGTTGCGATTGATCGATGTTAACCACGAATTTCAATCCGGTATCGGGTATCGAATTTTTAAGGATGCCAAGACTAAATATTGGACGTTGTCTCATTGATTCTCGAATTTATCGGTAAGCCCGAATTATTAGAAAAGGATTCAACGTGCCGAGTTTTGAAGCCAAATATTTGGGAGTTTGTGCTTCAGGGGCAAAAAGACCGAATTGCCCTTTTTAGAAGCTTGTTTAGGACTTGTCTTGTGCTCCTTTCTTTTGTCTTTTCTTCCCCCAACTTCTCCTGCACGTTTCCCTTTCTCTCTCCCTCTTTTTTCTTTCTCTTCCCCCTCACGTTTCTTTCCTTGGTCGACAATCCCCTTGCCCCATCCCATCTTTGACTTGTCAACTTTCTTTTTCTCTCTCTCCATCAATGTGTCTGACACCCATGTGGGTCTCTCTCTCTCTCTCTCTTGCGCAGCACGTTCGACGCCCTCCCCCTTCCCAGCAACTTCTTCTTCTTCCTCTCTTCTTCTTCTTTTCTGGCCAACGCTGGCTTGCTGTTGTTGCTGTGTTTTCTTGCTGCTGCCACCCATCACCACCGCAGCACCGCCGTCCAGCCAACTCGCCGCTGGTCCGCCGGTCTCGTCGTCCGCCGGCCCCGCGAGCTAGCTGCACCACTCCCCCTCCTCCTCTGTCCAAGTCTGCTGCTGTTCCTGCTGTTTCTGCTTGCTGTTTGCTGCTGTCTGCTGCTGTTTCTTGCTGTTTCTGCCGCTGGAAGTTGCTGCCGTTGCTGCTGGTTGCTGCTGGCCGCTGTTCGGGACACAGCCAGCCGCTGGCCAGCATCACCAGCCGCTGTTCGGCTGTTGTTGGAAAACGACCACCGGTTGTCGCCCGTCGTTGTCCCTGAGCGAGCTGCTCGTTCCCCTCGTTGCCGCCGTCGCGCTCGTGTGGTTGGAATCACTAAACGCGTGAGTTGATTTTCTAAACCTTGTTTAGGATGCTAAACTCCCTTAGGTTGATTAGTTTAATATTAAGCATGATTAATGTTGATGATTGGTGTTTGATTAGTATTGAGTAAGCTTGTTTAGTGTTAATCGTGGTTAGGATAAATTAACTGCGGTCAGATTAAATGTAGTGGGTTAATCGCGGTTAGATTAAAGTAATCTTGGTTGGATTAACTAATCGTAGTCGGGTTAATTAACCATAGTTGGGTTAGACCGGTAACCATGATTAGTATTAATAAATATTATTATTATTTTTGGGATAAAATAATTATAATTTATTAATTTCGGAATTATTATTTATTATTTTCGGAATTAATTAATTTATTATTAATTTCGAAATTAGATGTTATTATTTTTGGGTAATAATTAATTAATTGTTTTTGAAGAATAATTAATTAATTAGTGGTGGATGATTAATAATTCTTGGATGTTGAATAATTATTGTTGGATAATTATTAATGGAATATTTTTGGAATAAAGTATTATTTTTGGAAAGTATATTATTAATTAATTGTGCTAGTATCGATTAATTTCGATGGATTATTGTTTGTACTTTCCTCACGTGGATTATATATCGGTGGATTACTAGTTGTACTTTCCTCACGTGGATTTTATATCGGTGGATTACTATTTGTACTTTCCTCACGTGAATTATATGTTGAATACACGTATATATGCTGCCTTTGATGATATTGTTTAATATATACTCGGTGGAGTAAATTCATGGACTGCAATTGTGAATTAGGGTTGAGTATATTCAGCATATTCGTGTGACTACGTGTGAAAGGCATTTGGATTCGTGTGACCACGTGTGAAATATTATCGCATTACATGTAGAGTTTGCGATGAATTAATGTGTACAAGCACGAATCATGTCCGCATTGGCTGCATTACAAGATAATGAAATGAGCATGATTAATTGGTGTGCTTGCGTGGTAACGTAAGAGCCCGTCACCCGTGGGGATCGTGGTGGACGAAGTCCGTATTATCGAAATGCCGGGCGCCGGATGCGGGTCGCGGTAGAGGCCGGACTATGCTCTTTGTGAATGCCGTCTGGGCGCGGGACGTTGCCGTGCCCAATGCGGTGGGACAATGCCGGTTAGGCCGGTAGACGCCAACTTGTGTGTTGGAAGGAAATTCCCCCAAAGTGTTGTTAATAAATGGAAAATGAGAAAGTGCATGGTGTATGAGACAATTGAAAGGTGCTCGATTGTTTATTATAATTGCTGCATCGAGGTGAGCATATGATAAACTGTATCATGCAGGTTGCGTGTGGCAAAAGCGAGGTAAGGATGCCTGTGATTGTGATTGTTAACTGTTAATAATTGCATATGAGCCTTGGTCTAATCGTGCGTTTATTAATGGTCGATTGGGTATTATTCTGTTGTTGAATTGTTGGCGATAGAGACATTGCACGTCAGGGCGCACTCGAGGCGAGTGGAGGCTTAGGATTTTGACTTACTGAGATTTATCTCACTGGTTATTGAATAACCATTTTCAGGTCCATAGGATGAAGGATCGACGCGTGTTACGGTTCGTGGCCGTTTTCGAATGGAGTAGATTAACCTCGGCTTGTTGGTTTCTTTGGCTCGTTAGGAAGATGCCCGTGGTAAGGGCTTGTACTTGTAAACTTCCTAGGGTTAATCAGTAGATAAATAAAGCAGTACTTTGAATGTGTTCTTGTTGGGTTTTCCTACTATCCCCGATTTTGTGACGGCGGGGTTTATGATTCGCTTCGCATGCGTTTAATTAAAAGATAAAAATAACGGTCGGTGATGGATCCTGGAGAGTCGCAAATCAAATGACCGCAAGAGAATAGGGGTTGTCGCGGACTCGAGGATCGGGTCGTGACACAGGGTATGAGCTTGGGAGAGCCCGAGTTAATGAAGGGCCATCGGTCCGAAATTAACAATATCCCTAAACCTAATCAAAGGCCCCCACATCACAAAAAGAAAAGAATTAGGTTGCAACATATTAATAAAATATTTTTCCAAAAATTCTGAAAAGCCTTAAAATATCAAAAAAAATCCCAAAAGCTCTTTTTTAATTTAATTTAATTTCACAAAATATAAAAAATATATAAATATATATTTCATCAAAATTCAGAAAAATCAGAAAAGAAATTGCAAAATTTGGAAAACCCTTAAAAAAAAAAAAAAAAATGCCCAACATTGGATAAGCCTTTAGGGCTTTACAATAGGGTTCTTTGTTTGCGTTATATATTTTTTTTTTCTTTTTAGGGTCAATTAGGATATTCACTTGCTTTATTTTGCGATTATAATTAAGGATGTGATATGATGTAATATATTAGGGTTGCGGTACAATTCATTGATTTAAAGTTCGGAATAAAGATAAGTTGAATTAGTTATATCGTACTTTTGGCATATCATGACTTTAATGGTATTTAGAATAACGGACATGACACATTCGAATCTTCCTATTCGCTCGTGTAGATCTCCCACTTCCATCTACTGTAGACTTGTTAATGCACCAGACCTCCTAAGAAACCTTGTCACACGCTGGTTTAATCCCTGAAATTTTTTCCGTGAAGATCACGCCATGGGTGTTCAGCTCATTGTGGCCCTCATATGCGCTCTTGTGGTACCTCTGCTACTAGTCTTTTTGATTGACACGAAAAAGAAGGCACAAGCATCTAGGAATCTCCCTCCCGGTCCTCGGAAGTTGCCGATCATCGGGAATTTGCACCAGCTCGGCTCCTTGCCTCACCGATCGCTCATGTGCCTCTCGAAACAGTATGGCCAGATCATGTTACTCCAGCTCGGCTCTCTTCCCACGTTAGTCATCTCATCCGAAGATGCGGCAAGAGAAGTATTCAAGGCCCACGACCGCACTTTCTCTGGCAGATCCATTTCCTATGCGGCGAAGAAGTTAACATACAATTGTTCTAATATAAGTTTTAGCGCCTACGGTGATTCCTGGAGAGAGCTCAGGAAATTAGTGATCCTAGAACTCCTGAGTAGTAAGAGAGTCCAGTTGTTTGAATCTGCGAGGATGGATGAGGTTAAGCTCATGCTCGACGCAATCACTTCTTCTCCAGGTCCAGTCAATATTGGTGAACTGACACTTTTATTGGCTAACAACATCGTGTGCCGAGTGACTTTTGGTAAGAAATGGCGGGCTGAAGGTGGCTGTGTAAAGAGCAAATTTCACGAGACATTACATGAAATACAGAGCATTTTAGGGGGCTTTTGTGTTGCGGATCTGTTTCCACAGATAGCTTGGTTTAACAGGCTCAATGGTTTCAAGGCAAAGGTGGAAAAGAACTTCAGGGAGTTAGACAAGTTGTACGATGAAGTGATTGAGGAGCACCGAGACCCTAAAAGGCCTAAACCCGATCATGAAGATCTTGTTGACGTCTTGCTTCGGTTACAAAGGGATCCAAATCAAGTGACTGCCCTCACTGGCGAACAAATAAAAGGAGTATTGACCGTATGTTCCTCTTTGCCTTATTTGTTCAGCATATATTTCCTTCTGTTCACTTCCTTATCACTCTGTTACAAACTAGATCAAAAAAGAAAAAGGTTGGAACTAATTGCCTGGGATTTTGTTTCAGGACATGTTCAATGCAGGAACAGGTACCTCTTCAGCCACTATACTCTGGACAATGACAGAACTCGTCCGCAATCCATCTATGATGAGAAAAGCACAAGAAGAGGTTCGAGAAGCAGCAAAAGGGAAGTTACAGGTTGAAGAGAGTGACCTTCTAGGACTCACCTACCTAAGATCAGTCGTCAAAGAGGCATTAAGACTCCATCCACCGCTCCCTCTTCTAGTTCCAAGAGAGACGATTGAGGATTGCAAGATAAGGGGATACGAAATTCCTAGAGGAACCACTGTATTCATTAATGTGACAGCAATCTCTACAGACCCGAAATCTTGGGAAAACCCAGAAGAGTTTAGGCCTGAGAGGTTCTTGAACAGCTCCATTGATTTTAAGGGACAGAACTATGAGTTTCTGCCATTTGGTTCTGGCAGGCGGGGATGCCCCGGCATAAACTTCAGTGTCGTGATAGTTGAGCTTGCATTGGCAAATCTCCTTCATCGGTTCGATTGGAAACTGCCTAAAGGGATGAGTGCTGGAGATATTGACATGGAAGAAGCTTATGGCCTCACGACTCACAAGAGAACTCCTCTTTGCCTGACAGCAACCCCCGTGACTGGTTGAGGTTACATTCGGATGCTACCGATAATACAGTACGCTTGATTCACTCTGTAAAAACGTGGACTTTCTTCTGTCTCGGCACGTTGGTTGTGTTGTATGCCTACCACTAGTTTTCCGGTTGGACTATGTGGCAATTGCTGTTCCTAGATCTTGTAACATGAATTAATCAAGAACTTGTGAAAAACAAAGATCTTTGTAACAAATTGATGCTTTCTTAATTTGGGTGACATATTCATTTTTCTTAGTGAACTTCATTGAATCATTTCGGTTTCATGGACTTCCACCAAGGCAAAGAGGCAATGAAGAGTTGCAACACAAGCTTTATGTCACGTGGTAGGTTTGAGCTCTAGTTTCAGTTGGGAATCGAAACTAGAACGCTAGTGTTTGGATAGCTTGATAACCCATATATTTACTGGACTTTACCGTACAGTACTAAAAGACATCATTTGATGAAGATGTTCATCTTTTGAAGCAATCCTAGGAAACTAAACGGTCTAGCTCCACAAGAACATTGAAGAACCGCATTGAATTTCCAGATGCTCCAAACCACCTTTTAATTAGTCAAAGGCAGCTAAGCTTTGTCTACTCAAATCAAGGAAGGGAAAATAAATAACAATTTTTGCAACCGATTATGTGGTCTTTACTTCAGAGAGATTAATAAAGATTGGTGACGGCGACATGATTCAGTTATATATTTGTTCGAACCGATAGATCTTCTGCAGCTCAGCGCCGTTGATGACTAAACTAACCCAAAATAAAGCTCATTTCAAAGCGCGAATCTTTATTTATTTACGTACCACCTTTGAAGAAAGATACGGTTCCATATCTGCCTGACATCAGCTATTCTTGGACATATTATATGGATAAAGACTGAAGAAATATTTGACTTTGGTAGTATTTGTCATGCGGACGAGATATGATTGGATGGATATCTACTTTTTGCTTTCACTGCCTTCTTAATATATCTATGACTGTAGATGTAGCTTTCCATGTCAAATGAGCACCATTGTCTTCTTTCTAATAGGTAGGAATATGTTGAAAATGGGAGGAGAATTGTCAAAAAAGTCCTAAACCTATTGGGGTTGTGCCAATTCAGTCTTAAACCTTTTGCGATTGTGCTAATTTAGTCCATCCGGCCAAATTTGGCCGGCTAGAGCTAACATGGACGCCGGCGACAATATCTTAATAATATTTTTATTTTTTTTCAAATTTTTTATTATTTTTTATTTTTTTAATTTTTCTGTTTTTTTTCTTTTCTTTTTTTTCTCTTGCCCCTCCCCCCGCCGGCGGCAGTGGCTAGCCCGCTCTGACGAGGCTTGCCGGCCACTGCGCAAGGGCTGCGAAGCCCTCGCCGACGGCCAGCGAGGGTCACGGCCCCCGTCAGACCGGCCACCCTTGCTAGCGGCCTCGCCCTGGTCTATGCGAGGCCGCCGGTGAGAGTTGCGGCCCCCAGCGGCCTCGCCCAGACCTAGGCGAGGTCGCCGGCAAGGGTCACGGCCTCCGACGGCCTCGACCAAACCCGGGCGAGACTCCGGGTGAAGCCGCGACCCCCGGGCCTCGCCCCAGTCCGGGCAAGGCCGCCGATGAGGGTCACGGCCCCCGACGGCCTTGCCCTGCACGGCAAGGCGGCTTCACCCTCGCCCGCCTCGCCCAAATCTGGGTGAGGCCACCACCCCCGTGCCTCACCCTAGTCCGGGCGAGGTCGCCGGCGAGGGTCACAGCCCCCGACGGCCTCGCCCAGACCTAGGCGAGGCCGCTGGCGAGGGTGCCAGTCCTGGGCAAGGCCGTCGAGGGAGGGTGCCAGTTTGATAGGGGCCGCGACCATCGCTGGCCGCCGGCGAGGGCTTCGTGGCCCTCACGCAATGGCCGGCAAGCCTCGTCAAAGCTGGCCGGCCACTGCCGCTGGCGGGGGGAGGGGCAAGAGAAAAATTAAAAAAATAATAAAAATAATATTAAAATATTATCGCCGGCACCAGCCGGCTTCCACGTCAGCTCCGGCTAGCCAAATTTGGCCGGATGGACTAAATTGGCACAATCACAAAAGGTTTAGGACTGAATTGGTCAAAAAAGGTTTTATGACTAAATTGACACAACCCCAATAGGTTTAGTACTTTTTTGGCAATTCTCCCTGAAAATGGGTATCATCTTGATTATTTGTTCAACAAATAGCTCACATTTAGTTTGACAAGAGAGGAATAGACCATTTTACCCTCTTTGCAACAGGTATAAGATACACGGGAATCAATTTTGAAGTACATAACGAATCCAGATGACAGAACATTTCCACACTACACAACAAATCTCATAATGAAATACATTGCCTTTTTCTCTACCTATGGGGCTAAATTAAAACTCTTAATTCATATTCATTTAGATGCTGAGGCTGTAGACTAATAAATCAATCTGAATACCATCCACTACAGGGTCTTATAATGGACAAATGTCATATTAAATATAGAAAGGAAAGATAAACCAAAATGAAGCAGAGTAGTCCAAACATATATTCACGTGATCCAAGGAGCAACGGAGATCAATTTCTGAGGTAATCAAGTTTGGTTAACATATACCATGTTCAATTTACGGGTGTATCAGGTATAGGAATGTCAGAAGCTCTAGAGAGAATAGAGTTTCAATTTGCAAGCTCCATGTTGCCTTTTCCCTGAGCAAAAGTCAATGATGAAGCCACTCATGAGTTTTAGCATGTCTATCTTTCATTTTCTTGTTTTGTTATTTTTATTGTTCGATTGCGTGTTTTCACAACATAACAAAAGTGCATGACAAGTTTTGAAGAGAAGCTAAGGGCAAACAAAAGGTCAAGAAAAGCAAGAGGATTTGCATTAACTTGAATTTGGGTGTTACGTGAATCTCTACAGAATGATGTTGTAGAGAACAAAACTCTACTTAAACAACTTCCGTGCATGCCTTCACATATAGGACTAGGCAAGGAATTTTGGGGTCAAAGCAGTAAAAATAGCTTGTTACCTAGTTAATCAATCTCTATCATATGCAATCGAGCGGAAGACTCTCAAGAAAGTATGGTTGGGGAAACTTGCTAACAACTTCGAATTACTAGTATTCAAATGTCTTCGTTTATGTTCAGTAGAGATGTCATTTTCGACAAGACTACTATGCTTCGAATGAGGAATCTTGAGACTCAACTCAAAGAGCAAATGGATCATTTATTTGCAAAAAGGTTGAGCTTCAAGTGGAACTTCTGGAGACCTTAAAGGTAACAGAAGTTGATATTGCAAATGAAGCCATAGATCCTAAAATCAATAATACAGAACAACTCGCAAAGCCGCAGCATAGTATAGCTATGGGTAGATAGAGAAAGCAAATCAAATCATCGGTATGTTATGATTATTTTGATATTTCCTATGCATTTACTATAAGTGACAAGTTGAAGACAAATGAACCTTTGTTTTACTCTAAGGCGATGGCTAGTGCTAAGCCATTACAATGGCTAAAATTTATGAGTGAAGAAATAGAATCAATCCATTAGAATCAAACATGGGAGTTGGTCAAAGTATCCAATAGCCAAAAAATTGTCGAGTAAATTGGTCTACCAACAAACGGAGAGCATTCTTAGTGTCGAGAGAACAAGATTTAAGATGAGACTTGTGGAGGAGGGATATGCTCCGCAAGAGAGCATTGATTATTACAAGGTATTCTCTCCTGTGATAAGGCATATATTTATTCGTGTATTATATGCCTTAGTTGTTGCACAAGATCTCAAGTTGGAGTGATTAGATATGAAAATAGTATTTCTTCATGATGAGATGGGGGAGCCGATTTAAATGAGACAGCTAGAGGGATTTGATATACCAAGTAAGGAAGACCATGTTTACATGTTAAATAAATCTTTATATGCATTAATATAATCTACTAGGCAGTGGTACCAATGTTTTCATACTTTCGTGACTAGTCGGGATTTAGATGGATAGCTATGTTTACTCTAGGAGATTGGAAAATGATCTTTGATTTATTTGTTATTATATATTGATGACATGTTAATAGCAACTAAATGTGTTGAGAAAGCCTCCTAATATATTTTGAAACTAATAAAACTATCAATGGTTCATATCGATCTTAATAAATGCAAAAGTTGTTTGTGTTTCTAGTAATATCCACGAAAAAGAAATTGATATGATCAATGAAAATCGACTAGAAAAACTTATGTGGAGTTCATATAGAATTGAAGATATCAAGATGTTACATTTACAAGATTTACATCTATCATAGTTGAAGTGTCTAGAAAATAACAATTGAATATAATTGGGAAGCCATATATAATAAAAAGCTAGATATAGGTAGAATATTGAGTAAGTTAGATGTTAGCAATGCATAAGCTAGATATCAATAGGTGTAAACTAGATATCAACAATGTTAGTTGAGTACTAAAGGTTGAATATAAGCAGAACTCGGCAAAAATTTAATATAATCAAACAACTAAAAAGTTGAATATAACCGATGACTGTAGATATAAATGAAACTCTTATAATACCTACTACAACAATCTTGTCATGTTCTCCAATATTATTATTTTGAGACATTTTATCTCATCTATTAATAACTTATGATTTGGTATATTATGATTTGGTATTGATTCCAAACTTGGAAGTTTTTGATTTGCTATCAATTTTAAAAATTACCTATGCAAAATATTCAATCTGAAGAGATATATTGATTGACAATCATAAGGAATGTGAGATATATTCCATAATTGAAGAACTCCACTTTGTGGAACCAAGATTTGATTATATGGGCAACCAAATTTACAGCAATTCTAATTAATCGACCTCGATGATTAATATTCTCAACAATTGTCTAGTGACTAGATTGAAGATTCATCCTATTGAAGATTGTCCAAGGGGAAGTTTGGATACTAAGGACTGTAAAAGAAGAGCAAGGCATCGAAGAAATAGATAGATCAAGATTTCATAATTCCAATTTTTTGAGAAAGTCTTTCATAGTTTACAATTATCTTTTGTGAGCATTAAATTATAATATCTCAAGAAATGTTGGTAATGTAATAACTCATGCTTAGATGTGAGGTACCGAGATCTATTAGCTTGGATATAAGCAATATTAGCTTCAATGAGAAGTGCTTGACTATAAGCATTACTTACTGTCATGATTTCTTAATGATTGACTAGCGGAATTCAACCAATAAGTTAATGGTTTGAGAGAGTAGATTTAGGTTTACATTAAGCCCAACCACTATAACCTTTGAGTACACCGTTCTCTTTATTACTTAACGGAAGTGCACTGCACTGCTTTGCTTCATATAATTAGAACACTGCTTATATTATGTTTTTTCTAGTCATGCTTAGATGCTTAGATCAAACTAACACATTTAATTCCGCAATAATTGTCAAGTTAATTGAAATCACATATTCACATTCTCTAGGTAATACTATTAGCCAACTTCAAAACATATGTCTCATATTGATGTGCTAAAACCATAGTTGAGTGCTTAGTTTGAAATAATAAGAAAAACTTGGTACCACTAAAAAAAATTTGGGTATAAATATTTTACATGACAGGGCTATAAAATGTTGTATCTATCTCAAAGGAAATATGTTGAGGAGATTGTGCCATGTTTTAGCATGCAATCAACAAAATCTATAAATATATCTTTAGCCAAGCATTTTAATTTTTCAAATAAATTATCATTGCAAATTGAGGAGAACAAGGAACATATGTTCGTGTTCCTTATTCTATGGTAGATGGTAGTATAATGCATGCCGTGTTATGTATTAGACCTGACATATCATAAGTTATGAGCATTGTTATCTTTTACATGAATCACGGGAGAAAAATACCTCAAGTACCAAAACTTGGCACGGAGGAACATTTAAGTACCAAAAGTCTTAAAATGTATACTTAAGTACCAAAATCGGAGAAAAATAGATCACTTAAGTATCAACAGAAAAAATTATCATCGCAAATTGAGGGGAACAAGGAGCATATGTTCGTGTTCCTTATTCTCGGGTAGATGGTAGTATAATGCATGACGTGTTATGTACTAGGCCTGACATATCATAAGTTATGAGCATTGTTATCCTTTACATGAATCATGGGAGAAAAACACCCCAAGTACCAAAATTTGGTACGGGGCAACATTTAAGTACCAAAAGTCTTAAAAGGTATACTTAAATGCCAAAATTGAAGAAAAATAGATCACTTAAGTACCAACGGCAAGAAATTTTGGCCAAAATGCTGACGTGACATTTCTTCGGCGAATTGAGCTTAAAAACACATCGTTTTAGGCAATGATGTGGTTAGATAAGCTCAAACCGACATCATTTTTATCTTGATGCGGCGTTTAATATAATAAATAAAAAATTAATAAAACATAAAAAATAATAAAACAAAGAAGTTGCAAATGGCATAGACCTCACCAAGCGCCATGTGCAACTTCCTCTCTTTTTTTAATTAATTTAGTTATAAATATTTATATTTATATTCAAATTCTAATTCTAAGTAAAATGATGTTGTTTTTGGCTCTTCAAAACTAACTCAGCTTTCCGGTGAGCCAAGTGAACGATTATATTATTAAAAAAAATACCACGTAGGATTTCCAATCACTTTCGCCGAATTGGCACTTAAATGTCCTAATTTTCTAAAAAATGGGTACTTAAATATACCTTTCAAAACTTGTAATACTTAAGTATCTCTTTGTGCCAAGTTTTAGCACTTGAGGTATTATTCTACCCATGAATCACCAAGTAAGATTCATTAGGAAGATATAAAGTGAATTCTAAGATATTTAGGAAGATGTAAAGTGAATTCTAAGATATTTAAAGGGGACAATAAATGTTGGCATAGTGTATCGAAGGGACGATAATGACAATGAGATCACAGATTATGTGGAATCAAATCACGCCAGTGAGTTGGATGACCGCAAATCTTTAGGAAGGTAATGTTATATGCTGACAGATGATGCAGCGAGTTGGAAAGCGTCCTTACAAACAATGTTGCTTTTATAGCGAAAAGCATCTCTATACACTATGACAATCAAGATGCAATAAATTCTTATAATCCAATTTATCACGAGTGAACAAAACTATTGGCATCATGTACCATTTCATTTGAAATATCAATAGTAAAGCACAAGATTATTGTGGAAAATATTGTGAGAGGGGAGAACCCAACAAATATGATGATAAAGCCGTTTAAATTCGAGAAGATTGCGCCATGAACATACTGACAAAATTTCAGCTCAATCAGATCATAAATCAACATCCAATGCCAACTTGATATAAATCAGATTTTGCCCCAAACCCCCAAATTTTATGCTTTCTCTTTTTCTCTTGGTATTGTGTATGACTTATCATATGAACTCATACCATTTTTGGCTTGCAACTCATTGAGCTTCTTCCACATAGGAGTGAACCCAGCTAACACAATAGTCCCTTGGTCCTTTTGTTTTCTTACGCTTTCCTCTATGCATCCGACCATAAGGGACTCTCCCTTTTGCGTATTGTGAGATTTTTAGGAATGGAAAATACTTAAGTATAGTGGCGATTGTAGTCATGTAATTTTCCAATTGATTAATTGATTATTTTCAGTTGACTTTATGGAAGAAGGTCAGCTTGAATCAAACCATACAAATCTCTTGTATCCTTTATTGTCCCTCATCTTATTTCTATATTGTTTCATCTTGCTCTTAGATTCAATTGTTAGTATCCGGTCAGCTTCCACAGCAAATATGTTACAACAAAGACATTGGTATAACCGACCATGAATGCAATGAAAGTTAAATAATGCGTTTGGTACTTGCCATGGCTTGAAGAATCGGCCCAATATTATACTAATTCTGCACGTGCGTTAACTATATTTTTGGCCAATACTACCATGTTAACGTGCTCATCTGTTAACTGGGGGACCATGTGCAAACCCAAATGTCACCATCTCCTATGTAGTATGTAAGCTGTGCCCTGCAATACCTCCACAATAAGTACTTGGCACATGTGTGACGTCAGAGGTGAAAAAAGTCCACTAGGCTGCGATGTGATATCTCTTGACGCCGTATAATTCATTAATTTAAAGTTTTGAATAAAGAGAGGTTCATATCATACTTCTGGTATATTGAGTCTTTAATGATAATTAAAATATAGGACAGGACTCATTCACACCTTCCTATTTGCTCGTGTAGATCTCTCACCTTCATCTACTTTAGACCTCCTATGAAACCCTGTCACACGCTGGTTTCATCCCTGAAATTTTTTTCCAAGGAGATCGCGCCATGGGTGTTCAGCTTATTGTGGCCCTCATATGCTCTCTTGTGGTGCCTCTTCTACTAGTCTTTTTGATTGACACGAAAAAGAAGGCACGAGCATCTAGGAATCTCCCCCCCGGTCCTTGGAGGGTGCCGATCATCGGGAATTTGCACCAACTCGGCTCTTTGCCTCACCGATCGCTCACGCGCCTCTCGAAACAGTATGGACAGATCATGTTACTCCAGATCGGCTCTGTTCCCACGTTAGTCATCTCATCCGAAGATGTCGCCAGAGAAGTATTCAAAGCCCACGACCGCGCTTTCTCCGGCAGACCCATTTCCTATGCGGCGAAGAAGTTAACATACAATTGTTCTGATGTAAGTTTTGGTGCCTATGGTGATTCATGGAGAGAGCTCAGGAAATTAGTGATCCTAGAACTCCTGAGCAGTAAGAGAGTCCAGTTGTTTGAATCTGTGAGGATGGAAGAGTTTAAGCTCATGCTCGACACAATCACTTCTTCTCCAGGTCCAGTCAATATTGGTGAACTGACACTTTTATTGGCTAACAACATCGTGTGCCGAGTGACTTTTGGAAAGAAATGGCGGGCTGAAGGTGGCGGAGTAAAGAGCAAATTTCACGAGACATTACATGAAATACAGAGCATTTTAGGGGGCTTTTGTGTTGCGGATCTGTTCCCACAGATAGCTTGGTTTAACAGGCTCAATGGCTTCAAGGCGAAGGTTGAAAAGAACTTCAGGGAATTAGACAAGTTGTACAATGAAGTGATCGAGGAGCACCAAGATCCTAAAAGGCCTAAACCCGATCATGAAGATCTTGTTGACGTCTTGCTTCGGTTACAAAGGGATCCAAATCAAGTGATTGCCCTCACTGGTGAGCAAATAAAAGGAGTATTAACCGTATGTTCCTCTTTGCCTTATTTGTTCAGCATATATTTCCTTCTGTTCACTTCCTTATCACTCTGTTACAAACTAGATCAATAAAGAAAAAGACCAGGACTAATTGCCTGGGATTTTGTTTCAGGACATGTTCAATGCAGGAACAGGTACCTCTTCAGCCACTATACTCTGGACAATGACAGAACTCGTCCGCAATCCATCTATGATGAGAAAAGCACAAGAAGAGGTTCGAGAAGTAGCAAAAGGAAAGTCACAGGTTGAAGAGAGTGACCTTCTAGGACTCACCTACCTAAGATCAGTCGTCAAAGAGGCATTAAGACTCCATCCACCACTCCCTCTTCTAGTTCCAAGAGCGACGATTGAGGATTGCAGGATAAGGGGATACGAAATTCCTAGAGGAACCACTGTATTCATCAATGTGACAGCAATATCCACAGACCCAAAAAGCTGGGAAAACCCAGAAGAGTTTAGGCCCGAGAGGTTCTTGAGCAGCTCCGTCGATTTTAAGGGACAGAACTATGAGTTTCTGCCATTTGGCTCTGGCAGGCGGGGATGCCCAGGCATAAACTTCGGTGTCGTGATAGTTGAGCTTGCATTGGCAAATCTCCTTCATCGGTTTGATTGGAAGCTGCCTGAAGGGATGAGTGTCGAAGATATTGACATGGAAGAAGTTTATGGCCTCACGACTCACAAGAGAACTCCGCTTTGCCTGATAGCAAACCCCTTGACTGGTTGACGTTCCGTTTGGATGCTACCGATAAAAAAGTACGCTTGATTCACTTTGTAAAAACGGGGACTTTCTTCTGTCTCGGCATGTTCGTTGTGTTGTCTGCTACCACAAATTTTCCGGTTGGACTTTGTGGCATTTGCTGTTCCTAGATCCTGTAACCTCAATAAACTTCTGAAAAACAAAGATCTTTTCCACAAATTGATGCTTTCTTTGTTTGGGTGATATAAACATTTTTCTTTAGTGAACTTTATTGAATCATATCAGTTTCACGGACTTCCACCTAGAGAAGGAGGCGATAAAAGGTTGCAACACAAGTTAGTTTTGAGCTCCAGATTCAGTTAAGAATCAAAACTAGAACGATAGTGTTTGTATAGCTTGATAAACCATGTCTTTACTATACTTTTATTGTACAAACAACTAAAAGACATCATTTGGTGAAGATATTCATCTTTCGAAGCAATCCTAGGAAATTAATCGATCTAACTCCACAAGAACATGAAAGAACCACAATGAATTTCCAGGACGTGTGGATCCCTAGAGTGTCCAAACTTGGCACAAGAGGACACTTAAATGCCAAAAATTCGGAAAGATACATTTAAGTGCTAAAATCGAATAAAAAATGATTGGTTAAGTGCCAATTGCGAAAAAATCCGGCCAAAACGCACATGTGTCATTTTCCAACAACTTTATTTGCTGACGCGGAAATTTTTTTCAAAACAAATATCCACGTGACAATTTAAAAAAAAAAATTATCCGTGTGGCAAAAAAAAAAGTCATAACAAAAAATAATCCTTAAAAATCGATTTTATTTATTAAAAAAAAAGAAGAAGAAAGGAAGAGGGAGCCCTTGCCGCCACCCCACTATCGTTGGGAAGGGCTGGTGACAGTGGGGCAAGGGTTGGCCACGGTCGCTAGGCCCTGGCCATTGGCTGACTAGTGGCGAGGGCCCTCACCCGACCATCACCCTTTTCATTAAATTAATTAATTTTATAATAATATGTTTTAAAAAAATAATATTTTTAATTAATACATTTTTAAATGTCACGTCAACACCAAAATGATGTCGTTTTGGCTAAATTTTTGCTAACTCAGCTTCCAACAAGTTATATTATTAAAATAAGTTATGTCAGATTTCCGGCGGATTTCGCCGAAGTTAGCACTTAAGTAATCCAATTTTAAAAAAAAGTGATACTTAAATATACATTTCGTAACTTTTGATACTTAAGTGTCCTCTCATGCCCAAATTTTGGCACTTGAACTGTTCTTTTCCTGAATTTTAGATGCTCCAAACACCTTATAAATAGTCAAAGGCAGCTGTGCTAACAACTTGTCGACTCAAATCACGGAAGGAACAATAAAGAAATATTTTCGCAACAATTTATTTGTCTTTACTTCGGAGAGATTAATAAAGACCGGGGACGGTGACATGGTTCGGTTATATATTCGTGTAAACCAATAGATCTTCCGCAGCTCGGCAGCTTTGATGATTAAACTAACCCAAAATAAAGCTCATTTCAAAGCACGAATCTTTACTTCCTTACTTACGACCTTCGAAGAAAGATGTGATTTCAAATTTGCCCAGTATCAGCTATTCATGGACATATTATATGGATAAAGACTGAAGAAATATTTGACTTTGGTAGTTTTTGTGATGTGCAAAGATTTACTTGGATGGATATCTACTTTTTTTTTTCAGTGCTTTTATCTTATTATACCTGTCATTGTGGATGTAGCTTTCCATGTCAATTCAACACCATTGTCTCCTTTCTAATAGGTAGGAACATGCTGAAAATGTTTATTATTTATGTTGATCATTTGTTCGACATATAGATCGCTTTTGGTTTGACAAGAGTGGAATAGACCATTTCACCCTATTTGTAGCACACGGGAATCAAATAGATCCAAATGACAGAATATTTCCACATTACACAACTAAACTCGTCATGAAATACTTTGCCTTTTTGTCTGCCTATGGGGCTAAATAAAAACTGTTAATTCATATTCATTAAGATGCTGAGACTGTAGACTGTTTAATCAATCTGATCACCATCCATTGAAGTGTCTTATAGTGAACAAATGTTAGATTAAATTTAGAAAGGAAAGATTGTCCAAAATGAAGCAGATTAATCCAAACAAATCTTTATATAAGCCAAGAAGGAGCAACAGAGATCGATTTATGTGGTAGTTGAGTTTGGTAACATATACCATGTTCAATTCATGGGTATAGGAATCTCAGAAGCTCTAGAAAGAATAGAAATTCAATTTGCAATTTCCGTGATGCCTTCTCCCTGAGCACAAGTTGGTGAAGCTGCTCACAAGTTTTCGCATGTTGTCTTGCTACTCTGGTTTACATAACTATCCGTGGGTGTTGGAAAAAATTGATTTGCATACATGGCATAGAGTCCTCAGGAAAAGTGAAACAGCATAACTACAGTTTAGGAGCTTTATGTGTTCCAAAGGTGGAACTAGAATTTTCATGCAGTAGGGAGAAACGTTTGCACCAGAACTTCACTTGAATTGTTCTTGGAGCTTATGGCAAGGTGGAACTAGCCTTGTTGCAAATATGCCTTTTAACTTTGTCAACCCCCGCTAGCTATTATCTCATATTCAGTAGATGCTGACTTCTATACATTAGCCAATAGAGTATTAATCAATCTGATTACCTCCATGGCAGGTCATCTACAATCAATTGTCACCATCTCCTGTCTTGAGTAGGAAATATAGTGTGGCTAATTGATATGCTAGCCGCTTATAAATCAAGCAAAAAGTTTTATCTTCACTTATTACATAAAGGAAGCACAATCTTACCACAGGTAATGCCGTAAGAAACTTGCCTATTGTCTCGAGTAATTTACAACCATAAAAAGACGGAGAATCATCATCATTTCATGTATGGCTATCTCATCTTTCTTGTTTAAGGGAGATTATTACACCATGAATTTTCAGCTCATTATCACCCTCGCAATTCCTCTCATCATACAGTCTTGTTCCTGCTTTTGATTGATAAGAGAAAGAAGACAGGAGAAGCCAGGAATCTCCTTCTGGTCCTAGCAAGTTGCCTCCGATTGGAAACCTGCATCTACTCAGCTCCTCACTCCATCACTCACTCATGCGCCTCTCAAAAGAATATGGACCAATCATGTTCCTGCAGCTCGGCTCAATCCAAGCGTTGGTAATCTCATCAGATGATGTGGCGAGGGAAGTAATCAAGACCCATGATCGCGCCTTCTCCGGCAGACCAGCACTTCATGTCACCAAGAAGATATCATTTTTTATTTTTGGATATCGGGTTCAGTGCTTACTGTGATTCCTGGAGAGATCTCAGGAAAATAGCGAACCTAGAGCTACTCAGTACTAAGAGAGTGCAGGTATTTGAGTCAGTGAAGGGGGGGGGGGAGAGAAGTGAAGCTCATGCGTGACACTATAACTTCTTCTTTGGTCCTGTCAATCTTAGTGAATTGCACTTTTACTAGCCACATGTGCCGGGTCACTTTTGGAAAGGAATGTCAAGCTGAAGCTGGCTACTTAAGAGCAAATTTCACGAGACTGCACGTGAAATTCAAAACCTTATAGGAGGGTTATGTTTTTCTTTCCATGGATGTCCTGGTTACACGAGCCCAATGGATTGGACACGAGGCTTGAGAAGAGCTTCAGGGATATAGACGAGCTATCAACAAAGTGATCGAGGAGCACCACGACCCAAGAAGGCCTCAACTCAATCATGAAGATCTTGTCTATGTGTTGCTTCACTTACAGAAAGATCCAAATCAACGAATCTCCTCAGCAGCAATAACATAAAGGGTGTATTAACTGTATGCACCTCTTGCACCAAGTATCCAATATCTTTTGATCTGTTCCTACTTTTTCCCTGTCCTTTTTCTAAGTTCCTGAGTATACCGATCTCTTGGGTGTTCAGGATGTGTTCAATGCAGGCACTGATACCTCTTTTGCTGCTATAGTGTGGACAATGACGGAACTAATCAGGAATCCGTCCATCATGAGAAAAGTACAATGAGAGGTTCAAGAAACTGCAAAAGGAAAACAAAAGGTAAAAGTGAGTGACCTCTCAAGACTCACTTATCTAAGATTAGTTATTAAGGAGGTGCTGAGATCCACCCTCCTCGCCCTTTGCTATTACCAAGAGCAAAAATAGAAGCCTGAAGATAAGGGGGCATGACATACCAGCTGGAATGACTGTATTTTTCAACGTGGCAGCAATATTGACTGACCCTAAGCCCTGGGAACATCCGGAGGAGTTTTAGACCTGAGAGATTTCTGAACAGTTCCATTGATTATAATGGGCAAAACTTTAAGTTCCTACCGTTGGGTGCCGGCAGAAGGGGCTGTCCTGGAATAAATTTCGGGATGGTAGTAGTGGAGCTCATGCTGGTGAATCTACTTCATCACTTCGATTGAGAATTCCCTGAAGGTCTGAGCATGAATGATATTGATGTGGAAGAAGCTTGTGCCCCTGTCACTCACAAGAGAACTCTTTCCCTGGTGGCTACCCAGACAAGTGACTATTGACACCACTCCCTGATGCCAAAGTTCCAAGCAATCTGAGCCTTGTCAGTAAATTCCAGAACAAAAGACACTTGCCGCATCTAACTGAGCATTCAAATGCTTTGTGTCAGTTAAATTGCTTACTGTGTGAATAACGTGAATCTCCTAGCATCTTGGTCAAGTTAAAATGCTTAATATATGTGAATATGAGTATGTCTTAGCATCTTGGCCACGTTTTATGTTCCTCCAATTTGACCATGTCGAATCTGCAGGGCAATTTAACCACAAAGACTTTTAAGTCCATGTCTTTCTTTCCGCTGTGACAAGTTAAAATGTGAATAACGTGAATCTCCTAGCATCTTGGTCAAGTTAAAATGCTTAATATATGTGAATATGAGTATGTCTTAGCATCTTGGCCACGTTTTATGTTCCTCCAATTTGACCATGTCGAATCTGCAGGGCAATTTAACCACAAAGACTTTTAAGTCCATGTCTTTCTTTCCGCTGTGACAAGCCAGAAATTTTCAGTTTATCTGGAGAACTTTCATCCTGTTAAAGATAATTTTAGATGGAACAGGAAACAATAACATGAGTACTAAATTTAATGATGCTCTTGTTGGAAAAGTAGACGAAACTCTAGATATGACACATTTTTTTATGGCTTCTCTCTCTTTTGCTGAGGAGAGACAAAGTCCTCCTGAGAGTTTTCGGGGGAAAAGCTGTTGCATTTGGCAAACAGATGCTTGCCATGGAAATCTATCTCTTGTGCATGATTTTCTTGGTAAATCTCTAGAAGATAATAAAGACTTGGTATTCTTCTGTCTCAAAGCATTGTTCAAGTTTTCTGAATGAAAAGCAAAATCCTCCTTCAATTGATTTGCAGGTGCACCAACTTCTGATTCTCATTCGTTGAAGCCAATCCTTATTCGGCAGGATAACCCTAATCAATTGATCAAATTCTATGGACCTGATTAATGGAAGTAGAAAAGTTTGTGTACCTTGAGAAGTGGTTGATGAGGGCTTAAAGAAATGGGATTCTGCATTGACTGGACAAATCTTAGGAAAAAACTTCCTTTTGGTTTATCTCAGGAACTTTGAATCCTTTATAGGGGGGAGAAGGTCGTATCGAGGTTTTGGAGTATGATTTTGATATGTTCATTAGAAAATTTCCTAATTCAAGGGTTCGAGACTGGGCTTTGCAATTAGGTCCATGGCGTGTGGCGAATTTCCCTCTTATTCTTCGTCTCTGGCAATATGATTTTCAGAGTTAGGGAGTAATGCTGCAATGAAGCCTATTTATATCACGAGCTTAGGATCTTCCCACAGTCTAGATATGCTGTTGAATATCCTAGAAAACTTCCTAGATATTCTGCTGGCTGTAAACTTGGTCGTATTGTGACTTCTTGTCAGCTGAGGAAACCTGTGGCGAAACCATGGATACCCAAGGAAGAGTAACTCTATGGATAAGCAACAGTTTATGAAGAGCTTGAGATTTCTGATTCAGTTCAAGAAAATACTGCTAACAATAATTCTCTGGTGAAGCAACCTCTGGTGAATTTGGATATGGGTAAATAAATTTTCTGCTCCAGCGAAGGACAATGCTTTAATGAGGATTTGGCATATATGCCTGAATCCATTGACGACCCTGTTAGGCTGTTAGGGATGTCTCAGAGAATACAACTCTGGTTTGATCCTTTGGAAACGAAGCCAAGTTTATTCCTTCTATTTTACCAAGGAGGACTAGACCTACAAAAAAGCAAATTTCTGGTAAAGGACGAACATTTTGCAGCTAAAAAGCTGGTCATTCCAGCTCAAGTAACGTCATGAGTGTCTTTTTCCGGAAGATTTGAGGCTTTAATAAGCCTTGAAAGGACAGCGAGTTTAAAGTCCTTTATTAGGACGAGCGAAAAATATCTTTTTGGCTTTATAGGAAACCAAGGTTCACGAAGTAAAGATAAAGCATATGATGAGATCTTACTTTCCTGACTGGCATGTTTTAGCAATTATTCATTTAATCGTCTAAAAAGGATGTGGTTGCTGTATGATGACACTATCCAGGTTCAAGCGTCATCGGCTTGTGTTCAGCATATACTCGTTGTTCTGTTGACGGATTGTAAAATATAGAGAGAGCTACTTTTAGGGAGGAGGAGACACTAGAATTATTATACTTATATACAACTCTCATTATTACTAAAAATTTTCAGCAGATTATTTCAGCGTCACTTTGTTAAACAAACGATCATTTAATTGTCATTGTCTAGTTTACACATCGAAAATCTACCGTGATAATATTATAATATTTTTTCCACCGAGGTTGTTTGCCCATGCTCTGAATTAGCATAAATGCCGTAAAGGACGTTGCTAAACATATTTGCCCCAATTTGATAGGATTAAGGGCAAATCGAGCCATTTCCCCTCTTCTTCAAACCGAAATTTGGTGGAATTGGAGGCTTTCAAGCTCGTGTTCAGCCTTTTGAGTTTCAAGGTGGAGTTGAACTTCTTGATGTCGGATTTATCAAGAATGGTGGACGTGGGTGCTTCTTTTAATTGAATTTGTGGGTTTGAGTGACTTGGTTTGGTTCTTGGGGGCAGGTGTGTTTAGGGTTTTATCAACTTGGTCTGGTTTTTTGGTGGAGAGAGCTCAGTTTGGTTTTTGAGCAATGCGGGGGTGATGAGTGCTTTTGGTTTTCTTTCTGGTTGCAATTATTTGGTCGTTATCCTCTTCTACTTCTTGAGGACCCATAAATTGCTTGCTCTGAATCCAAGACTCTGAGCTAGTGCTCGCACCGTGGAAAGCAAAGGAACCCAAGAAAACAATAGTAATTATTGGTTCAATCAAGCTTCAAGAACTTGATCTTGGACATCCATGTAAGTTCTTTAATTACCGGAGAAAGTAGTTTCCTCTGTTTTCTGGAGGTTGTGAAGAAGGCTCTGCACCGTGAGGAACATGGGGTACCAGTTTTTGTTTTTTGTCAAAAGCTTTCAAATGTTAAAGACGCCCTGAAGTTTTTGAATTGGAAACATTCCCATCAGCTTTTCCAGCATATGAATCAGATTAAAGTGGATCTCTTCTCTCTGAGCAGACAATACACTCAGGCAATCCATGTCATTCCATTCTGGTGGAGGAATTTCTTTTGAGATCTAAACTCTGGAAGCTTCAATCCTTTGAAGAGTCTTTCTACGGACAGAAATCGAGAGTGCAATGGGTTAGACTGAGGGATCAAAACACTGCTTATTTTCGTAGAGCAGTCAATCCAAAACATCCATGAGCACCCTCAGGTATCTCACTACGATGAAGATGAGGGGGAAACAGAAGGGCATGAAATTATTGATTCTGCTGTTATTGACTTCTACAAAGTCCTCTTGGGTACTTCAGATGAGCAATGTACACTTGTCTCTGTATGTAATCTGAATGCTATGACGATCTGCAGCAAAGTTTAGTGGTGCCCTTAAGTCGGGAGGTAATTAAGGAAGCTCTACGTTCTATGAATGGAGATAAGACCCCGGTCCAGAAAGATCTACTGCTCACTTCTTTACATCAATTTGGTCCGTTGTAGGTGAGGATTTCTTTGTTGCCGTGACTTTGCCATTTTTAGTGTCGGTTTGAAGAGTTGCAGGGTAATATTTTGCCCTTCTTTTTGACTTTGGCAAAAAAGTGGGCTTTAAAAAAGGAAAAGAAAAAGAAGAGATATAAAGGGATAAGGGAGAGCACGCAACAGGAGAGAGGAAAAGAAATGGGAAAGGAGAGACATGGAAAGTTGAAGGAAAGAGGGCTTTGCACACGTCATGAAGACGTCGTCGAGTCCAATTTACTTCGATCCGCAACACCTAATAGGGATTTAAGTAATTTATTTGTCTAATAGGAGTAGCTTTAAAAAATATGGCATAAATTTGAAATTATAATGAAATTTGAAAATCCGATTTTAAAGTTGTTAAGTTGTGGAATTACATGGAAATCATAAATTAGGTGCTGTAGAGCTGTGGAAATTGACGTTGATTTAAAGTAAAGCATAAAGACATTAAAAGTACCACAAATTACGTATGGCACTCATTATGCTATTAAAAGTTTTGTTCGGATTTGGGATGAGCATGGTTCAAGTTTGGCCAATCCAATTCCTAATCCAAGGACCAACCCAACGGACCTAATTAAAAAAAGAGATCTATCATTTCTTGAAATCTCTCTTATGATTCAAAATTGTGGTGTAACATGTATCCCCCCTCGTTCCGATCATGGAACATATAAAATGAATCCTCCAAGACCCAAATAACTCAATTTTCTTCCATGAACAATTTTTGTCAATGGATTTGTTCAATCCAAAACTTAAAATAACAGGTGTATCGAAAAAATCGTACAGTTTTATGGAACCGTGTGTTATGGCTCGAATCCATATTCAATCATATTTCTAATAGGAACAGTTGAGAATTGAATCCAGTGCTAGTCCCCAATTTTTGAGACCAAGGACTAGACCTACCCTATAGGTTCAATCCCATTCTAGGGTCAACCTAGGACCAACTAATTTACTTGGTGATGAGTGAGGCTAGCGAAGAGAGACAAGCGGCATGAGCATTGAGTGGCGAGTGTCAAGCGTCAAGTGGCGAGCAAGGTGAGGCTGCTCATAAGCGAAGTTGTTTATCTCAATTTTACTTAACAAATTGAAGAGGATAAAAAAGAAAGAAGAAAACAAGAGTATTGGAGATGGAGGAGGAGAACGCCATTTAAGTTAGGGTTTGTTCTTTAGAATAGATAAAATAATATTATATATAATATATTATATACATTCAAGGTTGATCCGAGTTAGACTAACCCTAAACTTTTAGGACCGATGACTAATTCGCATAGTGTTAGTCCAAATATCTTATGACCAAAGACCAACCCAATTCCTTAGAAACAAGGCCGGACCGGTAAGATTGGGCCGATCCAAGGTCAATCCATAGTTGACCCTAGACCAATGCTCACCCTTAGTTTGGATCACAACGAGTCAGAGAAAAAAAAAACAATTAGAGCTCAAGCTTTCTGAATGAATCTCACTTACCGAAGCATTGATTTTGGAGGCTTTGATGTTGTTTTTCTTTTCTTTTCCTTTCCTTTCTTTTTTCTTTTTTCTAGCATCTCTAACCTCAATGGATTTTCATGATTTCCTCGACAAGATGCACAACCCTATGTCTCTTGATCTCCTTCAATCCATTAAGACTGTATTTGATAGTTAGGATAAAATTCATGATATGATAAAATTTATCATATCCCGTATTTGATGCCTACTCAAGATAGAAAAAAATAGGATATAAAAGGATATAGATCATCAAATTTATCAAATGTAGAGGAGGTTAGATAAAGGTGGATGGTATTTCTAATATCCATAATAATAAAAAATTATTTTTCTTAAATGACAAACTTCCTAAATTAACACAATTAAAAATATATTTTGATATAAATAATATGAGAAAATCAAAATAACAAAAAATAACAATTTAGTTTTTTTATTTAATCTCATCTTTATTTATAAATTTGAATTTAATTCTATCTTATAATATAATTTCAATATAAAAGTATATATTTATATTTATTAAGTATTTCAGGTATTTTATTAGTTTAGGATTAGTATAATTTATTATTTAATAAAATTTAAATAGAGAATGGTGGAAGGGGAAGAAAGAAATTGAAAAGAAATTAATAAAAAAAGAGAGGAAAATAAAATTAAAAAGAAAATAATAAAGTAAGCAAGAGTGTCACAAGAGATTTTTACTACCTCCGTTTATTGAATTTTTTTGTTCATTTATACTAGTATGCCATTTATACCAAACAATATAAATATGAATATATCCAATTTTATTACTACAATCACCAAACAATGAATATGATATGACAAAATCATTGGATTTCAAATATCATATATTATCTAGTCCCATTCTGGCTAGAATCCAAACAATCAAACGTTGCTTAAGAGATTCACCCCCTCTCTCTCTCTCTCAATTCCGTGGGAGTTTCAACTCAATCTATAAAAAAAATGTCATTTTTAGGCAAATTAATCATGCCATTTTACACGACTTGTGACAATTTACCCTCTAATAGATTTTGTCAAATTATTAAGTTAAATGACAGTAGCAATTAACCAATGTACCGATTTGCAATTTTACCCTCCGTTTATCACATGTATACTAGTTTATGGTTTTTCATGGTATTATTCCAATTTGATAAAAACTAATAAAGGTAAATTTATTACAAATATACCAGTTAATTAGTTTTTGATAAATTTATTACCGATATACCAGTTTTGAGATTTTCCATGACATTAACACTAACTTTAAAGATGTCTCAAATACATCTTTATATTGGAAATCTCAAGAAGGAGGCTAGGAAAAAACAAGAAGATGAGAAAAAATAAGGGTGTGTATGTTTCATGGAGTATGAACGATTTTAAAAACTTTATCATTTACATCGCTTACGAAAATAAATAGACGATATGAAAATATTTAAATATGAATTGTTGTTGATTATAAAAATATTTTTCATTGTTTAATTATTTCAAGTAATATGAATGATTATTTTTAGTAAAATATTTTTGAACCATTTATTTTTCGCGAAACAAATAGAATCTAAATAAAGAAAAAATAGAGAAGGAAGTAGTTGGGAGCAAATTGAGATTTAATTTGTGAAATTAGTCAAAGAGATGTCCAAGAATATTTTTAAAGTTAAGCCAACATTTAAACTGGCAAGTCTTATTTAATATAGAACGAGAACTTTGTCGCTTTTTCGATTCAGTGGTTTGATTTTGGCTCACATGCTTTTAAGCCAGACGACAATGATAAAGAACGCTCCTTTTTCAATGCTCATGGTGTTCCACATTTTTCCTCTCAAGTTAACTCAAACAAAAGGAGCTTATTATTATAAAGGTTTAAATTGTTATACTTATAATAGATTTATTCCAAACTAATATTTAAGTTACAGGAACCCCAAACCGATAAACATATCACAAATTTATCCCCAAACTAAATTTTAGGTCACCAAAAACCCAAAAAACGATATGAATTTCATAGTAAAATTTGACAAAAGCTAATGAGGATAAATATGTCATAAATATACTAGTTTTTGGTTTTAATTTAGGGTGAATTTATCATGAGTATATTAGTTTATAGTTTTCATGTGTAATTCAATAGATAGAAAATAATACATTAATAGTTTAATTATAAGCTTTATGATATGACTATATAAAGTAACATATATCAATTAACATACACACAATAAGATAGAGATTGTGCGTAATCTTGAGATATACAAAAAAATCAATAGAAATATTTTAATTATTTCTAATATTGGAAAATATCGTAATTATCACTAACAACTCTGTTCTAAAATATATACTATTTTTCACCATAGATATTAGAACTACATATTCCTTTACTAAAAACTACAACTAATGCATCACGTGGGAAGATTAATAAGAATGTGGCCATAAAATACTGAAAGAACTATTGTTTTTTCATTGTATGGTGAATAAGAAATTGGATTTGGTCATTTGATAGGGGCACTCGGATGTCATCTTTTCGATGATGTAAGTAAAGATTGATGTTGAGTTTCTTCTCCAATATGAACAGGGTCATCGCCAATGATCTGAAGTCGGACCAAACCACTTATAATAATGGACCGGATTTTGTTTTCTGCTGATAAAGTTTGTAACTTGAGTTCGAATTTAACCGCATAGGCTCAGACCCATCTGACGAAATCGCGTGTTGCAGTACTAATTTTAATCTCCAGCATTATTCTTGGACGAAAAGCCCTCGTCCTGTAGCCCCCACCATGTCACAAGTGGAGTACGGTTGTCGACATCTTGCAAAGAAAGAGGGCCCTCTTTTCTGCGTCCGGCGAAACTTCTTGGAATCTCCCTATTCGCTTTTCTGCCCATCTCTAACGCGTTTCCAGCCCTCTTCGCTTTCAGATCCGATGAACTTCGCTGCCCATGGAGACTTGACTCGCTTCTGTTGACCCCCTTCGAGCATGCTGTCTTCTCTCAACAAGGTCAGAGTCAATTCGTTGTTTACTGTAAATTTAATGGAGGGCAAGTTCCATTTCCTTTCCTGATCTGTTTTTGCGCTTTATTCTCTGCAAGCATTGAGAATTCATTTGTGGGTAGCTCGGATGTGCACTTAAAAGCATGAAAATATAAAGCTTTGATTATAAAATGTGAGAGTGAATCAGCGAATATGCAGTGATGTCGCGTTTCTGCAACGTGGAGAAGTGGAAAGTGTGCTCGCTTTTTGATATGGGGGATAATTGCTTGATAAATAGAACTGGAAACACAGGCATTACTTTATTGTCGTATGAAAAAAGTATCTTGACATTTGGAAAAGGAACATGGCAAGAAGCCTTAGCGCGAAGAATTGAATTGTTCTTCATCCATGCCCTAAAGTGTTCTTCTCGATCTAATTTGTGTTTTCACAGGAACTGTTCTTCTGTTGATGCATCTCTGTTATAACTTATCTTATCTGAAATTTGAGCGTGTATGTAGATGGGTGAAGCAATGTCCGTTGGGTAACAGATAGATTTCTATTGCATTCCTGGGGGAAACTAGTTTTGCTTTTTGATGTTCATTAGACCCACAGACAGCACTTGGTTGTGAAAATCTGAAGACACCGTGAATATTGACGTTCTTATATAAAAAATGTAAATTATGTGGATATATATCCATCTGTTGTTGTCAAGGCAAAACTATTTCTGGATCGCTGTGTTAATGTTTGGTCACATGTTTTTCGTATCTTCAAGGAAGTTCATTTCAAATTCAGACTTTCCGTTCTCTGTAGCTGGAGTTTTTTCAAGGGTCAGCAACCTATTTATGATTGAAACTTGTGGCATATTGCAGAAGATTCATACTTTGTGAGGAGTTCATGGGTTCTTTTCTGTCAAAACGAAGAACGCGACAACCTTCTCCATTTGCCTCCAGTTCACAGTCATGGAATCATCAGAGCTATCCATATGCAGCAGCATATCCAGCATATCCAGAATATTCTCAACCTGGACAGGAGTATGCGCCACATCCACCACATCCTAAATACGAATCCCCACCACCTCCTACTTCAAGCTACAGTAGTAACGCTCCTCATTCAACGAGGAAGCTTGAAAGGAAGTTCTCAAAAATAAATGATGATTATACTAGCCTAGAACAGGTCCAATACATTTTCAACTCTACTACTTTTTTAGAGCTCACTTTTTATCTAGTCCCACTCTTATGAAAGTGGTGGAATTTCATATAGACTTGGAGTAGCGTTTAAAGTGGAATTGTTAGATGTGAGGTTGATGGTTCTCACTGATGGCAGTGTGCTTTTACTGTTCTTGCATTCATCTCTTTTATTTCTAGATTTTACTCTCAAGGATAGAATATTTTTCTCAGGTTACAGATGCCTTGGCACGTGCTGGCCTGGAGTCTTCAAACCTGATTGTTGGTATCGATTTCACAAAAAGCAATGAATGGACAGGTTTGGTCATATAGGTACAAAAATGTTATTTTAGGGTTCTGGGGCTAGGAGATTGATTTTCTTCTATGATAGGTGCAAGGTCATTCAATCGGAGAAGCCTGCATCACATTGGAGATGGTCAAAATCCCTATGAACAGGCAATATCGATAATTGGGAAAACACTGTCATCCTTTGATGAAGACAACCTAATTCCCTGTTTTGGATTTGGAGATGGTATTATTCTTAAACTGTTAATTTATGTTTTAGCTAGTTAAACTTATTGATGAGATCCTTAGTTCTGTGCTGGCAGCCTCAACTCATGATCAAGAAGTTTTTAATTTCTTTCCTGATGAGAGATTTTGTAACGGATTTGAAGAGGTTTTGACACGTTATAGAGAGTTGGTACCTCAACTACGACTTGCAGGTTGGCAACTTTCTCTCTCTTGCTTGCACGCCTAACCCTCCCCCCTCCCCCGGCGGCATGGCAGCATCCATTTTGCCTTCAGTAAAATATTCAGCTTACTTACCCAATTTTCTCAATGGCAGGCCCAACCTCATTTGCTCCCATAATCGAAATGGCCATTACAATAGTTGAAGAAAGCGGTGGCCAATACCATGTGCTAGTAATCATTGCTGATGGGCAGGTATCAAGTCTGTATTTTGTACTTTGGATTTAAGTATGGAGATTGGCTTTTCTAAGAGAATCGTCACAAAAAGTGCATTGCATTTAAACTTACAGTTTCCAAGGCAACTTATAAGCCATAGTAATTATATTAAATGGGAAGAAGCTTTTCTTCTGAATTGACAGATGTTTTAGGAATTTTTTGGGTATATCCACTGTCTGCTGAATTGAATTATTGCCACTTGAGAACCTTTTCTTTGCCAAATTGCAAGATTTACCACTCTGATTGGAGTGTTTTACTGAGACGCCAGTGCAGCTCTGTTCAGCATTCTCCTAATACAGATTATGAGTCTTAAGTTCATGCGAAAGGCATGCTATTAGTATTTTCTACAAGTTGTGTTTGAATGTTGAGCAACATATCTTGCTCTTGGGGTGGACATTTGATACTAAAGTATGCAGAAGAATGCCATGAAGCAGAAAGCATTTCTTGTCATTAGTTTGAGAGCACAGACTACTTGTTCTTGCAGATAATATCTTATTAGAAATCTAACGATGTCTATCATCTATGTACTGTTAAAGGTGACAAGAAGTGTTGATACCAGCCGTGGCCAGCTAAGCCCACAGGAGAAAAGTACTGTAGAAGCAATCGTGAAAGCAAGGTATTTGTTGCTGCGGAGTTTGGCTTCCTTTGTCACTGATTTTTCCCCTATTGGTTTTCTAAGGTGCCTTGTTTTGGACAGTGACTATCCACTGTCAATTATACTAGTTGGCGTTGGTGATGGACCATGGGACATGATGAAAGAATTTGATGATAACATTCCTGCCCGGGCCTTTGATAATTTCCAGGCTAGTATCTTGCTACTTTCATTCCTATTTTCCTTAGCATATCCTCACACAGCTTATACTCATGTTGTCTTTTGTTTTGGTGCATACTTCTGAAGTTTGAGTTTGTTCCTTTGTAGTTTGTCAATTTCACAGAAATAATGTCAAAGAATATGGACAGATCCAGGAAAGAAGCAGAGTTTGCTCTTGCAGCCTTGATGGAAATACCTTCCCAGTATAGCAGCAACACTGGAGCTGAATATTTTGGGGTAATGGGATAATATTTGTAAAATTAAGTTATGAATCTTACTGCCATCAGTACAATGATTCTTTCACAGCCTCCCCTTTTGTTAGTTCATGTAAATTCCATTCCATCTAACAGTTCTCGAAAGGGAAAGGTGATAGATCGGGTATCTCTCCCTCCTCCTCAATACGGTGCAGCTTCTTTGGGCACCTCAAAAACCTCACGATCAAACAGTTTTGGACCAAGCGCACCTTCTGCTAGACATGATATGTTTGCTGGCACAACTGCTTCAAGTTCTGTGTCTGAGAATCATGTAATCCATCCCCCATCTTCTATTATAGTGACTAACTTCTTTACGGTTGCTTGGCCGTATTCGTGCCAAAAATTTGTTCTTGTTGCGATGATTCTCTGAGTTGTGAGCCCTTTTGAGGTTATATCGTAAGATTGTCAATCACTAGAGGATGATGATCGGGTGCAGATCCATCTAAGATCGATTTAATACATAGCCAATCGTTGAGGAGAATCATCCACACCTTTCTAATTTCATTATCATCATTACAGGATTGTCCCATCTGCCTGACTAACCGAAAGGATATGGCTTTCAATTGTGGTCATCAGGTAATTTGTTTTTTTCCTGAATTTCCCCCCTTGGCCTGCTTTCCAGTTTCCACCGTGCATTTAGATTCTGTTACTCTTGTTAAAGTTTTCAGCAAATGCATTTGAAAGCTAAGAATTTATTGGCAGACCTGCTGCGAGTGTGGACAAGATCTGGACTCATGCCCCATTTGCCGTCGTTTCATCGAAACTAGAATAAAGCTCTACTAAAGGAAGATCCGCCTATTTTATCAAGGTATTTTTGCCAGCTTACATTTGTCTCATATCCCAAATATATCTTCTTTCATGTGCATTGGTGAGAAGTTGGTCGCCATTTTTTAGGCAGGTGCTATAGCGGACATCGCATAAGACCAAAAATAATGCAATCCCCAGTTGTCCACTGTACATACCTTGTGGAATTGTCTCATTTGTGATCTGAAGGACTCTAAGGAAGTTCCAAGTAGCTTGAGAATGGCTAGGATTCAGTCGGGCGGTTCTTGCTTCAACAGAGAAGATAGAACCATCATTCACTCTGACAGATGAAATAACCCTTTTTCTATTGTCTCCTTGTTCTGTTTCTTGTATGAACATGAGCACGGTTGAATTGTCCCATGTTCAGTTGTCATTTTACTTGAGTAATCATTTGGCATCAGTATTAATTCTTTCTTACCTTTCTGTTGTTATGTTCTGGCTTACTGTCTTTTTGAACTCGGTGTATGTGTGTACATGTCCTGATTGCATGACAGCGAGGACACTGGCATAGGAAGTGGGGAGGCATAAAGAGTGTTTCCCTCATCGCCTGCCTCTCTGGCAAATTTTTTGCGAGTTTTGCGTCGTGGACGCGGACGCAATTCCAAAATGCATGAGTGCCTGCTTGGTCGGACTGAATTGCAAACGTTCATGTATAAATGTACCGTCTATTTACTTTACAAAAACTCCTAAAACACTGCTATGGCAGCTCAAAACCATGTGTACCTTCTCGTCGAATTGATGATCATTGCCATTGCTTCACTCGAACAAGCCACGCTTTGCCGATCAAAGAAGGGGCAATGGCAACTTCTCCTGAACAATACGGGAGTGGTGGCTATGCACATGGCGGTGACTCACCTCGATACCGTTGTTATGTTCGACCAAACGGGTGCTGGCCCATCCAGCTATCGTCTCCGCAGAAGCTTCACGAGCGGAAGAAGGTGTGCGGACGATTCTTCTGATGAGTCCTGCTACGCTCACTCCATTGAATATGACATATCTAGCAATTACATTCGAGCTATGAGGCTCGAGACCGATCCTTGGTGCTCCTCGGGTTCTTTCTTGAGCAATGGTACGCTTCTTCAAACAGGTGGATATGGCAACGGCTCTCGAAGAATCCGACATTTTAGGCCTTGTCGGGATGGCCGGTGTGATTGGGTGCAATCGAAGATATCATTGTCCTCCAGAAGATGGTATGCTTCCAATCAAATACTCCCCCAGAACGATCGGGTTGTCGTGGTGGGCGGAAGAAGAGTCTTCTCCTATGAATTCGTACCCAAGTCATCGTCGCCGGACGAATCTCATGATCTTCCCTTCTTGCACCGAACGTTTGACAGAAATGGAGGAGGAAACAATCTATATCCCTTCCTTCACCTTTCCTCAGATGGCAACCTATTTATCTTCGCCAACCGAGATTCGATCCTCTTCGACTATAAACGACACAAGGTGGTCAAAACTTTCCCCCGGATGCCTGGAAAAGGATCGAGGAGCTACCCAAGCTCGGGCTCGTCGGTGATCCTCCCGCTGGAGCACGGCCACGAATTCCACAAGGTGGAAGTGATGGTATGTGGGGGAGCAGCACCGGGAGCACATAGAGCAGCCGGACGGGGCAAGTTCTTGAAGGGACTAAAGAGCTGCGGTAGAATGGTGATCACAGGAAACAAGCACAAGTGGAAGATGGAAAACATGCCGGGGCCACGCCTTATGAACGACATGATAATCCTTCCCGTGGGCCACATCCTAATCATCAACGGCGCTCGGCGAGGGAGCGCCGGTTGGAACAATGCGGCGGCTCCTTCCCTCGTGCCGTACCTCTACAAGCCAGAGAAGACGCGAGGAAGAAGGTTCTCAACGCTGATGCCCACTAAAATAGCAAGGCTCTATCACTCCTCTGCAAGTCTCCTCCCAGATGGGAGGATTTTGGTTGCCGGCGGGAATCCGAACCAGCAATACACCTTCGAAAACGTGACTTACCCTACCGAACTCAGGTTACAAGCGTTTGTCCCACCCTACATGGACAGAAGATATCATAAATACCGGCCGGAAAATGTCACAATAGAAACCCGAGGCGATCTCAGCGTAAAGTATGGCGAAGACTTCACTGTTCAATTCTGGCTAGGGAGGAGACCAAGCAAATTGGTCGAGTTTAATGTCTACGCGCCGCCCTTCACAACACATTCCTTATCAATGAACCAGAGGCTGCTCAAACTTTCGAGCAAGAACATGGTTAGAGACGCGGCAAAGGGGTGGGTGAACGTCACCGTCGAAGCCCCTCCATCTCCTAATGTCGCACCATCGGGCTATTACATGCTCACAGTCGTCAATGGAGGGATTCCTAGCACATCTCAGTGGATCAGATTCGTACATGCTTAGAAGCTTTCTTCAGATTTCATGTTCTCTTGAAACTATCACAGCCCTACATGCGTAGACGATTGTATGCCACTTAAATAAGCTCAGGAGAGAGATTTCTCTTTTTCTGGACAAAGTAAGAAACTATCATTGCAACATACACACTAGCAGTGGACTAAGCCTGATGATCATTCGTTGTTGCACTTGGAAAGTGGTTCTATAATATTAGATCACGATGCATTGTGTACTTTCTACTTAGAATAATTTGATGATCGGGTTTCCATAAGAGCCGACTCCATTGGATCACAAATCTTATCGGGGAAATCACTCTCTTAAGACAGCATCATTGATACGCCTTTCCCAGAAATTTCTCCTCTCATTTTTGGGGATCCCCACAGCAAAACTACCACTGTAAATCACTCTTGCTCACTGTTCACGCTCTGTAAAGCTTGAATCCAGAGACAATCCACAATTGCTATCACGTATACAACAACGTCTCAATGATATATAAACAGTAAAAATATTTATGTGAGCTACGTGGGATTCATGTATCAGCGAAAAGACTGTATGTGCGCGTATTGTCAATGATCAATCGAACCGCTGCAATTGTGGCAGCCACCGCAAGCAACAAGAACGCCACCACGTTGAAACAATGCCACGCCTTCTTCTCCATTCTTGCTGTTTTCCCCTTCACCTGCTTAAAAAATTCAGAAAGTCGGAATCGATCCTTTTGGTTTTGCAGGAATTCATGGGTGACGAATTTACCTTGAGAAAAATCAAGCTGGGAAACACAAAAGTCAAGGGAATGAGCGTGAAGGAGCCAAAGAAGTTGACGAAGTCTCCCATGAACGGAAAAGCAGCGGTCAGGAAGGTATTCATCACGAAAAGGGCAGCTCGCAAGAGCAGTCGTCGTTTTAGATTCGACGCCGAGTTCATGCTCTCCTCCAATTTCAGGAACTTGGTGTCTAAGGTCTCATGAATCGGCGCCACAAAGATCTAGTAGTCATTGAAACAGACATGCTTCAGAGGATGGAAACAGTTCACGTACAAAGATTCAGAAAGAAATTCCAAGGAAATAAAGCAAGCTTCTCTGATTGCCGTCAAATTCGCTGTCTCATAGTCTGATCTTCTATCGCCACAATATCGACAGAATCATTTTCCCCGACTTTCACTAGTGACTACTTATATTTGGAGTACGAGGGAACTGCGTTTACTCACATACACTTATCCGTGTGCATTATGAAGCCTTGGAGAATTAATTAACATTTGAAAGCACAGCATATCCGTCTTTCAACCCAACCTACGTACCTTTCCGGTCAGGAACGGGCGTGAATAACATTCATGCTCAATCCGCCCGATAAGGAGTGAGTAGGAGTTCAGTTAGGAGAAGCATCTTACATGTTGGGAGATGATGGATTGGAGGAAGACGGAGGAGTTGACAAAAACCTTCACCCATTTGGGCCGGCTAAGCTCTTCGGGGAGGTACTCGGACACGTCGGACCCGTATGCCCAATAACCAGCCACGGTCACGCCGTAGTACACTATGAGGCCCACTGTGTATTGCAAGCCTAAGGCCTTCCTCATGTTCTTCACCGCCGGCTTGCGAAGTGTTGACTGCAATATCCACACTCCATTTCTCATACATAGAAAATGACAGCGATCAATTATTCGGGTATGAAGTGAATGCTAAACTCAAGATGCCTACCTGCATCTCTAGTAATAGACCAGAGGTATTGCACACAATAGTGGCTGAAACGGCACCTAATGCACCGAAGGCTTGGCCAACTTTGCTACCTTTGAGATCGTAGTTTTTGTTCTCGTCAGATTTCCCTGTCGAGAAAAGGTTACAACATTACTTTTAGACAACTCTGATTATAGGTACAAAATTTATGGACGACAATTACGGATCTAGCATGCATACGCAATTGCCCTGGTGCACTCGGCTGTTCATATCCATTCTGGCTATATGGTATGGAAATAATTGGTTTGATAAGGAAACATCTCTACCGTCTTTGATGACCACCATCGAGAGAAGTCCAATGTAGGTGAAAGTGAGGACTGTAGAGACAACCAGCCAACTTCTTATGGCGGACATGGTTGGGATCAGATAAGCGAACGTGAAATATGCTGCTCCTGTCATGCCTATGTAGTATTGAAGCCTCAGGGGAGTTTCGCTGAATTCTGAATTTATCTCCTGTGAATATTTTCAGAACAAATTATGCATATTCTCATGAAAAATTAATTTAGTCTTAGTTCATCATCACGTACCTTGAGAGCTTTCCCTCCCAGAAGAATGAAACCCATGTTGCTAAGAAGCAGGGTTAGAAACTGGAAAACCCAAGTGATGTAATACATTTTCCTGCCTTCACATAACGAAAACGAGATTTTTCAAATTAATATGACGAAAAGAATATATCAACAAAACGAAACTCCTCTCGGCTTGGAGCTAAATTTGTCGAGAGTAAAGAGACGGACCGAAAAGGAAGCCCATGATGTCTCGGTAGCGAATGAAGTGGTGGCCATCGATGAAGTGAAAAGCAGCCAAGAGCCAGTTAGCATACGCAGTGTACAGTCCCACAACAACCAGGCAAATGATGCCCCATGTCCAACCCAAAGGCACCATCATGAGGTTCGAGAAGCTCAGTATGTATCCACAGTTGAAGCCCGTCACCAACATCAACCCCGCTTGCAGCCATGAGTCTGCAAAGCCACATGTGTAACCTCATCCTTAGCTGATAAAGATCACGTGAAACGTGCAGAAGATGACGCTTTCAAGATCGCATTGCAGAATGATGGAAAAATGACCGTGGTCAGTGGTGTGAGCAGAAAGAGAGGCATATTGTTGATGATCCCGGGCATGTTCATTCACTTGGGCTGGCTCCAGGCTCAGACCTTCCATGGCTTCCCCAGTTGTTAATGGGCTTACAACATGCATCTTCACGAAAGACGAGATACCATTTTGATCATGAGGGCACCGCTATTTCAAGCTTGTCATGATAACGGTTGTTTTCACGAAGTTAGTGAGAACGTCACAGATAGAAGCTTATACACGACTACAACGAGCCACCTGTTGAGTGGTCATCGGAGGATTTGGTCATATGGGGCATCAATGAAAGATATTGCTCCCCCCAAAATGACTAATCCCCATTGTCGTGGCTATTAATGATTCAAGTGGTCCGTTGATCAATCATTTTTTTTCTATCACCTGATATACAGGAGCAATAGAAAGATTGCCGTTTATCTTTAACCTGGTGGAAGGCATGACAGGACTTGGCTTACTAGATAATGATGCTCGAGAGAAGTGGAAAGTAATTGCGGTCACTGTCGGATAGGGCTTGGTTGTATTGTCTCACCAAGAGAAGGCCGTCACAGACATCAAACCCATTTCGTCTTATGTTACAAGGAAAATCTCTTCAGAGAGACACGAAGCTTTACTATATTATAGCCGGAGATTCGATAGGCGTGGGAGCTGGGCGAAGCAGGAGCGAAATTCAGGCGTTTGATGCGAGTGAGCTGTGAGCGTAGTTGCCCCCTCGGGTGGGCGGGCTCCTTTTACAACCGAGCAAAGAGGATCGGATATGAAGCCCTTTACTAGTGTTTGCACCTAAACAATTGACTGGTTCTGATTATTATAAACAAGTAATAAACTTAGTCGATAAGGACAGAGTTTGATCATTTATGAACGGAATTATCAACAATTTGAGAAATCAACAGCTTGAAAGAATAGACAAAAAGTAGAGTTGACAATCTCAAATACAACCATCAAAGAAATAACCATCAATGTAGTAAAATAAGGCAACCGCCAAGGTAGTGAAGTGGAAGAAATTATCAACGTAATAGAGGCAATGTAATCGATAATTGTTTGTAACCTCCATTAGTAACTATGATTATCTAGGCACGTCGCTCGTGACACATATCCTTCTAATATTGTCTTTATTTATTAATTGGCACGTGGAAACTCAATAAAAATTTCTTTTCTCTTCTCCTCTTCAACCGAAGCTCTGTACAAGGAATCACACAAGTAAAATTAGATATTATTTATATAAACACCAGTATTACAATTTCAACACGTCCTTCAAGCAAGTATAATATACAAATAATCTGGGAAAGGATCCAGCCAATTAACGTCACTAATTCAATACTATTCCATAAGCGAATCGACCATCCAACTCAGGGAATTGGTGATCTCAGGCGTGAGCTCATCCCTTTCATCATCATATTCTGGAAACCATCCTACAAACCGAAAAATAAAAATAAAAGAATAAGTCAAAACCCAATAAATGAAATCTCTAGTTTTAAGTTAGCAAAATCCTCTTACCACTTCACTTAGTGCAAAAGAAGAATGCCTGACGATCCAATAAGTGTGATAAAACATTAGCAAAATTTACTTTCCCCACTTTCATTTAGCACAATAATCATCATCAACAATATTCCCATCCAGCATGCATATGGACATTATGTTTCAGCACAAGAATCAATTTGCATTTTATTTCATTATTATTTTTGCATCCCCAACTCTTCCAGTCATCCCAACCCATGGGAATCTCGACTCCAAGGCATCTTGCAAACTTCCACAACAGGGCATCCCACGGCACTTACCCGTGGGGTTTCTCGACTCCCAAGGCATCCCAAAACACTTCATGGGCATTCCACAGCACGTAGCCTATGGGGCATCCCGCAAAACTTCCACCACAAGGCATCGTCTCACACTACTAAATGAGTGATGGAAGCACACATTTTCAAGTCATGATACATGCACACTTATAAGCATAATGCATATTTGTCCACTCAATTGATGCATTAGCCAAATAACCGCCTAAGAAATAACATATTGTCATATTTTGCTCATCAAAGTTTGAACTAGTGGGCAGATAAAATAACAAATAGATTCACAAGTTGATAGATTTACAAATGAACAAACTCAAACTTGGTAAAATCTAATAGAACAAATAGGTTCTCACTAGTAAAACACTAGTGGAATGAAATAGAATGAACAGAGGTCTGAGAGTACTATAATTGGACCGATTCATCCCAAATGGACAGATTTTGATATGCAAGAGATTCTCAAGGAAAATATAACTAAACAAACAAATTCCGGCTAGTGTAATACTAGCAGAACGAAACAGAATGTACAAAAGTCTAGCAATACTACAATTAGATAGATTCAGCCCAAATGAGCATACTTTGACATGCAAGAGATCCTCTAGGAAAATATAACAAAATGAACAGACTCTAAGGGCATGCATGGTAAAATTTCTGTTCTAGAAATCAATTTTTCTATTTTTATTCTTCGGACGAATTTCTAAGACAAAATAGGCATTTGATAACGATATAAAATTTATATTTCCAAAATAAAAATTCTTTTAACAATATTATAAAATTTCTCCTTCCTGACCGACCGGCAACTAGTGGGCAATGACCGGTGGTGGTCAGCAATAGTCAGGTGGCGAGTGTGTGACCAGCAAGCAATAACGAGAACAAACAATAAGATGAGTTTTTGTTTTTCAATTTTGTTCCAAAAATTGTTTCTCACTTTTGTTCCAAAAATAGAGAAGTAAAAATTTTTAACTTCTGATTTCCGTTCCAAATCTATTTCTAGAGTAAAAATTTATTCCATAAATAGAAAAGTGAAATTGCATTACCAAACGGATTTCTATTTCAAACATATTCCTCAAAACAAAAAAATAGAGAAACAAAAAGGCTAGAAATGATTTCATGTGCACCCTAACTATCCAAAATGAAGCAGAACAAATAGATTTTGACTATCTAGAATTAACATGCAAGGTATCATTAGGACAAATATAGCAGAATGGCCAAATTCAAACAAAACAAAATGCAGCAAAACGAACATGCAAGGCATCATTAAGACAAATATGACAAAACTAACAGATTCTAACCATTTAGAATAAAGCAAAACAAACATATTTTAACTATCCAGAATGAAACAAAATGAACATGCAAGGTATCATTAAAACAAATATGGCAGAATGAACAAATTTTGACCATCCAAAACAAACATGCAAAGTATCTTTAAGACAAATATGGTAGAACGAACAGATTTTAACTGTCCAAAATAAAACAAAAAAAAGCAAACGAACATGCAAGAATGTCATCAAGGTCATTCAACAACCATCATACCCATAACATGCACACCAAAATTCACCTCTCAACCAACCAATCAAGATAGAAGTATTAAGAAGATTTAAACTTAACTCTAGAAACTTCACTTACCTTAAACAAGCGCAAACAACCAAGGCCATACCACCTTTTAGCTCTTGAATGAAAGGGTTTAGCTCTCTTATTCTAAGTATCAAGTTGAGAACAATTGATTGAAGTTTCTTGGACATTTGGAAAGTTCAAGAGTGTTCTTCGGCCAAAACAAAGTAGTTTTGTTAAAACCAACTAAGAGAGAATGATGTCTTCAATTGCTAGGTGTAACTATGCATGACAATTACCCAATTTGAGGTGGCACAATTACAAGACAAATTCTTGTATATGGCTAGAGGATATACAAGAAGCAATGACTCATTTGGGAAGTAATCATGGCCTGAGTCTCGGTGTCAAAACTACTAAGGGCCTCCTCTTAAGAGAACACTTGGGAGCGCGCAGCAGAAACACGATACATTTACCTAGGAAGGTCTCCAAGGGGGAAGCCTAAGTCCGAGCTCGTCAATTTATCCAGTTAGACCCACCTTAACTCAAAAGCTTAAATTAGTGAGTTATGAGCCAACCAGTATATATAACTACTCCACACCACATCAATTCTCTGATGTGGGACTACTTTTCTAACACAACTCATATATGTATCCTAACAATCTCCCCCTCACGTGTGAGCTCCAGTATTAGGTCTACTCCCCCTTAAATCAGATATCATTCTAACCCAACATCATCCTCACAGGCCCACGTTGTTACAGCACAACGGGCATCTGCCTAAAAACCGTAACCATCGACTCTGATACCAGTTGTTGGGAGCGCGTAGCAGAAGTCTAATACCTTTACCTAGGGAGATTTTCAAGGGAGAAACCCAAGTCTGAGCCCATCAATATATCCAATTGGACGCACCTTAACTCAAAAGCTTCAGCCAGTGAGTTATGGACCAACTAGTATATATTAACTGCTCCATGCCATATCAATTCTCCGATGTAGGACTACTTAACACAACTCACACATGTATCCTAACAACTTGGATATGCATGAAAATTCAGTTTAGACATTGACCTTGGAACAATTGCTTTTATGGAAAAGTTCTTTGCCATGTCCGACAAAATTTACGAACCAACTAAAATTCCTATGTATCCATCCAAATCCCAAGGCAAAAAATACTTAGCTAGATAATCTAAGTATCATTATAAAATACAGAATTTCCAAATATTACATAAAACAAAGATGAAAATTCAAGATGACACAATAACCATCAATTATAGGCTTTAATAGTCACATAGTACTCTTCTACACCCTCTTGAACAAACTCGTGATCTTTTAATTCCTAAATAGCAATTGTAGTTTTAAGACTTGCATCGTTGATCAAGTTCTAGCACGTTTCTTAACTGTAGTTTCCAAATGTGCACCGTCGATTAAATTTCAATGTGTATCTTTGTTGTATATCTCATGTGTCTCATCGTCGATTAAATTCCAACGTTACATCATTAAGTTCTCTAACTTTGTTTTTTATTAAATTCTAGTATATGTACATTTAGTTTCATATGAAGTGATTACATTCTCATGCTTTATTGTCGATTAAATTTCAGCACAATTTATATACATTCAATTTTGTTTGAAGTAAATGTATTGACTAAGGGTGAGCACGCTCCAAGTGAGTGGTTCACACCCTAAAACCAGGAATCACCCACTAAGGATTGGCTCCAAAAAATTGAAACTGAGAATCGCTAGTTGGTTCATCAATCCACCTAGGAACCGGACCGCTGGTGTGGTCCGCTTCCTAGGTGGGGTCCATGGAACTAATCCCACCAAACTTCACACACTCAATGAAATATTTTTTTAGCAAGTCAAAGTAAAGCAAAAAAACAAATAACTACCCTATTCTTAATTGCAATGTCAGTAAAAAGATTTGACTCATATTAAAAGTTGAGAGTCAAGGTCATAAGTTGATGGATCTTGAGCTTGAGAGTAGGGCCTTGAGTAGGAGACAGAGAGACAACTCAGATGAGATGAGTGTGACAAGACGAATACTCTGAGATGAGACGTATACTTAGTTAATGGTTGTTGAGCTACATGGCTATATGAATGTATGCCACTTAAATAAGCTCAGGAGACAGATTTCTCTTTATCTGGACAAAGTAGGAAACCATCATTGCAACTAACACACTAGCAGTGGACTAATCCTGCATACAAGCCCTCACAGAGAAGATATTTCTCACTACTGGAGTGAGGAAAAGCTGTAATTTCGCCTGATGATCGTTCATTGTTGCACTTCGGAAAGTGGTTCTATACTGTTAGATCACAATGCATCGTGTTCTTTCTAATTAGAATAATTTGATAGTCGGGTTTCATCGGAGCCGACTCCATTGGATCACGAATCTTATCGGGGAAATCGCTGTCTTTTAAGACAGCATCATCGATACGCCCTACCCGGAATTGTTTCCCTCTTTTTTCCGGATCCCCACAACAGGATGACTACGGAAAAGCACTTCTTTTCAGGCCTCTTGCTCACTCTTTACACTTTATGTAAAGCTTGAATCCAGAGATGACACACAATTGCTATCACGGGTACGACAACGTCTTAATGATATATAAACAGCAAAAATATCTATGTGAGCTACGTAGGATTCATGTATCGGCAAAGAAACTGTACATGCGTGTATTGTGAATGATCAATCGAACCGCCGAGATTGTGGTAGCCACCGCAAGCAATGAGAATGCCACCACATTGAAACAATGCCACGCCTTCTTCTCCATTCTTGCTGTTTTTCCCTTCACCTGCTCAAAAATTTGAAAAAGTCAGAATCGATCCTTTTGGTCTTGCAGGGATCCATGGGTGAAGAATTTACCTTGAGAAAAATCAAGCTGGGAAACACAAAAGTCAAGGGAATGAGCGTGAAGGAGCCAAAGAAGCTGACGAAGTCTCCCATGAACGGAAAAGCAGCGGTCAGGAAGGTATTTATTGCGAAAAGGGTGACTTGCAAGAGCAGTCCTCGTTTTAGATTAGTTGCCGAGTTCATGCTCTCCTCCAATTTCAGGAACTCTTTGTCTAAGGTCTCGTGAACCGGCACCGCGCAAAGATTAGTAGTCATTGAAACAGACATGCTTCAGATGATGAAAACAGTTCACGTACCAAGATACAGAGAAATTCCAAGGAAACAAAGCAAGTTTCTCGGATCCCCGTCAAATTAGCTGTCCCATAGTCTGAATCATTTTTCACTACTCACATTTACCTATGCGTGTGCATTATGAAGCCTTGGAGAATTACTTAACATTCGAAAGCACGGCCGATCCATCATTCAACTGAACCTACGCACCCTTCCGGTCAGGAATGGGCTTGAATAACGATTAGGCTCGATCTGCTAGATAAGAAGCGAGCTGAAGTTCAGTTAGGAGAAGCATCTTACATGTTGGGAGTTAATGGATTGGAGGAAGACGGAGGAGTTGACGAAAACCTTCACCCATTTGGGGCCGCTGAGCTCTTTGGGGAGGTACTCGGCCACGCCGGACCCGTACGCCCAGTAACCAGCCACAGTCACGCCATAGTACACTACGAGGCCGACCGTGAATTGCAAGCCCAAGGCCTTCCTCATGTTCTTCACTGCCGGCTTGCGAAGAGTTGACTGCACTACCCGCACTCCATTTTTCATACATACATAATGACAGTGATCAATTATTCGTGTCTGAACTGAATCCTAAACTTGAAGTATCTACCTGAATCTCCAGTAGTAGACCAGAGGTATTGCACACAATAGCAGCTGAAACTGCACCTAACGCACCGAATACTTGGCCGACTCTGCTTCCTTTGAGATCGTAGTTTTTGTTCTCATCAGATTTCCCTATCGAGAAGAGGTTACAACATTACTTTTAGACGACTCCGATTATAGATACGACACATACATAATTGCACTGGTGCACATGGCTGTCCAAATCCATTCTGGCTATATGGTATGGAAGCTGACGATTTGATAAGGAAACATCTCTACCGTCTTTGATGACCACCGTCAACAGAAGTCCAATTTAGGTGAAAGTGAGGACTGCAGAGACAACCAACCAACTTCTCATGGCGGACATGGTCGGGATCTGATAAGCGAACGCGAAATATGCTGCTCCTGTTATTTTCAAAACAAATTATATATATTCTCATGAAAAATTAATTAGGGTTAATATTGCTAAAAAAACCCAAACTAGTACACATATGACAAAAAAATTTCCAAACTAATATTTTGATCATCAAAAACCTAAGCCGGTACACTTTTGACAACTGATATATTTATGATAAATTTATCCCAAAATAATCAGAAAAAACCACAAACTAGTACATTTATAATAAATTTACTCCCAAACTAATTTTTTTATCATCAAAAACTCCAAAATAGTATATCTGTAACAAATATACCAACTGTTAAATTGGACTAATACCACAAAACTTGTATAATTGTAACAAACGAAGAATAAAATCTCAAACTAATACACCAATCAATTGCAAAACATGTCATCCAACTCAGTAATTCAAAGGTAAAATTTAACATAAACTAACATGGAGTAAATTTGTCACAATATACCAGTTTGGAGTAAATTTGTCAAATGTATACCAATTTGAGATTTTTAGTTTGGGGTGAATTTGTCGCAAATTTACATATTTGAGATTTTTGTGATATTAATCCAATTAATTAATCATAGTCCATCGTCGCGTACCTTGAGAGCTTTCCTTCCCACGTGGATGAAACCCATGTTGCCAAGAAGCAGGGTTAGAGACTGGAAAACCCAAGTGATGTAATACATTTTCCTGCCTTCACATAATGAAAACAGGAGATTTTTCAAATTAATTCGACGACAAGAATATATCAACAAAACGAAACTTCTCTCGGCTTGGAGCTAAATTTGTCGAGAGTAAAGAGACAGACCCAAAAGGAAGTCCATGATGTCTCGGTGGCGAATGAAGCGGCGGCCATCGATGAAGTGAAAAGCAGCCAAGAGCCAATTTGCATACGCAGTGTACAGTCCCACAACAACTAGGCAAATGATGCCCCATGTCCAACCCAAAGGCACCATCATGAGGTTCGAGAAGCTCAGTATGTATCCACAGTTGAAGCCCGTCACCAACAGCAACCCCGCTTGCAGCCATGAGTCTGCAAAACCATAAGTGTGACCTCATTCTCAGCTGAGAAAGATCACCTAGAACGTGCAGAAGACGACGGCTTTCGAGATCGCATTGCAGAATGATGGGGAAAATGACCGTGGTCGGTGGTGTGAGCGGAAAGAGAGGCGTATCGCCGATGATCCTGGGCGTGCTCATTCGCCTGGGTCGGCTCAACGCTCAGGCCTTCCATGGTTTCCTCGGTTGCTGATGGGATCACAACGTGCATTTTCTCGAAGGACTAGGATCCCATTTTGATCGTGAGGGCGCTGCTATTTCTTCGAGCTTTGTCGTGATAACGGTTGCCTTCACGAAGTTAATGAGAACGCCATAGATGGAAGCTTATGCACGACCCGGACGAGCCACCTGTGGAGTGGGTCATTGGAGGATTTGGTCAAATGGGGGGGAAAAAAGCAAAGAGGTCGAAGAGATCTTTTTCCTAAAATTCCTACTTGGCCCATTTCGTTTATATGATACATACCCCAATAAATATTTTATATTATTATTTTATTTAATAATAATAATATAAAAATATAAATTATATATAAATAAAAATGGTATGAACTTTTACCTTTAAATGAATGGCTCATATCACAAAAAATCTCAAATTGTGATAACCAAAAATTCCAAAACTTGTACACTTTTTGACAAGTGGCTAATTTACCCTTTATTAATTTTAAATTTTACAGTCAAATCGCTAATTTGAATAATACGTAACAATTGATTGGTGTATCGATTTGAGATTTTATATCATAATTGTACTAGTTTTTTTTATAGTATTAATCTAATTTAATTGATAGTATATTTTTCTAAAAACATATTAGTTTGAGGTTTTTAGTGATCAAAAAAATTATTTTATGGTAAATTTATCACACACGTATCGATTTAGCATTTTTTATAGTCATTTGAGATAAATTTATCACGATTAATTTTGGATTTTTCATAATTAAAAAAATTAATTCAAATTAAATTTATAACGATTATATTAATTTGAAATCTTTCGCGATCGTTAAATCAATGAAATATTGATATTTTTACCTACGCATCAATGAAAGATATCTCTCGTGGAAGTTGATTAAAGTGGTCCATTGATCAATCATTTCTTTCTGTCACTGCCACCAGACATACGGGACCAATAGGAAAGATCTGTCGTTTATCTCAACTTTGTGGGAGGCATAACAATACTTACTAGTTTACTAGGTTATGATGCTCGAGTGAGAAGTTGGAAGCAAATTGTGGGCGCTGTCAGATGGTGGCGCTCGGTTGCATCGCCCTACCAAGAAAAGGCGATCATGGATATCAAACCCATTTTGACCGACACGAAGCTTTACTGTGTTATATCCAGAGATTCGATATGCGTAGGAGCGGGGCAAAGCAGGAGGCGACGCTCGAGTTTTGATGTGAGTGCGCCGGCGAGTGTAGTTGCCCCCTTGGGTGGGCGGGATCCTTAATCAGTGTTTGTATCAAAAAATATTACCAATTTTGATTACTATAGACAAATAATAAACTTAGTTGACGATAGGGAATGCAAAATACTCAAGAACCGCCTAAGATCGAACCCGAATAGGCTGTTCCCAAGGAAGCCAATCAAGTTTTTAGTTCCAATTTATTGGAACCAATAGGTACCGGTCCGATTCCCGATTCAAAATGTGGAATCGCCCACTTAGATCGGACCAATAATACATAAATATATATTTAATTTTTATGAAAATATCCAAACAAAAAAAATTAAGAAAAATAAAAATCCTAAAATCCATAATTTGAAGCTCCACATCTATTGACTCGGTACTTGTCCCATCTCATTCTTACCTCATCTAAGTTGTCTCTCCATCTCTCATGTACAGCCTCCACTCTCAAGCTCAATGCCCATTGATTCACGATGTCAACTCTCAACTTTTAATATAAGTATAATCTTTTTATTGATGTTGCAATTAAGAATAGAGAATTTTTTGTTTTTTGATTTTCTTTGGCTTGTTGAAAAAATATTCACAAAATGCATGGAACTTGGTGGGGTCGGTTCCATGGATCCACTTAGGAATTGGATCGTCAAGAATTGAACCAAACCAGCAATCGATTCTTTGGTAGATCCATGGAATCAACGGCTAGTTTTGGGAAACAATTGTTAGTGGACAATTCCCAATTCTAGGGAGGGAATTGCTCACCTAGATCTTGCTCACCCCTAGTTGATGAAAATAAAGTTTGGTCATTTATGAACTAAATTATCATCAACTTGAAAAATCGACAACTTGATGAATCAATGGCTTGAAAGAATAAACAAAAAGTGAAGTCAATGATCTCAAAAGCAACCATCAAAGAAATAACCATAACATAGTGGAATAAAACCATCAAGATAATAGAGTTAAAAAGAACAAGATAATGGAGTTAAAGAAACCATCAAGATAGTTAAGTCAATGTAATCGTTCGATAATTATTAGTAGCCCGTGTTAGTAGCCATCAATTGTAAGCTTTAAATAGTCATATCATACTCTTCGAGGCACCCATGCACAAATGAACAAATGTTTTATCTTTCAATTCCCGTATAGTAATTGTAGTTTTCAAACTCACAACGTTGATTAAATTTCAGCATGTTTCTTAGCTATAGTTTTCAAATCTGCATCATTGATTTTCTAGGGTGTATCTTTGCAGCATATCCTAGGTGGCTCATCATCAATTAAATTCCAATGTTCAATCCTTATGTTCTCAAGCATTGTTGTTGATTAGATTCAGACATAGCTTACATATTTTTGGTTCCACTTGAAGTGATTACATTTTCAGGATTTGTCATCAATTAAATTTCAACATAGTTCATATGCTTTTAGTTCCATTTGAAGTAAAGTTATCAATTCTCTTGTCTATTTATGATATTTCCTATAATCGCTACAAAATCTATCTTCTCTAATAAAAACATAATAACTGCTTTTGATGAAAAGATATTCAGTTGCAGAGTCAAATTCTGGCAAAATATCTTTCTGGAACACTTAGTGGAACCAATTTAACCAATTTGAGAAAGTATAATGCCAAGAATAAGGAATCATTTAGAGCCCGATCACATTGCAAGCAACAACTCCATTGATGTAGCTACCCAATTCAAGGCCTCAGTTGCTCTAGTAGCAAAACCAAGCCAACGGGACAACGTAAAAATCCTGCAACACGTAACGAAGGAGCAAGCGAGGGAGTTAGCACCAGACATTACTTTGATGGATAACATGAAGAGGTGGCTCCATGATTGGCAGAATAAGATGACGAATCATATAGCAAAGACACATTTCTAATGTAATCAAGGCGATGATCATCAATGTGATCAATGATATCATCTCTAGGTTTTCAAGTATATTCCTTCAACTCTTAATCAATTAAACAGCAAAAATAATTTAGGATAAAGTAAAGATTTTACAGAAGCATGAAAATCCTATTTACCTTGAACTTAGGAAGAAAGATGGTCAAGTCTATCGACCTCTCTACCTTGAACCAAGAAGCAGGGCAAGGTCTCAACATGTGAATCATGATCAAGTCATTGAACTCATATTACAACAATAGGTGTTGATGGAGAAATGGGCAGGCCAGGATATAGGAAGCCACATCCTAATGGAGTTAACACTATACCTTAATAAATTCAAAAATCCTGACTTTGTTGTTTTTACTAACGAAGATGACAAGCCAACCATCGAATACATTGGTTGATTTATTGCCCAATGTGGTGAGATAGGAAAAAATGAATTCTCGAATTTATCTCCTAGCTCAATCCATACTTGGGCTTATATGGAAAGATAATTTCATTCTCAATTTCATAGAACGATACCTAAAGTATTGACCATTGATTTAGCCAAAATTTATCGATATAATAATGAACCAATCGATCCATTTTTTAGTCCATTCAAGAGGGTTAGGAATAGATGCCTATAGATGCCTTACTTTACTCTTAGAGAAAGAATTCACAAATTTGGCTTTCATTAAGTTAATGACATTAACCAAGGACCCTATTTAAGGACTTGTGATGCTTTTTGTTCGGAATCACCACAGAACCCGTCTCCTCTAATAAAAATCAAAGAATGGCTTTTGGTCAAAGATATTTCGTTGCGGAGTCAAATTCCATCGAAACTGAGTGACCACAAAGCTCCATGTAAGCGCTCCACATGCAGTTAGCTCAAAGCAGGTTCATCATGTGTTGATATTTGCACTTTTCAGTACAAGAACTCGGGCCATAAAATCGGGTAGAGCCGGGCCTATCAAGGGAGGCCCCGTCTTTGTAAGCCCAGCCCAGGACAATGACGGGCGATGTCATGCATTGGCCCTGGGCCCAGTCGCCCACTGCCTCATCAGGAGACTGTTCTGGATAAATTACAACTTCAAGTAGCACGCCACCTCTTCAAACCCAAAAATAAAGAAAGAAAGACCAATTTCGATTGTGCCTCTTGCTCCTAGCGTGATCCTAAAAAGGAGAAATTGTTTCTTTTGATTGAAATACGATTACCAGGGACTACTTCAATCGCATTTGATAGGCATGTTCAACGATAAATGATTTCATATTTAAAGCGCATAACATGATTGAATATTTAAACATATGAATGTTCCCGTTCATGCTAAACCGAAGTATATAAAGAGAAGACAAAATGGATTTAAAAATATTTGAATTCACAACTTTTTACTCACTATTATCGTATGAAATATCATGAGTTGTGAGCATGAATATTCCTCGTTTGATAGGATAAGGTTGCCCATGCGGAGGAGAGAGTCAAACCATCTGAGTCAGTACCACGTCAGCTGGCCGTGGAGAAAGGTCTTGAGCTTTGTGCCTGGTGATCCCCAAAGTCTAACCCATATTCATTAGAATAGAATATATGATCTCCTCCTCAAGACAGCCCTTGCAGGACTCTAATGCCTCAAATTCAGCTTGATTTATTTCACGAACATTCGAGAAGGCAGTTGATCAAATTTGATTCCAACCTCATTCCCTCTTTTTGTCCCCATCTTTTCTTAGGTGTTATGGTTGTGGATTGGCATGACAAACGTGGACATATGCACATCCATACTAACAAGATAATTATCAAATCATTCATAAACTAATTATGCAGATGTTAATTCAATTCTAAATTTTATAATTTTGTCAATGGTATTCTAAATATTTGTGCGAAATTTCAATATAATTCTTTCAGAAACTGCTAGCATAGAATCTGATCATCACCGAAAATCCTACATGACATGTCGATATTGATAATTTCGCTTGAAACAATATCTTATGTAAATTGCTAAGTAAGTGATTTCGGACGGCAATTGATCAAAAAGACTATATTAAAATTTCATGCAAAGTTTCAGGACCACATTAGCAATTTAAAAAAAATTTGAATTAAATTGATATCCAATTTATGATTAAATCAATTATTTTTCACCATTATAATAAAAAAATTATTTTCTTGTGATTAATTCAATGAAATATGGTCCTCTAATTGGGTGAGAGAGATCCCCACGAATAGAATCGAAGGACCTGATTATATTTCCACTAAAATACTTGAGAGGATAGACCTCGTCACATCTAGGATTGGAATCTAAGATACATCCACGAGTTCCATTAGTTAAATGGGTTGTTCGAGTACTTTTTACTCATTTACTCATGCTTGGTTGAATTTCAAAAAGCAACCAACGAAATGCATTGACTTTAAATTATTTTGATGGGGTGAGATGAGCTCTTGATGCATTCAACTTATGATTCAGCACGTTTACATCACGTTCCTGGAATTTGCCCATCGACATTCTATAAATAGCCGTGCCCGTCATCTGCTGGTGACATGAAACTTTCGCAGACGGTTTGGAACTGCTGCTCATCACCTCCATTTCGTCGGTCAAAAGAAGCCTTTGCTGCTGACATTCTGTGAATCTGCTGAAGGAGGAGTTAATCGTAGATACAGGGTTGATTATGACGATCGCCGGCTCGCCCGTCATCGAGAATGGTTGCCTCTCGGTCAGAGGCAAGGTGGTCTTGACTGGGGTCCCGCAGAATGTTGCCTTCAAGCCGGTCGGGACGGGGTCGGGCTTCTTGGGCGCCACGTCAGCGGCTCCGAGTTCCCGCCATGTTTTCAGCCTCGGAGTTCTCGAGTTAGTTCGTGTTCCTCAGTAGACAGCATTTCAGTCTCTTTCTGTTTTGTTTGCTTGGAATTGTTGTTGATGTTACTGCTTTCGTGGTTTTCTGGAATTCCTTTTTTCTTTATTGGGTCTTCCGCAAATTTTGTCAGTGTCTCTTGTTATTGCCAGAATTTCGTTCGAATGCAATTGACGCCAGTGTGTTTTCTGGATCTGAAGTTCTGAGCTTTCTGCTTTCTTGATTTGCGGATTCTTGAATTTTGGGTCGAATTAATTTCTAGATGTTACCGCAAAGATTGGTTGGTCATTCTGAGGATCTAAAGCAACCATGTTTTTGATATGTTTGAATGTCTGCTCGAACTTTTCTGCATGGATCTGGTGGAATCATGCATTTCTGGTTCTTGTTCCTCAAAGTCTCCACGAAGATGGATCACAAGAGGACAAGAATCGACAACTTTCATCTATTTAATTCTCCCAGGTTGCTGTAGCTTTTGGTTAATCTGCGGACTGTTACAGGGGATTCAAGTTCTTGTGCCTCTTTAGAGCCAAAATCTGGTGGATGATCCCTCGGGTCGCTGAATCTGCCAATGAAATTCCCATCGAAACCCAAATGCTTCTCTTAGAAGCAAGACAGGGATCCGCTTTGGATGAAGTATCGGTGGAACAAAACTCTGAATTCACGTTCTACATCCTAGCCCTGCCTGTCTTGGATGGTCCGTTCCGTACGAGTCTGCAAGGGAATGCCGTGAATGAGCTCCAGTTCTGTGCCGAAAGTGGTAGGAATTAGCTGCTTGTGCTTTTTTATCAGTAGCCTCTGGTTCTGGCCTCGGCATTTTGATCCAAGACTTGGTTTCTCTTCCTTCTCAATGCTTCAGGTGATGTCAATGTAACGACAACTGAAGTACCCGAGGCAGTATTCATCAACTATGGAGACAACCCGTTTGATCTCATCAAAGATTCCATCAAGTATGCTTTGGTTGATCCAACGTATCAGTTCTCTCCCTACTTTCTCGCTGGAAATCTTTAACATATTAATTCACTGGGATACAGGATTCTGGCGAAGCATAAGGGTACTTTTAGCCACATCGATGACAAAACAGTAAGAAAGATCTTTAAATACTTTTAACTGCACGACCAAGATAATGACTCTGCCCACTGAATTTCTTTCGATATGATGTCGGTAGATCCCCCCACATCTTGATTGGTTTGGATGGTGCACATGGGATGCTTTCTACTCCCAAGTCAATCCCAAAGGAATCAAAGAAGGCCTCCAAAGGTGCAATGCAAATGCCAAGCCACATTTCAGTTCTGAATGTGAAAGAAGTCAAAATTAACTTACTGTTAATGTATCGAAATGCTGAGCAGCAGTAGCTACTTTTATGCAGTTTCTTGGAGGGAGGCTGTTCACCAAGATTTATGATCATTGATGATGGTTGGCAAGACACAACGAATGAATTTTACGAGGACGGAAAGCCAATCGCTGAAGGAATGCAGTAAGTTCGCGATTTTCTTCCTCTAGATTGATTTTTTGAAACCTTATAATGCCTCTGCTTATTCAAATCATCCCCATGTTCTCTTCTGCCATCGATTATTCAGGTTTGCCACCAGATTGGTTGATATCAAAGAGAACAAGAAATTTAAAAGCTCAGTTGCAGAGGATTCATGCACTGATCTGCACGAGCTGATTGATTTTGTCAAACAGAAATACGGACTGAAGTAAGACCATGGAGCCTCAGCAATCTATCATATGTATAATCAGTCGTCATGTTGTTACTTTGAGATGGACATTTTCTCAAACTTGTCGTGCCTTGAGCTCTATGATTTTATGGTGCAGTTATGTCTACCTGTGGCATGCATTAGCTGGTTACTGGGGAGGAGTGCACCCAACATCTGAGAAAATGAAGAAGTACAACCCAAAGTTGGCATATCCAATTCAATCACCTGGTAACCTTGGTAACCTTCGGGACATCGCTATGGACAGCTTGGAGAAATATGGAGTTGGAGTAATAGATCCTGAGAAGATACATGACTTCTACAATGACCTCCACAGTTATTTGGCACGCTGCGGTGTTGATGGAGTAAAGGTGGATGTTCAGAATCTCATTGAAACCTTGGGCAATGGATATGGAGGACGGGTTAGATTGACTAGACAATATCAAGAAGCTCTCCAGCAATCTGTAGAGAGGAACTTCAAAGAAAACAACCTAATCTGCTGCATGAGTCACAATACGGACTCCATCTACAGGTACTTTGGCTTGCTCGTTATCTTTTTTGGCTGATGTCCTTATAGTAAGGTCGAAACACCGTTTCATAAGGCTTTACTGTTTGTTGAGTTCAGTTCCAAGAAGAGTGCAGTTGCAAGAGCATCAGAGGATTTCATGCCACGAGAACAGACATTTCAGACTTTACACGTTGCCTCTGTCACTTATAACGGCCTTCTTCTTGGGGAGATATTTGTGCCAGATTGGGACATGTTCCATGTAAGGTTCCTTGTATTCGCAGAATTTCAACTCACTATGTTATGATTTCTCTTATTCGCTAGCCAAGGTCGAGTGCCTTTGGCATTTTGCTGCAGAGCTATACTTAAGACACAACTTATGCTAAGTCCATTGACCGGTTCTTTTCAGAGCAAACACGAAACTGCCGAGTTTCATGGTGCAGCAAGAGCATTGGGTGGCTGTACCGTATATGTCAGGTAGCTATTGTTCGTGAATGGATTATGAGTTCAGATAGCATGTGAAAAATCCAAGCACTCACAATATAGCAATTCCCATAAGTAGAGAGATATTCTTACCATGAATCTTGGGTTGTAACAGTGACAAACCTGCCAACCATGACTTCAACATCCTGAAGAAGCTGGTTTTGCCGGATGGTTCTGTCCTAAGAGCTAAATATGCTGGCCGGCCTACTCGTGACTGTCTCTTTGAAGATCCTGTCATGGATGGGAAAAGGTAAATATGCATTCCATTGGGCTTTGCCCTTGAAGATTTACAAATAATTCCTGTGAATTAATCTTCTATTGACTATGCTCTGATCTTCTGCAGTTTGCTCAAGATATGGAATGCGAACAAGTTGACAGGCGTAATCGGTGTATTTAATTGCCAAGGAGCAGGAAGTTGGCCTTTGAAACAGGATTTACAAGAGAAGTCATTATCACCGCCCACTAAGCTTTCTCCCATCTCAGGACGCATCAGTCCTGCCGATGTTGAATTTCTTGAAGAAATTGCAGGTGAAAATTGGGATGGAGACTGTGCAGTGTATGCATTCAACAAAGGTAAACTGCAGATTCGTTTGCTTCTTCCGCCAGACTTAACTATATGTGCATGAGCTTCAATTCTCAGAGTCTGAAATGTTCTTGCTGCAGGATCCCTGTCCAGATTGTCAAAGAGAGGAAATCTTGAAGTTACCTTGAAGACTCTGGAGTGTGAAATATACACAATATCGCCAATAAAGGTCTCTTCTTTTACTACTATTTCATGATTATTCCATCATTATGGCTTTCCTTTTCCTCTTTGGTTTATTATACTCATGCAGAGAAATCAAATTGTTCTCAACAGGTTTTCCTCGAGAATATTCACTTTGCTCCAATAGGCTTGCTGGACATGTACAACTCAGGAGGAGCAGTGCAAGCTATAAAATGCTCAGAGGGCATAATAATTGTAGAAGGTCGAGGATGTGGCCAATTCGGATTTTATACAACCTTGAAGCCAAAGTGCTGTAAAGTAGACACCAAGGAAGTGGAATTCACTTACAATGCTGAAGATAATCTGTTGACAGTAAATCTTCCAGAGGAATGTAAACTAAGGGATATTGAAATTGTTTACTGAGGATAATCTGCATTTAAATGTAACGGTAAAAAGAATTATGTAGATATTGTTTTCATCAATGACAAGCTGTCTGTTTTCAAAAATGAGTTGGATGTCTGCACTTCATTTGTATCTTTTAAAGCCGTAATTTGCATAGTGTCTGTTCAATCTTGTATGTCCCTCATCTCATTTTCATTGAACAATGAAAATAAGAAATTTTATTTACGGTGACTTTTGCCGATTTAGGTCTCTTTTTTTGCCTTGACTTTCTCTGTACTGATCTGATTACACTGCAGCACACGCTGCAGTGCTGCATGAAAATCTTAAGCTCCAGCAACGATTATCCTGCTGTTCAAGCAGTCATATTTCTTTGGAATCAGCTTAGCATGGCTAGCTTCTAGAGATCCCCCAAAATGTATGTCTAGTCATCGTCATGTCCTAGCTTCTTTTCAAGGGGGCATGCTCGGGTTTCAAGTGAGATGAGCGCTTGATTCCCTCGGTGATGTTCATGGAACAATCAAGGCTTGCCTTTGTTTTGAAAGCAACTGAACCTTAGTCCAGCTGTTCGGTCTTCTTCTCTTACTTAGAAAAGAAGGCCTCCAGGACTAATTCTGCATACCGGATCATTAACTAGCATAAATGATAGCTTGTTTCCTCGACTCTTTCAAGAAGAGAAAGAAGTAAAACCTGGTTTTGCTGAATAAAATCAAATGCCTACGCTTGAGGTTAGGTGCATTGCAAGATCGAAACTATTGGATCGACTTTCCTCAGGATCTTTACTCTGAGTCTTGATGTATATTATCTGCAGACCGGATACATTTACAGGCATCCCGGTAGTATTCCTTCATCCTGCTTGTGCTGTTCTACTTTCAAGTTCTTCAATTTCAACTGTCCAACTTTACTGCATACAAGGTAACTAGTTATGGCTCGCAGAAGAAAGGGAAATGCTTCTATAATTGGTCACACATTCGGAAAACCATATATAGTTATGGCACTAAAACGAGTTCGAGTCATGGAAAAGCAAAACGATAACAGCATGGCACGCCACATATTTTATTGAAAAAAAAAAATTCAAGAGTAGCCGCAAGAAAAGGAAGACAGCTAGTTTTGTATTGGAATATTGAGAAGAGACAAAGATTTTATTTTATTTTTTTTGTCAATAACATTTCATTCATTTTCACATGAAAAATAAAAAAGAGAGAGACGACAAGACAGTTCAACTGCAAACAAGGATAAAGAAAGACATGGGCTCGATGTGTGTAAATTCAATCGCATTCAAAACCATAAATTTGGAGAATTCCATGTATGGTCCAATTAATTTGAAAATCTTTAGAAGATATAACGGGCCTTGCGGGAGAAAATATCTGGAAGCCCGTGATGGTCCGGGGATATATCATATTTTCCTTTCGGACTTTCCGCCATCTATAATTCCTATGGTGCCTGTTTAACCAAACTCTCTCTCTCTCTCTCTCTCTTCCCTTCTTCTTCTTCTTCTTCCTCTGCTTCTCTTATCCTCACCAGCTCATTGTCAAGCTCTCTCCTTGGAAGAAAAATGTCCTCTGCAACTGCACCTGTCTTCAAGCCCCTGTCCATCACCGACTCATGCCCACCTTCTCTCTTCTCGCCTCCTCTTCGTCTGAGTCCTCTCATCCGTATCTCCCAATCCCTCTCAGACCCATCAAGATCCACCTCTCTTGCTCCTCTTCCTCTTCTTCTTCTTTTGCTCAGTCCGCACTTGCCTCTCATCCTCTGAGGAAGACCCATCATCCCAATTTCGTCGCTTTCGTTGCCCAGACTTCGGACTGGGCCCAGCAGGACGAGGACAACACGGTCACCACCACCCTTGATCAAGAGCAAGAGCAAGAGCAAGAGCAAGGACAAGAACAGGGCGGTGAGTCCGAGTGGGAGAATCAAGAAACCGAAGCAAAGGTCTCGGATTGGGAAGGCGGGGCCGAGAGCAATGAGGGTGGGGCTTTTGAGGAGGGAGAAGGAGGAGGAGAAGGAGAAACTTTTGTGGAACCGCCTGAAGACGCGAAACTCTTTGTTGGGAATTTGCCTTACGACGTTGACAGTCAGAAATTGGCCATGCTCTTTGAGCAGGCTGGAACTGTGGAGATAGCAGAGGTGAACCTTAATTTCAATTTATCTGCCTTTGCACATTTATGTACGGATAAAATTGATGGGAAAGCTTGTTGCTTGTCAGTTCTTGGAGGGTAATGCGATGTGTTGAACTTTTCTGCGTCATTTGTGAACGCAGGTTATCTATAACAGAGAGACAGATCAAAGTCGTGGATTCGGTTTCGTGACCATGAGCACGGTTGAGGAGGCTGAAAAGGCTGTTGATACATTCCACCGATATGTGAGTTTAATTCCTTCGAGTGTACCATGAGGATTACTGTTCTTGTTTCTTGGAATTCTGCTGAATGCTGTTTATGTAAGATAGTATATGGACCTCAAGTAGTGTGGGGACTGTCAAGGATCTCCATTAGTAGGTACACTTAGCTCCTTTCAGTATTGTGTGGGTGTTCTCAATTTGGTTTTAGATCCAGCAGTTTAGTCTGCTCTTTGAATGCATATATCCAACATATGAGGAGAGAACTGAGCTAGAATGCTGGAATATCCTGATATGTCTACTTTGCTTGGAATTTTGATATTGTTTGTCTGTATTTGAAGTGTCCCTTTCCTTGAGCTGTCTGACATTATACATCTTAAATTTCTTTCTACATAGTTTTACTGACCAATTGTCAAGACAGTTTTTCCCCTTTTTTCAATGTGGTTTGGTCTTCTAGATGTCATACAGTCCTATGAGATAACAGCTGTGTGCTCAAATCTGGAGGATCTATTTCTGTAAATTAAGCATAGACAAAGGGATGAAAAAAAGAAGAAAGCAAATAAAAAGGAGTGAATCTGGTGTTGTCTAGGGAAACGTTTGTATGCGTATATAGTTTAGCATCTTCTGCTCACGTGTGAAAACCAGTCACTGCTCAAGCGTGTCCCTTTACTTGTTTGCTAATATGCTGTTTATTTGTTGCTGGCCTAATTTGTGCTGATAAAGGTTTTGATTCATAATCTTCTCCGTCACAGTCGCATAGGTGCAGGCCATGCTTTGACGATGCATCAATATACTATTATGTACCTCCTTTTATTAAAATACAAGAAAGAAATACCACATAGGTAATATTTCCAGAGGAGTTGCATAATCAATCCGCAGATGTACCAGTTGGATTCATATAATGTAGAAAGGTTTCCCATTACTTAGTTGGAAAACTATGTGGCCCCGAATTAGGAATTGAGTGGAACAGAATTGGCTAGGTGTTAGACTTGTGGAAGCACCTCTTTCTTCCTCGTGTGGACCTTACTTCCATTGAGGTAAGTTCAAGTCTGGACTAGCATTTAGAATCCTCATAAGGTCAAGAGTTGCGTTCAGTTGACTCCTATGATTGACACTCTCAATACCCTGCTCTGTTGACTCCGTACTTAACTAACAAAAGAAAAACATCTTGGTTTCAGAAGAAAATGCTGAAAGCAATACTGAGGCCAGGATAGATTCTACCTGACAATTGGAAATTAGTCAACCTCCAATTGTTGACATTCAGCTTGATGACTCAGTGAAATTGTCTGGGAATACTATCCTTTACCTAACTAACAAATGAGAAACATCTTGGTTTCAGAAGAAAATGCTGAAAGCAATACTGAGGCCCAGTTCTTTTTCTATCTGATAATTGGAAATTAGTCAACTTCCAATTGCTGACATTCAGCTTGATGACTCAGTGAAATTGTCTGAGATTACTATCCTTTACTTAACTAACAAATGTACAATATCTTGGTTTCAGAACAAAATGCTGAAAGCAATACTGAGGCCAAGATAGATGCTATCTGACAATTGTGATAATACTACCCTTTACTTACTATGATTGCTGATTCCTTGGGTCTTAACTATTTCGCTCTGTGTGAAGGCTTTGCTTATCTGATTTCATTGAAGTTTCAATGGCTACTAGATTAATTTTCAAACATTGATAAGGTGCATGGTTACAATCTTTCAGCAAATGCTTTAATGCACAAAAATTTCTGCAGTCTGTACTTGAGCATGTTTTGAATCCTCTGATTCTATGATGTTCCTGTCAATGATTCCATTGCTGTTAAAAAAATGGCAGCTTTCTAAAGTGGTGTTGCATTTTGCAATCATTTTAAACAGGACATGAATGGAAGATTCTTGACGGTGAACAAGGCTGCTCCAAGAGGTTCAAGGCCAGAGAGACCCATTCGCACATTTGAGCCTTCTTGTAGGATCTATGTTGGTAACCTGCCCTGGGATGTGGATAATGGTCGCTTGGAGCAGGTTTTCAGCGAGCATGGGAAAGTGGTCAATGCCCGGGTGGTTTATGACAGGGAGACTGGCCGTTCACGAGGTTTCGGTTTTGTGACGATGGCATCAGAGACTGAAATGAATGATGCCATTGCTGCACTTGATGGACAGGTACTGGTCTTTCTTTGCCTATGTTCAAGTAATTGCAATGACCTGCGTCCTTTACGAGGCGAAAATTTGATGATTTCTCGATCTAAAATAAAGTTGAAAATTCCATGTGCTTTCGAACCCTTTTCAGTTCTGCATAAATCATTTTTTATTATGTTTGTACGTGCATTAAACGATCAACAGAAATAAGATTGAGGTTTGTACTGTTTCATTATACTGATACTTATGCAGGTTTCTTTGCTATATCAGAGTAGGATGGAAAGGATGAACGCTCAAGAATTACGTTAGAACAAACATTTTACTTAATATATTTCTGACAGTGCTTTTGTTCCACCTGATATTTGGGGCTACATAGAAGAAGATTAGCTTTTCCTTCATCCTATTTAAGTCGTATAGGAGAAATTGCTGATGATGATTTATTTGGTGTCGTGGCATTGCAGAGTTTGGAGGGAAGGGCAATCAGGGTGAACGTGGCTGAGGAAAGGTCGAGGCGTAGTGCCTTTTAAGTTAAATTTTGATAACCCGGATTTGATTACTTTAGGTTAATTCATTATGTCATTCATAAGTTCACGCTTGTTCCTATGATCCTAGTGTAAACTTTCCTAAATGATGCATAGATTCTTTTCCTGCCGAGGTCTCTTCCTCTCTCTTATTTTGTCAAGCTGCTACAGTGGAAATAATATTATTTACTAAGAACATGGATGAATGATAGGCAAAAGATGCAAATTATCATTGCATTGGAGTTTCGGTTAATAAACAATACGCAAGGGATCAGATATCAATGCCAAGTCAAATATTTGCAGAAGGGCTCCCAAATGTCTACTGCTTTGGATTTGATATCTTAAGAATTGGGGAGTGATTACGCACTTTGAACATCCAACAGACGAGCTCTCATTCTGCATGACAGAAGGATCCTCCCTAAAACTTGTGGACTAGTTTCTCGTATAGTGACCCTCTACAGTTCACGCAGTATTAGTAACTTTAATTTGATACTCAACGCTAGTCAAGGTGTAGGGTTCATATGAACCTTACAATTTGTGGAGTGGAATGGATTGCTTAAGTACTCCAAGCATCATTACCATGTGCTTCATAAGTTCTTACAGTTCATGACAACTTTACAAAGGGCAGCTTATACAAGAGTTATTTGCCGACACCTGGTGTCTTCTTCTGTCTTCTTTAGCTTCGTCAGCACGCATAAGTGGTAAAGAGAAATTGCCACTGCATGGGACCGGACACAACGTATAGCTCTACAAGTGCAGACCGATTAAAATTTCTGAGAAGTATCCAACCTTAAAACCCCCCTAGCTGTGCATCTCGGCTGGTGAGAGGGACGTAACGCACTGAAGTCTCGTCATGAACACTGATGGAACCATCTGAGTTCTTATCCACCACTTTCAGATCCTGAAATATATTCCCAACTGGAATCACCATTCTCCCACCTGGCTTCAGCTGGTCCACTAGTGCTTTGGGTATCTCTGGGGCCGCCGCCCCGACGTGGATGGCATCGTAGGGTGCGTGCTCAGGCCATCCTAGTCTTCCGTCTATTGAAAAATTGACACGACACATCGTGCAATGAGCATTCAAGTAATTGTCACCAAATAGCAGATTTCCAAGGCAAATACATCAAGGTTTCTTAATGAACTGCAGAAAGGGAAAATCAATGAGCAAGACAGTAAAATTCACTTAAGACTTTTCCTCCCATAGACCCGCTAAGTTAGTACAAGAAAGCGAGTTAGTTATAAACCATATCTATAAACAGAAATTTCGCATCCCTTCTACTTCAGTACAAATTCAAGGGACACTATAGTCAATCTTTTTCAATCTAGTCTACCTCTTTTGCGTTAGGATTTTCAAATGGGTCCGTAACAGAAGAATCAACTTGTTCTATTTCAAGAAAACAGGGCAGGGGAGGGTTCTATGTCAGGCAAGGAAAACTAATGGTGACATAAAACCAAAGGCTGAATTCTCGAGTACAACAGTAACGGTTTATCCTCCCAAGGCAAAACATACACTAGTCCAGCATAGTCAACGCAACAATTGACGAACATACCACCCACATGAAGTGAAAGGGCCCCTTCTTTTAGCAAGGGAGCTGCTGCACTTCTCTGAACATTCTTCACTGAATTAGCAACTAACTCAGGAATATGTTCAACACCTACTGCACGACCTTCTGGCCCGACCATCATGGCAAAGCACGCTGTTAAATAACCTGTTCCTGGAAGAGTAAATTCAAGCATTGCGACAGTTAGCTTGCGAATAATTATGCGGAAGCACATATATCATTCTAAAACTGCATTCTCATTACATTAGTGTATGTCCAGAGCTAATACTGCTTTAATTAAAGGGGAGCACTAAGAAATCCAAAACATTCGAAGCAAAATCAGGGAGAGGAAACAACAAAAAATGAATGTCATAAGAACCTGATCCAATGTCTAATGCATGCATGCCAGGTTGCAAGTTTTTCTCCAGTAACTCGAGGCATGTTGCGTGCATATGGGGTGCAGAAATAGTAGCATTATAACCAATGGGCATGGGGCTATCGACATAAGCAGGGGCACCCTCTGGGACAAACAAACCCCTGTCAAGTTTCTCCATCACTTCGGCTACTTTCTTGGACCTGATAATTCCATAATTTTGTAATTGCTCCACCATTCCTTTGTTACTACTAATGCCCCTTCCGGTCCAATATCGCTGTCATAACCAATGCAGCTCTGGCATTAGGATAATACTATCTCAAGTGTAATCACGAACAACATTCGGAATCATAAGAAAAGAGATAGATAAAATGTACAAACAAAGATCAAATATCTCATCAGAAACTGAGTGAAAGCTGAAAGCCGGTAAATGCGCCTCACCCAGGCCCTTCTGGTCGCTAGAAATGGAATCTCATACACCGCTTTCTACCGCGAACCAGTCAGGAGAAAAGGCTGGACTGATATCATCATCGAGCCATTACCTTTTGAAGCTGCGACAAGGCCATGGGCTGAATTTCTGTTAACAGAGGCCCACGGCACGTACAACAACCTTGGACGTCATCGTTAAATAACGAGGCACAGCGCGCCGCAGCAATAACTATCAGTACAAATTGTATACTACAGTATTCCCAGACAAAATGGCATGACATTACCTGGAGAAAACACACGATCATTGCAATGCAACCGTGCATCGACCATGGCATGATGCTCCACACAAAAAAAAGAAAGAACAATGTATCACATTCACCAAAAACCCAACAGAGCCAAGGCGTCAGCAACTACAAAAACCTGAACTCGCCACCGCCATATAGATAGACAAAACCGGATTGCTTGCAATCGCATTGTCTAGAGGACAAAACAAGCTCTGACATGGGTTAGATTAGTCGGAAATTAACAGCCAACGGCTATCGCGCTGACTCCACAAGGTTGCCTCAGGACAACCACAAATCAGCGGACCGCGCTAATCACCACCGGCACCAACGCAGATACCTCGAATTTCACATGATTTCCCAAGGAAAGACACACATACACACACACAAGCGCGAGCTTCGACGGGGTGGGTGGGCGAGCTCACCTCCATCTGCGAGAAGAGAGAGTTCCTGGCGAAGAGGTGATGGAAGAAGGAGGAGGAAGGCCGACAGAAGAGCGCGAGCGGAGCGACGGAGCGAGGCGGCGGGGACGGGAGGCGGCGGCGGACGGAGTGAGTCCGGGCTCCGACGGCTATGGCGGCGGCGAGGAGCTTCAGAGGAGGAGGCGCGCGATGGCGAGAACCGGAGGCCAGTGGCGTCGCCGCCGGAGGAGCAGGCATGCTCTTCTTCTTATTCGGTCCGTTACTTTCCGTTTCATCTTCTCTCTCGCTCGCTCGTTCTCCCACCTTCTACACTTTGGGACACGTCATCGATTTCCGCTGCTGCCACGTGGGCCGAAGGAATCCAGCCTCTTCCTGGGTAGCTCGAGTAATGGGCTTATGGGCCGACCGATCGCCCATTTTCCTGTGCCCGAAATGATTGTTGGTCGGACCGGTCGTGGTGGCCCGAATGACTTCTCAACACGTGGGGCGGTGTCGGCCGTCGGGACCATTTCCACACCCTTTTCGACTTTAATACGACATCATTTTCTGAGAAAAAAAAAAAAAAATCATTTTCGTTTTTCGTGGAACCGACCGAAATACCTTAAACCGATGATTCGGATATGATTAATGGATGGCTGTAATTATTCTTTCTTTTATCACTTGTTATTCCTTCCTTTTATATCCGTACACATGATCGGAGATTACATTTTGAGCTTTTTATCTCTCTATTTTTGATTTTCATGCATTCGCCATCTTAATAGGACTATACCACGATTTCTTAACGAAAACACTATTTTCAACTGTGCAACTATAGCCATGCTTTGAGATTATACTGTAACTGCAGTGTTACTATTTGTCATTTGCCTTGTAATAAAAAAAAAAATAAAAACAAATTTCATCAAGCACAATACCAAATCTTGTTTCACTAAGGATCTTAATTTGTTTGGAGAGTTCTATTAGTAAAAATTAGTTTAGACTATGTTTGTTTCGCGAAAAATATTACATTTTTAGAAAATAATTTTCAAAAAGTCATTTTTAGTAATATTTTCAAATATATGACTTAAATCTGAAAAAGAACCAAAAAATATTTTTCATATTTTAATAAGAAAAATCATTGATTTTCTAAATACACATACACTATTCGAACGCTAGTAACATGCGCACTTACACCAAAATCCCAGTCTAGCCTCAATAGATCCCAAACCAAGCAAGGCCACCTAAATCTTGAGCAAACACCGATCCCGTGTCCATAAAAGCCAAAATCAAGAACCCAAAACCCAACTCCATAGATGCTAAGCCTAAGGTCATGGTGCCCATGCTCAAATCCTAGCACTGAGCCAAAGTCCAAAAGGCTAAGTGCGAGACCCCGCTAACCAGAGTCATTGATACTCAAGCCCTGGTCCATCAAGGTTATTTTGGGGACGTTAGTGCCTATGCATGGGTCCTCAACACCTACACTCGAGTCCTCGATGACCAAGCTTGGGTCTATCAAGGTTGGGCTTGAGTCCTGCAAACCATGGTCTCGGACCCAACCTCGATGGACCTGGACACGAGCATCGAAGTCCTAAGCCCTAGCTTGATGGACTCAAGCTTCGAAATAGGGAATTCAAGCATGGGCATTATGTTCCGAGCGAGGCATGGATGGACCCAAGCCTAAACACGGTGGAATTAAGTCCAAGCACTAGAAACTAGGGCAAAGGCACCAAGGTCCAAGGTCCACGGTTCATCGAGGCTTAGTAAGCATCAACCTCCATGGACTCAAGCTTCGGCGTAGGGGATCAAGCACAAGCACAGGGATCCTAAGCTCACCCTTTGTGGACACATGCCTGGGTGCCAAGGGCCCCAACGTGGTCTTGATGGACTCAACCCTAGTCTCGGAGAATAAAGCACAAGCACTAGGGCCTCCTTTATGCTCGGCCTCGATGGACCTAGACACAAGCATTAGGGACTCAAGTCTAGGCATTGAGGACTCGATCCTAAGCATGGGTACCCAAGCACAAGCACATGGGTTGAGACCCGGCCTTAATCGAACCCATGCCCGAGAATGAATTTTAGGGTTATCATGTCCAAGCGCCGAAGTTCTTTGTTCAAGTATCGATATCTATTTATATTTTGAAAAATGATTTCCCATGTTTTAAAGAGAAAATCATTTTCCTAAATTTAAGTATACATTTTTTGTTCATGGGAAAATATTTCTTGTTAAATCATTATTCTAAATGAGATGTCATAAAATGAGGAAAATATTTATCCCGAAAATGTTTTCTGCGAAACAAATGGATCCTTAATATTTTTTAAGTAATAAAACTGTGGTGACGCTGAATCCTAAATGAATTAAAAGGCACAAATAAAGAACTTAGTAAGATTGGTATAACTTCAATTTTTTAAGTCGTAACTGTTTTTCTTATTCCTAAGTAAATCAAAAGGAAGAGAATCTAGAAGATTAAATACATCAACTCTAGCGCTTTTGATGAATGGAGACAAAAGAAAAATTGATCCGATTCTCCATCACTTTGAGCTTTAATGACATGAAAATGTGCTTGAGTCGATGAAGGGAATGGAGATGAAGTTCTCTAAAATCCAAGGTAAGAGTCCAATAAAAAGTTTCTTCCCGGTCTCTTACTTGCAGTGAGAATGGTGAGAAGATTTTTTATCAAAGGGAAAAGAATGAAAAAGGAAGATGAATAAAAGATGGAATAGTAAGGAACTAAGAGAGAACAAGCAGTATTCTCGGTTGTTTGATCTTTGAAACGGAGGTGAAAACCGAAGAGATGACAAGAGAAAAGACATGGAACCCGTATCATCATTTTTGAGGGTATGGCCGAAGAAGATGTCGAAATGTTGTCTCCCCATTTCTCTTTCTCATGAACACTTCATGGAAATTTTCACAAAACTTTCTCTTCGAGCATTAATGGGAACCAGATACCTTGTGTGCGTCCGTAGGACTGATCGAGCCGGAGCAAAAGGGAAGAAAACATGAGGAACATTCTTTCCAGGTCGCTTTGAGATGGTTCGGATGATGAGCAGTGCTGTTCGGTGGCTGTCCCCAGTGACGACGCTTTCTAGAATTCGATCTTCTGTAGATTTGTCCAAAGCAAAGTACTTTATTCTAACTTTAGGTTCTGCCCAGGTGGAAAAATGAGAGAGGTGCTCGATGTCCATACCACTTTGGTCAAGTGATATGGAACTCGTGAGACGCGAGGCTAGACCTCTCTTTTCTTCTTTTTCGAACTTTTCATTTTCAATTCGCGTGGTTGTTCATCTTTAGCGCCTTCACTTCTTCTTTTACCAGGTTAAATTAGGAAAAAGGATTGAAGGGTAAGCTTTGTTCTTATCCGACTTGCAGCAGATGCTTCCCCCGACCTAATTCCATGATCTCGTGTACTTCTGGAAGCATTAAAGTTTTTATCGAGCTTGACGGGTCGTGCGTCACGAAAGCAGTACAGTCTATACGTCAATTGATGATGTCTGCGTGTCTTGCATCCTCAGTGTCTACTCTGATGTGAATCACTTTTATACTGTAGAAAGATTCAAAAACACCGTTTCTTTGCATTCTCTTCTCTTTAACGGACCTCTGATCTCTTAAGTCAGAAATTGAACTTCTCTTTCCTTATCAGACTAACGCGTTCCAGACACATCTTGGTGGCGATTCCTTTGTTCGACCACATTCTTATCCTAGAGCATCCTGTGCTACGAATGTGAAAAACATTTAGGACCACGGGAAATGCAAGATTTCTGTCCCTTGCCGTGCAAACATTGGGATGAATGTTTGTTGAAACCTGAATAAAATGCCTAATAAATGGCAGCTGCTATATCATCACAAACAGAACCACAACATTGTTCGGAAACTGAGTGGGATGAATACTGGATAGACTGCACTGCTACGGAAGGGAACTCTTCGAAGATTTTTTGTGATGACATCAATGACTGTGATGTCAAAAGCGTGATTGTCGTCACTTTGAGCGCTCTATGTTACAAGGTTTATTCAATTCTCTTCTGCTGCACCCCTTTTACTTTTAGATTTTTAGGGGGCCATCATTAGTACTCCTATATCCTTATCCTGATGCAATGACTTTTGCTTTTTGTCTTCGCCCCACCTCACAAGCAAGGTACTTGTTCATTGTGGCTTTATTCTGCTCAGCCTGTATATAAATCCCGGCTTGTGTTATCGTAAATGCACTCGAATCACTCCCCACGTCACTTACTAATTTGCTTGTTGCTACTAGCATGGCAGGCGTCACAGCTCCTCCTCGTCCTCTCAAGGCACAGCAAAAGGGAAGTCACCGGATGTTTGCAGTGTCCGATGACGGTGCAATGATGAAGCAGATTCAAGCAACTCATTCTCCTGATGGCCGTGTAGTCGACGTCAAGCCCATTCTCAGCCTCATTGAGAACCTTTTCCACCATGCTATCTCAAGCATTGATGGGGTTTTGCACGTAAGTACATCACTATTTTCTATCGGCTCTCTTTTACATTCTCCCTTTATCCCAGAAATGAGAAACACTGTACTCTAAGAGCTAATGAAAGTTCTCTGAGTTTTGGAATTATGCAGGGGAAACATCAAGCAGAGGCTAGTTTGGAAGAGAAGGCCTATCTGGCGTCTTTTGATGATGTCCTAGACGCATTGCCATACATTATACAAAAAATCTCCTGCGAGGTGATTTTTCAAGGCTTGAACACAAAACTGCATAAGTTTCCTGTCAATGTCACAAGGGCACTGTCTAACTGTATTCTGGAGTATGCTGAAGTTCATTTTCACATCACTAGTAGAGAACTAAAATTCTCTTCCTCGAACATAGAAGGCAGTGATAAGAACAAGAAGGAATTAGCTCGAGTGGTGAACCATACTTACTTTCATTGCTTCACGTCATTTAAAGATGGTGATGATTTCAATGTTTGCAGCTATCGTGCAAGTGCAGCGGAGGTGGAGATGCCCATGGAACCACAATGGCTATATTCAACATGACATCATCCTATTCGTGGGATGCGAAAGTAGTGTTGGCACTGGCCGCCTTTGGAGTGACCTATGGAGAGTTCTCTCTGATAATCAAGCTTTACTCCACAAACCACCTCGCGAAATCAGTAGCTCTGCTCAAGCAATTACCAGACATGATGGAGCACTCGAGCGCCTTGAAACCACAGTTCGAAGCGCTCAACAATCTCATCACTGCTATGGTGGAGGTGACCAAATGCATTATCCAGTTCAGCGAGCTACCATCACAGTACATTTCACCTGAGATGCCCCCACTGTCGACTGCCATGACCCATATTCCCACTGCAGTCTACTGGACTATCCGCAGCATCGTTTCTTGTGCTTCACAAATTGCTAGCCTGATAGGATTGGGGAATGAGTAAGCCAAGGATCCTTTATCTAAACAAAATGATTTCGATTCGATTTTGATTGATGTTTCCCTTTTTGGGGATTGATTCAGATACATCCCATCAACCACTGAAGCATGGGAAATATCCAGCTTAGCCTACAAGGTCAGTAGCATATATGACCACCTCAAGAAGCAACTTGCCATCTGTTACCAGCATATAGGTGGGACATTCGTTCTTCATCTTGAATCTTTTAAACTCGAGAAGTCAAGTCGTATAATTAATGTATTCTGGAGGATGCAGATGACAAAAGGCATTTCGAAGCTTATCAGACGCTAGGACGCCTGTTCGACAAGATTCATGTGGACAACATGACCATTCTCAAGCATTTAATCTGTCTCAAGGACGACATACTGCCGCTGGTGGACGGTTCCAAAAAATTGAGGGTTTGGTCCTACTTCCTTTTACTTCTTCCTTCCCATTATTGTACGCATTGGCCTCGATCTAGTCAATATCTATCTGCAGAAATATAACAGCAATTCTCTCTCATATCACAACAAGCAGGTCGGCCTTGAAGTGCTGAGAAAGAAGACCGTGTTGCTACTAATATCAGATCTTGACATTGCCACTGAAGACATAGAATATCTCAACCTCGTCTACAGAGAGCATCGTCCAAGGCCTGAACACCAGTTCGAAATAGTGTGGCTTCCAGTTGTCGAGGTCGATCCAAGGTCAGCTGCTTGGGATGTGAGCCATCAGCAGAAATTTGAGGATCTACAGAACATCATGCCGTGGTACAGTCTCCACCACCCTTTGATCCTTGAACCGGCCGTGATCAAGTACATAAGAGAGGTGTGGCGTTTCTCGAAGAGGATCATCATAGTAGCTCTGGATCCACAGGGGAAGTTGTTGAGTCCCAATGCCCTCCACATGATCCGGATATGGGGAAGTTCGGCCTTCCCATTCACTAAGGAGCGAGAGGAAGCGCTATGGAAGGACGAGAGTTGGAGACTTGAGCTGATCATTGATGGCTTAGACGACGGCGCTATAGTGAAATGGGTACGAACTTCATCCCGAAAGATCTTTTCTTCTTTTTTTCCCCTGGAGTTATTCTTTGATATGCTTCTTCAAAAACACACTTAAAATTGGCTTTAGTAAACAAATTTTGATGAAGTAAAAATATTCCAAGATGAACCATGGACCAGGCTTTATTTCCCTCGCTAGAAAGTAAAGCAGAAGAGGAAGTAAAAGAGCAGTGAGCAATTTGATTCTGTAACATAAAGCAACAAAGATCTGATTACATCACCTAAAACTACCGCTAGAGAGACATAGCACTGCCAAGGACAAACTTTTTCCATCGAGGAAAATGAATTTCCCAGTATAAAGTAGCCCCACATTATTCTTGGTGAATATAAGCTGTCCCGTACCATGTCCTCATGCAGACACACACCGCATGTTAGCACAATGTGCAGAGTATTCGTGTTGGTAATTAATATTTCCTGCATCTGATCAGACGGAGCAACAAGCATGCATCTGTCTATATGGAGGTGAGGACCTTGATTGGATCAGGAAGTTCACAAACGCAGCCAAAAGCGTCACTAAGAGTGCTAATATCCCGTTGGGAATGATATACATGGGAAAGAGCAATGCCAAGGAGCGAGTGCGGAGAACTGCAGCAGCGATCACCGCAGAGAATCTGAGTCACTGCTGGAAAGACCTCACATTCTTCTGGTTCTTTTGGGCAAGACTCGAGAGCATGCTCCACTCGAAGTTGCACCACGGGATGTCTGCCGAAACCGACCCAGTAATGCACGAGATCATGACGATACTCAGCTATGATGGGAGCGACCAAGGATGGGCTATTTTCATCCACGGTCCGGGGCCGGTGATGGCAAGAGCCAAGGGCCACAATGTCTTGGAGAGCCTGGGGGAGTTCGAAAAGTGGAAGGACGATGCAAATGAGAAGGGTTTCGTCACCGCACTGCAGGACCATCTAAAACAGAAGGAGCTGGAGACACCGCACCACTGCAGCCGCCTGATCCTGCCCGGGATCGATGGGGGAATCCCGGAGAGGGTCGTGTGCGCAGAGTGCGGCCGCGTGATGGAGAAATTCATTATGTACCGCTGCTGCACCGAATAAGCAGGAGTTCAACCATGGCCGCTTGGATGCGATGGTATCTTCCGATACACCGTCTTGAGGTTAGGCAAGATTTGGCTGTCCAGTCTGGTGCGGCGTTCACTCAGAGCCTGGCTCTGGCTATCATGCAATCTATCCGATTTGTCGCCTTTTCTTTCGATCTTTTCGGTTTCCTTTTGCAGTTTCATTGGTGTTCTGTTTCGAAGTGTTTAGATGACATCTTGGTGTCTGGGCTTGGCTGCAACTTTTCTTGTACTCTATGAAGATGATGCGCATTTGTGATGTTCAATCTAAGCTTGTTTAACTTTCGTTGGTCTAGTACACCTTTGCGCTTCACTTCAGGACAGGCTTCTTACTGAACAGGCAACATGCAATGCAAGGGAAATATACCATCACACCAAAAAGTCAATCGTGGTTTTCTTCGAACGTTCTGTAACGTCCTCATTGATGACTTCTGGGCTCATTAATAATATTCTCTTTGGACTAGCTTCACCTCGAGTCGGTCTTTTCCTGGAAATAACAAAAAGCACGAGGTCGAGGTTTTCCAAATAAAATGCTTTAGGTTTCACATTTGAGTCAAAGAAAAGGGAAACCGAAAAAACGTAAAAAAACAAAAGAAATGAATCTTAACATTACAAATACTATAACTTTACATAATTGGGGAAATCGAAATTGGTTGAAAGATGACCAAACAAGGATACTAAGTGAATCTGGATTATGAAGTGAAAGACAAGTTAAGATAGTCTTGTGATGAGCTTAGTCAAGTCTTCGCATTGAGGGTTTACCCGGCAGTTGCATAATTCAAGGAGAAAATGATGGTGGAGAGCCTTTTCTTGGAAAGTTCGTCGTGGAAAAATAACCAATATAATCCAAGGGAAATAAAATAAAATAGCATAAAATATCGGGTCAACTATTGGGACAAAAAAGTCAACCCCTGCCGGTCGAGCGGTGGGCCCCGCGCTGGTCTTTCCATGTTTATTTTTCTTTTTATAATATTTTTTTCCGGACTTCTTCGACGCGGCGTGGATTTACTTAAATCAGCACGGAACCTTGACCGTTTCCCACCCTCCTCCACCATCACCACCATCATTTCGCCGCCGCCGCCGACGACGACGACGTGATGGCTCTCGCCGCCGGCGAATCCCACCTCGCCCTCCTCACCGCCCTCCTCCACCTCCTCGTCCTTTCCGCCCACGCCGGATTGAGCCTCGACCGCTCGGATCTCCGAGCGCTCGATGACGTCCAACCCGCCCTGGGCGTCGCCGGCGCGCGGAACCGCTCCTCGGCGACCACCGGCCCCTGCAGCTCGCGCGGCGTCGTCTGCGAGCGGAGGCTCTCGAGCGGTGACGACGGCTCCTACGTCCTCAGGGTCACGCGGCTCGTCCTGAACTCGCGACGGCTCAAGGGGTCCCTCTCTCCGTCGATCGGGCGGCTCTCCGAGCTCAAGGAGCTGAGCTTGGCCGACAACGAGCTCGTTGACCGAGTCCCGTCTCGGATCGCCGAGTGCAAGAAGCTGGAGATCTTGAACCTCAAGAACAATCGGTTCTCCGGCGAAGTCCCGTCTGAACTCTCGTCGCTCGTTCGGCTTCGCGTGATCGATCTCTCGTCGAATGAATTCGCCGGGGATTTGAGTTTCTTGAAGAATTTCCCCAACCTGGAGATTCTTGCTCTGTCGGACAACCTATTTACTGGGAAAATCCCAGCTTCGGTACGTTTGTTTCGGAACCTTCGGGCGTTCGATGTTTCTGGGAACGATTTTCTTGAAGGCCCTGTGCCAGTCTTGAAGGGAGTCGATGTCGCGCTCTCTGATTCTGGTATTCCAAAAAGATATGTTCTTGCCGAGAATTCAAGTCCTACAAGTTCACGAAGCAATGTTTCTGCTTCTGCAAAAGCACCAGCATCACAATCTCCGTCGCCATCAGTAACACCTCTTGGGCCGCACAAGAAAAACAAGAAGAAATCAGGGAAGCTGGCGGTTGGGTTTGTGGTAGGAGCACTTGCTGGGAGCATATCCGGGTTCATCTTCTCTCTGCTGTTCAAGCTGACTGTTGCAGCCATAAGAGGCGCAGGGAAAAAGCCAGGTCTTGTGATCTTTAGCTCACAAATCAAGAAAGCGGAGGACTTGGCTTTCCTCGAGAAAGACGACGGGTTAGCAGAGCTGGAGATCATCGGGAGCGGCGGATGCGGAGAAGTGTACAGGGCTCAGTTACCGGGAAGCGATGGCATGGTTGTCGCCATCAAGAAGATCATTCAACCCCCACAAGACGCGGCGGAGCTGAGCGAGGAAGATAGCAAGGTGCTGAACAAGAAAATGCGACAGATTCAATCCGAGATAAAAACGGTCGGGCAAATTCGGCACCGGAACCTGCTGCCTCTGTTGGCTCACTTCCCCCGTCCAAAATGCCATTACCTCGTGTACGAATTCATGAAGAATGGGAGCTTGCAAGACGTGCTGAGTCAGGTCTCGCAGGGAAACAGAGAGTTAGCTTGGCCGGCAAGGCACAGGATTGCCATGGGAGTCGCGTCGGGACTCGAGTACCTTCACATGGACCACAGCAAGCGGATAATCCATAGGGATCTTAAGCCCGCGAATATTCTTCTAGATGACGACATGGAAGCCCGTATTGCAGATTTCGGGCTCGCAAAGGCTGTGCCCGATGCGAAGACTCATATTTCGACTTCTAACATAGCCGGGACTGTCGGGTACATTGCGCCTGAGTATCACCAGACGCTCAAGTTCACGGAGAAGTGTGATATATACAGCTTTGGCGTCTTGCTGGGAGTGCTGGTGATGGGGAAGCTACCATCAGATGAATTCTTCCAGCGCACACCAGAAATCGGTCCGGTCAATTGGCTGAGGAAAGTGATGACTTCAGATAATCCAAGCGATGCCATCGATCCCAAGTTGCTCGGCAACGGATTCGAGGAGCAAATGCTGCTGGTCCTGAAGATCGCTTGCTTCTGTACTCTAGACGATCCGAAGCAGAGGCCGAACAGTAAGGATGTCAGGTGTATGCTGTCTCAGATCAACAAGTGAAGTGTTGTCCAACGAACAACGACGCATTGCTCAAGAAATTTAGGTCCGGTTATGTCAATGAAACCAATTAGCTAGCCATCCAACTCTTGCTTTGTATTCTGTCTTTGAGATCAAACTGCAATTGTCGATCGCCTAGGATACAGCAGCGATGACGATGCAATGTACTCTAATAGCGCAGCAATTTCACGACCCCTTGTACTCTTCCATCACAAAACACTCCCTACTCGGGGTGGAAAACCTTTTTCTTCCTTGTTATACAGAAATTATCGGCAACTAAATGGTCGTGCTAAGTTCGAAACCGCGCCATAACGCAATCCTCTGTAAACATACTCACTGGTTTCACAGCGCTTGCTGATGCCGACCTCAGAGAGCAGGAGAATACCAAACAAGGGATTTTCCGAAAACCATGTCTGGCCTCTGGCCTGAATGCACTCACTCGTGCCTCCTCTCACCAATTTGGAGTTAATTCTTGGTCAAGAAGACTAACCCAAATGGAAATAACAAAAGGATCGAGCTTTCTGTCTCTGAAAAATACCCTTTTGAATGGGGCTAATTTCCTAAAAAGCCCCCAATTTTAGATCAAGTCTCAAATCTGCCCAAACTTTTTTTGTTTCGAAAAAAATCCCAAACTTTAGGTCCAATCTTAAATATGTCCTGAACTTTTCTTTTGTAACTTTAGATCCAGTCCCAAATCTACTTCAAATTTTGTTTTATCTAAAAAAATCATCAACTTTTAATCTATTGTCAAACGTACCCCATGGTACCGAACCGCCCGGCCGGAACCGCCCAAACCGGACCGGACCGGCCGGTTTGGGTGGATCCCATAGCGGCGTGATGTCCGGTTCCTGGTTCCCATTCTTGGAAGGTGGCTAGTCGGTCCGGTTCAGTTCCAAGGTGGAAGCCGGACCGGGACCGGGCCCGGACCGATAGTTTTTAATATAAATATTTTAAAGTTTCTCGAGAATTTAAAAAAAGAAGAAGAATATTCTTTAGTCTTAGGAAAATACAATTATATACAAATTAAAATGACAAATCAATAAAGCGGTGTATAAACGAAGTTGATTGTCTTTGAGAATGTCTTGTAATATCAACAATTTTTTTACCGAAAAAGAAAATTACGGTTTTATTGGACCGGGACCGGACCGGACCGGACCCACGGTCCTTGAATTTGGGAACGGTCCTCCCGGTCGGTCCCGGTTCCACCTTGGAACCGGACCGGACCGGGAACCGATCACCCCTACCCCATGGTCCTCCACTTTGATCATAAATAAACATCAGTAAGGCTATATTGAAAATTATCTTCAAAATAAAACTATTTTAGGATATAAAAATTATGGATGACTGATAACAACTTTTGGACAGAGAGCTAATGGGGCAAATTTAGGACCATAGTAAAAATTGGTGAATTTCTTTTCAACCAAAAAAAATTGAGGTAGATTTGAAATTAGACATAAAGTTTGGAGTTTCTTTCTGAGATAAAAGAGAAAAGTTCAAGACAGATCTGGAATTAAATTTAAAGTTTGGGATTTTTTCTGAGACAAAAATAATTTGAGGGTAGAATTAGGAGTAGATTTAAACTTTGGGACTTTTTCTAAGACCAAAAAAAATTTGAGGGCAAAATAGAGACTAGATTTAAAGTTTGGGGTTTTTAGGGAATTTGTCCCTTTTGTACGAGGAACTGATGTCCACTCGAGAACCTGAAGACTCCTCACGAGAAGGGAGTAGAAGCGTGGGCCGGAATATGGACCTTCTCCTTTATGGCCGAAGAAAATGTGGGCTTTTCTGATCATGGGCCCAACCTTCCATTCCAACATCTTCTTCTTCTTCAATCTTCTTCTTCTCCATCTTGCGTCTTCCCCTGGTTTCTCCTCCTTGATTATTCTTCTTCTTCTTCTTTTCTTTCTTTTCCCTTTCAATTCTCTCTCTCTCTCCACCTTGCCCTACCAACCCTAACGCGATCGCAGGCGATTTCCCGACCGGATTGGCTGCCCGACCGGAGCGCGAACCTCGTCGTACTCGGCGTCCGGAGTTGCTCGTCTCTTCGCAGCTCTGAGCTCGACCTCCCGATCAGCGCTCCCATGTACTCTCGCTCGATTCCCGGTCGCGTTTGATCGATCAAGATTGAATTTTTTTTCTTGTCGATTCGAGTTATGGGATTTCGGGCGAAGCCGAGCTCTCAACGTGGCGGATTTGGATTGATTCTCAGGTCGCAGGAGGAAGTGGCCATTGCGGCGATAAGGCATGCTCTGAGGGCCCTGCGGAAGCGGCATTTGGTCGAGGAGGGCGCCCATGGCCCCGCCATCGCTGCTCTCTCGAGACCCATCCTCTCACAGGTTCTTCACTTCTGGAATTTGGAAGTGCACGCTTTGTGTAGGTTGGGTTTTGATCAAATTCCAATGTCAATGCGAGCGTAGTAGTTGACGCAGAGAAGTCAACTGGTATAGTAAGATTGCATCTTTGTCAGTTGAATGACTATTTTCAGGGTTTCCACCCATGATATTATACGACAGCACTACCTCCATAAAAGTAAAGTTGATCAAGAGTATCTTGTTGGCCTGTTGGATACCATTCGCCGCTGTATATTGCCATATACTTTGTTGCCCAGAAGCAACTCCAGATGCCCAGAAGGCTTATATAGTTCTAGTGTTATTGTCATAGATGTAATTATTAGTACCACCAGATCAATGCTACCAACGATTCGTCACTAGATATTCTTTTGATTTTCTCTGGAAATCGATTGAGTCGGTCTTGTCTCTGTAGAGTTTGGAGTGGAAAGAGAAGGCTGAGGCATTGGAATTGGAGCTTCAGCAATGTTATAAAGCTCAATCACGACTGTCAGAGCAGCTTGTGGTGGAGGTAGCGGAGTCCAGGGAATTGAAATCTCTATTGCAAGAGAGAGAGGCTGGAATAAGTTCTCTGCAACTGGAGTTGACTGACGCAAGGTTCCCTTTACTTTGTGGTTTATCCTTTTATTCTGAGAATAGGTCTGGCAGTGCTTCATGGTTGAATGGGGGTTTATATTATCAATACTCATGTTGCAGGAATGAATGCTTGCAATTGAAGGCGGATTTGGAAGAGAAAATTAAAGCTGTGGAATTGCTCATAAGTGAGAACCAGGAGCTCAAGCGGCAACTGGAAATCATTACTGTAAAAGCTAAGAATGCAGAAGCTGAGAATAAGATGTTAGTTGATCGATGGATGTTACAAAAGATGCAGGATGCTGAACGCCTTAATGAGGTAAAACATGGAATTAGCACCTTGACTTCTTCCGAAAAATATGATCCATCTACACTGATGGTTTTTGGGATTCACTTTCTCAGAGCTGATGCTTTAGTTGAAAGTTCAGAATACTAATTGTTATAAGTTATGGCATTGATATTTATTATGGGGTTATATCTCTGGCTAGTTTCATTTAAGTCAGTATATTGCGAGTGTACTGTCATTGATACTGGTGTTACCCTGCAATCAAGTACTTCTTTTTTCTTTTTCGATTCTCTCTTATGAAGGGAAAAATATCTTTAGCTACAAGAAAGTTGTCTGTATAGGGCAATAGTGAACTAATAATGTCGTTATCTTGTTCTTCCATGTCTGTCTTGCTATCAGAGAAAGAAAGTGATATCTAAAGGCCCATTGTTTGCTGCATGCATTATAGTCAGCCAGGTATATCATGTTTGGAATCAATCATTGTTCGTAATGGAATCAATGGAAGTTTAATAATACCTTGCTAAAGGATTCACAGCAAACTTTTGAAAGCAGTACTCAATGAGAAATGGAGGCACGTAATGGAGCTGTGTTGAGTCTTAGAACACAACAGGAGATTGTTTGAAGGTTTAGAAATTTTGGCTTCTTCTGTGTTGTGCTCTTTTAATCAGCTTTGGACATCTTGATCTGACTCCATATTATCTCATGATGTTTTTCCTTTGTATCTTTAGTTTTTCTTTCTTTCTATTCTTGTACATTTCTGATGTAGTAGAGTTCTTGTTTTACTAAAATCCTTTATTAGTCATAATTATAAAATGCAATAGTGTTGAACATTTCCGCTCCAATCTCTCAGAGTATATACTTTTCTTGAACTCTCATGAGGTCCTGTGGCTGACTCGACTCTTGTTAACTATTCAGGCAAATGCACTTTACGAAGAAATGGTAGACCGCCTAAAGGCTAGCGGTTTAGAAAGTTTTGCTAGGCAACAAGTTGATGGTGTGGTGCGCCAAAGTGAAGAGGGTGCTGAATTCTTTGCCGAATCAACTGTTCCTTCTTCATGTAAGCATAGGATTAATGCCCATGAAGGCGGGTGTGCTTCTATCATATTTGAGTATAACTCCGGTAGGTTGATTAGTGGTGGACAGGACAGGACAATAAAAATGTGGGATGCAAGAACTGGATCATTGAGTCGCACACTTTACGGTTGCCTTGGTTCAGTTCTCGATCTCACTCTTACGCATGATAACAGATCTGTCATTGCAGCAAGCAGCTCAAATAATTTGTATGTTTGGGATGTTAACTCAGGACGTGTCCATCATACCTTAACTGGCCATACCGATAAAGTTTGTGCAGTAGATGTAAGCAAGTTTTCCAGCCGTCATGTAGTGAGCGCAGCTTATGATCGTACCATCAAAATTTGGGATTTGCAGAAAGGTTACTGCAGTAACACAATCATGTTTCCCAGCAACTGCAATGCACTTAGCTTCAGCATGGATGGGCTTACTATATGTTCTGGTCATGTAGATGGCAACCTTCGCTTGTGGGATATTCAAACAGGGAAGTTGCTGAGTGAAGTTGCCGCACATGCGCTTGCTATCACATCCATCTCTCTTTCACGAAATGGAAATGTAGTTTTAACCAGTGGAAGAGACAATTTGCACAATCTATTTGATATGAGGTCGCTCGAAGTTTGCGGGACATTAAGAGCTACTGGAAATAGAGTTGCCTCTAACTGGAGTAGGTCCTGTATCAGCCCAGACGACGGCTATGTAGCTGCTGGGTCTGCTGATGGAGCTGTTTATATATGGTCTATATCAAAAGCTGATATTGTGAGCACACTGAAGGAGCATACTGCTCCTGTACTCTGTTGTTCGTGGAGTGGCCTTGGGAAACCATTGTGCTCAGCAGATAAAAATGGAATCATTTGTACATGGACATAACAGTTTTGCTCTCATACATGTAAATATGCCTTGGTGACTACAGAAATCAATCCCAGATGGGGCAATCTTTTGTTTGACGTCTCAGTCCAAGTGGTGCTTGCTTTTCCTAAATATTTGAGCTTCTTCCCTAGAATATATGATCCAAGTGATTTATCTTTACAGTGCATTTTGATTTGGTTCACTCTGGAGTTCGGCACCCTCACCTCTGTATATGGGCATAATGCTGGGAAGAGCTATCCAGAGAAGCCTGTGGATAGTTGGACAGATATCTGTAAATAATGGCTTGTTGAAGTGGCTGTGATTCTTTGACTTGTAAATGTGACTTCTGTGCTTCTCGATAATTGAAATTTATTTGGTTTTTTTTCTGTTATCGGTAAAAATTTGTGTAATGCAATAATGTTTGCTTTAATGTTGTCATTATACGGATGCAGCGGATTTTTTTACTTGTCTAATAGTATTTGAGCATGTAAAAGTTTGCAAAATAAATACTTGTGAAAATGGCTTGCTCTCCGTCGAGAAATCGGTCAGTCTTGTCAAAACCCTCCTTGAACCATCAGTTGTGATTTCAACAAGCGTGGCGACAGTGACTTGGTCTCATCTTCTCTTGGCAACATAGTGTGGTGTTCTGCCGAAGCTGTCTTGATGACATGGCCATGCAATATGCGGGTTTTCCTTCTGATCCTTCTCTTGTTTCCCTTGATCATAGTTGAAATCTGCAGATAATTCTCTAAGACGCAACGGTCAAGGATGGGAGCAGAAGTTTGGGTTAATCCCATGATAGGTCACTATCTTGGAGTTCTTTGCTTTGTCCACCCCGCATCGATAGGCGACTGATACTCAGCTTAATGCACAGCCTTGTCCAGAGCTTTATAACCATCTTAGCTCAACCACAGCTGATCATCTTGATTTAATGGAGGTTCAATGGCTTCAATTGAAGGAGGAACAGAGCTTCTTATTCTAGCCGGGATTAGGGGATTTATGTGCTCAACAGCCGTATTTATTGATGATTAACCATCAGAACCAAGCATTAGGGATAAGCTCTTCCATCATCAACCGATTCACCATGTTCGATCATGTGATCGTTGCGTAAGTTCCTAATGTACCCAGAGACTCAAGATCTAAAAGTAGAAGTCGCGCCAAATTAGACCATGATAACAGTCGTTTATGGAGAAAGTCGAGCATTCAAATACAACTAACAGACCGACGGAACATATTGACCCAGTTGCATAGCTACGGACACTGTTCAAGACATTATTATTGCACCATTGATAGGATTCAACCATAGCATCTGATGGGGTCAGAGCAACCCTTCGTGGCGGACTGTTTCTGGCCTTGCCCGCCTCCCTTCTCGAGATACTGCTGGTGGTACTCCTCCGCTCGGTAGAACCTCTTCGCAGGGAGGATCTCGGTCACGATCTTCTTGTCCTTGTACTCCAACTGCTTCGCTTCCAGGGACTCCCGCGCGAGGCGTGCCTGCGATTCGTTGTAGTAGTATATCCCCGACCGGTACTGCGCCCCCACATCACCTCCCTGATGCAAATTAGGAAGTCATCATATAGGTCATGAAATTTCGGGATGCAAAACAGAAGATCAATTGGACGGGAAGCTAGAACTCTCCTCTAGTGTCTGATTCTTGATTGGAACTGTTCACTTCCCATCCCAATTAACATGCAGATCATGCAAAAGCTAGCCTAGAAGTTGGAATAAGACGCTCCGATAAGAATTTCGAAGCAATAGTATAGCTTTGGTCCCAGGTTTTCATAGGACCAGACCAACATCGGCTATTCTGACTGTCTGATGCCGGCATGACTCTGTGGTCCTCACTCCATAATAATATGACCCGACCCGACCCGACCCATTTTTTCTTGATTTTACAATGTCAACGGCAAGAGATTCTGATCTTGAATGCGAAAGATTACGAACACCCTTTTCCCATTTTCTTGTCAACATACATCTAGTCCGAAATCTCATCCGAATTCAAGGAAAGAGAAAACGGGGGAAACCCGAAAGAAAAAAAAGCAGAGAAATTCGATAAAAGATCGGAACCGGACCTGGCGATTGAACGTGGTGGGATCGTGGCGAGACCAGAAGAGAGCGAGGAGGTCCGTGTAGGGGCAGACTTCGGGGTCGAACTGGACCCGGACCACCTCCACGTGGTTGGTGGTCCCGGAGCAGACCAGCTTGTAGGTCGGGTCGGGGGCGTGGCCCTGGGAGTACCCGACCTCGGTCTTCGCGACGCCGGGGACCCGCTGGAACGCCAGCTCCACCCCCCAGAAGCAGCCGGCGCCGAACTGGGCGAGCTCGTGGCCGGGGCCGTCGGCCCGATCGAGGTCTGGATCCAAAGCGGGGTTGGTCGCGGAAGCCATGGCTCTCGTGCAGTGCTGACCAACCGAGGCGGGCGAGGATATGATATTTAAGAATCGGACAGGTGATGACGAATGGGAGGAGCTGAGCTGGTCGGACCCGGTCTTCAAGTACAGATTTTTTTTTCCTTTTTAAGTGGAAAATGGGAAATTGGAAGGCCTAGTGAATGAGATCACTGATTCGGGCCAGATACTTAAATGCAATTATAGAAGAGTATTTATTTGATGGATTTGTTTAATTAAGTATGGAAAATTGGAAATTTGTGATCGCCAAAAAAAGGGAAGGTCCTTTCGAGGCTTAGGGAAAATTCCAAAAAATGGCCCCAAGTCTACTCAATTTCTCAAATAATGGCCCGAAATTAACTTTGTTTTCAAAAAGCTTCACCGAAGTGTTATTATTTTTCCAAATAAAGTGTCGAAATGAATCTTTGTTTTGAATAAAGGCCTAAAGTGGGTTAAATAAAGTGCACTTTTCAGGTGATTAAGGGTATTTTTGTCATTTACTATTTTATTTTTTTTTAAATTTCGATCATCTTCTTCTCCATCACCGGTGGTCACCCCGGCCAGCCACCGGTGAAGCGCACAAAGGGCTGGGGGCGAGGCCTACCGCCGCCCGCCGGTGGCGGCGAGGGGAGCCTCGTGACCCTTGCCCCCTGGGAGGCCGCCCCTCGCGGCCGTCCGCGAGGTCGGCCTCGCCGCGGCCGACGAGGGCGACGAGGCCGCCTCGCCCTCGTCCGGGCCGCCCTCGCCCTCGTCCGGGCCGCCCTCGCCCGCGGCCGACGAGGGCCCGACCTAAAAAAGGAAAGAAAAAATAAAACAAAAGTGGCAAATGACAAAAATGCCCATGATCGGTCGGAAAATTTAGCGGCCGGGGGCCAGGCGAGTCGGGCAGCTTATTCAAACAATTATGGCACTTGCACTTTATTTAAGATAACGTCGATTTTGGCCCTTATTTAAAAGCGAGGGCTTGCGCCTTTTTTGGAATTTTCCCCAAGGCTTACGATGGAGATCCCCGTTCAAGTCGAGACTTGTTGTTCGCCTCGGTCCCTCCTACCTAGGGGATAAAATATTAGGCACCTCAGTCAGTGATAGACTCGACACGTGTCATCCTCGGGCCCCACATTGCAGAAATTCTCAGATTCACTCCCTCCACCTCTCCTCCTCCTAAAGTCTCTCAAGTCTCCTCTCTGTTCCCCGTCACAGAGACGTTAGAAGAAGCTCCTAGGGAGTAGGGGATCATTAGGTCGGGAGTCCTGGAAGCTTCGCTTCCTCGATTCTGAATTTTGAGGCCTCCGACAACGATGGAAGTCTTCGCTTACGAGTTCAGGCCATCATGGCCACGAGGGCAAGGCTACCCGAGCTCTGGGTTCAAGGTCAAGCTCCATGGCCAAAGCAACTAGCTCGAGCTACAGTTCGAGCCCTGGCGAACGCAAGAGGAAAGGAAAAAAAAAACAACTGCTAAACAGAGAGAAAGGGAGAGGAGACAGAAGATCTGAAAATTTCTGCTATGCGGGCTCGAGAATGACATATGTCGAGCGTTTAGTGGATTTGTGCACTCATCTGCTTAAAGTTTAAACCGCACCTGTATACTCAATACAAAAACTATTAGGACATCGGACGAAGCATGAATGAAAAATAGATTTTTGAGTAGACCCTAAAATCGGACAAGAAAAATCGAATAAGTTCCAAAACAGGTTCTAGTACAAATAGAATAGCGTACAAGTTCCAAAAACTATGAACCAGTTATAATAGGGTTGGATTTAGGTTCTAGGTCTAAAACCAATCCATCTTAGAATTGATCACCTCTAATTTAAATTACCATATGTATATTGGCTTGATCCTACTCAATCAATATGCATATTAATGATATTTAATTATTTTTTATAGCCTAAACAACATAGGAGATTCCACTAACACGTTTGTCTATTATCAACCAGCCTCATATTACTAGCACTCACTGGAGGTTCATTTGTTCCAATGAAAACTTTCTACAATTGGGGAATGTGAACCGTTGGCGATGTTTGTTTTTGCTGAAAATAAGTTTACTATTGTATTTTAGTGCTTTTTACTGGAACACAAAGAATGGTCTGGACCCCGCATTGAAGACACGGAGCAAATTTAAATTGGTATATCTCTAACACACTAAGACCCACATGTGGCTGGCTAGATATATATTTGTTCAATCAATTTAAGCCTGTTTCGAAAATATTAAGTAACACATTTAAGACCCGACCCATTACATATGTGTTCAAATATGAGTTATAGCCTCATTTTGTCACCTCTAATCATATATATTGATTCATAAACTTAAATTTAACATCAATGCGAGAAGCGAATATTACAATAATCACGCATGGTAAGTTTATATTACGTTAAATTGATGTGCTTCTTCATTATCAAATTTACATTTTCTTTTTCTGAATGATTTGTTTCGAGTGTTTTAGTAGTATTTTAATTTTGGAACTTCGGGGGGAACGGATTTCAAAAATTCTGGCCGTACCAGAGAAACGAGCCCGTTTCGAGCGCCAGCACGTAAAAGCCCAAGGCCACCGACGGGCCATCCGTCATCTGGCCCATGATCCAGAGCCCATACTTTAAAATAACTAAATGAATAAATAAAATCTTTGACCGCAAAATAAATGAATAAAAAAATAAAATCCAATTCCTACAATTCGAACTGAATCGGCACACCGAAGAACTGCTCCTCCCTAATCCCCTCCTATTTACACAAAAACCTAGGATTCCGGCTGAATCTGCCGGCGCCATTTCCGAACTACTTGCCGAGCTTGAAGCTTCTCGCTCCTCCGCGAGCGCGACTGGATCTGCTGATCCTCTCGAGGACTTCCTCGGGCCGCCGCCTCCTCAATTTGGCCTGCGACAGCGACGACATGGCCCTGGCCGACGCCACCTTCCTCGCCAGCAGCCGCCACCGCGCCCCGTCCTTCCTCTTCTCCTGCTGCGATCTCAGCTTGAGCTGCCTGTTCACCATGACAAAAGGCGACGATCAGCAATTCCGACAATAGTAAAATTCATTCCTCTGTGTTGACGTCTCATGGTTTTTTACCTGCAGAGCGGGACCTTGCAGGAGTCGCGCCGGTCGCAGACGGCGGAGTGCAGCCGCAGGAGCTGCCACACGCTCCGGCACCCGTGGCACCCGCCGCTCACCCTCTTCCCGCACGCGGCGAAGTGGCGGATCAGCGTCTGCAGCCCATGGCACGTGGCGAACTTGCCGCACGGCTCCTTCCTCACCTCGGTCGGGTCCGCGTCGTGCGGGCCCACGCTCGTGCACCCTTCCGTGCAGATGTGCTCCAGGCAGTCCATCGCCTCGCTCAGCTGCAGATACAGCTTCTGCTCTTCTCTCTGCCTCTTCGTTCTCTTCTTCCTCTGTTGCATTTCAATCAGATTTAGTCACCAGTTTTCAGTAATTCTTAGCACTACTCGTGATGTAATCGACAGCGAACTGGCGTACCGATTCCGATTCGTCCATGAACTGAAGGATGTCGAGCTCGAGCCAGGGGTCATGGTGCTGCAGGAACCGCCAGCCTTCGGTTTGCTCGACGGCCTTGAATTGGCGGTGCACGAGCTTCATGCATCGCAGGGAGAGCTCCGGCGAGTTGCAGAGCCTCGACAGCTGGAGGACGTCCACCACGTTGTCGATGGTCAGCCGTTGACGCAGGCTCTCGACGCATCTCTGCTTCAGCTGGGGGACCGAGTACACGTGGGCCAGCGCCAGCAGATGCATGTCGTACTTCTCCATCTCCTCCTCCGTGCACCTATAGGCCACGGCACGTAAATTCCCTTATTTTATTTTTCAAAATTCGAATTCCTTGCACGATTTTTTCCAAAGCTAGCGAAAGAAATGAACTGGCGTTCCTGGGATCAAAGCGACCAACCTGGAGGAGTAGATGAAATCGACGAAAGCCGAGACAGCGTCGCAGGGAACGCCGAGAATCGGGACGATCTTCTCAGAGCTCCGGCGCTTGCTGGGTCTGTATATGAGGTTCTCCAACACCAGCGACACCGACGCCTTCATTTTCACAGCATCAACTCCCAGATCAGACTCGAACCAATCATTAGAAAAGCAAAACCAAGGTTGAAGAAGAACAAGAAGAAGAGGAAGCAGAAGAGCGGACCAGAATCCCAGTATGTGCAGGGATGCGCCGGCCGCCGGAGGTGACAATGAAGACGTCGGGTTCAGGCAATTCCCTGAGGAAGGATCTCTTGGGCCGCGCGGATGTGGGACCGACGGCGCCACGGGAGTCGCCGGAGAAGGCGGCGGACGGTGGGACGGGGCTGTTTCGTTTGCTTTCCATGCGAAGGAGAATGTCCAAGAGATAGTGGGTGACGCCGTCCGAGGGTGCGAGCGCGTATTTATGGTATTGGTCGGGGAGGAAGCGGATAGAAATCTAAAATATTTGGGAGCGCCGCGGAGACGAGGTGGATCCTACGTGGCGTTCCGCTGTCGCCTGGTTCGGTCTCATCAATATCGAGAGTAGTCGTTGGCCTCCCCGAAAAAGGAAGGAAATTCGATCCCGAATTAAAGATACGACATTTCCGAAATTCCAAATATGCCCCTGCCACGCTGGAATCGGGACAAAGGGTGTCTGACGTGGAAAGGATAAGCCATGAAGCGCCGCGTCAGCAAGCAAAAGTGCGCGGGTCCCCCCTCCCGTGGGTTCCACCTAACTCGGTCTGACGTGTGATGTCGGTCTTATCCTCTCCCCGCCACTCAGCTTCATCCACTCGGGCCGCCCTCCTAAGGAAAAGAATGCCGGATTTACGGAGTCGTGCCAACCGCGCTCGACACGTGGCGGTCGCTGGTGCCTTCGCCGAGAATAAGCTTTGTGAGTAAGAAAGAGTTTTTGGCGGTTTTCGGGGGCGGCCCAACAAGAAACGGTAAAACGTTTGAACCGACCTTGTCGTCGGAGGTTCCACGTTGTTGCGCGCCGCGGCGCGCGGTGCTGGACGTATTCCCGGAAGGCGGGTTGTATGATAAATAAATTATCCGCGTAATCCATTTTATTTTATTTATTTTGTACATTTTTTCCAATTGCTGCTTCTCGGAAACTTAAATGACAAATGCTCCATATTCGAAAAGGTTTGGGGGCGCTTTTTTTTTTTTTTGGGGGGGGTTGTTGCGCTACTGCTTGTCTGGTGAACCATATTTCAAATAAATTAACATACGGATTTATTGAGTCAGTTTTTGGGGAAAAGAAAAACACTTATCAATGCTATATTTGTTTCAAAGAAAATATAAGAAACTAGGATAACAAAACCTAAGAAATCATTTTCCAAAAAAAATGGAATTATTTTCCTAAATTTGGAAAAAAAATGGGAAAATGTCAAATAAGGGCCCAAAGTAAATATATTTTTTCAAAAAGGACCTAAAATGAATTATATGCCCAAATAAAGGCAGAAGTGGTAATTTAGTTTCAAATGAGGACCTAGCTTTCTAGTTGGCCAAATGTTTATCGGCCGGTGAGCACATGCATCCCACATGCTATTTTTTAAGTCATCTTAATGGGTATTTTTGTTGAAAATACTCTTTTTTATTTTTCTTTTGCATTCTTTTTCTTTCCTTTCACCGTTTATCTTTTTCTTCAGAGGTTTGTTTTACAGATAGAAGGTATTGGCAGCGAAGCTGACAACAGCGAACAAATTTTCATTCAAGATGAATCATCTTCATTAACAAAGTTAAATCACTTCCATATTATCCCATTTATTAATCCAGAGTCCAATCAAATACCTTTAGGAAAATTTAACCAAGCACAATCCAGCCAGCTAACCACCATCCTCCACCTTGTCATCGCTACATCCCCATGCTTCTAAAAACCGTTTCTCTCTCCACGCACTCACCCCAGCAATATACAAACCTCATGACGCAAAGAGTTTCCCGATGGTTGATATTTCATTAGCGACTAATTCACTAGAATCTATCCTCCAGCTTCAATCGCTCGAAACAGACTCGAATTGCACCATTCGCATGTCAAAACAAAGCCATCCTAATCCTTGAATTGCCGTAGTTCAAACCACTGCCACCATGAATCAAAGCAAACATCAGGACTCCACGTCGTGGTCATCATCGTCTCAGTCCCACCAAGTCCCAAACAGCAAATAACAAATCAAAATCTCACAATTCACTCACCCAAGCCAGAAATCGCCCAAAATCATCACACACAAGTAATATACTTATCAATGAGTCACACTCACTAAATTTCGTCAAGATGCCACGACGAAATCACCGCCAAAATCGAGCCCAAGGACACGATTTGAGCTGCACAAAGCCGAAAATAGCTAGCTTTGTTGTCATGGAAGCCACTCGAGGCTTTGGGTTTGTTTTTGGACGGCTTGTTACCGCCTAGTTTTCAATCACCCTAAAATCAAGGCTTAGGATTTGTTTTTGGGGGTGCCAGTGTGCTCGTGTCCTCTAGCCGTCGTTATTAATCGCTGCCAAGTTTGTGCCATTGATGAAGGGTTGTCTGCATTCCAAAAAGCAGAAGATAAACTAAAGTGGCTCAGATGAAGAATGGAGAACAAGAAAGAAAAATAAAAGAGCTTTTGGACAAAAATGGCATGTGAGATGCACATGCTTACTAGCTAGTGAATATTTGGTTGATTGAAAAATTAGGTCATTATTTGAAACTAAGTTGGTCACTTTATACCCTTATTTGAGACATTATCCACTTTGAGTCCTTTGAGAAAATACCCTCACTTTGGATCCTTATTTGAAATTTTCCCCCAAAAAAATACAAAACTAAGTTGGAAATAATTTATGGCGTTTGGAATAGGAAATTGATTTGTGTTTTTTCTCAAGGAATGAATTGCCTTTTCTAAAGCACTTTGTTAGATTGCTTGATTCTATGCTTTGTTTGATGGCTATGTGTTGAATTGATGCATCTCCAATTCCCGTGAATAATTACTTTAGCAAGATTGCCGCAATTTTAAATTAGATTTGAGAAATTTTTACAAGCAATTTGTGGTCTTATTATAACAAGCATCACTAATCTGATTTGGTTCTCAAACTCCAACCATATTCACAAAACCAACAGTAGAGAGCAAATTAATTAAAAATATTTCCATGTACCTTGTCCTCATCAAAAACTGACTAATAGCATGAAAAAATTATAGGGATCAACTAGACTTGTCAAAATGAGTTATAAACCTATTTTTTTAACCCATATTCATTATGTAGATTAATTATATTTAGTAAATGGATTTATAATGATAAAGTCCAAAATAATATATGTTAAATGGGTTCACAACTTACTTAAGTCCCAGTTGTTCAACGAGATCCAATAATGAGAGAGATGCATGTGTAGGAGATGGATGAGAGCTCCTTTGAGTTTGAGATCAAGCAATTCTAGACTTTGCAACCACAATTCCTTTGCGGTAGCTACAGGTGAAGACGAGGAAGACGAAGAAGAGGGAGCCACTGATAAATCTCATAGATTTGGTAGGTTGGGGTTGAAGTTCTTGTCTCAAAGAGAGAGAGAGAGAGAGAGAGAGGAGCTGCCATCAATTGGGTTTGCTTCATGGAAGATCAGTCATTCCTGTGGGACTTGTTTCCACTCGGTTGACAATACATTCTCTGCATTCCTTCAAAAAATGACTTTCAACATTTTAAATTCAAAAGTTACTTTCCTTCATTTAAAACATGAGATTCCTAAGAAAATATTGGATGCGTGTCGCATGCTAGCGTGGCAAACGAGAATGGGGTCTCACTGATCGACACATGTCTTGGGTGTCGATCCATGTTAGTCTAGGGTTTCAAAAAATTGTAACCCCGGCGTGCATTCTCTTCTGCCCATTTTCTCTCTCTTCTGCCCTAGAGAGAGAGAGAGAGAGAGAGAGAGAGAGAGAGAGAGAGTGAGTGAGTGAGTGAACAAATCCAAAAAATGAAAAGAGCCAAGACTCCAGGAAAAGTCAAAAGCCCATTTATTCAATTCGAGTTCAATATCCCCAAAATCGAGCCATCCTTGATGGCCATTGTCCAAACTCACGGATTTGGAGAAAGCAAGAAAAGAGCTAAGAGTGTCACACAAATTGCAACAGATGATCCCAAGCCTGAACTGAGAGGAAGGTTGAAAGTGACATACCTAATCGGCGGTCGTCGATCAAGGTGCGGCGAAGGGAGTGAGAGTCGAGCGCTATGCGGCGAAGAGAGAAATGGGCAGGGGAGAGGCTTCAAGAATAGAAAAGGAGAAAAGGGTGGATCAAGCTGAGTAGTGGTCATCGGGCTCGGCGCGGCGTGGCGAAGGGAGCAAGAGTCGAGTGCTGCATAGCGGAGAGAGAAATGGGCAAAGAGAGGCTTCGAGAAAAGAAGAGAGAAAATGGACAGAAGAGAACGCACTTCGAGAAAAGAAAATGAGAAAATGGGCATAAGAAAATGCGTGTGGGGGTTTCAAAAAATTGAAAACCTAGACTGATGTGGAACTAACACCCAAGACACGTGTCGATCAGTGAAGCCTCTTCCCATTTGTCATGCTGGCATATGACACAGCACCCAATATTTCCTTTACAGTGAAAGTCATTTCCCTCTAACAAAGCTCATTTTCCTATGCCAAACGTTGGAAACCAAAGAAAATCTTTTCGGATAAAATGTCTTCCCCAAACAAAGACAGCCTAAGTGAATGTCAATGTCCAATGACCAGGACACTGGCGACAGATTTCATATCGAATTTACAACCCAACTAAACCTCACATGACTATTGGCACTGCACATTTCCGACCCCTTTGTGAACTCTTCTAAACAATCAAAAGTGCTTCCATTCAAGTTACTTAACCCACGACACACGACACGAGCCTGACAAGCTTAAGTTTAGATTGCAAGGGCAGGCCACTGTCCAAGCCCGACCGAGCACGTCCCCAAAACGGCCCACTTCATATTTTTCTCCAGGGTCATTCAAGATCGGCCCAATTCGAAAGGCCTATCCACAAATCCCAACTCCTCTTCAGACCGCCAAGTCCCAAGGTCCAAATTCGTACGAGACCAGTACAACAGATGACGGCGACAGCCGTGCCATGATTTTCGGGCGGCATTGTCGCTGTTGACTGCCTTTCGCCCCCGTTTTCAATACACCTAAAAACCAGTCGTCGAGGGTGGTCATAGGCAATGGTTGTTGGTCGGTATGCTCGGGCAGACCCCCGTATTCAATGCGGCCGAACCGACGGAATTCCCTCTCGCCATCTCTCTGCTATGACTGCTACCGCAACGCCTCTGACAAAAAGTCTTTGTTCCTGCGATGTTACCAAGCCTCGTGAGCGACAGCATCCCACGTTCATGTTCATCCGCGCTCCCTCGCTCGCTCGCCCGCCCAAGGTTCGGTCAAATGGGCGCGCGCATGTGATGAATGCTTGCATTCTCGGCAACGTCCTCTTCCCTTTCCTTCTCCATCATCGCCATCATCGTCTCTGCACACGTCCTGCCCATCGGATCTCCACTAAAGATAGGCCTAAGTCACCCCCACCACTTACCGCATGTGCATGCGCGCCCCACATGAGTGGGCCCGTTCCGAGATTTGACCTTTATCATTGATGTCGCCCCACCGCATCGCCCATAATGGTAATCTAATTCCCTGATTTCGCGCATTCTCTCCCGGTTCGGTCCATGTGTTGGTATCTGTGGCCACGACCCGTGCCTCACCCTGTCTTGTACTGAGAAGTCAAGCGAGCAAAGAATTCCTCATCTGCAAATGGGTTGGCATCGTCGTTCGAACGAAGGACGAGAGGACCTGACTCGCTTGATGATCTCAGGATCGTGAGTGCTGAACATGCGCTGATGCTTGGATGAATGGCTGGAAATCATGATGGGTCGCTTTCACTTTCGCGGTGCTTCCTTCCCGCACCCGGCACATGCACGGTGTCTACCACTTACGGAAGAAGTTAAAGGAATTATTGGAGGATTGGGGGTGAAGGGAGATTAGGGGCTTAATCATTTGAGGTCATGTCCCGGAATATTTGCCCTAATCATGGACGTGCAACGTCCACGATCTATGCTTCCCATGGAAAAAGAGAGATTGAAAGAAATGGTTCTAATAATGATAGTTCAGCATCAGCAATATAAGCACCTTGGGCTCGTATGACCTAAACTTGTAGAAAGAATTCCAACTTAAAAGTTTTCCCAAAGGAAGTGCATTAATTAAATCGCTTTGCCCTTTTAAAATGAAAGGTACATTACAATTCCCTTTTGAATGTCGCCGTCATTCATGCTGGCAGAAATTTAATACAAGCAAACTCGTGATAAGAACTAAAGTTTCCGTTGTAGTATGAAACATTTATCATTCTAATGTTATGTGCTTATATAATGTATTCGAGGACCACCCACTTTTTGCCTCGTTATGAAGGGTGTACTCTCAATTTGAATATAATAAGTTAATGGTTTTTATCTCACACCAAAGAAAAAGTTAATCTGTATTTATTAAATAACTAGTTAGGAAGAACCCTTTCAATGCTGGAAAAAGTGCTAAACGAACCTGCTGTTGCGTATACTCAAATATATCCGGACCGTGACATTCGATGCCTCTCATGCAACTCGACAAATTAGACAGGCTAGAAGCAATTAAGCTAAAATAGAAACGTCGTTTTCAAATTATTTTGCACTAACGCCACCAATCAAGGAAAGCAGGGCGGGAAAAAAGGAAGCGGCAGCTTGATTTTTCCAACATTGTAATTTCCTTCGAAAACATGTCTCTTTTCCACTTTTCTTTTCCCTCCTTTTCCCCCCTTTTTTTCTATCTTTTTTTTTTTTTTTACCGAAAGTCCGTCCCATTTTTTCCGCCGAGGCAAAAATAAAAAATCAAATCTCGACGGTCAAAGATTGAAGCTGGGGGGTAAATCAGTCTCGCATCAAAAGAAGATCAATCAAAGTCGAAACCCTCCCCGTCTCCCCCCCATGTGCTTCCTCCTGATGTTGTCGTCAACTCGAATCTCCTCTCCCCCCTTCCTTTCCTCTTTCGTCGAATTTTCAAAATCCGGGCCCACGCTCTCTCGGACCTCGATCTAGGGTAGCGAACTTTCTTTGAATTTGTAAGTTTCTAGCCGGCTGTTCAATTTTACTCGGAGCAGGTTTTTGCATAGTGCATGGGAAGCAGAGCACCGCCAGAACGTCGTCCTCCCCAGAACAAAATAATGTTTTCGCTTTCGTTTGCGTCCGTTTCTTGGTTTGATGTTCCCTTCTTTTCTTCCCCCATCGACGAAAATTAGAAGAGAAAATGACGATGCGAATGCCACTGGGTGGGATAAGATATCCTGTTAATTTGTGTCCGTTCTTGGGAGAATGATATCAATGGTGGATTGGGGATGAGCTACGCTCCAATGACTTTGGTTCGAGATGCCCTTCTTTTCTTTCCCACTAGTTAAAATTATGAGAGAAAGCGACGATGCGAACGCAACTGTGGGTTCTGTGGAGCTAGTTGGTCATGGAAGATTCGGTTGTTATGTATAGTTATGGTGGGTAGTTGAACCTTCCCCTTTTCACTTTTTAATAATCTCTTTTGAGTAGTCGATGAGAGAGAGAGAGAGAGAGAGAGGGAAAAAAGCTATTCTTTATCTGGTGTTTTTCGTTCCGCCTCTCTGTCGGCATTGGCAATCTCTGTTTCCTCTTGTCCTTGCTCTGTTTTTCTCTGCCATTTCTATTCGTTTCTTTTGATTAATTTAATCTTCTGCTGGTATGGGGTATGTGCATGCGTGCGTGAGAGGAAAGCAAAAGAAAAATACCAAAAGGAAAGGAAAGAAAGCTTTAGCATATTAATCCCAGATATAATTTTAGTATAATCAACACTTCTGCGCCTGTTTCTCTCCATGCCCCCGTGAAGATTCTTGCGGAAGAATCATCAGACAGGGGTCCGAGAGAGTAACATGCCGAGGTTGTAACCATCAAACTCGAGTTACAAACCAAAGATAAAAAAGAAATTCTAAAAAGAAAGAGAGAGAAGAAATGGGTAAAGTTAAATCTAGGTGGAGATGCCTCTTTCTTGTAAGCTAATGTTTGAGGCATTCCCATTTCAAATCTTCTTTTGCGGTAGCAAATGATGATGTCTGTTGGTGATCATGACGATGGGTGTATCAGCAGCGAGAGCCTTTTCTGCAACCGAGAGCACCTGCATTGGTGGTGATAGTGCCGACCAAGGAGGATGGCCTCGCGCCCAAGCTCGATGCTTTGGCGTAGCTGGAAGAAGCTCCGGCACCAGATGGAGTGAAGAAAGCTCCGTTCATCAAGAGGTCTCCCTCAGACCTCCAGTTCCAGTTCTTCCACTCGCTCTGTGGTGCGTCCTCGTGCTTGGTCACCTTCAGTTAAGTTCAATCAAACCCCATCTTTTGTCAGGAACAGAGCAAAATGCAGAGGGTTCCCCGTGTCGAGGGAGAAAAGAAAAAGGACCGAGAAACTGAAAAAGCTGAAACAAACTTTTTTCGCGACTCCTTGGAAAGAGTTCTGTACCTCTTTGCTGAATCTGTAGTCTGGAGCAACAAATCTGTTGCCTTGGCTATTGATGGTTGGGTTTGCACTCCCCCCGATGGCATACATCTCCCAATGGGTGTAGTCATTGTTGACCACATGGAAATAGCCATGCCTACATCTGCAATCGCGCCAAGAAACCATCCTGTCAGTGCTGCACAGAGCGAAAAAGTAAAAAGGCGAAATGGGTCGTTGCTAGTGTATGAAATACCTCGGCATTCTCTGGACAAGGCCTTCGCCGAAGTGGTTGAAGGCAATGGTGACCTGCATGTTCTTGTCCTTGGTGTAGGTATCGCTATGGCCGAGCAGCATGACCTTGTCGTGGTGAGTCATGTAGTTGTTGGAGATGGTAATGGCGGTGGAACCGTGGATGGCGTCGATGAGCCCGTCCTTGCAGTTGGACAGCGAGCAGTGGTCGACCCAGATGTGACTCCCACCGAAGATCGACACGCCGTCGCCGTCCGATATCGTGCGCCACCCGAAGTGCCGGGGCGAGTCCCGCACGTTGGCGTTCCCTCCCTGCTTGCAGTCGTGGATGTGAAGCCCGTGAATTATGATGTTGGTCACGAACTGCACGGTGATGCAGGGCCCGCCGGCGATGTGGACGCTGGCCCCGCGGCCGTCGAGGGTCTTGAAGGAGTTCATGATCAGCTCCTCCTTCAGCTGGATCGTCATGTCCCGCTGGAAGATGATCCAGAGCGGCTCGTCCTGGATGACGGCGTGGCGGATCGTCCCGGGCTTGGGGTTGACGGGGTCGTCGTCGCCGGAGTCGGTGACCACGTAGATCTTGCCGTCGCGTCCCCCGACGGCGTTCTTGCCGAACCCGATGGCGCAGTCGGCGAGGCGCTGGCGATTCTTCTCCCAGTTGGGGTCGCACCGCCAGCAGTCGTCGATCGGGTTCCCGGTCCCGCAGGACAGGTAGCCGAGGCCCCTCCTGTTCCGTGTCGCATTCGCAATGCTCCTGCCATAAAAGCAAACAAACCTCAAGCTTCCGGACAAAAAAGACTACCGACATTTCACGATCCGAAACGAAACAAGATGCACTCCACTTACTTGTGTACTTCCTGTACTACCAGCTCCGGGTCCTGGACAGGGGATGAGGAGGAGATGGGCCACGGAGCGAGGAGGAGGAGGAGGAGAGAGAGAGCGAGCATTGCAACCGCCATTGTCGCCCTCTGTCTTCTTGCTCTGGTGCACTCTGTTCGTGCGAATGAGGAAGAAGACAGAGAGATAGAGAGAGAAAGCTAGAGCTAGAGAGCAAGAGAGAGCTAGAGAGAGAGAGTGAGGGTGGGTGTGGGTGGGGGAAACTGCATGGGCAGGGGAGGATTTTATACAGGGGAAGGGAAGAGGAGGACGGGGCGGGGCCACTAACATGGCGCGATGGAACTGAGGGGGGAAACAAGGGCCGCCCCGGGGGGCCCCCACCACCCGCCTCGTGATTTACGGGATTCCGTTTGGTGTGTGAGTTCTTCGGGGGGCTCCGGATCGAGGTTAACTTCCATCATTATCGCTGCCCTCGAGATGGAAGGAAAACAAAAGGAGATAAAAGTGCAATTCAGCACTAAAATTTTCAAAACAGATAATTAAATTTTAAAATTTATCAAATTAATTAAAATTTTTTTGAACTCGATCATATCTTTATAATAAATTTTACAATTTTATTGTACTTTATGAAAATTTTATAAGTCTATTGTACTTTCGTGATCAATTTTAAAACTTAATTGTATTTTTTAAAGTTTTATAAATCGATTGTATTTTTGTGATAAATTTTAGAATTTAATTATATTTTTGAAAATTTTAAAACTCGATTATATCTTTCATAATAAATTTTATGATTTAATTATATTTTAAAAAAAATTTATGATATGATTACACTCTCAATGCACCTTTTTTTCGGAGAAAAAGAAAAAGGCAAACTCGGGTTGGGTGGCGACTTTTGAAAAATTTGGAAGTTCGTGCGTTTCCTCTCGCTCTTGGGCTGTCCTGGTTCGGAAACGACGTGGTCAAGAATCGCTTTCGTCCGATCACTTCTTTTTCCCGCACTTGCAAGTACGACGTCGTGCTGAAAGTAGCGGTGGGCTTTCACTGTTTCGCGAGTCCCGCCAAGCAGCCGAAGCCGGGGAATCGTCGTGTTCTTTTTAGGTGGTGGGGTGGTGGGAGGGAGCATGATTGGATGAAAAGGAAGCCAGAAATTTTATTTGCCGGTGAGGGGCAGTCAAGCATTGCCTTTTGATTTTTCCTTTGATTGAATAGGTGCACGAATCTAGGTCTCGGAGAAAAAACCCATATGAAGAATAATGCCACCTAATTCGTCTGTTATAGATAGTCATTCGATGTAAGGAATAGAACCATCGAAAAATTGATATAATATGAATGTGTACAGATCTGCTCCAAGGCGATTTCCTCGGACGGAACTATCGGATTTCAGCCGCCCGACTAAAAAGGCACAGCCATAAATGGTGTTGCTGGTTATAATCTCACCAAACCCAAAAGGACAAAGCATTAACTAAGAGACTGCTCCGTCAGCAAGCAAAAGCAGAAGAAAAAAACACCGACACTACAGGGACATCTCTTCACGCGTGTGTCGCATTTGGTACTGCCGAGGTGCTGTCCTGGTAACTCTGGCAATTTCATGCTGGCCGCACTTAGTTGCGATTCCGAATAATGAGATTGTTCTCCGATCCGAATAATGGTGAGAGAATGGCGATCGCATGCACCGATGAGATCGGGCGATTAAATGGGGCCACTTTGAAATTCCGCCATCGTCGCGTGGGTGGTCCAGGGAATAGTTTTTCCCTTCGACTCAAATCACGTCGTCACGGGCCGGATTAGAATTTGGGGCCCGCGAAATACCGAATGGGAAATGGCGAAGCGTGGGGAGGGCGGTGGCTTGCTGGTGACGACGGATCGGACGAAGCGTGCGACGGGGGACTTGCTAGTTGCTCCTTTTCGAGACGTCCGAGTTACGGCATTTGAATACTGTTCGGGAGAACGAGTGGGATTTGAATGGGTGCTGTTGAATTCTACGGCCCCCGTTAGCATCATAAGTCCCAGATGAGACTCGTCTGGTGAGCGACTCTACTTGACAATCATCTCGATTGGCACGTGTTTCGAGAAAAATTGGTAGGTTCCACCTTGCTAGTGACGTTTCTCAATTTTTTTTAATCGAGAACCAACCATGTTGATTTTCAGAACCGAACCAATTTTAGGATTAACTCGAGAACTGGTTGGGGATTCTTTTGACCCTTTCTTTATCATATACAATATGCACATGTCAAGCATAAATATAATTCTTTCTGCATGAGGATTGTATGTCGAATGTATTTAATTTTCAATGAATATTTTCTGTTTAAAAAAGAAAGAAAGAAAAACTTGCTTAGATTTTGAGGTAAACCGGTTCGATCCCAAATTTTACCCTTGAATTTGCCTTGTGAGTTCAAGATCCTTGAACAGAATGAGTCGATTTGGTGTATGCAACCAAATGAACTGTCTAAATAAGGGAGGTTGTCGAGCCAATCTGATTGCTTATCTCTATCCAGTACTGATATGCTGCTCTCGAGATCTTGTATTTTTCCACAAATAACAAAAATTATTCGTTGCTATATATGCGTGTTGGAAATCGACATCCTCGTGACAGCCGCACATGCAATGGCGCTCGAAATCAAACTCCCTTCTGGTACGTAGGCCCGACCCGCGGTGTCTCCATTTTCCACGATGCCTTAAAAGCGTTGCCATTTATATGTATATATATACATGTTTTTTTAAATTATTTTCCTACCGCAAACTTCGCCGGAATTGCAACCAACAAAATTTGCCGACATGGCGCAACGGCAGCCTCTCGTGTCGCCAGCTGTCCGTGGCCTGCGGCCGACACATGGGCCCCGATAGAGGCTGCAGTATCCGTTCATCTTTGCTGACTTTGGCCGTTGTTAGTTGAGAGCAACGTCCACAGTTAGTGGTGCTCTTTTGTGGCCGTGGGGCCCATCCAAACAAGATGCTCTTGATTTATTTTTCTGCATTTTTTAAGCGATCCTCTCTCTTTTTCTCTTTCAGGAAATTGTCCTATGAACCTCAGTCCATTTGACATCATTCTAAATTCTAAATTTTTTTAATTTATTTAATATGATTTATGAACTTTCGTACGTATTCAAATTAATCTCTAGACAATATGTAAATATACAATGCCATCCTATTATATATTTAGATTCGTGTACCGAAAGTTCAATGACATTCAATTTCTATCGTACGAAGGTGAATGTGTAATGAATCAAATTCATGGGGCTTGCAAGGAGAGTCACGAGTCATAATGTGATTCAGAGAACAGTCAATAAGATTCAAAGACCCGTTTGTGATCTCTGTAGCCTCTTGCTTTGCTAACAATCTAGTTAAGTCGAATCGAAACATTCTTATAAATCGGAGGGATCAAAGGCCCAAACATACGGCGCAGCACCGGATAATTGATCTTTTGGACAAGCAATCTTCATGAAATGACATTTTGTCCATGGTAATGGGCTCCCGCTGCTTTAAATTCGTAGGTGCCAACCGATTAAAGTTGCTCGTGATGAGTGATAATTATTTTTTATCTTAAAAACGAGAGATTTTAGGAGATCGACCGAATTTCGCATGTTCCCCTGTAATATCACGGCCCAAGATTATCGCCGGACGGGTCATCGGGGCCGTTGATTTTGGATTTGAAGGGAAACGAGAGCCGTCGATTCGGGATCCCCCACTGTCCGTGTGAAGCAACCTCGGGACAAAAGCCACGTGGTGGGCTCCCCACCCGTGGAGCAGTTCCCAGTGGGGAGCGGGGGGACCAAAAGGAAGGCCACGTTAGATGGGCCCAATGGGCTTTTTCCCCGATGGGCCTGCCCCGCCCGCGACGGCCGACGTGAAAGCTACACGTCAACCTCCCTCATCCCCTCGACACGTGGCGCTCCCGTGTCCCGTGCCCTCCAGCGCACATGCAGTGGTCGTTGTAATCACATCCTGTCGAAATCTGGGAGGAACCTGTTGGCGATTTTCATTAGCCAATAATGATGAGTCTTGGATTCTCCTTTATTCGCTCCTCCTGATTTTTCTCTCTTTTTTTTTTTTTTTTTTGGTGTTTTTACTAGGAGCCAAAATCAGCCCCTAATTAGCTTAGATTTAGCTTTTCGATTCGATGTCCACCGACGATTTTTAATGGGGTGAGGGGGAATTCCACATCAGCCGTTAGAATAACAAATTATATTTTTAGGGCACTTTTGTCCCATCAAGATCTAGGAAGGCGAGAGAATTAGGGATTGAATCGAATCAAATCAAGCAAAGGAGGGCTAGGAGGTGAATGAACACTCGACAGATAGAAAAGTTACATCATGATTGTGTTACTTTGGCATAGCGAATGAAATTAAGGTTCTTGCTTCACAATTCGGACATTCTGATTGAAATTACACTAGTTAATTTTGCAAGGTGGCCAATGAAGATTTGAAAGGCGATGAGTTGCAGGTGTATTTTGAGATTAAGTCAGTCATTTCGAGATATCATTTGAAATGATACCTACTCTGAAAACTCTTTTGAAATAAAACAGCTCCCCTTTAAGGCCCATTTTAAAGTTTCCTATTTCTTTGTTTATTTTCCCGAGTTGAGATTTATTGCTTCGAAATTCACAAATATATGTCGCAATCAATGAGAAGATAAAATAATTAAAATTTCAAAAATCTATCATTAAATCATTTGCAAAACTTTGGGAATACTTATTTTAGTTTTATGTCGATTAAATACATTATTTGTGTTAAGGAAGCTCATAACAGTAAGTAAGAGATGTTACGGTCCATGGAAGCTAAAATTACAATTGAGTAATTCAAAGAAAATATCAACGCCTTTTTATCTGGTTATCCGTTGTTAATAAATGCATTTCGAGACTCGTCAATAATTCTTGTTCTAGAAACTCACTCAAATTTACAAAATCGAGCCAATTCGACATCATCATTCCTCTCCCGCGAGACAAAAAGGGGAAGGACCAAAATCAGCATTGATGATTGTACCTTGGAACAGCATAACTTTCAATGATCAAGAAGCTCGAGGGCATCAGCAGGTGGATTATGATGATCTTGATTTTGTTTCCCCTGCCATAATTGGGGAATTAGCTTTTGTGTGAAAGAAGTCAATGTAACATGATGATTATTAGTTGAGCCATGAGGCCTATCATTTCATGACCTAAGCAAGTTCACGGGAATTTTATTAATAAGTGTTTTGAGAACAATCGTTAAGCATTCGATTTGGAAAAAAAATTGTCGTTTTCAATGCATTATCTTTCTCATCATGCATAAATAATGTGCTGAAAATTGATATATTTTCTTATTGAATAAGGTCAGAGTGAGTCTCGAGAACGCTTGTTAACAAGACCCGATTGACAAACATCTTTAGAGGTCGAAAGCGTGATGTTGCCAAGGGTGAGACAGCTGTTGAGCATGTTGATCCCTTGATTATCCTGTCTGATTTTTTGATTTAGACTTGATGACATCTTAACAACTTTCCCGGGAAGCCTTTTAACTATTAATGACCTCTTATGGGGTAGCTTGTCCTTGAAAGATCCCCTGACTTCATTATCGGTCCTTGCTGCTTTCATGATTTCTCGCATCAGTAATCTTAATTTATAATTTGTGGGACAGCTTTCTTTTTAATGAATTTTGGCCTTTGTTTTTACTATTAAGATAAAATTAATAAAAATTATCTAACTTGAACAAATGGGAAATCTTGTTGTAAACGATTTGGATACGTAATAATCAAAGACAATCATGTCAATTGCATTGATGCATTGAAATTGAAACGATTGTCTAACTCAATGTTTCATTTGTTACGTGATAAATAAATGATTTGAAAAATATTTTTAAAAAATAATCACTTGAATTAGGATTGGTTTGTTCATGCTTTAGTTCGGTCCCACCCACAAACTGAGAATTGAGCCACCTAGTTTGAGGACCAAATTGGATCGACCAGTTCGGTTCCCAGATGGTTTAATGAAACTGGTGAATTCACAATAAATTGGCTAGAGTCGCTGAATTTGAATGAAACCGATTAGGGAATCTGGAACTTGCTTGAAAAGTTGCAAGGAAGTCATTGATCACCATAGCGATGAGTTTGGAGGTTGCTTTAATGTTGCTTGCGTAGGTCGGGCGCGAAGTGAGGCATTAGTCCTAACTGAAGAAGCGTTGGAACTTGTTGGTTGCCGCTTGAGGCTGTGAGACCATTGCCGCCATCGTTCGTGGCTAGTAGCTCGGTGTCGGATCTAGAGACACTAGTCAAGAATCATCGGCATTGGGTGGCAGAGTCTGCCGGATAATGTCTAGACATTGGAGTGAAACAGTAAAGGTGATTGGTTCAAGGGTGGGTAAGTTCCAGAATTGGAGTTTGAAACCTACTCTGTTATAATTGATTCTTAGTTTTTGGGCTCTAAAACATACCCAATTTGTCTGGAATCAGTTCTAAAACCTACCTTATTTTTTCAGTCCGGTTTTAGGATTTACCCGAGAATTTATTTTATGTTTTGGTTCATTTATCAAAATCATATGAAGCTATGAATAACGAAATGATTCAAAGTAAAAGATGAAAAATAGAAATCCTCCACAAAAAATTACACACTCTATAAGATGAATACATAGTGACTTATAATTATAAATGATAAATAGTTCAAACTTGTAACATAAAACATAAATTATAAATCTTAATTCTTCATTCATTCATAATAATTTAGGGGAAGAGCAAATTCTAGCAAGGAATTTTGTAGAAGGACAACTTATGAAAGAGTGTTGAGATTAGAATTTAGAGGAAAAAAATTAAAAATTTGGCTTTTTAGCTTATAAAATCGGTTTCAAAATTGTTTCTAAAACAGGGTGGTCCAGTCCAGTTCTAGGGTGAGTATTCACTGAAACTCGTTCTCAAATTGATTTCAACATAAATCGATTCTTGGACCTAATTTTTGGGCAGGTCAGTTAGATTTTCGGGTAAAACCGGTTTGGTTGCACACTTCAACGAAGGAGGGAAGGCATCCGGTTTGCTGCGTTTGTCTAGGAAAAGCAATGGCAAGAGTTGGAAGCGGCGGCAAAGGCTCGAGGACATCTGGGAGTTGCCACAACGTGAAAAAGACCTCGGTCGGAGCAGTCCGATTAGGATCAGGACTCGATCGGGTCGGGCTACAGGGCTCCTCTCATCATTTCAATTCCATCTAGGCCCACGAAGGCCCAAAAATCCAGGCCCATTCTGTATAGTCGGGCGGAAATTCCTTCAACCGGGCCCCTTTGAAGCCCAGAAGACGGAGCACCGGCATTGATTTGGGCCATCGTAAGGCCCATTCTCCTTCCCGAGATCTCTCCGCAACGAGCACGAAGGCCCAGACATCCTCGCTCTCGCTCTCGCTTAAGTCAATCCGTTATATTTCTCCGACTTCGGTCGAATTTCAAGTTCGTCGGGAGGAAAGGCGGAGCCGGCGGCGATCGGAATCGGAGCGGCCGATGGAAATTCCCAGCATAAGAGTCCTGTGTCCGAAGCTCGTCCTCCGGAGAGACGAGCCGTGCCTCCAGTGGCTCATCGGATCCCCGTTCTTCGCCGATCCCGTCGCTATCTTCTCGACCTTCCGGTGCCTCCACTCCTCGTCGCCGGGGGACGCGCTCGCCTTGGATTACGCCAAGGAATCGGGTAATTCTCGCGTCCCGTTTATCTGTCAGAATCGCGAAAGAGCGGGGGCAGTGGATTTGTGTTTTGCAGTTCGCAGCGCACAAGCGGGTTGTGTCTGTTTTCGCATAGGATCAGTAGAAAAGACTGGCGTAAGAAATTTCAATGCATGTTTTTGAAGTTCATAATGGTTCTTGCATTCGAACGACGAGGGAAATGGCGGGTCGAGTCTTGAATTAGACGTTATTTTCATGCTCGAAATTTTCCATCGTGAGAGATGGGTAGAACCGAAGGAATTCTAAAGAGAGCGATTCATTGTCTTGGTCCTGGGTAATTACTTTTAGTTAAATACTTTTCTTGCGATGGAGCTGGAATTGTCTCTTAGATTCTGTCGCATTTCTCTTGGCAATTTAAAACACGTGTGTGCTGTGTTTTGGGTTTTATTCAAATGCTGACCTTGACGTTGTCATGGATGGAGCAGAAGATCTTCGAGTGTTGCTTTTGAAGGGTTTCCAGGTAATTGGAGCACTAGTTGTTCAAAGAGACGGCAATGTGGAGCAAATGGCTGGTCATGCCGTTGATGCTGCTCGAAGGATGCAAAAGTTTCTAGGGTGGATGGTTTTGAAGGAAAGTCAGAAAAGCATTGGACGATTGGTGCTGTCGGTGATATTGATTCTGGTGATGTTCACTTCTTTTCCTCTAGCAGTGAAAGTTCGAAGAGCCTCGAGTCTGTCACATCTGTTATATACGACAGTGATCCTGAGCAGTATGTTTGGGAGAAAGGTTGCCTCCTTCGCTGCAAGTTACCCATAAAGTTGCCATTTTATTTTCCTGAGAACAAGAAATCTGGTAAGTTTATACGCATCTTGTGTTGACATGTTTTGGCTAGCCTTTATAGATTGACATAGCTGATTCTTCAGCTTGAGTGCCCTGATAATGGTTTCAAAACAATTCTGAACCTCATATAATCAACAGGCTGAGATGGTAAGTTTGTGTTGGCTTTCTGTTAGTCGTGCAAAAAGTGAAAGGCTGGTAAATATCCATGGGTAATGTTTGTGACTACTTTATGCTTACTAGAAAAGTTAGGATGTCAGCTCAGAGGAAGTTAGAAATGAACTTTTGAGATTTAAGCATGCACGTTTTATCCTTGTTGACTGGAGTTTGGGAACATGCGAAATCTATGCTCCTATGATGTCGGCAATGATATATTGACATTTCTAGTGCTCAAAAAGTAAGTGCAAAGTGTTCATGTATATGCGTGCTTACTGGGAGAAGATTTTTAGATACACGTTAATTCAAACTTACTTTGCCTGAACATTATTGGGCACTGATAGTCCTTTCTGAAAAATTATGAAGTTGTAGTACACAAATATAGTGACAACTGACTGCAGCTATGAAATAGAGGTAAATTCGCTAAGATCTAGATAAGAGAATGGCATGAACGATGGTTGTAGATATGACACAAGCTAACCTTTGTATCATTGGACGAGCATATTAACACAAGTTTGGTGCTTTAAGATGCCAGACGAGGATGTATTTATATGTACTATTAACTTTAAAGGTGAGTGTGGCAATGGGAATATTTTTTTGATGTTCTTATGTTTAGGATATGGCGTGTCCTTATGCAAGTCTTCTTTTCTAATTTCTGCATTTAATCCATTTTGTATAACTCCTTTTTTTTGGAATTCAGATCACTTACAACTTGTGGATTCTTTGTGTCTCTCAGATGCAGTGGAGATGTATTTGTCAACCATGGGGGCAGCGGCAGATAAATTTAAAGATCCAGAAGTCACATTTATGGTGGAGACTTTACATAAAGCAAATGCAGAAGTGCCTCTACCGGTCATCTTTCATGCTGGGGATTTAGATGTTAATGCAGATATCTCAAATGTCAAGCTTTCTAGTCAAGCGACAGAAGATAGAGATATAAAGTTATTACCGTGTTCACATTTTTGTTTGGAAAGTAAGCCTGGAACAAAGGCATTCTCGGCTGAGGTAATCTCTACTAGATATTTAATGTGTTAGTTTTGCTAATCTTTTCTGTTGGTTTCTAAAAAGTTTATCTGCTTAGAATGCAGACGTTATTGAAGTCACTCTTCTGCTTAATAGATCGAGAAAGGCTCATGAAACTGCAGCACCTGTTGCAGCGTACTTTCCAGGTATTAATGTTCCGTAACTTATGTGGCATGACTGATATGGGGTATAGACTATAGTTCCCAGTTTATTTATGCCTAAGTAAGTTTTTTACTGTAGATCTTGTTTTCATAACGTGAGCAGTTCCATTGATGTCTGTTCTCAAGTTTTTGTTGATGATTTTTTGGGCCAGAGAAATGATTTATTTTGTCTTTGCAGCGCTCGAGGAAACAAGACTTTCTGTTCTTGAGTTCAAGTTGGATGTGCTTTGTTATGCTCCAAAAGATCTTCCCCTAGTCAGTGTAATTTCAAAGTTACTGATCCCGGGAGTTGTTGACCAGCTAACTGCAATGAAGAATGCATATGTACCCAATCTTTTAAAGGAGCATCCCCGGGTAAATCTCTCTCTCTCTCTCTCATGCACACCATAGAATATATAGTAGCCTGTATGTGTGCTTAAATATACTGTTATGATCCGAAAATTATTTAATATTGGTTTGTGGGGTGGAAATACATTATACTTGTAATTACTATGTATTTCCAACGTACAACTTCTAGCCAAAAAGAAATTGGGAAAAGCTTTTTGTAAACATGGGACAATTTCGGCATCAGCAAATCCCAAGACATCTATGCCATGAAAATGAATGCTAAAATAGTCAAGTACTTTGCTTAGTGGCAATATTAAGTTGAGCACATATCACTTACAATTAACTTAAGAAAATATTTGCAAGCATTAATTGGTCCAAAAGTATGCACTTTAATTATCTGTTTCTGAGATGATCTTGTTTAAGAATGGACATTATACCTGAACCCTGTTTGCTTGTTTCTTTCATTTTGATTTATTCAACATTTGATCTTGCTGCTTACAGTTACATCCATATCACTTCAATCCTCTGGGAATGTTGCACCCAATTACAGTTATTTATGATCTCAGTTATGGAGAGACTGAAATGAGTCAAGGTAATTTTTTTTTGTTTTTGGCTAATACGAAAGATACTTAAGAGGAAAGTATTGTTGCGATGCAAAATCCGTGTTGAATATTTCTTAGTTTTGGGTCTCATTGTCCAATATCATTTTTGATCAGCCATAAAGTTTGTTCTCTGCTTTTACTCCCCCAGTTTTAAGTTCATATGATCAAAGAGGCGACTTTTGTTTTGTTGAATGAAGAACTAGTCATGTTATGCTTTCATAGACACTTGGTGTAATCACATGCGTGGCTTGGAAATTGTCAATATGGTTATATAACAGTGACAGTGGTGATTTTGCCAGAACTAACCAGATTTTGGTATTTACAGTTGAAGTAAGAAGATCTCTTCATACTAGACTTGGATTACCGACTGATCGACCACTTTTACGAATTTCAAATGCTCTATACTTTACAGTTGATGGTGTAAAAAGCAAAGAAAGGCAGAAAGGTAACTATCTTCTAGTTCAAACTACACCACATTCTCTTTGTTCACATGTAGAAATATTGTGTATAACTGTGGGGTGACAATTTTTGGTTATATCAGGACCTTCTTTGCTTAAAGATGTGCATATTGGCATTCCAAGCAGTGGTGGTGAGATGTTGATTAAGTTTTCTTTCTATTGCTTAGTTTTTCTTGGGTCTGTTATTAAAATGAAATGCTGAATCTTTCTCTCTTTTTACAGTTTCTGGTGGAGTTACCTCTCTTATTCAAGGTTCATATGAGTATCATCATTACCTTCAAGATGGTTTTGATGACTCGGTAATGCTATTTCTATGTTTATTCGGTTCTGTTTTGCTTTTCTATAAAAACACGCTGTTTGAAATAGTTTTTTTGCTTCCATGTACCCAAAAAATGAAAAGAGTGCTCAATGGTCGTGTTTCTGGTGCCATTCTTTTTCTCTGTGAATACTTAATGAAATGAAGATTCAGATCTGTCCACATGGAGTTTGACATTTTTCTATTCTTTCCTCACAAGTTCATGAATTTATGCACATCATTCATTGAAGGGCTGGGGATGTGCTTACCGCTCTCTGCAGACTATCATTTCTTGGTTCAGACTCCAATATTACACATCCATTGACGTCCCTTCTCACAGGTGTGGATATCTTAGCAGTTTTGGTCCTTGTTTAGATTTTGGTGTACTAGCTTAGACCCAGTTCTCTTCGTAATCAGTTAACATGATTGCAAGATTTTCTTTTGTCCTCTGCTTTTGGACTCTGAACTTAGTCATGCAATATTGGCTTTTGATGCCCTTCTATGAATTCCTTTGTCTTTTCCCTCTCCTGTGGGTTAGGCAGTTATTATGGGAACTCTTCTTTTGAGTACAAATGTCTATTACATGACTTTCTATAGACTACCCAGGAGAAACGATTTTATGAACTCCTTGGGTTTCTATTACTTGTCCTTACCCTCTCAAAATTTCTGGCTTCAGCTAATATAATGATCGAATTTCTCTGTCTTGTAGGGAAATACAGCAGTCGCTCGTGGAAATTGGAGATAAGGAGCCTGCATTCATTGGTTCTCGTGAGTGGATTGGTGCCATCGAATTGAGCTTTGTTTTAGATAAGCTTCTTGGTGTAAGTGTCCACATATGACAATCTTTTTGTAAATACATCTGCCAAATATTTGTACATTGTACTTAGTTAAAGGAGGTGGAGATTCATATGCTTTCCCTATTGATTCCTTACTGTCTGCTGAAGGTTGCGAAACTCAATGGTAAGTTTACAGCGTACTCATTGAAAGCTACACAAAATATTTTCTCCTCTTTGGGGAAGAGAAAAAGAAAAGGGAAGGGGGGTCATCCATGTAACTCTTTGTCTTGTGTCTATGGTTGGTAGTATGCCTTACATAAAAAAAGATGTAATTTTCTTGAGCAGGTTAGTTGCAAAGTGATTAATGTGAGATCCGGAGCTGAGCTACCTGAGAAGTGTCGAGAACTAGCCTTGCATTTTGAGACCCAAGGAACACCAATCATGATTGGTTAGTGAAATGCATCTATCATAATCTTTTTTTGTAAAAGCATCTTTGGCACTCAAAGTAAGTTGCAATTTCCCTTCTCTTCTTCCAGGAAAAAAAAAACACAATTCTCTGTAAAAGAAATTTTGAGTTTTCAATCCAGAATCGGATTAGCAATAGAATCGAATAAATAATCCATTTCAATAATCAATTTGAAAAATATCTTGTCATATTCACAGTGCTTTTAAGAGGAAAAACATTTGACCAACACATCGTTGGAGTGGATGAGACAAGCTAGTGGTTATGGTCTGGATGACCCTGGTTCTTCTAAGCTTTTTAATATTTGCAAAATGTGTGGGGGATGATGAACCCCAAATGTAGTTCACTGGCTGATAATGCAGACAATGACCATCAGTGTGTGGGAGTTTCAAAGCTGGTCATGAGCTATGCATGTGATGTAACATTCTACTGCTTCGTCCTGAGTTTGTATTTCTTTGCGTGCACAGGTGGCGGGGTTCTTGCATACACTCTTCTTGGGGTCGAATACAATGAAGCCAGTGGAGACTGTGCTTTTCTCATACTTGATCCTCACTACACAGGGAGCGATGATCATAAGAAGATTGTGAATGGCGGATGGTGCGGCTGGAAAAAAGCTGTGGATAGCAAGGGCAAGAGCTTCTTCTTGCATGATAAATTCTATAATCTTCTGTTGCCTCAGAGGCCCAACATGGTCTAAATAGAAATCTGTTTTTGGGGCCAAGTTGAAGACGTAGCAATTTTGCAGTTGACGAGGAACTATAGGAAATCATCTCTGAGAACAACCTTCAAACTATCTGCGAACGTGGAGTAAGAGGGTAGAGATTACAACGACATTTCCATGTCCTGGATAAATTCCTGGTTTACTTGTCGCTGCGGGGTTTGTTTACTCTTCGTATCGGTACTCTAGTAAATTGTAGCTGAAATAAGGATTTTTTATTTGGGATCGATAATCTTTGATAGGTTGGTTGGTTTTTGATTGGCGATGGTAATTTTTTCGAATTTGTAAATCACGACATGTCAGTAAATTTCACTCTCTGATGAGCAAACTTTCTGAAAATGTCAGTGACTTTATGTAGCTCCTTTAGACTCGCCTGCTCTTGTATCATCGCAGATGAGTGACCTCTTTACTTGGAGGTCATTGCTTGCTTTTGGAACTCTCGGTCTTGCAGCTATTCTTCCCTCAAGAATTTTGAAAACGAATGTCTTGACATCGGTGGCTATTGTTTCATCTTGCCGATCTCAGGCTTTTGCGTCTTGTGAAAATTAAATGATTTTGAGAACATTTTGTTAAACATAATTACTTAAAATAATCGATCAATAAAAAATACTTTTATCATTGACAATAATTTTCAAATATTTCTGGGGTGGGTAAAAATGTCCTTTGTCCATTCGTTTTTTTAATTAACACAAATAATTATTTTTAAGAAAATATTATACAAATTATTCATTTTTCGAGAAAAAAAAGGTTAGCTAGCTCCTCGCCTCCTCTTCGTTCCAAATCGTGAAGGCCCCAAAAGTTGGCCCATTAAGTTTTCTGGGCCAAGCCCAAATTTGTGCCCTGAGGGCATTGATGTTTGGTGAGTGAGCTGACGACGGTGAGCTAACCAGTCAGTGCAGTAACCAGTTGTCCAAGGGGAAAAACCCATCTTCTTCCTCCCTCCTCCTCCGTCGTCGACTCGACTCGACTGGGGAAGGAGAGAAGAGAGAGAGAGAGAGAGCAAAGCGCGAATGATGTCGAGGACTCCGCACGCCGTTCCCGTGCCCGTGGTGAAATCCGAGCCCGGAACGGCGGGCGCCGCCGGGGACGACGCGGCGGCGCCGTACCACCAGCCGTCGAGGGTTGTCGTGCTGGCCGACCTCAACGTCGACCCTCCCATGTCCGACGGCGATGAACCCCTTCCTCCTCCCGCTCCGTCTCCTTTCAGCTCCTCCAGGTACGCCTCTCCTCCGCTTCGCGCGTATCGGCATAGGGCGGGAGGATGGTTCGAGTCGATGGGCTTTGAAGTAGAACAGCTAGCTGAGCTTGTTCTTTAATCTGATCGATGATTTTTTTCGCTTCTCGTAATAAGTACAGTGTTCGGTTAGCTCAGCTGCCGCTTTCGGCTTCTCCAATTCGAAGCTTCTGAGACCGGTAGTTGTGAGAATTCGAAGATGAAAAGGGGCGATATTAGCTAATTGATAGTCGGAAGGGTAAATTGAGATGACCCTGCTCGACAAATTTGTGCAGTACTATAAGAATGGGGGGTGGTTGGAGAACCAATTCTAGCTCCCTTCATAGTTATAGAGGGCATTGCAGACAATTCTCTTCATGAGAAGAATTTGCATAGAAGGGTGGAAGTAGAAATGAATTTGTAGTTTCTTGTCTCTATTTAGTAGGTGTAATGTGCGAATTTACATTAATCTCGATCTCTTGAGTTCCTGTATGAGAAAACACTCACTTGTAAGTGTCATACTGCACCTTTGCTGCAGGAGGGGCTGGTGCTTTTTTTATTTTTATTTTTTAATAAATTGCTCACTGGATATGAATTGTGTATTATTTAGGTTGAACAATGACGAAAGCAGCCAAGAGAAGAGTACGTTGATCTCTAAAGAAATAGATTGTGCAGAAGGTGACTGTAGAAAGCTAAACAAGTTGGGGAAATGCCGTTCAAAGGTCAGTAAGGTAGAGTGCTCTCTTGATTGTGGAGGTGACGGCGACGTTGATCAGCCTTGTCAGGGGACTCCTTCATCTCGAGAAGAAAAAGTTAGCAGTCTAAAAACCGTGAGTCATCTTCAATTTTTATAGCCATTTTTATTCTCAAGATGTTGATTTTGGCACTGGTTGCAACTGAAATATGTGGCTCCAGTGGGTTTCAAAGAGCTATTGCTTACATTTTTATGAGTCAGTGGTTATTTACTAAACAACGCTTTGGTCCTTTTTCTTGGTAGTTACCTCTTGGCTAACATAAAATGGGTGTGGTGTGCAGTGTTATATGGAGTTGCAGAATTGATGTACAGTTGATTCTTTCCCTTTTTTCTAAATGTTCTCAGTGCTTAACTCAGTGCTTGCTCCTAGGGTTTGGTTCATGTTGCTAGGAAGATGCCGAAGAATGCCCATGCTCATTTCATACTTGGCTTGATGTATCAGAGGTTGAGCCAACCTCAAAAGGTACCCTCCTTGCGTCACATATCTAATTTCTTCTTGATGATTCTGTGCTTATTGATGTATTCATGTCTCTCTAAAATTCCTAGGCAGTCACTTCATATGAAAAAGCAGCAGAGATCTTATTGCGTCCTGAGATCGAGATCGAGCGTCCGGAGTTGCTCTCATTAGTTCAGATTCATCATGCACAGGTGAAGTAACCTTGTGCATATTGTTAGGTGGAGGTTAAGAACTTTGGCATTGCTGACATGAAGGTGATTGTTCAATTGTGCAGTGTATTCTGTTGGAGAGTTTAGGGGATGACAACTCAGATAAAGAGCTTGAACATGATGAACTTGAGGAAATTAGTTCCAAGTTGAGGGAGTCAATGCGAGCTGATACCAGGCACGCTACTGTCTGGAACACCCTTGGTTTGATTCTCCTTAAAACAAATCGTGTGCAGGTAAATATATTCCTGCTAATCATTTCCCCATTACACCGTTTTCTTTATTGAACTGACAATTAGTTTACCTTTCGAATTGATTTGTCTGAAGAGTGCTATCTCAGTTTTATCTTATTTGTTGGCTATTGCTCCCAACAATTATGATTGCCTTGGGAATCTCGGGATTGCTTACCTGCAAAGGTGAGATGGATCATAAACTTGTTGTTGCCCGTTATCAGAAGTTTATCATTCAATGCTATTAGTGCCTGTGGCATGCTTTAACAACATCTTTTGGTGGCTGGAAGGATGGGGGTTGATTATAGGCAAAACTACTGGTATAATCTATCATGGTACATATGACTAGAAATAACAATGAAGTTGGGAGTTGGTTTTTTTTTTTTTTTGGTTGGGGGGGGGGACTCAAACTCCAACTTTTGCTTTTGCAGGTTAGCATGACTTTGGTTCTTTGTTTCTATGTTGCTGAATCAAATTTTCTTTATGTCCATTTCTTTCGACATTTTATCTGGACAAGAATCATGGACTAACAACTAATAATATTCCAGTGGAAAGATGGAGCAATCAGCAAAATGCTTACAAGAATTAATCCTGAAAGATCAAAATCATCCTGCTGCCTTAATGAACTATGCAGCCCTTCTTCTCTGCAGATACAGTGCTGTTGTTCCAGGTATGTTTTAAACACTTGACTGGATTTTGGAGATACACTTCTATAAGACGGTTGAGAATTGAAGAAGGATCTACACTTTCTGGTGCATATGAGTTAACTTCTATTATCCTTTGGTATTTTATGTGAAGTTGAATAATGTTATCTAAATTTTGCAGGTGCTGGGGCAAATGCTGGTGAAGGTGCTTTAGTAGATCAGCTTACTGCTGTCAATCTGGCAAAGGAGTGTTTGCTAACAGCTTTGAAATCAGATCCAAAAGCATCGCATATCTGGATCAATCTGGCAGATGCATATTATACGATTGGCGACCATCGAAATTCCAGCAAGTGCTTGGAGAAGGTGCTTATGGCCTCTGTTTGAGGTTGTCCATTGGTTTCTTTGATGAATCTCTACATATTCTAATGGAATTCATGCTTTCATTGTCTGTGCATGACTCGTGCTACTATGTATCATGCAGCTGTTTATTTCTTGTTTTTATGAGAATGACTTCTGGCTGTTCCTATTCTAGTCAGTAAAATTGGATCCCGGCTGCATGGCGACTCGATATGCTGTTGCACTCCACCGGATCAAGGATGTAGAGAGGTCTCAGGATCCTAGCGAACAGCTTTTATGGGCTGGAAATGAAATGGCTTCAATTGTAAGGGATGGAGATTCTGCAATGATTCAAGTTCCTGTTGCTTGGTCAGGGCTTGCCATGGTTCATAAGGTCCAACACGAGATTGTGTCTGGATTTGGAAAAGAATTAAATGAATGATGGATATAGAAGAAAGTGCTACCTATAGTCTGAAGCAGGTATTTACACTGGTCTATAGTTTAGCCTCACGATAAAGAGGTGGTGTCCTGCCCAGCTCAATGACTGTAATGGTATTTTGGGAAGCCTGCTACTTTAGTCACACATTCTGTCAGTGCTTGTGGGCTGCAACTTTAGTCGCATATTCCATCATTGCTTGTGGGCTACTGGTATATTTATGTAATTTATGTAGCGCTGTAACTGGATATAGCCTAGCTGGGTTGTTTTTCTTTTTGGAAACAATATCCTGTCAGGTTATGTTGAGGTATGGCTGTAGTAGATTTGCTTGAAAAAGGTCTTATATTGAAGTTAAAGCAGCATACAAAATGAAAATAATACTTGGGTAAAGTATTTAATTGGCTCCATTTTTACAGTCAGCTCTCTTCCTCTCTTGAGTTTGCTATTCATGGTAGGAGCAATCACATCCTTGAGTATGCTTCAATCTTGAATTGGCGACAGTATGGATATATACACTTGTTTTAAAATAGATTAGGCTTGCAGTTTTACTTTTTTATCGAAGTATAAGGCTACTACTTCATTCTACTTTGTCTATTATTTGATGTTTGATTTGGAGATGTTAGGAGATCAATGAAGTTCTTTAAATTATTTCTTGCTGACACCACCACACTGATCATACGCTTACTGCCTGGCAATTAGTGGATATAAGCTAAATGTGTCCTTTGGTGGGAATGGATTGGGGTTTATCTTTTTGGAGTGGATATTTTTTGTGCTCACTAGTCAGCATATACATGTTCTTTCATATTTATTTTGACCCCATTCATGTGGTAGTTTGTCTTGGTTCAGCCTTTTTTCCTTCTTCCTAAATTGCATGTCTTTGAATAAAATAGGCCATAGCAGAGGACCCTGATGATGCTGTCCATTGGCACCAGCTTGGCCTCCATAGTCTTTGCACTAGACAATTCAAAGCATCACAAAAGTACCTCAAAGCTGCAGTTGCTCGCATGAAAGAATGCAGCTGTGCCTGGTCAAATTTAGGTACAGTTTGTTGCCATTACAGTGTCTCCCTTAATTGCTTTGATAAACTACACTCTTCACGTTTTGATTCTTTACGGTCAGGTATCTCTCTGCATTTGTCTGACGAGCCATCACAAGCTGAGGTAGTATACAAGCAGGCTTTGGCGTTGACAGGAAATGAGCATGTGCATGCTATATTTTCCAACCTTGGAAATCTCTATCGGCATCTTAGACAATATGGACGAGCCAGGGCAATGCTCGCGAAGTCTCTCGAACTCCGCCCTGGATATGCTCTTGCATTCAACAACTTGGGTCTTGTGTTTGTTGCAGAGGGAAACTGGGAAGAAGCCCTATATTGTTTCAACCGAGCTCTACAGGCTGACCCGTTGCTAGATGCAGCCAAGTCCAACATGATTAAAGCAGCGGCGATGTCTAGACTTTGCGCAAGCTTGTCGTCATGTATCATTCAAGATTGAAACGGGCCGCAATGAGAAAGCACGAGACTTTCTCATGTAAATGGGTTGTAAAAATTCTTTGGCACAGTGTTCTCTTCATCGCATAGTCATATTTTGTTCCGAAATCACGTGCCTCCTGTCTGTTGTCTGTTGTAAAAGATGACCTTATTAAATCCGTAGTCTCATTTCTTTCAACTTCGTTCACGAGGTCCCAATTTAACTTCTTAGCTTCTACAATTATTACATGATGGTCGAGTCGCCGGTATTCGAGCAGACGATGGTTATTTTCACTGCTTAGCAATCGCAGGCATTCTTTGATCCAAGGATTGGCGATGGGTTGCCGGTAGTTCCTCTTTAGAGCTTGTCAACGAGATTCATGCTATTTTTCTATTACGAGATGCAGAATTTTGTGAGAACCATCTTTGATAATGGTCTAAAGCCACTCCACTTCAATAACTAGTCTGAGTACCATTGTTTGAAGCCTCAAATCTTTTCCCTCTAATGAAATTTAACGTAGTCATATGACGGATTAGGAGAAGTCTGAAAAAGAATACTATATTTCAAGAAAAAGATCCGTGTATCGATACATTTCCTGCATGATGATTTCCATACGCAATGAGCCGTGTTCTTGCTCTCTGACTTTGAATATTGTCCATTTAAAGTATGGAGTCAATGCGGCTCAATACTTAATAAACTACATCGTCATATGGGCTAGTTATATTAAGTAAATATATTTGAAATAGTAAAATCTAAAATAATATTAAATGGGTTCATAACTTATTTAAATTCAATATATTTCCCTCAATCGATTTTTTTTAATGCACTTTTATAATTTATTCTTGATCATTATACATAACAAATTGATGTGGTTTTTTCATAACATATGAACAAATAATAAGAACTCCAATTTTATTGAGACTCGAACTCATAGGGAAAAAAATCGATTTATGAATGGAATCAAATTTAGTTTTGAATTAGATTAATATTGGGTCAAACTCTTCTTTGGTATCAAGGTAAAAGTTATAAATAGTCATCGACTATCGAGAAAGGGTAGAAGAATAGGACCTATTCTAAGACATACAATCAGACGTATGATTATTATGATTCAACTGGGTTATTCTATTCCACCTTTTAGAAAGAAAAGAACTTGAATCAAAATAATTAATATTAATAAAATTTGTATAGTATACGTGTGACGTGTCAAATTTGAGCTTTTTTTTTGACCCGATCCGACCGACCCGGGTCTCCTATTACTACATCGTACAAATTTAAGCTCGGTCGGCTCTTAAGGTCCAGCGGGAGAAGGCCACCAAATCGATCGTCTCGGGGACAAGACAATGGCTCTCACGAACCAGCGCTTGCCATTCCCATTCCGTCTCCCTCCTCACCTTCACTTCACCAGATCGTGCTCCGTCCCCGGCATCTCCACGACCTCCTCCAACCAGCCTCTTTTCTCCGTATCCGCAACCTCGCCCTCTTCCTCTCCCTCTTCTCCATCTCCATCTTCTTCCATTTTCCTTCCTTATCTCCAGCAACATGAAGAAGAGCAGCAGCACGAGCAGCAACGACGACGGCCACAAGTGTTGCCGCAATCGCAGCCGCGGCGACAAGAGCGACGGCCGGAAGAGGACGGCGACGACCCAATTCTCAGATTCTTCAAGTCTCGCGCCCCTGCGCAGGACCCACCTTGCGAAGGGCGGCTCTCCCTCCAAAACAACCGTCGCTCTTCTTGGCGCCTCGCTCGCGGCTTTGGTGCAGATTCCAAAACCGAGGATGCATCGCTGCCGACTGTTGGAGATTCGGAGAAGATGGGTCTTTCAGGTTCGGCCTCAAATGGTTCGGCTGAGGGTGCCAGTGGAGAAATTTTGAAACTTGCTAGAAACTTGCCGGTGAACAGGACGTTGGGGGAGTTACTGGGTGATTTCGAAGGGAAGATTAGCGCGGGAGAGTGCGTGGAGGTGTTGGGTTTATGGAAAAGGAGGGGCTTGTAGGGAGCAGCATTTACTTCTTCGAGTGGATGGGGTTGCAGGAGCCATCTCTTGTTACTGCTGGGCATGCTCTGTCATGTTTCCCATGTTGGGAAGAGCTCGAATGGGGAACAAATTGCTGGTCTTGTTTGAAAATCTACCGAACAAGGAAGAATTCAGAGATGTCCGTGTTTACAATTCTGCTATTTCAGGGCTGATGAGCTCCGGGAGGTATGAGAAATGGAAATGTTTGGGATTCTCTGTCTCTATGTGTTCAGTTCGTTCGTCAGTTTCGTGCTTCTTTATTTGTCATGCCGCATCGTGATTGACTTTCTGTGGTACCAATTGTGCTTGTGTTCATAGAAAGATTAGCATGGTCCTTGAGGCTAATTTAAGCTTAGTTTTGGAAAAAGTAGTTTATCGTATTGTCTGGATGAGGTCTCAATCTCCTGTCAATGTGTAATATCTTGGTGGGAGTAAATTTTTGGCTTTTGACTCTAATTTTCTAAGTCTGAAGGATAATCTCTTGGATCACTGTTCAAGATCTAGACCATGTTGTTCATATCCTAGATGAATCTCTGCAGAAACAAAATAAGAATATACCCCAGACAGATGCAATCATCCTTTCATCAATGACATTAAATTTTTTCATGGCAATAGTTGTCTTCCTTCATTCCTTTTACTTCTCCCTTTTGTCCAGACGTTCTAAATGAGATACTTTGTCATATGTTACAGCTACAAGGATGCTTGGAAGGTGTATGAGGCAATGGAGGCTAATAATGTTCAGCCAGACCACGTGACATGCTCTATAGTCATCACGGTCATGAGGAAGAATGGCCACAATGCTAAAGAATCATGGGAGTTTTTTGAGAAGATGAATAGGAAAGGAGTTAAGTGGAGTTCAGAAGTTATGGGTGCCCTAATAAAATCATTCTGTGATGAGGGGCTGAGGAAGGAAGCTCTTATCATCCAAGTGGAAATGGAAAAGAAAGGTATCCCTTCAAATGTCATTGTATACAACACATTAATGGATGCTTATAGCAAATCCAATCAAATTGAAGAAGCTGAAGGTCTCTTTGCTGAAATGAAAGTGAAAGGCCTCAAACCCACTGCTGCCACATTTAATATCCTGATGGATGCATACAGCAGAAGGATGCAGCCTGAGATTGTTGAAAAGTTTCTTAAAGATATGCAAGAGATGGGCTTGGAGCCAAACGCCACTTCATATACATGCTTGATTAGTGCATACGGGAGGCAGAGGAAAATGAGTGACATAGCAGCAGACGCATTCATGAGGATGAGGAGAGTTGGTATAAAACCGAATTTACATTCTTATACAGCTCTTATTCATGCTTATTCAGTGAGTGGTTGGCATGAAAAAGCTTACTCAACATTTGAGGATATGTTAAGAGAAGGAATCAAACCCTCGATTGAAACCTACACCACTCTCCTGGATGCATTTAGGCGTGCTGGTGACACTGAAATGTTAATGAAAATATGGAAAATGATGATTAGCGAGAAAGTTGAAGGGACACAAGTTACATTTAACATTCTCCTTGATGGATTTGCTAAGCAAGGTCACTATGTTGAAGCAAGAGATGTGATCTCTGAATTTGGGAAGATAGGTCTGCAGCCAACTGTAATGACTTATAATATGCTGATTAATGCATATGCACGAGGAGGTCAGCACTTGAAGTTGCCCCAACTGTTGAAAGAAATGGAAACTTTGAATCTGAAGCCTGATTCTGTTACTTATTCGACCATGATATATGCCTTTGTCCGTGTTCGTGATTTCAGGAGGGCCTTCTTTTATCACAAGAAGATGGTAAAAAGTGGACAGGTGCCAGATGCCAGATCATACCAAAAGCTCAGGCAAATATTGGATGTAAAAGCTGCATTAAAGAATAGGAAGGACAGGAGTGCTCTTCTTGGTATAGTCAATAGCAAAATGGGTTCGGTGAGACCCAAGAGGAAAGGAAAGAAGGATGAGTTCTGGAAGAATAGGATAAGACATCGAAGGGCTTATGATGGACAATGAAGGTGCTCTTGGGAAGAAAAGGGAATTTGACTATGTTGGTTTCCTGCTTCAGCTATCTTTGGCTGGTCTTTTGGATTTGTCCTTGGTAATATCTGGTGAGACAATTAGAGTGGCCATGGTTTTTTGCTGCTGGCTATAAGATGATGCACGCAGTTATTGCTGTTGTCTTTATGAAGTGGAGATTCCTTTGTGGACAATTACTGCTGCGCTCAGAAGGCTTGTATTTGACTGTGTCTATGCTGGTCAGTGGACTAGAAAGATCTGTCCTTCATTCGAACTGAGCAACTAAAGAAGCTTCACAATACACAAAAGATGATTTGTCGAGGTATCTTTAAATGGGCGATTGAGCACTTCGGAGCTTTGTTCAGCTTTCAAGCATTGCTGAGCCTAATCATTTCCACCAGACGCTAAGGTCATGCTGTCAAAGGTACTTATTTTGGGAACCCCGGCGTAGTTGAACGTACAGTAGTCATATATGGCTCGTGATATTATACAAATTTATTTGATAATCAATTATCCATTTTATTCCACAACCGTGGAAAAAAAGCATTGGAGGCTTACATCCCATATTCCATTCAGCATATTCAATCTAATGCGCGACACGCCAGAAGAACCACATTAAATCATAAGTTCTACATCCACACTGCCAGTACCAACTGCGAGATACTACCCAGAAAAACAAGATGCAAACTTAAAACCATGCCTGATTACATAAAAGTTAGTCATATGAACCTGCCAATTTCTACACAAACACTTGGCATCAGCAGTAAGTGGCTAATTTCCTTCCTGAATCATAACTTCTACAGACTGTTACAGAAAATACAACTGCATCAAGAACACGGCGAGCTTGAGGGGATGTATTTTCATGCTTTGCTAAGTTCCTATCTCTCCAGAGATATAAATTGTTGCATTCCCGGCTACCGTAAAACTATTCCCCTCCATGTTCTGTATGACTCTAGTAAATTCACCCCTCCGGTGATTTGCAAATCTAGGACATGAGAGTGGCTGTAAAACTTGTTCCCAAATCTGCTTTCAGAACACACCTTGAAGAACAAGTGCATTCGACATTCTTCATGTTGTCTGCATAGCACACGAGTGCTATCCATGCCACACCAAATTTTCATCCCGTCCAATGTGTGCAACCTATTATGAATCACCAGCCAAGTTGGAAAGCCATATTCGAGCACATTAGGCCATAACCATAAAAGCCTATGCCAAGTCACTTTGTTCCCACATTTCCTCCCTAGCTTCCAAGCCTCCGTTACATAGAAAGAGCCACCAGATGATCCAGTAAATGCTAAATAGACCTTGCTAAAGGCAATCCATAATTCAAAGCAGATCAACAGACCTTGCCTATAGGCCTCATATGCCTTAATTACATATGTAATTATTGCTTTATCACCTGAAGCTATAAACGATTCTGAGAGTAATTTTCAATCAAGATCTCATATGGATGCCGTTCATCATACCCTAAAGAGAGTTTCCCCACTACCTACCACACGCTTGATACGTAGTTTAAATAAATGCCTCAGTTTGAGCATTTTTCTGCCACGGGCTATACCGCTTCGGCAATATAGAATTAACCCATGCAACCCATAAAGAGCCTGATTTCAGAAGCAATCTCAAGGATACAAGCAGCATTCGCAAAGCAAGATTCCTAAGATCAAGGCCCCCCTGCAAAATATGGAATGCATACATCAGAGCAGGCCACTTTTGCTCCATAAGCATGCCCAATTTGATTGCTTCCCTCGGAAAGACAGAGATCTGAGTCCATTAATTAACCATGCTATACATAGCTGATGATATCAAATACAATCTTCCTGCATAGCTGAGTTCTTAGAAGTCCAATAATCTTTTCTAGAAGTCAGCTTATCAACCAATGGCTTAGAAATCACGATCAATTAGCCTTCCTGAAATGAGTGAAGGCCAAGGTATCTGACAGGAAGAGAGCCTCTTTGAAAGTTGCTGAGATCCTCTGAAAGTTACCGAGTTGAAGAAGATCTTTGCTGTGATCGAACTCATTTCCAGGAAGATAAAAGCTGATTTTTCAGGATTGATATTGAGGCCAGACATACTATGAAATTCCTGAGAAAGAGAGAATGCTTCAAACGAGGAAGTCCTATCTCCTTTCCAAAATATCAAGAAGTCGTTAGTGGAACTCAAATAAGTCAATTTTACCTCAGCACAAGGTGGATAATACCTGATCCTTCAATGTTGTGCCCCTTAATCATACATTATAGAGAAGACATTCATGTTAATCACAAAGAAAGATGGAGATAAGGGATCTCCTTGCCTCCGTCCTCTCTCCCCTTTAAGAAATCCTTCAATCCTCTCATCCATTAAATTAAGTTTTCAGGCACTCTAATAGTCTGCAAGATGCTGAGCACGAAATCCCAATTCACTGAGTCGACAGCCTTCATTGTGTCAGCTTTTTTCATTCCTCAAGGAGAAATGCGATTGCTATGATAGTTTTTACCTAGTTCAAGCGCAAATTGAGCATTATTAGCAATCCTTCTGTCCTTAACAAATCAGACTGGCTGACATTAATAAAAAAAATGGCAAAATCTCTATTTGCTGCATTTATAAATGACATTACAACAACAAAGAGGCCTGAACAAGGTCATCTTGATGCATTTTTCACTTTTGGTATTAGTGAAATAACATTAATTCTCATCAGCTTCGAAGATGAGAAAAACTTGCAACATTGCATTACTAAAATCCCACCCAACCAATGTCCATGCTACCTTAAAGAACTGAGAAGAAAAGCCATACAGGCCAGGTGCTTTGTCCCCATTCATGGCCCAAAGAGCTGATTTAATTTCCATTGCTTGACTGGTTTCAACATGTCTTGTGCGTTAATCATCAGTTAGCCGGATTTGTATAATCTGGTGGAATGTGTCCGTTGTATGTGAAGAACAGAACTAGAGGTTCCCAAAAGCTTCCTGTAAAACTTCTCAGCCTTACTGTGCTATGGCCTTATTCCCTTCAAGCTTTCTTCCATCTTCAGAGTACAGTAATCCAAGGGACCGTTGAAATTCCTTATTCTAACCATCATATGAATGTACGTGTATTTTTATCCCCCAACTGTTTGAAAAAGGCTTCTTCACCATTCTTGAGCCTTCAAACTCATTTTTGAGTTTAAATTCATCCTCCAATACTTAATCATTTGGAATTGGCCCAGCCGAATAAATTTGTGCCTGCAAACCTGTCGACTGTTCTTGCACTTGATTCACTTGCTCAGAGATTTGACAAAATTTGCTCACTATTCAGTTTCTTGAAAGCTGCTTTAACATTTCGAAGCTTCTCATATAGCCTGAGCACAGAACATCCTGAAACAGCAAAAGTCCATGCTGACTTGACTATCTTCAAAAACTTGGGATGTTTGCACCAGTAATTGAAGAATTTTAAAGGTTTTGGTGCGCTTAAATCATCTGGCTGCAATTTCATATTGACAGAACGATGGTCTGAAACTCCTGGAGGAAGAAAATCAGCGGCTGAAATGGGAAAAGTCTGAAGCCAGCTCAAATTAACTAGTGCTCTGACCCTTTTCCTAGCAACAGAATCTTGTGCTCTTTTGCCGCTTTAAGTAAAAATATTCCCTGTAGACTTTATGGCTTGCAATTCAGCATCGTACCGACAACTATTGAAATCTTCACTAACAACTGAATCAGCAACATCAGCATTACTAGCCTCTGATGGGGAACGATGGTATTGAAATCACCTGCAAGGGCCTGCAATTGAGTGAGACAAGTGCTTCCTTTCTCCAGGCTCATTTGAAGCATACAAAATTAGTAGAAAGAAAAGAATTGTCATAGTATAGAATCTTCAATGTATAAACTGCCTATGTATATGTAAAATATCCACATGTATGTCCCTATAGAGAAAGATCCAAATCCTTCCGGAATCACGTGCTTTTTAATTATGAATCCAAGTCGCATCTGGAATAGATCTATTTCGTCTTTTCTCAGCATTCTTGTCCTTTACTCTAGTTTTAAGCAAACAAAACATATCGATAGACATCCTCTCGACTTTTTTTAATACTTTTCTGTGTTTGAGACATTCGTTAAAACCCTCAAAATTCCATGAGAATATATTATTACTTCAAGATGGAGGAGCCGGACTTACCAGCCACCGTCTGCACATCAGTCGACAAATTCCTCTTCCTTCCTCTCCAGGATTGAGCAATCTGCATCATCATCTCACCGGCTACTTTAGATGGTCCCTCCATAGTATCTTTCTTGGTTGTCACGAAAACAGATGGACCCTCAATAGCATCTTCTTGAACAGTATAAGATCTATTAAACATTATCTTTTCGTGGCGGGCTATGCAAGGCCATACTACTTTGGCCCTTTTTTTAACGTAGTTACTGCCTTTGCTTGATCTACTCCATTCAGATATATCTGGCCAGGAAGGAGGCGATCCCCAGAAAATCTCTTCTCACCTCGCGGCAACAAATCAATGTATTCGATTTGTGTCTTCACATATGACAAGCTTTGCCCGGTGGTCACTGACCCACACAGATCACTGATTTTCATCCACCAAATCTGCATAGTGCAAACACAAGGTCAAAAAAGCCCGTGGCTTTGGCCGATAAAACTTTCATTCCCTTCACCATGCCAGACGAGTTTCGGCTGCTTTTACCGTGGACTAAGCCAAAAGGGGTTTTTCGCTCTTGCTCCAAGCGAGCATGCACTACTAGCTAAAATCTTTGCAAAGAGATCTTATGATAGACCTTTGAAAGTTTCACCACGAGTTTCAAATGATAGAAGCTTGAATTTACTAGGATACCTACATTTGGCTTCGGGGAAAATCACCAAAAAAGTTCTAAACCTATTACATTTGCATCAATTCAGCCATAAATATTTCAATTTGCCAATATAGTCTGTTCGATCAATTTTGGTTAGAAATCATTAATGTGAATGTTTGCCATCTTACATGATATAACATGCCATGACATGGATAATTTTTAAATTTTTAAAAAATATCTGATTTTTTTTCTTTCCCTTTCTTTTCATTTTTCTTTTATTAGTGGCGGCCACTAGCCATAAGTGATGGTTAGCGAGGGCCTCCCTCACCAAATCCAGCGAAGTCAACTCTCATTGAGCCTCTCCAGGGGGAGGGCCACCCTTCTTAGCGAGACCCAAGAGGCCTTGCCCTCACCTAGGTGAGGTTGATCTAGCCTAGCAAGGGTTAGCCTTGCCAAATCTAGTGAGGGAGGCCCTTGCTGGTGCTCACGCTCACCTAGGCGAGGCTGACTCTTGTTGGCCATTGCCTATGGCTGGCCCTCGGCAACTAGCAAAAAGAGGAGGAAAAGAAAAAAGGAATGCATACAAATTTTAAAAATTATGCATGCCATATAGGACGGTTAATGTCTATGTTAACAATTTCTAATCAAAATTGACTGGATAAACTTTATTGGTAAATCATCAAAAATTGATGACTTAATTGGCTAAATTGAAACGTTTAGAATTAAATTGACATATATGCAATAAGTTTAAAACTTTTTCTCGTAATTTTTCCATTCGGCTCCTGCTTTGCTTCAATGGTAGTCCTATCCTTAAAAAGATGTGGATAATAGCCCAAACATCCAATCAGCTCGAAGTATGTAGACCTTCTCTTTGACGGCCAAACAATATTGTCTTAGTTAAGGAAACATAGAATCTTGAACCTTATCGGGCGACTTCAATTATTCACTCCATTTCACCCTGAGTGAACTTCTGATTCTACAATCCCACCACAAAAAATGGTGACTAGCTTATGTTGAAAATGCCGGTTCAGTTATTTAGTGACATTTAAGTTCTTTCTAAATACGACGAGTGGGTGTTCAGAGCCAAAAGTGTTACGTAGATGCAAATGGGATCGTAAAGCAAAACCATGCACATGATGGAATGATTTATGATATAGATTGTTTCCATTAGTCATAAGAACAATATTCATCTTGCAGTTTTGTGGTTCCAATGTTAATAGGAGGATGCAAAGTGCCTTTGTCCTGGAGCGATTTCTCTCATGCTCATATGAGTTGAAAAGTGAAGCTTTGAGCAATTGAGGTGAAGTGCGAAAGATGCAAAAGGGTTGATACAACTGATTTAAGGGAGTGACATCAGGGTGCATATGCTAGAAATTCAGGGATGGGATGATTATCATCTTAGAAGATCTCTAAAATTGACTTCTCAAAAGTAAGTAATCAAGAGCTAAAGGGTTGATACCCACTTTTGAGATGATGGCCTAATAGGTTTAAACCTATTGTTGTATTGAAGTGATCTGTATATCTCACTCAAGGGACTAAATACCCAAGATAAATTAAGTGTGATATGATTAGTGACGAGGATGTAATTCACCATATTATCCTTGGAAATGGTTTATTAAGGAAAGTTTCAGCCCATGAAAGATGGTATTGGAGTAGATATTCCAAATCAAATGGGAAGATGCCAAGAAGAGATTCATTGCCATGTTTTCTACAAGAAGAGAAAACCTTCATTGATTTGCTAATATAGAAGCCTAGTTGGTGGAACAAAGTGTTGTTGAGGGAGCACAGTTGGTTAGGATGTCAACTTGTTAGGGAGGGCGCAAGTGATTGAAGAATCACGATAACTTCAATCAAGGAAGCAATTGATAGAGCAGGGTGATATGTTTCAATGGCAAGTGTGTGTCATTCTTGTAAGTCCCAAGGGAGTAGCAATGATGGTCGAAGAACATAAAGGAAGCAACTAAATAACCAGCAACAAGTGCTGGCAGAGATTGAGTGGAGAGATTATCACAATTTGCTTTCTCCCATACCCTTGTGGGCCAAAAGTGGAGTTTTGTGGGATCCAATATGCAGAAGGGTTTCGTGAGAATGGCGTTAGAGCATTTGTGTTAGAAATTCGAGAATGAGATTAATATCATCAGAGAAAATTTCTAAAGGTGAGGAGGTGATATCCCTCTCGCGATGATGGTCTGGAGAAGGCAATAATTGTTTCCCGAGCCCAAATTGAACTGATCTGTATGTGTCGTTTGAAATCTTAGATGCTTGCATTAAATTAGATGGGTTACGATCAATGATGGGGATGCTATCAGCCATACCGTATTTAGGAAGGGTCTATTGAGGGAAGGCTTGTCTAGTATTCCGGTTCATCAGGCGCCGAATGGGGTTTGTCCTCGACTAGGAAAGTTTCGGCCCGTGACGGCCGAATTTATGCTTATAAATCTATAGAATTCACCTTTTCCCTTTTCCTTTTCCATTATCAAACTCCAGGAGTGTTTTATATCTGGGAAGTTGCTAAAAGTGAAAACAAAGCACCGGTACAATCTTCCCAAATTGACAAAAACAAAAAGACAAAAGCTCACTCGGAAACTCTTTCGCATACAAATACAATTCTCTCTCTGCATCTCTCTCTGTCTTCATGCAGACATGAGAGTCCTCGCAATCTCCAAACTGCCTCTCCTCCTCAAGCCCTTCGCCCTCTCCCTCCTCCTCTCCCTCTCCGTCGTCCTCCTCCTCCTCGCCACCCACACCCCTCTCCACCGCCGCCCCCCCGCCGCCGACGAGCCGCCCCCCTCCTCCTCCTCCTCCGGCGGCGGCATCCGAATCCGCCCCGGGTACACCTCCTACGACGCGTACATCCAGCACCAGCTCAACAAGACGCTCAACCCCAACCTCCGCAAGATCTGGACCACCCGCGACTGGGACCGGAAAGTCCGCGTCTTCGCCCGCTTCTTCGAGAGCCTGAAGAGCAGGAAACTCCTCTCCGAGTCCTCGAAGGCGCTCTCCATCGGGGCGAGGGTCGGCCAGGAGGTGGCGGCGCTGAAGCTGATCGGCGTGAACGACTCGATCGGGATCGATCTGGTACCCCGCCCGCCGCTGGTGATCAAGGGCGACTTCCACGACCAGCCGTTCCCGAACGCGACGTTCGACTTCGAGTTCTCGAACGTGTTCGACCACGCGCTGTACCCGGGGAAGTTCGTCAGGGAGGTCGAGCGGACGCTGAAGCCCGGGGGGATCTGCGTGCTGCACGTGACGGTCAGGCACCGGACGGACAAGTACTCGGCCAACGACCTCTACAGCCTGGATCCGCTTGTGGAGATGTTCAGGGAGTCGGAGCTGGTGGAGACGAGGACCATCGATGGGTTTGGCCTCGACACTGAGGTCGTTTTCCGGAAGAAGATGAAGACCAAGAAGAAAATGAAGCAAATTCGCAGGTCATGATTCACATTCTTTACACGCTCATTCGTTCCTTTTTTCTGTCCTTTTTCGTTCCATAGATTCGTTATTCTTGATCATCTGGGGAGAATTCACGCGACCCAGGTCGAATATAGAGATTGTAAACACAAAATTCGTGATTGATAGAACGAGGAATTGTCCTCTGTAACTTTTCTCGGGAAAATCTCTGTGCGAATAATTCCTGGAAAGATGAGGTTGGGGTGCGTGTGTCTCTTGCTCGATCTCGACTCGGGATGCTCGTTATCCGAGCCAACGAGCGACAACAAGAGATGGGTCGTCATCCCCCATCGTTCCCGGGGACTTAAAGAAACGGGTTTCCATCGGATCTTTAACATCGATCCGTCCTCGGCTCTCCAAATATAGAAATTCTTCCATTACCCCAAAGGTTCATCTCCTCTCTGTTAAATTTTCTAAAGTAAATTTCGCACGTTTGATGGAATCACGGAGATGGGTTCTGAGATTTCAGCTGTTCATCATCCATCCAACATTCAAAATCGAAGCTTTGTTTCATCTCTTTTCGCGTAAGCAGTAAACACGCAACAGAGCCTTGTTTTCGACCACGATTCTTGCTATTTGGAGATTCCCCTTTTGGACTTCCGATGAAGAGATGGAATTTGGGTTCTGACACAGGTTATTCGATCGTGTAGCCGATGCCGGCGAGTGTGTGAATGTATGTATTTGGAGGAGAGAGAGAGAGAGAGAGAGAGAGAGAGAGAGAGGGTATTCTGGAATGATCCGACCAAAGGGAAAAAAGAAATTCGAATGGGGGTAGTTGGGGTTAGAACAGGGGCAATTAATGTAAACCAAAGAATGTGTGGTGCGCGCCGGCCGATGGGAATGATTCGTGCTGCATTATAATATAGCTTTTTTTTTTTATAGCTAAAGCGCTTCGAGGGATCCATGTGACTCCCAATTATTATCCTCCTACCAAACTGCATGAATTTTTAAAAATTAAAAATATAGTTTCTTTTGGTCGAAAAATTAAAAATATATTGACAATAATCATGTTCTAGTCAACCGTGTAATAAGTAATCACAAGGGTAAAAGAATAGATAATATATTTAAATTAAGTGGCCGACCAAACACCCTTTTTTTTTTCTCTCCAATTTGCAAGCCGTATAGTTTGGTTGGGGAAACATGAAACCTTGCTCGAGCGAGGTACTTAGCTACGAGAATGTATGTCTTGCGTCAGATTCACTCTGTCACAGAACACGACAAGAATAATTGGGATTTGTTTGGCAACCAAGCCAAAGTTTATGTCAAAGTTGGTGTCCTCCTCTTGCTTGAGTGCTACCACCTATAAAGACCACTTGTGATAATTTCTTGAGAGGCGCCTTGCTAAATTGTGTTATTTATTTTGACATGTTGATATTTGTATGTTTCATACCCTTTATTAGTAGATGGATATTTTTCTTCCCTACCAATTAGGAACTACGGAAGGCAAGTGGATCTCCCGCCTATTGCCTCATTGATCATTTTAAGAACCTACTCCAGTCTAAATTACAAGAATGTATGTCATGCATTAGATTCACCATGCCACTAGAACATGATGAGAATAGTTAGGATCTATATAGCAACTATCCCCCTTTTTATTTTTTTGTTCTTTTATTGCTCTAATTTTTCTATCCCTTAAACATATTAATGGCTAGGGAATATATTTGGAATAGAAATAAGGAATTAAAAAAATATACTTCTTTGTTTTTGAAAACAAAAATGAAAAAAAATTTCTAAATAGAAATTATTCTCAAGAACATAAATTTTACTAAATGCATCTTTAGTATTCAGCATAGTTGATGCATATCATACAGCCAATACGATTGATCAATTGCATGTCGTCAGCTCGATTGCTGATGATGACCATTATTTCTTCTTACCTCAAGACTTTTTCGTCGTGTGAATTACTCCCATTCGCACAACGGTATGTGATAAGGGAGTTGTGTTTGCCACACATAGAAAGTAGATAGTACGAGAGAGATGAATGTGGACATGCTAGCGAAGGGTTTGAATACGGTAGATGAAAAGGTTTTGAACCATGAATGATAGTCAGAGAAAAAACAGCAAAACAAATGTGGATGTACGTAACCTAATCCTATTTGCCATAAAAAAAATCAGAACAACACTTATCCACAAAAAATTATGAAATTTTAAAATAGTGGCCATAAACATAACAATCCAGTAGTTACCATATTATCTAGTAACGTTGTAATTATATGTCAATATCGATAACTTCAAAAGTATTATATTCAATTAAAGATTCAATTAGACTGAAATATAAATAGAATCGCATATCGATTTTGACTAACTCTCTTCTATGAGATGTCACATATTGACTATATGCTTTCTTCATTACCAACATGCCGGTCCCCTCTTTCAATTAAGGTTCTCATCAATAATTGATATTTGCTATTCAAAATTTCCTTAGTGAGTTGTTGATGCTCTTTTAAATTGTCAACCACTTTTATCATTGCTGACACAACTAAAATTTAGTATTATCGACTAAGCCCATCGCTTGTATATTCTTTTATGTTTAGAAAGATGGATGACCAATGGTGTAGAAGAGCAAGGGAAAGAGAGAAGACGAGAGAGCCAATTCATCCACAACTGGTGGTGACACAAAATAAAATTATCATGCTCATTTTTTTTTTGTCATCAGTTGAGGTGGGTCGGGTCCCTCCACTGTCGGGAAATAATTCGAATTGTTTCGTTGTCAACACCACGAGTTGATCTTATTCTCCACCGAATCATGACAACTAGGAACTCTCATTGCCTGAGTTGTTCCTGGTACTTCTCTCAGTCGTTGGATTGGACGCATCCGAACATGTCAAAGCCCATCCGACGGTTGAAATACGCTGAGAACAACATCTTCCATGTCCGTATTATTCATGGAGAGATACGAAAGCACAGGTTAAATCCCCAATTTATTGTGTCTGGATCAAGCCCATGTATTACTTACGTTTTATAATTACGAAATAGAAAGTAATTCCAAGTTTAGAACCTTAAAATCATGGGGTTGATTTTCTTGTCATGAACGATTTTGTCGGGACTTATCCTTTATCTCGATCTCTTATTTCCATCCCTTCCTACCTTAGACGAGCAATTGTAATTACTGGAATAATTTTGAGAGATTTTAAAAGCTGCGAGATGGTGATTTTAACGTCGTTATTCTTCATGGGAAAAATTCGAATCATAGAACAATTTGTCCTTCAGTATAATTGCTTCAAGCTGAAGGAGCAGACGGTCAAGAAAGAAAACGAAATTTCCATCTCAAACCTCAAGAACGAAATGGTCCCACTTGTCCCGCTCTCTTCTTCTGTTTTTTTTGGTCCACAAGGTTTGTTTTTATAAGGTTGTCCCGCTTATTTTCTGTCCACGATGCGGAAGATGCCCGCTTTTATTTTATTTCAATCATGATAGGATGCTGTCAACGAGCACCCTGGTACACTCCCAAATCATGTCATTTTCAATGCTTCAATTAAGCATGAAACGAGAAAAGACGATTCATTAAAAATGACCATATTTCTTTATTTAGGTTAGGAAAAAGGACATAAATAGCTTCTGAACTTGAGTCTTATGTGTAATAGGTTATGAATTTTTAATTTATTCAATATGATCCCGAATTTTAGTCCGGTGTTAAGTGTGATTCCTAAACTTTTAAATTTATTCAATTTGGTTTCCAAACTTTTGACACATGTTCAATCGAATTCTTAGACTATATGAAAATGTTAAATGTTTCTCTGAACTTGAGTTAATAGAAGAATAATATTAAATATTTTTATATAGTCTAAGGACTAGTTTGAACATGTACAAAAAGTTTAGGGATTTCATTGGATAAACTGAAAGTTCATGGATGGCATTGTACATTGAGCTAAAAGTTCAGAGATTATATTATACATTTGATCAAAGTTGAAAGACTTTTGGTATCATTATCCCTTTACGTGATTAACAAGTGCCCAGGTTGCAGGCCCCAAGGCAGCTGTTAACAAAGGATAAGCGTGGGCAGGATCATGGGCCGCTTCTTTCATCGGCCCACGACGAAGTTGGATCGATCTTAACGATACAAATTTCAGTTTCGACGTCAAGAAGCTTGTTTAAAGCCCAGGAACAGTTGCGTTCTTGGACCCATCTTTCCTCGTACGGACCAGACCAAGACATTTGAGTTTGCCGAGACGATGAAGGGATCCAATGAAGGTGGAGACGCATGAATTTCCAATAATAATGGTTTCAAAATCGCACCTTTCCGTGGGACTTTCCGGGACGGACGAGCCCGACGAGTGAGGCGGATCCCAGTACAGTCCCTGCAACTCGACCGGACCTTGGGACGCCGGAGAGAACAGAGAGAGAGAGAGAGACTGAGCGGGAGGAGGGGGGAACGCAGGGATGAAGCGATTCTTCAAGCCCGTGGAGAAAGACGGCTCCAACAAGAAGCCTGCTCTGTCTCAGAGCTGCGACGACGGCGAAACGACAGGCGAAGAGAAGAAGAAAGAGCCATTGAAGTTCTTGACTTGGAATGCCAACAGCTTCCTCCTCCGCGTCAAGAACAACTGGCCCGAATTCACTAAGTTCGTCTCTGATCTCGACCCCGACGTCATTGCTATACAGGTGACCACCGATCACTCGCTTTTTACTCTTTCTTTTTTTCTTTTTTTCTGATGCGTTTGATCAGCCATTTAAGTTGCAATGTGGAAAAAAAGGGATTTTCCGTGTTCATGACTGTTCACGATGCAGTGAAATGGGTGTTGTTTCTTCCGTTCCCTCGTTTTAGATGTTTTTATGGGTCTTGGGATTTCTCGAATGTACCGGCAATTTGCTGCATTTGTGTAAAGAGGTTGGTGGTCTGCAATCTTTGTTCGTCCAGGCATGACCCTGGTAATTTGTATGGTACATTTTAAAGTGCTAGCTTCATATGGTTTCTCCAGTTGGTGCCCATTTTTTTACCATCTGTGGTAAAGAGAAAATTTGTCCAGGTAGGAATAGACTTGCTTCTGTCACACTAAAAAGCATTTGTTCTAGCTGGTTTATTGTTCAGATTGTATGACTGATGGAGGCATGCCTGTGAATCCAGTTTGAACTCTGGCCCTTTTGTTTCCTCCATTTCTTTTTTTCGCTATGTAACATGCTGGCTTTTGAAGTCAGTACCTTGTGGAGTCTTTCGTAAAGAAAATCATCTAACAGCTTGGGGATGGTAGGAAGTAAGGATGCCTGCAGCTGGTTCAAAAGGTGCGCCTAAAAATCCTGGAGAGTTGAAAGATGATACAAACTCCTCACGAGAGGAAAAGCAGGTAATCGTGTGCTATTACTTAGGAAGTGCTAATGCTAATGGCTGTTGCTAATTCAGAATGTCTGTGTCTTTTTATTTCTCCATGTGAGTAGATACTGATGCGCGCGCTTTCAAGTCCCCCCTTTGGACAGTATTGTGTTTGGTGGTCCCTCGGAGATTCGAAGTATGCAGGGACTGCACTGTTAGTGAAAAATGCTTCAAACCAAAAGTTTCCTTTTCTCTCGATAGCAAAGGTACTTGATAAAGAAGTTATTGTCTGTTTTTGGCCTTAAAACAGTTCCTCTTAGGTGAAACTGGGAATTGGAAAACTTAATTGTACATTTGCATGAGCATTTCTTTACTGGAATTGAAAATGTACTCAGATGGACATGTTTCAGTACAGGGATGACACGAAGCATTGCCCAGTCTGCGCAATTGCACCCACTGAACTCTCCTTTTCTTATTTTATTTTATGTACTTACATACAAAACTTATCTTGCTAAAAAATTTCAAGACCTCAGATCTTGATCCTACTGGAATTTAGATTTAATTTGACCCTTAAATATCTTCTATTTGAAAATTCTGAAATACTGCAAAACAGGAGCTAAATTTTCTAATAGGACAGTTTAAGATGATTTATTTGAGAAATAGGAAATTTTTGTATGATACATTTTGCTTGAATTAACATGTTTAATGTAAATATTGGTCTATTGCTGCTGTTGAATAGATTTTTTAAAGGGTCTGCACTCCCTTGTTTCCCTATAATGAACTCTCCTACACTGTCCAAAATGAAGGAGTAAGTTGTCCCAACTTATTTTACCTTAATCTGAATATAGATCCCGTCTGCACAGCCTTACTCTTTAGTTTGAATGGGCAGTTTGCGAACTGTAAGTCAAAGCATGGATTGCTTAGAATGGTAATAACGACTTGAGGGTTTTCTCCGTTTTTCTCGTTTGTCATTGAATTGTTAAAGGAAAACCATCCGTTCACCACTTCTTACTGATTTGATCCTAAACTTTCCTAATTCTTCCGTCATCTGTTCCTGAAAGAACAGAAGAGGACAAAGCAAATATAACAGTGTAAGCTCTACTGAAGTCGGATATTAGATCAAAATCAGGCATCAGCTATAAGCTGTCGCATAATTCTTTTAAACTGTTAGCTGTTATATTATGTGGATTTTGGTATCAACTCATACGAAAGTTCGAGCTTATATGATGGAACTGTGCTTTGACTATAGATATTTACAAACTGGGATTTGGAATATAATATTCTACTGGAGGGGAAAGAGGGTTTGGAGATCAGATCCAAGTAGAGGATCTCTGACGTTGATATCAAGATATGTTATGTGATAGTGCCCACCATTTAGAGGCTTAAGTTCATAGGTGGAGGCATGTTTAAAGTGAATGCTAGTTTTTGCAAAGAGAATTGCAATGAAGAGGATCCATTCCTTTGATTTTTATATTTGTGGATGAATGAAGATTGCACTCTTTTTCATGCTCTTATTATCTTTGTGTAGCATCAAAGCACGAGCCAGATGGTCGAGTTATCTTGGCTGAATTCAAGACATTTCGTTTGTTGAATACATATTCCCCTAACAATGGTTGGAAGGATGAGGAGAACTCATTTCAAAGAAGAAGGAAGTGGGATAAAAGGTTACTGGAGTTTGTTGTCAAATCGTTAGACAAGCCCTTGATTTGGTGTGGTGATCTTAATGTGAGGTGGGATCATCTTGTTTCTTATTCTTTTCCTTTGAATTCGTCTTGGTACTATTGTGATTGTGGATCACTATCTCATTCCATCTTGTTGCATTGTCCCTTTTCTTGCATTTTATTTTCCATATTCATAACATTGAAGTTGCTATGGCCACGAAATGTCATAAATGCGCCTGCAGAAAGTTCTACCCTGAGGATAACATATGCTATGATGCCAGATAATCTGCAATGGCGTGTCTTTGTTTGCAAAGATTGAACTGCCTACTGTTCTTAGCTCAGATGGTCTTGACTATTACTTAAATTAAATTAAGATTGAACCTTCTACTGTAAACTACTGCAAGTTTTGCATTGACTTAAGAAAACTTCTGTATTACCAAGATTTATATCAACTTTAACAATATTTTAATTATATCATGTGGTATGTTTGGTTTAACTTTCTTAGCCTAAGCTTGCTTGCTTTTGAAGGTTTCTAAATAAACTTGTTTGCAATATGATGACATGGCACTTTGTGCAGTTAATCATGCAAGTATTGGCTTCTTATTTATCATCTGCAGCCATGAAGAGATTGATGTAAGTCATCCAGAGTTCTTTAGTGCTGCAAAACAAAATGGTTATGTCCCTCCTAATGCAGAGGTAATGTTTGTGTCCAATTGGATATTCTGGATGTTAACGACATCTAGATCTCATTCTTTGCTTATTTATCTTCCTTTGGGTTCATGGGATGAGACTTTAATTGGGTAGGATTGAGCAGGGACTGCTCACTGAATCATTTGTTTTGTTTTTCAGGTGTCTCTTTTTGCTAGGTGACTAATTGCTTACTTTACTGTTTTATCATAATGGAAGGTTTTAAAAAACTATATACACCGTTGCTGCTATGAACTGGAGTGTTAATTTCCTTAGTTTTGTGTGACAATTTTGTCACCTGAAGGTCGTGTGAATAATTGGAATAAACTTTTCCCTTATTTTGCCTTACCATTTTGGCCATTTGGACTGGCATCTCTTGCCATAAAATAAATAGTGCATGTGGAATGTAGAGATGAGAAACTCCAAAAGGATTTGACTTTGATAGAGACAGACTTACTTGTTGTGGCATTTTGATATTTTTTAACTTTGAAATGAATTTAAGACTTGTGTTTCGCCTTTCATTTGAACATGTGCATAAAAAACCTCAGATGTGTAATATTTTAAGTCTAAGAGAATTTCCCTGTAGGTAGCCCATATTCTTGAAGACATTATGGACCTTAACTATAAGTTATATGCCTGCCATCTTCAGACTCTTTAATTTAAATTTACTTGGAAATACTGTGAAACCATCTTGCACTCTCTGTATATATGCTAAGTTCACTGAAAGTAGGTTGTTTAATGTCTTTGATGGAGTATTCAGCTTTTTTTCGTGACTTTGAACTTTGTTTGCACTACCAGGACTGCGGACAGCCTGGATTTACCTTGGCTGAGAGGAAGCGCTTTGGAGCCATACTGAAGGAGTATATTATTTATATGATTTGGGTTTATTGGTTCTTGAAAATTTCTGTGTGGTCAACACTTCTTTTAACTCTAGTTACTTTTATCTGAATTATGCTTTAGGGGGAAACTCATAGATGCATACCGGTACCTGCATAAAGATAAGGATATGGAGTGCGGCTTCTCATGGTCCGGAAATCCTATTGGGAAGTATGTGAAGCAACCTATCCTTGCATGCATGTGTATATGATGAAGCAATATTTGAGTTGCTCATATCTGCTAAATCAGAAGGAGCTAGATTGCATGAAGATTTTATCCATTACGCCACAAAGTGATGAATGGATGTTTCTTTTGCAGGTACAGGGGAAAAAGAATGAGAATAGATTATTTCATAGTTTCGGAGAAGCTCAAAGATAGGATCAGATCATGTGAGATGCACGGGCGAGGGATTGAATTGGAAGGTCTGGCTCGTTTTAAGTTTTGCTTGTCTTCTATAGCTTGTTATATACAATCTAAACTAGTAAAAATGGGTAATTTTCTATAATTAAATCAGTTTCTGGTGGGTTTATATGTGTTAGTGGGAAGTACATTGTTTTCACTCTGTCTGCTTATTCAAATCCTTTAAAATAATTTTACTTTTGCAATTTTGGTTCTGATGGGAAAATCCATGCAGAATTTATATCTATGGAAACGTGACAAAAGTGCATAGATAGATTCATATAAGTTGCTTTCCTTTCCTCCGTACACTGAGACCTAAAGGTCCATTCTTCAGTCTACTACAATTATAAAATGTGATTTTACTATTTCCTAATGAAGACATCAATAGCACCTGATGAATTTATGAGTAGTTTTATATTATTCGTTCCTCTTCCTCTACTTCTTCTTCTTCTTCTTCTTCTTCTTCTTCTTCAGTTAATTTTTCTTGCAGCTTCAGCCTTTTGCTAAGATCTTGAGCACAACACAGGTTTTTATGGAAGCGACCATTGCCCTGTCTCCCTTGAGCTTTCAGAAGCCATTTCAGATTCTGTGTAGAGCCAAGGTTTGTACTCAAGGTCATGATATTTCATGTCCTGTGATGGGCATCTATTGGACCAATGTTACATTTATTCATAGAAGCATGGTACGGAAATTTGTCAGATTGAAATTTAATATTTGGATAGTCATGTCCATAGGCATGCTATTATACCTGCAATGGTCCAACGGCATTTACATTTTGGGTAAACTTTTGTACTAACCAATCATTAATGTCCAGCAGCAGATTCAGAATTTGCTGTATTGTTTGTCTTGCTCATATCCAATGGCTTCTAGACTCTGCTCACTGCTCAGAGGCGCTTTTATGTAGGCTTGGGTCTTCGCTTGTCTATTGAGCTATTTAGATTGGAAGTGGGAAAAAGTAGTTGATGCGCTCTCTGATGTCATGGCCCACATCCCAAATGGAGCTAGTGGCATCTTTTGCTTTAGTTGGTGGAGGATGGCCGTGAGAGAATCTGTCTACTTGAGCATGGAGTTCCCATTCTCAGTCTCATTTGATGAAAAAATCTGGATTAAAAGAAATTGTCAGTACTAGGAAGATTCATGAGTAGCTTGCCGTCTGGTCTCGAGCTTGCTTAATGTTGAGTTAGATTGGGGACGCATTGCTTTAGCTAGAAAGATCCCTCACATGCTTGATGAATGGTGCACATCATGAAGAATATACTCATGGTCCAGATTCAGCAATCTGGCATACAGCCCTTTTGAAGAGCTTCAGCATCTCGGGGCGGTCTTTTTACTTTTCAAGAGTGGTTAGAGCCCTGCTGGATCGGTTCTTCATTCATGAGATGAAGGGTTCAAATTCCTCTTAGGTTGCTTCTCACGCCTCAACTGGTAGGGTTAGGCACGGCATGACTCAGTCAGTTTCAGTTGGTTTTGTGCGGTCTGTACACATGTGCTTTACCGACTAGTGATCGCCGAGGAATAGGCAGGGGATCCCGGGCCGAAATAATGCTAATGGAGAGCTATCTCTGTTCGGCCTAAAGGACTGTATTATTGCATACGGCTTGTTTAGTCGAACACATGTTTGATCTCTGAAGTTTGATCCCTGTATTCGGCTCATATCAACTTGGTGCATTTTACCTATTATGATCGGTTAGCCTTATATGTCGTATTCATCGATAAACTCCAGCTAAATCAGTGTGGTACGACTAAATTTTATCTCTTTTGGGGTGAGGAATAGAAGATTTTGAAGCTTGGTCACCATTGAAGTTTTAATCTCAGATGATGCTTGGCAACTACATTAGAAGATGAAAGTTATTCCTAAAGTGTCCGTGTTGATGAAAATGTCAACCCGGGAAGTACTTTTTTTTTCTCCCTATAATGTCTACAAAAACAAAATTATAATGGGTATCTTCAAATACTAATGAACTTAGAAAATATATATTCCGACAACGGGAAAATAAACTGAAATCAGGTTTCATTACAAAAATCCAATGTAAAGCCATTCCATAATAGGACAACCTATTAGAGAAAATCCAAGATGCCGATCGGTTATTATTAATGCTCGCAATGAGCTTAGATCCTCAATCATCAATTCTGCAGTTATGGGCGGAAAATTTCCGTTTCAATATCAAGTAAATGCGATGCCCTGAAACTTAACAACCTTATTGTTCAATAAATTGATTGATGCCAACTCCCCGCTTCTCTCCATCGATATTAAATCTGAGTTTCTCTCCCTCCTAAACTCCTCTAGCTCCTAACCCGAGACTAATACATATACGTACGTAAGTACGCGACATGAGGAATACGCATCTGCATATACGCAAATAAATAAATAAATAAGAAATAATAGAAGTATTGTATAATACAAGATTTGTACTAAAAAAATACTGTTCTTGGATACACGTACCGGCAAAAAGTAACTCTTTTCGCCTCTCCTCATTCTCTCTCTCTCTTCTCACTTTCTTCGTGTTTTGTTCACACCTTCTCCTCCTTCTCCTTCTCCTTCTTCCTTCTTCTTCTTCATTCTTCCTTCTTCTGTCTGTCTGTCTGTCTGCGTGCGGGAGCTTGGGGATTGAATCGGAGCTTCGAAATGTATATCGAGGATGTCATCAAAGACTATGCTTAGTTGGATCTTAGGCTCCAAGGTGCCCTCTGAAGGACCCACCATGGCCACTAACCCCGACGGCGGCCCCGACCCGCCCCCTCAATCGTGCGTCGAACCCGATCCCCCGCCATCCGATCCCGATCGGGCGGTGGTGGACCCGCTGGCGGAGGAGCTCGAGCGCCTCGTTGTGGTGGGAGCATCGGAACCGTCGGTCGAAGAAGAAGGAGGAGGAGCTGAGAAGGGCTCGGGCGGTGGCGGTGGCGGGGTGGAGGAGGAGGAGGAGGAGGAGGAGGCGGCGGCGGAGGCAGGAGCGGGGGAGAGAGCGACGGCGGGGAGAAGGGCGAGGACGGAGATAGCCAGAGCGACGACGAGAAGAGAGAAGAGAAGAGGAAGTTTAATAAGTATCCGGTGAGGCCTGAAGCGGAGGACTGCTCCTATTATATCAAGACGGGAACTTGTAAATTTGGATCCAATTGCAAGTTCAATCACCCAGTGCGGCGGAAGAATCAGGTGCGTGGCGAGTGATTTGCGTTATTCTTATGCGGCATTCGTAGAATAAAGCTCGCGACTTCAACCGAGTAAGAGCTGTTCGAGTCGTTTTATCGTTTGTATCTGAAACTGATATCGATCAGTATAGTTGTATGCCTCATCTGGACGATGACTCAATAACTCTATTCAGGTGGAAGTTGTTGGATGGAGGGTTATGCTTGCTTATGGCATTTAAATCTAATATTATTCCACAGCATACCTTAGTGCTTAGACGAGCTTCCGTGAGTTCACTTCATTTGGAGAAGAATTGACGCTTGGGTGCTTGAAATCTGATCATCAAGATATATGTGAAATGTTCGAAGGCTTATTTTTGTTCGCTTTTTGACTTCTGTGTTTTGGATCGGTTTATCGTGAAGGTTGCAAAGGACAAGGTGAAGGAAAAGGAAGAACCAAGAGAAAGGCTGGGACAGGCAGAATGCAAGGTTATTCTCAGTACATTTGGAAATTGTGTGCATTTGCGATTTTGAGCTTAAAAAAAACGGGGTGACCTGTTCATTCTGTCTAATCCTGTATCAATACCACGGAAGGCTGTTTTTTATTACTTTGACTGTTGAGGTCCATCACCAAAAAATATTTTCGGTCTTGATTTTCTTAGAGCCAGATATGAACAACTGATGTTACCTACTTTTAGAAAGCTGCTCTGGTGAAATAATCAATTTGATTGCTTGTTTTATTGGCATGTTGAATCTCCATGAAGTTTTCAATAAAACTTTCTGGGGCTAATGTTGTTGGGTTGTTAATTTATCATTCTGACATAACTGTTGCTAAGGGCAATCATTGTGAACCTCACCAATTTTTGGCTTTCCACAAATACCACAGAGGAGAGTATAGGTCGATTTCCAATTTAATATAACTTCTATCGAGTCCTCAGATCATATACTTGCACCAATCTGTATTCGCTAACATTATTGGATGGTCTCCAAACTATAGCTTTTCTTACCCACAATCAAACTAAGCAGCCTAGACGCAAGTTTATCGGAGATTACATACTATCCCCAATATCCTCTAATGGTTTGGGGTTAGATAAATCGTGTTTGTGCATAAGTAGGAAACAGCAACTGTATTCTAATATGCTCTGGCAAATGTAATTTGGTGAGGGTCTCTGCTATCATTTGGCAAAAGATAGTGTAATTCGCAGCTAGACATGGTATTTTACGTGGTCAAACTTTTCATGCATTCTTAACTAAGATGAACTAGCCATGACAAACGGTAGCTAATGTGCTACTGGTTCTTGTATCAATTCTGAATCTGAGGCTTGCATCTTGTTCTACTGATTATTGATCCTTCTGTCATTTTCTCTATGCTCAAGCATGATAAAGGACAGTTTTCTTGTATGATGGTTTCCTTTCTCTTGTATTACCAGTTCATGCAATGTTTTAACTCTTCATGAGTGTGGTGGTTGCAGTATTACTTAAAAACAGGAGGTTGTAAATTTGGCAAAGCTTGTAGATACAACCACTCCAGGCCAAAAACATTTGGAAACCCCGTTGTAGAGCTTAACTTTTTGGGCCTGCCCATCAGACCGGTATGCTGTAGCATCCATATAACTCTCTCTCTCTCTCTCTCTCTCTCTCTGTAAACCACAATTAAGAGTGTTAATCTCATCATAGTCTAATTAAGCCATCTACCTGAAAATATTGACTAGATATCTTCTCTACACAGGGAGAGAAAGAATGTCCATATTACATGCGTACTGGATCCTGCAAGTATGCAGCTAATTGCAGGTATAATCATCCTGATCCCACTGCTGGAGGAGGTGACCCTCCTCCAGAATATGGTAATGGAGGGTCTGCTTCACTGCAAAGTGCATCACAATTTCCGGTGGCTTCATGGTCATCACCAGGAACGTTGAACGATGCTGCGCCATATGTGCCTGTGATGTATTCTCCAACCCATGGGGTGTCATCGCACAATGCGGAATGGAACGGTTATCAGGTAAATGTTAAATGGTATTAGGAATGGTATCTTTAACTTGCTAATCCCTATGGAAAAAAGGCGTGGCTTTAGAGGGAATGACCATCTTGTTGGTGGATTATTTTCACAAATTTCTAAGATACGGGGCCAGTTTCATGGTTGAATTTTTACATATGCGGCCATGTGGAGAGTAATCATATCAAGGAAGGTTTTCTCTCCATCAGGTATAAAAGCACAAGGATACGTTAAACAACACCAGAACTTATCTATACAAGTATGCCCTTTGTTATCGAGTTCTTTTGTTTCCTCTAGCCCTTATGTCTATTGGTAATGCCTATTCATGTCTGGATACTTAACATCAATGGGGGATGCAGGATTTGCCCACACGTGTGGAGAAGGGGGGTAGAGAGGGCTTGAATTATGCTAAAACATGGCAATGCACACATCTAGAGAATCCATTAAGTGGCCCAACTCAAGTGGTTGTTGAACCTCTGTGTTATACTACGAAAATTAAATTTTAATTTGGTACCCCGATAATAAAAGATTCTGTCAGTGTACATTTGAGACATTTATCAATCAATTGCAAAGCCAATACCTAAAAGATTGCTCCCAGTATATCTCAACCATTAATGGTAATCAGCTTTATTCACTGACTTCCTTATTTCCTAAATTCAGTGGTTGAAAATCATGAGGAGTAATGCTTCCAGACCATGTAATTACTACTACTTGATAGCAAAAATTTTAATAATTATACATGGTTAGTGCTAGAATGACCCCATTTTAGATGCACCCTCTGCTCAAGATTTGACACATGCATGTGAGCACCTAATTACCAAACTATTCTAACTCCAAACCGCTTTCCTTTACACATGTCAAATTTTTTAGTGGAAGACATTGCTAGAGATATATGATCCTAAAGCCATTTAATATTTGTCCAATTTTGAAAATCACAATGTACGCGTTTAATAAATAGATATTGCATAAAGACATTCCATTCTAAGCACCTCGTAGAGTCAACACTTTCCAGTCTTGGTGCATATGATAAAAATTGCCTAATAGATATAAAACAAAGTTGTGTATACATAGCATAAAATTTATAGCATGGGGACTGTAGCAAACTTAGCCAATGTGATAGAAAGAAATGTAATTCCCATGAAAGAAGGCTCTAATGGTAGATTACAAGTTTGGTGAAAGCTATTTCTGACCGGTTCCAACACTGCTTAATAAATTGTATACCTGTCAACATATGGGGCTCTTGCATTTGCGCTTTCTCAGTTCTCATGATGTTTGGCTATTTAGGTAAATTAGGTGGAGGAATAGTGTGGTTATGCTTAATGTTGTCTCTGTGAGGTTTGCTTGTGTTGGACATTGGTCAAACAGAGTGTTTCTTCTCTTATTTATTTGTTTTGTATCTGCTTGTGGCTTGTCAAGTTTCCTGTCAATCCACCGGGACCAGTTGTGCACCCTCCCCCAGCATATATGATGAAGCACCCCGTGACTGATATCCCTATCTATCCCCATCATCAGATGGTGATTGATGAATTTCCAGAACGACCTGGCCAACCTGACTGCAGTTACTTTCTGAAAACTGGTGATTGTAAGTTCAAGTCTAACTGCAAATATCACCATCCAAAAGATCGAATCTCAAAGTCACCTCCAGTTGTGCTGAGCGACAAGGGCCTTCCATTGAGACCGGTAATGGTGTCCTACTTTTTCTGTTTAGTCTTATGTCTTTGTAATCATTCTTTGGTGGAAAAGATTGAAAAAACCATTTAATATGCACGCTTGAGCCTGTCTAGTGCTAGTATTTGTCTTCTCCATGGTGGATCTTTTTAGGTGCTCCCTAATGTAAAACGTTAGTAGAGAAATGCCATAAGGAATTTCTTGGATCTTGTTTATAATTGTAATTGTTGGAAGTCAGGGAAGCTCTAATTTCCTGGAGCACTAAGGTATGAAGACATTTTTCTGTGATAACTAGTGAATTCAATAGTTTCTGGGTAAAAGAGGGAGTAAAAGGACAAGTAAAATGTCTGCTTGATTGCAGTCATTGCCATTCTTTTCCAGCTAAATGTGACTATGTTTATATCCAGGATCAGAACATCTGCTCATATTACAACCGCTATGGCATTTGCAAGTTTGGTCCTGCTTGTAAATTTGACCATCCTGTGCATCTGGCTTCATCAGCCATGTCCGGACTAGATCAGCCATCTTCAGTTGGTGACTCTGCCACAAGTGATGGGCCAATGATGGACGGGACAAGGAATTCAAGCGATGCTATTCAGCAATCTGTATAGCTCATCTGCTTTCTAGCTTTGTAGGCTTTAGTCTCCCTGGCTTCATTTCTCCTCAAGCATGAAGAATTCTAACTTATGTCCAGCTACCCCGAGATCTCCAGTGAGTGGTGCTTTCTTACAATGTTGTTAACTGGTCGGTATTTAAATAATTGTACATTGTCTCAGTTTAGGCTTTTTTGAGACTTGTCTGGTTGCGGGATTGGTTATTATCAGTGGAACTGCTATTCAGGAATAGGCCAAAAAAGGGTGAAGTTGTGCAAGGCACAAATCCTTTTTATTTTTATAGGGAGATGCAAATTTAGTCTGACAAACGATTGCAGACTTTTACCCTACTAAAGAAATGCATCTGTTAGGACATTCAAGGTGACCTGGCTTTGGAATAATAAAAGCCAACTGGTACGGGTATCGATAATCTTGTCATTCATGAATATATGGTGAGGGAGATTTGTGGCGTAGCTTGCCCTACGAAAGGCAGCACTAAGAGCCGTGGCTAACCTCTGTAATAAAGCTGCTGCAGATGGCTTAACCTATGCGATTCCTTACTTTTATGACTCATTATTGGAATAACGACTTCCCGTGCATTCTAATCCTCACTAATCGAATTTTGAGATGTGCTGTGAGCTCTTTTGATTATTTGGTAAATTTTCATTTGCAATACTTATTTCCCTAAATGGAGCAGCTAGGGATAGTGGGATTTTACCGTAGTTTCTGTCCCTAAATGATGCGATTTCGCTGGTTAAGTTTGGACAGTCATAAAACAAGGAGGAAGGCTGAGTGGTTTGGCTTTGTTACGCCATTTCGGCCAAAAGATGTGTTGGTATTTTTGTTTCATCCATCCCCTGTCTAGGTCCTGCGCAATTAAAGAACAAGGCACTCTGTTTCAGACCGCATTTTCAACAGCCGAAGTACACGAGACGGTAGTTCAGAGCACTTAGTGTATGACCCAACAATTTCTCTTGGCCCCTTAAGATCCTGCAGGAGGGGGAACCCCAGAAAATTTTCAAGCTGCCATGCCTAACTAGGTTGTCTACCAAGAAAAATCAAGACGCACTTTCGAGGCCAAAATCGTCCCATGAAGCTGTAAGCCTGCATGCGTCCAAACTAAACGTGTTGCTAAGAATGCAATGTAGGTAAATGTAGGAGTTAAAAAGCATGCTGAAACGACCGGATGGGCTTCTGTTATAAAAATAAAATAAAAAACCTTCCACATGATAACACATCGCTAATAACTGATAATCGGTTGAGTATGAGCCATTGTTCACAAGCAGCACAAGCTGACGAGGGTGACGCTCCAGTAGAAACATCGTTGACCAGAGCCTAAATTCACAGTTAAAAATTACGCTCTCTTCGTGGTTTTCCACAGCAAGCTGAATGGGCAATTTGTTACATCTACACTAGACTTGAGAGGGCTACGTGCCTTGTCCTCAGATTTATTTAACATGTATGTATATATATTAAGGAAACACGCCCCTATAATCCTTGGATCCAGCACGATAGTTTTATTCCAACCTGCGGGACGATATAAAAGCCCCGGGCTGTAGGGGGCTCAATTATCTCATACAGGCTTTTCTGCAAGCAATCAATGGTACAAGACGCAGAGCACAGTAGACAGCAGAATGTGGAGTCTCCGTAGCACTCCTCTTCACCGAGTATATACATTTGATATATTCAAGCACGTGGCTTGCAAATGCAGAAAATACCATTTGGAATGTGCATTAATCAGACAGGAACCATCAACCCAAACACTTAAGATTTACAGAGGCTCTTAACTAATATCCCTCATCAGTGTGGCGAAAGCAGAGCTGACTGTTTTACTGCTCCCTCCCAACAGAGAGACAGGAGAAAATCAGACATCACAAAATATAAGTCCTTAGTCCTTAGTACTTCAAAGGTTGAGCCAACCATGGCCATAGTCCTGACATATACATTTCTCTCTCCAGTATGAGCGTGTACAGACATATATACTCTGAATAACTACAGAAGCAAAAGATAAATGGGAGGAAATAAAAGGACAACTAGGAAACTCTATGGGATTTACAAGGCTCTAACGTACAACAGATGAAGCATGCCTTGGTGATTACAAGTTTAGACTTCAACATTGGCTTTATTGCCAGCGAGGATCAGAGAGATCTCAAGGCCACGACTAAATGCTTGGTTGAAGAGAAGACGAGATTGGAAAGTGGTGACAAATGGGAACCACGACAAAAAAGCTACTGGAGCAAAGATGATCATGCCCATCCCGGCATCATACATTCGGGCAAACTCCCTCACTGATTCCCATAATCCTAGGCTCCAAACTACCTTCCTCCATGTAATTGCCACCTTTAGAAACAAGCAGTGCCACCTTTAGAAACAAGAACTTACAACAACATAGATAGTTTGGTATTAATCTTAAGTGCTTACACAAAGTATGCCCCAGCCGGTAGGAATAAATGCAAGAACACTCGCGAACAAGTCAGGTATTGTCAGAGCAGTAAACTTAACAACAAGGCAGAGGGCTGCAATGAGTCCCAATGATGCGACTCCTTGAATAAGTCGCATAAATAGTTGGAAGTTGGTAGATTTTTTTGGGCTAAAAGTATAAATCTGCATAGCAACAATAAACCACAAATAGTACCAATTAAAATTTCCGACATAAGCCACAACCATAGCAGGGGAGGGATGCAAATGGAAATATGAATCCACACCTTGAATATCATGACAATGCAGGCCAATACAACCCAGGAGAAGCCGTAAATCTGCGAATGAAAGCAACTGCTATGATATAAAGTAGACAGCCACGCTAAGGCATATTTCTCCACGGACATTGTGAAATCCATTAAATTCTCAATCTAAATCGAATCATCTTATTGACAATGTAACACAGACAATTTTGATTGGAACCAGTGGAAACCTGAAAGTTCACATCATCTTAAACATGTCTAAGCAACTTCAGGAAATTCTTAAACATTTCATTTAGAATGTAGATAAATAATGTTAACCAAATCCACTATGTCAACCACAGTATGCCCTGTTGCAGTATATGAATCTAACATTGCATCAGAGTCAACATGATGAGTTTGAAAACTCTCTCTAATTATTATCTTGTCTGTTATTCTAGCTATTATGCTCCAATTTATGGTTACATCCATATCTGGTGCTTCCATGTGTAAAGTCAAAGTCACCCGAGAGGATGTGTGTTAAGTAATATACATGATATATATGTAGTGGGCCTGTCTGTTGACCACTCAAACTTTTTAGAGATAACAATCATATAACAAGTTGAAAATCCATCAAGCACAGCACACCAAATCCATTTTCATGTCACCGGGATTGGATAATATCTCTCTTTGGTTTTAATAGTGCATTACACAAGGACTGGCTGTAATGGTCTGAGAATGGTTGCACTGTCAAAGCTGAGTTCCTTAAAACATGAATGTAGACAACACATTACAAATAACGTGTGAAACAAGGCTGCTTCAAATACTAGAATTTATTGTCTAAGATACTAGCAAAACTTCAGTGCCCAAAGGATAGGTTAAACAAACTAATACAGCCTTCATTCAAACCTAAGTGCAGCTTTCTGACAAGAATTGTCTCCGAAAGCAAGACTAGCACTTTGATAAAAATCAAGGTGAAATTAACAGAGAGAACAAAAAATTGTCATGAGAAGAGGCCAAGAAGTTTACCGCAAGAGATGTATTTTTCCCAGTGAGATCAAGTTTGTATACAATGCCATATTGGAACATAAAGAACCTTGTGCTTAATATAGTTTCCAATATACGACCCCTCAATGTATGGATATGTGCCTGCAAAACCAGGGAGCGTTTTAAAATAATAGAGAAGAGATGAATTAGGGAACAATGCATCAAGGAAAAAGGGACATTGAAATATGGATGGTATATGCATATAAACTGTGGATCATATAAAAGTTTCATAAAAATTCAGGGAAAAATAAAGAAAATCATAAATCCTGCATTTGTCTCTCAGATTACCATTGCCAAATTCAGAAAAGCAAAAGAAAAGGATGAAGTAAAGGAGTGGCAGCAGGTAGATTAAGGAAAACAAGGAAAAGCAAGTTTGAAGCCAAAAACCAACAGTATTTATTCCAACCCTATTACTATGAAACGAACTTTTTTTTTTCTGCAAGGAGAAATGGCAATCAGAAAGCAAGTGGTACATGCCTGTTCTTCTTCCCACCAAAATTCCCAGCTATTTTCTCCCTTCACCCCTACTCCACCTTTATATAGAAGCCAGTTGGTCCAATCATCAAAGTCCTCCACAGTCCTGCTCATCAAAAGATATTACATGTGTCCTCAAACAGCATCTAGTTATCCAGTCAAGAAAAGACTCAAAGTCACAGGTAGGTTACTACAAAATCATTGAAATTTGAAGTAAAGAGGTCAATGGTGAAGAATGGCTGGTCTTACTTCTGCCACTCAAAACCTGAGGGATTGAAGATGTAAGGAGCAAAGAGCCATGAGATGACAAGGAACCAACTGCTAAGAGTTAGTAAAACAAAAGAAACAGCGCCTCCTTCTGTATACCCATATGCTATATACACTATTAGTAGCAGTGCCACCTCAAGCCTGTACTCAGAACACATAAAAAATCAAATAAGCATTGATTTGACAATTTGAACTGCTTATATAAAATGCAATATAGAACAGAAAAATGGGCAAGAAAATGCACAACCTAGAAAATCTGCACAGAGATGAACAGAAAGGGGAAAGCACTAAACAAAACAATTCTTCCAATGCAAAATGTAACTCACGCTTTAACGAAGTGACTTCTTGAGTAAAGCCTGTAATTTTCAGCAAACTTGATGTGACGTACAACAAAACCTCTCCCAGTTGCTCTGTACTGTTGATCCAAATGAAAGAAATAAGCTATACGATCTTAAAGCACAAGAGCAATATGAGTTCAGAGATCAGCCCTAAGAGGAGTATGCCACTTCAACTCAGACATAGGCTCCTACCTTTGCACCACCATGAAGAATAGTTCGTCCAAAATAATGCGTTCTGGTTCCCAATGAGAAGGTGAAGAATACTGAACACAGCTGGAGTTGCATCGTGATGAAACTGAAAACAGCCTACAGATAAACAAAAAACAGGAATTATATGTCATATCTTGTTGACTAGCGTGAAAATCGACAAATTATTAAGAGGATGGCGTAGGATCCTGTCTGCTACTCAAAATGACAAACTCCCTCCCTCCCTCTGCATCGTGATAAAACTACTCAATATAAAAATCTCCTTTGCATCATGATAAAACTACTCGATATGACAAACTACCTCCCTCCCACTCAGAGAGAGAGAGAGAGAGAGAGAGAGTCACACATTCACTTCAAAATTGCAATGCACTAAAAATCGCAAGTTGATCAACTCTCATTAAACATGAAAAGAAAAATTTGCTGAAGCAGACAAGAAGAATGCAATAAAGATAAGGGAAATGTACTGACAAACCTTCAGTAATCCCTGCTCAAGGATAAAGCCCATAATCATGGGCACAGCAGTAAAAACTCCAATTTGAACCAAGAACTGTGCATTCAGAACTGCATTTAAGGCTGTATTTCCCAACATTTTGGCCGTCTTTGAGATCCCTTCATCAAGTCCAGAAAATGCCTGAAACAAGTTACACAGCGAAAAAGATCCAATAAGTGAACAGTCAAAAAGACATTTCATTCATGTGCTATTTGAGAAGTAGATAGCCAAAAACAAAAAGCATCAAGTAACCAGTATTGTGAAAGACGTAGCACTGATACACCAATTGGGAGAATTTGACACATAGAAGTATATCTACATATACGTTTTACCAATACTGCCTTCCAAGTTCCATTTAAGCTCACTGGTTACTCAGGCTGACCACAGATTTGAAAGAACAATTAAAGACGTAATTACAAAACGATCTCTGTAAGCACCGTGAATGAATGTTCCCAAAATATTAAGATATGACAAGTTTCACACAGTTTCCACAATACTCCAAAATCGGAACTTCCCTGTTCACATTGCTGTGCACTAGGACATGCATAAAGCAGCAACATATAGAGTGACTTACCAGAAACTCTTAAAATAATAAAAAATACATGACATTCCTGACCTTCAAATTTAAATGGTACACATGATGATTTGACATGAAAGAAAAATTGAAGATAGTCATCTTACCAGGTAAACCCTCCCATATAAGAATATATATATTGTAAGGACTGTCATCTGTATCGAAACAAAGTTTAACACCACATTCAGAAAAATAATACTATTGTACAGTCACTGTTAAGAGAATTTAATGACTAAATAAATCATACCATTGTGCAAACATAATAACCAACAGTGGTGAAGAAGAACGAAAGCATTCTAAAGAAGTCAAAAAGTTGTCCAATGCGGTACACATCTCTGCTAAGAACTTGTTCTCCATTGCCACCAGCTACTTTTCCTTCAAACAGGGCAATCTGATTTAAGCCAACATCCCTACCCTTTCCTACCTACACAAGACATAAGCAAGAAGGTTACTCCCAAAAATTCACTATCATCTAAGTAGAGACAGAGATTGTTCCTATATGAAAACCTGAATGTACTCATGGTGTGTGATATTGCCCTGCCTCAGTGTGGAATTGAATCCTGCAGTATTTCATATACCAAGATGAGACTAAATTGGAAGTAAGTCATGTTCATCCACAGAATTGAACAATATACTTTTATACAAACATATCTAAAATTATCTACACTCAGAAAAATTAGTCTGAAAACATTCAGAGTATCTGAGAAGCAACATCCTTTTTTCATAACAACATGAAGTAGATATTGAAGATTGTCTTGCACCTTCCTTGTCCCTTACATACTTGCAATCCCTCCTCACACAATGTAAGAACAAGGCACACTGACCATGCAGTGGACTCTCAGGGGACTACACTAGCATAGATTTTTAAAAAGACCTTAAGCTTCTCAATATGCAGGTCAACTCAACATCCAAGGTAATACCTAGAGGTTATTTTTTGCATATCAACCCAACAAAATTAGGAAAAAGAAAACAGGTCTACAGAATCAAAGAAAGAGTGAAGATCATACAAGTCACACCCATCAGGCAGAAGATGAAGAGTATATTCATATATCACAGTAACAACAGTTTCTCCATTTCACTCTTCCCAAATAATCCAAAAGATGGAAGGAGTATCTTGAAGTTATATTCATGCATTTTATGAAGAAATGCATGTATCTCCCAAGTCCCAAGGCAATAAATTTGCTGTCACTGCAGAACCTTTTTTCTATTGTCGGAACATTTAAATAACAAACCACACTTTCATCTAATAGCTTAAGCTTTTAAAACAGTTGGTTGTGATCCCACAAAATTTCACATTGTATTAGAGTTAGAGGTCCTGAGTTCAAATATTCTAGGCCCCTATTTGCCTCCCCAATTAAGTTTCCACACTTAGTACTAGGCAAAAAGATCAAACTAAGCATGAGAGGGAGTGTTGGAATATTTAAATAACAAACCACACCTTCATTTAACAGCTCTAGCTTTTAGAGCAATCGGCTGTGATCCCACTCACATCTATGTAGGGTGGAAATCTCTCAAATTGATAGAATAACTAGTTATTAAACAATACATTCATCTAACACCTTAAATTTTTAAAACAGTTTGCAGTGATTCCACCAAAATCTCGCATGATATCAGAACTGGAGGTTCTGAGTTCTAATCTAAATATGTCCACACTTAGTACTAGGCAAAAAGACTAGACTAAGCATGGGGGGTGATAGAATAATTAAATATTAAACCACGCATTCATCTAACAACTTAAGCTTTTACAATAATTGGTAGTGGTCTACTAAAATCTCACACAACTAATTAATAAAGAACAGAATTATATGTATATATATATATATAGAGAGAGAGAGAGAGAGAGAGAGAGAGAGAGAGAGAGAGAGCTCTAAGGTTCAGTTGGTTACAATATTTACCATTAATTTAATAACATAATAAGTTAAACTCTTAAATTGAGATTTGTTTCTAAACAGGAGAGAGGTCAATTAGCTTTACTTATGTTGTCAGCCAGCGAACACCCATAGTTGAAGGCCACTTATCACTTGACAGAAACAAACTAGTCAGTACAAGAAAAAACTTATATACATATTTACCTGCATATATATCTTCACTGATATTTATGACACGTGATGCCTTACTAATACCTCCTCGAGTTATGTGAAAGATACGGTCAAATACATCTGGATGTCCATAGTGCATACGGACCCTGCAAGGTTACAACAAAGGGGCAATCATTAGTACATAGTCTGATTCTGATGAGGTTGACAAAAAAGCCATTGTGATTATATAGACGTTGGCTATTTGAATGGTGAGTCAAGGTGTCTGCATGTGCTTGTGCTTTCTCAGGGAGGGGTCACGACACAAAACTCAGACTTATTACTAAGAACTGGTTTAATAATAGGTTGCAGACCACTTACTTCAATGGATAAGCTAACACCCGTTGACCGAGAGTCACAAAACTAGTCTCTTGGTTGGACATGAACCATGCTAAAGATGAGACACTGCAGGAAAAAAGTGGTTCAAATATAATAGAATGCTATTATTAAAAAGAAAGGAAAAATGTTATCCCATGACAATGATGCCAAACCTTCCAGTAAAAACATGTTCTCTAACACCAAGAATGGTTGGAGGTCTTAGGCCATGATTTCCTCGAAATTCCTCAAGAAGATTTCTCATTTTCATTGCCTCCTCAAGATAATTGTCCTACACAAGAAGCATGAGAAGATTATCACATTATACCATGTGTTTGATATAGAACTATTTCTGACATCAATAACTACCCAAAGCCAAACAGAGAATGAAAACCTATACCATTTGAGAAGTAAATCAAGGAGACAAACTAAAAATGACAGCCGATGAAGTACTCTTAAAATGTACTTAGAATTATTTGCCAAAGAAATATACAAACAATAATGCATGGACTTATATTAGAGTGCATTTTGTTCTTCCAACATGCAACATTCATTCAAAAGATACAGGCCCACCAAAGAAAATAACATTTCCCGATTGATTAATAATCATTAACTCACTATTTCCTACACCATGTAAAACCAGAGACACATGCTCCAAAACATTTACTGTGTACACATTGACATCCTAGAATTCTTCTTGTGATTTTCCACTTGTGTAGCAAAGATACACCGTCCAAGAGGTGCTTTTTTTTAAATGGAAGAATTTGTATATTTACTCCGAAATGGAGTTGAAAGAGGAATATTGAACCAAATAAGTTTCAAAATGAGATCTCTTGTTCTACCGAACATGAATGAGAAGCATCAATTCATACATTTCAACTTTGAGTTCCTCCATTAGTTCATTCTCTGATGCTGCAACGTTGAGTAGCATCTCTACATGTTACTTTTTCCAAAGTTCTCTTAGTGATATAAATCCTTATTTCCGTTCCCAATTCAATTCTGATCTTAACTAGATAGAAGAGGACGATGTTTCTTGAGGAGCATGGGCCTACCTCAGCCTATTTGTCCAACAAAAAAATTTCAGCAAAAATTCAGATATTTCCTGTTATATTATCATTAACTGTTCGCAATTTTTAAGGCATGGTATGCATTAATATGAATACAATAATTTTAACTGGAATTTTAAGCCAAATATTCTAAAATCCCAACTGTGGTGCAAAAGACCATTACAGAAAAATTATCCACTTATTGTCTCACAACCCTTTCAAGTCCCAATAGAAGGCTTCCAGAAGCACAATTATTAATTCTGATGGCTATGTCGTACATTAGACAAGGAAATTTGTAGCATTCCACAAATCAGATTTGCCAAAATAACAAAATGCCCATAAATCATTGTTCATCATCAACTCTGGATGTGAAGTTGTTCACTGCCCATAGAAGGTAACCTATGATTTACACTCAAAAATTGTATCATCAATAGCCTAAAGCCAAAAACAGTACAACTATCCCTGTTACTTAACAAGGAAATGCTAAAGGAGGATTTGTGGAGAAAGAGTGTGTGAGCTATTACCCGCCTTCTCATTAAGCAGGTACTCAAACAGTTCTTTCCATGATGAGGAAGGAAAAATTTATGAAAAAGAACAAATAGCGATTTCGTCAAAGAGAGGAGGATCGTGCAGGCTAGTATCATTAAATGTTTCGATTGACATTTCCCAGCATTCAATATCATTCACGCCACCTAACATTCAGCATAAGCCAGATTCCTTTATTTATGAGATAGTTGATCCAGTTAAAACCTTGGGCAGGACAGCGCCAAATATGATTGGTTTGCAAAATTAGCATAGTGATGCGATATATCTCTGGCATTATTCTTAAGTTTGTCTCAAATTACAAATTACCATTACCAAATTGAAGCAGCTGTCCAAACTTTTGTAAGGATTTTCTTTCGCCAAACATATATGCTAGTATAGATTGTATAGCTTAAAAAAGCACGTGGAAGTGTTCACATAAACAAGAAACTGTTCTTCACCTGATTCATGTCAATAGTCTGAATAGCATCACCGCGAGTGAAAATAATAGCATGGTTTTGGTTTTCAGGTTTTCCTTCTCCAAGCTTTGGATCTCCAGGAAGTTTAATGGAATATATTTCCTGCAAAAGAAAGAATGCAGCATATAACCACAAGTTGTATGGGGGAAATTGAGGCGCCAGCTGTTTTATGAATAGAACCTATAAAGAAATAGAATTGAAAGACATAAAAAAGTTTTCAATCAAATGATATCATGAGGTTCTTTATTCTCCAACTAATTAGATTCTCTTCTTACACAAACACGCTAGCAACAGATAGTAACCACCCCAGGTATGATTTTCTAAGATCACATTTGGCGATGTCAAATATTGTCGTATTGATTAGACATAACATGAGAAAAGTCAAAGCTTTGGAAACTGTAAAGTTTCTTTGATTTGTCACTTAACATTCCTGGGGGCACTCTTTCACCTTTTCCCTCATAGAACTCCAAAGTTCATTTTCAGTGACCAATCCCAAAGGGGCAAGGGCGGATGTAGCCAAGTAACTCAAGGCAGTGGATTGTAAAGCCAACACGAGGGGAAATTTTCTCCTCATCCAGGGATTCATTTCTGTTTTAATTCGATTCTAAGTGAAAAAAGGATGGAAACATCATGCATGAAAGACAAGTGAAGGGCAGCACTTGGTGACAACTGACAAGACAATTACCTTACTCTTTAGAGGATGCAGTATGTATGATAGCTACATAACTAGAGTAGCATATACCTGGTCTTTTCCATTTACATCTGCTTTCACAAGTTTTGAATAAAATTCCTTGGAGACGGTCTTTTCTTCAGCTATAACAGTTTCCTCCGCATGTATGAAAGCGACACGAAGTGCCTCATTCCTAATTAGAAAAATTAATTAAAAAATTGACTGAAAATGCAGGTCAATCATAAATCTTTATGCTTCATATTTATGCAATATTCTTACCTTCCCCATCACGCACTTGCCCAACCAAAAAAGGTTCAACAAAAATAAATTTGGGGGAAGAGGGGGGACAGAAAGAAGCTGAGTCTTTCCATGGAACATAATCACTTGACATGTCTTTAACCAACTAAGTTAAATGTAAGATAAACATGTCTATAATGCTTAGATAAATCCTGTAAACAAATCTATGATGTCCTTTAGCATGTGCCATCCTAACAAATCTGTCACTGCGGAAAAACTCCATATGCATACCATAGACAGGCAAAAAGTCGTAAAATAAAATCTAAAAACGCCTACCTCTGTAATAAAAGAGCAATATCAGCAGCTTCTGCAGCCTTCCGCTGTTTCTGCTGCCCATAAATTTGGCATGACACCACATAAGTAAACTTCAGATCTGCTTGTGCCCGCGCCTCATGCGACTGCTCAAAACCTTGAGCCCGTGGGGAGTTTGCCTGGGAATAATCTACCACTAGAGCCACGATATCAAATTTAAGTAAGTAAAAGCATGCTTCACCCTTAACAGTAAAAGGATTTGCTGCAAAAATATCAGTCATACCTCCCAAAGATCTTCCTTCCAGAAAACTTTGTAGCATTAAAGCCCTTCTATAATACATCATCCCACGCACTGTTTCATGATGACTGAACAATCAGAAATTTTCCTATCGAAGGGTGCCTTATACTTTGAGATGAATTTGATCTAAAGAATTAAAAAAGATAGAGAAGTTCTAACCAGTTCTTGCTAAAGTCTGTCCGCGATAAGAAACCCAAAATCGAAGCTCCAAAGAATCACTTGAACTATCTTGAAGTTCCGCATCTCCAGTAGACTCACCACGACCAATTCGTTCCAAGAAATTTGCCCATTCATCTAAAGAAAGTATGTGTTAGCCCTGTGATCTTGAAAAATGAAGCATCAAAAAAGAAAATTCTTGTGTATAGACAACTTAGAACAATGCTTGCTTGAAATCTTTTATAATGTAAGAGCATGAAAACACCATGAAAAGGGAAGAACAATCTAAAAATACCATATCTCTCATTGGCTTCTCTGTCAAATGTAAATCGCTAACACTCCACTGTACAAATGCCACATCAGCTTTGAACGAGTATATACAACTAAGATACTCCAAGTACAGGGAAAAAAAATTATGCAATTGAGGCACAAAAACCAGGCACAACCCGGCAAAATCATCTTTCCACCATGTCATCATCTAAAATAGAAATAACGCATAAATGGCACACAATTTTGTAGCTTGAGTATATCAAACAACCTTGTGACCACCCAAACATTCTACACAAAATCCTCCGATTTTTCCATCCTGCATTCCAGATGATGCACCATTTGAGCCCCACACCATTACAGAAGATTGATAATCCCTAAAACTCAGTGAGATATATGGCACCCAATGCACCCAACTACTCCTGCCAGTCCTAAAAGAAGACCAATACAAAGGAATTGACTCTCAACAGACTGAGGAAAACAGAGAAGTTCCTACATCATAAGAAGCTTCGTCAATTAAGACATTCATTTTATATTTGAGAAAATTATCAAGTTTAAAAGCTTTCCTAGCTTCTGGATAGCCCACAGTACAAATGCGAACATTGTTCCAACTATACTCTTCTCAACTCCTAGAATTAGCTGAAACTAACGATGAGTGAATGCCATTATCCTTCATGAACCTGCCACTAAGAGTGCAAATTATGTTCTACCAAAATGATGGAACATAAAATCAAATGAAGAAAATGGAAACTCCATTCTTCAGACCCAAACTACTATTTAAGCAAAATATATAAGTGTCATACAGACATCGTGGCAAAAATGAAGCTAAGGCAATCAAAGGAAAAGACAAACAAGTATAGTAATTAGGATTATCAAGCTAACATATGCACTTTCCTAACAAAAACAGATCTTTCTGAACTGCACAAAAGGCATGCCGACTGGCAAAGACTATGCACCAATCATATGCTACTCCATTTGGCAAGGTTATCAAACTAAAAGAGCTATCTATTCTCAACATAATAAATGTAAAGTCATCTAAAAGTATAGGAAAGCATGCAATAATTGAAGATGACATATGAGGCAACATCCATTTAAAGGAAAAAGAATTTATACAGGAAATCCTTTCATTCATAAAAGAAGAGCCCATTCATCATAGTTACCTGGAAATATCTTTTGAAGATAGAAAAGAATGGATATTCCATCCTCATTCTCTTTTTGCAATTCGGAGGAACTATATATAACAGTCTCATTGTAGTATGGCGTGAAGACACTGTTTCAAGCAAAACAAGAAGAACAATGGGTAACGAAGGTAAGAAAGCTCATGGCTCAAAAGCTGTGAAAATACATGGAATCGACCTGAATGGCATCATTTCACTAACTGGCTTTGCCGATGCCATATCCATGAATAACGAGTTGGTAAAAAATTCTAATCTCCTCCTTGCTTCCAGATTCTTTGGAATATTAGCCGCTGTTTCTTTAACAGTGAGAAGGAGGTGCAGACGCTTTACCTGCTCCTTCTGTTCCAAGAAAAGCAAACGATTCAAAATTTAGAATAGCATAATCTTGGAGTTGCTTGTGTTCAGAGGTTCTTACAATTTCTGGATCCCTGGGCCACTGAATCCTAGAAAATAGTCTATTCTCATTCCGTGCCCTTGCCACTATATTCCATGTATCCAGCTGTTCCCTGAAACATGTTCAAAAACAATCTTTTACCTCACCTAAATATTAATTTAGATTGAAAGAGCCAAACAAAATGTGAGCCAACTCAATACCTCAAGTCAGATGACAGCAATTCATGAGTAACGTCATATAGCTCATATATAGCTTTTGCAGCACCTCTGGCAAGTTCAGGAGTTTCATTCCGTGTCTGGCAAAAAAGGATTTGCACCCCAGATAATAGAATAATTCCAGGAAAGTTCACATGGCCAAGCGCCATGGGCATCTTATTTGTCATTAAAGAAAGATAACCATGAAAAACATAAATAATGCCAAAATGCATACCAGAAGTCCAGTCAATGCAGTAAATCTTGACACCACTAAAGAAAGTTTTTTAAGAGACAATGTAATAACCAGCAAACCCTCCGATATGCTGTCGTTGATCTCATGAAAAATTCTTTCAACCCTATCAAGACCAAGTTTACAAGGAGAAGATATCAAAATCATTATGCGTACACATTCAGCTGTGTCAGATTTCTTCAGAGAATTATATAATTACGTCAACTTAAAACATAAGAATACGGATCTAAATTTTTTATCATACCAGAGTCTACCCTCTCCATCAACAAGAGAGAGTAATATTTTCTCTGTGCTATAATAGCATTCTTGAACAGCATAAGCCATATATTCATCTCTACATATCCTATTCCACAAATCCTCCTGGGTGTCTCTGCAGTCCAGTGCCAAATCAATTGCCAACAGGATCTGAGCAGATCATACAGAAAAGAACAGTTCAGTTGATGACTAGCATCATCCATTCGATATCAGTATGGGATTCTCTGAAGCTAGCACAAACTTGAGAAACGTACCTTGCTGCTTAAAAGAAATAATGGCCACTGAACTAATCTTAAACTTCCTGTGTTGCTAGGACTGGAAAGCAAATCCATCTCCCTGCAGCAAAGAAACCAATTGAACAAGCATTAACCAACATAAAAAGAAATGGGGGAAGCAGGAACATAGATCAAAACAAAATCCAGGTAATACTTTCTCACTAGAAAGAAGCATCCTTTCAGATACTTACCTATTACTGATATAGTCTTCCTCACGTAAACTTTTGATAATCTCATTCCAAAACGGAGAAAACATGGCCGCATATGCTTTATTCATGTCTTGCGCAACCTGCGAACACATATGTAAAATAAGAGAAACCGAATACATAAACTCAATTAGAGAAAAAGGATGAAAGATTAAACATTGAGTACATCGCTAACCTGGGGTGACTGCTGATTAAAAGGCATCCTGAAAGAAAAAGGATAAATGATGAGTTACAAAGCATGATCATGGAATGACAAGGGGAAAAAAAATTTGACAGTGAGGAAAAAGCCAGAGATGCTAATATATAATGCACAAAGAGAATAATTATCACCGCTTCATTTCGGAAGAGACGAGATTCTTAACAAAAGCCTCAGGGAAGGACTCAAAACGCCTATGCAGCATTTCTATGGAGCGTATCTGCCAAAAATATTTTCGATGCACAGCGCAAGGTTTGTGAGGGAAAGAACATCCAACCATTCTAAAAAGCACATTATATGCAACTTTGAAAACAATGACCCTCAGCCAAGTGTAATACTAGCTCTAGAAATAACTGTACCTCGCCTAATCGGGCACGAGCACCCATCACACCACCAACAATTGCAGATAAGAGTGTGTACCAGATGTGAATGTCCATGAGATAAATCTGGCAATTTAGTAATAAAGTGGACCATTATCAACAGTTATATTCAAACAAATAAATTAACTATCTAGTCTTTAAAATCAAACTCATGTCATAAACTAATTAGGAAGATTCCAAACAGATCAAACTTTTTCTTCTTGATGTGAAGGCAATTATACACCATTGCATGGCGAGAAAACCATACTAGAAAAAGGGTACTTACAGCTACAACAGGAGCCCAAAGGCTGGCTACAGCTAGGGCATTATTGTTATCTGCTCAACAATCAGAAAAATCAATAAATAAAAATTTAATGAAGTGGATATGCACTCAGAATAGATATGCACGTTTCCTAAATGGGAGACTTCACTTTCCAGCAAAGTAAAACTCGTGAAAAGATCATTAGCACCAACCATTAATGCTCCCTGCAGTGCAGATACATTTGCAAACACATAGATATGTACACATGTTTTGGTTTTCTAACAAAAATTTAATGAAGTGGCACCAAGACGACATCAACCATTAGGGAAAAACAATGTACCATGCTCTACCCAGGATATCCATGATACCAAGCACTTCCACCATTAATGATGACATCTCTCTTCTCCAAACGCTCTTCTACTTGGACTCCACACGAGCCAAAGAGGGATCAACCATCATAGCTTCCTCTTTTTTTTACTCTCTTTTTCTTAGTATTTTGCATAAACAAACCATTACCAAAGCCTTCAGCTTCAGCTCCTCCTGGATCAATTTTACTATTATCCAGCTAATCCTGACACAGGTCAAAATAAATTCCAAGGATTTTGCATCCTAGGGGGTGGAGTTATAGGTGGTTTTTTTCTCTACCACACCTGCTCACTAAAACCAACCAATCTTCAACATTATGTACTGCAGTAAAAGCCTCCCTGGCAAAACTGAGAATCCTATGCACCCCGATCACCAGAATTGAAGGCAAGTACCGTTTCACTCTCACTCATTTCAAAAATTAGGCACGGGTATGATTAGACTCGAAACCTGTCATTCCTAGCGAAATTTACCACCTCTCATTCAGCTTTGTATTCCCTCCCTAAGGAATCCAGCAACAGAATCCCATTCCCAATGATTAAAATTCCTCAAACATCCACCTTTACAAAATTTCCGCCATAAAAACAGAAATTCTGGAGCTGAGATGCTGCCAAGTCTATGTCTGTAAGGAAATTGGGTCTTAGGTGGTATTGAACAGCACTGCCATGCCAACCAGAAATGAAATCTCCTCTGGCAATGTTGCAGTGGATAACACTTATCAAGTCATGCCAATGCTTAACGATCCATTTATAAAGCCTCATCCTAAGAGTGTCATTGCTTACTTTACTAGCTAAACCCAAATGATTCACGCTCTTCTCCTAATCACCACAAACCATATCCACCACCACCATCTCTTCACAAACCAATTCTCACTATAATGTACAATAGGCATTGTTGAGAAACACCATCCTACACTTTCTCCATTTTAACTTTACAAGGGACACTGTAAACAAGAAGGACTAAACTAATGACTCCTTTATTGTTACTCTTCCACATTGAACCGACCAACCTCATTTTCAATCAAATGTTCCTCCTTAAAAAACTCTTCCCGCAATAAGTTTGACTATCTATGATTTTGCCCATGACCTCTTTTAGCTCAGCTGCTGCACTTCCACAATATTGTAAACGCTTCCCAACAAAATAATTATTTTGGAATATTAATGTCAGTCAAACCATTTCTCTCAGATAGCATTAAAATAGCTAATCACGATTTCTTGGAAAATTTATGAAGGTCCATTCAGTTTGTCTTAGTAAATATCGACTCTTTTTCAGAGAACTGCCAGAGTCAAACCATCCACAGCGAAGTATTCTATCTTCCCAAAATAAAGACACTAAACTGGAATGAAATGAAGTTACCTAACAATTACCACTAGTTCTCCCTCATTACATGACACAAAAATGGGAATTACTTTCCGCATTGCTTATATAAACAGTCCCAGAGTAATAGAAATAGCATATCTCGACTGAGAAACTTAGACTGGCAACTCCACCAGGAAGTATAGGCCCAGAAAAAAGGCTTAATCTGCAGAAGCAATCCCACAACCAGCCTGAATAAGAATTCAAACATATGCCAATAGCCCATGCACGCCAAGCAATCCTAAGTTAGAGTGGAGTAGGCAAGGTGTAGTACAAGAATTAGCCCGTATCCTGTGGATGAAAAAGTTGTGACCAGCTCTTTGGGGGTCTCATGGTTATCCAGCATGACATTTAAACAGGTCTCCTAGGTCATATACCTAGGTCAAAAGCATCACATTTTGAATTTCAAGATTATTTAGCAAAATTAAAATAGAGATATCTATTTTCACAACCATCACATTATGTCCAGAGAGCTAGCAACCAATATATAACTAAAGTGTAAATCCAGCTAAGGTCCATATAACACTAGTAACCATCATATAGTGTCACTAGAGAGCAACAAATATGCAAATTAGAGTGGTAACCTAGCTAAATCCAAACTCCAACTCCAGCATAATCTTGCACCTGGTGAGTCACATGCTCTAAAAAGATCACCCCATATCTCACTCTACCTCACGGAAATCTCTAAAGAAAACCTATATAAGCCAATTTCCCACACATTTTTTATCACTTTGGTACTAAGATAACTACATAAACAATAAACTAACAGGAAAAAGAGAAAACTTCTAGCCTAGATAAAATAGTACTAGTTTCCCTACCTAAATATTTCATTATCAGAAAAATGCATAAAGAGTGATCCTAAAATTTTAAAACTGCATAGACAACTTACTTTGCGATCCATAAATTTGAAAACTAAATAAAGACTTACGTTTTGAGATCAAATCATGCCATGAGTATGGTAAAGATGGAAGACCAATAATAATCTGGGTTGGGTTCACAAGAGGTTTAATCTGCAGTCATAGAAGACATCAGGCTTAGAAAAAGAAGAGTCATATATTCTGTACATTGAACACAAGCAGAGAGAAAACATTCATGGTTTGGCTTTTACGACTAAGCAAGTTAAGCCAACTTGCCTGGAGGAAGTAAGCAAATATAAATTTGCATATGAAAATTACCAACCAGTATAGAACATACCTGCAGCAAATAACAAAAAACAGTCAATATAGATTCTCTATGCTAAAAGTTGACATTCATTAAATGCAGCGGAAAGAAAAGAAAATAATTCAAACAAAATCTAAAAGTTACTAAAACAATGGGGAAATCATATGGGACATTGTGTCATAATACTTAAGAACAAAGAATGTAAGTGCTAGATTACTTAAGTAGCCCCATATTTTGACAATTAGCAAACATAGAAGAAAAAATCCCCAATAGAAAATAAAATGCATTCCGTTATATCTAATTGGATCAAGTTACAAGACTTCAACTTACCCAAACACCATAAATACATAACCATCCAGATAAATGTAGATGAAAAATAGAAAATCCCATTTCAAGTGTTATGATAACAAATTTTTATAACACAAGTACAACCATTATTGCCTGTTACAAGGCTTGTTGCCGGAACTCAATGGGGCCATCACCAACATTTGTGCAGAAACTTGTCATATGCTGGAAGTTGCACCAGGTATATAGAGCGGGCTGAGACTTGGGGAGACAGGAATAGAAAAATCCTATTATAAGGATTATATACCGTGTTAAACCAACCATTACTATCAAAGTAAGATTCGCACTAAAGTGCAGTCTAACTCAACCCTCTCTTCTTTTTAATCACCCTTCTATTAATTCAGTACTCTGCTATGTGTTTCTTGTATCTTTGGTCTCGCAATTTTGGATTGACAATTTTTTTTCAATCTATTGCCTAAAAATAATTATGAAGGCCATCCTAGAATGGAGTTAATTATTGACGTTAGTTAAGAGTTAAGACTTAAAGAAAGAAAAGGCCGAGATAAGGAAGTAGCACTTGCATCATTTAATATTCATGTATGGTAGGTTTTCCTGGCCAAATTGACACGGCACAAAATATTAGAAATGATTCTGTGAAGCAAAGCATATCACTGGGTACATAAGGAAGGATTCCAACGCATAATATTCTCAAAATTTGTGCACAAAATTAAAATATATAGATCAATAAACTTTACCAAGGATTCTGGACTTCATGCTGACTAGTAACTGGATTGAGACAATAGAAGGAGGAGCTACACTCAACTGGTAGCCCATTTCGTGGATCGTATAAAAAGGAAAATAAGATTAAACAATCCTACAGCCCTCACTTCTTAGAGTAAAACTAAAGCCAGCTTTACACCGTGATACAACAGAAGCGATGAGGATCACATAAGGTTCATGCATCCACAGATACTATTAGTCCTCATGTCCATTAGGGTAGAAGCTTACCGACAGTAATCACTCAAGCTTTCATAAAGTCCACGGCCAACATAATAACGTTCCTGGTAGAAACAGTATAGATCAGAATAAGAAGGAGATGGTCATATAGCAATAATTAGATGCAGAAGAAAATTCAATTAAAATTTCTAAAATTGGCTGGATAAGCCACACAGAATACCTGATAAATCCACTTGAAAAATTGAAAAAATGGTTGATCAGACATCTGAGAAAGAGAATGACATGCTGGTAGTTTCAGCAGCAGCCCTAGGACTAGGCGTAAAGCTGCATAAACACCCACAACCAGTATGTAGATCCGAAAATAGGTAGAATCAGAGTTCTTCTTATTCATTTCGTCCACAACATTCCTGCAAGTTAATCACTACTAATTACTACTAACCAACTCCAGTTAGAAAACACCCCCCCCGGCCCCAAAAAAAAAAAAAAAACTCACAAGATTGCATGAGTGTTCTTTTGCTTTTCGCTTTTCAAAAGCCAAAACCACTAACTTACAGGTAGAGATATGTCACAGCTACAGCGGTCAAGCCACACCAGAAGAACCTAATGACCAGCCTTGAGATTGCCATTCCTCTTGCCGTAGAGTAAGCCCCATACATGAGGAGGACATCTAAGCAACCTATCAGGCAAGCAACCAAAATGAGAGTGCTTAAAAAGGGTGGTAAAAAAGAACCGCAAGGGTTATCATCGAATACGCAGATGCATGAACAAAGAAACACCAAGGGGAACTCACTCTCAACAAAATTCATTATCACAAATGTAGGCCCAACACTAAGAACTGCCTTGAAAGTACGCAAATTAATATCACCGTTATGAAAGGCGATCACTGTAAGAGCCTGAAATAAAAGTAAGCAAAGAGAGCTCGTATCAAATTGTAGTAAGAATAGCATTGAACCTGATATACTTGTATTTTCATCTAACTACCTGAAACATCAACACCAAGAAGATCCAAAGACGATGAAAACTCCGATACAAGTGAAGAAAAGTACGGTGCTCGACAAATGTGCTTTTTCCAGTCTGCAAATTTCACATGCATGCAAGTCAGTGAAATGTGCAACAATAAAGATGGAAAAGGATTAGAATACTCTAAAAGTACAACAAGAATGAATGACGTCAAATATAATATTGTATAAATATTCTTTACTTGTATAATTTGTTTGGAACAGCCCTTCATATACGATCCAAAAAAACATTGATAAAAGCAAGCATTGAACTGTTCAAAGCAACACAAGCTTATTGACCCTAAATGGCTCCACTCCAGGGATCATCTTATGCCATTACTCAGAGCATAAAGCACAAAATAAAAAGACTCGAAGCTCAAAATCAGAAGTCTCAAATCCACATGGAAAATTGGAACAAACAAAGCCATTGATATGACCATATGCTCAGTATAGGTTCTCAGTCCTTCAATATTTACAGGAAAGCTAATAATCAACGAAACATCACTCTTTAAAATTAGAGAATAAGCAATGCCAGCCAGTAGCCTGACTTTAAAAAGAAAAATATGATAATTCTGCTTGCAAGCCTACATTCACTTAATAACTGAGTCTATGAACTAGTTACAAATACTGGATGCACATCTCCATTTTGGTATGTTCCTGATATAATCCATGTCAAAAAACTAAAAATAACCCCAAATTCCAAAGCACTCTAAAATGCAACAGAGTTCCCATGCTTAGCATAACAGATAAAGCAAAGATTTTGAAAATCTAATGTCTGATTTAGAACAAACCCTTCTCCTCCCTTTAGGCCGCCGGAAGAAAGGTGAATCCTTTCTGAAAGGCCAGCTCAACTCAAAACAAGTAGGTGACCTGCAACAGATCCAAATGGGAGAAGTTTAAAAACAAAGAAATTCAAACAACAAATTTACCAATTTGAGAGGGTTTTTATGAGGTAAGAGAACAAACCAAAAGTATTCATTAAAGTCATCATAATTTCTCCATTTAGAATGTGCAGCTCTACCATTATCATTTTGAGCAGCTTCCTGCATTAAACCAAAGTGAAAATTGTGATACAGAAAGTAACTGAAAATACACTAGCAGGACACCATCTGTTATCTGAAACTACATTACAAATTTGCCAGCTAAAAGTGTGACTCCAACACTTTGCCTTACTTGACAATATCAACATGCTTAATGAAATTACTTACTTCAGTTTGTCAAATCCATTCATTTGATTTAAGCAACGAGTGTATCTCAATGGCAATCAAGAGGCTTAATTTTTGCCCATCTTCAGCCAAAAAAGAAAGGGAAGAAAAGCTGGACTGAAGAAGAGCAATTTGAGTGCATCAAGAAGCTGATGAACTCTTGAGAGTAAGTTAGCAAAATAGCAAGGGCAGATAACATGCATGTGGAAGAAGACATACATACAGAACAACTTGAAGACGTGATTAAATAGAGATGGCATACTGAGATTTTTTTTTTTTTTAATTATGCCAGTAAAGTTATCAACTTAACCAATCTAACACACATTTTGTCAAATACGAAAGCTTATAAACATACAAAACACAATGACAGTAATTCCAGCGAAATCCCAAAGTTAACAGATAGATCTGAAAAGAGACAATACATAGAAACTCCATGACCTCAAGAGCATTCACGAGAAGAAACAGCAACACAATGTCAACACTTGAAGGGGAAATAAACAATATCAGCATCTTTCCAAATCAGAAAGGAATCATCAAAACAACTAGGAGTACCCACCGCCACCAAGGTATCATATATAGGACGAATTATTTGCTCCAGGAATGATGCTGAATCACTTTGTGTTCTACAGCTTGCAGCAATGTCAGCCTCTGCATGATCCAATATTACATCTAATTCTTTTGCCATCTGTAATGATAAAGCAATTATGTTACCATCCATAAGGCAATGCATATTCAGAATTATATATGCACAGCATGCATTCCAACAAATAACTCCTCAACTCGCAACTAGAACAAACTCAAATTGACATCTGAACCGAAACTCTTGAAATATCAGAAAAAGAAAATTGGACTCCGAGAAATGACAGCATTGACCTCAAGAAAAATTGAAATTTGAAGGCAAACCTCTGCTAACAGACCAAAAGCCTTCAAAAGAATTTTCTGGGGCCAGCATGAGGGGCAAAAATTGGTTACCTCCCCTAGCAGTCTGTCTTAATTCTTGAAATATATGAACAGGACACTCTCCATGAGGGTTGATTTAAAAGGTGGGAGCATGGTTTATGGAGTTTGGTCAATGAAAATGATCTTAACAAGCATGGAAAATGAATCCATGATTTCTTTATAACAGAGATGATGCTCCAAGACCTTGAAAGACTAAGCCCCGGTTTTCTTGATAGGAAACAAAATGTCGTTGGTTTTCACAGGACTTCATCACAATAGATCTGCTCTTACCTTCTCACAATTAGAATGAAGGTTTGCATGAAATGTGAATTTGAGAGGTCTCGGCAACTCAATGAACAGAGATGTTCTCATATTTGTTTTATTTGTTAAATGGAGGTCAACATGACCAGCAAAGAAAAGATGCAGGTGGGAAGCCAGCTACTGGGAAATGGTATTTCTTCAAAGTTAGAAGTTCACAGGTCATACATATGAAAGCTGAAGCATGTAATTTTAAAGAGTAATGAACAAGACTAATAATGGAGGTGAAATTACTGGAAGAGAAATTGTCAGCTTCCCATGCTTTTACAGAACATTACCAAAAAAAAAAAGAGCTAGACTTCTAAGTTCATCTCTTTCCCATCTTTTTCTTTTTCATTTTTCATTTTGGTCTAAAACTGACCTTTAAGCTATAGAAGAGGTGGTTGATCCCATTGAACTTTCAGGATATCGAAGAATCCACTCTCCTCTGTTAGATTATTGGAAGACATTGCACTTACTTTCTTGGCTAGTAACTCCTAGTAAATATTAAATTAAGAAATGTCCTATTCTCGAATAAATTCACATCATAAGAAAAGTTGCAACCCTATGTCCAGACAAACTTCGGACATCTTTGGGCAACAGAAATATGCATCAAGCATAGTCCGCTACAAAGTAGTTTAATGCTCAAGACCATCAGTTCACTGAATTGGTAGAGGCAACCCTTCCTCAAGTGCCGATCTAGATTCAAGTGATGCCATTCCCCAAGCCAGTAACCCATAACCAAGAGAAATTGAAGACACTACGACTACACGTGTAAAGAATAAGTGCCAAAGGACAAGTCTAAAGAATCGAACAGCAAACTGAAAAGACTTACATTGTGAAAGACATAGCAGATACATTCAGGAAGGAACCGCACATTTGCAGCTTCACCCCATATGAGAAAGTATAATGAAACCATAAAGAGCTTCCTTTCCCTAGTAATTGCTTCTAAACTGAAAATAAAAGCATTAGCTAGATCAAGATCTAAATGAAATTACAGAAAATTAGGACATTAGTAAGTCTCAAAAAGCAGCAACCTAACCTATTCCAAACGAGTCGAATCCTCAAGTATCTGCACCACTTGATGTAATTATCGAGCACCTTCAAGAACACCTCATTGACTGCTTTCTCATCTATTTTCTGGATCAAAAGATAGACCAGGTAAGGTTTAGCCACTGACCCATGCAGAACTAAGACCATATATTTACATGTTTGCATGGAAAGTTTTTTTTAAAATAAGCACCAAGGGGACATACATCAAGGCAGTGAAATGCGGACAGAGATAAAATCTTTGCTCTAAGGCTTAAATATGATTCTAATAAACAAATGCCTACAACCTGACATAAAACCCCAAATATTTTTCCAAACCAACAAATATGCTTTAGGATAGGGATATATCTCAGGTAACCTGCCTCTCTAGATCTATTCCCTGCTAAGCTGTTGAAGAAATGATTAGAATGCACTCCATGGATACAAAAATACCTAGAAGGAGACTCGTTGGTCAATGAGCTCCTCTACAATCCTCCGTAACAAGAATCACTTTGAAACGTCACAAAAGAGGACAGTATTTAATCATTTTCCACAAGACTCAAAAAGAAGGACCCTTTTGTAACAAAATATTCAGATGCTCTGAGAACGTTTATGTTGATTTAGTGAACCAATCCATTCTTGAGACACATCCCCTTCCAAACCCTTTTTAACTAATTATACATGGAGGGACTCATTAGTCATATCGTCCTTTCAACAATCCTTATCACACAATCATCTTGACATACATTTTGGTGGAAATACAGCAATATTTCACCTGCAGAAGTCTCCAAGAATCAAGTGATAGGAGCCAACATAAAAGGAACAACCATACTTGGAACTCACAGGTGCATGTAGTCTAAATAAGAGAAAGCTACCCTCGGGTGAAGAACAATAAGATAGTCCAAATCAACTGCAACAAATTTCCTATCGATATCCCTAGCACAATTTGAATATTCCAATTATTGAACTATGAATTTCAAATGAAACTGATATTGAAAAATTCAACAAACTACCTGAAATCACTATTATAATTGGCATAAAAGCACATAAAACTAGTAAGTACACTGCAATAGTCACCTTCTACCCCTTCATTCTTTAGGTATTATGAAAATCAAGTAGAAAAATTTCACCAAATAACCGCATGTGAAGATTGTATGTGAGGCAAATAACATGAACAACTTTAACTGTGGGGAGAACAATTGAAATTCTTCCATATAGAATTTGTCTCAAAGTAAAGATACCAACAGGATCAGTCTCAACGGGTATGCTGAGTCGAGTCTGTGCATTCGCTAGAGCAAGAACAATATTCTCACGCTGGTTCCTTATGTTGTCTTTCTGCAGATAAAACAAAAAATTTAGATCATCCTATTAATCTTCTTCAATGAAAAAATTAAAATGGATAGAACAATTGGTGACCATGCCCAATTGTACGTCCGTACAAAAACTAAAAGCACAAAAATAATTCATCACACATTGTTATCAAGCAAGGAAAAAAAATGGACAAGCAATGTCGTTAGTGAGGTTGCACTACAAAAACTACAAAGAATCTACCTGCTGGGAACATGGCACCCAGTTAATCTCAACTGAAATGTCCTATGTCTTTCAAATTATTTCCACCCCCAATATATTTATTAAACCTCGCACATTTAACCAAAACAAGACAAAATCCATGGAGACATTGGCAGATGGATAATTAACTGCCCCATTGCAAGGGAATCTCAATATTGTCAGCACATAGTAACAAAGGTGCAAAACCCAAAAAAGTCCTCAACAATATTATTCAATAAGTTACATTGACAAGCTTCCATTTAGCACTGGCAAATATTTTGTGTTGAGGCCACTGAAACAGTTAGAAGAGCTCTATCTCTTAAGCAGAAGTCATAATAACAGCATAAAGGTTGATCCGCCTGTCCTTTTTAGGTATGCTAGAGAGAGGAACAGCTGCCTATGACTTGTGAAATGTTCAGCTGACAAGTCTTTGTATATAAAAAGGCAACTTGCAAGTGTGATAATTATCTGACCAAAAAAATATGTGTGACAATTTTGGAGTCAAGAAGTTCCACAGAAACTATTCTAGTAAAAGGCAATCCCAACCCCTTGCTCCTGCTTTCCTCCCTTCCATAATTTCTGGCTTGTACCCAGACTATCTACTCTAGCTTCACAATAAGATTATGCAATCACTCATAAGAGCTTAATCCAAGCAAAATATTGGGAGAAGCAAGTCACCAAAATCTGTGCTCACTAAAGAGACTATAAAATATGGACTGGTGGGCATTGCTTGTACAACCCATCTATTTGAAGGCAGAGCACAATAAATCTAAAAACCACTACACAAAGATTACAGTTTTCCATATCATCTTCCAAACTTTTTCAAAATGTATGCAGCATCTTGTCCTATAGGAAGTATATTGTGTAATGCCCATAAGTAAAATCATATGATCATGAATATTTTGAAACCAGAAAGAATAGCAAGGTACAATTATTAGCATTGCAGTATAGCGATTACATAACAATTAAGGTACTTTTCTTGCGCAAGAAGAGCTATTATCAGGTCAATGTAACTACTTTTAATCCTCCTACAATTATTTACCTGGCCTTCATTTTCTTTTCCCTCCTCCTTCACGCTCATTCATAAAGAACAACCCTTCTATAGCCCCATGAAATCCCTTAAATTCAATATCTAGATCCACTCAAAGCAGGGTGCATGCATGATAAGCAAAATTGCACCTCATATGATATACATTACACAGATAAGGTGAAAGTGAGCATAAGAATGCATAATAGAAAGGACTATTGATTCTTCAACAGATTACAGTCAAGAATTTTGATGGTAGTATGCCAGAAATTTGAGTATAAACGAAGGTATGAAAACACTTTATTATAGGAAAAAAGAACAAAGTAAATAGTTGAATATGAAATGTACATACCTGAAACCCAAACGCATATTCTAACAAATCAAAATGTCAGCTACCCGCTGTCCAGAAATCTCAAAATCAGCAGGAAGTCTAGGGAAGTAATCAGCATATCGAATAGCTGATATGGCACCTCTAACCTAGAAAAATTTGGAAAAAAAGGAAAATGGTGACTAGCAAAAACCAATAAGCTAAAATAGCAGGATCACTTCCAGCTGGCAGATGTTTGGCAATGAACATTCTAGTGCATGACAGCAATTGCTTTCCCAAAGAAAGGCAGAATTTCCAATCAAAAGACGTCGCTCACTAGGACCCCCTAAAGGGAGGTTAATTTACCTCTGGAAACATGCCGATAGCATTGGAAAGCACCGGTGCTTCCAAAGGAACAATATTGTAAGGAGTAAGCTCCCCAGATTTCTTGATTCTTTCAACTGCAAAAACTCACAAAACTGTTTATGTAAAAATACAGAGTCAACCTGGCACAATAGTACTTGGCCAAAAAAAAAATGGCACAGTAGTACACCAGCAACAAAAATAGCAACTATGGCTTGTCTCACTAATAAGGGTTTGCTACAGAAGTACTGTGGCTAACAAAAACAGTCATATATACCACAGCAGTATGATATAAAAATTCACAACCAATATAGTTGTTTGCAAAATGCTATTCTTCTGTAATTATGAAGATTGAATAGTGGAATTAGGAAAAAGAGAGTTTCTCTACCTTCCTGTAAGTAAAGATGAATTACATGGCAAGTCTATGAGTGGGTACCAACCCATTTTCAGCAAGCCTGAGTAAAAAGCTTTAATCTCTACAAGGAAGACCACATAGCTAACAAAAGAAGACCACATAGTATAGAATCCAGAATGACCAACCCCATCCTTACCACCCAATGCAAAGGATCCAATACTAACAAAAGAAGGAATCCCATGGGATCACACTTATTCAGGATTTCACTAACTCTTCCACTAACTAAAACCACAGCTGTATTCCTAGAAAAAATTCAGACATCCCAAGATCCTGAAATCCAAACTGAAACCTTTCCGTTCCCACACTGCACCTAACATTCTACCAATATATTGACAAAAGAGAAAGCAAGTGTTTGTCTAAAGTAGTTCTTTGAGGTCCTGATAAAACACAAAAATGTCGCTCAATAACCTCTTCTCGGATGAGTTTCCCAACGCCATCAGGATCTGCATCTTTGCTAAGTGTCTCCATGACCTCAACTAAAGCTCTCAAGGTACTGAACACCTTTTTCTTCTCTGAATATCCAAGTCCCAACCTGCAGACAAGGTACTTTTGTCAACCACCTCAGGAAGATAACATTATAAAGCCAGACATTCCTGTCTCCATTCAAGAACCACAGGGGAAAGATCCATCTTGATATCAATTATCTAGTCAAGCAGCTATAAAGGAGTAACATCAGTTCGTGATGTTGTGACAAAAGAGAGTAAGAGAGCAATCGCGAAGAGAATACATTATAAGCAGCTAAGAGACATGTCCCATAAGGGAATCTCGAAGAACAAGCATTCATAATTACTATCATTTTCCTGGAGGATCAGAAATCAAGAGATGAGAAGTTAAAGGAACTTCACAGTTGACAAAAACCCATGCATTGGAGGACTTTCACCTTCACAAACTGCAAATTGTCAACTTTGTGATTCATCAGTTTAAGGCGCATCTAGATTGACCTTTACTTTTTTCCTTTTCACAGGATCAAAATCTTGCAATTCATGCACTTCGATATCTTTTTTCAACCCTGAACACCCAAAACATTCACAGCATATAAATTTTGTCACGTAGATTCACATACAATTTTTCATAATTTTTTAATTATAATTTTTTTTTTTTTTGGTGAGAAGGCAAAGAAGTACATTTGGATTTTGCAGCCACCTAATGTCACTGGCACACATCTAACTTTCTGAAGATTCGAGGGGTTAAGATGATACATTTTCCATTGCCACCTTGGTGTTTTTGCCATTCCAATATTTAGAAACCATTTCATCAGGCATTACTTTTTGTGTAAGCAGTAGTTACCAAAAACCAATTCTTTGAATAAACATGATATACTATAAATATCAGGATTAACTGGTTTTATTGATCAAGTCACGTCCTACAACAAGCCCATGATCCTTGAAATCATGGGGTGGTTTACGTAATAAAACATTATACTAGGCAATCAAGGCAGATAATGAGTAAATGAGGCAAGCAGAAGTTCTCCATACTCTCCCAAATTAGCACCATAGCTCCCAGATTCAAGCAATCTTTGTTCTTCCCTCTGCATATCATCCACTCTTTAACGCCTCTTGTAGTCTTGATAAAACTCCCACAAGTTTTCTATATCCCGATTGCGATCAATCGGTGCCCCATCCTTCTTGGCAAGTTTTTGCTGCAGCAGAATCCAGTTTTCAGACAATGATTATGAAACCCAACAAAAGCATAAAAAAAGAAAAAGAAGAACAAGCATCGGGAGAACTAAACCCGATAGAAAATCTGACAGCAAGAAATGACGAAACTCAAAAGTGCGGTCGACATGCCAATTCAAATTTGGTTGTCTAGTCCCACCTTAATAATAGACATTAAGCCAGTCTTGAATTGGAGAACGCCTCGACCATCACTACTGGGATCCAGATTCTGAGCCATAGAATACGCCTGCTCGCATACTTAGAAAAAAATGGGAGCCAAGAATCAGATAAATGCTTAGAGCTGCGACAGGAGGAGAGCGGACCCCTGCCAAAGAAACGAAATTCAAACTCATCTCGGGGAGGAGGGGGGGGTGAAGCGGCCTTACGAATCCGGGCGACATTGGCGTCCTCGGCCTGAATCTCGTCGGCGGCCTGCAAGATCCTGTCGATGTTGGTGGAGCGGGTTAGCGAGGCCGGGACGGCCCCGGCGATGCCGCTCGGGGTCCGCGCGTGGCCGGGATGGCCGCCGCTCACGAGCTGCTCCCTCCTCAACGTGGCCCTGATCAGCCTCTCCCAGTTCTCGCGAGCCCTAGCCATGGCTCCACGGAGGGGAGGCGGAATCCGCGTGCGTCCGCAGGCGCCGGCGCTGCTGCTGCTGTTGCTGAGGAACGACGCCGATCTGGTCGGAATCCGAGCGGTCCTACGACCACCGTCGACGGCGGAGGAGAGCGTGGATCTGGGAGCGAGTGAGGGGTTTTGAAATTCTAAAGAAAAACGAAAGGTTTTAGCGCCGAGAGAGAGAGAGAGAGAGAGAGAGAGAGACGGATTGAATCTCGAGGTGGCGGAGGTCGCGGGAAGAGCACGGGGAAGGCGAGGAGCGTCTGTGAAATCACGGATTTACCCCTCCCCTCGGAAATGCTTTTATGAGAATGGGGCCGGCGCCGGTTTCGTTTCGAGGTTTCTTTCGATCGGTCGATTCCCGGGCATTGATGTACGATGATTGCTTTTTTTTAACTCCTTTTGGTTGCCAAATGGCGGAGGCCGATTTGAGCCAAAGGACTTTTTCTCCGTGCGCGTCGATATGCGCGTACATTATGGAGATGCTTCGTGGGGGTACTTAAGAACTAAGGCAACGAAAGGACGATGCTTCTTTAGTTTACGTGTCAGATGAGTGAATAGGAATTTAGGATCGTATGAAAAAGAAAAGTGATGGGTTCAAATGCCCACATTTTTAAAAGGTCAAAGTAAGGATAATTTAATTTGAGATGTGAATTTTGATTTTCACGTATTGCAAAGAAACAGAGCAAAAGTTTGATAATAAAAATTAAAGTATAACTAGGATAGGACCAACAAAAAATAAAAATAAGAGTGGTAGGGTCGGAAGTAATCCAACTCATTTTGCTAAAACACTTTCGAATTTGATCCAAGCATATGTGATGAAATAGAATGAATGAATGCAAAATTGAGTGAAGACAAGACATTAAATAAAGAGTTACATAAATAGGTTAGGTCTAAGTAAATTATAAACACCATTTAACATGAATATTATTTTAAGTTTTGTTATTCTAAAATCCATTTATGACCCATTTGCTGCATATAGCTAATCCATATCATAACTCAACTAGTCAAATATAAATGAAAAAATAGGTATATAACCCCTTTTGATAAGTCTATTTTTGAGTTCTCGTGGACCTTGTGCTTCCAGCTTGTTCAAGCCCAATTCACAATCTTTTGATAGGCCCCTTGATATCCCAAACTACCATACATTAACAAACTTTTTTTTTTTCAAAACAAACTAGTCGCCCTTTCAAGCTGGTTGATAAGTTCAGGCCATGAAGCCGGTAAGTAAATCGTGAAGAGTTTACAGCAGAGAATTCAATCGAAACCTGCAAGCAGCAAACTAAAATACTCGAAATATTGCAGGGTCCTGCTTGTCGATCCTCAGAGACCTTCCTTGCATTGTTCTTGTAAGAAAAAAACAATATGAATATGGTGATATGTATATACTTATTATATACACGGCAATATATATAAATATGGTGTATACGAGCATGTTCCCAAATCCAGGCCTCCTACTTTTTCCGGTTTTCAAATGATCAGAAGAATCACATTTTCATAAACAGTCTGAACCCCAGGATATTAAATAACTAGCCGTACGTGTTTTCCACCGAAGAGTCTAACCTGCCAGCTTTTCCATGCCTGAAAAGCCTTGCATGTTTGAAAGGGCCGCACTCAAAAATTCAAGACAAACGCAGAAACATCGTAATCCCTTGCCATTTTATTTAACTAAATCAACCCTTCGAGAGACATTTGACGAAGCCTTGGAAGAAAACATCATTCGAACAAGACCTCATGACCAGAGAGGAGTGGAAATAAAAGAGAACAGGCACGAACCGAAAACGCAGATCCTTATTAAATCCATGCCTGAAAAGCCTTGCATGTTTGAAAGGGCGGAAGACAAACGCAGTCTAACTAAATCAACCCTTCGAGAGACATTTGACGAAGCCTTGGAAGAAAACATCATTCGACCTCATACAGGCACGAACCGTCCGCATGGCATAGATCGGTTGTCGGAGGGAAGCTGATTCACTTCCATTTGAAAAGATGGGGTGTTTCACCAGCTCGAGGATGCCGAATCCATTTCATATGGTGTTAAAAAAGAGATGAAATGTTACTGCTCCATGATCTGGAATTCGCAAATGCATGGGATCGATAACGGTGCAGGAAATAAAGGCATTGAGACAAGTCTCACGCGAAAGAAGAAGGCTACAGTACATTAAAACTTTAAAGTTTAAGCCAACAATCGATGTCTCAAGGAATATTTTAGATCCCAACCTTCCACGAAGAAACCAAAATTTCTGCGTCTACTCTTATATCAAAGGCACAGACCAAAAACCAGGATAATAAAAGACTCAGAGAGCTAAATCCTAATGAAACCCAAATGCTCGATATCGACCCTAAGTCATCCTCTGGGCAGCTTCCTTGGCAAGAAGCCGTTCTTTGGCCTTGGTCTTGGCCTGGGATTTCGAACCCATGATTCCACCACCCCACTTCTTCCTGTACTCGTCGTACTTGTCATTAAAGTTAGCCTGATAGAGCAAATGATAGATATCAGTATCATAACACAGAATTCAAGAGAACTACAAACAAAATTCTTTATCCGTATTCTATAGATGCAGAACTTCCATACCTTAATAGCTTCCAAGATTTTGCTGAACTCCAGCTTGTCCTCGTTCTTCACGGTAGTCAGGCACAAAACAGATGCAGTTTTCTTATGGACAATCTACAGATATAGAGAAATAAAGTTGAGGAGAGACAGATGCTAGAAATTCAGAAAACAAGGCAACTAGGTATAGTGAAATTACCGTGCCCAAGCGTGCCTTGCCCTTCACAATGCAGTATGGGATTTCCATTTTTCTGCAGAGTGCTGGAAGCCACACAACCAGCTCTATCGGATCAACATCATGAGCAATAACAACCAATTGTGCCTTATTCTGCAACGAAATTCTTCGACTTAAAATTACTTTCCAAGAAAATGGAGAAAAGGAAAAAAGTACCGACAAAAGAAAAAGTAAAACCTGCTCAATGAGGTAAGTGACGTGATTAAGGCCATATTTCACAACAATTGGCTTTTTAGCCTCAACAGTTTTGCCTTCTGCCTTTGCCTGAGCCTCTTTCAAGAGCCGCTCCTTCTTTGCAGCCTTGTCCTCAGGCCTGTACTTGAGAAGCATCTTGAATAGGTTGGTTGCTGCATATAAGCGAGACTTATTGGTTGAGTTTGCTTCCATGAAACAAATAAAGAGGCAGGCATGCATGCATACATGTGCATATACACATGCGCATCGAAAAGGAAAAGTGTAAAACAAACTGCCAATTCAGATTGCTATGGGAAACTAGAACAAAAGGAGGTAAAACATATGATGCCATTGTTAAAAGTCCTAATGCCAGCACAAAAGCCACAACCGCTGAAGGAGATCTCCCTAGAGATAAATCATATAATAGACAAGAAGGGTATGACAACAAGATATTAGCAGTTTGTAGAATAGGTGAGTAGGACTCAAACATAAGTTTTGAGATACTTGCTCATTCACATCCTTGAAAATACCTCATCAATACGAGAAACACCTAATTGTCCGTAATATTACAAAGAAAAGAACACCTGGAGATCATATCTAGACAGACATGAGAAATTAAAGCATAACTGACAAATTCATCTTCATTAGACTATAATTGATTTAGTCGAAAGAATCGGTCATGAAGATGGTGTTAATTTGCATGAGTCCTAACCGACAAATCTACAAGTATGAGCATCAATGCCATCCATAAACAAGACAATGTAGCTTCTTATACCACACAACTTATCAACAATTCACCAGCTGAAAAACAATAACTTGGGAAGCTCGATCCTATTGGGTGCAAGACAAGTCACTATTTACTTTGCATGGGAAATGAATTAAAATCACAAATTCAACAGCCAAATACTGTATAAACTGCGTTGCTCTATGCCGACAATCGAACTATGTAAGCCCCATCTTAATATACTCGTGTCATTCCAAGATTGCAGAGGCAAGCGGTAAATTAACCAAAGAACCTAACTAAGATACCATCCCAATCAAAACCCCCCACAGGTCAGAACAGCCAAAATAGCAAAACAGCGCATCTCGTCGTACCCAAGTTCTTGTCGAGCGTCTTCGTGAACTGGTTAAGAGCCGGCGGGACCTTCAACCTCTGCCTCAGAATCCTCCTCTTCCGCTGAATCTGGACGGTCTTCGGGAACTTGACGAATCGGGTCAAGTCCCTCTTGGGGGGGAGGGCGCCACCGATCCCGAACTGCTTCGGCCGCTTCTCGAACAGCGGGTTCGTCACCTTCTCCTGCTTCTTCTTGGCCGCGACCGGACCCTTTCCGCCTCTTTTGGGACCCTTCAAGTGCGAACAAAGCGAGGCGGGATGAGAACAAAACGGGAAAAGGAACAAGGAAAACGCGATAAGCTAGCGTCGGATGAACTGATCGAACGAGGCGAAGACATCGGGATTCGACACATCGCGTTAACATCAAACACGACCATTTTATACGAGGAAAACCGGGGAGATCGACCGGAACGATGATTGTGCGAGCAACGAGAAGACTACAGAATTCACAGTGTCGCAAAGAGAGACGGAGAGATCACCATGGCTGCGAGTTGGAGGAGGAAGGTTCAGCTCCGAAGTGGCGACGGCAATGGGCGTGAGGACGTCCAAAACCCTAGCTTCGCTTCTTATATATGGCTTGGGAAGAAGGAGGGAGGAGGGAAAGGCCTTGTGGATTGGGCTCAATTTATCGAGCCGGGCTTTTGTATTGGGTTTTCGGGCCGCAATGTTTGGTCTGGGCTGGGCCCAATGGGCTGACTTGACCCGAGCCATGTAGGCTCCTTGGTGACCCATCATGATAGAGATTCGGTAGACCGGTAAGTAGGGTGCGTTTTGGGTGTGGCTTTCCCAAGCCACTTTGGGCATCAAAAGACCCTTGGGCCAAATTGTAGGTATCTGGCAAATTTTTTAGAATCATCGTTGAGGAAAAGCAAGCCTTTGGAAGGCTGAAAGGGGGGTGGAATTTTCTTCCAAAACAATCCTCAAGTGTTCATCTTCTTCTCAAATCTATTAATGAGGTCGGCAGGCCTTGGTTGTGTGTGGCTGTGAGAGGCCGACAACAGACTGAGAGAGGTCGGTGTGGTCGAGGCGATTGCTACCAGGGGTTGCATCGGTGGGTCGCGCCAACCTCTATGAGATTTGGGTCATGTGACCTTTGGGAGGGATCGCGTCAATGGCTCATGCCGACCTTCATGAGCCTGTTGTCTTCGAGATCTAGGTCATTGCGACCTTCGGTCACGGCGACCTCTACAAGATCTGGGTCATTATGACTTCCATGAGATTTGGGTCGTCATGACTTCCGCAAGATTTGGGTTGTGCCTACCTTCGCAAGGGCGACCTTTATGAGATCTAGGTCATCGCGACCTTCGCGAGGGGCCACGCCAATGGGTCGCACCGACCTACTAGAGGGCAATCTCTATGAGATTTGGGTCGCTACAACCTTAGCAGCACCGAGGTCATGCAACTTCAACAACCCTCACCTAGTTTGCGTGACCATTGCAGAGGGTTGTCTAACCCTAGGTGGCCCTCGCTAGCAGTCTTTGGGGGCCACCTAATGTCTTGCAACCTCAGATGTCAGCGATTTCGATCACCGGCAACCAAGCAGCCAACTTTTTATTTTTATTTTTTATTCAAAAAAGTATTTTGTAAATAAAATTTTTCTAAGCACTATTTTGCTCAAAAGTACTTTACAATGGGTTTTCGTATTACAATCTACCAAACACAATTTGCATTTTAGAAAACTCATTTAACTTAGGCTCCGTTTATTTCGCAAAAAATGTGACATTTTCGGAAAGTATCTTATAGGAAGTTATTTTTCAAGAAAACTTAATTATTTTCCGATGTTCAGGTGAAACTTGAAAATGAAGTAGAAAGTATTTTCTATTGTTTGGTAGGGAATTTTTTTTCCTTTATACACTGTTTTTCAATAATTTTATTATTAATTTAAAAAAACGATCATCAAATACTTTTTCTTTTTCTTTTTTCCGTGTTCTCTTATTCCTTGGCCAATCGCCAGCCATGGCGACAACCGGTGACCGACCACAAGCGAGCCTTGAGCCTCAAGCCTTGTCACAAGGTGAGCTTGAGGCTCGCCTACCTCTAGCAAGCTTACCCGATCGGCTCACTGGTGAGGCAAGCTCAAGGTAGCGAGGCTCAGACATTGCTAATATGGTGAGGCTTGAGTCTCATCGCCTCTAATGACACTTGGGTGTCGCCGATCTATAAGGCCTAAGCCTCACCACCGTTTGGCAATGTAAGATCGGCGAGCTGCAAGCTCGGTTTGCTTGTGGCTAGTCGCTAGCCACGGTGACCAGTTGAAAAAGAAGAGGCACATAAAGAAAGAAAGAAAAAAGAAAAAGAAAAAAAAGAAAAAGAATAAAAATTCGATTTTATTAAAAATAACCATAAAAATCGAATTTTAAAAAGATAAAAAATTTAATTTAGAAGAAAGAAAGAAAGAAGTGAAGACTAATAGAGGGTGTGAGATAAGAGAGAGTGAGTGTGGAAAATATTTTCTTTAACTTGAAAAGTGAAAAATATTTTCCCCTACTTTATAATTTTCTTTTCTTGGAAAATGTTTTCATCAAAAGTCCATCCAAATGCTGCCATAGTCCCATCATGAGTCATGTCTTATATTTAACTTTTTCATATACTAAACAGGAACCAAACAGATGATCTTATTATGAATTTTGTCCGAAGGTGACCTTAATGGACTTCGTTGGATAAAAAAGCAAACATGCTTGTCAATGGATTTGGTATCTTACCATCACCACCGAGATAAGATACTTCATATAGATAATCTATTTTTAAAGAAGTTGGATTTACAAAAAAGAAGAGGGAGGTTATAAAGAGATGGGAGCAAATTTCATATATATTTTTTTATCATATCGCGTATATGTTTCTCCATCTAAGTAAGACAAAGCATGAGCAAGATGAAAACAACATGAATCTTGGTTCTGATCGTTAGACATACAATATGCGTACTAGAGAATAAGCTACATAATCGAATTTCCAAGTGCAAAGTACATCGAATTATTATTTAGAATTTTTTTTTTGACGTTGTCAAAGGATTCGAAGAAAAAAACCCTGAAAGACAAAAGAATAGCTTTTTATCCCTTTGGCTTTGCAAATAAAAATGCATTTTTCCATGGTCATAATTAAGTGTAGACCATGTGATTTTGTTTATGACATTCGTTAAATAAGTATTAACTATCTTTCTAAATTTGAATCCGCATGACATATGTAAAGTGATGAATTTGATTTATTTATAGAAATACCGGTTTGTGGTTTATGTCATTACTCATGAAGAAATGCTAATTAGGTGCACGAAAAATTCAAAAGTTACCACTCCATTTAAAACTATCAATCTTCCTTTTAGTTCGGAAGATATACGATTGTGTCATTCATCAGATTTCATAAATTGTCTTTTGTGAATTTCTTCGGTTCAATCAATGATGGAGTTCACATAATGATTTGCTGGTCCCAACAAGGAAAAAAAGTCATATTTCAGGGATTCGTTCATTCGAAGAGGAAACGCTTTCCAGAAATCATTTTATTACTTTTTCGGTGTTTAAATGACATAGTACTGATTCGATAAATGGAGAGTGTTTTTTATGAATTGAAAATAACAAAGATTAGATTGGGAAAAAAATGATTTTCTCTTCGGGTAAGAAGGAATCTACTTTAGACTCCGTTCGTTTTATGAAAAATAACTTTCAAGAAAACGTTATCCGGATTTTCAGATGTTCGTTTCATGGAAAATAAATTCATTAGGGAAAATATTTTCCATGAAAGAAAAAAAAGTCTTCTAAAGTAGGGGAAAATGTTTTCTACCTTTCAAGTTGGGGAAAACATTTTCCATTCACCCTCTCCTATCTCATACCTCCTATTAGTTATCACTTCTTTCTTTCTATTTTTGTAATTATTTTTTCATAAATTCGAATTTTTTGTTACTTTTTAATAAAATCGATTTTATTATTATTATTTTTCTATTTTTCTTTTTTGGCCGATCGCCGACCACGGCAACATTTTCCCAAACGAACAATAGAAAATATTTTTCATTTCAAAATCAAGTTTCATCTGAACACAGGAAAATAATTACATTTTCTTATAAAATAACTTTTTAAAAATATTTTCTAAAAATAATATTTTTTTAGTTTAAATCAGAAAGCAAACGAAAATGAACTCCCTTTTTTAATTCTGAAAAAAAAAACGATTTATACCAAATGTTTCTTTCTGAATCGAAAGCAAAAACACAGCCAAGTCCCAAAGCAAGAGCTCTCTTCCTTTCTTTAAATTCCCCATTTATGGGTAATCCGGAAAAGCCGGGATCCGGGCGGTGGACGGAGGTGGGGTCGGTGCAATTACACGACCGCCGAGGAAGGGCATTATTGACCCCAACGCCCAACTGTCCCCGTTCCCGTTCCCCACCGGATTTAATGACACGTGCCTGCAATTAAATCGCGGTAGATCCCCCAGAATTTATGTCGCCCAATGGGATTCGCCCATCGCACGTCTCGGTCCACAGTCGATTGCCCCCCCCGGTTCGCAACGTGGCGCGCGGTGGTTCCGATCGGACCTGATCTCCCCAGTCCGAAATCAATGGAACGGCGATTTAATTCGACTGTCATCCCCCCCCCTGATCGTGACAACACGGGTACGTGCCCGGCAGATAGGCCCATCGCCATACATCAAGGGTGATCGATTTTCTTCCGCCCTCGAATTTGGAATTGGACCGATATCAAGCCAGTCGATTTTAATTTGGTTCTCTAGTTTAGGTCTGGATCGATTATCCTACTAGAGATGTGGCCTAGAAGGGGAAAAACATCATTCGTTGAGCTAAACATTGTTAGCCTGACTTGTGATGTCATTTTCGAGGAAAGTAAGAATGGAGTGAAATCCATTAATGAGTTTTTAGCCTTAGCTTTTTGTCACGAGACGTCGCATGTCTCGATTATTTTAAGCACTCGATTGGACCGACCGGTCACTCATGTGCCCCAATTTAAAAGCTCAAAAGCAATTTTAGTTGCGGGTAGTCTCGATTGGACTAGGATACAATGAATTCGATTTATCGTGATCTGTCCATTTTGTGAGTTCACATAAGAGGCCCATGTAGATCTCATTAAATAAATGATTATCGCCAGTGACAGGCAGCATTAACTCATGCGAGGTGCAGCAGTACCCAGTGGTGTGGCCTTCTATAAATTTGCATTAGAGAAATGGAATTAAAATTAAGGATGGGAAAGCGCGAAGAAGGTGCACACCATGTACAAATACCTTGCATTGCTTACCTAAAGAAGTTGTCAAGTTCTCACCTAACATAAAATGCAAAACATATTTTTCAGGTGCATTTGTTTTGAGGAAAATCACATGATTTTGAAAATATTTTTTTAAAAATAATCGTTTATATTGTTCGAAAAAATGAATTGATTAAAAAATATTGTTATCCTCCATGCAAATTGTTTAAAATGAATTGTTATCAACAATAATAATATTTTTTTATCGATTAATCATTTCAAATGATGCGAGCACTTATTTTTAGATAAATAATTTTATTTTCCACAAAATAAGCACCATTTTTAGCTTAAAAAGCTTTTGTCCCATGACGGTCATCCAGTAATGGTTGAACGGTACGATAAATACGAACGAGCCTAAATTCAAAAGGCTAAACTTCTTTTATTCCCTCTTAAGTAGCCATTCGATTAAATATTAAAAATGTAAAAATAATGGTTTTGTATAAGGCGTTATATAAAATATATCTTTTTTACGGAGATGTACTACCGGGGCGGGGCCCCGCTTTGCGACCCGCAAAAGTGTTGCCCCGTACGGGTTCCATAAATGCGCGACGTGACATAAATAGACAGGTCACACCGCACCCCGGAAGAGCTGGGCATCGACCGCCGACGAAAATGTCGCCGCCGTCGCTGTCGCCGTCCTCTTCTCCTGTAGTTCTCGCTGCTCTCGTCGTCGTTGCTCTGGCCACCCTCTTCTTCTCCTCCCCCGCCTCCGCCTCCGCCGCCGGCGCCGGCGCCCCACGGCCGCGCCCCTTCAAGAAGATCTACGCCTTCGGGGACTCCTTTACCGACACCGGCAACACCGGCTCCACCTCCGGCCCCAGCGGCTTCGGCCACGTCTCCAACCCCCCCTACGGCGTCACCTTCTTCCACCGCCCCACCAACCGCTACTCCGACGGCCGCCTCGTCATCGACTTCGTGGCCCAGTCCCTCTCCCTCCCCTTCCTACCCCCCTACCGCAACTTCTCCTCCCCCTCCTCCTCCGCCGCTGGCCACGGCGTCAACTTCGCCGTCGCCGGCTCGACGGCCATCAGCCACGAGTTCTTCGTGAAGAACAAAATGAAGCTGGACGTAACGCCCCAGTCGATCCAGACGCAGCTCCTCTGGTTCAACAAGTACCTGGAGAGCCACGAGGGGTGCAAGGGAGCGGCGGCGAGTGGCGGCGCGTGCCGAGACGCCCTCAAGGACGCCTTGGTCTGGGTGGGCGAGATCGGCGTCAACGACTACGCCTACACTCTCGGTTCTAAAGTCTCCGGCGACACCATCCGGCAGCTCGCCATCAACTCAGTCGCCGATTTTCTCGAGGTAACTTAATACTTAGGAAACAAAAACGCATAAACGAGACGAACATGGTCGCGTTAACCTTAACGCGGCATCCCGTGGCCCTGTTGTATATATTTTTCGGCCCTAAAGAGAAGTAATAAAATCGCGCTAACTTTGTCGAGGTGACGTGTCGGTCCCGATCTCGACAAGGTAATCCATAAACAAAGTTCGGACTGATAGCTGAGTGTCGGGTTTTGTCCATTCATAACCTATGGATGTTCAACAGTTATGATAATATCTGTACTAAACCCGACCGGATTGATTTTCGCCTTAATTGGGGAGCATAGCGACACCGCCGTATCGAACCCTAGTGTTTTCTTCTTTGGCCGATCATAAATGCCTCTGATGCAGAACCCTCGACACACATTAAATAAGGGCATGGATTTTCGGTTGGATCATGGTGCGATTCATTGATGTCGCTAACATCATCCAAGTGTCGATCTGATTATGACTGCATTTGCTTCGCAGTCGCTTCTGAGGCGCGGCGTGAAGTATATGGTGGTCCAAGGACTGCCGGTCTCGGGTTGCTTGCCCCTGGCCATGTATTTGTCCCCGACGAACGACAGAGACGACATCGGCTGCGTGAAGAGCGTGAACGTTCAAACCAGCGCCCATAATGCCGCGCTCCTGGCCAAGATTTCCAGCCTCAGGAAGCGATTCCCTGATTCTGTGATTGTCTATGCAGATTACTGGAACGCGTACCGCTCGGTCATGAAGGCCCCGGCCAAGTACGGCTTCAAGGAGCCTTTCAAGGCATGCTGTGGTGCCGGGGCGCCCTATCACTTCACTCCGTTCGAGACATGCGGCACGCAGTTCGCCGACACGTGCCCTCGTCCTTCGCAGTACATCAACTGGGACGGAGTCCATCTCACGGAAGCCATGTACAAGGTTATCGCCAACATGTTTCTGAACGGGAAGTATAGTCAACCTCCCTTTAGCTACTTGGTCGGCAAGAAACAGCGCGGCGGCGGATGAACTGCTCCTAGCTATTAGCTAAGATGGGGGATGCGAGCTGTGTCGGGATGCCGTCGAGCTCTGCATCGGCCTCGGCAATAATGAATATCGGCTTCTTCTAGCCGGAGCTATATATAGGAGACCTGTATTACGGGTAGAAGTAGAACCTCGTGTTGATGATGATCGCATGATGCACCCTATGTATGAAGTTCCATGTTTTCAACCGTTGGGGATGCTAAGACTATGCTCAGTAGTTCTGGAAAATGCGAAACTGCCCCAATAAATGGGTTAAATTACATTTTAGGGCCAAATGTGTTTTGAGAAGTTCCCATTTGATCCCTCAATAATTAGATTTGTCATAATTCCAATCCTTATAGTTAGAGGTAAGCGGTTTCAGATTTCGTATAGGTTTCATATGGAATCTAGAAATCATTTTTTAAAACTTGGAAAATATCTTGCATATCCAAGAACCTGGAACTTATCTTGTTATAGGTTTCAAGATTTACCAATATTTCATATGTATTTAATTGGACGATTATAGTGAATTATAATATTTAATGACCATCACTTGTAGCAATAATTTATCGATCATAACTTATATTTAGACATGAAAAATATGAAAATTAACAAAGTAAAAATTTTAATCATAAAATGAAAATTTAAACTAATGGTTCTGGAGAAGAAAACCTGTTGATCGTAGACAATGTACTAGAAATGTTTTCAAAACTACCGTAGAATTGCTCGAAAACATACAAAAAAAAAAAAAAAACACAAAATCTTGTTTCATGTTCCACCAATCTAGAATTTGGAACTTACCTATCAAAATGGATTTCCTAATTTTTAGAACTTGAAATTTACCATGCATATTTTGGAACTTGGAACTAGATAGGTTTCCATCGGTCTAGCTAAAGCCATATTCATCCCTACTTATTATGGCTTGACCATTTTCGACCAGAATTTAAATATTTCCATCGAATTTCTATCTGAAATTCTTCATGGGGTCGCTTCGACTTTGACCTGAAGCGCTCTAAATGTACAATCCTCTAAAATAAATTAGACTTTCAGTACTCGTACTTTTAGCAATGGCCGATTTTGGTCCGGCAACAAAACTAGTCCCTCCTCCATTTTTGGAGAAAAAATTTAGTTCCTTTCATTACATTTCAATTCAAACTCTTCCGGAAAATGTCAACTCAAGACCAGTCACCGAATAGCGGTACTAAAAAATGACATCATCGAGAGGGCTGTTTGATAAAACTAAAAATATTAAACGCTTCAAATTAAGCAACGAACTGATTAAACATAAGTCCTGAAAAACCTCGAGTGAAATTTGCTTGAAACAATATGGATTTTAAGCAATGAATTCCATAAATTTGTTTGCAAGCTAATGCAACTGAATATTGGAACAGTCATATTTCACAAACTCATCCCTGTGAAATTGCAATAATGCAATAATGTTATGAAAAGATCGAGTGACTGACACTAATTTACCAAAAGTAAGATTTGATGGTGCGTTGTAATTTCTTGCACTGTTCATGAATAAAAGACAACCGTGGCTGTAAAAAATTTCAAACTCAAATAGTGCTTCAGTTGATCACATACGATACGAATAAATCATTTTTCTCCATAGAGAAAGTTGCAATACAAACACCAAGCAAATAATAAAGAACAACACTTGTTCAAGGAAACAAAGAGAAAGGTACAATATTGGGGGCCATTGTTTTTATACTTGCAAATGAAAGAGATCAACGAAGAGATTTGCCGAGTTCACGAACAAATCTTTGCGGAGCCCCATGAGGGGTGGCAACCAGATCGATCATAGGAGTTCATCTGCTCAACAGAAAAAAAAAAAAGAAAAGGAGATGAGCTTAAGAGTCTATATCAAGAAAGTACTAAATCTATTATAATTATGCCAAATTATTCATAAACCTAGGGAGGATTGCCAAAAAAGTCCTAAACCTATTGCAGATGTGCCAATTCAGTCATAAATCTTTTTTTTTACCGATTAAGTCCTAAACCTTTTGTGATTGTACTGATTGAGTCCATCGCCGGTCGGCATCCACGTCAACTCTGGCCGGCCAAATTTGGCCGGATGGACTCAATTGGCCTAATCGCCAAAAAGTTTAGGACTGAATCGAGAAAAAAAAAGGTTTAGGATTGAATTGGCACAACTGCAATAAGTTTATGACTTTTTTGGCAATTCTCCCCATAAACTTATGTTTTCTTTTGCCAATGAGTCCTGCGCCTTTCGTATTTGTGCGGCATTTATTGTGGAATATGGTGAATTTGAAATTGTTAGTCTACTTATAGAGATATTTTTCGGTCAGTTAGCTAAATTATCTATATGAGGATGTAAGATTCATTTCAAAGGGCTTACATATCTAATCTAATCTTATGATGCACACAACTTGACCTTTTGTTATTATAAAACATTCAAAACTTACGTATGAGTAGTCATTGATTTGAATAAAATGATATGGAAGGTTATCTAAATTTAGAATTCATACAAGAGAGGTTCATTGGATAAAATGATAATGCTGTTGTTCAGGTTTTAAATTACTCTTTTGTCCGTCATTTGGCGACAAAAGTCATTATTTATTTTCTAGTTAGAATACTTTATTTTATGTAGAGAGATTATTCTTGAAAATAACGACCAATGAATGATGTGACTATGGTTGAGTATGATGTTCTTCGACTTCCATCCGTCTAAGAATAAAATTTCCAATTAAATCATAGCTCTTCAACAGTAATCATCAAAAGAAAATTAAAAATAAGCATTCACAAATTACCTAGATTCAAATTTTCCCTTTATATTTAAAGTGGCAGAAGTATAACGCAAATGCCAAAACTTGGCACGGGGGACATTTATGTGTCAAAAGTTCTGAAAGATACACTTAAGTGTCATTTTTTTGAAAAATTGGAATACTTCAAGTGTCAATTTTAGTGAGGGTAGTCAGAAATCCAACAGAGTTTATTTTAATAATATAAGTGATTTATGTGGCTCTTCGAAAAGTTAAATTGCTGCTGCTTTTTTTTTTTTAGTTCTTTTAATCAATTTTGAGGGCTTATAGTGTCATGTGGCTTGTTTTTATTTTATTTTATGCCACATGGAAAGTTTTTTTTAAAAAGATTGCCACATGGATAATTTCTTTTTAAAAGAATCATCACGTTTGCCAAAAAAGTCACCTAAAAATACCATGTCAGTATTTTGGCCGAAATTTTTTGTTGTTGACCCTTAAGTATTTCATTCTTTTCCGATTTGGACATTTAAGTATACTTTTCGAAACTTTTGTCACGTAAGTGTCCCCCTGTGCTAAGTTTTGGTACTTGCGATATCCGGCACTCTATTTAAAGTTGTCAATTTTATGAAAGTGCATAATGCATTGTCTTATCTTAATCTTCATCGTGCGAGGAAGCCAAGAAAGATAATATAAGAAGGGAGTCTCGTTATATGACCATGCTACATCTAAGAAGTAAGAAGAAATGAAGGGAGAGACGGTAGATGCGTACTTAATCACCAGTCCATTGTACATATATCAAATTAAATGGATTTGAGGAACTTGAGCGATTTTGTGCCATTCTGCCATTCTTCACCAACTTAAGACTCACATCTTTTGTTCAGTTCACCACAAAGTTTGATGTGTAAATCTTTAAGGGTAGTGAAAGACTGAATTCCTTGTGACATGGAAGATAAGTTGCAACACCTGATCAAGCGAAATGATCAGATATATTTATGATCGGGTAGCCATTTGGGTATAGCCGCCAGGTTCGGGAAATCATAGACAGTATAGGACTCCAAAGTACAGGCAAATTCATTGAGATATTTGAGCAGCTGCACCGCTTGTTGGACTTACTAGCTTACGAAGATTCAACGGAAAGTTGGACTTACTCTCGTAAGTCAACGTGAGCTCACAATGATTGATCACCAAGCACTCTAGGGTGGTTGATTTCTCAAAAGGCGGGATATTGGTCTCTTGCAATTTCCAATTTCTAACTCTCTAAGGTAAGTCAGTTGGCCAGTACCTTCTAACAAAACTTGGAGATCTGCACACATAAAGATTCCCAAAAATGCAGATTTTTTAGGAATTGTATTCCACTTTCTTGCAAACTCTTTTGCTTTGTTGTTATGCTTAGAAATCTAAGACGGACGAGCCTTTTCATATATTTGGGTAAATCGACTAGCCTGAGCAACCATGAAGGAATAATTGTAGCAAACTCTCTGCAGCTCACAAATGATATTTGGAGGCTTCTTCAATGGCTTGTTCTCATGGAGACGTAATGATCTAAATTGCTTCAAGTTGCATATCGAACGTTGTAGCTCCTTAAAACTATGACATGACAAATTCATATACTGTAAGTAATTACATTTGGAGATGCATATTCTAACCAACTCTTTAATAATAACTCCATCATGAACTCCGAAATGAAATCCATTGGCTAATTGCATGGAGCCTATTTGAAATTGGCTTTCTTAGAAAAGGTGGGACTCTATTGAAATTTGAGATTCCCTCTATTAAAGTGCTAGAGAACGAAATGTACTGAACTCTTTCTTAAATCTCTGCATTATCTAAACCAATAATAGAAAAATCATTTTGTGCCGCAATTGTTGCAATAAAATGGTCATTTTTAATAAATGACCTTGATTGAGACTCCTCAACCATGTGGAGTAAAGATCTCTTCAACAAATCTTTGACGTACTCATCACCACTGTCTTCCAATGCTAGTTTTCCCCTCGTTGAACTAATGAGTCCTAAGGCCATCCATAGCCTAATTAAATTTTGGCTAGCAATTTCATATCCTTTTGGGGAAAAGTGAAAATGGGGTGAAACATCCTTTCAAGTGGGATGGTAAATGATCACGGCTAAGCTTAAGTACAGGCAAAATGTTCTTGTTTGTTTTCACTAACTTCCACGTTTCCCTATCTCTTATATGTGATCACGCCTAATATAATTTTCTGTCCTTTTGTAAAGTAGACTTCCAAAGTTTTCACCAGGAGAGCAACTCCTTGTGATGTTTTGACAATTTCATTTCCAATCTCGAGGAGATTAGGACGTGCTTGCTTTTCCTTTGTTGAATGCCCTTTTTCAAACAAGGCCATAAAGTCTTCCCGAGAAAGACCTTTCAAATGATACGCTAGATGGGTACCCATCATAGAGGTGACTTTTGAATCGCGCATTGTCACAATTATTTTGCTTTCATTGACTCCTTCGCTTAGGTACATTTGGTAATTATTTTATTTCCGAGAATGATTTTTATTTTATTTTGTTCCTTGGACGAGTTTTTGAGCATTTAAATATGTTTAGTAACTGCCCAAAATCTCTTTTCCCCGATTAGAGAAATAGAAATGCGTTTAGTATGACCTTTAAATTTTTTTGTAACTTACAATTTCTTTTAATTTTTAAATAATTTTTAAATTTTTTTCTCTTTTTTCTTTTTCTTTTTCCTTCCCAATTCTTTTTCTTCATTGCTGGTCGTCGAAACTTCCCCAAGCTAGGGCGAGGCTTGGGCTCACCCAGTTACTATGAGGCTCAGGCTTGCTAGGCAAGGGCGAGGTTGACCTAGCGCTGACTAGGTGGGATCGAGCCTTGTCGGTGGCCAAGTGTCGCCGACCATCACTGTGATCGGCAATTGGCAATGAAGAAGAAAAGGAAAAAGAGAAAGAAAAAGAAAAGAGAAAGAAAAAGAAGATTTTGGTTTGATTGTAGAATCGTTCTTGGGAATAAACAAGCAATTATTTTTAATTCTTGATTCTGTTTCAAATTTATTTTCGAGAATAAAAATATTACCAAATGGATTTCTATTTTATTTTTGTTCTAGAGAACCAAAAAATAGAATTAATCATCATTTGGTTGATTATCAAATAAACCCTTCACAAATCTCTTAATTCTTTTCATCTATTGCGGTTGTTGCTCCATACGTCATCCAAGACAAGTAGTTCAATTAGTCGCTCGCACACCCCAATTATAAAGCTCAAAAACATTTTTAGTCCCGGGCTAGTCTTGGTTGGACCAAGATACATTGCATCGGGTTCATCGTGATCGTCCATTTTGTGCATTCATATGGCGGGGGCCCATGTGGATCTCATAAGACTGATGATTGGTATGGACACAATATAGATTCATACAAGAAATTGTCATTTACAGACAGCATTAACCCTTGTGAGGCTTGGTGGCGATGGCGGTAGCGTGGCCTCCTATAATTTTGCATCAGAGAAATGGAATTAAAATTTAGGGACGTGACATTACGAAAAGGGAACATTCAGACAAAGATATCCCGCATTGCTTAGCTTAAGGATTTCGGAAAAAATGAATAATTTTAAAAATATTTTTCTATCATCAATAAAAATGAATAAATAACATATTCAAACATAAATTATTATTAATAATAAAAATACCTTTTCAATTGCCTAATTATTCCATATGATGTAAATAAGTATTTTTTAAAAAATATTTATTTTTCGGAAAAGAATTCCTTATTAAAAGTAGGCAAGTAAATAATCGTCCAATTGCGAGTCGTAACTCGTAAGCCATTCAATTAAATATTAAAAATGTACCGGGGCGGGCCCCGCTTCTCGACCTGCCCTGGTGGGAGGAATTTTGCCCTGTACGGGTCATTAAATGCAGAACACGACATAAATAGAGACGCCACACCGCTCCACGGAAGAGCTGAGCAGCGACCACCGACGAAAATGCCGCCGCCGCCGCCGCCCTCCTCTTCTTCTTCTGTAGTTCTCTCTGCTCTCGCCGTCGTTACTCTGACCACCCTCTTCTTCTCCTCGCCCGCCTCCGCCGCCGGCCCACGGCCGCGCCCCTTCAAGAAGATCTACGCCTTCGGGGACTCCTTCACCGACACCGGCAACACCCGCTCCGCCTCCGGCCCCAGCGGGTTCGGCCACGTCTCCAACCGCCCCTACGGCGTCACGTTCTTCCACCGCCCCACCAACCGCTACTCCGACGGCCGCCTCGTCATCGACTTCGTGGCCCAGTCCCTGTCCCTCCCCTTCCTACCCCCCTACCGCAGCGTTTCCTCCTCCCCCACCGCCGCCCCCTACGGCGTCAACTTCGCCGTCGCCGGCTCGACGGCCATCAACCACGAGTTCTTCGTGAGGAACAACTTGGAACTGGACGTAACGCCCCAGTCGATCCTGACTCAGCTCATCTGGTTCAACAAGTACTTGGAGAGTCACGAGGGGTGCAAGGGAGTGACGAGAGGCGGGGCGTGCCGAGACGCGCTCGAGGACGCCCTGGTCTGGGTGGGCGAGATCGGCGTCAACGACTACGCCTACTCCCTCGGGTCCACCATCTCCGGCGACACCATCCGGAAGCTCGCCATCGCCAACGTCACCGCTTTTCTCGATGTAAGTTCATAATTAGGAAAACAGATGGAACGACATGACCAGGTTTCCCATGAAGGAAATGATAAAAACAAACAGAGAAAGGGCTCCCGTGACAGAATTGATATACCTCAAGATATCATTCAGTGCTCTGACTCTGGATTCGGCTCGGGCGCTTGTGCACTTGAGCTAAAACTTTTGTGAAAAACTCGGCCAATTCTTGATTAGTTTTGTTCTTTTGTTCTTCGGAACAAAGAAATAATAGAAATTCGCTGGTAATATTAGCTAATTTTTCTACTTTAGAGAACAAATTCCAGAATCAAGCCATTTTTTTTCTCTTTTCTTTCTCATTTAGGATGTGTTTGGCAACGATTTTACTCTTAAGAATAATTTTTGATCAGAAATTATTTTTTTTATTATGCTCCTGGGAACAATTTATGAGTATTTAATGTGTTTGATAAATTGTTTTAAATTTTTATTTTGGGATTAGAAATGCGTTTAGTAAAATTTATTTATCTTTTATTCTTTTTTATTTTTAATACTTTTTAATATAATTTGTTATAAATTTCTTTTCTTTTTTCTTTTCTTTTTCTCTTTTCTCCCTTTCTTCCTCTTGGCCGCCGCCACCAGTGATGGCCGGCGAGGCTCTGGTGAGCTTGCCGGACCTCACCCTGGCCTGGCGAGGTTCCGGCGAGCTTGTCGGACCTCGGCCGAGCGCTCGTCGATGGTGGCGATGGGGCGGTGATGGGGTGGGAGGAGGAAGAGGAAGAAAAACAAAGGGAAGGGAAAAAAAGAAAAGAGAGAAAAGAGAGAGAGAGGAAAAAACTTATTTTCAAAATTGTTCCCGGGAGTAAAAAGCAAATTTTTTTTCACTTCTCGATTCTACTCCAAATTAATTCTCCGGAACAAAAAATTTACCAAATGAATTTCTGTTTCAAATTTGTTCCCGAGAATAAAAGAATAGAATCAGTTGTTCCCGTGAGTGTTAACAAACAAGCCCTTAACCAATGGCTGTGCTCGGCGATGGCCGGCAATTGGCTAGAGACAAGGTCCAACGAGGCTCCCTCAAGGCTGACAAGGTTGTTGGCTCTTGTTTGGCCAGTTGGGGCTAGTGTCAAGGCCCAATGATTGGCTAGAGGAGGAAGAAGAAGAAAAGGAAAAAAGAAAAGAAATATCTCATAAAATTATCAAAAATTCTACGTCACAAAAAAATAGAGGGTCGAAGCATTCATACTTTTTTTCTATTAAGAGAATAGCAATTTTGTGTATTTACCAAATGTATTTAAATGCTTAGAAACTCATCCAAGGAACAGAATCAAAGAAGATTTTTTTTGAATTGAAATCGTTCACAGGAACAAAAATAGTTACCAAATGTAGCTGCATAGAATTTCTATTCTTGAAATAGAGATGCGTTTCTTACGACATTAAAATCCTAGAATTTCTTTTAATTTTTAAATAATTTTATAAGATTTTTTTTCTCTCTTCTTCTTCCTCCTCTAGCTGGTCGCCAACCTCGGGGGAGTCTTGATGGGGGCTAGGTGAGGCTAGCCTTGTCGAGGGTTGTTGTTTGGCTAGTCGCCGGCCATCACCAAGGCCGACGACTAGCGAGAGGAGGAAGAAGAAGAAAAGAAAGAAAAGAAAATTGTTGGATTCTTGAACTGTCCCTAAGATAAAGAAGTAGCCTTTTTTTATTTATTAATTCCATTCCAAATCTATTTAGCTCACATTACCAAATGAATTTCTATTCTTTTTTTATTCCGGGGAACAAAAGAAGAATTGATCGGTTACCAAATAGGTCCTTGGAGTCAATTTAAAGTCGCATTATTTAGGATGGTATTTGGTGAGTGTGTATATATTTTTCAATTGGAGATCTAGCTCAACGTCAACTATTCAGAGATTGCAATTGAATTGCGCTAACCCTGTCGAATTGATTTGTTGTTCCTGAACTCAACAAGGTAATCCGTAGACGGAGTTCTATGGATGTTCACCAATTATGGTAATATCTTTTCAGGTCTACCGTGATAAACCCAACGAAATTGATTTTCACGCCTTAATTATCGAACCTGAGTGCTTTCTTTTCAAGCTTCGAGTCGAATAGTTCAGTTTAACCAACTTAGGTGGGCGGATCATAAATGTATCTTCTGTAGAAAAATTGACGTACATTAAATAAGCACTTGAATTTTCGGTTGGACCGTGGCGTGATTTGTTAATGTTGATAACATCATCCAAGTTATCAATCCGGTACCTGTTCTCACCATGATATGATATGATTTGCTTTGCAGTCGCTTTTGAGGCGGGGGGCGAAGTATATGGTGATCCAAGGTCTACCGATGTCGGGGTGCTTGCCCCTGGCCATGTATTTGGCCCTCGGGAGCAACCGAGATGACGTAGGCTGCGTGAAGAGCGCGAATGACCAAACCAGGGCACATAATGCTGCGCTCCTGGCCGTGATTTCCAGCCTCAGGAAGCGATTCCCTGATTCGGTGATCGTGTATGCTGATTACTGGTATGCACACCGCTCGGTCATGGAGGCCCCGGCCAAGTACGGCTTCAAGGAGCCTTTCAGGGCATGCTGCGGTACTGGGGAGCCCTATCACTTCACTCCGTTCGCAACGTGCGGCACACGGTTCGCCGACCTGTGCCCTCGTCCCTCGGAGTACATCAACTGGGACGGAGTCCATCTCACGGAAGCCTCGTACAGGGCGATCGCCAACATGTTTTTGAATGGGAGGTATAGTCACCCTCCCTTTAGCTACTTGCTCGCAAAGAAACAGCGCAGCGGATGAGCTGCTCGTAGCCATAGCTAAAAATGGAGGATGCGAGCTGCGTCGGGACGCCGTCGAGCTCTGTATCGGCCTGGACAATAATGAATATCAGCTTCTTCTAGCTGCAGCTATATATAAAGGACTTGTATTACAAGTAGAACCTTGTATTGATGCAACCCATGTATGGAGTTTCAGTAATTTGTTTTTTGTTTGTTCTACTCTACTTCTCAAATTATTCTCAGTTTTTTGCCCTATGTTTTTACAGAGCATGAGACTTGAAACTTATACTTGAAGCTAAATGTTTTCATCCCAACTGTCCTGAGAAAATGGGGATTGCGAAACTCCCACCTCCCCCTTCCTATGTGGGAAGGGTGGCCACTAATTAACATGAGTCTTGAAAAGCCTTGAGTGAATTTGCTTGATTGAACATGGATTTTAAGAATTCCATCCTTGCTAACTCATGCAACTGAATATTGGAACAGTCAAATTTCACAAACTCATCCTTGTAAACATGTGATAATGCAAAATTATGTTATCAAAAGATCGAGCAAGCTGACATTAATTTACCGAAAAGTAAGATTTGATGGTGCATCATGATTCGTGAATGAAATATGGCTGTGGCTCTAAAAAATTTCAAACTCAAATAGTGCTTCGGTTGGTCTCATATGATACGAATAAGTCGTTTTTCTCCGTAAAGAAAGTTGCGATACAAACAACAAGCAAATAATAAAGAGCAACACTCGAGGAAATGAAATTGCGATACAAACACAAGCCATTGTTTTCATACTTGCAAATGAAAGAGACATTAACGAAGAGATTTGCTGAGTTCGCGAACAAATCTTCGCATAACCCCACAAGAGTGGCACCTGGATCATCGGAGTTCATCTGCTCAACAGAAAAAAAGAGAGGAGATGAGCTTAAGGGTAACTATAACAAAGTATTATGGCATTTATTGTGGGATACTGCGAATTTTTGTCATTTTTAGATATTTTACTTACCAAGGTATTTTTCATCAGTTAACTAAATTAATCTATATATGCATATACGATTCATTTCAAAGGGACATGCACCCAAAAACATACAATGCGTACATTATGAGCAAGTGCGTACATATCTAATCTAATCTTAAGATGCGCACAAGTTCTTTTTTATTTTTGGTCAGTGCACAAGTTGACCTTTTGCTAATATAAAACGTTCGAAACTTACATGACCATGCTACATGTAAGAACAAAGAAGAAATGAACGGAGAGACAGACAGATGCGTACCTACTTACCAGTCCAGTGTACATGTATCAAATTAGGTTGGATTCAAAGAAGGTGAGTGATTTTGTGCCGATACTTGCCATATTGAGCACATCTTTTGCTCAGTTTACCACAATGTTCGATGCGTAAATCTTTGAGGGCAGTGAGGGACCAAATTCCTTGCGGCATGGATGATAAGTTGGGACATTTGATCAAGCGAATTGATCTGAGATGTCTATGATTGGATAGCCATTCAGGCACGTGCGTCAAGCTATGGCAATCATAGATAGAAAAGAACTCCAAATTACTGGTAAACTTGCCGAGACATTGGAGTAGCTCCATCACTTGTTGGGACCTTGATATTACCAGCTTATGAAGATTCAACGGATGGTCGAACTTGTTCTCGTGAGTCAACGTGAGCTCACAATGATTGATCGTCAAGGACTCAAGGGCGGTTAATTTCCCGAAAGGCAGATAAATCGGTCTCTCACAATTTCCAATTTCTAATTCTCGAAGGCGAGTTAGTTGGCAAGTACCTTCAAACAAAACTTGGAGATTGGCACATTCATAGATTCCCAAAAAATGCAGATTTTCTAGGAGTTGTATTCCACTTTCTTGCAGACTCTTCTGCTTTGTTGTAATGCTTAGAAATCTAAGGCTGATGAGCCTTTTCATATATTTGGGTAAATCTGCTAGCTCTGAACAACCATGAAGGGATAATTGTAGCAAACTCTGCAGTTCACAAATGGTATTTGGAAGTTTCTTCAATCGCTTGTTCTCACGGAGCTGTAATGACCTCAATTGCTTCAAGTTGCATATGGAATGTGGCAGCTCCTCAAAAATACCACATGACAAATCTAAATACCGTAAGCTGTTACACATGGAGATACATGTTGTAACAACCTTTTTAGTAATAACTTCATTATCAACTCCGACTTCAAACCTATTGTGTCTAATTGCACGCAGCTTCTTTGAAGTTGGCTTTCTCAAAAAAGGTGGGACTCCATCGGAATTTGAGATTCCCTTTAACAAAGTGCTAGAGAGTGAAACATACCGAACTCTTTCTGAAATCTCTGCATTATCTAAATCAACAATAGAACAATCATTTTGGGCCACAACTGTTGCAAGAGAATGGACCAGGTCATGCACCGTACAAAATGACCTTAATTCGGACTCCTCAATTACATGGAGTAAAGATCTCTTCGACAACTCTTTGATGTACTCAACCCCAATGTCTTCCATCTCTAGTTTTTCCCAGGTTGAAGTAATGAGTCCTAGAGCCATCCATAGCCTAATTAAATTATCACTAGCAATTTCATACCCTTTGGGGAAAAGCGAAAATGTGGCAAAACAACGTTTCAAGTGGAATGGTAAATGATCGTAGCTAAGCTTAAGTACTGGCAGAATGTTCTTATTTGCTTCCACCAACTTCCATGTTTCGCTATCTCTTATATGCGCCCAATACCGTTTTCCGTCCTTTGTGTAAAGTAGACTCCCTAAAGTTTTCACCAGGAGAGGAACTCCTTGCGAGTTTTTGACAATGTCATTTCCAATTTCAAGGAGATCCTCACGATGGTGCTTTTCCTTTTTGTTGAATGCCCATATTTCAAACAAGGCCATAGAGTCTTCATGAGAAAGTCCTTTTAGATGATACGCCGGATGCGTACCCATCATAGAAGCAACATCTGAATTGCGTGTTGTTACAATTATCTTGCTTTCACTAGCTCCCTGTTTTAACAAATTCCTTAACTCTTCCCATTTATTGCGGTCATTGCTCCATACGTCGTCTAAGACAAGTAGATATTTCTTGTCTTTTATGATGTCTTGCAGAATAGTCTGAGAATTCTCAATATCAAAGTTAATCAAGCTTTCATGATTTGCTTCTTTTACAATTCCTTCGATAATTTTCTTTAAATCAAAGTCCTCGGGTACGCATACCCATAATCGCAACTTAAATTGCTCTTTCACACCGTTGTCATTATAAACTAATTTAGCTAGCGTTGTTTTGCCCAAACCTCCCATTCCAACAATGGGAATCACCGAGAGCTCTTCGTCTTCCGATTGCTTCAACATGTCAATTATATTTTTTTTGTCAATCTCTCTTCCAATGACATTTGACTCGCCTATGAACGAATAAGTCAACCTTCGTGATTGCACGTGCATCAAATCAGTGTCAATACGCCACGCATGCAGATCAAATTGATTCTTTTCATTGAAAATTTCAGATAATGTCTCCCTGACCTCCTTGATTTTATGACTGATTTTTGCACGGAGTATTAGCGGATTAGAGAGGGAAAAGAAGCGGTGCACCTTCTCTTTGACGCCCCCGAACCGAGAGATGACCTGCTTCCGTAACCCTTCACACTCGAGTTCATCGATCACATCCTCCGCATCGTACAACACGTCTTGAAGCCTACCAAGCCACACTTGCAGGCTGTGGTTCTTCGCTTGTTGCTCCTCAGCATCTAACAACACGGCCATAATGGCGGTTAATGTATTTTTAAGCTCGTGGATCTGATTTTTAACGTTGTATATTGCAACGGCTTGTTGGAACGCCGGTGATGCTATCTTCCCCAGCGCACCCTGTACAGTGCTGAAAAGGAGTGATGCAGCCATGCTAAGCGATAAGGAAATTGATAGGGAGCAGGGGGCAGGGTGGGGGGGAAAGAGGAATTTGGTTTGAGACAAAAAAAGAACCCACAACGGTTGGTGATCGACTTTCCTTACAGTAGGATGAAAAGGGAGATTCTTTGGGAAAATTGTCCAAAAAGTCCTAAACCTATTACACTTTTGTTAATTCAGTCATAAATCTATTATACTTTTGCCAATTCAGTCATAAACTTTTCAATTTTGTCAATTCAGTCATAAACTTTTTAATTTCTTGTCCATTTAGTCTTAAACCTTTTCACTTCTTGCCAATTGGGTCCATCCAACCAATTTTGGTCGTAAATTGCCGACATGGATTGTTGGCATTGACATGACACTTTTTAAATAATATTTAAATAATATTTTGAATTTTTTTCAGATTTTTTTTTCTTCTTCTTTTTCCTTTTTTTTTTTTTTTCTGGTTTTTGGACCAAGGGCTATCAAGGGTCATTGGCGAACATTGCCGGCCCTAGGTCCAAAAACCAGAAAAAAAGTAGAAAAAAAAAAAAAACCATAAAAAATTAAAGTATTATTTAAAAAGTGCCACGTCGGCATTGGTGGTCCATGTTAGTAATTTCAAGTTAATTTTAACTAGACAGACTTAATTGATAAGAAGTGAAAATGTTTAGATTTAATTGACAAAATGTAAAGATTTATAATTGAATTGGCAATAAGTGAAAATGTTTATGACTAAATTGATAAAATTGAAAAATTAAAGACTAAATTAGCAAAGTGCAATAGGTCTAAAATTTTTTGGACAATTTTCTCAAGATTCTTTCCTTATGAGTGGGCTTGCTGCTTAGCAGAAATATGCTTTGTACCTTTTGCTTTTGATCTTATCTTACTTCAAAGATTCGACGAGGACTCTTCCAAGTGTCTACTCTTTGTTCTTTGCTTCTATACGTAATTTACGAATCTTTCAAAAAAAAAAAGCATTTTCTTTAAAAATGATTATCCGTATCACTTCGAATAATTATTCGGCAGACTATATAACCAATGGTAATCCATGTTTAAGAATTTTTGTCAACAACGAGAGTACTTTTTTGGCCAATTCAATTTGGTAAGTGATATAAGCAAGATACTTTCAAATAGTTGATTTTTCACGAAACAAATGGATCCTTGATATATTAATATTCTGTATTGATTTTTATATGGTTCTCTAGGCATTTCGTTTTCAAGAGATGATCCAGAATAATAAGGACTATGACCGAAAGATAAAGTCAAGTTGTCTTATGAAGAAATCAATAAAAAGTAAGATGGAACGAGGGAAGGCTCGATAGGCTGATTCTGCCTCAACCATTATGAACTAAAAAGGCTAACTCAATTTGTATGAGTTTGATTTAGAGCAGCAAGGCATTAGGACCTCCAAGACATATCACTTACCTTTTCTTCCATGGCAATCAAAGGATTGAAAGATAGCATGTAGTGATAGTGTATGTAGGAAGCAAAATGGAACAAAGTAGCATATGGGCAAGACCTTGTGTGAACCATGGATTGAACTCTTCTGTGCCGTGTTGGTTCTATTTCTTTTAAAATATTGATTAATCCAACTATCGGGGCTAGACACCCTTGTGCCTTTCTTCTCTTTACAAGCCAAGGGCCAGATGAAGCGATTTCCTCCCGTAGGATGCAATTGCAAACTCCGACTGATATTCCAATTTCTGCCAATTCTATTTTGTGTCCCCTTTTTTCTTACATCTATCGAGGTGATATGCCAATTAGCCTTCTTTAGTTTTGTTTTTAAGATGATGTTTGGTCGTTTATCTGATAATTTCTGTTAATCTCTCTCTCATGGACGACATCTATTGACATCTGAATTTTAGTCAACAGTTCAAATTTTTCATTCACGTAAAAGCGCGAATTTTTTTTTTAAAGCAAGATGATGACAAAAATAAATAGATAAGTCACAAGCAAATCAACGAACTAAAAGGGGAATTATTTCGGTCTTTTTCCAATTCACTGATAATTGGCAAGGGCTCCCACTAAAACCCAGGGGCTCCAACTTAGGTGTGTGTGGTAACTTTTATATTTTTGGGAATAATTTCTATTCCAAAATAGTGTCTTTTCTTTTTTCCATTTTAGTTCATGGAAACAAACAAGTAGATTTTTTTTCTTATTTCTGCTTTAAAACTATTCCCTGACTACTTTTCAATTCTAGGGAATATAAAAATTAGCCGACATTACTAAACAGATATCTGTTCTTTTTTTCTGCTTCGGAAATCATGAGAACAGAAAATTAAAAAAATAGGATGGTTACCAAACATACCCTTATTCAACATTTACTTATTTTTCTTGTGAGGACTTTGAACTATTGCTGATGGCAATGGCGATGGAGATTGAACAATGGAAGCTCGTCTTGAATTGATACTGTTGTGGTTTTGCAGAAGCAGGAGCACTGATTCGTGTGCTTGGAAGGACATGAGTTCTCAGCGAGAACATGCCTTCTTGGGAAAAATACAAGAATCAGGGAGCTCAACATCAACTCCCTTCAAGAATGGCACGGGGCCTTCAAGAAAATCATATCCGAAACGAACGTACAGAGGCTGAGATTTTTCCCAGCGGATAGATTGTTCGACAGAGCAAGAATCCCTCCAGGTTGGGGACATTCTTCAAGAAACTCAAATCCCCGGCGTATACAAGCTGCATTCTTCCTTTAATTTTCTCGTTATCTCTTTTTTCCTTTTTCTTTTATTCAAGTTTAAAGCCCGAAGCATGTTAATGGTAAAGAGATTTTTTTTTTTGGGTCAAATGGTAAAGAGAATAGTAAAATGCGAGATTATTCGCACTTGAAAAGTATGATGTACTATAAGAGAATATTATCAATGAGTTTCGAGATAATATCAACAGGGATATTGTAAAATATTTGAAAAATATATAATTAAATTTTCGTGTAATTATATGTTGCCATGCATGGCACGTGTTTTCCAATAGTTGCCTATTTAGTAATTTAACAATCACCAGCTGCTCAAACTTGTCAAGCAATAGAAAGTCTTTGCTCAACACCCTTTTGTTTTGTATGGGCAGGCCAAAATCAGCAAGAAGCTTCCTGGTCTTCCCGTTTCAAAACGTTAAATAAGACCCCTTGAGATGATGAATTTCATAAACCAAAGGCGTTGTTATTAAGGTTGCGCATGGTAACCATTCTGTTTTTAGAATAAAAATCCGTTTGGTAAAAAAAATTTCATTTCTATTTCTGAAACAAATTTCTATTCCAGAAATAGGTTTGGAACATAAATCATAAACAAATTTTTTTTACTTTTCTATTTTTGGAATAAAAATCAAAAATTGTTTTTCTCTTTTTAACTTCTCATCTGAAGAAGTTTTTTTCTGTCCGTCGCTCACCACCACCACCACCACCCCCGCCCATTGTCAGCCCCTGACTGCCGCCGCCACGGGTCATCGGCTGCCAGCCCCTGGCTGCTGTCGCCGTGGGTCGTTCACTACCGCCGTGGGTCGCTGGCTGCCGCCGCCATCGTTGCGGACGACGGCGGTGGACGGTGGGCGGCGACTATTCACCATGCGCCAGTCGTTGGTCACGGGTCGCAAGTTGCCAATTGCGGGTCGCTGCTCGCCATCCGCCGCCGCCGATCACCGCTCTTCCCATTATCGCTGCCATTTAGAAAAGTAATTTTTTTTTAATTATCAAATGAATTTCTATTCCAAGAATAGAAATTATTTATTGTTATCAAACGCGTTTTTTGGCTCAGAAACTCATCTAGAAATAGAAATAGGAAAATCTATTTTTTTCCAGAAATCCTGTCCCGAAGTGAAGCCAACCCAAAATTATGTTACTTAAGGGATATAAAAACAGCCAGATTGAAAATTCCAGACACAAATCTTCATAGAGGACAACAAAAGTTGCACAACCTGTTCACCATCTTCCAGGACCAAATCTTTCATAACCTATAGACCTTCACATCCAAGTAATCGTTATCTTACCTTCTGCTTATTCATCACAGCAGCGGAGAATAGTCCCCATTTCACGGTCAGTGCTCCCCGGAATTTCCCCGGGGAGTATGAGCGGGCTCACGCCTTCCGGAATCTTGAGTTCGTTCTGTCTTAGTTGATCGTGCAGCGCATAAACAAAACCTTTCTTATCTGCATCGTCTTTCCACTCCTCGAACTCCTCCATCCTCTCCAGGACTTCGTAGCCCTTGGCTCTCACCATCATTTCACCATGGAAGAAAATAGTCCATCCTTGGTCGTTATAGTCGTAGGTGAGCATCGTCATGACCTCATACATTACAGGGTCGTTTTCATAGGGCTGCCCAAGCTGCAACTTTGAGTGGAGCATGCTCTCGAGTCTTGCCCAAAAGAACCAGAAGAATGTGAGGTCTTTCCAGCAGTGACTCAGATTCTCCACAGTGATCGCTGCTGCATTTCTCTGCACTCGCTTCTTGGCATAGCTCTTTCCCATGTATATCATTCCCAACGGGATATTAGCAATCTTAGCGACGCCTTTGGCTGCGTTTGTGAACTCCCTGATCCAATCAAGGTCCTCACCTCCATATAGACAGATGCATGCTCCTTGCTCCATCTGATCAGATGAAGGAAATATTAATTACCGACACGAATACTCAGTGCACATTGTGCTAACATGCGGTGTGTGTCTGCATGAAGACATGGTACAGGACAGCTCATATTCACCAAGAATAATGCGGGGCTACTTTATACTGGGAAATTCATTTTCCTCGAGGGAAAAAGTTTGTCCTTGGCAGTGCTATGTCTCTCTAGCGGTAGTATCAGGCGATGTAATCAGATATTCGTTGCTTTATGTTACAGAATCAAATTGCTCACTGCTCTTTTACTTCCTCTTCTGCTTTACTTTCTTGTGAGGGAAATAAAGCCTGGTCCATGGTTCATCTTGGAATTTTTTTACTTCATCAAAGTTTGTTTACTAAAGCCTATTTTAGGTGTGTTTTTGAAGAAGCATATCAAAGAATAACTCCAGGGGAAAAAAAAGATCTTTTGGGATGAAGTTCGTACCCATTTCATTATAGTGCCGTCGTCTAAGCCATCAATGATCAGCTCAAGTCTCCAACTCTCGTCCTTCCATAGCGCTTCCTCTCGCTCCTTAGTGAATGGGAAGGCTGAACTTCCCCATATCCGGATCATGTGGAGGGCATTGGGACTCAACAACTTCCCCTGTGGATCCAGAGCTACTATGATGATCCTCTTCGAGAAATGCCACACCTCTCTTATGTACTTGATCACGGCCGGTTCAAGGATCGAAGGGTGGTGGACACTGTGCCACGGCATGATGCTCTGCAGCTCCTCAAATTTCTGCTGCTGGCTCACATCCCAAGCAGCTGACCTTGGATCGACCTTGACAACTGGAAGCCACACTATTTCGAACTGGTGTTCAGGCCTGGGACGAGGCTCTCTGTGGATGACGTCGAGATATTCTATGTCTTCAATGTCAATGTCAAGATCTGATATTAGTAGCAACACGGTCTTCTTTCTCAGCACTTCAAGGCTGACCTGGATGGTGTGAAGTGTGAGAGGATTGCTGTTACATTTCTGTAGATAGACATTGACTAGATCGAGGCTTATAGAGTACAATAATGACAAGGAAGAAGTAAAAGGAAGTAGGACCAAACCCTCAATTTTTTGGAACCGTCCACCAGCGGCTGTATGTCGTCCTTGAGACAGATTAAATGCTTGAGAATGGTCATGTTTTCCCCATGAATCTTGCCGAACTGGCGTATCAGTGTCTGATAAGCTTCGAAATCCCTTGCCTCATCTGTTGTCTGAATGGATCTTGTTGAACAGGTGCACCAGCGTCTGATGAGCTCCGCGGCCCATTTTCCCATCTGCATCCTCCAAAGCAAGAGTCACGAGCTCAACCTCCAGAATACTCAATAATATGACTCAGCTTGTCGAGTTCAGATTAGTTAGTAATATGGGAAGCGATCCGAGTGCATTTACCATAAGGCAAGCCGGGGGGTGCTCCTTCTTTCTTAGATGGTCCTGCAGTGCGTTGACGAAACCCCTCTCATTTGCATCGTCCTTCCACTTTTCGAACTCCCCCAGGCTCTCCAAGACATTGTGGCCCTTGGCTCTTGCCATCGCCGGCCCCGGACCGTGGATGAAAATAGCCCATCCTTGGTCGCTCCCGTCATAGCTGAGTATCGTCATGATCTCGTGCATTACAGGGTCGTTTTCAGCGGACTTCCCAAGCTGCAACTTCGAGAGGAGCATGCTCTCGATTCTAGCCCAAAAGAGCTGGAAGAATGTGAGGTCTTTCCAGCAGTGACTCAGATTCTCTGCGGTGATCGCTGCTGCATTTCTCCGCACTTGCTCCTTGGCATCGCTCTTTCCCATGTATATCATTCCCAACGGGATATTAGCAATCTTAGCGATGTCTTTGGCTGCATTTGTGAACTTCCTGATCCAATCAAGGTCCTCACCTCCATATAGACAGATGCATGCTCCTTGATCCGTCTGATCAGATACAGGAAATATTAATTACCGACATGAATACTCTCTGCACATTGTGCTAACATGCGGTGTGTGTCTGCATGTACCAAGAATGATGCGGGGCTACTTTATACTGGGAAATTCATTTTCCTCGATGGAAAACGTTTTTCCTTGGCAGTGCTAAGTCTCTCTAGCGGTAGTATCAGGCGATGTAATCAGATCTTCGTTGCTTTATGTTACAGAATCAAATTGCTCACATCTCTTTTACTTCCTCTTCTGCTTTACTTTCTTGTGAGGGAAATAAAGCCTGGTCCATGGTTCGTCTTGGAATATTTTTTCTTAATCAAAGTTTGTTTGCCAAAGCCTATTTTAAGTGTGTTTTTGAAGATTCACATCTAAGAATAAATCAGGGGAAAAAAAGAAGAAAAGATCTTTAGGGATGAAGTTCGCATACCCATTTCACTATAGCGCCGTCGTCTAAGCCATCGATGATCAGCTCGAGTGTCCAACTCTCCTCCCTCCATAGCACTTCCTCTTGCTCCCTAGTGAAAGATTAGGCCAAAGTTCCTCATATCCGGATCATGTGGAGGGCATTGGGGCTCACCAACTTCCCCTGTGGATCCAGCGCTACTATGATGATACTCTTTGAGAAACACCAGACCTATCTTATGTACTTGATCATGGCCGGTTCAAGGATCGAAGGGTGGTGGACAGTATACCATGGCATGCTGCTCTGCAGCTCCTCGAATTTCTGTTGATGGGTCATATCCCAAGCAGCTGACTTTGAGTCGATATTTACAATTAGAAGCCACATTATTTCGAACTGGTTCTCAGGCCTTGCACGAGACTCTCTGTAGATGTGGTCGAGAAGTTCTATGTCTTCAATGTCAATGTCAAGATCTGATATTAGTAGCAACACTGTCTTCTTTCTCAGTACTTCAAGGCTGACCTGCATGGTGTGAAGTGTGAGAGGATTGCTGTTATATTTCTGTAGATAGACATTGACTAGATCGAGGCTTATAGAGTACAATAATGGGAAGGAAGAAGTAAAAGGAAGTAGGACCAAACCCTTGATTTTGCGGGACCGTCCACCAGCGGCCGTATGTCGTCCTTGGCATAGATTAAATGCTTGAGAATGGTCATGTTGTCCATGTCAAAAAGGCGTACCAACGTCTGACAAGCCTCGAAATCCCTGGCGTCGTCTGTTGTCTGGATGAATCTTGTCGAACAGGCGCAACGGCATCTGCTGAGCTTCGAAATGCATTTTCTCATCTGCATCCTCCAAAGCTAGAGTCACGAGCTCAACCTCCAGAAGACTCGATCATATGACTCGGCCCGTTGAGTACAGATTCGAGTGCATTTACCATAAGGCAAGCGAGGTGTTTACGTTGAGAGGTTGAGCAGAATAAAGCCACGCAGCAAACCGAGTACCTTGCTTGCGAGGCGATTGACAAAAGCGAAAGCCGTGCATGTCAGGATAAGGAATGGTGGGATATACTGAAGGGAAGGTGGCCACCTGCTTGAAAATATATACAGGTAGAAGGGATGCAGCAGAAGAGAATGGAATAGGAGGAGCAGCCTCAGGGCGAGAGTCTTGAGTCTTCGGCACGGAGACTTCTTCAGGTGTCAGTTGCTGCCGTTGACTCACCGGAAAGTTTAAATTATCGCCGGAGACTGGCGATCGGGACTAAAATAAAATACGCGGGTCGAAAAGTGAAGGATCCCAAAACTACAGGGGCCAAAGTGAAATTTTCCCCTTTAAAAAGAACGGCGCTTGAGGAAAATGGAGACGACGTCGTTCCGCCGCAGCAAAACCTCGCCTCCGCCTCCTCTGCTCCCGCCGTCGGCATTCTTCTCGTGCGAGCGTTGCCGCCAGTCCGGTTGATGAAACGGTGAACAGAAGAGAGAGAGAGAGAGAGAGAGAGAGAGAGAGAGAGAGAGAGGATGGGAAAGAAGACGAAGAAGCCGGGAAAGGGGAAGGAGAAAACGGAGAAGAAAACTGCTAAAGCGGAGGAGAAGAGAGCTCGCAGGGAGAGCAAGAAGATCTCCCCTGAAGACGACATCGATGCTATCCTCGTACGATGCTTCTGTTTTAACTGTCTCACCGGCTGTTTATCTGCTGGGTCGATACAGTTCATTGCAAAACCTTTTCTTTTTTTCTTTCTTTTTGACTGAAACTTAGAATTGAGCAATACCCGTGGTACTGTCTATCCTCTGTTTCTCAGAAAAAGTGACAAGCTCGAGTCTTGTTGTGTGTCGAGAGTGGACTGGGAATTCAATTGTTTCCAATGGATTACGATGATAATTTGATCTTTGAACCTCTCTGGGTTGGCACAGACTTGATCGAAATATCTTCATTTGAGCTAGAAATTGCAATTGAATTTCTTCCCATATCTGTTCTTGATTTAAAATTGGACACGGCTGCTTTCTCCTTCCTTGAGTTCAAATTGACTTGTATGCACCCCCACTGACCAGCTAAGTATACAAAAAGAGGAAGCCAAGAAGAAGGAGGTCCACATTGAGGAAAATGTACCTGCGCCTTCTCCGCGATCTAATTGTACGGTAATACCTCTCTTTATCAGCTCTTTCCCTGCACGCCATTGTGTTTACTCCCTTTATGGTGGCTTGCCTGAATTATGTGATTGATTGATTTTTCTAATGGTACTGTTTAACTCCTATAGATGACTTTGAATCCTTTGAAAGACACGGAACTAATTTTTTATGGTGGTGAGTTTTACAATGGCACCAAGGTGAGGCGTTGAAAATAGTTGATGGGGTACTTATGTTCATACTGCGAACTGGGCTCATTTTTTGTCACAACCCTGGTTTCAAAATGGTGCAGACTTTTGTCTATGGTGATCTTTACCGGTATGACGTGGAGAAGCAGGTGTGGAAGTTGATCTCCAGTCCCAATAGTCCACCTCCACGCAGTGCTCATCAGGCAGTTGCCTGGAAAAATTATCTTTATATATTCGGTGAGCTTTTTAGTCTTCCTCCACCGGTGTTTACTTGCTGGTGCAATATCCGCCGCATCCCACAAATAACCTTGGCTACTTGCTGTTAGGTGGTGAATTTACCTCCCCAAATCAAGAACGCTTCCACCACTATAAGGTAAAACACATGTGGCTTTGTTTATGCTAAAACCATCATAGTATTCTCCACGTATTGCAACTGAGATATTATGCGGGAGTTTTGTGAATTATGTTGAGCTCTGATCGAACTTTCTTTTTAGGACTTTTGGATGTTGGACCTCAAAACAAATCAGTGGGAACAACTTAATCTGAAAGGTTGTCCCGGTCCGCGTTCAGGTCATAGAATGGTAATCTCATCACTGGGCCTCATAGTTGTCTTTGTCCTTCATAAATGGTTATCTCCTGTTACCTCATGGATATCTGCTTTTCTATCCATCTTGCTTTGTTACAGGTTTTGTATAAACACAAAATCATTGTTTTTGGTGGCTTCTATGACACTCTCAGAGAAGTGAGGTTTGTTGACGATTTCTTATCAATACCTTTATAGGACCTATACTCTTATGATTTCATAAATATGTGAGAAATAATTTTCTGTATGCTCGGTTTGATATGATGTCTTCTTATTCATCAGTTGTACCATTTCCACTGTGAGGAGGTGTCATACTACTTGTCCTTTCACAAAATAAGAGCTCTTTGGCTTCTCCTCAAAGGACCTTTGTTGTCTTAGTGTCTTGATGTTATATGAACTGATTCTCCTTCTAAACTGCAGCTAAAGGAGAATTAGTTGTATGAAAATTAGAAGACTGCCTCTTTTATCGATATTGCCTTAGATGACGAAGTGGTTCTTTATTATGAAGAACATGAGAAGATTTTAAACTATTAGGATTAACTTTTCTGGCAAATAGGTTTGAACTGATCATGTTACTGCTCCTGAGCAAAGCTACAATTTAACTCAGCTAGTTGCAGTCTAATAAAGCAGATGGAATGCTGTACACTTCCCATTTGGCCTCATACTCTACACTAATATAAACGATTTGAGTCTTTCATCTTTTTCTTTTTATCATGGTCTGGAAAGTTTATCAAATCAGGAAGAATCCAAGCATTATTTCCCTTTTCCATATCCTATGGAAAGTTTATTTAATCAGGGAGAATTTAAGCTTTATTTCCATTTTCCATATCCTATGGACTTTTAATCAGCCTTTCAGACTTGCTTCTACAATTTGAAGGTCTGCAAAGCTTCTTACTTCAATCCCTTATATGTGCAGGTATTATAATGATTTATTTGTTTTTGATCTGGATCAGTACAAGGTGAACACCTTGGGCTTTTAGTGGTTGGGCTAATCAGTGCAGTCCCTTTTCAATTTGATTTACTTTCTATCCAAAGCTAATTGACTGCCTTGTTGCAGTGGCAAGAAATAAAGCCTAGGCCTGGATCAATGTGGCCAAGTGCAAGGAGCGGATTTCAATTTTTTGTTCACCAGGATGAGGTGAGTATTTTTCAATGCTTCAAAGAGGTAATAGACAGCTATTATTAACTTATGGTCACTGCATGAGAAAATAGTTACATTCCATAGATGTTTTTAAGTTACGGCCACTTGAGGTGCAAATGTTACTTTCAAACTCTACCAGTTGCGTGCTAGTTTGGGAAAGATCATTTAACAGTTTCCATTGATTAATCACCTTGGTCTTTTGATAAAGGTGCTTTTCATTTGTTGCTGACGACAAAAGGATGTTGATAGTCAATTTCAAGGACAACGAGGGTTTAAAATTCAGTTTCTAGCTGATCTCTTTCTCATCGAATTATATACACTAGCTTTTCTTGTTTCTTGAATTGCCTGAAAGGATAAAGTCTTTGCTACAACTTCTAAGTAGAAGATTAGTCAGTATAAGTTGGTCTTCTTGAACTCTGAGCCTTTTCAGACTTCCTATTCTAATTTACTTTTTCTTGAATTAGTTTTTCCTTGCTAGTCTCTTTTCCTTGTTTCCTTCATATTACCGATGTACTTGAACAATTTCTCTAGAAATAAATATCACCTTTTTAAAAATAAAAACGTTTGGGGTCACTATTGTTTGTGAAGCAATTAATGGGAATGATTTAAGAAGCAGAAATCAAAAGAATGGAACTAGTTAAAGCACCTGAAGATGACATATATTTTTCCAGTTTTAAATGAGCCTCTTTAAAGTAGGTTTCACTATTATAATAGAAGTAAACCAAGCATCTGCAGTAGTAAGTAATGAACGAGTCAAAATGTTGTAGACATAGAAATGGATGAGTAAGTACCATGCATCTTCTTTTGTATCTTAAGGTGGAAAAAATGAAATGGTAGAACAGATGGTAAAATAGCTGATCGATGTAGTTTTTTTTATAAGTACATTGGTCTTTAGCCCTTTCAATATAAATCCACATTACAGGAAAGTGTTAGGTATGGCTACATGCCAAGAAACTTGGTACGGCCAGGAGGATGACTTATCAACTCACACTTTTACACTGTCAATCGGAGATTATGGAATTGTAATGATGTCTCATAATTTCAAGATTGCATCTGTGACATCTTCCTCTCTTTGCTGATACTTAAGTGTTCCTTTTCTGAAGCTAAATCAGAAGGTATAAATGGTCCAGATGGTGCTTGATATGGACATTTGACAAGAAATGATTACTAAAAACTTGCTGTGAGGGGTAAAAGACACCAAATACATCAGCTTTTGTTAATTTTTTTTTTAAATGTGGATTAAGGATTCTGACTAAATCTTGATTAAATAGGCCAAGAGTCAAATGAAGAGTGATGCCAATTACAATGATTAATAAGCAGATCTTATCTGTTGACTTTAAGCACTTCCTCTTCCACTGAACAATAACTGTTACCACTTTTTCCACAAAGTTGAGTGGGTTTCTGGGTTCTTTTATGCTACCACGCGTGGCCAAACCATGTTAGTCAGAGCTTGACTGATAGTGCTCGCAAATGTTATATTTTGCATGACCTGCATTTCATATCTCCCTGCTTGTAATATTACAGGGTTTGCAAAGTTTTGCTGAGTTGTCTGTGATTCAGTGTTTTGAGTTATTTCATTAGAAGTCCACAAATGCCTGCTTTGAGTGTTTACTAGTGTCATGTCTCATTCAATGAAATGCTTACATTGCAGATTTTTTTGTATGGTGGCTACTCAAAGGAAGTTTCAACTGACAAGAACAACTCTGAAAAAGGAATTGTTCATGCCGACATGTGGTCCCTTGATCCAAGGACTTGGGAATGGAATAAGGTTCCTATCCTCTAACTTATGTTGTCGAATCACCTGAAAAGCACAATGAAAGTTGTGTGCTCTGTGATAGTACTGATGCGTCAATTGAAAAGGAAGGGTGTTTCTTCTTTTATAATAACTTCACTGATGACTTGCAGAGTTTTGTGGTAGCAAAGGACACTGAACTTACAAACTTAGAATCATCTGCTGTACTGTAAATCTAAGTTTACTTGGAGAAGGGTGTGTTTTTTTCTTTAATAACTTCATGGACAGCTTGCAGAATTTTGCTGTAGCAAAGGACCTTGTAAAATGAGAACGTAGACTTTTGCAGTACTGTAATGTTTACATGTATTATGGCTGTCAGAATTTGGACCTGCTAATGTGTTTATCATCTTGTGCGAACATTTTAAGTAATTGAAAATACTTTCAATATCTTGTCTTATGTCTTATATTCCTTATGGTTGCTGCAGTCTTTGGGAAATAGTGTGCTGACAAATAAAATTATTTTTTGGAAAACATTTGCCAAAGATGACTTTTTCTTCATATTGGTTCCGTGTTTCATTCAATGAGGGCATAGCATGATTTTTCGTTTTTACTCGTGAAGTATGACAGATTCATATATTTTTAGTTTTCTAGCTTTCTCACTATTATTATCATAAACCAACATTAAGTTAGGCATCTTTTATTTCTTGCCTCTCCGGTTTTCTATTACTTCTAGAAAGCAAGGCAGCAGTGCCTTGTTCATTGATTCATACAAAGAACATAACATAACTATCTCTCTCTCTCTCTCTCAAGTTCACGATCTTACCTTTTGGTTTTTAACAGGTAAAGAAAATCGGAATGCCTCCTGGTCCACGTGCAGGATTTTCCATGTGTGTTCATAAGAAAAGGGCTTTACTATTTGGTGGTGTGGTTGATATGGAGGTTGAAGGTCAGATAGTTTTGCACGTCATTTTGTGTGCTTTCCCATGATTATCCTTTCAGATTATTGTTTGCAAGTAGTTTAGAAGTTTGACTTTTAGTTTCTCATGTCTCCTTTTCTGTACTGTCTGTTTTTAGTATTTGACTCTTCATTACTATACATGGATATCTTAATTGAACGTGTGTGGTATAAGTATGGATTTCCTCTCTCAAACTGTAATGTTTTTCCAAAGTGGTCCTCCTACTATTTTTCTGCAGTATGGTCTTTGACCTACATATTTATCCTAATCGATTCCTATTATGTTAGCTATTAAGGGATGATAACACATTATAATGAAGTGTCCATTTGGCACTAAAAGTGGGCCATTAACAGTGTCTGTAGAATGTGGCAGCTTTTAACTGAATATTTACTAATGATACCATGAAAGGCTGAAGCAATAAGTTCGAGGACAGCATTAGACAAAACTTTACTAAGAGGTCCATATTGCATTAACTATTCTGATTGATATTGATGCTTGTTATCTGTTATTATGCGCATGCAGGTGATGTTATGATGAGCTTATTCTTGAACGAACTCTATGGTTTTCAATTAGACAACCATCGTTGGTAATACTACCTTCTTCTTTTTTATATATATTTTTTCAGACGACATAAGCTTTTTCGGCGCAAATGTTACCGATGTTCTTTTGCGGTCAACTATTAATGTTTGTCAGCTATTTTAGGTAAAGAGAGAGATGAAAATATGATTGCATCATATGTCTTGCCTTGCAGGTACCCATTAGAGCTACGGAAGGAGAAGTCAACAAAGGAAAAGGTATAGCCTCTGTTAAAGGATTTGTTCATGTTGTGAAGTTTATCATCTCACTATTGATTTGAGAGTTTTTGATTAAATATTTTTTGATCACATGCTGTATTAATTGACATCTTTTTGTACGGTAAAAATTGACAATTACATATTTTGTTGCAGTTAAAACTTAGTTCTGATAGAAAACCCCACAACGAGGATGTTGATGATAAAAATCAGACTGCAGAATTTGCAGCAAAAGAAAAGGATGATAATTTGGAATACTTAGATGAAGCAGGTGATATGGAAAGCTACATGGATGAGGTATCACGTTCCCTGGATACAGAATTGATTATCAGCGATCATGGGATAAATGTGAGCTCTGCCAGAAATCTGCAGGCACGCCCTGCTAATGGTGTTCAGCATTCTCCATTGCCAGAGGTCTGTAATTGTTGTCTACAGGGTTTATCCCACTTTCACAGTTTCTGTAATTATTGTTGTTGACTTCCGGCAATTGTTTAGATTGTCAAGCCCTGTGGACGCATAAATTCTTGCATGGTGGTTGGGAAAGATACCCTATATGTTTATGGAGGGATGATGGAGGTCAAGGATCAAGAAATTAGTCTTGATGATTTGTACTGCCTCAATCTCAGTAAGCTTGACGAATGGAAGTGCATTATACCGGTTTGTTCTTATTTCATAATTATTTATTGATGGTTATGCAATCTTTTTCTAAGTATTCTAACAGACATGAAGTATTTCAAACATAAAACTCTTATTAGCTAATGTTGACATTCTTCTCCAGAAAAGTAGTGGAGTGGCCTAGAAAATTAAGTTGTGTTCTAATGCTGTTTTCTATAATGGTATTTTCACTTTTCCAATTTAGGCATCTGAATCAGAATGGGTAGAAGCCTCAGAGGATGAGGATGAGGATGAGGATGAGGATGGAGATGAAGATGGAGAGGACAGTGAGGATGATGATGTCAGTAGTGAGAATGAGGATGAGGGTAGTGATGCAGATGATGCTTCAGAGGTGACTTTACTTTTCTTTTGGCATCTATATGCTTATTTTCAATTTACATCAATTTAACGTCAAAATGAAGATTTATCTGATTGTCTGTGAAAAAAACTGTCAATTACTTTTTGAGACTCATCGATGCGTCATTCTTTGTTGTAACAAGTGTGAAGGTCAAATCGATACAATCTGTTAATCAGATCTGTGCTTGGTCAAATTGTTCAGAGTGTCTAAACACAGTAAACCAATGGTGATAAGGATACATGGTGGTGAGTGGTAGTTGTGGCTAATGGTAATAAATACTTTAATCTGGGCAGCTAATTATCTTTAATGAATGTCCAGAATATGCAGGGAAAGGGTGGGTTCTAAGTGTATTTCTTTTTGTTTTGTCTCAGTTATTTCTGAATAGGAACTCTGGCAGATTTCCTTTTGTTCTCATTTTTTTTTTAAATGTTCCTGTGTGAAGGCTAGAAAAGATGCTTCTGCCTCATCTCACGTGGGAGATGCTGTTGCAATGATAAAGGGTGAAGGAAAAAATCTTCGTAGGAAGGAGAAGCGAATTAGGATAGAGCAGATCAGAGCCAACCTTGGGCTTTCAGATTCTCAAAGAACACCTGTGGTAGGTTCCTATCTTTAACACTTCATCTCTGGGTATAATCGACATCTCAATAGCATGGATTGGATGTGTTAGACTTGCTTTTCATGTCTTTCTTTTTTATGAATATGTTGGTTTATCCAATTTATATACCTAATTGCTTTCATGTTGTATTGTGAAGCCTGGAGAATCCCTAAAGGATTTCTATAAACGTACAAATATGTATTGGCAAATGGCAGCTTATGAGCATACTCAACATACTGGAAAGGTTTGTTCCTTTGTCTTTTCTTCTTTAAGAAGGAATATCAGTAGCAGATGAAGCAGATATCTTCGTCTATCTCATTTAAAGCATTTTAGGCAAACTGGTTCAGCAGAAAAACAAAATTCCGACCACTCAGTTCCTGAACCCACCATTTCTAGTAACATCTCCATTCCCCCTCTTCCTGATCCACTGTGCACTAAATTAGTGTACAGAAGGTGAATGGAACTGTTTGCACTGGATCTCTGTTAGTTTGGACAGAAAATTAAACATTTGTCCGCTTCTCTAGAGTCATTGAAAGTGATTTTTTTTTTTTTTGGTCAGTATTGAAAGTGAATGTAGAAGATGATAAATTATGGTCTCCAGACTTAGGAATTGTAATTCTTGTTGCTTGCAGCATGTCAATTTTTGTTTTGCTGGAGCAAGTGTTGATTCATGCAGTCTCTCTTGGTCTCTCCAAATAAATAAGAACAAATACACTATTGTCCTATCTGAATTGCAGGAGCTCAGAAAGGATGGATTCGATCTTGCTGTCATTCGTTACCAGGAGCTTAAACCGATTCTAGATGAAGTAATTCTCTTACATTCTTTAGTCAGATGGCAATATGTTCATTCCCTCCCTGAACTTGCACAAGGGCTCACAATTTTCTGGTGGTTCTCACCCTGCAGCTGGCCATACTGGAGGCCGAGCAAAAGGCTGAAGAGGAAGAAGGCCCTGAAACTAGTTCAAGAAAGAGAGGGACTAAGAAGAAGAGTACGAGTCTGCTCATAAAATAGCAACTCCACTTTCATGACATGCCCAGATTATGATGGATTTGAATATTCACTAGGTTAATAGCTGCATGCACAAACCCCATGATTCAGAGTTTGAGGGAACAAATGTTTTTCACTGAAGAAAAGGGGGGACGTGGAGAAGGGGCAACAAAATTGAGGTCATCCGTGGCCCAGATCTGCACGCTGGACTGTAGGATGAAGTTAGATGGCTTCTTTTTTTTCCTTCAGTTGGATGAAGTTATATGTTAAGAGTGGCAAGTTTTGGAGATCTCAAAGAAGATATTGACTTATTGAGTGCTGGTGTTCTTGTATGTTAAATTGGAAATGTACAATTTCTAGAGCGTTAGTTCTCCACTCATGCTTATAATTTCGTTTTGGTGGAATTTAATGTACTTTTGGTGTCATATATTTGCAAGTATGGACTTGGGTCAAGCAGGCCACCCACTGCATGTACTGCTTTATGCGATTGGCAACCATGACAACCGAAGAAAGCAATGCGTGATTTATGAAGCTGAGTATTAGTTTTATGGTTCTGCAGAAGTAGAATGTCTATTGTTCCCTTGCTGCTACCTAATACGTAGGAAAGGAGAGAAGGTAAATTTTATGGACCAACATCGTTGTTTCTCACCATGAACTGTTATAAATGATTCAAACTGCTGTTAGATGAGCAATATCCGAATTGTCTTACTTGAAATGTTTATGCCCTTTTGCGATTGCATTGACTTCGTGGGCGGAAGTTCGGTAAACGAGCAAGGAAATGCCTCATTATAGGTGAAGAAACATATTGATTAGAGATGTATCCATTTTGTTTCGTTTGAGTGGGGACCCAACCTTTGTTATATGATCAGAATTGAAAAGGTCCCTTTCCTAGTCATTCCACGATAGCTCTTCATGGGAACTGAGAAGCGGGAGGAATGTTTGGTTTGAAGTAGAATGCAAATGCTTAGACCAAGTTGACCACGTGTTCCCACGTCAAAGACATCATTCTAGCTACATATAAAATCTAGAGACATTCTCGATCTTATCGTTATTGTTCCGTTCAACATGACCTTGTCTTATTCATTGTTTCCTCTGTAATGGAGTGCCAATCAAATCGAATGCAGAACACATCATTGAACAGGGTAATGCATCAACCGTGGATCATTTCTGCAACTAACCTAACAATCCCAGATCCTCGAGTTGTGAGAACTTGACCCATACACGTTCTCTTTCCAGGCCTAATTCCTAGTTCAAAAAGCTCTAGAGATTTGGTTTTTCGGAAAACATTCTCTAAACTAGTGCCGATAGGTTCTCATGACAATACAAACATATCATAAGCGACCTTGTCTACTGAGTTTCATGTGGGATGGATCTACCTGACCGCTCTTCCAATTAGCCTTCTACGACTGCAAAAAGACATGGAAAGGCGAATTGCAGCTCCTAAGAAATAGTCCAACATCCGCAAATTGGGTAGTAGATATTAATTCCAAGTTAGATTATAGGATTGATTCAGGTCCAGTTGGCTGTACAAGTTAATCAGCGTGCTTCCGAGTCAGTTGCAGGAAGATGTGTTGCATTATCCTGATTTCTAGGATCTGATTATTTAGGAATATTTGATCCTAATTTTTAGGTCCTAATTATCAGGAAATAGTTGTAAATAATTAGTTAGGAAATGATTTATATGTATCCCTTAATTTGTCAGATTATAGCTGTATCTTTCAGGTCTATTTTTTCCTCATTGGTACTTAAAATAATCCTATAAATAGCATATTAAATATTATTTTGAGAATGTTGGAATAATTAAATATTAAATTATGCATCCATTTAAAAACTTCAGTTTTTAGAAAAGTTGATATCGATTCCATCAAAATCTTATAAGATGGACTATGAAAGACAAAAGCGGTCTATCAAAAATGTGCTATAGTGGAGTGGAATGTTGCTTTTGCTTTCGCTGAGTTTAAACCAATTCTCATTTAGTCCTTGAGGTTAAGATATGCAACTTTATATTATTTTTTATCCATTTTCTGTCTAATTCACGGATTGGCAAGACTATTTTACTTGCAGCGTTTTTCTTGCTCAGGAAAATACAGAGCCATCATTGCCTTTGACAAAGTGTTCACATCATTTACTAGGTCAGCTGTCAGTGCAGAAGAAATTCTGAGAAGGGAAGGTTTTTCTAGACCATGATGTACAAAAAAATGCATGAGTCCGATTGCAAAAGCAGAACAAGTTCAACGCGGCCCTGTAAAAAGATTGGGCATGGATCTCACTAATGAAAGGAATATAGATGGTTTTCTTTTGCGATTTACCATATTCATAGATCATTTCCTCACACCAGTATACAAAATTGATAATTAAATATGCTATCACAATGCAAACACAATACACATTCTACAAAATTTGTCACTCAAGGTACTTCACCATGTAAGGCCCTTCAAGCTCATAGCCCAATTTCCTGTAGTAATGGCGAGTTCCCACACCGGATATGACTGCTATTTTCATCGATCTATGCTCCCTACGAGCGATTCGTTCAGCTTCCTCCATCAGAAGTGTACCATAACCCTGTAATAATTGCACCATGGGGGAAGTTAAATGGTTTTGTCACGCAATATTGTCATGCCTACCAAGGCACATAAAGTGGCTTCCAAGTTTTCATGCTAATACAGTCATTCTTTCTCATCCTTTAGTAGACATGGTTACCTGGTGTTGCAGTTTCTCAGCATCACGTCCGTGAACTGGAACAGCAGTTCCATACACATGAAGCTCACGAACAATTGAGCACTTCCCTATTAGCTCAGGGCAAGTTGTGTTCCGTCCACACTTCCGCAAGCGCAACAAACCAACAAGTATATCCTGAGTTGTATTGAAAGAAGGTATTTGATGGTTTAAGTATGTCATAGGCCACATTGTTACATTCAAAGGTGCGACAAATGCAATTTAGAATTCATTGCTAGCAGATAAGAGAGTATTCTGCCATCTCGATTCTAATATTCCAGTCTGCAGTTTACCCTAAATCTTGTGCATAACAGAGACTGAAGCATATCTCTTTTTCTAAGCATTATCAATTTTCTAAGTGCGTGTATGAATATAACTTGCTTCATGGCAAAGCAGCCATCAACTGACACCAGAGATCAACATTTGTTTGCATGCACACACTTATTATGTATATGCAATTGTCTCTGTTTCTTTTTTCTATTTTCTTTGAGAGAGAGAGAGAGAGAGACCTGGCGTGTATCTTCGTATGATAAAAATGTCTCCCAACCTTCATTTGCTGAATAATCACGTCGAACAAGCTCAACTTCTTCTGGCTGTATGTTATGGTGTATGTCCTTTACCAATCACAGACAAACTTTATGAATTCCAATTGTTGACTCCAGCCCATGAATAAAACATTCCATACAAGCATGGATTTCTCCAGTTACCTGAATTCCAGCTTCACGAGTTCGTACATCACGGCACTTCAAGCCTAAATCATCCATTCTGGCCAGAGCTAATTCACGAAGGTTTCCTTTCTCAACACCGGAAGTGACTAAAGGCATGGGAATATCACGCTGAACTCTATAGACACGTGTCCAAGGTGGCACCATTGCCAGGATTCTTGCGACAATATCCACAAGTTGCTCAGGTGGGTAATTTCTATACCTGAAATGCATGCCAATTATAACTAGTAAAACATACATAAAATTCTAAGAATCACTATCTCATAAACTATTTTGTAAAACAGATTCACAATAAAATTCTAAGAATCACTATCTCATAAACAATATGTATTCAACATGCCAACATGTAAAACATTTTGATAGCGGTAAACCAGATTCAGCAATGTCATAAATCCTGAGAGAGAGAGAGAGAGAGAGAGAGAGAGAGAGAGATCACACCTGCCAGTTTTCCAAAGTTCATACAAACCGGTCCCACGAATCACAAGGGTAGGATATATTTTAAGTCCATCTGCTCTAAATAGGGGGCTTTCAAAGAACTCCCGGAAACTTTCCAAGTCCCTCTCAACCCCCACATTAGGGAGATCCGGCATCATGTGAGCAACAACCTATAAAGAAGCACAAAGGCAGGGTGAAAAGAAATACTCAAGTAGTCCAAGCCCGATGTGGTGAAATGCAGACCAGTTCCACGGGTACAATTGAAGTCAACTCTTCAAACTGAAGTCCTCTAGGATTATCAAACGTTATCTTCTCATAACATTGAGTATCAACTTGCTTGTCTTTTCATTAATGAAGCCAATACAAGTATTAAAAAATAAAGTGATTAAATTCATGACCATGCACCTTAAAACCAGCATCCTTAGCCAAGCAAAAACAATCAGCCACCGCAGCAACGGTGTGACCTCTATTAGTGTCACGTGCAACATCCTCATAAGTGCTCTGGACCCCAATTTCCAGTCGTGTACAGCCATAGGAAAGCATTTGCCTCAAATGGGGTCCAAGGCAATAATCTGGTCTCCTGACAGAGGGTAGGAAAGAAGATTTATTACATTTGTACAGCTAAAATGGACTTTCTACCACAAAGAGAATTCTTTCTACAGAAGAAAGAGGAGCAAAAGCAGGCAGTGTTCACTTTGAGAAATGTGCAATGCAGAAGGAAAAGAAGGTTAAACAAAATATTACCAACTATAAAATGGAAAAAAAACCTCCACTAAACAGCACTTCAGTGACCCTTAAATTATCCTAACCATACAGCCTTATCAATTTTTAAATACCAAAGCAAAGAAGCCCAAAGAAATTGTACCATGGGGATGTAAATGATTGTCAATTCCCCCTTCCCAAATCCTCAGCATCTATTTATGCCTAGGGATCGTAGTTGGTCCTGACTAGTTAAATAATTGCTATCAGAAAAAGAGCTCGAGGCTATAGCACCATGCCCTCTGATGATAACTAGAAGGAGCTTTTTACTTCTGTAGAAGGCGCAGAATGTATTTGGCATTGGAAATTCAGAACCTAAACAAACTACTAAAACAAATTGACCTCACTTGAGCAGTAACGTGATTGATTTCTCAGAGTCATCAGTAACTCACGTTTCAATGGTCATGCCAATGCACTTTACTGCACTGTGCTCAGAGTAGGCTACTGCCTCTTCAACATTGGCTGAAGTATGTCCTGATAAAGCATCATGGAGATTCCTGGTGAAGTAATCACGATAATCTGCTGGCAGAGACATGAAAGTGCCACCCATCAATATGAACTCTACCTGCAATCCAAAACGAGGCATATAAAACGTAAATCGTGACAGAACTCCAAATGGAAACTTTCGCAACTACAAAGAGGACAATGCAATTTAACATAGCCCGCAAAGCAAACCTTATCAACGCTGTGACCCAGCCGCTTAAGCTGATCTATCCTACTCCTGGCTTGGACATATGGATTATACCTGAAAACCCGCATTAAACATATAAGGTCCACAGTTTCGCAAATGGTGGTGCATTACCTTAAACTCACTTTACAATCTCATAGTTTTTCCTCCTTTTTTACTAGTCTACATTCTTCAAAATTTTGGAATGCAGAACACAGCACCAACAACTACAAGAACGAATTACACTGCTCTGATTGATAGTATGAATGATGAGATGATCATGGACCATTAGCACTCAGATAAAAATAATAACTTGAACTTGACAGGACAAAGCATGACGCGCTTACCTAGCCCTAATTGCACGCATGCTTGTTGGCTCATAACCAGTGTAAGACTGCGTGCTGTACTCGAAATCCGAGTCGGGCCCTCCAGGACAATACACGCATATATTTCCCGTCGTGGCAATGTGGGGGCACCGGTGCGGCTTCGACATGACGGCCACGACGGCGATGCCGGAGGCGGTGCGGACGGGCTTCGCCTTGAGCTTCGGGAGGAGCGCGTCGCGGTCGGACTCCGGGAGCGCGGCGATCATCTCCACGAGCTTGGGAGCTCGGGAGAGGCCGTACTTGCGGCACGCGGCGGACTTGAGGGCGTTGAGGTCGACGGTCTGGCCCTTGCGAGAGAGGTCCACCATGGAGCTGACTATCTCGCCGATGGCCCTCACGCGAGCTTCTTCCTCGGTGAGCCCGTGCGCCTGGTACCCGCCGCCGCCGGGGCGCGGCTGCTTCCGAGTCTCCGCCACTGCAGCAGCCGCCATGAAGAGACAGGGAGGGAGGAGAGAGGAGGCGGAATCTAGCCGAGGTTTTCGAATGACGGTTTCAATCTCTGATTTTTCACTTGAATCGCCGGGTTTCGGGTTACGAATCTGGACCGGGTCTAAAATTCGGGTCTCGCCAAAAATTAAGATAAATCGAATATTGACATATTTTCATATCGGATTTTTTTATATAATTTTCTGAATATTGTTATAGGGAAAGATTAGAAAAGATAAATTTTAATTTCCTCCATCTTCTTTGTTTGGATGCGCATTAATACGAGGGAAATAGAGTTTGCGTTGACAAAATTATCCTTCCTCCTACTCCTTTTTTTAAAGAGAAGTGAAGGTTAAAATTGGTAAAAAAGTTATCATGAAGCCATTTTCCCACCACTTGGTAAAAGGCCCGAGTAATATGGTTCTTCTCGAACCAAATCTAAAATACTAGTTTAAAAAAATTATCAAAATATTATAGGTGAATTTATATGTCATACCTTAATATTGGAAAAATCCCGAGTGTGTTGAATAAAAGAAAAGGTCAAATTACATGAGTAGTAGGATTTTAATTAAATAATCAAAAACAAAAATCATTTAAAAGCATTATTTTGTTTCTTAGAAAAAAAAAAAGGAATTTATTTGTTATTGTCATTTAATTTTTCTATTTTTGAGAACAAATCAATGATCAAGGAATAAATTTAAAATAGAAATTAAAAAAAATTATTTATTTATTTCCAAGAAAATTTCCAAAACTAAGTCATTTTTTTTTTTTATTCTTTTAGTTATTTGCTTCTTCTTCCTCTAGTGGTTGCCAAGCTCGACAATGGGCAATGGCCTTGTTGGAGCCTCATCATGGGTAGGAGAGGCTAATCTCACTAGGGGTTGGCAAAGCTCCTCGAGGCCAATGAGTTCATCTATCTCTTGTTTTGGTTAATCGTTGACCATCATCAAGGCTTAATGATTAGTTAGAGAAGGAAGTAGAAGAGAGGGGAAAAAAGGAAAAATCTAAAAACATGATTAAAAAATTAAAAGAAATTCTATATTAATTTTTTTAAAGAATGTACTAAACGAATTCCTTTTTTTTTTTATTTTAAAAATAAAAATTTAAACAATTATCAAATGTGTTCAAATACTTAAAAGTTCATTTAAGAAATAAAAATAAAAAAATTATCTTGAATAAAAATTATTCCTAAGAATAAAATAGTTATCAAACGAATTCTAATTGGGCAAAGAAATAATATGTTTGAGTCCAAGTCCATATTGTGACCCGAAACCGCTTCTTTTTATTTCTTGGACCCGATCCGACTGCGGGGTCCAGATCGGTGGTCGGGTAACCGCTTTCTCGGTCGGGTCGTGTTATAGGCTTCGAATAGCAGTCCCCTATTTTCCTCAGCTTTTCCAGAAAAGCCGTAAGCAGCGACCGACGGTGGGTGGTGCGGCGATGGAGAACGGTGATCGGAGACGAGACATGGAGGCGGAGATGTTGGAGAAGGTGAGCGAGGCGATCGCGGCAATAAAGAAGGCGAAGCACGTGGACCAAGTGATCTGCGCTCTCCACTCCGTCGCCGTCCTCCTCTTCCCCGACGATTCCTCTCTTCTCTCAGGTCACTATTGCCTATGAGTTTTATGGGTTGTCGTTCTTGCTTTCTGCTAATTTCGTAACGTGGGAGAACTCGAAGGACTTTTGTTCTTCCGGACATGGGTCTGCTACCGAACTCTCAACTTCCTTTGGGTTGCTTCTGTTTAGTGTTGTTTTTTTTCTTCTTTGTCTTCTGTGGTGGGCTAGATAACGTGAATGATGTTTTCTTGGTAACAATGCTTGTGGGTTTCTCTCCTCTATTATTTGTAGTCGTTCTAGAGTTAGTGACTGGAGTTGCGTGGTGTTTAATGTTTATGTCTTGATGTGCAGGCGTTGTCGATGAAGGATACAGAGATCAGGTGGCTGCTAGTGCCTACTTCAGTTTTTGTTCAGAGCCGACTCTTCTTATGGGTTTTTTTATATTTTCAATTAATGTGATGTCCGCTGCCTGTTTCTTAATGCAGATTCTCAGAACGAAGCTTCCTTCTGCAAATGAGAGAGACGATTGGTGGCAGACGTTCTACCGTGGAGCTGCATTTCCAGCTTTAGCGAGAGTCTTATTATTCGGTAGCATGTTGTTTTTCATATTATGATTTTTCGTCATTTTTTGTTCCTCAAAAATTATCCATGTTACCCCCACACAAGGCAGGAAAGGACTTGGAATCTCCTTTCCTCTTGCAGATTAGTTGCCACTTCTGCGCTGATCCTGCACACTATCTTATTGGAAAAATGATTATTTATCACATTGTTCTACCATTTGATTAGACATGTGATTGCTATTGAGGTTGCGCTTCTTTAACTTGGTGTCAGAAGCAGCATACTTGATGCTTGAGTTGATGAACCCAAAATTCTTCCTTATCCTTACATGGCTTCCAAATTTTATCCTCGTCGGAGACTTATCATTCATACATATCTACTAGTTTTGATTGTAACTGTTATCTCTGGTCAGATGTTGCCTCGGACTGGCTTGCTTGCTTTCCCTTCACTGCACAGAAGCATGTATATGATGTTTTCTTTGTGGACGGACTTGCCACGGAGGTGGTCCAGACTCTGATTCCTCATTTACAACTAAAGAGCAGTACTGGTCTTGATGACAATGCCATTGTCTTGAATATCCAGAGGTGTGAGTGAAGGCCCTTTTCTCTTACTTTAAGTGGGAAGGATAATCATATCAACATGTATAAACTTCGTCTTTCCAAGCCATTATTATGGACATTTGAATCTGAGGAACACAATGCCAACAATGCAGTTAATATGACCCTTTATTCTCTTGACAGATTAATAGTGCTTTTCTCGCTTGAAAGCATGGGAGTTCTCCGTATCGCTACAGAATTTGCCAGATCACAAAGGGAAGGTTCTTCTCATGAACAACTCCAGCCTGTCATATCGAGGGTGGCGCAGCTTATAGCATCCGTGCCTGACAAAGCACAGTTCAAAGCTCCGTCTTCTCTTTCAGCACAGTATCCTTTGTTCTGTTGTTCCTGATGTTGAGTTTGCTTGCCTATGTGGTTTCTTCTTCTTACTAATCGGAGCCCTACCTAATGATTTCACCAATATCAAATACATTGGTTTAATGATTTTGGAAAAGGACTTATTCAATCCTCCTTTGATGTGTTTGTTCTTTACAAGAGAGTTAAAGCATTTTCTTCAGGCAGATTATTACTCAGCTTCTCTGTGGGGTTGATGGAAGAGATTCGGTGACAGATCCTGGAAGGACCGTCAACAAGAGTGAGATGGATGGTGCCTTTCATTTCATTGGGGAGACATTTGCTCGCATCTGTCGTCGGGGATTTACAGGTTGGTAAAATACTCAAGCTCTGCATGTTTTGTTTTCTCATTTTTATGCGTGAAAGAGAGTTTGTTCTTATGTAGCAGAGCTTCCACCACCAACAACAAAAACCTAAGTGATTGGGAGATGGGACTGTAATTTTATGTATAAGTGGATGGACTGTACTCCTACAAATTTAGATGGTTTGAATTCACTTTGATGTACATTTTCTTTATGGATGTTATCAGTACCATCTCATTGTTGGACCTTCTGTTGTAGAGCTCTTTGTTGATGGGCTTACCCATTCTGAGCTGAACTGCTGGTGAAAAAGAGTTAGGGACCGAAGAGTCAATACCCACTTAAGATGCATTCAGAAGTGATTAGACTACTCTACTTAAAGATTCTTAAATATTTGTAACACTCTAGGTCCAAGGCTGACCAGACACTGCTTTGAACTTTCCACAAATATGAACACTTCGAGATTTTGGGTGCTAGACGTTGCCAAATTCTTTGTTCAATAGTACTGTTTGCCTTACTGTCCTACTAGATGCCAGTCACTCAATATTATGCCATTGTAAAAGTCAGATATTATTCTTTGTGAGTATGGCACCTGACTTATTCTTAGTTCATTGTATTCACGATGTTAATACATAATTGTTTCTTTCCTTTCACTAATGGTGTCCTGTGGACTTGAGATTTGACACCAGAGTACTGGATTTCTTTCTGTGGCAGATGTTTTGGCTAGTGAAGTGGTTCCTCGGATACTTAGTCATGTCCGAGACCTATTTGTATCAAATGGAACAACTATTGGGGCAGATATATTTGAGTCGGATCCAGGGTCCCAGTTTTGGATAAAGATGATCGAAAATATCAAAGATTCCTATGCTGTCGAAAGAACTTCAGAAGAGCTTTTACGTGGGCTTGCTACAGAGCGTATAAATGACACTGAAGCTTACTGGGTCATTTGGATATTGTTTCACAATTTGTTCTATGATCAAAAATCTGTTCGGTATGCGAGTTGCTTATCATTGTTATCGCTTTGACAAAAATAGATCTTTGTCATTCTATCTTCTGTCTTCATCCAAACTCCAAAGCCTCTCCAAATCCAGGAAGCTCTTTTAACTTGCCCCAGTCCATCTGTGGCTTATATGCCTGTTGACATGATGGGCTATTGTAGTGTTCATCTAAAGTTTAGCTGTTGAGAGAAATTGCTGTGGACTACATTAAATCCTTACATACGGGCAGACACTTAGCTGCAGTAAAGATTTCTGTTTAAGAGAAGTTTAATGCGATTCCCTAGTTATGGATTTAGATTGCACCTGGAATTTGGTGAAAGTAATAGAGTGATTTTATTCTTTGATGATTTGCATAATGCCACATGTCAATGGTGTAATTTTTTTTGGGACTTCTCAGGACATTGTTTCTGGACAAATTTATACTCTGGAAAGTATTGCCTGTTCGATGCCTGCGTTGGATATTTCAATTTGCTGTGTTTGGATGCCCTCCTAATCCTGATTCACAAGTCTCAAATCATGCTTCACAACATCTTCCAGTTACACTACTGAGTCTGGTGGTAGTATGGTCCAAACAGGAGTTCGTGCGATCAGCATCATTGGAGCAGCAAGTTTGTATCCTTTTATTTTTTGTTGTGATATATCTAATGATGGTTCTCAGTATTCAGGACTGCTGGTCTACATGAAAAGAATGAAATAACTGAATCTCTCTTCCATCTTCTTTGAAATATTGTGATCGTTCCTATAGATTGAGTGCTTGTTGAATGCATTAAACTTTCACTGGACAAAATGTATCATGAACTTTTTAGGACCAAAGAAATATTGTATTGCATTTGGCATTATGTATTACCTTGATTTTTGCTCAGATGTTACGGCAGCTGTAGGCTATTTACTGGAGCAGATGTCTAAAGAGGAACTAGATAAGTCTAAGGATGTGATGCACTCAATTCTTCAAGGAGTTAGCTGTATATTTTTGTCCCTTTACTAGTTTCAATGGCAATAAGGTTACTGTTTCTGCACTTTTAATTGTTGTTTTGACCTCCTGCAGGTAGGCTGGAGAGTCCTGACCATTTAATTAGGAAAATGGCTAGCAGCATCGCTCTAGCATTCTCAAAAGTGATTGATCCAAAAAATCCCTTGTACCTTGATGATAGCTTCAGTGGAGAGAGTATCGACTGGGAATTTGGTTTAGGTACCTCCAAAGACAGTGCGCTGCCTACCTCTAATTGCAGAATAAAAGGAATTCATGAAACAAAGACATCTATTGGCACAGTGGAGACGAATCAGTATAATTATATAGCCACTGATGGGCAGGAAGGTGATCGGAAAGATGATAGGAAGAAGTTATCTGAGTATAAGATGATCGACCCCGATGAGATTATTGATCCAGCTAGTCTAGAACTTGAAAGAGAATCTGATTATGATAATTTTGAAAATGTGAGCGAAAGTTCTGATGCCTCGAGTGATTCTTCGTTGGAGCCATATGACTTGACAGATGATCAAACTGATTTAAGGAGAAGATTTTCACAGTTGGTTGATGTAGTGGCAGCATTACGAAAAACTGATGATGTTGATGGAGTAAGTCATTCTGATGTTCTTGTTTATTTCTTCATCTTGCACAATTCTCTTGAAGATCCATTTCTTTCCTAGGCCACTTATGAGATGTTCTTTGGTGAAATATTTTGCTTTGCACATTTGCGGTATGACAAGTCCACAATATAAAGTATACTAGTTTTGGCAAAATTTCCAGTCAATCTGGTTTGACCAGATGGACACAGGAGTTCTCTGAACGAATGTGCTTCTTTCTTATTTTGTGGGTTTCAGGTGGAGCAGGCTCTGGAAGTTGCTGAAAAGCTTGTGCGAGCATCCCCTGATGAACTAAAATACGTAGCAAGTGATCTTGTTAGAACTCTCATACAAATTCGTTGCTCTGATGTGGCTGTTGAAGGTGAGGAAGATTCAGCAGAAGAGAAAAGACAAAGGGCATTGGTTGCTTTGGTAGTGTCATGTCCATTGGAGTCCCTTGAAACTGCCCACAAGCTACTTTACTCACCAAATGTGGATGTAAGCCAACGGATAATGATACTTGACATAATGACTGAAGCAGCAGAAGAACTGGCCAAGGCCAAGATTATGCGATCGAAACATCAGACAGGGCCTTTTGTATCTATCACTTCAGAGAGTCGACCATGGTTCTTGCCCAGTAGTGTGGGGCCTGCTGGTGCTGGTTCCTGGAAGGAGGTAGCCGGGACCGGCACTGTGCTGAACTTGTCAAGTATCGGGACTGAAAATGTTCCAAATTGGTCAACTCATTATGAGAGAGAGCTTCCTCCAAAACCTGGTCAGATGAAGCGAGGAAAGACGCGCAGATGGAGCATAAAGTCTACAAATATGCAAGAAGTTCAGATTGACGTTTCCCAGAATAAATTTCCTGTATATGCGGCTGCTTTTATGCTCCCTGCCATGCAGGGATTTGATAAGAAAAGGCATGGCGTTGACTTGCTTGGAAGGGATTATATAGTCTTGGGAAAACTTATCTATATGCTGGGTGTATGCATGAAATGCACTTCTATGCATCCTGAAGCAACTGCATTGGCTCCGCTTCTTTTAGATTTGTTGGGATCAAGGTATAGAAATATTAATACATGGGCAGCACTGATTGCAAATTTCCATCAGCATATTTAGGACATGCTTTTCAGGATAACTGCAGAATTTTGCAATCTGAAGGTGAATTCTTGTTTTTGCAGAGAAGTTTGCCATCACAGGGAAGCATATGTTAGGAGAGCTGTCCTATTCGCTGCTTTGTGTGTATTAATAGCACTCCCTCCTTCATTTGTCGCATCTGCTTTGGTTGAAGGCAATGCAGAGATTTCTAAAGGTCTTGAGTGGGTGCGGACGTGGGCCATCCAGGTTGTGGAGTCTGACCCTGACAGAGAATGCTATACGGTAAAGAATGAATTCTTTTGCCGGGAACATTGTCATATTTGTTTAATTTTTCAGTTTTTGAGTAATGCTCAGGCTCTAAAACTTAACAATCATTTGGGAAGTCATATCAGTGCATGCTGACACTACGAAGTAGAAAGGAAAACTTGCTTAAGCATGTTTAAACAGAAAGTTCACTGCATAGACAGTATTTTATAGGATGTATCATGAAAGTGGACATATATTGCAGACATGTTAGTCAATGTTCCTGATGCATGGTCTTCATTGCTTCCTTTCTGTCATTAGATTTCTTTATAGGCAACCTCTTCTTGGTCTTAGAATGAGATCCTCCATGACCACTTGTCTGTTCATTCCCTTTTTTGTAACTTTTCACTTAGCTTATACAATATCAATTTGAAGCATATATAGTTTTCTAACATGTGCAACGTTGGTTATCAATCTTATAAAAGCAGAGTTCATTTTTGAGTATTCTTTACACAAATGACCAACATTGTTGCTCCCTTCTTGTAGTTAGCTATGTCATGTCTCCAACAGCATGCCCAGATGGCCCTTCAAGCTTCACGGGCATTAGAATCAACCACAGAAACTGCTGTCAAGGCAAAGAATATCAGCCTCCCATCTGATCTGTCCAAGGGAGTAATTAAGATCCCCAGAGGAAGTATAGAATTCTAGACGAATCTCATCTACTCCCCCAACAATAACTGCTTGCATAGCGTACATCATCAACTCTCAATGTAAGTGCTCTGTTAGTTCTTTACCATTTGATATCATTTGGCATCAGTTAAAAGTAACCGGCTGGGCACAGGAAACTTGGAAGAAATCCTGCGTACAAAGAAAAACACTCCAGCGAGGTGTTTCGGTTCCTGCTTTTCTGGTCCTTGTGGAAATAAGCTTCCTGTGCTTCACTTTTTCCTGGCAGAGGAAACTTTGGACCAAGAGGCAAGTCTTTTTGAATAGGAACCAAGCAATGATGCTTTTCTAGATGAGCAGTCCCTCTTCCCTCTGAGGGAGATCAGAATCAGGTGAGACCAACTGAGCCTGCATTTCAGAGGATCCTATGGTTGCTGAAGCTGGGGGAGGCTCTTCCGGTGATGGAGACCCAATAAATGGAGGTGTCGAAATGGATCAGGGTTCTTTCTTCACCCAGCTTTGTGTCCAAAAGGCGACTTGACCCACATGAAGCCGGGGATAAAAAGATGCAAGATGTGACGAATGGTTTGTCTTCCCCGGCTTTTGGGAATGGATTGGTGCACAAGTGGCTGATCTTTTGATTGTTTAATGTTCTGTTCTTCTTCATCCCAATGCTCACAATGAAGTATGTCAGATCCCCAGGAGTGTGCCGCATTGGGGTGATTTGCTTAACATTCTATAACAGTAAAATGCCTGCTTGTCAGATTTACCCCCGCGAACAATTTATCTGCGGAAACGGATGTCATAATTTTCTTGCGGTTAGAAAGAATCTTCAGGTCAACAAGTTCCCATATGTGCTGCAATTGAAATACTTTTTCTTTGGAGACTGTTGGCCGGTGGACTTGTAAAGTGGCGAACCATGCGCGGTTGTCGTCTCATTGCAGTATGCCGGGGATGGCTCGGAAAGAAAATATTCAGTTAAGGCCAAACATCGAAAAACACCCGACTACTCTCGCTGCTTGTGTTTTTTTAGCAAATCACACTATGGGAAATCCTTCGGAAGAGGCAATGTCAAATGCCTGTTTATGGATGATGTATTCAGATTCAGTTCCTGAAATTTTTTTGGCATAGTTGTCTAAAAATTCTGAACTTATTTTATGGTGATTAATTTGTTCCTAAATTGTTTAATTATGTTAATTTAGTTCTAAATTTTTTGAAGATTTTCTAATTTAGTCATAAACATTTCAATTGGATCTTAAACATTTCGAAGATTCACTAATTTAGTTTTGAACTTATTATTTGGATATTTAAGTGGAGAGACCACATCAACAAATTGCCAAAATGTGTAGAATTAAATTGGTATAAATGAAAAGTTTTAAGATTGAGTTGGCAAATCATAAAAAATGTTCAGAACTATAATGATTATGATTGAATTAATTTCCGTAGGATAAGTTTATAACTTCTTATACCATAATGTCGGATGGAATCAACTTAGGTTCTCCATGTTCCCCAGTACTGTGACAGATGATTTTGGGCTAGCATCAATAAAGTGGGCCAAGACAGGAATGGCCAGTGATGGGATACAGACAAGTTAAGGAATGACCCTGACACCGAGAAGCGAATGTCGTCGAGACCAATGACCACGATGAATGCCTCCTCGCTCTTCACCAACTTCGTCTCCTCTGTTTCTCCTCCCAAGTCAACAACGCCACCTTCTTCTTCGAGCACAGTGACATGGCTCCACCTTCCGTCCCCACCCGCCGATGCCCGCCGGAAGTGGGCACCTCTCGTGGCCGACGTGGGTCCGTCGCCGTGGCCTTCGCCTTCGCCCTCCTCGGCGGCGATGTCGACCGCGTGTCCTTCGCTGGCGTACGCGAACGCCCTTTTCTTCAAATCGCCCTATAACGTGCAGATAACCGTGGACGACAACGAGCCGGAGGAGAGGCTGGTGAATCGGTTCAGGAGAGAGGTCGCCAAGGCCGGCATCATCCGAGAATGCCGCCGCAGGCAGTTCTTCGAGACCAACCAGGAGTACAGGAAGCGGAAATCTCGAGAAGCTGCGAAACGGAATCGCCGGAGGTTCTTTCTCTCTCTCTCTCTCTCTCTCTCTCTCTCTCTCTCTCTTGTTCGGGTTCTTGAATAAGATCTTTATTTGAGAATTCGCAGCTGTGGGTATTTGATTTTGCAAGTTCAGCTTCATGTGAAGCGGGATTGATCTGATTTTTCTGGCTTCCTAAGTTCAGAAATTCTTTGCATGACTACCCTCCAATCCTCCGCTATTGGGTTTGTTTGTTTTTTCTATTTTGTACGATCTCCCTTGTTCATGTTTTTTTTGTGGACTGTGCTTCTGTTTCTGTTTTGTTTGAATTGATAAGAGAACGGTAGTCCTTGGTGTATGAGAAAGTTAAAATTTACATTGCAAAGCTGTTATCAGAACTGATGGATGTCGGACTTTGAAGTAGAGGACAACAATGACCAGCCGAGTTCTGTAGAAAAACTTGATGGTAGCATTGAAATTAGATCATCACTAATCGCAGAATCTGAGAGCTAGTTTGAGATTCGAGTCTTATCACTTCTCTTCATAGTTAGTAGGCATGTTCTGTCAAACTAGCCAATATCATTCCATGATTGTCGGGTAGCCAGAAAGATATGCGGCTGTTTCTCCATTTCCTTCAAACTAGGAAGTAATGACCTTAAGTTATTATTGGTATTTGAGATATGGTCAGTTAAATCTCAAATTAATTGCAGAATATGAGCAAAGGATCAATCTTTACTGGTGAAGATCAATGTCCTGCCACTGTTTCTGCATATTGAAGCAATTGAATCAGAAGCCATGTTTATTTACTTTGGAAACTGTCGTGCATGAGAAATTTTGATCATTTTGCAATGTAGCCAGTCAAATCCTTCTACTCTCCTTGACGATGGTGATGAAAATGCATTACTTTTTGTCTTGATGCTGGGTCAAAGATTTCCGGTAGTTTAATCTTGTCATCTCTCAATGTGTTCTTGCACGTACCAATTGAGACTTCCCAATAATGTTTCTCACTGTTTTTGCACTCTGCCCAGGCGCCCACAAGCTAAATTGGCAAAGCAGGCTAAACAAGAGATGCCTAAGAAGAAAAAGGCCGATGACGATGGAGATGATAACTGGGATCTTCCTCAAGGAGACGTTCCGTACTGACTGATGTTTACATGCTGAATGTTAAGATGATACTAGATGAACAGCATAGTTTTGGTCTGAGCAGTTGTGAAGCGGAGAGTGCCGATTCTAGCATTGAATGGCTTATAGTGCTTTGGTGAGAGAGAAATTTCATCACATTATTCAGTTCCAAAGCAATGGTGTGGAGAGGAGATTTTTGCTTCCAGCAATGAGAAAAATAAATGCAATAGCCAAATGATGATGAGCAATATCAGTCAACCATAAACTTAGAAGATGTGCACATATATTCTACTGAGATGGATTACCGTGGATGCTAAATACTCTCCAGAGACCATCTTTGTTTCTGACCGAGTGAATTTCACTGATTCTATTTTGTTGACAATCATATGCACTTATTGTTTTCTCTCTTCCTCCACTGTGTATAATCTTTCTGGTATGGTTTATTCTTTTTCAACAATATTCATCAGTGTAGGATTCCTTGATTTTTGTTTCAATTGGAGTGAACTTGTGGTGACAATAAGATGGATTCTCGACTACAATGATTAGCTTAGAAAAGGTTTGGACAGTGGCTACTAATATCCTACAAGGCAAAGAGGGGATGCAGCAACAAGACCTCATGCTTGCCACAAACTCTTCATTCTCAAGCACCCGGTGGTTTAAGCATGTGCTGAAGTTGAGGTCCTTGAACATATCAAAGACGATGGTAAAACATTTCAGCTACTCTACATTTACTTCGAGCTGCAATCTCTATTTTGTTTTCTCTGTTGTTTAGTGCTGTACGGACTTGTTGGATGAGATGCTTATTCTGAGGAGTTCATGTGAGAGGACTGGAAAATGCACATATTATGCAAACAAATATAGAAGAGAGCTTAATTAAGACACTTGACAGGTCCTGTGCCTTTGTATGCAGCCAAGCTATCTGAGTAACATTGCCTAGGAGGAGCTACATGATTTGTGTGGTTGGCTCTTTGGTTTTTTAACAATGAGAGATGGATATGTCATGTATATATCGTTGCATAAGATTGATTGGAAAGGGATTATAAAGACGATAGTCCGAGCTGAAGAGATGGCTTTTGGGTTTTCCTGTGCAATGTTGAGGCCATGTCCTGACTTTCGATATCTTACAACAAACACCAAGATTCCCAGTCTTTTGGGTGAAAACTAGTCTTGGCATACTGAACTAAGATTGGAAATTGATGTAAAACAACTAAAGATTTTGGTGATCTCGAAGTATGGATAAAGATCAAGATGAAGCCTTTTTAGGGATTTCCTAAACGACGTTGCCCCTGAGTTTTAGCATCTCTGGCATTCCTCTGTATCCTGGTCAACCGGGGGGGTGGAGTCGGCATAAGGGATGGATGAGAGGTGAAGAGGGAAGGAAGGTCATGGGTGTCCTGTTGAAACCAGTGATTTTTCACCATTTTTAAAAAATTCTATCGCCTGAATGATATCCATGACAAGGGCGATGGCGCAGACGGAGGCGGAAGGAAAAAAAAAAGAAAAAAAAAGAAAAAAATTATTTCAACGGAAGATAAATATATAACATGCGTTTAAGTTTGGAATTTCATATATCATAAATAAATGTATCGCATTAATATAGATCTAAGTTTTTTATATTACAAAAAGAAAAGTTGAGATAAATGTGTTTCTATGAGTATATATTTGGATGAATATGTCACTCAAATATATATTTAAAATTTTTGATATCACAAAATTTTTCGGGAATAAATTTTTATAATAAATATAATTTGAGATTTTTTTGGCTTGTGGCTATTATTTTCCACATTAATACGTTGAACAAGCACTTTCAGGACATCTAATGATTCAGATCGAGAGAACTTTTTGGGTGTGCATAAAAACATTTCCAATTCTCTATTTCTCTATTTTTTTTTTTTCTTAAACATGTTTCAAAACAGAAATTAATTTGGTATAATAATTTTATTTTTTATTTCTAGAATAAATTTATATTCTAAAAATGGATTTGAAATATAAATCAAATTTAAAATTTTTATTTCTTACTTCTTGAACTATTTCTTGAACAAAAATGAAAAATAAAAGCTATTCTTATTGTTCACTTTCATCACTGCATGTTGCCTGTCACTAATTGCCATTGTTCGCCATTGTTGCCGGTCCCTAGCTATCGCTTGTTGCTAGTCGCCGATCATTGGTCGGCACCCATCACCACCACTTGGCAATGAGTTTTGCTTTGAAAATAAAAAATTTATATCGATATTAATCGCTTATTTTATTTAAAAACTTATCAGGAGCACAAAAATGGAGAAATCAGTATCTATGGAATAGAAATTTTATGATGCACGCCATCAAAAACCATGTTCTATTACTATCTCTGCGGCGGCACGCAGTGTGGGTAACCGGTCAATCCTGTCTCGCCGCCTTCATCGACTTTTTCTCAACACCAACACCGTTTCTGGATTCTCCTCCTACTGCTTTACTTTGCTGTCGTAAAACGTCCAGTGCTTTCTACCCCCGCAACCACCTCCTCCTCAGCCTCCTCCTCTGCTGAACTGAGCTCTCTCTCTCTTTCGAATCTTTTCGCTAGTGAACTTCCATCCACGATCATGGGTAAGTACTAAGTAAAAGAGAACTTTCTTCTTCTTATCTGCTGTCCTTGTGATGATGATGAACATCTGATGTTTGCTAATGTATGTCCTTTTCTTTGGGGCTTTGGCAGGCAAGGTGAAGATTGGAATCAACGGTGAGAGATCCCACTTCACCTACTTCTTTTTCTGTTGAATTCAGTCGTATCTTTTGCTCTTTTTTATTTATTTTATTCTTGGGTTTCTGTTCTTGTCCTTACCCAGATCATGTCTCGGGTTTTGTGGCCCACTGATCATTTGCTGTTGCAGGTTTTGGTAGGATCGGCCGCTTGGTGGCTAGAGCTGCTCTGCAGCGAGACGATGTCGAGCTGGTCGCCGTCAACGATCCCTTCATTTCCACCGATTATATGGTAACTTCTCATGGATTATGTTTCTTCGTTTTCTTTTTGCTTATGTTGGCGTCAGTTACCGTTATCTATTCTCTCCTTGGTTTTTGTCTAACATATAAAACATATATATGGTAGGGGTGATTGCAATCGCCCGGACCAGACTGGCCAGTTTAGTTTGGTTCCCAGGAACATTGGTCCGGTTCCCAGTTCCATAAAAATAGAACTGGTGAACCGGACTAATAATTTTTTATTTAAAATATATTTTTAAAATTTCTTAAAAAATACAATAAACTCTAAAATGATAATATTTTTAGTTTTTTTTTTTGGCTCGATGGTCGGTCCTATTGAACCGGACCGGACCTGACCACACCATTGATCCGGTTCGGTTCTCGGTCCTAGGACCGTTTGGTCTGGTCCATGGTCTTAGAAAATGGAAACCAATCCTCCCGGTCTAGTTTCCAGTTCCACCTTGGAACCGGATTAAATCGGGAATCGATCACCCCTAATATATGGTGTTGGTCTTTGACTTGTTAAAGCTTTTGGGTCTTCATCAAGATGCCCATTTGGTATTGTAACTTGCTCTTTGTGGTTGTTGAAGCGCTCGTGATTTGTTAGCTTTAGAGTCTTCACGGTTTATCTACGATCGGATCTAAATTTCTTGGCGCCAGAGTGGGTTTTGATGTTTTGATTGTTGTTTTTTTCAACTCTTTTTTGTTCTTTTATGCTGCAGACGTATATGTTCAAGTATGACAGTGTTCACGGTCAGTGGAAACATCACGAGCTTAAGGTTAAAGACTCTAAGACTCTTCTCTTTGGTGAGAAGCCAGTCGCAGTATTTGGTCTCAGGTACTGGTGCTGTCTTCTCCTCGTCTAAGCCTGAGCTTGTCTTAAAGCTCTGTTTGTATCGTGAGAAGATTGAATGCTCTGGATGTGTATGGTTGATGCTTTAGGAACCCAGAGGAGATTCCATGGGCCGAAACAGGAGCTGAGTTCATTGTGGAATCTACTGGGGTTTTCACTGATAAGGAAAAGGCAGCTGCTCATCTGAAGGTTCGTATTCAAAATTCTATTAGTTTCAGTTCTAAATTAATCCTTTGCATTATGAGTCCTACGATTAGTTAAGGAGAATCCAAGGAATTGATTCTCTCACTCCATAAAAGTGTTAGTTCAATATGTATTCTGAGTTTGCAAGCGAAGTTTTTGCACATAAAGCCACTACTGGGGCAGTCTCTTTTCTTATGTATGAGAAAGGGTGTAAGTGCTTTAAAAGCATGGAAAAAAATTTCTGCTTTGTCATCTAGCTGTATTTTGATAATCCGGAGAAATTTAAAAAAATGCTAATTTTATTTTGTTTGAACTTTTGATGGATCATCACCACATTTGCATTTTGAGTGCTGTTCTCTTTTTGCACAAATTCCATAAAAGTGAGATTAATCAATCCCTAACCTGCTGATTTCTATTTGCTGAGTTCGGCTTTATCTGCTCATGCCTTCTCCATTTGTTTTTCGCTGATTTCTGGGAATTCTTGACCAGTAGTCATAACTAAGGCCCAACTTAATTGCAGGGTGGAGCAAAGAAGGTGATCATTTCAGCTCCTAGCAAGGATGCACCTATGTTTGTTGTCGGCGTCAATGAGAAGGAATATAAGCCCGACCTGGACATTGTTTCCAATGCTAGTTGCACCACCAACTGCTTGGCTCCCCTTGCAAAGGTTCACACCCATCTCCTTCTTGGAATGACATTTATTATTCTATTGAGTTAAGGGTTAATTTGTCGCTGTGTTTTTCATAGGTTATTCATGACCGATTTGGCATTGTTGAGGGTCTAATGACTGCTGTTCACTCTATCACTGGTAAGCTCGTTGAATTGTCCATATTAATAAAACGAGCACAGTGGTTATTGTTAATCATGTTTCCCTTAATATCTCTATATGTTTTTACAGCTACACAAAAGACTGTTGATGGTCCATCGATGAAGGACTGGAGAGGTGGAAGAGCTGCTTCGTTTAACATCATTCCAAGCAGCACTGGGGCTGCAAAGGTAATAATATTATACAGTACTATATGCGATAGGTACTCAGGAAATATAATATCACTTGTTTACAGGTCAGTATCTGTTCAAGTTATTGATTCTTTTCTGTATTTGATATTGGATCCAAGGCTGTCGGTAAAGTTCTTCCTGCACTCAATGGTATATTGACTGGCATGTCTTTCCGTGTTCCAACCGTTGATGTCTCTGTTGTTGACCTCACCGTCAGATTGGGAAAAGGCGCTACCTATGAGCAAATCAAGGATGCTATAAAGTATGACTCGATAATCTTTTTTTGAACTAAGCTAGATTTCTACTGTTTGCCTATTGAGATCGACTGCTTCGCCGTTTTTCCTCTTTATATAATCGTATGAACTTTAATAATGGGTCGTATAGGGAGGAATCCGAAGGGAAACTCAAGGGAATTTTGGGTTATACTGAAGAAGATGTGGTTTCCACTGATTTTGTGGGCGATAGCAGGTATTGATCTATGCCTTACTCAAGTCTAAGGAAGTTGTTCCAGAGTCAGCTCCTCTCGTTGCTACCACCTCCCGAATTCAGAATGAAGATGACCAGTTTTCAAGGGAATTATCTTAAATCTGACTAACGGTTCTTTTCAGGTCGAGCATTTTCGATGCTAAGGCTGGAATTGCATTAAACGAGAACTTTGTGAAGCTGGTTGCTTGGTATGACAACGAATGGGGCTACAGGTTAGTTTCTGAGTACTCCCATTTCCTTTCTCTGTTTTAACTTTTATATATCTATGCACAGTTTCACCCTCACCATCTTGTTTGGAAGAAAATCATCTATACACAAGATGATTTCGTTGGCTCTTACATTTCTCACCAATCCAAATCTTTCTGCAGCTCCCGAGTGATTGACCTGATTGTGCACATGGCGTCTTGCCATTGAAGGGGGCGCAGAGGGGCAGTACTTAATAACACCATTGTGTTTTTCGTGTCCGACTGGTGTGTGTGTTTGTCCAGTAAGAGCAGAAGCATGCAATAAAAGAAGGGTTTGTCTGTACTGAGTTTTTTGTCTAGCTTGTCTGATGATGGGGGCATGGAAATCCCCCAGGTCTTCTACTTTGCTGAGTGTATAACCCCCCTGTGGATCTTTATCATAAGTTATTCGTATAGATGAGAGGTCCTCTCTCTCTCTACTGTCATTAGAACTGCACTGAATCACCTGAATGGAACCTTCGGGCCGATGAATCACCCGACTGTTTGGGCAACATTGTATGGGGAAGCTTTGTGTTTCTTGAAGTACCTTTTGTTTTTTTTAACTCGGCTCGCTTCTGCAGCATCTGGTTGAAAACGGGCATTGATGAATTCCCGCCAGAATTCTGAGTAGGAACTTTGGCTCGAAATCTGAGAATTCGCAGCTGTGGGTATTTGATTTTGCAAGTTCAGCTTCATGTGAATCGGGATTGATCTGATTTTTCTGGCTTCCTAAGTTCAGAAATTCTTTGCATCACTATCCTCCAATCCTCCGCTATTGGGTTTGTTTGTTTTTTCTATTTTGTATGATCTCTCTTGTTCATGTTTTTTTTGTGGACTGTGCTTCTGTTTCTGTTTTGTTTGAATTGATAAGAGAACGGTAGTCCTTGGTGTATGAGAAAGTTAAAATTTACATTGCAAAGCTGTTATCAGAACTGATGGATGTCGGACTTTGAAGTAGAGGACAACAATGACCAGCCGAGTGCTGTAGAAAAACTTGATGGTTGCATTGAAATTAGATCATCACTAATCGCAGAATCCGAGAGCTAGTTTGAGATTCGAGTCTTATCACTTCTCTTCATAGTTAGCAGGCATGTTCTGTCAAACTAGCCAATATCATTCCATGATTGTCGGGTAGCCAGAAAGATATGCGGCTGTTTCTCCATTTCCTTCAAACTAGGAAGTGATGACCTTAAGTTATTGGTATTTGATATATGGTCAGTTAATTCTCAAATTAATTGCAGAATATGAGCAAAGGATCAATCTTTACTGGTGAAGATCAATGTCCTGCCACTGTTTCTGCATATTGAAGCAATTGAATCAGAAGCCATGTTTACTTTGGAAACTGTCGTGCATGAGAAATTTTGATCATTTTTGCAGTGTAGCCAGTCAAATCCTTCTACTCTCCTCGATGATGGTGATGAAAATGCATTACTTTTTGTCTTGATGCTGGGTCAAAGATTTCTGGTAGTTTAATCTTGTCATCTCTCAATGTGTTCTTGCACATAACAATGGAGACTTCCCAATAACGTTTTTCACTGTTTTTTCTCTCTGCCCAGGCGCCCACAAGCTAAATTGGCAAAGCAGGCTAAACAAGACATGCCTAAAAAGAAAAAGGCCGATGATGGTGAAGATGATAACTGGGATCTTCCTCAAGGAGACCTTCCATACTGACTGATGTTTACATGCTGAATGTTAAGAAGATACTAGATGAACAGCATAGTTCTGGTCCGAGCAGTTGTGAAGCGGAGATTGCTGATTCTAGCATTGAATGGCTTATAGTGCTTTGGTGAGAGAGAAATTTCATCACATTATTCAGTTCCAAAGCAATGGTGTGGAGAGGGGATTTTTGCTTCCAGCAATGAGAAAAATAAATGCAATAGCCAAATGATGATGAGCAATATCAGTCAACCATAAACTTAGAAGAAGTGCACATATATTCTACTGAGATGGACTACCGTGGATGCTAAATACTCTCGAAAGACCATCTTTGTTTCTGACTGAGGGAATTTCACTGATTCTATTTTGTTGACAATCATATGCACTTGTTGTCTTCTTTCCCTTCCTCCACTGTGTATAATCTTTCTGGTATGGTTTATTCTTTTTCAACAATATTCATCAGTGTAGGATTCCTCGCTTTTTGTTTCAATTGGAGTGTGACAATAAGGTGGATTCTCAACAACATTGATTAGCTTAGAAAAGGTTTGGAAGGTAGCTACCAATATCCTAAAAGGTGAAGCGGGGACGCAGCAACCAGACCTCATGCTTTGTGCCAACTCTTCATTCTCAAGCACCCAGTGGTTTGAGTATGTGTCATGGTCGAGGTCCTTGAATTTATAAAAGACGATGGTAAAACATTTCAGCTACTCATACACTTACTTCGTGCTGCAATCTCTATTCTGTTTTCTCTGTTTTTTAGTGTCGTACGGACTTGTTGGATGAGATGCTTATTCTGAGGAGTTCGTGTGAGAGGACTGGAAAATGCACATATTATGCAAACAAATATAGAACAAAGCTTAATTAAGACACTTGACAGGTCCTGTACCTTTGTATGCAGCAAAGCTATCCGAGTGACATTGCCTAGGCAGAGCCAAATGTCGATTTGGGTGGTTGGTTCTTTGGGTTTTTAAGAACAGGAGATGGACATGTCGATGTTTATGTTGTTGCATCAAGACTGAGCGAGAAAGGGTTTATAAGGACAGTAGTCCGAGATGGAGAGATGGCTTTCGGTTTTTTCTGTGCAATGTTGAGGCCATATCTTGACTTTCTTGTGTTCCTTCTTTTTCCCATTAGTGTATCGGGCGCTGACCATTAATTGGGTTAGAAGCATGTAAAGCCTATCGAAGAGAGTGATCCACAGGTTTGGAGGGCAGGAATTGAAGGAATGGACCGACCCTAGCTGCTCCGAACATAAAGGATAATGCGGTAGGCGAAGATCGGTACCTGCGATGTGGTCATGTGCTATATTGCATTGTAGAGCTGATGCACCTTCTACCGGGGGGAGGTCCCTCTTCTCTTGGTGAGGATGTCTCACGTTGACTGATACGGATATGGTACAGGGTCCAAAGGGATAATGAGCATCATTTGGGTAATGGATAAGTGGGGCCCCAATGAGAGGTTTGTCTTTGTGTCCTTGGGAGTCTTCTCTGTCCTGTTCTCTGTACATGACATTGACTCTTCAGGCTGTCCTAGGGTCGCCACCACTGCATGTTGCCAAATAGCTGTTGTTGCTTTGCACCCACCAACCCGAAGAAAGCACTAACGCAACTTCCCTTTATGTGGATTCGATATGTGATGATAATGTCTGGTTTGGTTTTCCAAATTTCTTTGTAGCTTCAACTTCAAGTGAAGGGGAAAGAAGGATCGGAGTTTGGAGTCCCTCGACGATTTTGACTCGTACGCTGAATGGGTACAGTAAATAATAAAATCGATAGATTCGAGAAACACCAAGATTCCGAGTCTTTTGGGTGAAAATTAGTCTTGGCATACTGAACTAAGATTGGAAATTGATGTAAAACAACTGAAGATTTTGGTGATCTCGAAGTATGGATAAAGATCAAGATGAAGCTTTTCAGGGATTTTACTAAACGACGTAGCCCATGAGTTTTAGTATCTCTGGGATTACTCTGTGCCCTGGTCAACCAGGGGGGCGGAAGTCGGCATAAGGGATGAATGAGAGTGAAGAGGGAAGGAAGGCCACGGGTGTCCTGTTGAAAGCGAGCGGAGATTGATTGAGAGCCACTTGTCAGGTCGACCACAAGTGACGTGACCCTTCGTCCCATCTTTCGACGTGGAGAAAACGCCGTACACGTGGCGACTGAAGAGTAGAGTCGTAGGAACCAGTGATTTTTCACCATTTTCTCAAAAGGAATATGTTCATTAGAAATCCTAAAACTTGTTAGGATACTGCAATTAAATCTTAAAATTTACAAAAAGTATAATCGAGTCCTAAAACTTGTCATATTGGTTCATTTGAGTCCTTCCGTTAACACCGTCAATTTAGTAACGAAAATGCCGACGTGGCATTTTAATTTTTAATTTTATTTTTCATGTGGCATTTTAAAGTAATTTTTATTTTTCACGTGGCTTTTTTATTCAATTCTTTTTAAATTAGATTAAAAAACAAAAACCAATTTTTTTTTTATTAAAAAACAAAACTGGAAAAAAAAAAAAAAGTGCCGGTGAGGACTCTTCAACCGCCGCCGCCGCCCACGCCGGAAGGGCGGGGCGGCGACCATCGCCCGGCGAGGGGAGTCCTCGCCGGCACGGTGAGGGGGCGGCGACCCTCGCGGCGAGTGCGAGGGTGCCCGGATCTAGGCACGCCGGCCCTCACGGGGCGGCGACCATCGCCCGCCCCGGGCGAGGCTCGCCCGGGCTCGGCGACGGTCGTCGCCCCGCCTAGGGCTTGCGACGCCTCGCCCGGGCGGGTGATGGTCGCCGGCCCCCGGTGAGGGGCGGCGTGCCCGGATCCGGCGCCCTCTCGTTGGCCGGGAGGGTCGCCGGCTCTCGTGAGGGGCGGCGTGCCCGGATCCGGGCGCCTCGCGCTCGTCGCGAGGGTCGCCGCCCCGTGAGGGCCGGCGTGCCCAGATCCGGGCGCCCTCGCGCTCGCCGCGAGGGTCGCGCCCCTTGGGAGGGCGGGTGCCCAGATCCGGGCACCCTCGCGCGCCGCGAGGGTCGCCGCCCCTTGGGAGGGCCGGGTGCCCAGATCTGGGCGCCCTCGTGCTCGCCGCAAGGGTCGCCACCCTCACCCGGGCGCGGGCGAGGGCCGGCCACCCTTGCCTGGGGCCGTCGACGCCGGCTCTTCGGCGATGGGCGGCGGCGGCGGGCGAAGCCCCCGCCCTTCTCCCTTTTTTTTTTTTCAGTTATTTTTTTAAAATAAAATTTTAGGTTTTCTTTTTCAGTTTTTTAATTTAATTAAAATAAGATTGAATAAAATAATAATTTTAAAGGCTGATGTGGCATTAACAAATAATTTAAAATGCCACGTTAGCTTTTTCCGTTAACGGTGTTAACGGAAGGACTAAATGAACCAACGCGAAGTTTTAACTCGATTCGCACTTTTTGTAAGTTTTAAAACTCAATTGCACTATCTTGACAAGTTTTAGGGCTTATGTTGAACATATCCCTTCTTAAAATTCCATCGCCTGAATAATACCTATGACAAGGGCGACGGCGCAGATGGAGGTGGAAGGAAAAAAAAAAGAAAAAGAAAGATAAAATTATTTCAACGGAAGATAAATATACAACATGCGTTTTAAGTTTGGAATTTCATATATCATAAAATAGATCTGAAATTTTTTATATTACAAAAAAAAAAAAAATTGAGATAAATGTGTTTTATGGGTATATATTTGGATGAACATGTCACCCATATGTTTACATTTATCATTTTTTGATGTCACAAAATTTTTGGGGAATAAATTTTTTATAATAAATATAATTTGATATTTTTTTTGGCTTGTGGCTATTATTTTCCACATTAATGTATTGAACAAGCACTTTCAAGACATGATGATTCGATTGAGAGAACTTTTTAGGTGTGCATAAAAACATTTCTCATTTTCTATTTCTCTATTTTTCTATTCTATAAATAGATTAGAAATAGAAATCAAATTAAATTTTTTTACTCTATTTTTGAAACTATTTATAAAACAAAAGTGAAAAATAAAAACATTATTTCTAAAACCATTTACGAACTAAAGTAAAAAATAAAAATCATTGCTGTCGTCGATCCCTAACTGTTGCCAACCATCAGTTGCTGCCCACCATTGCTACTTAGGAATGAGAAATTCTATTTTGAAAATAGATATTTTATATCAATATCAATTATTTATTTTAGAAATTTAAATGGGGAACAAAAATGGAGAAATCAATTTCTATGGAATGGAAATTTTATCGTGCGTACCATCAAAACCATGTTCTACTACTATCTCTGCGGCGGCACCCAGTGTCGGTAACTATTCATTCCGGTCTCGCGGCCTTTTTCCACTTTTTCGCAACACCCTATTTCTGGATTCTCCTCCTTCTGTTTTACTTTGCTGTCGTAGAGCGTCCGGTGCTTTCTAGAGAAACCACCTCCTCCTCCTCCTCCTCCTCCTCTGCTGAACTGAGCTCTCTCTCTCTTTCGAATCTTTTCGCTAGTGAACTTCCATCCACGATCATGGGTAAGTGATAAGTAGAAACAGAACTTTCTTCTTCTTATCTGCTATCCTTATGATGGTGGTGATGATCATCTGATGTTTGCTAATATCTGTTCTTTTGTTTGGGTTCTTTGGCAGGCAAGGTGAAGATTGGAATCAACGGTGAGAGATCCCACTTCACCTACTTCTTTTTCTGTTGAATTCAGTTGTATCTTTTGCTCTTTTTTATTTATTTTATTCTTGGGTTTCTGTTCTTGCCCTTACCCAGATCATGTCTGGGGTTTATGGCCCACTGATCATTTGCTGTTGCAGGTTTTGGTAGGATCGGCCGCTTGGTGGCTAGAGTTGCTTTGCAGCGAAACGATGTCGAGCTCGTCGCCGTCAACGATCCCTTTATTTCCACCGATTATATGGTAACTTCTCATGGATTATGTTTCTTTGTTTTCTTTTTTGCTTATGTCGGCGGCAGTTACGGTTATCTATTTTCTCCTTGGTTTTTGTCTAACATATAAAACATGTATATGGTGTTGGTCTCTGACTTGTTAAAGCTTTTGGGTCTTTATCAAGATGCCTATTTGGTACTGTAACTTGCTCTTTGTGGTTGTTGAAGCGCTTGTGATTTGTTAGCTTTAAGTGTCTTCACGGTTTATCTACGATCGGATCTAAATTTCTTAGAGCCAGAGTGAGTTTTGATGTTTTGATTTTTTTTAACTCTTTTTTGTTCTTTTATGCTGCAGACGTATATGTTCAAGTATGACAGTGTTCACGGTCAGTGGAAACATCACGAGCTTAAGGTTAAAGACTCTAAGACTCTTCTCTTTGGTGAGAAGCCTGTCGCAGTCTTTGGTCTCAGGTACTGGTGCTGTCTTCTCCTCGTCTTAAGCCTGACCTTGTCTTAAAGTTCTGTTCGTATCATGAGAAGATTGAATGCTCTGGATGTGTATGGTTGATGCTTTAGGAACCCAGAGGAGATTCCATGGGCTGAAACAGGAGCTGAGTTCATTGTGGAATCTACTGGGGTTTTCACTGATAAGGAAAAGGCAGCTGCTCATCTGAAGGTTTGTGTTCAAAATTCTATTAGTTTCAGTTCTAAATTAATGCTTTGCATTATGAGTCCTATGATTAGTTAAGGAGAATCCAAGGAGTTGGTTCTCTCACTCCATAAAAGTGTTAGTTCAATATGTATTCTGAGTTTGCAAGCGGAGTTTTTGCACATAAAGTCACTACTGGGGCAGTCTCTTTTCTTTCGTATGAGAAAGGGTGTAAGTGCTTTAAAAGCATGGAAAAAAATTTCTGCTTTGTCATCTAGCTGTATTTTGATAATCCGGAGAAATTAAAAAAATTGCTAATTTTATTTTGTTTGAACTTTTGATGGATTATCACCACATTTGCATTTTGAGTGCTGTTCTCTTTTTGCCCAAATTCCATGAAAGTGAAATTAATCAATCCCTAACCTGCTGATTTCTATTTGCTGAGTTCTGCTTTATCTGCTCATGCCTTCTCCATTTGTTTTTCGCTGATTTCTGGGAATTCTTGACCAGTAGAAGTCATAACTAAGGCCCAACTTAATTGCAGGGTGGAGCAAAGAAGGTGATCATTTCAGCTCCTAGCAAGGATGCACCTATGTTTGTTGTCGGCGTCAATGAGAAGGAATACAAGCCCGACCTGGACATTGTTTCCAATGCTAGTTGCACCACCAACTGCTTGGCTCCCCTTGCAAAGGTTCACACCCATCTCCTTCTTGGAATGACATTTATTATTCTGTTGAGTTAAGGGTTAAGTTGTTCCACTGTGCTTTTCATAGGTTATTCATGACCGATTTGGCATTGTTGAGGGTCTAATGACTACTGTGCACTCTATCACCGGTAAGCTCATCGAATTGTCCATATTAATTAAATGAGCGCAATGATTACTGGTAATCATGTTTCCCTTAATATCTCTATATGTTTTTACGGCTAAATATCTCTATATGTTTTTACAGCTACACAAAAGACTGTTGATGGTCCATCGATGAAGGACTGGAGAGGTGGAAGAGCTGCTTCCTTTAACATCATTCCAAGCAGCACTGGGGCTGCAAAGGTAATAATATTATACAGTACTATATGCGATAGGTACTCAGGAAATATAATATCACTTGTTTATAGGTGAGTATCTGTTCAAGTTATTGATTCTTTTCTGTATTTGATATTGGATTCAAGGCTGTCGGTAAAGTTCTTCCGGCACTCAATGGTAAATTGACTGGCATGTCTTTCCGTGTTCCGACCGTTGATGTCTCTGTTGTCGACCTCACCGTCAGATTGGGAAAAGGCGCCACCTATGAGCAAATCAAGGATGCTATAAAGTATGACTCGATAATCTTTCTTGAACTAAGCTAGATATCTACTGTTTGCCTATGGAGATCGACTGCTTTGCTGTTTTTTGTCTTTATATAATTGTATGAGGTTTAATAATTGGTCGTATAGGGAGGAGTCTGAGGGGAAACTCAAGGGAATTTTGGGTTACACTGAAGAAGATGTGGTTTCCACTGATTTTGTGGGCGATAGCAGGTATTGATCTATGCCTTACTCAAGTCTAAGGAAGTTGTGCCGGAAGTCAGCTCCACTCGTTGCTACCACGTCCTGAATTCAGAATGAAGATGACTTGTTTTCAAGGGAATTATCTTAAATCTGACTAACGGTTCTTTTCAGGTCGAGCATTTTCGATGCTAAGGCTGGAATTGCATTAAACGATAACTTTGTGAAGCTGGTTGCTTGGTATGACAACGAATGGGGCTACAGGTTAGTTTCTGAGTACTCCCATTTCCTTTCTGTTTTAACTTTTACATAATCTATTCACAGTTTCACCCTCACCATCTTGTTTGGAAGAAAATCATCTATACACAAAATGATTTCGTCGACTCTTTACATTTCTCACCGATCCAAATCTTTCTGCAGCTCCCGAGTCATTGACCTGATCGTGCACATGGCGTCTTGCCATTGAAGGGGTGCAGGGGGGCAGTACTTAATAACACGGATGTGGTTTTCATGTCCGACTGGTGTGTTTGTCCAGTAACAGCATAGAAGCATGCAATAAAAGAAGGGTTTGTCTGTACTGAGCTTTTTGTCTAGCTTGTCTGATGATGGGGGAAGGGAAATCCCCCAGGTCTTCTACTTTGTTGAGTGTATAACCCCCCCTTGTGGATCTTGATCATAAGTTATGTGTATAGATGAGAAATCCTCTCTCTCTCTAATGTCATTAGAACTGCACTGAATCACCCGAATGGAACCTTCGGGCCGATGAATCACCTGACTGTCCAGGCGACATCGTATGGGGAAGCTTTGTGTTTCTCGAAGTACTTTTTTTTTTTTAACTCGGCTCGCTTCTGCAGCGGCTGGTTGAAAACGGGCATCGACGAATTCCCGCCGGAATTCTGAGTAGGAACTTTGCTCGAAATCTGCAACCTCGCCCTGATATCAGCAGTTTTCGTGCAATTGTGCTTAGCCGGAAGCTCGTCCTCGACTAGCTTTGGCAGAAGTAACGTCACTAGTGATCGCGGCCATAGATTAGAACATGAATAAAAGAGGATTAAGCGCTCGAATTCAAAAGCAGAGACTTACCAAGGCTGGCTTAAACGCGTTGTTGTCTTAAACGGAACATGGCCTTAGAGGTGTCAAAAGGCCAAAACTGAATTGAATATATTGTGTCTCCGTAATATTGTAATTCATACAATTTTTCTCCTTTTTCACTATAGCTCTTTTCAACATTTAAAAAAGAAAAATCGAAAAATTAATTTGGACCGTCTTGTATTATATTCAATTTGGTTCAAAATTAATACAATACCTACATAGTTCAATTTGAATTTATTGAAAATTTGAACTAAACCAAATTGAATTGAATCATTGAGATATCTATTTGCATCCCGACTTGCTTAGGGGGATAGTGACAAACCATATTGATGAAATGCCTAGATGAATTAATGAGATGCTTAATGAAATTTATCTGTCATGAGCTTTTCAATGAGGAAATTTTTAGTGGAGTACATTGACATATGGACACAACTGGTTTGAAACGACATCATATATGCATGTGTCACGGCTCGAAGATACGAACGATCCAAGAGGATTTCGAATCGATGCCATGACCGATCCTTGGTATAAGCGACCCTCAACCGTTATCACCGTATTCTAGGATTTTCTTGAGTATTCTAGATTATTCCTAAGGGTGGGCGATACGGTAATTGTACACTAATGTATTTAATGAGGATAGGTGGTAGTTGGGGAGATGTAATCTCCACCGTTAGATCGAAGAGAGATCTACGGATACGGTTTATCTATACTTGTATAAATAGGGGTCTCCTTCCCTCATTGTATTCATCTCATTCTTCACAAGTAATAAAACCAGGCTTTTTCAGAGTTTTCTTTTCCTAAATTCTTGTGAGTTTAGTGGAAAGGCTGCATTTGGGAGAAATCCTAGGCGCGCACGGGTGCAAAGGGAGGAACATTAATCGCTAAATCGAGTTCGTGACACATGCATAGCTATAAAATTTACTTTCTTTACTTCTAATTTAAATTTTATTACCTCCTTTTAATCCTAAATACTCGAAAGTCCCACGAAATCTAAATATTGAAGTACAAATTCGCATATATTATCTTAGTATTTCAATATAAATGATATTCTAGTCAAACATTTCAACATGTAAGCAAATCTTGAAATTTATAATATTATATATATATATATTTACGTAAATTTGAGGAGAAATTAGAGATTTAAATTCGAATTTATAATGTCCGAAGGTGCTTCAATAAATAACACTTATCCATTTCCATTCAAACGGTCTCCTCCTCCTGTCTCTCTAAAATGCAGCAAATCCAACATCACCTCCAAGGAGCCCCGTCTTATCTCTTCTTCTCCACCCTCCCTAAACCCCCTCTAAACCCTCCCCCCCCTCCCCCGCCACCGCCGCCGCCGCCGGCTTCTCTCCTCCTCCTCGCCGGACGGCCCTCCGCTCTACCTCCCACCCGATGCTTCAGCTCCGACGAGTTCCCCGTCGACGAGACCTTCCTCCAGAAATTCGCCCCCAAGGACAAGGAGACCGAGGACGAGGCCCGCCGCCACAACTGGATCGAGCGCGGCTGGGCCCCCTGGGAGGAGATCCTCAGCCCGGAGGCCGACTTCGCCCGCAAGTCCCTCAACGAAGGCGAGGAGGTCCCCCTCCAGTCCCCCGAGGCGATCGAGGCCTTCCGCATGCTCAACCCCTCCTACCGCGAGCAGCGCAGGAAGGAGCTCGGCCTCACCGAGGATGAGTGGTACGCCAGGCAGTTCGAGATCAAGGGCGAGATCCCCGAGCCGCTGAGCACCCTGTGGGCGGGGCCTCTGGTCGTGCGGCAGGTGGCCCCCCGGGATTGGCCTCCCAGGGATTGGGAGGTCGATAGGGAGGAGCTCAGTTTCATCCGGGAGGGTCACCAAATGATGTCCGAGAGGGTGGATTTGGAGAATTTGGAGAGCAGAGTGAGCGCTGATACGGATGATATGTGCCTGGAGAGGTATAAAGTTTTTCTCAAACAGTACAAGGAATGGGTCGAGGCGAACAAGGATCGATTGGAGGAGGAATCTTATAAGGTGCTCTTTTCTTTCTCTTTTCTGGAGGATTTGCTCCAGGCGTTGATGCAGGAGCTCTGTTTAAAAGAGCAATTTGAGTATCATCATCTCTGACTTGATGCGCTGGAATTGAGCGCCAATGTGAATCGAGACTAATTTCCTCTCTCTCTTCTTCAGTATGATCAAGACTACTATCCTGGACGAAGGAAAAGAGGCAAAGATTACAAAGAGGGCATGGTAGGGACTAATTTTAAACTTACCCCATCATGTTGCATCGATGAGCTTTCTAAATGCAAAATGGTTGTCTTACTTTGCTTTTTTCTGTTGGTCGATGCAGTACGAGCTGCCTTTCTATTATCCTGGGCAAGTAAGTTCCTTTTCTTTTCTTTTATTTTTTGCAGTTCTGCTTATAAATTTATCTCTCACAAGTATATACGAAGTGCAAGACTCGGACTTGTACAGCTGCAACTAATAATGTGCGCGATAAGATATCCTTTTTATATCCTTTTTCATTATTCGTTACTTAGGCGTTTCTTCTATCATATCTTCTCAGCAGCAAGCTGATCTTCATACCCTAATTTTGGTCCATTTTTTAAAATCCTGTAGGCATATGATGTTTGAAAATTTATAACCAGCAACTTGTAATCGTTAACAAGCAGTATAACATTTGTCTCTTCAAGATGTAACTGTATAATTGGGTTATTGACAATGCATGGGTTCCTACTGTCGTGAAAAAGGGAAGTATAGTCTCAACTTGTTGAGTGATTTGCTTCAGTTTGTCCTGTAATGCATGTCTGAGTCTTCGCTACATATAGATACAGTACATTGTAAATCCACACTTTCTTGTTGTTTATTCAAATTCCAATTTTCATATGCTATTTTTGTATGGGATTACATGAGCTTTACATTGGAGAGATTATTCTACAGATTTGTGAGGGGAAGGTCACCACTTTACACCTTTATCAAGGAGCATTTGTTGATGTGGGAGGCGTATACGACGGGTACAGTTGTTTGCTCACATATCATCAAATTACTGTGCCTTTCTCCTTGGTTATCTTACCATTGTCCCTCTTACTTTCATTGAAGATTACTAGTAATTCCTTAATATTACTAGCTCAACTAGTCATTGTTGTCAACCGTTTTCTATTCGAATGGTGTAGTCCTTCAGCAGCAATGCTTAAATGAATATCATACGACCTGATGGACTAAATGGAGGTTTAGGGATATTGCAAAATTACTGAGGTTTCCTCTTAAAGCTTTTGCATAGTTTGAACCTGCAGTTTCTGCTTTAGTCCAGGAACATGGAATTCATAAAAGTGAGCCGCTTATTTCATGGATAGGTGGTGGGTGCTCACGTTTCTAATGTAACAGGATCTCTACTGGTTGCAGTGGATATCAATATTTATTAGGCCCATCTTTTAAGTTTTTCAAAGTTTCAAACTGACAACATTATGTATGCACAAAGAAGAGGTATATAGAATATCCAGACTTCTAGGAACACAGAGGAATAATACAGTGGTTGAATTCGAGAATCCATGACCACAAAAGACTCTTTTATCATGTTGCAACAAAAACCATTTGAAACACATGCATTTTGCATCTAAAGTGCTAGGACTTGGGGGAGAATAATCCATTATAGGTAGATACATATGTCATATGATTTAAGTTCTTGACTATATTTAAGAATTATGCCATGCTGCAGGTGGGTTCCGATTAAAGGAAATGATTGGTATTGGATCCGCCATCACATAAAAGTTGGTATGCATGTTATTGTTGAAATCCTGGTGAGTGCCGTCGCATAGCTGCTTACTTAGTTATCATTATTTTTCTTTTGTTTTTTGCACAAATCTGCAAAAGGCCAATTTGGAACATACGCTAGGCATTATAACCTTCTTTTTTATTGTCCTGTTTTAACATGGAAAGCAAAATTCGCTCTCCAAATTTAAAAAATAAATATGTCAAGTCAAAGTCCCAACAAAAGTCATAAAGCCACAGTCAAAGTCAGCGACCCCAAACAGGCTCTAAATTTGTTGGACAGATTTTGACCTCAGATGTTTCTGTTTAATCACATCCATTCCTATGCCTCAACTTTTTTCTGCATCAATAAATCATAAATGTTTCACATGTCTTGGGATCGACCGTGCATATTTGCTTATTTCTGCAGGCAAAGCGAGACCCATACAGGTTTCGATTTCCTCTTGAAATGCGTTTTGTCCATCCCAACATAGACCACCTGATGTACGTAAATCTTGCTCCTTACTTTAGTTCTATTCAACAGTGTTGTGGGGTCATTTCGAGAGCTATTTAATATTATCTTTTATGTCAACCATCATTTCTAGTGATTCTTGCATTTAACATGTGTTTTTACTTGCAGCTTTAACAGGTTTGAGTTTCCGCCAATATTTCATCGGGATGAGGATACCAATCCTGATGAATTGCGGGTCTGTGACTTCTTGATCTCAATATTGCAGTCCTCCAAGTTTGATTGAATTTCAGCATGACTCAGTGTTCAAATAGGTTATGCTTGATCCATTAATTAGATATTTAAACTAGAGCTCTAGTATATAAATGGAACAAACTTGTGATTGCTTATCTGCAAGGATTATCAAGGATTACACATGAAGTCTTAGCATGGATTAAGCTTCAACTCAACAAACAGGCTTTTTTTATTTTTATTTTTATTTTTAAGTAGAACAAGCAAATGGAAATTTATTTTTTTCCAGAGTAGCACTTCGAGCAAAATATGTCCTCTTGCTTTTACTCAAAGCATGTACTTAAATGTGATCATGAAGCATTTTTCTTTTATGTGGACCTTTTGCCAGGAAAGATTCAGTCTCTATAGAGTTCTAATGACCTCCATCTTCTTCTTTGCTCCTTTATATGCAGCGTGATGGTGGAAGACCTCCTATACCTAGAAAAGACCCAGGAACAAAACCTGAAGAGGAGTCTCTATTATCGAATCACCCTTATGTTAATAAGGTATTGTGTAGATAAGATCCATTGATCTTTCTTTTGCAGTAATGCATGCATGTGTATCTGTTACTGTCCATTTTAAAAATTCCAGTGACAGTATATGAAGAGTCTTCTTTACACATGACTGTAGCATAATTACCAAGTCATCTCTGTATTGTAGGCCAGCATCATGTATTAGCAAAGCACATTTAGTGTAGCTTGATCTATTCTCTAGGAGCACTCATTGACTCACTTCCTATGTAAAACGCATGGCGAGCATTCCCCAGAATGGCAACTTTTGTTGAAAAATTTGCTAATGGTTTCCATATTGATGGTTTTTTCTTCAAGTTTTTGGTTTTAAGTTGCATACATATTGATGCACAAATTAATCACAAATGAATGGCTAAAAAGAGGTCCCAAGTGCACTTAAAAGATTAGAGAGGGGGGTATGTCCCAAGGCAACAAGTATTGAAATGCCACTTAAGTGTCTCTACCTTCATGACTCCTACCTTTGTGGAGGTGAGAATCGATTAGGTGCACTTTGGACTTTACGTTTGTCATTAATGTTAGGTAATTGGGTTTAAGCATCTTTCCATGTGAGGAAGGGAAATAAGAAAACCCTAGTGGCTCACATGTTTGATTGTCAGTAAAAGCTCAAGTGCTTCTTCAGGGCCTCCGTCTCTTCAAGGGCTTAACCCTTCTGGACAAACTTTCTTAACTTGGTCCATGAGTTTTGTTACCAAAACTCAGGCAATGAATGCAATGATGTCCTCCATGTGTGAAAGATGGTTGAAATTTCTTTTACGTGTAAAGTCATTGGCATTTGTTTCAACACATAAAAGTCTGAGTGATGAATATATGCATTTTCACTCAACTATTCTGTAATGCTACGAGGCTTTTTTTCCATAGCTTTTGCCCTTGTTGTGCACTGCAACCACAGCTTCCTGATCTATAATGGGTCTAGAAAAGCACTAATAGCTTAATTATATTTATACTTAACTTCGAAAGTCTGTGGTCTTTCAAATGCCACTCCTGCTCATGATTTTAGCTCATGAGTGAATTGTCATATTTATAATATTTGGTGTGGTGTGGCTTTATGCAGTTGTGGCAGATGCATGTTGCCGAGCAAATGATTTTGGATGATTTGGAAGCCAATCCTGAGAAGTACCGAAACCAAAAATTATCTGAGTTGGTTGATGATGATTATGATGAAGAGAAAAGTGTTCAATTTACCAAAGCTTACTATAAGAAGTCCTTAATACCAAAAGTTATTCTGGTCAGTTATTTGATGTTTAAGAAACGTCAGTCTTTTAAGTGGTGCTTTCTCTTATGTTACCTAGTATTTTTGGGCAGAAAACTAGTGTGAGAGAACTGGATTTGGAAGCAGCTCTAGCTGAGCGTGAGGTTAGTTATTGCTTTTGTTGCACAGATTGCATCTTCACTACTCACTGATCATATGAAATTTTTGTCACTGGTGGCTTGATGGCTGATTTCATATGCATGTGTCCCATTTTGTCCAGATTTAGATGATACTCTGATTTTCTTTGCCAAGTCACTTTATGAGATGTCTGTTGATTGGCTTTCTGTCTACGTGTAGTTCCATAACAAAATGAGAAAAGAAGCAGAAGAAAGGGGAGAGGTATATAAAATTTCCAAATTGAGGCGAAATATTGAGATGGATGAGTATGACTTGATGCATTGGCGTCGGTCATTTGAAGAAAGAGAAGCCTTGATCAGGGATATCAGCTGGTAATGCCACGTCAGTATAACATATTTGACTCTTTTGATATTGAATCTAATTTTATGTTTGCAATTGCAAAATGTTTTGAGTCTTTTCTAAATTTTGGGAAACAAAACTAACCAAAAAGGATGCAATCATCCAATCTAACTTTTGTCCTTTATAGTGCATGTAATATGTGAAAGATTCCACATGCCATTTATGTTGTCATTATAACAGATTTCCAGGAATGACAGAATTAGCACACGTAATATGTGGAAGATTCCACGTGCCATTTATGTTGTCATTGACAAATTTCCATGAATAACAGAATTCAGCACATGTTTGGTACTCTTATTCCTATGATGTGCCAGTTTGCTCTGGGCTTTATTATGTCTTAAAAGGGTGGGGTAGAAGAAATCAGTTGCATTGAGAAAATGTTTCAACATTGCGGTTTGCAGTTAGAAAAAGGAAAGAAATAAAAATGAAGCAAAATGGTTTCTTGAATTTGTCAAAGGTTTGCTCACGTGAAAAGAAAACAAACTTAATTCAAATTGAAGCAAAATGGTTTTGGTCCCTGTAACTACCTATTGATAGCCTTTACGTGTGACATAATTTTCTTGTGAGCATCTTAATGTATATAATGCATGCTGATATCCTTTACTGAGTATGAGATTGTCTAGCTGGGTTGAAATTTTTGTGAACACTACAAGGGAACGGCTATGATGATATCTTTAATACCATATTTAGAAGGCGAGTTTTTCTGGAAGCTGTTCATGTCCTTTTGGAGTGCTAAGAATGTTTTGTCATCAAATCAACGGAGAATCTTCTCTTACATGCCCTCTCTACAAATGCCAGAGAACTTTCTTCCTGGAATCATGGTGCTCCAAATTTTTTCGCTGATAATGTGCACTGAATGAGGCTTTTCATTTTACAGCCGACAAGCCGTGGGTCTGCCACTCGAAGAGCCAGGAAGGTATGTAGATGGCAGTTACTTTGGCAAGGATCAATATGATCCTTCCAACCCTTTATATAGGTACGACTACTGGGGCGAGCCAAAGAACTCAGAGAAAAGCAAGCAAGAGAGGATGACGGACGCCCACAACAAATCCATTGTCGGCAAGGGTGTTGTGTGGTATGAAATGTCTTACGAAGATGTCATCAAGCAAAAGATGCAGAGAGAAGCTGCATCAAAAGGAGTGATTCTAAAAGAAGTTGACGATCAAGATAGCGATGAACACAATGAGGATGATGACGACGACGACGATTTTGATTACAGCATCCTTAGCGACCCGAGCATTAGTTCTGAGAATCAGCCTCTTGTCAATGGGACTGAATCGTCTAGAATATCAGATGGAGGTATGTTTGAGGACTAAGGTAGCGCATTGTGGGTTAGTAGGCAGTCTTTGTACAGCGGAACACATGCTATCTTTCCTTTCTTTTTTTTATGGTTTCCTCTCTCTGGTGATCAAAGTTCTTTTCTTACTCGTACCTTACCAAAGTTCGGTTTCAAAGCCGTTGTGTGCGAAATGCCTTTACCAAGCGAAGGACAGAACATAAAGAAAAAGGACGAGAGTTCTATGAAGAACAACCCGTTTCTACTCCAGTACACGTCCGGCAGTTTCTGTACTCTGGAATTGACATGTAACAGGTTAACACACCAAAGGAAAGTTTCGATCAAACAAGCATTTTAATGACAATGGGAGAAAATGAGATTTTGTTAATTCTCCTATGTGTATTACCATTTCTCGTGAAAATTATATACCATAGGACTTATAGAAATTATGACGACTATAATTATGTTATCTAGAAAGATGTCACAAAATAATTTGTGACAAGAAGATTAATTACTATTGGTGAAGACACTTAACGAACACCAAAGAAGAGTCACATAAACGGGATAGTTTAATTAAAAAAACAGGAGAAGGGAATTTATTTTTTGTTGAGCTGGTTTGCCATATCACCTGAAAATTTACGAGAAAATAAAGGTTTTACTACTATCGTTGTTGGCGGAATTACGTACAACCAAAGAAACTCACGATCGCTGGGAGAACATTCATAAGTCATATCCTCTACCATAAATAGGAAAAACGAAAAAAGTCCGAACTTCTTAAGAAAGTTAAGACCTCAAAATTTACGAAAAAACAAAGAAAATTACAACTTACGAGACCTTGAAAAAGCCTACTATCATTTGAAGAACGTCATCCGAGAAGCAGTTCTTTACTTAAGACAAATTAAGTTTGCGACCTATCATTGGAAAGTCATTCAAAAAGGTATGACTTCATCTGAGAAAGGCAGTTTGAATCAGAAATTAGATGAAAAGAATCGATGCATCATGCCTTGACATATATACTTCATCTGAAAAGGCGGATTGAATCAAGGAATGATCGGATCATACACAAACAAAGGAAAAGAATGAATTTTTGCTTTTTTCCTTCTTTTTCTTTTTTTCTTTTTTGTGTGTGGTAGAGTAAGAACACAATTTGATCTTCCACTTCCACCGTGCAACCAGAACCAGAAACCCTTTTTACAAGGAAAGACTGCCCCTTCTCTCTAACTTATCCTCCCCGTCTTTCTTTTGCCCCTTTCTTTATAACAGTTTATGCCCGGTGTCCATCCGAAATGCCCTACTGACGTGCTCCTTTTCAATGAATCGGAATCAATATCTCAGAATATCTATGTACACGCTCCCTTCCCAAGCCGCATTGCATCGCTGACCATCCACAGATAAGGTAAAACCAACCTCAGTCACCAAATGTTCAAACCAAAAGGAGGAAGAAGTTCCCAACCCTCTTTGATAAAGGCATGAGGACAATGCTCCCCCGATCCATTGCGCACCCCTAATGTTGGTGGGTCACTTAAGAAGGAAGGAGATTTCCCCCCAGTTGTCTCATTCCTCTGAAAGAAACTCCTTTCCAGTCCTCTTTAACAGGATTTACGTGCCTAGTGTCAGAATATGGGAAAGAAGAAAGATTCTCTTATCAATCAATTTCCCCATCCTCTACGTCAACGTCATCTGAAGGTGGTGGAACTGGAAGACTTTTGGGCGGCTCACTCTCCTCATCCTCATCTTCATCGTCAACCTTCATGTACAAGCCAAGCTGTTCTAAAGGATTGCTACTACTCTGGAGTTTGAAACTACCCAGAAGGTCTTCTGAACAGTCTGGGCTCTTTGCCTCCTCCAAGAAATTTGGTAAATCTTCACCTTGAGCAACCCGAAGCATCTCCAAGTCCTCCATAAACCGACTGTTCTCATTGATATCAACTGTCTTTTCCATCTGCAGAAACCAAAGACTTGTCAGATAAGTTCCCAGTGAAACTTGTCCAGCAATCTGCAAGGTGCGCACTCACCTTTTGCAATGCTTGACGAGCAAGTTCCCTCTCCAGCTCCCTCTGCCTCTTGGCTTCAGCTGCAGCTTCGGCTTCAGCAATTCTTTTAGCCTCTTCTGCCGCCTTTGCCTCAGCTTGTATTCTAGCCTTTTCTGATTATGATAAAAAAAGAACTTTTAGGAGGAGACCCATCGTAGTAAACAGCATTTAATCACAACAGCAACGACACTAGTGGTATGATAAAAGAGACCTTCTTTTGCCCGCCTCTCAAGTTCCTCTCTCTCCATTCGTAACTTTTCAGGATCCCGCTTCTCAACCTAAGACATGAAAAACAAACAATATAGAAATCAAGAATCTAGACGGATATACACAGAAAAATTGCATCAGGCACTGTGTCCAACCTTCTCAAGAGCCTTTTCTCGAGCTTTAAATATAGTCTCAGCAAATCGGTTCCTCAAAAGAGCTGCACGATAAAGCTTCTCAGGGGAGACTTGCCTCTCAGGTGGAGTATTCTCCTCTATAATGTTACAGCACCATGCGTGAGATCACGCCCCCATAAGAAACAGCATACAATTATCTTTATGATGATCATGCTTACCCTCTCCCTGAACATCAGCTTCTAAAGGAAGCGAATTGGGCTGCAAATTTTGCACAACTTGACCCATCCCATCAACAGATGCTAAAAGAAGAAAGTAACATGACGTTGGTTACTAGTTCATCAGTCTTGATGGTTGCACAAAGTGAATCACCTTTTCAACCAAAATGCGATCTGAACATAAATTTACCAGTATCGAAGTCATGAAGAGTACTCCTTTGATCATCACTTACTCCATTAGCCATGCCTTCCTGTAGTAAAAGAAAAATACGCATAAGTACACTGACAACATATGAACCAGAACCTTGGTCACGCAACATGACTAACGGCACCTAAGCTTGCCATATCTACCTTTGCCACCTTGACAGGTCCAGAAACCTTAGCAGCATCTGATTCACTAGCAGATGAACTAGCTGAGTCTGCATCTGATGAATAGGAAACAAGCACAGGCGCAAAGAAATTAGAGCTCATTGAAGAAAAGTCATAATGTTCTGCGATTCAAGAACATTGTATTCTACATCAAAAGCATACAGGCTTATAACAAAGGCTAGTTCCAAATCCACATGAAGCCCTATACAAAGATATGGCCATCTACCCTATAAATAGCTAATGTTGACAAGACAATGCCCAGGCTAATAGCAGTACCAACTACACTTGCCTTAAGCATGGCCGCTACACAACGACAAACAAAGCATGGCCACTACACATTGAGAGACTAGTTGACAAAGTTATACTCTCGAGTCACCAACAACTAAGAGCCAAAGCATGACTCTGACCCACTACTGATAAGAAAAAGCGTGCAAAGAGATCCACTGCCCATTTCTTCAAAATAGAAGATGGTTAAGCATTCACCAGCACATATACCATGCTACATGCATGTCTACTTGCAATCCTTGTATAAAACTACTTCAAAAAAGGATGATGTACAAATTTGGGGGGACTTGCCTGGTAAAGTTAATCTTCAGAACTGATAAACCAAATTTAAAATCCAGTGTAACGTTATAATAAAGTTAGCAGGTTTAAGTTACTACATAGAACATCATCAACCGGACCCTTTAGGAAACTCGGGATGAACTAGAAAATGTGTACACCATGAGATATGACATGCACATCTTCTGAATCACTGGTGCAAAACACCAGTTTTCAAATTTCTCTTTTTCATCCAATTTTTTGTAGAAACACGTCTTATCTCCTAGCAGATAGGTACAACAGCATAAAATCAGCAATATAATGCAGATATTGCCAGATTGCCCAATTTCCACCGCTCTACAGGCAAATATATGTGCTAACCAAAATGAAGAGTCCTTTTGCCATTATATTGAAAACTAAAACTCCCCATAGCAGTCCTTGTGGCTCCTCCTTCTGAGGACATCAAATGAACTCTGGAGAGATCGTGACAGGCAACAGGCAAAGCTGACACAAAAAGCCTAGGAATTTTCTTATTCTATTCTACTATTCCAAACATCCGCAAAGAAAGAGCAATCAAACAAAGTATGAACTACATGCACACATACTAAGAAGAGTGATCAGCACTTGCAGACCAGGTCCATTCAACGACCAAATTCAAAATTATGCGCCCTCAAAAGTATGAACTTCACAAATAAAAATTCAAAAATATTCAAAAGCACATTATGACAAACTAGAAAAGCTGAAGACGTCTCTAGCATTTGTGCACTGGTATTTATAGAAAGGGACGTGCTCTATACAGTTAGACAATACAACGTTCAAAACAGATAGCACAACTTTATGATAAAGGAAAGTAGAAAAAGATCAGCAGGAGCGCGAACCACTAGATGAGGACCCCGAGTCAGTACCGGAGCTACTGGAACTACTGCATTTACTGTTTCTATGCACTGGATCTTTCTCTATCTCTACTGGAGGGAAGCATGAAACAGGAGCTTCATTCCCGCCAACTATATCTACATCCTCATCAATTGCGTCATTTCCTAGTAATATACAAGAAGAGAAGAATGCAGTGTCAGATAGACAGCCCTTGTGCAGTCCATGTGCTAGTGCATGCACAACTATGACTTGAATATTTGACAAGGATTACCTTTGCAAGGCGGCACTGATGAAGTGCTGACACCTGACATATTATGAACCTGTAAGAGAGAAGAAAATAATGCGCAATAAGCAAAGTGACACTTTTTTTTTCAGAGAAAATATCTAAGGAATCATAGAGAAGTCAGGACCTCCATTTCACAAGGTTCAGCTTTTGCCTGTTTTTTCTGTTTCTCCAGCAAATAGTCATCTACAAGCTTCCGCAATTTGAACAATGTTTCATGATCAAGGGCATCAATATCTATCTCAATTTCATCCTCATTTGTCTGCTCTGCTCCAGAGCTTTGCTGTTTAAGAAAATCGACAATGCCCTCGGGCAGTTCTCCCAAGAGATCCTCTAGTTCAATGCTTAGTTTGTGCTTATCCTCATCACTCATGATCTGCTTCTCTGGCTCAGGCTTAGTCTGAGGGTCGACTGGCATAACTTTCTTCTTTTTCAAAGGTGGCATTTCAGTGCCAATTCCAGTTTCACTATGAGCGGCATATTCAGGGACTGCCTGCATGTTATTAACGGCTGGAAGTTTTTTCTCTACAGCTTTCCACCTCATCTCAAAAAACTTGCTGAGAGTGTCAGCCATAACATGCACATCGTTCCCACGTGGGTTGTAAGTCATTGCATTTGAGAAAGTTAGCCGTACGTCAGCTGCAAACCCCAGAGGGCTGGCATATTCTCCAGAGAGCAACTTTGTTTTCACAGTCCCTAAATCCATAGGGTGCTTAATCACACTAAAGTAGTCCGGAATGTTCAACTTCACAATATCTACCGGAGTATTAAAGACCCAACCAAATTGGTGGGACATCAAACGATTCAACAATGTTTCGCACTGTTTTAATAACATAGCATTTGATGTATTTGCTGAAGTAGCAGCAGCTTTTATTGATTCAGAGCGCCCAAGGGCACCCTTCTTACTTTGAGACCCACTGCGAGCTGAAGGAAGCCGCTTCTTTCCACTCCGAGCAGACAATTCGGAAGACCTTGGGAGGCCATCCACTGGAGGCTTTCTCTGCCCCTCACTCCAACTCCGTACATCACGGGGTGGAGATAATGCAATTACATCAGAACTCATGCACGCGAGTTTTCTCTGAAGATTCTCAACTTGCTCAAGTTCCTTTTTCAACCTCAGCTTAAGGTCTCTCCTCTCAAACCTTGACATCTTAGCCAAAGATAACACCTGTATTGGGACCCTGAAATTACCGCCTCCATCTACATTCAAGCTAATGCATTTCTTTTTGGGGCAGATGAATCATCAGAAGCAGTCATTTCAGTGTCAACCCGTCCAGAGCTCCCGAAGCCCTCGGATTCAATAGTCTCAACAGCATGCCGATAATCCGGTACGAAACCACTCGAAGGTCCTTTGATGAGAATTTTCGTGACTTTCCCATTAATCGCGAGGGAGAACACCTTATTGACTCTCTCTGTCCACTAAACTCTATGGGAAAAGCTGGTGCCATAAAATCAGCACCCAGTAATTGCACATGTCAACCACAAGCGTACCCTGTTTTCCGAGTGTATATCAGTTCCGAAATCAATCCGGTGAAAACAAGAGAGCCCTAGTTTCGATCGACAAGGCTCAGAATAATTAATTAACCCGCGCCCCCTATGCCTCTTCACCTGCCCCCCCAAGCACCAAGCCGCTCTTCCTTCTCCACCGGCGAGAGTCCACTGAGGTGACAAGCCAGCTCAGCTCGGGCGCCGCAGATAGGATACCAACACCAGCAGGTCGAAAAATCGCAAAAGCGCACGAATTCCCAATTTCGTTCCGAACGAGAAACCTAGCTCAACTCCTCCGGCTCGCCGTCTCGCTCGTCGGCTCGGCAACCCACGTTAGATCTCGCGACGAAATCACCGCCTCGCTGCCGCGAATAGGGAAAATCCCCAAGAACGAAACCTAATCCGCCGCCGCGCAGGAGCCGCGGCAATCCCGGGGGTAGGGGGAGGCGGGGGAAGAGTCCGCAGGAAACGACCGGAATGCCGAGGGGGCGCGCGAATCAAGAACACCCTAGAGCAAGGCCCCGAAAGAGATCCAACCCAATCCAATTCAAGAGAAGAAGAACCTGGAACCCACCACGATCTCCAAGCGCCCCTCCGGTTGCGCGCCAAAGGAGAAAACCCTAACCTTCGAAGGAGCGAGAAAGAAAAGAACAGAAGAGAGAGGGAGAGAGATCACTCGCGACCCCAGATTGCTTTGTCACGGCCACACCACGGCTGCCCTATTTATAGCGGCCCAGTGGCCTCCTCGAGCGCCGCCACCGGGTTGATCCCAGCCGTTCAGGGACCGACTCCGCGGGATCGCACGGCCCGCGCGCTTAACCCGTTACTGACCGTCCGATCAGATCTGACGGGCGGCGTTGCTTTCCCCTCCCCTCCCCACTGTGCTGAGAAGAACGTGGAGAATAGAATAATAATAATAGGGCGCGTCGGCAATCGTATGGGTCGGGGACGTGATGACGTCGACGCACTCGTCACGGCGCGTGGCTGCGCACTCGCCAGGTGGTCAGGCCACGTGTCTACTTTGACTTTTCTCGGTTACGTGACGCGGCAAGTCAGCCTTCGATATATTTTCCACTTTCTCTTTTTATTATTATCGCAAGACAGAGAACACGACGAGATGCTACTTGCATGTAGAGTTTTCACTGCTCGAAAATTTAATCAACATTAAAAAAAAAAGAACTTTGCCCGTGATAGATTATTTAAATCATACATATATATATATATCATTATTAGTGTAAATCACCCTATCCCTAACTTATTCCCACTTATTTATCATATGGGTAAACAGTTATTTTTTATACTTAAGCTAATGGGACGATCAAATAGGGTAATCAAATTGGCCCTTGCATTCTTCTTTATCTTACTAATTAGTTTACCTATTGTATTTGCTTCTCCTAATGGTTTTGCCTCTAAGAAATATATTAGAAAAATAATACAAACGGTTTTTGAACTTTGTCTCAATGCATAATGTGGTTCCCGATTTTTTAATTTGTTTAATATTTTCATATATTTTATCGATTAAATTGAATATGTACAAAAAATTTGAAGATCCAATTGTAAGTTGAGTTCAAGCTCCAAAATTACAATACATATTGAGTTAAAATTTATGAATTATTTATGTCATTATTTCATATATATAATAATAAGTTAGGCCAATGTCACGATGTTAAAGCAATAACTAAATGCTTCGTGTTAGAAACAAGTAAAAGTGACCAAATCAAACTAAATGGATTAGGAAGATTGTCTACCCCCACCCAAAAGAATGAACTTCCGAAGTGTGAAAAGTTGCACGTCGAAAAATCACATGCCATGCGTCCTTTTTAGTCATAAATTTGTTGCTGTAGACTTTCGGGTTTGTCGTGGACTAGTTGCAGGCGATTTGCCCGGATTCTTGCAAGTTTTGTGTTCTTGTCATTGGATGTGCAGGTCTGAAAGGACGGTACAGAAGGTGCAGGTGTTTGTACATGACAGGTTTTCAGCTACTACAAGATACCAAGTCATACAACCTTTGAATATTTAAGGGAACTTAATAGAGATTTTCTTATATGGCTATTGGCTCCATTTGATTTAGCTTTTTCAAAAGGCTTTTGAGTGCCGAAAAGTCCCTTAGGAAAATACAAAATATTTGGTTCAATATTTTGGGGTTTCATTGGTCAAATGCTTGCATTTATATAAGTCAAACACCATCCGACTTCTTTTTTTTCTTTGAAAATTTATATGCGGTGAAGGTTGACCATCGCGCCTAGGGGTCACGCAACCTATGGCAACCCTCAGTGATTGTTGCTTGAGTCGCCTTAGTCGTGTGACCCAGGCAACCTCATCGGTTGCGATTGCCGCCTACGTTGCCTCGAGTAGCACCACCTAGGGGGCTTTGCCTAAGGTTGAGATGCCTTGGTCCATGCGACTTAGGCATCGCCGCCTGAGGTCCTTAAGCGACATTGACAGCTAGATTTGATTGTCGGACAATGATGCCAATGGCCAAATTTGGCTCTAGGCATTGGACAATGACACTGGTGACTAGATCTGGCTTTGGTCACCGACCAACATTGGCAGTTAGCCAGCAACAAATGATTTATTGAATTTAATTTTAAAAAAATTAATGAAAACCCATTGAAATTGTAGGTGTACAAAACACTATTTATGTTAAAGTTATTTTGGAGAACTCTTTTAAATTTGCCAAACACTACTACATTCGCCAAATGCCACTTGAGTCAAAGATACTAGGGGAAATGACTTTGCATTTCCCCAAAGTTGAACCAAATGGGTCCATTGTGCATTACAGGGTGTTTGATTCATTCAATCCCATAATAACAAGAGTTAAAGAGGACAGAGATGTGGTCAGGATCGAAATAATTGGATCCGTCGAAAAGCGATAATGAGGGAGAATCGGCATGCTAAATTAGAAATAGAGCAACGAATGGCGATTGGTAAGTTGTCAAGAAAGAAAAGGAGCATGTAACTTTTCAAAGTTCGAAAGTTATCGCGCAACGGCATCTCAGTTTGAGGGTTTTTCAACGATTATTCCATATAGAATCTTGGGTGTAAAAAATTTCTAAGGAACCAATCGAAGTTCGGCCCAAAATCCAACAAGAGATGAGCTCAATTGAGACCAGCCTGGTCGTGGAACATTGGTTTTTGTCTTCGATTCTACCTCGTGGGCCAAAAGAGCGGCCCATCCTCTATAGCAACATGGGTAGCACTTGGTTGTAGCGTTAAGTGTACGTTCTCCACTCCACAGACGAAGATCATATTCGCCACTCCCCCTCCTTCTCCATCAAGTCGACTGCCATATCGGCTGGAGCTCCGATGAGGCGAGTATGTTCTAGGACGTCACCTATGTATTTCTATTATCTTTTCTAAACTGGGATTTTATTCTGCCGTAATATAACGTTCAACCAGTGAGGGCATACCTCGAAAAAAGATGCAGAGACTAATATGGGAATTAGGATTATTGCTCTCCAGCTTATGCTTATGCCGGAGGGATTCGTTAGTTTCACGTGCCGTGCGAACAGGAGACATGACGGGGCTCATGTTCTTATCATCTCGTCCCTCTTATGGAGTTTGGAGAACTCATGTCAGACCATCCGAGATCGATCTACCGAATCAAAGGATAATCTTTTGTCCTCGGGGGCATAGCCAAGAACCGAGCTCGAACCACTAAACAGGACTCGCAGGACGAAAATACGAAAGTGGGATGAACACTGGATTCTCGAGAAATCTCAGAGAGAGAGAGAGAGAGGAGCCAGAGAAGATGGAGCGGGGCGACGAGAAAAGGAGGAGGGAAAGCAGGTGGTCAGATCTTTTCCGATGGCAGGATAGAGAAAAGCTTGCATGGGGGAAGGACACGTCCTCACTCTCGCGTCACATCACGTGAATCGTCGGGGCCACCTGTCGCCCCAGTGCCAGGGACACGTACCCGGTTGTTCGGCCCGAAAGTGAGATCTGAAAGCAAGCAAGGCCGAGGCTCCTTCCTTCTTCCAATGGATGCCTCCCTTCTTTTTCGCAGGGGTATTCGAATTCCCTTCCCTTCCACGTCCACCACCTGTCCCTCCCGCGTGGTTCTTTCGTTCCATTATTTTTATTTGTCTCTCTCTCTTTTTTCTTTCTTTCCCGAAGAATACGTATTAATTGGGACACGAATGGAAGGACACTGCGGCTTGTGCAGCGACGAACACCTCACCTCTCTCCCTGTCACCGATAACGTGCATGCACAGTGATCTTGGGCCCAGAAAATCAGAGGAGAGCAGATCGGACATTCAAAGTTTTGCATAAAGCTCCAACATCTTACAGAGCTAAAGACGATAATATATACTTACATAAAAAAAGGGGGCATTCCCGCTCCAAAACGGCTTCTCAGGAAAAGGCCAAATAACCACAGAGAAAGAGAAAGAGAAAGAGAAAGAGAAAGGGGGAGAGAGAGAGAGAGAGTTGCAGGGACAGCGACGACAGAAAGCTGAGAAAAAGCAAACCGACAGTTGCCGAAGATATTCACATGCAGGGCTTAGGTTAAGTTCTTCCCAGGGAGGTTTTTGACGGAGAGATTTATCTCATCGGAAGCTGAGTCGGGGCCTGAGCCTGATCCATCCTTTTTCGATATTATCGTCCCAAGCGCAGCGCAGCCTCCACGTCCAACCTCCATGCAAACCCTCCGCCGTCCATCCTCCACACGTCGCAGGGCAGCGTCACCGCCCTCCTCTCCCTCCCGCGCGTGTACTCCATCCTCACCCTGCACGTGAACGCCCCCCATATCATCCTCCCCCCCACCTCCTCCCTCACCGCCAGCCACACCCCGCAGTCCACCTCCCTCTCCATCTCCACCTCCGCCTCTCGCCCCACCATCTTCCTCAGCGCCCCGTTGGTCCACGTCACCCTCCCCAGGCCGTCCGATGTGAACCCGGGGCAGTTATCCCTCTCCAGGTTCCTCCTCCTCTCGTCGTCGGTGCGCCCTAGCGCCTCCCCGTCCACCCACGAGTCCGTCACGCACTCCACCGTCACGCACGGCGACGTTCTGCCCCAAGGCTGCAATAGCGGCGGTGGCGCCGTCGCTATCGTCGCGCTAAAATGGCCTCCGTTCGCCGGATTCGGGGCGTTATCGTCGAACCTAAGCCACTTCGGTGCGTCCTGCATTATCCTTTTGGCCTTGTGCCCGAAGAGGCCCGGACCCACGGCACATCTGGAATAATCAGCGGCTTGCATCAACCCCGCCTTCACGTTCCCGAGATCCCCACCCACTTTGCGCTCGGGCATCTCCGGCAACAGCGGCAGGGTCACCTTCTCTCCAGGCGGCGACGCGTTTCCGACCTTCTCTTTGCCGCAAGCCCTTCTCTTCCTGCTGGAGCGCCTGGCGGTGTTGTCGCCGCTCCTAACTTGCCGTCTCCTGCCTCGGCCGGGCCTCACGCGAGTGTTCTTGCCCTCCGGCGAAGATCCGCCTGAGGAGGATGAGGCCCCGCACGCTGGCTTCGGCGCGATGGGGCGGAACCTGAGCATTATGCGGTCCACCTTGGACATGTCATACGGACCGCCGCCGCCGCCGTCGCCTCCGGGGGCGTATCTGGCTATGCAACACCCTCCTCTACCGTCCATCGATCTCTACAGCTCTCTCTCTCTCGACCTCGCTACTTCAAGGAAAAACCTAACCGAATGTTTCTCATTTGATCTCGCTCCGATCTACGGTCTCTCTTCTCTCTCTCTCTCTCTAGGGTGTGTATCTCAAACCCTACCTCGTTCTCAAAGAGGGAGTTTACCTTGAAGAAAAGATGGAAGGCAGTAAATAAGGAAGGTGGACGGATGCCCATTTATAAGGACTGTAGTTGGGGACACGTGTGCGGTCAGACACCCGCGAGGGAATTGACTCAAACAGTAGCATGGAGTTCGGATGCGAAACGTGGCGTGGCGAGTGAGGTGGGGCCCGCGCGGGAGCACGCTGCGCGAGAACGTAGGCAAACGGTGCCACCCTTGAGCTACCGTACTTAGTTAGTCCATCAAAATGATGTGATAACTACATCATTCAATCTACCATAGTAATCTATTCTAAATATTATAAACCTCATTCTTATCAAAAATTATGACTCATAATAAATTCTTATTTTTAAAATAATTCAATTATGTTAATACTATAAATACCACTAAATGTATTTATTTGTGGATGGGTTTCAATATACTGATAACTTGTTTTTGAAAATATTTGCTTTTTATATTATTCGGATATAGTCAATAAAAAGATGCAAAAGAATAAAATAAAATCGGCGGTTCGTGTATATTTTTGGCGTGAAGAAATAAGGACGAATCATATGCGTATATTCTGAAGATGACGAGAAAATTCGTAAGGCTGACCGGGTAAATGCTTTGGGAGAGATCTTTTTGAAATTTGGGGGGTGGGGCCCACGGAGAGGAGGGAGGGGGAGCCAATGGGAGGGCGAGAGGTGTCGAGATAAAAAGGGTGGGGGGGCCGCGTAGGTAGGGGGAGGTGGTAGTGGTGGTGGTGGTCGTGTCTCGTGGGATGTGAGGGAGTTCCAGAAGCGGGACACGTGGTCCAACCGTCTTTGGATAGAGATCGGCGAGGAGGGGCGGGGTTTCCATAATTAGCAGGACAGGATGGCGCCACGTGGACGGCTGGATAGCGACAGCAATCTCTCCTCGCGCTCCCCTTGGCCTGACGTGGGGTTTCTGCTTACGCCGTTTGTCCCCCTCCGCCCGGCCCGCAATTGGTGAACGGAACGGAACGGAACGCCGGGGGCGTGGGGGACCGCTTCCGTCGTGTGACCATTTTGCCCCTCTCGCTGTTTCTTCGTTTTTAAGTTTTTGCGGAGTTTAAGGAGGGTGTCGAGTTGCGCCTGCGTTATTGGCACGGTTTTGGCAAAAGGGAATCTCGGGCATCTCAAATGCCCCCACTCCCTCCGTGGCTTTCTTCGTTTTCGGAAAGCATCTTCTCAGGGTTATTAATTTTTTTTTAGTTATAATTCTTTAGGACTCTTGAATAAAGGGTAAGAAGCCCGAATTAATCTATAGGCATCTTCTTCTTCTTCTTCTTTTTTCCATTTCCCTTTCATTCTCCGCTTTGTCCACTTCACAACTCTCTTTTGCTCGTGGCTCCTCCTCGCTCGTTCCTGACTTGTCTTTGCTCGTTCATCCTCATTCATCTTTAATTTGAACTGTATTGTTACTCATATTATTTTGCTGTAATAATGAAACAAAAAAGGAATAAAAGAAAAATAAGAACTTCGGTATATTCTGGAATTAGATTGAAAAAACAAGGTAGGTTTCAAATTCCAAGAATTATGAAGCGATTTTAATAGGGTAGGCCTACCCACCCCACCCCTACCATTATTTGCCTTCAGAAACATACTAAAATTTCACTTTTACCCTCAAATGGCCCTAAGTATTGTAAACTCAAGTGGTTCATCTTCTCCCTTACTGAATTCAAATATGAGTTCTAACTCCAAATTTGGTTGTAGGTAAGACACCGTGTCGATAGTTGCGCTTGGCAAGCCAATGGTCACTGAGACTAGCTAAGGGTAGCCAATGGTCTAGGCTAATGCATCTAATCGATAAAAGTCTAGGTTTGCGGGGGTCTAGGTAGCCGAGATCGTGTGATCATTATCACCTCGCCTCACCTGGGCCGCTCGAGGTCATGTGACCTCGGTGTCACCTCACATAGTCTCTTCAACGGTTTGATTGTTGCCGGCACTTTGGGCGGGATTGCTTCCACGATGGGGCATCTCTATTCTTCGATTTTCCTTTCATGATGGGGGTATTCCTCTGTTTTCCACTTTTTCTCTTTTTACTCAAAGCTACTTTATAAAATTAATATAGAGAATCACTTAACCAAGCTATATTCACTTTGAACAAATGGATCTTTTAAGTTAGAGATCTTTGAGAAATAATCTTGTATTTCCCAATTCTCTCTCAAACGCACCCTTACTCTAGGTTTTGCGCAACAATTTATCTTCTGTGGCGTTCAGGCGGTGGGGGGGATGAGTGAATCTCCTTTTCATGATTTTTCATCTCCCAATAGCAATCGAGATTATAATCTATAATTCTAAACTCATTTTTATCAGCAAAACAGAATGAAAGGACACATGACTTTGCATCCACTATTAAGCTTCATTAAAATAATCGAGTTCTTTGTTCATAAATTGACTTCTCATCTACCAGTAGCTCTAGAAGCTTTTCTTAATCCACATGCAGAAAGTTAGGCACGATCGTGGCTGAGGCAAAGTTAGAGCGAGGGCAAAGTTGGAAGGAAAAAATCTATTTACATTTTAAAGTTTCTTTAAATTTATTTTTGACTAAAGGCCTTTGGAAATACAATTACATTTCTTCAAAGCAACCTGAAAATTTTGCCAAATGGCATTTGCATTTGCCTAATGAGTTTTTGGGCCTCAAAGGACTTTGAAATGCTGAACCAATTGCATCTTAAGATACAATCAAATAAAGATTATGGTAATCCCGATCAGCATATGAGCTTAATTATTTGGTACCCTCAATTTAACTCCACCTACATTACCTATCGAGGTAAAAATTTGCAACCATTTTCCTTTCCAATTTAACTCTCTCTCTCTCTCTCTCTCTCGTGGAAAGATACAATGATTGATCTTTTGTTAATCTTTTGCTACGAAAGGTCAACATGATATCTTAAACTCGATCTAACGACAAATGCTAATTACTGAAGGACATTTGATCATCGTGTCATCATGCAGTATCTCATAATATGCGCCGTCAATGAAACCTTGTAAGTCCTACTTTACAAGTCATATAAATAATAATCCAATTCATGTAAAAGGGTAAGGCTCTCGATGTGATTCTCATTAATGTGCACGGGCAATCTGGACTCCAAGGAGGAGGAGGAGTCGGCTGGATTTTTCCTCTGGTTCATCACCACTTCGGCCAAAAAGTAGGATTCCTTCAATGTACCACAAAAGGTTTGGCCAATAATGGACGGACCGGTCACGTCAATCATCCTTATTATTATATGTACAGGATCTGCTGGAGATCTATCACGACAGAAGTATGACTCCACATAAAGACATTGAACCTGCTACAGCGGTTTGCTCCCATTGGACAGGCAAGAAAAATCCAATCTTGACAATCTGCATATGTTTCACACCTCACCTAAACAGGAAAATTACCAAAAGAGAATTATAAATCTATTTTAATCCTATACTTTTTTTATTTATTCATGTCAATTCAATTAATTCGATCCATTTTCGTTGAAAATTGTTGATATGGACGTCGATCGTCCTATTGATACGATTGTCACAAACGTGAATAATTTTTTATAATATTATAATTTTTTTAAATTTTTTCTCTCTTTTTCAATTTTTTTTCCCTTTTCCTTTCTTATTCCTCCGGTCAGTCAACGGACCTTGGTAATTGGCTAAAGGCGAGGGCTAGTGAGGTCGACCTCGCTAGCCTCTAGGAAAGCTTGCCCTTGGCAAGGCTCGATCTCATTGTCACTGGGCAAAGCTCACCCTCGCCAAATCTGGCTAGGTGAGCCTTATCAAGCCATTGGTGAGGCCGGTCTTACGCTAGCGATAGTGAGTCTCGCCTAGCCATTGGTGAGGCTTTGATGGTCATTGCCCTTGGACTATCCTTTGACACCCAAGTCGATCTATTGCTCCCATGGATGTGTGATAACAATCACGGAGGTTGGATGGTGAGGGCGAGGCTCGAACTCACCCGACCATTGGCAAGGCTTTGATGATTGTTGCCCTTGGATTGTCCTTTGATGGCCCAAGTTGATCTATTACGCCCATGGTGGTGCGGCAACAATTGCAAAGGCTGAATGGTGAGGGTGAGGCTCAAACTTGCTAGATTCGGTGAGGTTGAACTCGCTAGCTCGACAATGGTGAGCCACACCCGCCCCTAGCAAGATGTCATGTAGAATAGCTAACATAGGACTATCGGCGTTCATGTTAGTGATTTTCGTTGAAAATTGGCCGGATGGATTAAATATTTATTACTTAATTGTCGGATTAAATTGTCATAATTGTAATAGATTTAAGACTTTTTTGGTAGATTTCCCTTGTAATCCATTCCATTTCCAAAATAGCTTCATTTCTACTAATTTATAGAGACTTTGTTAATATATGTAGTGTCAATTTTGACCCCATCCTTGGATTATATTTGTAAAGTCTCTAATTCATAATGATGGAGACCCACATATCTATAAACTAGTCCGTGCTTAATTAGCCAAGTACACAAATGACCCTGCGCATTTTTATCTCCCGCACGTCAATTCGCATTTCTATTTGTATAAGTAGTTCATGCTTACAATGAAATGAAATTTATGAGGATTAATTAGTCGTCGTCGTGCAACACGAAGCAATCCTGCACGGTATTGGACTATTGTGCATTTGATTAGACACAATTTTGGAAAATGACGACTTTCTCAGGACCCCGTTAAAAGCTGTTTTAGGCGAGTAATACTATCATATTAGGATGTCGGGACTCCATTGATTTGAAAAGTATCGGTCGGATGCAGACATCCTAAAATTAATAAACAGATAAAAAGAGGATAAGGTACAAACTCATGTGCAATGTCTAAATCGTTCTCAAGTCCACTAAACGCAACCGATGAAACAACCCTAAGCATAATGCTGGCTGTGGGCAAAGAATTGAATGTTTGAAGAGCCACAGAGAGAGAGAGAGAGAGAGGACTGAAACTGCTGAAGACACTCGGGGGAAAGGAGTGGGGTCAGCGTTGCCGAAAACCAGCGAGACAAGTGGAGAGATCCTACCGGGTTCGCAGTCCAAAGAGGGGATATGATTGAATCTTTGACTTAGATTGGAATGTAAGAGAGATCTTTTATTAGGTAGCAGTAATTATTGAAGGCTTGAGACAACAAAGCCCTCGAGTGCGATGGCTGGAAATCTCGGATCCTAGCGCCAATGGTCAGCTGGACAGCTGACCCCTGGAATCATGAGCAGGCCCCTACGTTGCGGTCTCTCATACGAGCTGGGGCATCGACTTTTTGTGAGGGACTGAATTGACATGCACCTATCAGCTTTAAGATCTCCATGATCTATTCATCCAACGTCCCGAACGACCACTGGTCCATTTGGGTACTCTCTCTTAATCAAATGGCCCTCTTTAAAGCCATCACGTCCCGTTTTCACCGGCCTCGTCAGGGCCCCGCCCCGTTCGTGGATACAGAGTTTGCAGTCATGGACGTTGAGCTTTATCTTCGCTCGGGGCACATGTGCGCCCTCGCATCTCCTGTCGACCTTTTTTCGCTTCGCCGTCGGATGCATACGCGTGTCCATGCGCTTGCACAAGAGGGTGCGTTCGAAGTTTGAAGTGACCGTAGGCTTTCCTGCATGGATCCTCCAAGGGACCAAGAACAGATATCTATCCATGTATTCTCTACAGATCACCGTTTCCTCTCGCCAATTGCAGCTCCATCTACGCGGATGAAAGAAGAAAAAAAACAGAGATTAGTTCAGCAGAAAGTGGTTGGTGGGAGTGACGAGACTTTGCAGGGACTTTTGACCATGTCTTTTCTTAGGTTTTCGCAGCCGTTAGAAAGAGATAAAATAAACGATACACGACGTTGTCTCACTATCTAAAAGACGTTGCTTTTCCTTGCGTCCATATCCAATCTACTACACTTGTTGTCTTGATAACCCTTATGCGTTACTACTCGGCAAGTTCTCACATGCATTAATCGACCTAGCAAGAAACTCTCTCAGTCATCTTTCCATGATTGGTCGACATGAGATCTACTTAGCAGGCGAGTTCTACTCTCTGGTTTTGCAAGGCATACGCCTCTCTAGCTATGTTAGTCTAATGGCATGCACGTAAAAATGGACCAAAAAAGAAAAAAAAAGAAGAAGGAAGATGACAGACGTTGGTCCAACGTCATTAGAGCATAAATATATTGCTGGTGGCTATCCGGAAATAGAATCCATTGATCATTACTTCATGTTAAGTGGCATAGCTTTTTCCAAAGTGAATAAGACCTTGTTTTAGTATAGGGTCGACCAAACCAGACAAGATCTCCCCCTGCGTCATTGTCCTGAAATGCGTGCGAATCGATTGAGAGTTAGGTCTCGAGGAACAATTAAAAATGCTATATCGTCCAGCTAAAAGTGGGGGAATCTAGGGCTTCACCATTCCTTACTATAATAATTGGGGGAATAAAAAAAAGGAAAAACACATGAAGATACCCCCTTTCTGGTGCTAATCAACATGATAGTCAAAATTTTTAAAAATATATCCTGACTAATTTTCGGTCCCGCCTCATGAAATACTATGGTTCTCGCTCGTATCCGGTGGTCTTAGATTGATATAACATATTATTAGATCAAATTCACTCGTGCATGTAGATCATATATACAGATCATAACTATTAAGTAAGCGATAGATTGGCGTATATGATTAGGTTGTGTAATAAGACACAAGAGTTAGGTAGCTCCTATCGAAATAGATGTCGATCTCAAATATCATCAGATCAAATTCGCATGTGAGTGTAGATAATACACACAAATGAGAACTATCTAGTAAGTGATGGATTGGTCCATATGATTAGGTTGTATAATAAAACACAAGAGTTAGGTAGCTCCTATCGAAACAAGAAACCCAAGTGTCGTGTTAGAATTATTGAGATTTGCGAGTGTAGTGCCTTCTCCATCACCACCATGTAGTTGTTGTTAAGACATGATTAATTTGATCTTTTGTTGCATCTCCAAATAACTATTTTTGTCCAGACAATCGTTGGTACGTTAGGGTGGAGTTTGGGAATATATGCTATTCTTGCAAAATATCTTCGAGACAGGCGTATGTATAATTGAGCAAGAACATGGACGTCACGTCCAAGTTTTTATAATCTCCTGCATCCGTGAAAAGAACGTAGATAATCATCCACATGGCAGCTCCATCTCCAACGAGGGAACTCTCTCTCTCATCGACTTTCGGGGTTGGTCTGAGAAATATTTGCTAGATTTGCAGCTCCTTAATTTAATGATGATTGTCGTTGTCGTGACCTAATAAAAGAAATGCAGGACGAGACTAGACTATCGATGTTTGGCACATCTGTCTCCACTTAGGAGGAGGGATCCGCGTAGCAATTTTACTTTCGTCGCCATGAGTTCGCGTGATCGAAGAAGCACGGATCATTCCTGCGTGCACAAGCAGCAAACTTAGTCATTGGTCGGTTCCTGATCCTACATTATGTGCCCTGGAGACCTGTTCAGTCAAGAACTAATAACGTTCCATCGAGATGTATGATGGAAATTGCCGGCTTGATCGCCGGTAGATTCTTGAATCTCACGCGTGTCGTTTCACCATTTGTGCGATAATCCTAGGAGATGATCGAGCGAATGATGATGAAGGTTCCTCAATGCCTTCTTTTACCTGAGTGCTTCTCCAGGATAATATATCAAAGTTCAAGGAATGAAAAAGCTCTACATAGCATGTCTCGATATGCACGTGTTCTCGAGATATTGAAAGATAGATCAAGCATGCTCAAGCAACGCTATTAGCCTGAATCAAGGGCCAATGCCCATGTCTTTTGTCCAAAAGTTGCGTGGAGTATGTGACTGAATGAGCTAAAGAGACATTATTACATTGCCAAATCACCATTTTACAACATATAATAGGACAGTTCTCATAGATAATCGAACATCTGCTTTTTGTCCTGTTTTTAGAGGGAAAGTTAGGTTGCTCCATGATTCGAGCATCTGCGTCCAATGGGTTTGCAGCACGTCGAGGCATTAAGAAATTCGCAATGAAGAAAGGGGTTTGGAGCCTATTCCTCGGGGTGCTTAATTATTTGACCTTTTTCCCTTAAGTTGGAAACTAACGTGGGGATGGCGCCACGTGTTGAAGTGGGTACCAACCTCACTGTTAGGGCATCTACAAGATTGAGCTGAAGAAGGTATCGATCTAGAGGGAGAGAGGGGAGAGAGAGATTAGGTTTTGCGGGGGGTGTAATGAAAACCAAGGGAAATGACTAGAATCACCTATGACTTTAGGGCAACAGAAGAGAAATGTAACCACCACTTTTTGGGAATATCTCCTTGTCTTGATGCTCCATTCGAGTAAACATTACGTTTGACATGGAACCTTGTCTCTCTTTCGGTGTTGCCCATAGCTCAAGGAACTTCCTTTGCTTTGCTAGAACCTTCTTTCATCACATATATCATTTATAGGTTAAAGTGATCCTATTGATTTGAGTGGTAAAACGATTGGAATAATCTTGCTGCACTTTGGGAAGTATAGGATTTCGTGTTTGGTTTCTGCCTAGTGCGATTACTTGAAGTTGGGATGCCACAAGGAAATATCATTTTTGAGAATCCACTTTTCTCGATATGAATGCCTCATTTTCGACTGGATCGAGAATGTGAACTTTTTGAAAGTTGGCACACAACACTGCCAAATACACATAAAATGGTAGATATTGCAGCGGTTAAAAGGATATTGAAACTTTATAGGGTGAAATGGTTGACAATTTCATTAGTGACGGAATAAATACTCGGTATACACATAAAAGATTGATTTTATTAGTTGATGAATTGATGTGAGAGACTCTTATTGTATGTTTATTATAATCCACTTATCAATATATTCACCAGCAGGTTGTTACTTTATTTAAATATCTATCGTTGCTCCTTTTTTATAACACCAGATGGCTGATGGGATTGCAACTTTAAACCTAAAAAAGAGTAGGGTTTCCATATTCCATATTGGTATCACTTAACCCTATTGGATTTAGGGAGTAAAGGTTGTGCATACACGTGGGCCAATAATCGAGCAGGGGAAAACTTGATAAAAGAGAGACTGGATAGAGCTTTATGTAACCCGGACTGGAGACTTACTTACCAAAATGCAGAGGTGGTCGCACTTCCTGCTATAGGCTCGGATCACAGCCCAATACTGGTGAATATCTTCCCTGAAACCAGAAAAAGAAGAAAAGAATTCAAGTTCGAATCCTACTGGATAGAAGATGCAGAATATGATCCGGTGGTGAGAGACACTTGGTTTTCATTTCAAAGGGAACCAGTACAATTGTCAGTCCGGTTAAAAAAGGTTGCTGCAAATTTGAAAGAATGGAGTAAGAAACGTTATTCAAATGCTGAAAAACAGATTTCTGTTTTCAAAAAAGAGATCCGGCAATAACCAACGGTCGAGAACTCGGAAAATGAAAAAGAATGTTTGAACTGGCTGAAACTAGAAATAGGAAAATTGTGGAGGCGTGAAGAGATGTATTGGGGAATGAGGTCCCGCATCAAATGGCTAAAATAGGGGGATCAAAATTCAAAGTATTTCCATGCAACTACAGTGCAAAGGAGACAGAGAAACCGGATCACAATGTTAAAAAATGAGCATGACCAGTGGATAAGCAGCCCAAATCAACTTAAGCATATGACTGTGATGTTTTTTAAAGAACTGTACCAAGCAACAGGAGATAGAAATTTTACCCCAGTGATCAACCAAATTCCAAGCACCATCACTGCAGACATCAATCATGCGCTTGTGAAAGAAGTCACTATTGAAGAGGTCACGGCAGCGACTTTCCAGCTTGGAGCCATCAAAGCCCCTGGATCAGATGGTTTGAATGGGCAATTCTTTCAACACCACTGGAAAGAAATTCAGCAAGAAGTATTTCAGGAGGTGAGGAATTTTTTTCACTCAGGAAAACTAAATTCTGAGTTAAACAAAACAATTATCACCCTAGTTCCTAAAGTGCAACACCCAGAAAAGCTAGACAAGTTTAGACCGATCAGCCTATGCAACTTTGCCTATAAAATCATCTCAAAGGTTATGGCAAACAGACTCAAAACATGGCTCCCAGGGATAATTGCAGAGGAACAAAGCGCTTTTGTCAGTGCACGTCAAATCCAAGACAATATTCTGATAGTACAAGAGGTCCTACACCAGCTACGTGTTCGGAAAAGAAAAAAGAACTTCCATGCAGTCCTAAAGCTAGACATGAAAAAGGCCTACGATCGGGTGGAGTGGGATTTTCTGGAAGCTAGTATGTTGAAAATGGGTTTTGTGCACAATGGGTGTCTTGGATTATGGAATGTGTATCTACAGTTTCTTATAGTGTCAAGATGAATGGAGAACACCTAGAGGCTTTTCAACCTACTCGTGGAATACGACAAGGTGACCCGCTATCCCCTTACCTCTTTATCATCATGGCAAATGTTCTATCTATGTTATTGGGAAAAGCTATAGAGAATGGAACAATGAAAGGCATTAAATTAACAAGCAGTTGTCCGACTCTATCACACCTACTCTTTGCGGATGACTTAATTTTATTTCTTGAAGGAACAGTAGTTGAAGCTCAAAATGTAGGAGCAATCCTCAACCAGTACTGTTTTGCTACTGGACAAGCAATAAATTTGAACAAATCAGGCATATTCTTTAGTAAAAACTATCCTACAAGATTAAGGGAGAATATGTCATATGAGATGAGGGTTCCGGAAATTGAAAAAATAGGGAAGTACTTGGGAATACCATCGATTGGGGTGTTTCAAAAAAAAAACAGATGTTTGCCTGGATCCTTGATAGAGTAAATATGAAGCTGGAAAGTTGGAAAGAAAATTTTTTATCAAAGGCGGGGAAAGAAGTTCTCCTTAAAGCAGTGGTACAAGCCATTCCACAGTATGCAATGTCAGTATTCAAGCTACCTTTATCTATTTGTCGAGCCATTGAAAAGAAAATTGCTGATTTTTGGTGGAAAACAAAAGAAAACAGCAAGGGGATACACTGGAAAAGTTGGTCTAAACTAAAAGGAAGAAAGGATGACGGTGGCTTGGGCTTTCGTGACTTAATTATGTCAAATGAGGCAATGTTAAGTAAGCAGGCATGGATATTACTTCAAAATCCAAATGCTTTGTGGAGTAGAGTGTTTAAAGGAATATATTTTCCCAACACAGACTTATTACATGCTGAAAAAGGATCGCGACCGTCATGGGGATGGCGAGCTTACTTAGTGGACGGAAAGTCTTACAAGATTCTGTTCGGTGGCTAGTTGGAAAGGGAGAACAAATAAATATACGAGAAGACCCATGGTTGCCGAGAGGATTAATTGGGGGTCCGCAAACGAGAGGGGATCCCACTCGAGTTTGTGATCTAATGGTCGGGAAGGCACAAAATGGAATGAAAACATGGTGGAGGAGGTTTTCGACACTCAAACAGCCCAAGACATCTTAGCCACTCCAATTAATGTACATTTTACAGCGGACAAATTAATCTGGAAACACACAAAAACAGGGCATTTCACAGTCAAAAGCGCCTATAACTTTTACAGGGCAAAGCAACACCATCAGCAATCAATAGGCGCATCATCATCACATCAAACACCTAGGGCTCTCTGGAACCGAATTTGGAATGCAAAGATCGAGCCAAAACTAAAGTTCTTCCTATGGCAGGTGGCTCAACAAGCACTACCGACAAAGGAAAACCTTGCTCGGAGGAATATCTTACCAGGCGACACTTGCGATATTTGTGCGCAACACCCCGAATCAGAGGAACATTTGTTCCTGCTCTGCCCCTGGACAGCAAAAATCTGGAAAAACCCAGAAATCAACGTACGGGTAAACGCTTTTCGGTCACACGCATGGATGATTGGCTGGGAAATTTCAAACATACCTCTATCCCCTTTGAACTCCTCGCGACGCTCCTCGGCAAATCTGGAAAACCCGGAATGACTGGGTATTTCGAGCAAAGAACAGGATGCCGAACAGATCCTCACCTCCGCAAAGACACAACTGAAAAATTTCAGCCGATGGAAAACAACATCAAACGAAACACGCACACCACAGCAAGACTCACCTCTGCTCTAGACTCCACCGCCGCCGGGAGCGCTAAAGCTCAACGTTGATGGGTCGTTTGACCCTGAAACAGGGGAAGGATCAATTGCTTGTGTTTGCAGAGACAACCATGGCGTTCTGGTGGATGGATTCGCTCGCTCCGTCGGCGTCTCGTCGGCGATTCAAGCAGAAGCCGAAGCCATATGCCAAACCCTAGACTTTGTTGAAGAAAGGAAGTCGATGCCCCTCTTCCTTGAGACAGATAGAACATATTTGGTAGATATGATCTGCACAGCTACAGATCAGATTAACTGGGAGGTGCACGCACGTATCATGGGCCGGACTTCAGGCCCATTCATTCCCATGTCTAACGATAGCCCACTGTCGGCGAGAGAAAAATTGCATAGCGGATTGGGTCGCGAAGGCCCAAAGAAAGAAAAGTCTACCTGCAAATTGGGTCCTATTCCCCCCCACTTGTCTTTTAGAGATGCTAAATGCTGAAGCTTGTATGCCGTTTTCTGGCACTTCTACTTGAACTGAAGAAATAAAATCTCCTATTTTCGACCAAAAAAAAAAAAAACCCTATTGAATTTGAGCGGTCGAGGACTTCCATTTCTACCAAATTAGCAAGAAAAGACTTAATTTGTTGTTACTGGCTCAAAAAGCACTTGGTTTACTTAGAGATATTATTCACAATACCACCGGATTGTGCAAAAAAATAAATAATGATTTTAGAAGCGGGAAATTGTTGTCATTATTTTTATGCAGATGAACCTTTTTAGGTGTTAGGCTAATATTAATGGATGTGAGTAGGCTCTTAAAATTCTTAAAGGAGAAGAAATATGGGGAATAACCCCCGAGGGATGGGACTCCCCAATGTTGCCTTGTGTATTTTCACTCGACTGGGAAGAAAAATATGAGTCAGGAATTGGGGGGTTGAGATGTTTGGATATTGGCACGTTAAAATAAGGGACGTACCCAGATAGGACGCTAGGTTACTGGACTACCAGTGGAGGCCCTTGTTGGAGCTTTCAAACTCCGGTTGTGTTGACCAGTGTTTCACATAGTTGGCTTATAACTGACTTGTTAACACAATACCCCTGATTATAAGACAATTGTGCGAACAATGATCTTGTGGTAAGCTAACACAGTACCGCTTGAAAAGGTTATAGTTCATGAACCTTTTCAGGCGTTTGTTAAGCTAACAACGATGATATTGTGCATTACGTGCCATACTATTCCAGGTTGCATGATGTCCTTTTCATCAGCTTTAACCCGAAAGCAGCTTCATGTCCAGTGCATATTCTGGTATTGTTATTGCACAATCAAAGCCAATACGGATGGAGATTTCGGGTTTGAGAGAGAGCATGAACATGGAAAGAGAAAACAATAAGGAATCGACTTAGATTAAAACTGTGGTTAAATAAATGAAGAGTACTTAAAATAGCTAATCTCTGTATGTGAGTGCTCAACCGAAAGCTACAGATTCTTTTACATTCTCTCCATGTGCAGAGAAGGATTTAAATATGTGGTCATGCCCACCAGAATTCTTTCAGTTTCTTATAACTCTCCTGCTTCTAAAGGAGAGATAGAAACTCCAATTCATGCACAAACTCCTTTTCTGAAGTTCCAGGCTTCCAAAGCAGACGGTTTATTAGGAAATAACTCGAATAAGATCCATGTTCAGTGATGTTAAGTAGCGCTCGTTTCTCTTGTGGGATGCAGCATACGTAAAGCCAAAAAAGGAAACAAAATATTACTGACTAAACTTCAGCTTCCTCACTTAAATAAGGGGTAACTTTTTCCTGCTCATCTGCCTTTATTCTATCTCTTAATGGACAAGCTTTAGAGATGATGGTGCCGAATTATTCTGGTCTTGTGGTTCATATCATCTTGACTTGGATCTTTTGGCGGATGTCACGTTTACCTACCGTTTTTAGATAAGCCGGGCTTTCCAACATGTCGCCATTATCTGCTAGATTGCTTTTCTAGATTTAGTGATGCATTCAGGTCAGATTGCGATGTTATTGATTGCAACATCTTAATTTCTGTGTTCTCGACAATATCTTAATGCAATAATGTAGCTTTCCCCATCCCCAGCTTATCTAGTTTGAACTAAGAAGGAATCCTTTCTGTTTCTGTGTTTTCCAGGGTTGGGACAGGGATCTACAGTACTCAAACCAGAAACCATACACAGTTTCAACCACAGCTCAAGGAACTGAAGTATGAACCTTGTTCTTTAAATGGATTTCTTTTTCATTTATAACATTTTTTGGGATAAATATTATCTAGATTTGGAGCGTGTGTTGAAGACTCCTCCAAGAGAGTAGAAATTCAGACGTTGGTTTATATGTCAAGGGTCTAGTTGTTATGCAGACATGCATGTAACATTTTATTTCTGATTTGCTACACCAGACAAGGCATATTTAAGGTAAAAAAAAGGGCGTTGGGATTGCCGTATGGTTTGGTATTTCAACTAAAGTTCAGATTTCAAGCTAGGGGAAGAAGTATTTACGGTAATATCGTATCTGATAGTCAGCGAAAGGGGTCATATTCCCTGATTTTTCCATGGAGGAGTGATCATTGCTGACAGCAATGAAAATTGCAATTCACATTACTTAAAAGACTTGCGAGCAACAAATATAATGGAGGTGCGGATACCCCAAGTGTCAAAACTAGACATGAGTGAACACATAAGTGCCATAACTTCCAAAATATACATTTAAGTGTCAAAATCGGAGAAGAAAGAAACAAGTGCCAATAGCAACCCGCGTAGACTGGTTTTATTAAAACAATAATGTCACGTCGGTTTTTCGATAAACCTCGCTGGAGTTGTTGGAGTTGACACTTAAGTGTACCTTTTGGAAGTTACCGCCCTCATGTGTCTCCCGTGCGTGCCAAGTTTTGACACTTAGGGTGCACTTCTACCAATATAATGGTTAGTTTTTTTCCAACATTGTAGAGTACATACTATCTTCTACCTTTGGTGGATATTCCAGTTTTTAGTCTTCATTCGACATATCCACACACTCGTTTTGAAATTGATTGAGCAAGTCCATCTAAAACCATCTGACACAATATATTGATTTACATTAGGTGATATTCTAGTGTCACGGTCTGTGATTCTCTCGTGTTCATGACACTTGTGAGTGAAGTTTAGGATTATTGGGCGAAGAGTGAGTGATGTAGATGAGATGAACACAACTGGTTCGTGGGGGTGGCATCATGATGGTTGGTATTAGGAGATCTAGGTTTGAACGATTGTATCTCTTAGGAGCTTTAAAGGTGGGATTGGCCTCCCATGTATAAATTGATCAAGAGTTGATGCCGCTCTCCTGATAAGGCCATAGCAGGTTGAAACTAGTTGTCGAGCCTTTACTGTCTCATTTGATGGACTAAAAGCTTGAGCTAAGCTGAGCGTAGTTCAATATCATATAATGAAGCTATTTGTCGTATTGTTCTTTGGAACAACTATAGAACGAAGGTTGGTCTGGAGTATTTTGCTTGCTAGGCGTCGCACGGGTTATTCCGCAATCAATGAATTGCCGACTCATGACAAATAGTATTAGAGCAAGATCCCTCTAGTAAATGAGTTGAGCCGAAGAAAACCTATGGTCTACCCTATCCTATGAGGGTGGAGAGTGAATTGCTGGGGTAAAAGGTGCTTGCACAAAGCACAGCCCTCGACCAATTTCTAGGATGGTAATAGAGACATAGGGAAGATCCGACTCCTCGTTGAATGAGGATAACATTCTTGGATCTATTGGTGAACCTAAAAGAGGTATGTTGCGACATTTTCAACAAGAAAAGAATTTGCATTGGTTTGCTGGGATTAAGATGCTTAGTAGGCAAAGGAGGGCACTACCCAAAGGTGTAGTTGGCAAAATATGTCACATTTTGATAACTCTATTTTTAATAGAGTATTCTTGCTTATTTATACTTGATATTTGCTAAATTTTGAGAAATTTTTGGGTGAATTTAATTGAGACTCACGTAATTTTATTTTGTATGAAATACTTTCAGATCTTTCAAAATATTGCAATATCTTTCAGAATATTTCATCTTGAAGAAAAAGGCAGCTCAAATCAGATATTTGGAGAATTTGACCATGATTGAAGATAAAGTTCAAAGAAAATCAAGGATGAATCTTTTCCAAATCCTAGTAGGAGTCGACCTAGGGCAGATTTTTGGAGGCTATATAAACTGCTCTTGTGCCGCAGAAGAAGAGAGTCCTGGGAGCCACCATCTTTGCAGAAAAATTTGAGTTTTCTTAGTTAGATTTTGTTCTTCAGTTTTAGTAGAGTTGGTGCTGTCAAGGAGAGAAGGAGGAGACAAACCTCGAAGCTCCTTGTTTCTCAATTCGGTGAATTTGTTTTTATTTAATATTATGTTTTCTTTAATTCTTGTCAGTTTAATTTTTACTATGTTCTAAATTTCTTTTGTTAGAGCTACAATGGATCTTAATCATGATTGATTAATTTTCAAAAACTTTCATGCAATAGAATTGTTTTGATTGTGTCGTTCTTTATCATAATCTTAATGCTTTTAGAAGTCTGGCCAACTTTTGAATGATGTTTGATGTATGCATGATACCGGGTGGAGATTGTGTGCATGTGCAATAGTGATATTGAACCATAAATTAAATTTAGGTCAAGGTACACTAGGTTATTTATGTGGCTGCGGTAGTAGATCTAGGTTGGGACTACTTAGATTAAATCCGGGAATTTCCACAAGAACTTAATGCTTTTAGGTAGTTTAAATTCACCTAAGGTTAGTGTGGGTTAACATACCTAATTAGGGATTATTAGACCGAGGTCGGCTTTTAATTCATCTTAGGGAAATTTCGCCAACACAATTGGAAATTAATTTGTTGCATGAAAAGTTAAGAAAATTAATTATGAATGATTAAGTGAAGTTGGATGCTCTAACATTTTGTGATCTTGATAATTATTAATTTTCAGTTTGCTTTAGATTATTTTTACTTTACAATTTTAATTAGCTTTTAATTCTTTAAGTTTTGACCTTTTCTATATTTTAGTATTTTAATTAGTTTAGTTCACTTTTTACACGTCTTTTGATTTGGTTAGCTAAATTTTTGGATTGATCACCTTCGGTAAGTAATTGGATAAAATAAAATTAAAACAATCTTCGTGGGAACGATACTCACTCATCACTTTATTACTTGTTGATATTGTGCACTTGCAATTCACCTAACACATTTGTTAGGGAAAGTGCAAGTGATTGAAAACTCAAACAACTGAGATCAAAAAAGGCTATCAATAGAGCGGCTAGTCTTGTTAGGTGAGTGTTGCCATTCAATGCACGATCCAAAGTGGCACATCGATGGTTAAGAAAACATAGGGAAGTGACATAACAACCCGCAACAAGGGCGTTGCGAAATTGAATGGGGGAGAATCTCATGGTCTATGATTCTTCCGTATTTATGACACTTTGAGTGGAGCTTTGGATTATTGACTAAAGAGTGAGTCATGTAGAGGAGATGAACACAACTGGGCTGTGGGAGTGACATTAGGACGATTGGTGCTAGGAGTTCTAGGATTAGACAAATATATCCCTTAAGAGCTCTGAAGGTGGGATTGGCCTCTCGTGCAGAAACTGATCAAGAGTTAATGCCGCTCTCTTGATGAGGCTATGGTAGGCTGAAACTAGTTGTCGAGCCTTTGTTATCTCATTTGATGGACTAAAAGCTTGAGTTAAGCTAAGCGTGGTACAATCTCGTATAAGGAAGCTATTCGTCGTATTGTTAGTCGGAACAACTATGGAACAAAGGTTGGTCTAGTGTATTTCGCTTGTTAGGTGTCACATGAGTTATTCCGTAGTCAAGGAATTGCCGACTCGTAACAAATGGTATCAGAGCAAGATCCCTCTAGTAAGTGAGTTGAGCCGGAGAAAACCTATGGTCTATCCTATTCTACGAGGGTGGAGAGTGAATTGCTGGGGCAAAAGGTGCTTGGACAAAGTGCAACCCTCAACCAATTTCTAGGATGGTAATGGAGATATAGGGAAGATCCGGCTCCTTGTTGAATGAGGATAACATTCTTGGATCTATCGGTGAACCTAAAAGAGGTCTGCTGCCACGTTTTCAACAAGAAAAGAACTTGCATCGGTTTGCTAGGATCAAGATGCTTAGTAGGCAAAGAGGGCATTGCCAAAAGGTGCAATTAGCAAAAAATGCCAAACTTGTCTAGGAAAATGCGAGTGACCGAAAACTTGAACAACTGAGATCAAAAGAAGCTACCAATAGAGTGGCTAGTCTTGTTGGGCGAGTGTTGCCATTCAATGTATGATCCAAAGTGGCGCATCAATGGTTAAGAAAATGTGGGGAAGCAACGTAACAACCCACAACAAGGGTATTGTGAAATTGAATGGGGAGAATCTCATGGTTTATGATTCTCCCGTATTTATGACGCTTGTAAGTGGAGCTTTGGATTATTGACTGAAGAGTGAGTCATGTAGAGGGGATGAACATAGGCTATGGGAGTGGCGTCGGAACGGTTGGTGCTAGGAATTATAGGATTGAACAAATATATCTCTTTAAAACTCTGAAGGGAGAGTTGGCCTCCCATGCACTAATTAGTCAAGAGCTCATGTCACTTTCCTGATGAGGCTATGACAAGCTACAATTAGTTGTGGAGCCTAAAATGATCTACTCTCTCACTTGATGGACTAAATGCCCGTGCCAAGTTGGGCGTGCTACGATCTTGTATAAAGAAGCCATTTGCTATATTGTTGTTTGAAACAACTATAGAACAAAGGTTAACCTAGTGTATTCCGCTTGCCCAGCGTCGCACGGGTTATTTTACGGCCAAGGAACTGCCAACCTATAACATTAGCCTCTGATGTCTTCTGTGTCTATTATCAAATAATGAACGCATTTACAAACTACAAGAGTGCTAATTTATCATATCTTGCTCGTTCGGAAGCCAAACACTATCACTTTAACATATAGTGATCGGTTTGGTGGTCAGCACAAGCATTGTAACTAACTCAATATTATGCTCAGATAATGACTGATGCAATGGAGATGAGAAGTGAATCATGCATGAAGCAGGCCGTAGTAATTTTTACCGACATTTGGTTACTAAGAATGAAAACAGAAAATGCTTCTGCTTGCAGTTTTAGAAAGGGGGATTTCTGAAGATTACCATACATTTCGCTAATGAAAACTCAGAGGACAGAAACGAGGCCATTAAAATGGTGTCATTTTAGCCCTCTTTCACTTCAAGGAACAGCTTCCTTTTAATTAGCTTTTGTACGAATAAATTCAAATGGATTACTACTCGCTGGTGATGCCTTAGTGGCCCCCCAGGTTAGATAGATGCCCCAAAAACAAAATGCCTCACGAAGCTTCATTTCCTCTTCTGAGCATACTGTCTAGAGTTTAGCTGATCGGACAGATGCGGCCAGATTGACAAGTTCTCTCCTCAAGATCTTCCCTGCTGGAGATTTTGGGATGCTACTGATGAAAGCTACCTGCCGTATCTTTTTGTATGGAGCAACCTGCAGCAAATAATCAAAGCAATGATTTGGATCCGCCACAAAAGCCGTCAACTCTAATTGATAATTGTGGCAGAAATCCTTTATATCTGGGTATATATTCCTAGAAACTGCTGGAACTGTGGTTCTCAAGAGTCACAACATTTGAACAAAAAGACCATGATTAGATGACCCATAAGGTTTGCTAGCACATACATATCCATGGCATGCACGGATTATGAACAGATGAACTTGTATGCATGAGATGGAATGTGTGGAAGGTCCTGTGTTTGCTTTCAGTCCAATAGTTCTTCATAACTCCAAGAACATCTAGGTGGAGAGGAAAAGGCACTACTCAATGGGCTGTTACTTTTCTTATTTCACCATCTCTGTTGTAATACACAGCATCAAGTGGATCCTATCATGTTATGTAGTAGGACACAGACACCAGAGACCAAGTTGTGGTTCTTTTGCAGCAGAGTATAAGATAGCAGCAACTCGGTGCAAATTAATGCATATACATACAGCATCTTAAAGACTAAGTGCACCCTTGCTATATGTGTAGAAACAATCATCTCCTCGCTTTATGGGAGATAAGTATGCACGCACTGAGTGGATTCCAAAAAATACCTGTTTAGCAATGAAGTCCATAATCTGAGATTCAGTAATGTTGCTTCCAGGTTTTCTAACCACAAAAGCCATGGGAATCTGCCCTGCTTCTTCATCAGGATAACTGTTTCCACATAATCACAAAGAACAGGAAAAGTGGATCAACAAAAGCAACATATCACTGCTGTGCAGTTAAGAAATGGCACAAAGACAAACAAACAGTCTAGGAAATTCTGATGAACTTGTTTTATGACAGAAATTTACTGAAATTCCCATATTTAACTGATGTATCATCATCAAATCAGCAATAGTCTCTTGAGAAATGCAGAGCACATCCTTCAAGAGATGCAAAAAATTTTAAGGGTGTGGGAAAACCGGGAGATAGAAGCCAGCAATTCATATGAATCATACTAAGGATTCAAAAATTAAAAGGATATACAAGTTCTGACTCCCACAGAGTGTAATTTGAGCGATAAGGAAAAAACTAAGGAAGTTGAGTTGCATACGGAATCACAGCAGCATCTACAATATCAGGGTTGGAGTGAAGAAGATGTTCCAACTCAGCAGGAGCAACCTGAAAGATGCATGCGATGATCCATCACCAGTTGATAAGGAAAGACCACAGAAGACAAGCCAAAAACCATCCAGGGAAAATGCCATATCGAACTAGTCACCTGATATCCCTTGTATTTAATCAACTCCTTCAGTCTGTCCACAATGAACAAGAACCCCTTGGAGTCAATATAACAAACGTCACCAGTCCTCAACCAACCATCCGAGTCAATTGTCTCGGCAGTTGCCTTGTCATTCCCTACATAACCTGCAACTCCAGTCACCTATTTTTAGCACCACTTTAATGTGGGGAGTTCAGATAGTTTCTGTTCAATGGATTAATGAGCTCAATTTGTTAATGATAAATGATAAAAAAATAGTCAAAAGGCAGTAATAATACTCGCTAGCAATTATTATATGCAAAGCACCATGTCTAATGCAGCTACCTTTCAAGCAAGCAGTTTGAACTTCCTGTACACAGGGGAACCTAGAATCTGGCCAACATTGATACATTTTATATTGTTTCGATCATGCATCAACCAATTGGACTGGTATTGACTGTCATAATTACTAATCCTCGGCATTTCGATCCACAATGACAAAAAGGTGCAAAATATGAAGAGGTGAAATGCTAGATACTGGGAAATTACTGTTAGGGGAAGATGTGTTCAACGTAGCAACAACGAAAAAAAACTGTAATTTATGAAGAGTCCTGTGATCAACAGCAGATCAAGTAACATGCCACTCAGAAAAAAGAGCCAGTCAATTTGATACTAGGCAAGATGCACGATAAACTGATGGAAGGTGTTATTTCCACACAGTTTACAAAGCTCCTAATTATGGCCAATCCTTACCTTTCATGATAGTTGGGCCTCGTAGCCATAGTTCTCCTCTCTGTCCAGGAGGCAGGGCATCCCCTGTGGTAGGATCAACTATCTTTGCTTCCATATTTTCAGCTATGCGACCGACAGAACCATGGTGGCTTGCCTCATCAGGCCCCAATGTCCTAGTTGCTCCTCCACAAGTCTCTGTCAGACCATATCCCTATTATACAATGAGAGTTTTGACCCTTGAGTTAGAAATCTGAGGAAGTATTAGTAGCATTATAGTTTTCACACATTATAAACCTAATAATCAGAAGAACAAATTGATATCTCAAATATGAGCAGAGTCGAAACAGAATTTTGATGGTTTCCCAGATTGGTGGGCACTGGCAGCCATTTGCTAGTAGTTGAGAAAGTACCAGATGAGATTGTTTTGTCTGACAGACGAGTAGAAGTTAGAGCTTAATAAACTAGTGATTAACCTGCGTGGTCCAATCAGTACACTACATTACTTTCAGCCAATCATTGAAATTATTAACAAATCAGTTGAAGAACGCCCTAGTTATATCTACAATGATGCCAACCCAATCACGGGGGCTTAAGTTGCAAAGGAAGCAACCAAACTCGCCAACTTGTTTAGACAGTTACACAAATTTCGGGCCGTCGAACTCAATTGCACTCCATCGGACTCAGGATCCAATAATGCATCACTTCCCCCTATGCCTACTTTTAGGACCACAGTGCAAGAGGAACGTGCTCACGCCGTCCTCCTCTGTCTCCAAAAACAGTATTCAAAGGCCGACAATCATGGGAGGACCTCTTCTTCTCAATTGAACACATGTAAAATGCCATTTCATACTATTCAGCCCACAGATATCGGCTCGAATTAAGAGAGGGCACCGACACGGCGTCAATGTCTGAGCACTTCAAAAACCAGGAACCACGAGAGTTCGCATTCAAATTGAACATCAATCAATAGTTTAATCGCACGCCCGCCTCCGGGTTTCGTTGTGGACTTAGCACTCGACCAAGGTATTATATTATCAGAAAGTCAGAAGGTTAGTAGATGATGGGGTCTTCCCTGGCCTTGGACGATCTAGAAGGCCATCATCATTTCAAGGTCAACAATGTCACACCATCATCGTTCGGGTTAAACAATGAAACCATTTTGACGAAAAGCGTCTCAATTTTTGATTTCGACACCTACCCACCCAATGTCGTGTAGGAGTCCACTGTTCGCAGATAATAATGATAAACTGACCTGGACGATCTCCACGTGCGGGAACTTGTCTCTAAACCGGTCGGCGACCTCCTTCCCGAGCGGGGCGCCGCCGCACCCGAGCACCTGGAGCGAGCTCAGGTCGTACTTTCCCGTGATCTCCGACTTCACGAACGCCACGATCAGCGGCGGGGACACCGGCATGTACGTCACCCGGTACTTCTCGATCGCCCTCAGCATCGCCACGAAATCGAACCTCTCCATCAGGACCGCCGTCTCCCCGAACGCGAACGCCCTGACCAGCATGAAGAACCCGAACACGTGGAACAGAGGCAGCGTGAAGAGGGACACGGGGTGCGGCTCCAACTCGTCTCGCTCCTCCCGCAGGTGGTAGAGCCCCGCCAGCAGCGCAATCAGGTTGCGGTGAGTCAGCCGGACTCCTTTGACCCTGCCCGTCGTGCCCGACGAGAACAGGATGGCCGCCGGATCGGACTGCTCGACCGGGCTGGGAGGCAACGTCGTCGTCTCGGCCGCGGGGCCGTCACCGCTCGAGCCGGGCCGGGCGAGCATGGAATCGAAGTCGGGGGAGTCGATGAGGACGGTGCCGAGCGGGACCCTGGGGAGCTTGGGAGCGATGTGGGAGGTGGAGAAGGCAATGGAGGGGCGGGAGAGGCTGACCTGGTGAGCGATCTCGGAGGGGGAGCCGAGGGGATTGGCCGGGGAGACGACGACGCCGAGGGAGAGGAGGGAGAAGTAGAGGACGGGGACGTGGAAGCAGGGAGGGGCGAGGAGGAAGGCGACGTCGCCCTTGGAGAGGGAGAAGCGGGACTGGAGGGAGAGGGCGAGGGAGCGGACGCGGCGGAGGAAGTCCGGGTAAGTGAGGCGCTCGCCGGAGGAGGCGTGGACGAGGAAGGCGGTAGAGGAGGAGGAGGAGGAGGGGGGCAGAAGGGAGACGGCGTAGTGGGCGACGGAGAGCGAGAGGGAGGCGGGAGGGAGGGAGACGTGGGGGCGGAGACTGTGGAAGGTCCCGGTGGCGGAGCAATAGCCGCTGCCGGAGTCGACGGAGGGCTCCCCGGAGGCTTGGGTCGGGTCAGCCATGGGAATGGGAGGGGGGATGGCGCTTTTGTCGGAAGCTTCTGTTATGTGACTGTTGTTGCTGGAAAGGCCAGAATCTGAATATGAGGAGGACGTGAATCCAAGTTGAAATGCCGTCAATCATCATGTCGTTGTTGTTTATATAATATGAGAAACATAGCATGACGTTCTCCTCTCTCCTGCCGCTACTTTTCCTCAATTTTGAGTGGTAATAATAAAATTAAAAGATGAAAGAGAAAACACCACAAATGACTCCTGACCTTTGATAAAATGTGTCATCTCATCCCTAAGATTAATCATTGAAAGAGTTTTTTCAATTATTTTGGATATGAATCAGCTAAGGCGAATTTTTATCTGGGTACAACTGAAAATTTGTACTCTCGAATTATATAAAAGGGATTTGCAGTTAGGTTGTCATGGAAATTCCATTTTCTCTATGATTGGTATCTTCAAAATCTCCACCATTTGGCTTTAAAAAGGAGAGTCACAAACCCTCCCTTACTTGTGAGGATAAATAAAATTGGGAAGAATGTAGAAATAAAATTTGAGCCCGTTTCAACTGAAGAAATAAGGAAGAAAAAACATATTGTTTCTAGATACCTCGATTGAATGGATCAACTTGGAAGTCCATTTCAATAAATGCTTGAAAGAGCCCGCATTGATGTTGTTCAGATTTTAAGCTGAAAATATCTCCCTTTGTCCTTTCTATCCAAACAAATAAAATATTCAACTTTTAATTTATTAAATATGACTTCCGAATTTTATCTCAATATATAATATCATTCTTAAATTTTTATGATCCTCTAACTTTTAGTACCCTTACAATCTAGTTATTAAACTATATAAAAATACCCAATATTATCCTTTCATATTAATTTAAGTTTATGTGTTACATTGAACAAATTAAAAGTTCAAGAATGTCATTATACAATGAAGTTAAAGATTAAAAATTATAATGAACAAATTAAACATTCAAAAATGATATTGTATATTGGGTTAAAGTTCAATAATCATAATGAACAAATTAAACGTCCAAAGATAATATTGCACAATGAGCCAAAATTTAAGGACCATTTATGTCATATTTTTTTTTTTAATGAAAATATTTGCTTAAAAAGTAAAAAGTCAATTTTGAAAACCGGCTTTTCGTTTTTGTTCACGTGGGGCGTGGCAGTGACTGTCTGCATACTTTTCGGGAATTTCCCAATGGGAAAGGACATGGAAAGCAAAGCTAAATAGGAACACGTCGGGGACGATTAGTTAGTTTGCGGCTAAGCAAGGGGCCATGTGAATCGTCAACTAATAAAACCATATCATGTCTGACACAGTGACACCTCCAACGTTAAATTAAACGAAATTGGTCCGCCCTTTTAAACCCTTTCGTTGAAGTGCATTCACACTCCTTTCCATCCTCGTTATCGCAAGATGAAGAATTACTACTCCCAACGGCCACATTATATCAAAATGAGACGAATGCTTGATGACTCTGAATCGTACCGCGAATATCTCTACATCATGTTAATTTTGGTGTTGGTGGTATTGTTTGCTTAGAGAATGCCCATAACATGAACCAAATGTGTCATTGAAGAGAAATTCAGTGTTGAGGATTCCGAGTACATCCTAAGGTTTTGGCAACAAGGGTATCCGAAAATTATTAACCATGAATCGCTAGAAAAAGGCCAGCCTACCATGAAATTGGTTTTTTTTGCATGGATTCTCGTGGAGGTGAAAGAACAAGGTAAATCATGTACGAGATATGGTAGCGTTAACACCAAAAAAATAGTCAAGCCGTTCTAGATGATGAATGGTGTTTGGTTGACAAAAAGCCTGAGGAGGTGATCGATGAAATCATTGACAAAGTTATTGACAGTGAGCATTGGCAAAGTGAGACCATGTGTCGGAGCAAAATGATCGGTGAGTGAAATGAAGAACACTAGCATGTCGACACGAATATGTAACCATCAACTAGTGAAGCTGATAATTCCAAGATTTGTAGCTTCTTGTGGATCAATGTCGATAAATAATAGGAGTTGCGGATCCCATATGTAACTCTTTAGTAAGTGTTTATAAGTACCGTCGATTGAAGGCTATATAAAGCCACATTGTGCTCTTTGTAAGGGTTCACTAAAAGGCAAAGAAGATTGTTTGTTCCGTACTTTTTTGTGTTCTATTGTCTTCCATATATCATCTACATTAAAGACAATGATTATTCCCGGTATTCATACACTTAAATCTTTTTTGCCATTTAATTTCACGTCCAATATTAGTTGCAATTGTTTTCAAAATAAGTAAGAAAAAAAAACCCAAAATCAATTGTTTTGGAAAAAAAAAAGAGATTTTACTTTTTTGATACGCTTGATGGAACTGTTTGTATTGAATTAAGAAGATTATCATGGCAAAAACCAGAATTCGACAAGAAACCTGCAATGTTGCTAGCAACAATCCAAGCAATAATGAGAGGACTTTGCACTCTGAATCTTCAATCACTCGAGGATCGGCTGGAGAAAATCGCTGGGAAAGGTTGACCTTCCAAGACCTCACTGAAGAACAAATGAGGGAAGTGGCACCAAACCCTAACATGGTGTCTAACTATAAAGAGGTTGTTTGATGATCAACAAAACGAGATGGCCCACTACATAGCGAGGCACATTTATAATGTGATCAAGCCGATGATCATTAATGCAGTCAACGATACTATCTTGAGATCAGGATTGTCCAACCTACCCTTCCACTCTCGGGGAATCCAATGGCGTAAGGGTAGGTTCCTATTTCATTTGGTCCGTTCTAATAGTACTAATAATGGAGGCTGCAATTTTTCACCCCTGCGAGAATTTTGCAGACGTGCAATTCCAATCTAGGACAAAATAATAGTAATAACTAAGATGTGGCCGGCCTAGTTAATGTAAATAATGAAAATACTGTTGGTCCAAACAACCAAAACAGAGCTAATAATTAGCCTATCAAGACGGTCCACCGAATGGACCAATGCCAAACATTCAACAGGCAAGGTCGGTTGGCGTAGTAATGCTACCTAATGTGCGCAAACATTCCTTGTGGGCCTAATGTGCCGATTAATGGTAATATAGATAATCCTATTTCACCAACATCAAGGAGTTTGGCTGTAATTAGGGTTGGATAAAGGAGTTTCTAGACAAGTCTACAGGAAACCCCATCTTGAGTGGGTTGACACCCAACGTTTTTTTAGAGGCTTTAATACTCCCGACCTTGCCATTTGCATCGGTGAAGATGATCAGTCAATAGATGGAGACATTGGTCGAATCATAGGCCAATGTAGTAAATGAGGAACGAATTAATTTTTAAGACTTAGGTTATTTTCTCAGTATTTGTCCAAAACTGCATCTACTTGGTAAACTAATTTATTTCGTAATTCAGCATGCAATTGGGTAGAGATGGAAAGACAATTCCATTTTTAATTCTATAGAATGATACTTGAGGTATTGGTTGCTGATCTAACGGGACTTTATCTATACAATAGTAAGTCGGTCGATCAATTTATGGCTTAATTTATAAAAGACTTGAAATAAACGCTTCACTTCGCTCTCAAAAAAAGAAATGACAAATTTGGCTTTCAATCAATTAAAATTCAAATCAAGGAAAAGATTTGGAAGTCAAGACTTTGTCGATTTGTTTCATTGCCAACTGGAGTGTCCTAATATGAGCAGTTACCAAAAGAAAGAGATAAGAAACCGCACAAAGATTTCTAAAGAATCTGTGGTTTTGAATAGAAAAACATGAATCGGAAAGTGAATTTGATCAAGACGAAAACATAGAAATGTCTTGCGAAAGAAAATGGTGGTCGGCAAACCTTGCGTTCGTTTAGGCTTAAAACCCACTAGTATAAAAGAGACGGCGATGGGTAAGGCTAAAGATGCCTAAAAGTCTTTGCTCGTGCGACGTCATGGAATCTTCGATTTGCTTTTGAAAAATGGCATGCTGATAAAGTCAACACAATTTGGGGCGCTGATGACGTGGATTGTCGAGCCAATCAGGATCTGAATTTTCGAATTATAAAAAGACATCGAAAGTGAAACTTTTTTTAAAAAAAAAAGAGCAACTTGTCGGAACGGCGTCCTGCCGGCAAAAGTCAACCGAACTTTCTCTGGTCAACGGCGTAGCGGTCAGACTGATTTGGTCCATTACCAAACGCTTTTTTTAATTTTATTTCTGAGTGCATTCACATGCCTCCGTCGTTACTGCAAGACGACACATCCCGACCCAACAACCGCACTATGTCGCGATGAGAATAGATGCTTCATGGGGGGAATATGAATGGGAATGCGTAATACATAATTTAGAAAAAAGAGAGTGTCGACAATTCCATCAATGGATGGACATGTGCAATGTGAAAATGATCGGATTCGAAGTTTGGGCTCATGAGCTGAATCTGTTTTTGCACGTTCTTGGGAGGCCGTGTAGGTATTCTAATAGAGAGAGAGAGCCTGGAGGTGGCAATCGAACCAAGGCCGGCCGGACCATCCTGATCCATCCAAATTAAGTTATTAATGAGTTTGGATTTTAGATTCATGTATCATAACTAGTATCTCTACATCATGTTAATTTCCATGTCGGTATGGCATGCTAAAATAAAGCTCGTTATATAGACCAATGTCAAGGGATTTGGTAACCGCGCATTGTTGGAGAAGGGCCGACCTATCACGAAATTGACATTTTTACCCATTAGGCGGAAGCGAAAGAACAAGGTAAAATATGCATGAGATATAGTGGATGGACTAGCATATATGTCGGTGGTCAACATCTTTTGAATCATTCTACTCATATTCATGAAAGGGTTTTTGATGTAACAGCTATAAAACAACAGGGCCGGCAAAAGAAATTGACATCAAGGCTTGTCCATCAATGGTGAAAACAACATTCCTCAATGCTTGTTGTGCCAATTAAAAGGGTTCATGTGGTCCCTAAGTGAATAGTTTAGGCATGTGGCACATTCTTATAAGCTAAGAGAGAAGATATTTATGAGGGATTCATCTTCTTTGGCCAAGTGATGAAGTGAATCACCCCTTTGCCTTAATGAGCTAGGCACGACATAACAAAGCTAAGTTTAATGTCTCACTTTGCCAAATGGAGGAAAACTAGGAATATAAAGTTCAAAACCTCACTTACCGATACAAGGAGAATAATTTTCCAAGGTAATTTTTTTCGGTTGAAATATTAAAGAATCAAAGGAATTAGTATTTAAATAAGAAAATCAGTGTCCGTTGTAAATATTGATAAATCTGAAAAATATTTTGAACCCATCAAAACATTTAGCAAACATTAGTTAATAATCAATATAGTAAATTTCTAACCAATTGTTCAAACATAATTGTCATATTAATCAATCGCATAAAATTTCTCACACGTGACATTAATCGTACCTAAATTCTTACATATTAATAAATGAAGAAATTTTCCGGAAATCATAGCCATGGCCTTGGGCAAGGCCTTTGCAATCGGTGCATAGAAAAAAAAGAAAAAAAAACTCAAAACTTAAAAAGTTATAAAAAAATGCAAAAAATCCTTGTAGGACGCACTCAAATAATTGAGTTTATTCTAATGTGACACTTAAATAAGCGAAAAAAATATTATAGCTTTCAAATGAGTGTTATATGAAAGTCATAATATTTTTATTATATTTATTCCGATCTGTTTATTTTCTATTTTTTTAATTAATGGTTTTGAATTTTGTTTGCCAATTGCCATGATTGCTTCTTCCATGCTCGTCATCTATCGATTGCATCTTGTCCCGCAAAGGCTTGTGCCTATTCGCACTCTCTCATTTTTCATAAATGGTTTTTAAATTTGTTCGCCAATGGCCACGTTTGCTTTTTCATGCTTGTCAACTATATCGATTGCATCTTGTCCCGCAAAGGTGTGAACGAGGCATGTGCCTGTCCGTACTCTTTCATCTTTTATTAATGCTTTCGCATTTTGTTCGCCAATCGCTGTGATTGCTTTTTCCATGCCCGTCACCTATCAATTGCGTGTTTCTGCATATTTGGATGTTTTAGCGGCTTTTAGAATTAGAAAAGTGTGTACTTGTATCACGAAAAGATGGCAAGGTTTGGTTTTTGCTTCCAAGATAAAGAGCCAACGTGGGTGATCATTGTAAATCACGAGATAATGGGCCGAACTCGGCATGACCGAGGAGTCATGGCCCCTTGCCATCCACTGATGTTAATCTAGTTGTTTTTTGGGCTGATAGTATACCGATACTGTGGGTGTGTTTATTTGACCGAAAGCCATTGTTTGTTTCCAAAAATGATTTGGTCGATGGAAAATACTTTAGGTTAATATAAATATTATGTTTTCATGGGAAGGGAAAACGGGTCTATAGATCCTTCCTTTTTATTAAAGGTTAAATGTTATTCAATCATTTTGCCATCCACTGATGTTAACCTAGTTGTGGAAAATATTTTTTGGGATTTTCAAATCAGCTCAAAGTCAAATCAGCTCAAAGATGATGGCTAAGTAGGATGTGCATGACAATATTTTTATTTTAAAAATCAATATTATATTTTTCGAACAAATTTTTGAGATAAAATAGATATTTAATAAATATATAAAATTTCTATTTTCAAATAAAAATTTGTTTGATAATATTATAAAATTTCTCATTTTCAAGTAGCGAAGATGGTGGTGGTGGTGGCCAGCGATTGGCCAATGGCGACCGGCGGTGATCCCTTCTATTTTCAGATTGTTATATCGGATTAGTAATCCAAGTACTGAGTCCAAAGTCTTGGTCTTCGTGGTGGTCTTGTTTCCCCTGGGAAATATCGCAGTCTCTTGCCAATTTGAGACAGAAACAAGAGTTTCTCATTAGTGCCTTGGATCATGTCATTCCCAAGGCACCATTATTTCTATCCCCTGCATCCGCTTCCTTTACGTTCTACCCTCCTTGTTTGCTTCGAACTCCAACTCCCTTTGGATGGATCTAACGATGTCATGTTCTTCTCTCTGCTTGCTCTTCATCATCTCCCTCCAAATTAGCTTCCTGGTGCCGGCTTCCGGCTACTTCCAGCCGTTCCAAGATTGTGTTCCCTATCCTTGCGGAGCTCGACAAATCAGCTATCCTTTCAGACATAATGAACGACCAAATTATTGTGGATATCCAGGCTACGAGCTCGGCTGTGACAGAGATAACCTGACCCTGTCCATGATGTCCCTAGAATATCGGGTGATAAACATGTATAGGACCGCGCGGACCCTTGAGGTGGTGAGGACTGATTTATCAGAAGACATATGTCTTCAAACCGATGTTAACACCACTTTCAACTCCAGTCTTTTCCGACACAATTCTAAGGACGTCAAATTCATCTTATTCCACGATTGCGACTTAGCGTTGAGTCCTCGAGGTTATTGGTTCTCTTGTCCCACGACTCGAAATGGCTTCCTTATTTCCGCCAGGGACCTCGCTCAAAAGATCCCGGCATGCAACTTCAGTGCCCATATCCTGATTTCAGGCGAAGCACTGGCTCTACTGCCGCCAGTTTCTCAGAATGGCGCAGGTGATATTAGAGAGGTCCTGAGCAAAGGCTTTGAGCTCACCTGGATTACCGACACATGGCAGTGCGTTAAGTGCACCGAATCGGGGGGAAGATGCGGGTATGGCTGGGCAAGGCAAGAATTCAATTGTTTTTGTGCTGATGGAGTCTATCCAGCGAGCTGCGACCCACAAAGTATGTATCCTTTCCTTTGCTCGTTACTTGGAAAATAACCCGCTCATGCCCTTAAAGCCTGACAATCTCAATTTTCTGGTCATACAATTTGAATTCCCATGTTTTTAAACTTCTTAAGACCTCCATCATCCCATCCTCTGCAACCTTCGCTGCCTTAATAGTTCGATCACGGAAGAATTGGCAGATCTTGGACGAAAACAACTTGATTTTCTTCGTAGGATTTTATGGTGCACACGACCAAACAAAAGCAAGCTCCCATCACTACTTGGGGCTAAAATCTGATGAAGTGTGCCATTAAAATATATAACAATTGAAAGTTATGAACTATATATAGAATTAGATCTCTGCATTTTTAAGTAAAAACATCTTTCAATTTGACATACCTCATATATAGATAGCATAAGTATGGATCCAAGCATAAGCCGCATATTCTTTGACACGATCTATTGTACTGTAGGAAGCACTTCCTTACTACTTTCATCATTGCTACATTTGGAATTCACTTGATAAGTCCTTTGCGTCCTAGCAGGGAAACTTGGCATTTTGGGCACAATAGCTATCACAGGTAATTCGGTAAACTATGCTTTTCGATGGGTATTTTCTATATTCGCGACTTAGCAGCCTCGATAAAGTGAGGAAGTGAGATTGTTGTTTGAAAATATTCTTTTTTTTTTTTACTTTCAGGAATAGCTGCAACGGGAACTGGAATTGGGATCGCCCTTATTTGAATGCTTTTCTTTAGGAAGAAACCAAGAATAAGAAGAATTATGGCTTTGATAAAGCGGAGGAGGGAACATTTCGATGGCGAAATGAAAATCGAGAGACTTGTTTCTTCGAGAAGATACACCTACAAAGACATCAAAAGGATGACCAACTCTTTTGAAGAAAAGTTAGGCCAGGGAGGCCATGGTTGTGTGTATAAAGGCAAGCTTCAAGATGGTCAACATGTCGCGGTGAAGCTTCTAAAGAAGTTAAAAGGCGACGCTGAAGAATTTTTCAATGAAGTTGTGAGCATAAGCAAGACTTCTCATGTCAATGTTGTCAATCTCCTAGGGTTCTGTTACGAAGGAAGCAAAAGAGCTTTGGTTTATGAGTTCATGCCCAACGGGTCCCTCGGAAAAGTTCATACATAATAGGAGTAACGCATTGCAGGCATATCACCAATTGAGTTGGGACACATTGTACCAGATTTCCCTTGGCATAGCTCATGGGCTAGAGTACTTGCATAGAGGCTGCAACACGAGAATCTTGCACTTCGATATAAAGCCTCACAACATTCTCCTTGATGCAAACTATTGTCCCAAGATTTCAGACTTCGGTCTTTTCAAAATATGCCCAAGAGAAGAGAGCATCGTGTCATTGCTTGGTGCCTAGGGCACCATTGGATACATTGCTCCAGAGCTAGTCATAAGGAATATTGGAGGGGTTTCTCACAAATCAGATGTTTATAGCTATGGCATGATGGTTTTGAAGATGGTCGGTAGGAGGAAAGATATCGAGCTCATAGTAGATCGAACTAGCGAAATATACTTCCCTCATTGGGTCCATCGACACTTGGAGCTCCAAGAAGAGCTTGGGCTGCATGGGATCACAAATGAGGAGGATGAAGTAATCGCAAAGAAGATGATTGTAATAGCCTTATGGTGCATTCAGATTGATCCAAAAGCTTGACCATGTATGACCCAAATTGTGGAGATGCTAAAAGGAAGTGTTGATGCCTTGCAAATTCCTCCCAAACCATGCTTGTCATCACCCTCAAGATTGCTTGCAGCCTGTCCAAGTGAAAGTTTGTCTCTACAAGAGAGTAAGAACTCGAGTCGAGGCTATTCAATATCAATTATATGAGACCAACATAATTTGTAATAGACTATTTGAAAAAAAAAAAGCCAATTGCAAAATTAATGATTAGTGAGTTGTTCATAAATTTGTGACCAAATGTATAGGTTGAATTTCTACAAGTATGATGCCAAAAAAAAAAAAACCAGAAGTGAAATATTGACACGTAAATTTTCACATATGGATCTCCATTGCATTTTATCAAAATGAGGGATCTAATTTATAATATAAATTGACTCCATAACCCAAAAGATTGAACCCATATAATTTAGTATTCACTTTACTTGGTACATCTCATCATGATTAGGCACATTGTCATTTTAGAATTTTCGTTATGGCATGGTGATCCAATTCATAGACAATAACTAGAATAAGAAAATAAGAAAATAAACAAATAATAATTTTATATATATCATAAAATTTGCAAAACGAGATGGTGCATGATGTGGTGAGGTACATGTCTGATGCAATCAAGCCAATAGTCATTAATGTGGTCAATGATACCATTTCAAGACCAAGGTTGTCTAACCAGGCCCTTCCACAATGGGAGAATTCAATGGTGTAAGGGTAGGTGCCTACTTCATCTGGTCAGTTCAGTAGTACTAATAATGTAGGCCAGACTTTTTCACCCTTGCAATAATTTTGCAAAGGCCCAATTCTGACCTAGGACAAAATAATAGTAATAACCAAAACGCGGCCGGCCTAGTTAATGCAAACAATGAAAATACTGTAGGTCCAAATAACCATAATGGAGCTAATAATTAGCAAATCAAGACGGTCCACCGAATGGACCAATGCCAAACATTCAACATGTAAGACCGGTCGGTGTAGTAATGCCACCTAATGTGCCAAACATTCCTTGTAGGCCTAATGTGCCGATCAATGGTAATACAGATAATCCGATCAGACCAGCATCGCTTACGAGGCGACAAGATGGACAACTTATTCCACAAATGACCCCGGGAACAATGAGTCGAAGGAGTTTGGCAATAATTAGGGTTGGATAAAGAGTGGTTAGACAAGTCTATAGGAAACCCTATCCTGGGTGGGCTAACACCCAGCCATTTCTTAGAGCCTATAAATTTTCAACGGTGAAGATGATCAGCTGGCTGCTAAACATGTTGGTCGAATCATAGCCCAATGTAGTGAAGGGGGAACAAATGAATTTTTTAAGACTTAGGTTATTTCATCAGTATTTGTCAAAAATTGCATTTTCCTTGTAAACTAATTCATTCAGTAATTCCGCATGCAACAGGGAAGATAGAAAGACAATTCCATTATTAATTCTATAGAACGATACTTGAGGTATTGGTTGCTAATCTAGCAAGACTCTATCTGTACAATAATGAGTTAGTCGATCAATTCATCGCTTAATTTAAAAAATGTCTCACTTCACTCTTAGAGAAAGAAATTATAAATTTGGCTTTCGATTAAAATTCAAATTGAGGGAAAGATTTGGAAGTCAAGACTTTGCCGCTTCATTTCAATTGGCAACAAAAGTGTCTAAATATGAGCAATTACTCAAAGAAAGAGATAAGAAGCCACCCAAAGATTTCAAATGGAATGCAGCTTTTAGATAGAAAATCATGAATCAAAAAGTGAATATGATCAAGACGAAAACATGGAAGTACCTGGTGAAAGAAATGGTGGTCGACAAGCCTTATGTTTGTTAAGGCCTAAACCCCGGTGGTGCAAAAGAGACAACAATGGCTAAAGGCTAAATGTACCTAAAAGTCTTCTCACACGGAATCTTCGATTTGCTTTCGAAGAATGGCCTGAAAATATTGATGCAATTTGCGGCTTCGCTCTTTCTGATAACGTGGACTGTCGAGGCACTCAGGATCTGGATTTTCGAATGAAAATAAAGGACACCGAAAGTGAAACATTTAAAGGAAAGAAAAGTTGTCGGTCGGAGCCGTATCCCGCCGCCAAAAGTCAACCGAACTTCTCCGGTCAACGGCGGAGCGATCAGACTGCTATGGTCCGCCACCAAACCCTTTTTTTATTTTTATATATTTTATTTTTTTTTAAGTGCATTCACATGCCTCCGTCGTTACTGCAAGATGACCATCTGCATTATATCACAATGAGAATGGATGCTTGATGCGGGAATGAGTGGGAATGCGTACCGCGTGATTTGGAAAAAGAGATAGTGTCGAGAATTCCATCAATGGGTGAACATGTGCAATGCGAAAATGATCAGATTAAAGTCCGCTTTGTTTATGCTTTGCCCTCTGGGAGGCTGTGTAGGGGTAATCCGATTGAGAGCCTGGAGGTGGCAATCGAATCGAGGTCAGCCGGGCCACCCTAATCCAGCCAAATTAAGTTACTGATGACTTCGGATTCTAGATTCCTATCATACAATTGGTATCTCTACACCATGTTAATCTCACTGTCGGTGTCTTACGCTGAGATCAAGCTTGTTACTCGAACCATTTGTATCACTGCAAAGAAAGTTAGCATTCAAGGGATTTGGGATACGACTTCTTTTTGGCAACAAGGGTGAAGGAAGAATATTAACCATGTATCGTCAGAGAAAGGCTGGCCTACAATGAATTTGGCATTTTTTCCCGTGGGGCCAGAAGCGAAAGAAGGTAAAACATGTACGAGATATAGTAGATGGACTAGCATATATGTTGGTGGTCAACATCTTTTGAATCATTCTGGTTCAGATTCCTGGAAGGCTTTTCGACCTAAAAAGCTATAAAACGGCAGGACGGGAGAATTTGACGTCAAGTTACTGGGCAGAGATTTCATCGCTTTTCTTTTACCAAGTACCTGAGTAAATATCCAAGAATCCTAACCAGCAATTGTACAGAAAACCAGAAAAAACAAAGTAAGCCAAAACTATAGGTGACCGTGAATAAGGTGAACATTTATGTTAGCACGGTGCAGCCGTGGAAATCCAAAGTGTAAAACCAAGATTCGTCCTGGTTATAGTACGTGATGCAAAAACATGCAAACCCGCATGCGTGAAGAAACCCAAATTTCCTGCCAGACTTGGGGAAGTGTAGAAAGAATGTTGCATGCTCGTTCGTTTCATCTCTGGCATGTCTCCTGGAATCAGTAACTATGGATGATTCCCATTCGATTCGCCCTTTTCTAAGCATTCTTAGACCATGTCCTTGCATCGTAATGTGGAAACTCCGGACATGTTTCGAGTGTATATTGTCAGCACTAATAGTTTAGATGCAATTGTGGTTCAGTTGCCGTCCTGTTGAACCCATCGACCACTTCCAAACAGTATGCATTGTTAGATAATGATTCTCTCAAAAACACGTGCTCCTTTATCCTTATACATTTGTATGCCGCATTGCTGGTGGCCAAATGGGAAATTGCTCACGACAGGTGGAACGACTTCACATGTAGACTATCTCTTCTGAAATTTCCCACCGGCCAAGTACAGTAATAATTCCTTAGGTAGCAAAATGAGGAACAGAACGAAGCCATGTAAAAAGGTAGTAATCCCCTAGAAGTTCGGCAGAGAAGGAGACACAACTGCACTTGCATATGACTGCACACAAGGAGTAAGTAGTTGCGAGGCAGCACCATCCATGCAAACCTCTTTAACAGTGCCAAATACACACACATGACTGCACAGCCCAAATCAAGGGAGAGATGACTGTCCAGCTGAATTCTTTCAGTTTCTTCTCATTCTCTAGCTTCTTCAGAAGCCATACACAACCACTTTTCCATCTAGTGATTGGTTTGGTTTTCACATGAGCATTGTAACTAGCGAAACATGTACTTACAAGGAATTGATACGGGAAATGCTACTACTTGCAGTTTTATAGGGGTTGATTCCTAATATGGCAATACAGATTGCTGATGAAAGCCAGAGGACAGAAATGAGGCCCTCAAGATTTGTGTGCCAGTTTAGTCCTCTTTCACTCCAAGGGACAGCTTTTTCCTAATTAGCTTTGTAGGAATCAAATTACAGTGGATTAGCTACTCCCTAGTAATGCCCTGGTGGTCTTCAAATTAGATAGATCCCCCAAAAAGTGTCAAAAGAACTTAAAACAACACTCACCAAGAAATCTCATTTCCTCTTCTGAGCATACTGTCTAGAGTTTGGCTGATCTGACAGATGTGGCGAGATTGACAAGTTCTCTCCTCAAGATCTTCCCTGCTGGAGATTTTGGGATGCTACTGATGAAAGCTACCCGCCTTATCTTCTTGTATGGAGCAACCTGTGGCGATACTCAAATTAATAATTTCGAGCTACTCGATATATTGTCAACTCTAATTGGGAATTTGTGATGAAAATTGTAGGGTAGTCCTATATTCCCATGAACATATTCCTGAAAACTGTCCAAAGTACAGTTCCCAGGAGTCAAAACAAAACACCTGAATAAAGAGAAGACCACAATTACATGACCCATAATTCATGCTAGCACATACATATCCATGACATGCACAGATTAAGTACAAATGTCCTTGTAGCATGAGATTGAATAATTGGAAAATCCTGTGTTCGCTTCCAGTACGAGAGTTCTACATAACTGTGAGAACATCTAAGAGGAGAAGAGAAGGCGCAACTCAATGGGATTTTGATCCTTGTATTTTACGTAACTCTCATAATAAACAGCATCAAATGCCATCTGCTTCCTACCATGTTATGTAGTAGGAAACAGACCCCAGAGGCCAAGTTGTAATTTTTTTTGCAGCGTAGAGTATAAGATAGTACGACTTGGTGCAAATAAATGTGGATATGTACAGCGCCTTAAAGCCTACAGGCATCCTTGCCCTTTGTGTAGCAACAATCATCTCTGTTCTATGTGGGAGAGACAAATACACTCATTGAGTGGATTTCTAAAAGTACCTGTTTAGCAATGAAGTCCATAATCTGAGATTCAGTAATGTTGCTTCCAGGTTTCCTAACCACAAAAGCCATGGGAATCTGCCCTGCTTCTTCATCAGGATAACTGCCTCCACATAATCACAAAGGACAGAAAAAGTGGATCAACAAAAGCAACAAACGACTACTGTGAGTAAAGAAATGGAAAGAAGATAAACAGTCCAAGAAATTCCGATGAACTCGTTTTGTAACAGAAGTTTGACTGAAATGCTGATATGTAAACTGATGTATCATCCTCAACGAGTGATGGTCTCTGGAAAAATGCAGAGCGCATCCTACTAACAGATGCAAATTTAAGGGAGTGGGAAAAGTTTGAGATAGGAGCCAGCAATTCATACTGATCATACCAAATATTAAAACTAAAAAGAACATATGAGTTCTGACTTCTGCAAAATGTAATTTGAGCAATATGAAAAGACTCAAGGAAGTGAAGATGCATACGGAATCACAGCAGCATCCACAACATCAGGGATGGAGTGAAGAAGATGTTCCAACTCAGCAGGAGCAACCTGAAAGATGCAAACGATGATCTGTCACCGCTTGATGAGAAAAGGCAACCGACAAGCAAAACATCACTGGGGAAAAGGCCAATTTGAGATGGTCACCTGATATGCCTTGTATTTAATCAACTCCTTTAGTCTGTCCACGATGAACAAGAACCCCTTGGAGTCGATATAACAAAGGTCACCAGTCCTCAACCAACCATCTGAGTCAATTGTCTCAGCAGTTGCCCTCTCATCCCCTACATAACCTGCAACTCCAGTCACCTATATTCAGCACCATTCTAATGTGGGGATTTCAGAGAGTTTTTATTCAGTGGATTAATTTTTAATTGTGAATGAAAAAAAAAAAAAAAATCTCTAAAGGCAGTAGTAGTACTTGCTAGCATTTATTAGTGGCATAGCACTATGTCTAATGCAGCTAACTTACAAGCTAGCAGTTTGAACTTCCCATCGACAAGCGCAACTAAGATTCTGGCCATATAGATTCATTTTCTATTGTTTCCATCACGAAACAACCAATTGGCCCAGTTTGGCTGTTATAATTATTAATCCTCGGAATTTGGATCCATAATGACAAAAAGATGTAAACCTTGGCAGTCATGATGAAGAGGTGAAATGCAAGATATTTAGAAATATGCTGTTAAAGGAAGATGTGTCAAAAGAAGCAACAGTGGAAACCTGCCAACAAAATATATATAGAGTCCTGCAGTCAGCAGCAAATCAAATAACACAACCCAGAAAAAGAGCCAGGCATTTGATGCTAGGGAAGAAGCACGATATTCCAGTCAAGATTGTCAAAGTGTCGGGAATGCAAATATACGAAGGTAAAAAAAATAGAGAAGAAAAACAAGCATGAATTTTTACGTGAAAAACCATTCCAAAAATTAGGAAGGAGAAAAACCACGGTGCCGTATTAGATAATCTCTTCACTATCAGTATTAGTGTCACAAGCTCTAGGTTACAAGCTTTAGCATTGCAACTATAATTATAATGGAAATTACATGTATGCCATTAGTAGCAATAAATGCTCTATTATCTAGTTTGATATATCAGGATGGGTGACTCACTAAGAAGTGTCTACACACAAAAATATTTATCTTTATAAGACTCCACAACTCTATCACTCAAAAATTTTCAACAAAATCATCTCCTTACCAACTTCAAATAAGTATATTTCTTTCAATTATCAAAGTAGAGTATGTTGCTATATCTTGAAGCTAGTAATGAGATGATTTGGTTGAAATTTTTTTGAAGGAGATAGGCAATGAGTAGGATAGCAATGTTCTTTTCAGTGATAGTCAAAGTGTTATTTATCTTATAAAGAATATGATATTTCATTTAATGACAAAACACATTGAGTTAAAGTATCATCAAATTCGTTAGTTGATAGATGATGGGACATTGTCTTTGAAAAAGATTCTTGATGCAGAAAATCCAGCAGATATGTTATCACTACCAAGAAACTAAGGCTATGCATTACCTCAGTTGACCTCCATTATAAAGATAAAGACTATGAAAAAGTATTGCTGTTTTTTTGAAGATTAGCCTCCGAATGGAAGATTGATGGAGTTGTGGAGTCTGATAGAGAAAAATATTATTGTAGATAAACATTTCCAAATGGGTCACTAATCTTGATATGTTGAACTAGATAATATAGTTTTTATTGTTGCTAATGGCATCAATGTAATTTCTATTATAATTATGTATGCTATAAACTTCTGCTATGTATAGAGGCAATACCTTTTATAGTTGCAACGCTAAAGCTTGTAATCCATAGCTTGTAACACAGATACTAATAGTAGAGAGGTTGCCTTGTGCGGCACCATAATTTTTCCCTTCCTGATTTTTGGAAGGGTTTTCCACATAAAAATTATCGCTTGTTTTTCTTCTCTATTTTTTTCCCTTTGTATATTTGCGTTCCCAGGAAGCTGTTATTTCCACACGGTTGAATGAAGCTTCTAACTATGGCCAATCCTTACATTTCATGATTGTTGGGCCTCGCAGCCACAGCTCTCCTCTCTGACCAGGAGCCAGGGCATCCCCGGTGGCAGGATCAATGATCTTCGCTTCCATATTTGGGTGTATGCGACCAACAGAACCGTGGTGGTTTGCCTCATCAGGTCCCGACGTCTTAGTCGCCGCTCCACTAGTCTCCGTCAGAGCATATCCCTATTATACAATGAGAGTATTTGACCCTTGAAGTTAGAAATCTGAGGTAGTATTAGTAGCATCATAGTTTTGTCCCATTGTAAACCTATGAATCAAAGACACAATTCGATATTTCAAACATTAGCAGAGCTGAAAAAGAAGTCTGATAATTTCCCAGGTTAGTAAGGGCAGGAAGCCATTGGCATGGCAGAGTAGTCGAGAAACTACTTATTGCTTAAAGTAATCGTTTTAACCCACATGATTCAATCAATACATCGTGTTACTTTCAATCAATCCTTCAAATCATTTACAATTGAAGAACACCCGGGTTATATCAATGGTGATCCAATCCTGATAGAAGGGGCTTAATTTCCAATGGAAGTAACCAAACTCGCCAACTTGGTTGGATAGCTACGCAAATTTTGAGTGTCGAGCTTGCTTACACTCCATGGGACTCGGGATCGAAAATGCACCACTTGCGGCTACGCTCCTCCTCGGATCATAGCGCAAGCAAGCGGAAGGTGCTCAAGCTGGCCTGGACTGTCTCCAAAAAAGGTCAAAAGCTGACAATTAGAGGAGACTTCTTCTCATTTGATCACATACCAGATCATTCTCTAAACACTTCAAAGCCAGGAATCAGGAAAGTTCACAATCAAATTGAACATTGATTAATAGTTTGATCCCGCATCCTTCTGATGGTTTGTTACAGATAAGCATTCGACCAAGCATTATTTTGTTAAAATGTGAAAATATTAGTAGTTAGTGGATAAACAAGTGAGCATTGACAAAAGCGTCTCAATTATGATCTTGTCCCACCAAATATTGATCATAAATTTACCAGAGCGATTTCCACATGGGGGAACCTTTCTCTGAACCGGTCGGCGACCTCCTTCCCGAGCGGAGAGCCGCCGCATATAAGCAAATGGAGCGAGCTCAGATCGTACTTCCCCGCGATCTCCGACTTCACGAACGCCACGATCAGCGGTGGGGGAACCGGCATGTGCGTCACTCGGTACTTCTCGATCGCCCTTAACATCGCCACGAAATCGAACTTCTCCATCAGAACCATCGTCTCCCCGAACGCGAATGCTCTGAGCAGCGCTAAGAATCCGAACATGTGGAACAGAGGCAGCGTGAAGAGGGACATGGGTTGCGGCTCGGGCTCGGGTCGCTCCAGCCGCATTTGATAATGCCCTGCGAGTAGCGCAATCAGATTGCGGTGAGTCAGCAGGACTCCTTTTACTCTGCCCGTCGTGCCTGACGAGAACATGATGGCTGCCGAATCGGACTGCTCAACTCGGTTTGGAGCCGCCACAGGACAGTCGCCGCTCGAGCTATACTGAGTCAGCATGGACTCGAACTCGGGCGAGTCGATGAGGACCGTGCCTTGCGGAACAGGAGGGAGCTTGAGAGCGATCTGGGAGGTGGAGAAGGCGATGGCCGGCCGGCAGAGGTGGACCTGGCGGGCGATCTCCGAGGGGGAGCCGAGAGGATTGGTGGGGGAGACGACGACGCCAATGGAGAGGAGGGAGAAGTAGATGACGGGGACATGCAAGGAAGTAGGGGCGAGGATGAAGGCGACATCGCCCTTGGAGAGGGAGAAGCGGGACTGGAGGGAGAGGGCGAGGGAGCGGACGCGGCGGAGGAAGTCGGATAGGGGAGGCGGTCGCCGGAGGCGGCGTTAATGAGGAAGGTGGAGGAGGAGGAGGAGGAGGAGGAGAGGAGAGAGAGGGCGTAGTGGGAGACGGAGAGGGGATGGGAGGGAGGAGGGAGAGGGGCTGGGGGTCGGAGGCTGTGGAAGGTCTTGGTGGCGGAGCAGTAACCGCTGCTGGGGTCGACGGTGGAGTGGCGGGAGGGGTTAGTCGGCTCCTCCATGGAAATCAGAAGCAGAAGCAGAAGCAGAAGCAGAAGAGAAGAAAGAGAAGCGAGAGCGGGTGGGAGTGGTGACGTCGGATGCTTCAGTTATTACAGTTGGAAGCCAAAATCTGACGCCGTGCTTTGGGATGTCCGTCGGCGACAAAAACGTACCGTCGTCCTCTGCTGCTGCTGCTGCTGCTTGCACATTGATGGTGGTAACAAGACATAGAAGAAGCAAAACTAATGAGAAGGGATCTTGTCTGAGATGAGTGAGATGATGAACATGTTTCACTTTCGCCATTATTTCAGAGAAGGCTAAATAGCACTCAGGTCCCACCATTTAAACCCACTTTTTCAAAAGTGCACTTACATCCCTTTGTCGTTATTACCAAAATGAAGTAGCATTAATTATAAAAGATTCCTCTTTTTCTTCAAAGAAAAAGTTTTTGGTGTCGGTATTTTCTGGTGAGAAATAGCCCATGACATGAACCCTTTTTGTTCTTGCAAAGAATTTGCAATGCGTCATGAGGTTTTGGCAACAAGGGTGGAGGCGAGTGTGAAGGAGGGGTGATCGATTTCATCATTTGTAGGTTTTTGATCGGGAGTCTGAAATTTACCATGTTAGAGTGTGGATCTCAATTTTTGAGATCAGGTTTAGAACAAGTCAATTTGAGAGTTGACTTGCTTATATTGAGATGTTAGACCTCATTATTATTATTATTATTTGCAAAATTTCTTAATGGAGAGATTTGAAGAGTTTGGTTTTGAACCGATTAACAGGTTATACTTGATAATTATTTCAGTTCGAAACGGTTCTACTTGAGAAATCAGCAGATAGTTTCTTAGTAGAAACGATCAATTCAAGGCTAGGAGTTGGAAGCCAAACCGATTTAGGCTCCAAATTTTTTACCAAAAACAATCCCATGTGAACTAGCTTGGAATCGACAAGGTAAGGTTGGTTTAGTTCTTGGGTTGAACCAATCCAATTTCTCGCCTTTAGTATTAATCACGCATTGTTGGGAAAGGCGGGCCTACCTTGAAATTGGCATATTTTCATGGATCCATGTGGATTGAAAAAAACAAATTTTTTTTTCTAGGTTGAAGTTGAAAGAACAAGTTGGCAAGCACTGATATAACTTTTTTCTCCGTAGAACATGTCCGACATAAAAGTAGATCCGATATGGATGCACAAACAAATGTATGTTGGTGATCCACATCTTTTGGACGAGCGGCATATGTTTCCATTACCACACACGGAAATCTTGCGTGTGATTATCGTACGCTTCGATGGAGCTAAAAGCATATTATTCATGAGTCTTGTCCAACAAAGTCAAACCTGATAAGAAAATGAAAAAGGGTAGGGAAGAAATTGGCATCGAGTTACAGGGCGGATGATTCGTCCTTCTTTTGCGAGTATCTGAGTGAAGATAGAAGAATCCTTGTAGTGAGAAATCTGGCTCATGAAGCAGATATACGTGGTCACGATAAAAAAAAAAAAAAAGCCAATGGCTAGCGACCTTGGTTGATCGGCGACGGGGCCTAAAGGCCTCGCCCAAATTTGGGGTGAGGATTGCAACCCTCCTCTAGATTCAATGAAGGTCGCTGGCCCTCACCCAAAGGGATCAATGGCCACCGATCGCTAGTTGTGATGATTAAAATGATATCATTTTGAGCTTAATTCATCAAAAAAAATGTTACGTCAATCGTTTGGTTGTAATTTTTCGTCATTGACATTTAAGTTATTCATTTTTCTCCATTTGACATTTGAGGGTTCAAGATAACCACAAGAAATATGAAAAATATTTCAAATCTCTCTAACAAACATGGACGGACATAACGTACGTTCCTATATGCATATACCATTGGATGCCAGCCAAATAAAAAAATAATTCTTTATGCATCAAAATAAGAGAATAGGAACAAATCCACTCGAAAGGTAGTAATCACACTAGAAGTTAGACAGAAAAGGTGACACGACTGCCACTTGCAAATGGAAAAAAAAATAAAAATGGAAGAGAGTGCCTTTTCTTACCCTCAGTCCTTTGCCCATCGAGAGGGTTGAATAAGTTGTACAGCCTCATTCGAGGCGTGGAGCGCAAGAAGTAAGAAGTTGCGCGGCTGCACCATCCACGCAAACCTCACGAACAATGCCTAGTACACACACTTGACTGCACAGGACAGATAAAAATGAGAGATGAATGTCTAATTCGCTCTAAGAGATGAATGGTCCACTACCAAGCCCTTTTTTTTCTGAAGTGCATTCAGACGCCTCCGTCGTCACCGCAAGACGACCATCCAGCCAAACAACCGCATTATATCACAATGAGAATGGATACTTGATGTGGGAATGGATGGGAATGCAGAAAAAAGATAGTGTTGACAATTCCATCAATGGATGAACTTGTGCAATGGGAAAATTATCAGATTTGAAGTTTAGGCTCGCGAACTGAATCTGTTTCACGCTTGCTCGTCTTTCGCTTGATTAAAGTTTGTTTTGTTTATGCTTTACCCGCGGGGAGGCCGTGAAGGGGTTTTCCGATAAAAAGCCTAGAGGTGGCAATTGAACTGAAACTAGCCGGGCCACCCTAATCCAACCGAATTAAGTTACTAATGACTTTGGATTGTAAATTCCTATCATATAACAAGTATCTCTGCATCATGTTAATCTCGGTGTCGGTATCGTGTGCTGAGATATAGCCCATTACATGGACCATTGGTGTTAGTGCAAAGAGATTTAGCGTTGAGGGTTTGGGATTACACCCACAGGTTTTGGCAATAAGGGTGTGTTCGGATTCAGCGTTCAAACACAATGAAATAGAGAATAAAAATGAAAAAAAGAAATGAAGCACAAGATTCATCTACTAGGAGAAATTATTGGGCGCGACTGGGTAACGACCTTAGCAATGCACAAGTTCATTCGCGAGCGATACGTGTTGCTTGCGGGCCCACCTTTTTAGAAAACCCACAAGCCCCTCTCTCTGCTTCGTTTCTATCTCTTCTTTCATTGTTTTGTTCCTTTTCTTTTTGCACCACTGGACAATGCTCGTGGTGCGGATTGCAACAGCCAGCCATGGACAAACCACTCACGAGCATGTCGATGCTCATCCATGGCTGTTGTCAACATTGTTCAGGTGTGCTATTGATCCGTGGGTATCCATCTTTCCCATCTAGGCATGGACAATGCTCGTGGCCAGCCATGGAAGATTGGCTCATGAGTGATGCTAATGCTCATCACAGGTCTTCCACCGCCCTCAGTCCAAGAGCAAGCCCAAACCCCTCGTCATTCACGACCCCGAGCCCTCCCTTAGCCCTTACATCCTCGAGGTCACCTGCATCTCCAATATTGTTGCCTCCCAAGCCCTTGCTAGATTTGACAAGGATGACTCTCACCTTGGCCGCAAGGGTTGAGCCCTCGCCAAATCCAATGAAAGTGATCCTTGCCTGTGACAGGCAAGAGCCGTGACACCTTCACCAAATCTAGGGAGGGCAACCCTCACCCTGGCCGTGAGGGTTGAGCCCTCACTGGATTTGATGAAATTGACCCTCACCGGCCATAGGTCAAAGGGAAAGAAAGGAAAAAGAAAAAGGGGGAAAAAGAAGAAGAAAGAAATGGCGAAGAAGAGTAACAAACGTGCAAGAGGAGAGAGACAAAGCGAGATTTCAATTTTCTTACCGAGTAGGCCCATAGTGACATGTGTCATCCAATGAATGATCTGGTGCATTGATAAGGTGGCTACCATAGTTGCACCTAATAGTTTCCCTTAAACTAGGGTTCCATTCAATGTAGCATCTCTAAGTCATGGTCTAACTCTGGACATGTTTGAAGTGTTTATTGTCGGCACGAATGGGGTTTAGATGCAATTGTGGTTCTTTATAGTCCTGGCGAACCCACCAACCACTTCCAAACAATATGCATTGTATGCCACATTGCAAGTGTAATAAATGGGCCCGGCCAGCCCATTTCTCTTGAAGTCAAGCCCAAGCCCAGTCCAACCCACCATTTCATTTCCTCTTCAACCAGTGAAGAGGTCGGTGGAGACTACAGAAAATAAAAGGGGTCGCTCGCTCGTGAAGAAGAGGAGGAAAGGGGGGAAAATAAGGAAATTTTTGCGGGTACACGATTAGGACGTCTGATAAGTCGAATCAACTGCGACTTACAACGTTGAGTAAGTATTCGAGCCTATTATTCATCTAATTGAAGTAATTTTCAAAATTGGGTTTTAAATTTGGAGTAATTTTAGAATTTAAACTACGACCTTTGATTGAGGAGTTTTTGAAGCTAATAGTCTAGGACATTGTGGAGCAGTGGGGTTTGAAGAAAATTGATTCGGAAGTATGGGTTGATTGGAACGAAGTTTTGTGGTTGGTGTGCGAGTTAAGCATAACGAATAATACTGTTGAGAAAATTCCTATAAGATTTTGTCATTCAATGGCCACCCAATCTTCTTGATACAAATCTATCTAATGGGTAAATTGAAAGACAAGCCTTTGAAGAATGTCTAACGGCTAGTTTGGAAGTGGAGAAGTATATAATAAAACCAAGGCACAGAGGAGCATGTAAGAAACAAGGCCTAGAAATTCCAAAGTTTGAGTGAACTTTAATTGTACATTTGTCTTTCGTGAGCTAAAACCTTGTGATTATGAGAGAAGTACATAAATAATTATTTAGTGAGATAGTGTGAACTATCACTAAGTATTTGCATTCAAAGTTGTAATCTTTTATTAATTATATAGTGAAATCCAACCAATAGGGTGTCAGCATGGGAGAGTAGAAGTAGACTTAATCTACGCTAAACCATTATAGACCTTGTGTGAAATTTTATTGTTTATTGCTATAGTTCATTGCACATTTGCCGGTGCTTCTAAAGTCCATTTTATTGCTTAGCAGATTCTAAACTCTATTTCATAATTTGATCCTTATTCAAACTTTTATCTGGACACGTCCTATTCTACTTTATTTTTGTCAAGATTTTACAATATCACCTATTCATCCCCACTACGTGATGCCTACTAACGACTCTTGAATATGTGTAAAGAAAAGGATGAACGGATGCTTTAAACAAGGTCATTCGTTAATGCATAGAAGTTGTTTTTATCGATGATTAAACATGGTTTAGTCGAGTCGTTCATTAGAGTTGTGTATTACTCGGTTTTTAATATCGTTTTTCAATTAATTGATAGGAATTCAAGTGTGTCGGCTACACTAACTACCATAGGTTGATTTTCAGCTTTTTCAAGTGAGTGATACTATTTCTTCTTTGTGTTATTTATTTGACATTTTGAAAAACGATATGGATTACATATATTATGAGTAAAGAAATAATATTTTTTGTTACATAAAACATGATCGAACATTTATTGCCATTTTGTTTATTTGAAACGGGAAGTCATCCTTTTACTTTAGTTTGAGTTGATTGTTTGTAAAGCCATCCTTTGACATGATTTCAAATGTGGTTTTAAAAAGTTTAATAGATATTGATTGTTTGTAAACGGTTTATGAAACCTATTATGAAAGAATCACAACAAGTCCATGATTTAGAAATGTGGTTTTAAAAGGCGCTGGATTTTAAAAATTATTAATTAAATAATATTAAATAATTATAAAATATATATATAAAATCAAATGATGAAAAGTTATGATTTGGTTATGGTTTCTTATTTTGGTTGTGGATTTTAATTTTTTTAAAATTTTGGACAATTTTTTTTTTTATTAAAATTGCCACATGGATTTTTTTATTTTGAAAAAAAACTCCGTTAGCAAATGAAGTCGTCGAAAAATGAACACGTGGCAGTTTGGAGTTGAGATTGATGGATTATGCTGAAAAGTTATGATTTGGTTATGGTTTCTTATTTTGGTTGTGGATTATTGGAGTTGAGATTGATGGATTATGTTCAGTGTGTGGGTATGTGTATACTAATTTAGGATATTCTCATGGGCTAAACTACTAGATAATAATAAATGGAGACCTAACAAATGGAGGAATCTTGGTAGCTTTGTCATGAGTGTTATGCGTGACCATGGCTAAATACTTGGACATGAGTTTGGCTAATGAAATGGACTGTTGACATGTGTTATATGAGATTGATCAACAAGTTGAAACATTGGTATTTGCTTTGATTTTATCAATTGAAATGAGTATTTTTGCTATGGACATATTATGTTAAATTAATAAATATTCCATTTTATTTCTAAAGGTTTGGTAAATTCCAGATTTGGTGAAAGTGAGTTATTTTTGTGTTTTAAATGTGCATAGTGATTGTACAATTTGCTTAGAAGAAATGTATTGCTCACTGGCCTCATTCCATTTTGTTATCATGTTTTTCTTAGGTCCCTCGATTAGTAGCTGTTAGAGTGAGCTTTATCGCAAGAACTTTTGGGAGTTGGATATTTAGGTATAGTTTGAGGCTGCATTTTTGGAGAAAGGATAGCTGTGTCATTCCCTCATCCCTATAAGATATGGGGTGTGACAGCTATTGGCTTAATAGGAAGTGCTTATACTGTGTGGAATGACTCCACATGGAGACTATCTCTTCTGAAAGATTTCACCAGCCAAATACAGTAATAATTCCTTATGCAGCAAAACGAGGAATGGGACCAAAGCCACATAAGAAGTTAGTAATCCCCTCGAAGTTCGGTGGAGAAGGAGACACAACTGCCCTTGCAAATGGAAAAGAAAAGAGAGAGAATGCGAGTAGGCTCATAATCAACAGTGTAATGGCCTTTCTTAACCTTGGTTCTTTGCCTGTCGAGAGAGGTGACACAATTGTACAGCCTCATTCGAGGCATGGCATGCAAGACTTAAGTAGTTGCGCGGCAGCACCATCCATGCAAACCTCATGAACCCTGCTGAATACACACGCATGACTGCAGAGCCCAAATAAAGGGAGAGATGACTGTCCAGCTGAATCCTTTCAGTTTCTTCTCATTCTCTATCTTATTCAGAAGCCACACACAACATCTTTACCATCTAGTGATTGGTTCGGTTTTCGCATGAGCAATGTGACTAGCAAATCATGTATGAAGCAGGCCGTGGTAGGAATTGAAACAGGAAATGCTACTGATTCCTAATATGGCAATACAAATTGCTAACGAAAGCCACAGGACAGAAATTAGGCCTTCCAAATTGTGTGCCGGTTTATTCCTCTTTCACTCCAAGGAGCAGCTTTTGTAGGAATCGGATTACAATGGATGCAAATTAGATGGATACAAAAAGTGTCCAAAGAGCTTAGAACAACATGCATGCACCAGGAAGTCTAATTTCCTCTTCTGAGCATACTGTCTAGAGTTTAGCTGATCTGACGGATACAGCAAGATTGACTAGTTCTCTCCTCAAGATCTTCCCTGCTGTTGATTTTGGGATGCTACTGATGAAAGCTACCCGCCTTATCTTCTTGTACGGAGCAACCTGCGGTGATACTCAAAGTAATAATTTGGAACCACTAGATATATTGTCAACTCTTTGAGAATTTGTAATGAAAATTCTAGTGTAATCCTATATTCCTGTGTACATTTTCCTGAAAACAGTCCAAAGTACAGTTCCCAGTTGTCAAAATACTAGAACAAAGAGAACACAACAATTACATGACCCATGATTTATGCTATAGTACATAAATATCCACGGCACAGATTATGTACAAATGTCCTTGTATACAGGAGGTTTTTTTTTTTTTGGTCAGTATATGCATGAGATTGAATGAGTGGAAAATCCTGTGTTGGCTTTCAGTCCGAGAGTACTGCATGACTGCAAGAACATTGAAGTGGAGAGGAAAAGGTGCAACTCAATGGACTGTTACTTTTCTAATTTTACTATCTCCATCGTAATAAATAGCATCAAGTGGAATCTGCTTCCTATCATGTTATGTTACAGGAAACAGACCCCAGCGAACAAGTCGTGATTCTTTTGCAGCACAGAGCATAAGAAAGCAGCAACTCAGTGCAAATTAATGTAGATACATACAGCACTGTAAAGACTAAAGGCACACTTGCTATTTGTTTAGAAACAATCATCTCCCTGCTATATGGGAAAGACAAGTACACTCACTGAGTGGATTCCTAAAAATACCTGTTTAGAAATGAAGTCCATAACCTGAGATTCAGTAATGTTGCTTCCAGGTTTTCTAACCACGAAAGCCATGGGAATCTCCCCTACTTCTTCATCAGGATAACTGCCCACACAATTGCAAAGAACAGAAAAAGTGGATCAACAAAAGCAACATATGACTACTGTGAGCTGAGAAATGTCAAGAAGACAAACGTTCCAAGAAATTCCTATGAATTCGTTTTATAACAGAAATTTGACTGAAATGCTGATATGTAAACTGATGTAACATCCACAATGAGTGATGGTCTCCGGAAAATGCAGAGCACATCCTTAACAGATGAAAATTTAAGGGTGCGGGAAAAGTTTTAGATAGGAGTTGGCAATTCATATGAATCATATCAACTATTAAAACCAAAAAGAACATTTAAGTTCTGACTTCTGCAAAATGTAAGTTGAGTGATAAGACTAGACTCAAGGAAGTGAAGATGCATACGGAATCACAGCAGCATCCACAACATCAGGGTTGGAGTGTAGAAGCTGTTCCAACTCAGCAGGAGCAACCTGAAAGATGCATATGATGATCCCTCAACACTTGATAAGAAAAGGAAACCAACAAGCCAAAAACCTCTGGGGAAAAAGGCCATTTAGAACTAGTCACCTGATATGCTTTGTATTTAATCAACTCCTTAAGTCTGTCCACAATGAACAAGAACCCCTCGGAGTCAATATAACAAAGGTCACCAGTCCTCAACCAACCATCTGAGTCAATTGTTTCGGCAGTTGCCTTCTCGTCCCCTACATAACCTGCAACTCCAGTCACCTATTTTTAGCACCATTTTAATGTGGGGATTTCAGAGAGTTTCATTTCAATGGATTAATTAGCTCAACTTCTTAATTGTGAATGATAAAAAAAAAAAAAAAAATACTTGAAAGGCAGTAAGAATACTCGCTAAGCAATTATGATTTGTATAGCACCATGTCTAATGCAGCTACCATTCAAGCTAGCAGTTTGAACTTCCCGTTGACAAGGGCAACCAAGATTCTGCCCAACAAAGATTCATTTTCTATTCTTTTCGTGAGGAAACAACCATTTGGCCCAGTATTGGCTGTCATAATTGCGAAACATCAGAATTTGCATTACAATGACAAAAAGGTGCAAACCTTGGTGGTCATGATGAAGGGTTATACCGAAAGATAATGTACTGTTGAAGGATGATATGTTCAAAGAATAACAATGAAAAAATTTAAGCAAATTGGATAGAGTCCTCCGGTCAACAGTAAATCAAGTAACATCACCCTGAAAAAGATGGGTCATTTTATGCTAGGGAAGAAGCAAGATTAACTAATGGATAACCTTCAGTCCCAAGTGTCAAAACTAAAGGCAAAGGAAGGTGTTATTTCCGCACAGTTGAATAAAGCTCCTAGTTATGGCCAACCCTTACATTTCATGATTGTTGGGCCTCGCAACCATAGCTCTCCTCTCTGACCAGGAGGCATGGCATCCCCACTGGTAGGATCAACAATCTTCGCTTCCATATTTTGAGGTATGCGACCGACAGAACCATCGTGCCTGGCCTCATCAGGCCCCACTGTCCTAGTTGCCACTCCACAAGTCTCTGTCAGACCATATCCCTATTATACAATGAGAGTATTTGACCCTTAGAAATATGAGGAAGTACTAGTACCATTGTAGTTTTCGCACATTATAAACCTAAATAATCAGAAGAACAGTTTGGTATCTCAAATATAAGCAGAGCTGAAACAGACTTTTGATAGTTTCCCAGAAGAGTGGGCGAAGGCAGCCATTTGCTAGTAGTTGAGAAAGTACAAGACGGACGGGTAGAAGTTGGAGCTTAATAAACTAGTTATTGCTCAAAGTAGTCATTGTAACCCACATGGTTCGATCAATACATTATGCTACTTTCAATCAATCCTTTAAATTATCAGCAATTGAATAACACCCTGGTTGTACCTACAATGATCCAAACCCGATAACGGGGGCTTAAGTTCCAAAGGATGTAATCAAACTCGCCAACTTAGTTAGACAGCTAACTCAAATATTGAGTGTTGAACTTGGTTACGCTCCATGGGACTCGGGTTATGAGGATGCACCCCTTGCCGCTACGCTCCTCCTAGGACCATAGCGCAAGAGGAAGGTGCTCCTGCTGGCCTCGACTCTCCGAAAAGAGTTGAAACTGACAATTAGGGGAGGCTTCTTCTTCTCAGTTGGCCATGAATAAAACGTCATTTCATTCTATTCAGCCGGCAGATATCGGCTCGAATTAAGAGAGGTCACCGGTACGAGGTCATTGTCAACATTTCAAAACCAGGAATCACGGGAGTTCACATTCAAATTGAACATTAATTAGTAGTTTAATCACGCATGCTTCGGAGGGTTTGTTGCAAATTATCATTTGACCAAGTATTTTATGAGTAGAATATGAAAAATTTAGTATTGAGTGGGGGATTTCTTGCTTGGACAACGGCCATCAAGGGAAGCAATGATGCAGTATCTATTTGGATAAACAATTAAGTCCTTGTTTGGTAATATTTCAAAAAAGTACCCGATTCTATTCTTTTGTTTCCCAAAACAAAAAAAAAAAGATTAGATATCCATTTAGTAATGTTTTTGTTCCCGGGAATAAATTTGAAACAGAATTAAGAAGAAAAAAAAAATGTTGTTTCTTCATTTCAAGAACAATTTCAGAATCAAGCTTTTTTTTAGGTCTCCTCTTTTCTTCTTTACCTTTTCTTCTTCTTTTTCCTTTAGTCAATCATTGGTCTCGACCATAGCTAGCAACTAACTAGACGAGGTTTGGCAAATTCACCAAAGCCTTGCCAGGCCAGGGAGAGGTCTGGCAACCTCACTAGAGACCCCACCAGGCTAGGGTGAGGCTCGACCTTGTCGGGGTCAGCAAAGGTCCCTCAAGGCAGGTGACCTTGCTGGCTCTCGCCTGGCCGATCACCTTGGCCAATGATCGGCTAGAGGAAAAAGAAGATGATAAGAAAAAGAAAAAAGAAAAAACTACAATAAAATCATTAAAATCGTTAAAAGAAATTTTAAGTCACGAAAAAGTTTAAGGATTGTACTAAATACATTTCTATTTTAGAAATAGACTTTTTAGACAGTTATTAAACGCTTTTAAATAGGAAAAAAAATTATTTCTGAACAAAAATTATTACAATAATTATCAGACGTATCCTAAACATTGACAAAGACGTCTCAATTTTGATCTCAACCCCACCCAATGTCATGTCAGAGTTAGTATTCGCAAATGTTACTCATTAATTTACCGTGTTTAACTCCACATGGGGGAACTTCTCTCTGAACCGGTCGGCGACCTCGCTCCCAAGCGGAGCGCCACCGCATCCGACCGCTTGGAGGGAGCTCAGATCGTACTTCCCTGTGATCTCCAACTTCACGAATGCCACGATCAGCGGCGGGGACACCGGAATGTTCGTCACTCGGTACTTCTCGGTCGCCTTTAACATGGCCACGAAATCGAACTTCTCCATCAGAACCACCGTCTCCCCGAACGCGAACGCTTTGACCAGCACGGAGAACCCGAACACGTGAAACAGAGGCGGCGTGACGAGGGACACGGGCTGTGGCTCCGACTGATAAAACCCGGCGAGCAGCGTGATCAGATTGCGGTGAGTCAGCAGGACTCCTTTGACTCTGCCCGTCGTGCCTGACGAGAATAGGATGGCTGCCGAATCGGACTGCTCGACTCGGTTCAGAGGCATAGTCTCCGCCACAGGACTGTCGCCGCTCGAGCCATACTGAGTCAGCATGGACTCGAACTCGGGGGAGTCGATGAGGACCGTGCCGCGTTGTACAGAAGGGAGCTTAGGAGATATCTGGGAGGTGGAGAAGGCGATGGCCGGTCGGCAGAGGTGAACCTGGCTGGCGATCTCGGAGGGGGAGCTGAGAGGATTGGCCGGGGAGACGACGACGCCGATGGAGAGGAGGGAGAAGCAGATGACGGGGACATGCAAGGAGGTAGGGGCGAGGATGAAGGCGACGTCGCCCTTGGATAGGGAGAAGCGGGACTGGAGGGAGAGGGCGAGGGAGCGAACGCGGCGGAGGAAGTCAGGGTAGGAGAGGTGGTGGCCGGAGGAGGCGTTAACGAGGAAGGTGGAGGAGGAGGAGGAGGAGGAGGAGGAGGAGAGGAGAGAGAGGGCGTAGTGGAAGACGGAGAGTGGCTGGGAGGGAGGAGGGACAGGGGCTGGGGATTCGAGGCTGTGGAAGGTCTTGGTGGCGGAGCAGTAGCCGCTGCTGGGGTCGACGGTGAAGCGGTGGGAGGGGTCAGTCGGGCCTGCCATGGAAATGGGAAGCAGAAGCAGAAGCAGAAGCAGAGGCAGGAGGAGAAGAGAGAGATAAGCGAGGGAGCGGGAATGCTTCAGTTATTAGTGTTGGAAGACAACATCTGACGGCGCGCGTTGGGATGTCCGTCAGCTACAAAAACATGACGTCGTCCTCTGCTGCTGCTGCTGCTGCTTCTTGCACATAGATGGTAACAAGATGTAGAAGAAGCAAAACTAATGAGAAGGATTCTGTCTTATAGATGATGAGGATGTTCCTTTAGTCATTATCGGAGAGAGATTATATAACTTTGGTCCACCATTTGAATCCCCCCTCACCTACCTTCCTAGTTATTCCAAAGATGAGGTACCACGTAACCATAAAAATATTCCCCCTCATAATTAGGGAAATTTTTTCAAATGGGCCTCCCTAATCCAATCACTTTAAGCTATACTAATGACTCTGGATTTTAGATTCCAGGTCAACCGTGAATATCTCATGCCAATCTAGGTGTTAGTTTTATTTATTAAGATTTTTTTTGGTCTGTCTTATTTTGGCTCTTAATTTATTCTCAGACTTTTACCTTACCTCTTTACAAAGTATGAAAGTTGAAACTCATATTTGAAACTAATTGTTCCAACTCCCAATCCCCGAGAGGATGGATCCCCTCCCCCACCTTCCCCTTTCCTTGTTGAAAGGGTGGCTCCATTTGTTTATCTATTGACATGAAGCCCCATGAAATGAACCATTTTTTGTTGCCACAAAGATATAGCATCGAGGAATTTAGAATAAATCATAAGGTTTTGGCAACAACGGTTTAAGAAGAGTATTAAGTAGGGGTCATCCATTGCATGGTCCAAAGTTTTTGTCTAGGAATCCGAATTATATCTGGTTACAGCGGTTCCCAATTTTTGGAATTAGGTGTCGATTCAAGAGTTGGAATTAGCTTTGTAGAGTTTGGTTTTGAACCGATTAAAATGACTTATACCCAATAACCGGCTTTGAAACCTGTTCAAAACGGTTCTATTTGAGAACCATTCTTGCAAGGCCGGTTCCGAGTTGAAATGACCGGTTCAAGGCTAGGAATTAGAAACCAAACCCTTGAAGCTAATTTCCAAAATTTTCACTTGGGAATTGAATCGGTCCCCATGTGAACTAGCTTGGAATCAACAAGGTGAAGTTGGTTCGGTTCAATTCTCGGGTTTAACCTGTCAAATTGCTCACCTTTAGTATTAACCCTGCAATGTCGAGAAATGCCGGCCTCCCATGAAATTGGCATCTTTTCATGGATTCATATGGATTGAAAAGAACAAGTTGGCAAGTACTTATATAACTTCTCTCCCTAGAACATGTCACGATACGTCTGCACAAGCATATATGTGTCGGGGATCAACATCTTTTAAATTCGCTTGAAATTGACATCTGATGGTTCTCAGACGAGCAGCAATCACCACACACAGAAATCATGCGGAGATGAGCTTCGATGCCAAGATGATGACGACCCATCACTCCTTTCATGTAATCATCCTACGCTTTGATGGAGCTAAAAGCAAATTATTCAAGAGTCTCGTACAACAAAGTCAAACCCGATGAGGGAAAATGAATTAGGGCAGGGAAGAAAATTGGCATCGAGTTACCGAGCGGAGGCTCCATCCTTCTTCATTTGCGAGTAGCTAAGTGAAGATAGAAGAATCCTTGTAGTGAGAAATCTGGTGTGTAAAGCAGATATACATCGCAACGCACAATTATGTCAAACCAGAAAAAGAAAGTAAGCCGCATGTATAGGTGACGATGACTAATAGATAAGAATATTATACGAAAGAAAGAAATATGTAAAATTTCTATATATTTTGATGATCCCTAAGGAAGAAAAGTAGTCGAACCTGAGGTGCATCGAGCGACATGTGCACCCACCCGACGCAAAACTGTGCACACCAAGATGTTGAGGATTGATAGTTGTTTAAAAAGAAATGGCTCGACATATGAGAGTTGCCCTTGGGTGATGCACCGTTGTGCACCGAGTGGTCTAGCTCTAATGTAGAATTTTTTTATCATCTTAATGATTTCTAATGAAGAGTACATAAACTTTATTAGATAATTATCCAAGATAATCAAATCAAGTACCATCAATCAAGATATGTATAATTGGGGATACGGAGAATCTCTCAGATAAATGCATGATCACGAGAAATATGAAAAATATCATCAATATCTCTAACAAACATAATGTGTGCATATGTCATTGGATGCTCAGCCAAGTACGATAGTCCATACACTGATAAGGGATGTATGGATTCTCGAGAAGAGGGAGCCGTGGGGGTCCCCCAGGACCGCCCGGATCCCACGAGTGAATAGAAAGTTGGATCTACATTGGATCTCACCTGAATCGCCCCATCTATCCTCCTGAGGATAGGTTTGGTTTCAAACCCGATGATTCCTTAGGTATCAAGATTAGAGAATAGGAACAAATCCGCTTGAAAGGTAGTAATCCCCCTAGAAGTTTGACAGAAAAAGGAGATGCAACTGCCACTTGCAAATGGAAAAAGATAGGAGAGAGAGTGCGAACAAGCTCATATTCAATGGTGAAATGATCTTCTATTACCCTTGGTCCTTTTCTCGTCGAGAGAGTTGACGCGGTTGTACAGCCTCATTCGAGGCACGGCGCGCGAGAAAGGCTTGCGTGGCTGCACCATCCACGCAAACCTCATGAACAATGCCGAGTACACACACACGACTGCACAGGACAGATAAAAATGAGAGATGAATGTCTATCTCGTCCTAAGAGAAGAAGATTATTGGGTAGGAGTCTGTGTCACCTGCTGTCATATTACCTGATATCATGTCCGGAGGTTTTCTCGTGTCCACCACTCCCTGTGAATCACAGCAGAAACTAGTCGAAAAGCCGACCAACGTTAATTTCTCTATCAAAAATGGCAAGAAAGAGAGGAACTCGCTGCAACAAGAATTCCCTAGTTGACGTTTGGGCCCCAAAAAAGAGCGTTGAACACATGGAGTGTCAAAACTTGGCATACGGAACACTTAAGTGCCAACAAATTTGGAAAAATATACTTAAATGCCAAAATTTGAGCAAAACTGATTAGTTAAGTGTCAATGGTTAGAAAATCCAACCAAAATGCATACATGGCATTTTTTGGAGACTGTTTGTTGATGTGGTAATTCTTTTAAAAAAATTATCCACGTGGCAATTTTTTAAAAAGAAAAATGGCCAAAAAACCCCAAAAAATCGATCACAAAATTTAAAAAATGTGAATGGGTGAGGGTTAGGCCAAGGTTATGTAGCCCTTGCCACCGCTGCCACTGCCCCCACCATTGCTAGGAAGGACCAGTGATGATGGGGTGGGTTGGCCGAGGCCATCGGCCACTACCCAACCCTCACCTTTTTTTATATTATGTAATTAATATTTATATTAAAATCAACATCAACGCCAAAATGATATCGGTTTGGTTGAATTTTAGTTGACTTAGCTTTTCGGCAAGCTATATAGGGAAGTTATATTATTAAAATAAGTCATGTCAAATTTCCAGCATCTCTCGTTGGATTTGGCACTTAAATGTCTTAATTTTCAAAAAAAGTGACAAAAAGTGTATCTTTCGTAACTTTTGAAAGTGTCTCTATGCTAAATTTTGGCATTTGCACTGTTCTTTTGCTGGCCCAAAAATAAATTGTCTTGTGGCCAACAGGACCGTTCTAGAATGTCCGAAATGATGCCAAGAATGCTGCCTCCCGCTTATGTAACCGTGTCAAAGTAAGTAGATCAGTTTCCTAGGATTAGCACAACACATTCTCAAAGGGGATAGCAACCAAAGCCAAAACGGAGTCGATAATGTGGGGTATGATGAGGAAAATTAGAGAACATCGCCAATTTGTAGATCAGCCGCGCTTCTTTATTAGATAGGCTGCACCATTTTTCTCACTAGTCCTGTTTTCCTGGACCTCCACTCCCAATCTCCCGATTCTGTCGACCAGGTTATTCTGAGAGCTCCCGGCTCCCGTCAAACTCCGCGAGGGAATTGCAAAAGTACAACATTCAATGAACAAGCAATGAGGAATTGGGGGGGAAAAGGAATTCTATGTAAAGGACACAACGTGATGAGATGAAACTGCAGAATATCGGCGTTCTTCAGTTGGAGAATCATAATCCAAATAGACATCATCAGATCATAACATCAGAGACTTGCTGAATTCTGTTTAAAGCTCCTTCTACCCAACTAGAGCCTTATCTCCTGCTTCTGGCTTTTCACTTTATATCCGTTTTGGCACCAAGCAGAATTCACCATCAGCATGAAGCCGATAATGCATAATACTAGACTTTCTTCACATGCTAGACATGAAGAACATGCTAAGAACTCCATGCCGTGATTGGCATTGCCCCGCTGAAGGAATTTACTCCTCTCGAAAGCCACCGGGGAAAAGAATTGCGTGTGATCTTGAAAAAAAAAGTGCGAACAGCTATCCACAGATTGCAGACATCCACGAAGGAAACAAAAGCATAAGCTGCACTAGCTAGAACAGCACAACACTTACAGAGGAACATGCCAAGAAGGTTGGTTTTCAGTACATCAGACTTGCAGAGAAGCCCCATGAACAAGTACATCTGAGATCACCGTGCTTAAAAACGAAAATAACAGAGAAGAGTCAGCAATTTCAATGGAAACCAATTTCGAGGCTTATGGAATCGTGGAAAGACAAATCTGATCAACCACTCGATTGAAATCGCATTGAAATGAAATGGGGAAGATGAGATGAGAGCTTAGTTGGAGAAGATGGTTAAACTGGAGAGAATCCTGGAGAATGTTGCGCTCTTTTGTTAGATGAAAGCGCAATTCTAGAGGGGGTCACTCAAACCGATTTGAATCTGTGCTCTCACCTTGTTTATAGCCGATTTATACTTTGGATAATTTGAAAACTTACTACACATAAATTTATGGAAAGCTACTCCCATTGTTCCATGCATGTAATAGTTAATAACCACGCATGAATAATGTTCTCCAAGATTTGTTATTTATTTATTTTACATTGAAAGTTACTAATAAAATATGAGATCATTAGTTTTTTAAATACTCAAATTGATTTTCTTATAATAATATCACCGGTCGCTTTACTTTTGCTGACATGAAATTTATTTTTTGTTGACATGAACTGCATTTTTTTTTTTCAAAATTCTCTCACATCTGAGACACCACGGCCATCGGGTCAAGGCATCCGGGTTTTGTGCGCAGATTGACCCTCTGGTGCTTGAGTTAGCACTGAAATCTTTAGAGTAAAAGGAGAGGATAACGCGCTTAAAGATGAGAGGGGACGAGAAAATATTGGGTGCAGCTCGTTTGCCAGCGTGGCAAACGGGAGGCTGCTCCGGAGCGCGACACGTGTCTCTTGTGGGCCCAAAGTTGATAGCCAGTCAAATTTTTTCAAATCCAGCGCCACATTTTTCTCTCCCCTCTGCACTTTCTCTCTCCGTCTCTTCACCTTCACGCACAGCTTCTTCTCTCTTCCCCAAATATTTTCTCTCTCCTGCACTTCTCTCTAAAGCACGACTCTCTCTCTTTCTCCCTCTCTCTCCGACGACCCCCAGCCTTCCAGGCACCGCACGCCGACCAACGAACACCACACGCCGACCAACGACCACCGCGCCCGATCGACGGTCCCTCGCACCCTCCCTTTGAGACTTCCCGCTCTGTCTTTCCTCTCTCCAAGCCGTCGACCCAAGTTCTCGTTCGACGGACGAACCACTGCGCCTCCCTTGACGACCATCACGCGCGGCCGACGGTCCCCCGCCCTGTCTCTTCTCTCTCCAAGCCGTCGACCATTCGACGGACGAACCACCACGCACTGACCGATGACCACCGCGTTTGACTGACGGTCCCCCTACTCCGTCTCTTCTCTCTCCAAGTCGTCGACTCGACGGACGAACCACCGCTGCAGCCAATATTTCCTCTTTTCGATGAGGCGTGAAGACGCAGTCTTGACAGAAGCATCACTTCTTCTCTCCCTGCTCTGGTGCTCGAGGAAGGCCAAGAGCAGCATGAGGGCGACGGTGTAGGTGCCGACGGGCTTCAGTGGCATGGCGAGAGGAGGGGGAGCTTCGCGACGGTCGTCCTCTTTCTCTAGATTGTAGAGAGAGAAAGGGTCGGACGCACCGATGCGAGAAAGGTTCGAGGTAAGGTCCGGTGGCGATTCTGGAACCGCGGTCACTCGGAACGGAGGGTCAAGTCTTTCATTGTCTCGCCGGTGCTTGTTGGATCTCGCTTCTTTGTTCCTTGCTCTAACGCTTGCTCGGCTCGTTTGCACTATGCTCCGGCGCTCCCTTAGCGCTCGCTCGGCGCTCGCTCGGCGCTCATTTGCTCTCTACTTTGGCGCTCCCTTAGAGTCATTTTTTTTATGACTCTAAGATTGTTCCATTATCATGAACTGCAAGTTGTGGTTGCTATTTTAACGAGGCAAATCTTTTGGGATGAGGTTGGGACTTTCGATTCTTGTATGGATTTTATCCTCCTTAAAATCAAGAGATTGTATGGATTTTATCCTCTTTAAAATCAAGAGATTGTGGAATGAAGTTATACTGAATGGCGATAATGGTGCAAAAAGAAAAAAATCCAGTCTCATCGTTGATGAACTAAATCCAGCATGAGATACGGATAAAAAAAAGGGCACCATTTTCGCTTGAGATGAATGGAGCCAAGACAGTATTAGCCCGCAATGAACTCAACCACAAGAAGAAAAGCCAGTAAAAAAATCAAAGATTATTACAGATTGCGGGCACAAAATCTGCAAGACAACTATCTCGATGAAATTAACAAAGCAAATGGATGGCTATGACTAAAAAGGGAATCCTCAAAATACAAGAAAGAATATGGAGAACCAGATTACCGGCCATACACAATGGAGGAAAAGAATGAACTATTTTCTATTTCTAAGGCACAAAACTGCATGGAGGGTGGCTTCAAAGTACTCCAATAGCTTTCTCTGGAGATACAAGGGAAGTAGCATGAGCAACGAGGGGTTTGAAGCGATCAACTCCAGCACCGTTCGTCGGTTGTCGCGCGGTGGTCATCGGTTGGCGCGCGGTGGTCGTCGGCTGTCGCGCGGTGGTTCGTCCGTCGAACGAGGGCTTGGGTCGACGGCTTGGGGAGAGAAGAGACAGGGCGGGGGACCGTCGGCCGCGCGTGGTGGTCGTCGAGGGCGGCGCGGTGGTTCGTCCGTTGAACGAGAGCTTGTGTCGACGCTTGGAGAGAGGAAAAACAGAGCGGGAAGTCTCAGAGGGAGGGGGCGAGGGACCGTCAGTCGGGCGCGGTGGTCGTTGGTCGGCGTGCGGTGTCTGGAGGGCTGGGGGTCGTCGGAGGGAGAGGGAGAAAGAGAGAGTCGTGCTTTAGAGAGAAAATATTTGGGGAAGAGAGAAGCTGTGCGTGAAGGTGAAGAGACGGAGAGAGAAAGTGCAGAGGGGAGAGAGAAAATGTGGCGCTGGATTTGAAAAAATTTGACTGGCTATCAACTTTGGGCCCACAAGAGACACGTGTCGCGCTTCGGAGCAGCCTCCCGTTTGCCACGCTGACAAACGAGCTGCACCCAATATTTTCTCGAGAGGGGACATGTCTTTCTAGAGAGAAAAAGTGAGAGAAAGAATACCTATCGCTCAGATCACTATCATATGTTGCTGTTGGTGAATTGTCGGTGGCCAATGTTGGTCTGTGGATAACAAGTGGTGAAAATGTGCGACAAATGGTATTCATAGTCACTCCGGGTCCAATTATGTTCAACCTTTCAAATCGTAATAGGATCGTTGTGTGTTCCAATAGAATAATACAAAAGTCATGTCTTGTCAAGACCAGATTGTCGGGCAATAAAATGTCACTGTTGAGGTAGAATTATCCATACTCTTTGATGAGTATGACCCGTGCCTGTTGTGTCAAACATGACACGTGTTAGGGAATGACTGGTTAGTTAAAATCATCATTGTCATCGGAGAGAACTCAAAAGTAGTATTTCGTGAAATGTTAAGATTCACATTGCAAATGATTAATTCGTTGCACGTGAATTGGTGCTTCCGATGAATACGAGGGAAGTCCAGAATGTGAGAGGGAATGTATAAATGGAATGGCACGCATTACTTTTTTTGGGAGGATGTACAACGAAGATTTGGTAACAAGCGGGGCCTGTAAGCTTGGCAAAACCATACCACGAATGGCTGGCTTGCTATCAATAGATCAAACTATGGATGACTCCCGTTTGATTCCCCTATTTTTAGCATTCTTTGATCATGTCCATCCATGATACTATGGGAACTCTGGACTTGTACCAAGCATATATTTATAGTGAGCATGAGTATTTTGGATTTAATTGTGGTTCAGTTGCATTGCTGTTGAACCCTACAATCACTTCCAAACAGTACGAATTGTTAGATAACGAATATTTCGCAAACCATGTGCTCTTTTATGCACACACATTTGTATGCCACATTGCTAGCGGCCTAGTAGGAAATGCTTATACTGGGAGGAATGACTCCACATGGAGGGTATCTCTTCTAATAGACTCCACCAGCCAAATACAGTAATAATTCCTCGTGCAACAAAATAAGAGAATTGGAACAAAGCCACGTAAAATGGTAGCAATTCCCTAGCAGTTTGACAGAAGAGGAGACACAACTGCCACTTGCAAATGGAAAAGAAAAGAGAGAATGCAAGTAATATCATATTCCATGGTGTAATGGCCTTATCTTACCCCTGGTCCCTTGCCCATCGAGAGAGTTGATACGATTGTACAGCCTCGTTCAAGGCATGGCATGCAAGAAATAAGTAGCAGCACCGACTGCACAGACAAATAAAAGGAGAGGTGAATGTCTACCTTGCCCTTAGAGCCAAAGATTGACAGATAGAAGTTTGGTCACGTGCTGTCATATCACCTGATATCATGTCTGAAGGTTTTCTCGTGTCCATCACTCCTGGTAAATTACAACAGAGTAGAAGCAAAACTAGTCGAAAAGCCAATGCACATTAATTCTCTATCAAAAAGGGCATGAAAGAGATGAGCATACTGCAACAACAATTCCTCAGTTGGCAACTTGGAACTAAAATAAGTGGTCTGGAGCCAGTGGGACTGTTCCAGATGCCTGAAACGATGCCATGAATGCTTTTTCCCACTTAAGTAAGTACATCGAAGTAGGAGATCAGTTTCCTAGGATTAGCATAACACGTTCTCAAAAGGGAGAAACAGCCAAAGCCACAAAGGAGTCGATAACATGTGCTATGAAGAGGAAAGCCGGAGAAAGTTGCCAATTTGTACATCTGGCTTCTTTATTTGACAGGCAGCACCACTGCTTTTTCTAATTTTATTTTCCTGGACCGAACTCCCAATCTTGCGATTCTGGTGACTGGGTTATTCTAAGAGCTCCCAACTCCAGTCGAATTCCGCGAGGAAATTGAAAAAAAAAAAACAACACTAAATGAGCAAGTGATTAGGAGTTGGGGAAGAAAGCATTATCTGTAGAGGACACAAGGCGGTAAGATGGCCCTGGACATGATACTGGTGTTCTTCAGTTGGAGAATCATAATTCAAATAGACATCGGATCATAACATCAGAGACCTACTAAATTCTGATTGAAGCTCCTCCTCCCCAACTAGAGACTTATCTCCTACTTCTGGCTTTTCACTTCATATCCGTTTTGGCATCAAACAGAATTCATTATCAACATGCAGCCGAGAAGTCATAATCCTAGACTTTCTTCATGTGCTAGACATGAAGGACCCGCTAAGAATTACATGCCACAATTGGCATTACCACGCTGAACAATTTACTCCTCTCAAAAGCCACGAGGGAAAGAATTTCGTGTTGATCATGAGAAAAAGTGCGAATAGCTGTCCCCAGATTGCAGACATTCATGAAGGAAACAAAAGCATAAGTTGCAATAGCCAGAACATGACAAGAAGGTTGATTTTCATTATATCAAAACTTGCATCGAAGTCGTGTGAATATGTGCACCTAAGATCACTGTGCTGGAAGAAAAACAACAGAGAAGCGTCAGGAATTTCAGTGGAAACCGAATTCAAGACTCACAGAATCGCGAAAAGACCAATCTGATTGACATGATCAATTGAAATCACGTTGAAACGGCAGGGTGAAGCTGAAATGAGAGCTTACATGGAGGAGATTGTTAAGCTGGAGAGGATCCTGGAAATGTTGCGCTCTTCTGTGAGATGACGGTGCAATTCTTGTGGGCGTTATTCAAGTTCCATGCATGTAGAAGTTAAGAATCACAAATGCATACTATTATTCTTGAAGAATTGTAAAGTTACTAATCGTATTAAGAGATTATTAGTTTTCCAATCGTCAAACTTACTTTTATTTTTATAATATCATTAGTCGTATTCTACTTTGGTCCGTGATCCAAACCGTCAATCAATTTTTCTTCGTTCAACATGGTCTCTATACTTTTTAAAAAGTGCCACCGTTTGTCTTTCACACCGTTCCAGCTACGGATTTTGCTGACATAGACTTGACGCCATTAAATTGCCAAAGCGGACTCCATTGTTTTCTTTGAAAACGACCTAGATGTGGAATATTTGCATTTTTTTCAAAATTCTCTATCTCGTCTTGGCCATGAAGAAACAAGTAAAAAATGATGCTGCCTGCAGCTGCATGCCCTAAGCGATGCCGATGGCGGCAGTGGTGTCATTGCACCCCTCAGATGAACCCATGACGGTTGTGCGACTGCCATTGCGAGCGTTTGCTTGAGATTCCCATAGGCATCGAACCCTCCTTCTGTTTCTATTTACAGTGGAATGCTGGATTTGAGATCAACGTGAACGACCATCGTCATTGTGGTCACCTCACGGATGTGATCTCGCTGCTCTGCCTCAGTCACTGTGGTCGCCTGAGACCACCGTGACAGATGGAATGACCACCACCATGGTAGTCCCTAAATTTAGCCATGGGATTAACACAAGGACCCTTCATATAAAAAAAAGTACATGGATCATTTGTAGCGAAGGAATTGAATTTCCACAAAAGTATACGAGCCAACCTATGATATTTTTGCTTTTTTTGTATGAGGAGAGTTATATAGGTAGAGAATTTATTAGCTACAAATTAAATTTATAAATCTAAATTTACTAATCACGATAAAAATGTACTAAATACGATTGAAAAGTTACTTGCAGTGTTTTGGTGCTGTACCTATGCAAAAACAAAATGAAAATATTACATCAGCTTTTTTCAGTTATGGTTGAAATTAATGGAAGTACTCGAGTGCTGTCCAACTAGTTACAGGAAGATTTTCAAGAATCTAGCTAGCTGATCATGGCAGTTTTCCTCTCTATAAAGTTGCCTGAGGAAACGGATGACCATCAGTCTTGCTGTTCTAAGCCAAAACCTGACAGCTTTGTCATCTCTAGAAACTCACTTCAAGCTCTCAAAGAAGCATTCACCAAGGACATATGAAGAGTAGGAGTTTATGGCTAAGGTATCTTATGTGTCAGCATTGGGCATTTTGATGTACAATATGGTGTGTACTAGACTAGACCAGACCAAACATAGCTCACGCAATGGGAGTTTGAGCATATACATGGTTAATTCAAGAATAAACCACTGGAAAGCTATAAAGTGGCTATTAAGATACCTATGAGGCATTTTAGATATGGCATTATGTTTTATGAAAAACGGTGTAACTTCACAAAACTTTGTTGATGCATATCTTGAGGGTGACTTGGATAATAATAAGAGTACCTTGGGTTATGTTTTTACCTTAGCTGGCACTGCAATAAATAAGAAGAAACTAAGTTGAAGGTGGGTCAAATAAATATGTTGATGGGCTTGGACTTAAACTCTCTCTTGGTGCTCCCAGCAACCTTCATCAGAGAGAACTAAAAGTAGTTTTTATGGAATGCTATGAATACTATTCAGCATTGCAAATGATGATTGATTGTGCAAGAAATGGCGGGAAGGCAAGATTTTATTAGGTGCTTCAAAAGTATCGAGGAAAATCCAGAATGTGAGAGGGGGAGTATTTTTAGGGATTACACACATTGTTTTTCTCGAGGACGTAGAACGAAGATTGGTGACAAGCAGGGCCTGTAAGCTAGGTGGAGCGCGGACAAAGAAAATAATATTTCCGCAGGTCGAGACAGACCAAGACCATACCATCAATGGCATGCTATCAATAGATTAAAGGGCATTCGGTTGTCTTTCTTCCTACGTGCGTTATATAAATTCCTAAACTGAAAGCTTTGAGTAAATGATCATGGCGGTTTTCTTATATGAATTTGCCTGAGGAAACAGATCACTTGAGTTCTGCTGTATTTAAGGGGAAAACTCTCAACATGTAGTCCCAACGGCTTTGTCACCTCTTTGCAATGTTTTCAGGGACGGTTGATCTATAGAATGAGAAAAAATTTGTCGATCCTCCGATGATTTTCGTATTGATTGGTAGAGAGAACGAGTCATAATTCATAAGGAGTTAACCTTGCTTTCTGCCATGAGACTATGGTGTCACCTCTGTCATCGTCGCGGATGACTGTCGCCCAGATTCTCGTTCCATTCCTATGTGCCGCTTTGCTTCTTTGTCTCGGTCATGGTGCGTCATGTAATTTCTCTTGGTAAATAGCTGAGAAATATCAACCAAGAAAACTTTTTAACATATTGTTAGAAAGAAGCATTTTCTTTCCGTTGACTAGTATGATGCACCAAATTAATTGCCCTGGTTGAGTTGGTTAAAGCACATGGAATTGAATTTATCGCATCAAAACTAAAAATATGGAATGTAAAAATGTCCTAGAGCTCCATCCTGAACAGCCCATTTATTTAAAAGTTCTCTCAAAGCTCAGCAGCAGCAGCTCCCAGAGAGTAATGTACGCTAATCTTTTTCAGGTATGGATGTCAATGCATCACGGTCTGAATCAAATGTCAAGAGATCGGACTTTCCTGCTGACTTCTTGTTTGGAGTTGCTTCTTCTGCTGTGCAGGTACATTTATCATTTTATTATTCTAAGATATCTCAGCCTTGTCATTTCCAAATCACCAGTGCCATGGCATGTCACCATCCTCTGGCTGTCACAATCCCTTACTGTTATTTCATCCTTCAGCTTGAGTAGCAATGCAGCGTGATTGAATTAATCAACACCAAGATATCACCTATGAATGACCCTAATCTGGGTGTTGCTTTGATTTGTGCAGGTAGAAGGATCAGCCAGGAAATATGGGAAAGGACTAAGTACCTGGGACACCTATGCTGAGAGATTCCCTGGTGGATTACATTGCATAACCCCTGTTCAATAGTTTTGTCTTCTGTGATCTAATAACACTCAATTGTTTCTGACTAAAGTTTAAGCAGGCGCCATCGGGACATTGTCTCGGATCTAATCTATTTGACAGTCTCATTTTGTTAATCAGGAAAAATTGTAGACAAGAGTACCCCAGAAAATGCAGTTGATTCTTATAGGCGCTATAAGGTAGGAATTTCATAACATCACACGAGCACATTTCTGGCTTTTGATATCAGAACTTACACTACATATTCTAAGATGGTCTGGGTGATGTATCGGTTTATATGCCATTGTAGGAAGATGTGAAGTTGTTAAAAGAACTTGGCGTGGATGCCTACAGATTCTCTATTTCTTGGACAAGGATTCTGCCTAGTAAGCATCATCCCCATCATTCAGTAACAAAATCTACTTTCCCTATAGTTTACTGTCCAACGTGCCTCCCTGAAAGTCATGCTTATGTTATAAAATTTGCAGTTTGCTGGACCTTTTAGCTTTTCTTTGACAATTTTTAAACGCGGCACTTCTGTTGCTTTGGAATATGTAGGTGGATCCGTGAGTGGTGGAGTGAACCAAGAAGGCATTGATCATTACAACAATCTTATTGATGAATTAATAAAAAACGGTGAGTACTGCAATGATATAGGATCTCGGTCACTGTTCTTTTTTTTTCTTTTTCTTTTTTGGTTCAATATGTAAGATATCGTATTGAGCACAGAACCTATGTGGATACAATGTCACCTACCAGCTCGCATTTTTCAAATCAATCCTGTGATTGTCCCCAAAGAAAATTTCTGAACTCAAAGCAATACAGTGTCCTGATTTACACACCAAAGGATCCAACCAGATTGCTCCAAGACCATAGCTACAGAGTACTTTGGCAAGGGAGCAACTTCATTAATTATCCCAAGATAAGCAGGCAAAGATACTCCCCACTTAGAGCAAAGATCCTTATTTTGTGCAAATGCCAAGTTTTTGGCAATTAAGAGAATAGAAATGTTAATACGAATAACAAATAGCACTCTTGAGTACTCTATCAACAAAAGGATTAATGCCACTACGGACTGCATGCTGTCTCTCCCTGTAAAGGTAATAGACTGCTTCATTCAGTGCCCATTGACAAAATGTCTTGATCAGAGTTTTCCCCTTAGCAGTTTGCAGCATCCAAGAAAGTTCAACATTCCAGTCACCAACTTCATACTGTTCTTTCCGACCAAACAAAACTAAATACTGTTCTACTGTCCTTTGTTAGCTATCTGTTTCTCCAGTTGTAAGCATTTTTCTTAGAGTTTGATGACACGGTGACATATTAGTATTGTGATCCTTCAGTAATCACCTGTGAAGGTGAAATTCCATACACTAACTGCTAATCGACATCTGACGTTTTCTTGCGATCTAATGTAGGCATTGAACCTGTTGTGACAATTTTTCACTTCGATCCACCACAAGTGCTGCAAGATAAATATGGAGGGCCATTGAGTCGGAAATTTGTGTGAGCAGCATCACAAGCTCTTTTCCCATATTTAAGTCATGTGATGCATCTTCTTTTAGATATATTAAACACGATTGTAATCATGCAACAATTCTTCTCTATTTTTTGCAGGGATGATTTTAAGGATTATGCTGAGATTTGTTACAAAACATACGGAGATAGGGTTAAAAAGTGGATCACCGTGAATGAGCCACTGATGGTAGCCCAACTTGGTTATGATAATGGAGTTGCGCCGCCTGGGAGGTGCTCGGTGCCACCTCATGAATGCCCAGCTGGTAATTCATCCACTGAGCCCTATGTTGCGGGCCACAACCTAATACTAGCTCACGCTGCTGCTGCCAGGCTCTACAAAGATAAGTTCCAAGTGAGCTATACAATTCACCCTCAATAAGATTGTTGTACCAATTATCGCATCTATATTGTCAGCTCTAGTTTCTGGCATCTTCAAAATGACTATAGCTTCAAATCTTCAAAATTTGTCCCTAGGCCAATCAAGGTGGAGAAGTTGGTATAGCCCTTGTAGCTCAGAATTTTGAGCCCTATTCAGAATCAGCAAAAGATAAAGAAGCTGCCAATAGAGCTTTGGACTTCACCTCAGGATGGTAAGCAAAATTGCTCGTATCCTATATGAAGAACAAAAAGGAAAAATAATATGTATGTTCACAAGATAAAACTGCGATACGATGTAATTATAACTTTGTTCCTTATTTTTCATCTCCAACAGACTGTCCCCCGAGTTAAAATGAACGAATTTTAGGCTGCTTGATTTTAAACTGTGTCAGGAAAAGTGTTAACGAAGTTTGCTTTATTCTGCTTCTGTATTTTAAGATGGTATCACTCTCACATACTCTCTTCATTTGATCACTTCATGTTACCAAGTTCTTCACATTTCACTTCAGTGTTCATCCCATCTTCCTCCCTATCTTTCAACCACTCAAAAACATTGCCTCATAACAGGTTCATCGAGCCTCTAGTTTATGGCTCATATCCAGCTTCCATGAGAAGGATAGTAAAAGAGAGACTACCCACTTTCACCGACACAGATAAAGAGCTGGTCAAGGGATCATTCGATTTTGTTGGCTTCAACTACTACACAACCAGATATGCCAAAGCGGTAGCTGTCGATCCAACTGCACCACCAACCAGCTTCAGTCTTGACTTGCATTCAGACATCCGAGGTATACATTTGATAATATCTTATCCAGGAATGGCCCCGGAAGAAGCTGAAAGCAACATCTAAGATTTGCTCTTTTTGGTTGTCACAGCTGATAAAGATGGAGTTCCGATTGGTGAAAAGGTGTGAGAACATTGAAGCTAGGAAAGGCAGAAGCAGTTTAGTAGTGTTGCTCCTAAAAACTCCTATACATTTTTTCCACATTGCAGGCTGAAGGAAGCAGCTTTATCTATATCTATCCAAGGGGGATACAAAATTTTCTGAAGCACATACAACAGAAGTACAAAAGCCCCAAAATCTACATCACTGAGAATGGTTTGAAATCCTGAAGGATTTTATTTGTCCCTGTAAAAGAAGACGCTATTTCCTAAATGACTAGTCTTGATTGACAGGAGTCACTGAAGCAAAAGTTGATGCCAGGCCTATTAAGGAAGCACTGAAGGATCAACACCGCATCAAGTTTGTCCTGCAACATTTGTATTGGATCAAGCAAGCGATGAAGTAAGCGGTTTGGGCCAAAATCATTTATTTTTAGCATCATCATTCATCACATATGGCAACAAGGATTTGGTTTTAATCATTCTTACTTGACAAAAAAGGGATCTTTTAACCTATTTTAGCAGCGAGAGAACTTCAGACTCAGAATTGAAAAGTGAACAGTTAAAAGGAATCTTTATAAAGTACCAGATAGGCAAAGCATCCTTACCTCACTTCCTTACTGCTTCTTGCAGGAAAGGAGTAAACGTGAAGGGATATTTTTACTGGTCTCAGTTCGACAGCTTTGAGTTTTCAGATGGCTATACGGTAAGATTTGGGCTGTACTACATCAATTACAAGAACAACTTCGCTCGCATACCGAAACTGTCGGCAAAGTGGATCCCTGCATTTCTTAAAGGCAAAGAAGAAACAGTGGACCTGTCATAGTCTTCTGGTTAATCGATCGCCCAGTATGCACTTACCTCTTATCTGGTCCCGTTGTAAAAGGTTTTCTTGGTACACCGAATCCAATGCTATTTGCTAGCACACAACCGCATCTGAGAATAGTTGCATTTGCAGACGAAGTACTATTAGCATCGTCAGAGAGGAATTGTGGCGCAAATTAGAAGAAGATCCATCAGACCCTTAAGGGACCGTGCCGCATTCATTGAACTTGAACTTGAATACATCCTTGTCATGCTTGCACTCACTCATGCACTCGGAGATCCCGCTAACTACTCCACGATTTAGGCCCACCTGATCTCATCACCAAATATGTTTTCCATATTCAATTAACAGCCAACATCAGCAGAAGTGCTAACAGTCACATGCACTACAGAACACATAATAGGTTCACTCGGCTACTGTTAAATTAATGCGGTTCACTCACGGCCTAAATTGGTGTTCATACTTGAGCGATTGTCGGATTGTTTAACAACACCCCCCCCCCCCCCAACGCAAAAAAAGAAGAAGCAGAAATCACTAACGTTTGATAATCAGAAAATTAACACTGTATTGTCCGCTTTCCCATGAGAATACTCATCCTGGTATCCAGCATCACCTTAGCACACTTAATCTCACGTATGCAATTTGGGATCCTTCTCTTGTTTGTTGCGTCCGGTTCATTTCTACCCGGTTCGTTGTCTTAGAAGCACACCAAGAGCCACTTCTTTTCTGGGTCTCCTCTGGGAGATCACTCCTATGCCCACATCAGACCGGGTCGCTACACGATGGAATTGAAAATCATAAAAGGTGATATATAAGTTGGTTCGACCGGGTTACTCATAAAATGGTTCAGAGGGAGAGGGAAGCGTCCAACCCGGTAACGCCAACAAGCATATATACAAGCAAAACATGAGATGACGCGAACCAATTCGATTGATACCATTTCGAAGGCAAAGATAAAGGTATCCGGTTCTGTCCGAGGAAACCTTACGCGATCCGTTCCTTGATAGCGCTACTGAGCTCGAGTAGCTCGGTGCTATAAAATAGCAAGGAGCTGGGTCCGTCCTCTTCATATTCATCGATAGATCAGACGCGAGAAGGAAGAGCCAATGGGCAGGGAAAGCAGCGTCGCCTCCGAGTTCGTCGCCTTCCTCAACGCTTCCCCCACCGCTTTTCATGCTGTTGGTAACACTCTCTCTCTCTCTCTCTCTCTCTCTCTGTGGGCTCCTCTGTTTGCTCCAATCTCGTTAGTGAAAGAAAGCGACCAGATTGAAAAGTGGGGGAAAAGCTCACGTCTTTCGATTGAAAGAAACCATTTTGTTTGTTGACTACCCATTCGTGGGTAGATCGGTTGCTCATTGGAGCTGCTGTCTAGTGCTGATTTTGATCGATTTCTCTCTCTCTCTCTCTCTCTCTCTCTCTCTCTCTCTCTCTCTCTCTCTCTTTTGTTGTAGATGAGTCGAAGAGGCTGCTGCGGAAGGCGGGTTATGAACAGGTGTCGGAGAGAGAAGATTGGAACTTGGAAGCAGGAAAGAAGTACTTCTTCACCAGGAATCACTCTACCATTGTGGCTTTCGCCGTTGGTAAAAAGTATGCTTCGCCTTCAGGAATAACCTTTCCTTGTTTTTCTTGGACCACTCTTAGTTGTTTTCAATCGATGTCTTAGTGGGTCTTATTCGAATGATTGGCTAGATATGTTGCCGGAAACGGGTTCCATATAGTCGGTGCTCACACCGACAGTCCTTGTTTGAAACTAAAGCCTGTCACCAAGGTGATCAACTTGATGCTATCTGAGTTTTCATTTGTCCAATCCCTCAAAATATGAATCTTATATGATTCCGTGGAAAAGGTGACTTGAGACTTAGTTTGGGAGAATGGCGGCTTCTTCAGGTGAGCAAAGGTGGATGTCTGCAAGTAGGCGTGCAAACTTACGGAGGTGGGCTGTGGCATACTTGGTTTGATCGAGACTTGACTATTGCGGGACGTGTCATGATACGAGAAGAGAAGGATGGTTCTGCTTCATATTCACATCGACTTGTCAGATTAGAGGAGCCAATAATGCGGATTCCGACCTTAGCAATCCACTTGGATAGGTCTTTGCTTCATTTTAGCCTTAACTCTAATGTTATGTTGTGTGGTAACATGTTTCTTATTTATATCCTGAATGTGCAAGTGCCTTGGCATCTGACTCATCTTTGGACAGAGGTGTAAATGATGGATTTAAAGTGAACACACAGACTCATCTTCTTCCGGTGTTGGCAACATCTATTATGGTAATCTCAGAACACTTGTGCTTTCTTTTCTTTTTTGTATTTTTGCATTTAACTAAATGTTTCCAACAGCATGGTGCTTAAGATGTAGTTTGTATAGATTGTTAAGAGCTTAATGAAAATCAATCAAGATTAAGCACTCAGCTTAGAAAACTGCTAGTTTACCTACCAAGCCCATTTCATCAAGGTTTTATAGAGGTACTGAATCTATGAAAATGACATCACTTATTCTATTGATTAGCTTCATTTTCTTGCTACTTGTATCTCTGTGAGAGTTCTATTTTACCAGTGGTTCTACCATGCCATTGTCTAGTCAATCATGGTCAGAGATGATTCTTGTTGATAGTTTATCTGGACAGATCTCCTTCTCATTCTTTTGAAAAAAATTGGGCATACTGCTGCCTGTTTGTAACATTGTGACTATGAGCTCAAGGCGGTTTTTGTTGGTGGGAATAATCCTTACTTCTTTACTCTAATGTTATTTTTGAACACGATCTTAGCGTGCTTTCTTGCTAATGCTCTTTTTTATTATTTTATCTTTAAGCCACTTCCTTAACCACATTCAGTAGCTATAGGGCTAAGCTTGGTTTTCTATGTTCCCTAGCTCCAAGTGAGATTTAGTTTCTTGACAGCCTTGATTACATATTCTGTATATGGATTCATCATAATATCTTCTCATGAAAGAATCTAAGGGTTTGTTTGTTTCGCATAAAATGAATGATTTGGAAAACATTTTCCGAAAAATGATGGCTCATATCGCTTACAAAAATAAATGAATGAAAAATATTTTCATCATCCACGAAAATTCTTACTTCCTTACTCTAATTTTACTTCTGAACACAATCTTAGCTTGCTTTCTTGCTAAATGATCTTTTTTGATATTTTATCTTTAAGCCACTTCCATAAGCACATTCAGTAGTTATATGGCTAAGCTCGGTTTTCTATATTCCCTAGCCCCAACTGAGATTTAGTTTCTTGACAGCCTTGATTCCAGTTTCTGTATATGGATTCATCATTATGTCTTCTCATGAAAGAATCTAAGGTTCCGCTCATTTCGCAGCAAATGAATGATTTGGAAAACATTTTACAAAAATGAATGAATGAATGAAAAATATTTTCATCAGCCAAAATGTTTAGACATTAATTGTTGTCAATAGTAAATACATTTTTCATTGACTACTTATTTCAAGCGATATGGACGATCATTTTTGGAAAATATTTTCCAAATTGTTCATTTTCCACAAAACAAACAGAGCCCAAGTCATTTAACTACTATCAGGATCTATGCTTTGAAGAGTCAGCATTAAATCATGTCTCCATGGATATAATTGAAACCCTGATTGAATATCCTCTATGCTTGAGCTTGACAATATACAGGCAGCTTATTACTTGCAGTAAACTTCTTACTCTTTTTTTCTCAATAGATAAAAGGTTCAACTATAAGGCATCAAGGGGGTGCAAACTTTACACAAAAAGAGCCAAAAAACTAAAGCCATGTATGAAACAGCTCTCAAAACCAAAAGGAAGCTAAAATACGAGATAAATCATTGACTACATCAGCCAAGGCATTTACCTGGAAATTTTTGATTTACTTCGTCATCTACAAATAAAGTATCATATTGTCAACTAGGCAATAAACTGGTGCTTCCTAAGTTTAGCTCGATTACAAATAGGAGTATGGGCGTCTTACTAAAGTTCTAGTTTTATCTTGCTTCAATTATTAAGTGAATCCAATTTTGCAGGCCGAGTTGAACAAACCAGCTGCTGAAAATGGTCCTGAAGATGTAAGCATCGTTGATAAACCAAAGCATCACTCACTTCTACTTCAGGTAACCAACACCCAAAATTTGTAATTTCCTAAGTGTTTGTAAATCCTTTTGAATGGAGATTGGAATCTGTCAAGGGGTGGATCAGTTCCTGTTCAGTTTGTTTCGTTTCTTTTTGATAAGGGTCATGCAATGGGTTGTTTGGTCACAGTTTGTTCTACCCTAACCTAATTGAGTTGACCACCCCCTTTGTACCATTTTTGAGTTCAACAATTGAGCGTCCTCTTATGTATGCATAGATTCCACCTATTAAATATACTTCGTAAGGAACAATAGATAGAAATTTCATGCATTAATTGCAATGTTTACTAATATAACTTCAAAACAATCAAAACTAGTTTACTTGATATTCCGTACCACCGAATTAGAAATTTGAGGCATGTGGCAGAAGGGATATCTCCGTTGTAGGTTAATATCCAATTTGTTGACTTTTGAGGCACTAAGCAAAACACAGACTTTAGGCTTCTTACTGTATTACCAATGGTGGTGGATTTCAACTATAGACATATGAGAGAGAACAACTTAGAGACGAATTTGTATGATCTTTTAAGATTATTTTGTTAATATCTCAAATTTTGATATATCTCTTTCAATCAATTTACAGTTGAAGAGAAATATAGTCATTGTGGTGTTAAGTAAATATTTGAAGGAAATCACTAATTTCATATTTTGATTATGTAAACTCTGTTTACAATCTAACTAATTCTGATTATGTTTAATTATGTTGCCAAACTACATAGTTTTATTGATTCAACAATTCAACAAAGGTGATTTTATAAAATCTTGTGATGAGATATTGCTCATATCTTGAGTAAAAAGATCTAAAGTTGAATGATTAAGATTCAATTGGCATTACCACTTTATTATATTCTGTTAATATCTCAGATTTTGAATTTCCTTTTGTCATGAATTTAGAATTTAAACTTTGTTGTTATGGGATTAAGTAAATTTAAGGATGAAATTGCTAATTTGATATTTCTTCTTTATAATCCAACTAATTCTGATTATGTCTAAATTATCTTGCCCAATTACATACTTCTATTGATTCAATAATTCAACGCAGGTCATGTTGTACAATCATGTGATTACCTTGGGATATATCACTGATATCATGGGTGAAAAGATCTAAAGTTGAATGATTTTTTAGTACATTAAATGCAATTTAAGATTTCTATAAAGAGGATAAAAAAGTTACTTGACCTACGGGTGACCCAACCCAACTCAGAAATTTAGGCCAGGTTGGGTTAATCCAGATATCAGTGGATCAAAAGAACATTCAACCATGCCCTAAATTTTCGTGAGGAATCTTGGGTTTGGAATTCAGGTTCATTTTTGCCAGGTCTAGGTGGGATAGCGTGCATTTTCTGGGCTAGTCAATTTTTTGTGTGTAGCTGAAAATGGTTAAGCTCTACTGATTTTTTGTGTGGACTCTGCTATATGGTACAACTGTATTAAAATCCAGCACTTCGTGTAAACTGTCAAACTGTAAATCTGCTAGAAAAAAACACGGACTGTGTAAAGTATCCATGTCCTGAACAATGGATATGTTACTCTTGTAGATGTTAAGGTACTTCACAATTTGTCCGGGGAAGCACCAGATCGAGTTTTACTTTAGAATTTTTAGGCTGACTGCTATGCAGTATGGATGTTTGGATTTTTTTTTCTTCTCCCTAACTGTACTCCTTTTACTTGTAGATGCTGGCAACTAAAATTGAGTGTGCACCTGGTGAAATTTGTGATTTTGAGTTACAAGCATGTGACACTCAACCTAGTGTGGTAGCCGGTGCTCTGAAGGAGTTTGTTTTTTCAGGAAGACTAGACAATCTTTGCATGTCATTTTGCTCTCTAAAGGTATGCACTTTTTATTGTCATAGTAATTGCAGAAGATGTGAAGAGAGCCGCAGAGGTTCTTTTCATTCTTCTGTTGATAATAGTAAGTTTACTTCATCAAATGTGCATCATTTCTCTAGCAGCCATAAGTAACTAGTCTGGATTGTTGCTTTATCAATGTGCAAAAATTGAAGGTTCATTATGTGTTTCTATTTCTCCTGTAATGCTTTTGGATGCCAGGTGAAGATTTCTATATATTGGATCAAATGGAGGAAACATATTGGTTGTAAAGCCTCTATTATGAGAGGGAAAAAGAATTCTCTTCTTAGGTTTTACTGACATGACCTCAATGATTTTCTTAATGATTAGATCAGTCCTCTTGTCAAGTATCAGAGTCGGGTGACTAGAGATCTTTGCTTTGTGCATCTATGGTTCCTTCTACAATTCAAAATAATGACCTCAGATCTTTGTAAAGTGACATCAAGCTTAGATGATTTTGGAAACAACGTTACTTAATATTTAAAAATGTAAGGGATGAGTAGCATCTTGCTTGATGGACCCAGGCTTTATCCTGGATTGAAAGAACAGTATATTGTGACTGCTTTGGTATTGTAAGAGATAGCTCCATTGTCATACTTCTTGCCAACTATAAGTACTAATATCACCCCTTGCTTTTTTTTCTTTCATTTGATAGGCGCTGATAGATGCCACTTCTTCTGAAAGCAGCCTAGATGATGAGACTGGTGTTAGAATGGTGGCATTGTTTGATCATGAAGAGGTTGGATCTAATTCAGCCCAGGGAGCTGGATCTCCTGCCATGTTTGATGCTTTGTCACGAATCACAAGCTGCTTTGGCTCGGACCCCAATGTATCTCACTCTTCTATCCCACTTTTGGCAATTTCATTAAGTTGTCTTTCTTTGCATTATTTTGTAGTTTGTCGTTAAAAGGGGATTTTTGCACTGACTAGTGACATTATCACTGATCATTGTGAAATCTCTTGTTTCTCTGCAGCTGATTCAGAAGGCAATACAGAGGAGTTTTCTTGTATCTGCAGACATGGCTCATGCTCTTCATCCAAATTATATGGTGACGTTGCTACTGTTCTCAGAGCTCTGTAACTTGTGGATCTTAGTGTCTTGTGCTCCCTGACTTACAGTTTATCTTCTCAGGACAAACATGAAGAAAATCATCAGCCTAAGATGCATGGAGGACTTGTTATCAAGCACAATGCCAATCAGCGCTATGCAACCAATGCTGTGACATCCTTTGTTTTCCGGGAGATAGCACAGAAGCACAACCTTCCTATCCAGGCTAGTGTCTTGCCGAGCTGGAAAAAATTGCTTTTAGTTTTTCTTTTCCTGTCATTTAATTGGTGAGACTAGATTCTTCTTTGTTGTGCAGGATTTTGTAGTGCGCAATGACATGCCTTGCGGCTCAACCATAGGACCCATTTTAGCAAGTGGTGTTGGGATTCGCACGGTTGATGTCGGTGCTCCACAGTTATCAATGCACAGCATCAGAGAGATGTGTGCGGTTGATGATGTTAAGCATTCATATGAGCATTTCAAGGCCTATTTCCAGGAGTTCTCTTATCTAGACGCTAAGATCACTGTTGACATGTAACTATCTGGGTCTGTGCTTTGGAGTTCCCTGTTCTCAACTCCAACAAAATCTGGGAAGTTTTCAGCACATATGCTGCTGCAAATAACAGATGTCTTCTCTTGGACTATTTGAAAATCATAGACGGGCTTTGGATATTATGAGATCATGGGAGGTTGTGGATCGTACTGTATGACCTAGGATTGACTCTAATGCTCGCATTGTTTGCACCATCAGCTGAGTTTTGCTCTTCTGATTGGCCAACTTATACAGAGCCATTTGCTCGATTTCTCTCCACCACTAATGATCGATTTCTCTCCAACACTAGCGATCTTCAAATTTTTGGGACTGCTGTCATTTGGCTCATTTCAAATCGATAGGGGCAACAACGAAAACGATAGGCTCAAAAAGCCAAATCGAACAGAAAATTGTGGTTATCTTGGCTTCAGAAGTTGCGATCACTTCAGCTTCTGAAGCCTTGTTTTCATTTTTCTCTTATCTCGGTTTTAGGACATCTCATATGCTCATGGATTTAACTTTGTCCACTTGTTTCCACCACTTGTTCGTTCTCCTTTAAGTCATCAGTAACTAGTGCAATTTCTTGCCATTTCCCATATTTCCCGGTCCCTGAAAAATGATAGCTGCTGTTGTGCACAAGTAAGATCTCAAAGGGAGAGCGACACGGGCAAAATCCCACAAAACAAAACTAACTACTTCAATTTGTTGGCTCAACGAACTCAAGTGATCCAATTCTCGTGCCAGATTGCTTCTGCATTAGCTTATCATGAATAAAAACCCAATTGCCTACCCAGCAGAAAACAAAGAAAAGAGGCCCCCAAAGTGACTAATTACAGCCTACTTGCATATTAGCCATCATCAATGAAAATCCACCATGTAACGAATTATTTAAGTGATCAGTACAGGACCATTTTCCCTTCACGCCTGTGTTATCAAGGATGATCATGTCGATTAATAATGCTCTTCAGATTTGCTTCAGCTTAAACATCAGTTGCCAAATAAACAAAAAGATTGACATAATAGCATGTCCACAACACGTGCCATGCAACTGATGTAATCAGCCAATTAAACGGTGCAACAGCATGCCCACAACACATGCCAGTAGAATTGTCCAAATTCTTCTGTTTGTAACTTTATTCTTGACCACTGAACTAAACTAACCCTCAAAAAGTTATGGATAGCAGCCGGAAATCAAATTTGAAGCATGACGAAAGGGGGGAATTGTGGGGTGGGGGGTTGTATTCAGCTCAATCGAAGGTACTTTGGAGTGCAAAATCCTAGAGTTAAATTATTCCGCAGGGAACATTTCTCATGATGAAAGCAGAGTCTGGACCTCTGCTGAGACTTCCTTGGGAGGTTTCTCGGCATGAAGATTTGCAACCATTCCCTTTTTGGAGTAATAATCAATCACCTACAAAGGCATGGTCATTATGTCAAAATCGGGGCATAAGAAACTTCAACAGTAAACAGTAAATGCAAGCATTGATAAGAGATCCAAAACACCTATCTAGTCAAATATCAGCAGGCCTCTACATGAGGAACTACACAACTGGAAATGAATCATTGGCTCCCTATCTAAACAGTTTGACATTCAACTTAATCAAACTGAAGAAACCAAGACAGCAAATTACCGGCTCAGTTTGCCTGTGGAATGCCTCCAGTCTTGATTTCAGAACAGCTGCCGTATCATCCTTTCGCTGAATCAAAGGTTCCCCAGTGACCTAAAACAAAATAGAGCAGTGACACTTAGTATTGCCCAAAAGTGGAGAAGTACTAAAATAAGCGCATGTTTACCCAGCTACAATACCTACATTGTCTGGCAATAGTCCTGAGGTCTAAGTATACACTCTAATTAACAGACCATTGGAGTCAAGATGCTTACATCATCAATCCCAGGAGCCTTGGGAGGTGCGTATTTTGTGTGGTAGGTTCTGCCACTGGCAGGGTGTATCCAGCGACCAGTAATCCTCTCCTCCAATATTGCATCATCAATAGCAAAATTGAGCACCTTATCGACTTTAGCACCCTGCTTTTCCAGCATTTCATCAAGCTGTTGCCAGAAAGATAGAACGTTAGCTCAGAAGAATTGGTTCAGTATTTCATATTTCAAATCTATACTGCACTGAGTGTGTTTTTGTGTGCATCTGCGGGAAACACGAAACAAAAACATAAAGCAAAAACCAGTTTAAAGCACCTTCTGAGCTTGGACCACAGTCCTTGGGAAGCCATCAAGAATAAAGCCCTTCTGGCATGAAGGCTTTTTCATTGCTTCGTCGATAATGCCAACAACCAAGTCATCAGAAACAAGCTCACCCTAGTAAGAAGTTACAGGCGACCTCATCAAGAATCATTCATGAGTAAAGGAAGCATAAGCAAATTAAACCGTGGATAGATAACAGGATGAAACAGAGAGATTTATACCTTGTCCATAGCTTCTTTAGCTTTAACTCCAAGAGAGGTTTTTGCAGCAACAGCGGCTCTTAACATATCACCAGTGGCCAAGTGGCACAAGCAGTATTCATCCTTAATAATGGGCGATTGAGTACCTTTTCCCGATCCAGGTGGGCCTGCAATTGTCAAACTTATCTAAATCAATCTTAGTTGCCCTACATAGCTCCTGAGAGGTTTAAAAATTAAAAAGGTCACAAAAACAGCCCATCGAACATTAAAAATCCTTCTGAAACATAAGCCCATGGAGTTCAGTAATAAGGGACTGTGCCATTACACCCAATTAGTCTTAGATAAGAAAAAGTCGCAGATAGCAATCTACACAAATCCTGTAACAAGTTCTGTACAGTACAAGCACGTTCATGCTGCCATGGGCAATGGCACTTGCCCCATATGCATCTATCTATGCTTCAAAGCACAGACCTTGTCCAAGATGAAAAAAGCAGCAACAAGTCAGAAATACAAAAAAACGCTTACTGCGAACTAACGTTGGCCATATTCAGCATCCCAGCATACCCACCCGAATGTGCGAGGTCTAAATCAACTCCAAATCTATTTTCGACAGCACAAAGTGCCCGTTTTTCTGATTCGGAACCACCCCGCATTATTACCAACAACCTCTGAGCTATCCCCTAACTCTCTAATCAACAAGAGGCGATACTATAAGCCGGCGCCGCGCGCGAAAAAGCTCGTCAATTTGAGCTTCCCATCAGCTACTCACCACGAATTCAACCTTCCCAAGTCGCGTACTTTTCAACGGGAGGTCAGAGAACCGATAAAAACGAAGCGAAACCCCAAGCAGAACAGCGAAAAATCGACATGGGTTATCCAGATCCAGCCAGATTCGAGCACGGGGGAAGCAGGAAAAACAACGAGCAAGACGTCAGAATGAGAAAAGAAGGAGGCGGAGATTGTACCGACGAGGATGAGGCGCTTGTCGGGCTTGGAGCTGCACTTCATGCGACGGAGGAGCTCCGTCATGAGATCGAGGGACGGCACGTCTTCCAAGTTCGCCATTTGACGCCCGCGCTTCTCTCTCTAACCCGTTCGAAATCGGGTCCTCGTTGATAGCGAAGAGAGGGGTAGAGAGAGAGAGAGAGAGAATAGGCAACGAGGATGGTCTTCTCCCTCCTGTCAGAAAAGAAGAAGAAGAGGAAGACGAGAAGGAGAACGCGAAGTCTCTCACCAACCAAAAACCTCGTTGGGCTTCGGACCTTCCGATGCTTCAATCTTAATTCAAAAAACCAGAGCCACCGGACCCCCCAACTTCACCACCAACCCCAGATCTGCCTACTCCGAAGCAACGTTCTTGGTTTGATTTCTTTAAAAGAGATCTAATCCTAATTTTATTCAGATTTTTTTATTAGAAAAAAACCCACAAGATTCAGTTTCCAAAAATTTTCTTCGGAAAATGCCACCAAAATCCCTGAACTATGCCCATTGGGATAATTTTACCTTAAATATTTTTTTTACCATAAAAAACTCCAAATTATGTCCATTGGGACAATTTTACCCTAAATTTTTTTTTACCACTAAAAACCATAAACTATGCTACTTTGAACAATTTTACTCTGAACTTTTTTTGCCAATAAAACCTTAAACTATCTTATGCCATTGGGGACACATTTACTTCCCAAATTTTTTAACTAAATGGCATTTTCGTCTTTTCCTTTTTCTTTTTTTTTCTTTTTTTTTCCTCCTCCCCTCTGTTGGACCAGCAGGGGGGAGTCGGCGACGGCCACCCTCGCCAGCGGTGACGTCCGGCAAGGGTGGGCCACGCCGGGGAGGGTCGCCCCCGACCAGGCGAGGGCCACCCTCGCCAGATCTGGCGGGGGCGGCCCTCGCCCCTGCCACGGGCGAGGGTCGCCCGGTCGGGAGCGACCCTCCCCGGCAAGGGTCACCCCTGCCACAGGTGAGGGTGGCTGTCGCCGGCACCGACTCCCCCTCTGCTGGTGGGGAAGAAGAAGAAAAAATTAAAAAGAAGAAGGAAAAGACGAAAATGCCCTTCAGTTAAAAAGTCTGGGGTAAATGTGTCCCAAAAGAAGATGGTTAGGGTTTTTCGTGGCACAAGAAAAATGCGCAAAAAAAAAGTTCAGGGTGAAATTGTCCCAAGGGGCATAGTTTAGGGTTTTTGGTGTCATTTTCCCATTTTTTCTTTTGTCTGAAAGAAAACCCTCTACCGTGAATTTTTTTTTTTTGTTTAAGAGAAAAATCACCGATTTTTTATCTAGTTCCGCATCTGGCCTCATTAGCCCTTTTTCCAAAAAATCGCAATTATTGGTCCCAAATTTTCATATGTTAGAGTGATTTCATTTTGAAGATAATTTTTTGTGTAGGAAAGATTATGGTTCTTGGGTATCCATTTAATTAATCCTCTAATCCCAAGAAGCTCAAGTAGATAGTTGCCTCGCTAATGTGAATTTGTTATTTATGTGGAAATGTCATGTCGAGCTGGGACTGGACTATAGTGTAAATTTGAGAATGAATTGAAAATTAGTGACATTTTTAGACAAAATTAAATTTTAGATAGATTTTATACTGGATCTAAAGTTTGAAAATTTTCAAAATTATAAAAAAAAATTTATGATAGAATTGGAACTAGACCTAATATTGGGTTTTTAGGCCCTTCGATTCTTTTTTTTCCTTTTCATATTTGTTTAAAAACATATAAATTTAAATTGAGCATCTGGGATGGGCTCTTGCAGAAACATAGGGTCAGGCTTCATTGGACAATTGGGGCCAATCTGCATGAAGGCTAACAGGCTGAAAAGTAAGCCCAAACACACACATATGATTAGTGGGGCCCATCTTGAGGAAGATGAATAGAGTTTAGGGGTGAGCAGTTCTAAATTGCTTGGAACCTATAACCTACAAATGGGTATAGATTGCTTATTTTTTGGAATTTGCAATTTAATTATCGAAACATGAAACTTGGAACCTATTATGTCACAATGTTCTAGGGTCAATTTTAGAGTCCAACGAGATTTTTTTTGTTTCATTTTTAATTAAACAAAACGAAAATGAACAAAATAATAATAAACAAGCTTGTCATTCATCAAAAAGAATAGAAAACGAACAAAATTATCAATTGAGGAAAAGGAATTCTTGGCTAGGAATTAAACTAGATAAAAGAGAGGAAATTGAACAAAAGTCTACATTGAAATGGAATAAGAACAAAATTCACTAGACTTCACTCTTGTTCCCTGAGGAGCAAATGCATGATGCCCATTGGAGTTACTCTTTTCCTAGCAATACAGTTCAAACAAAAACAAATTGAGATATGTTCGACAGAAGTCCTAAAACTTGTCAGGATAGTGCAATTATGTCCTAAAACTTGCAAAAAGTGCAATTGAATCCTAAAACTTATCATGTTGGTTCATTTGAGTCCTTCTTTAACACTGTCAATGGAAATGCTGACGTGGCATTTTAATTTTTCACGTGGCATTTTAAAGTAATTTTTATTTTTGACATGGCTTTTTTTTATTCAATTCTTTTTAAATTAGATTAAAAACAAAAAATTATTAAAAAACAAAATTGGAAAAAAAAAAGCGATGGAAGCCGCCCATGTCGGAAGGGCCGGGGCTGTCCCTCATTGGGGGGGGGAGGCGACCATCGCCTGGCGAGGGGGAGTCCTCCATGGCACCAGGTGAGGGCCGGCAACCCTCGCGGCGAGCGCAAGGGCGCCCAGATCTAGGCATGCCAACCCCCATCGCCCACCCTGGGCAAGGCGTCACACCTTGTCGCAGGCCTGTAATGCCTCGCCCAAGGCAAGCGATGGTCGCTAGCCCCCCGTGAGGGCCGGCGTGCCCAGATCTGGGCGCCCTCGTGCTCGCCGAGAGGGTCGCCAGCCCTCACCTGGGCTCGAGCAAGGGCCGGCCACCCTCGCCTAGAGTCGTCGGCGCTGGCTCTTCCAACGATGGGCGGCAACAGCGGCGGCTGAAGCCCCTACCCTTCTCCCTCTGTTTTTTTTTTTTTTTAGTTATTGTTTTTTAATAAAATTTTAGGTTTTCTTTTCTAGTTTTTTAATTTAATTAAAATAAGATTGAATAAAATAATAATTAAAAATGCTGACGTGGCATTAAAAAATAATTTTAAAATGCCACGTCAGCATTTCCGTTAGTCTAAATTAACGATGTTAATAGAAGGACTCAAATGAACCAACATGACAAGTTTTAGGACTCGATTGTACTTTTTGTAAGTTTTAAGACTCATTTGCACTATCCTGACAAGTTTTAGGACTTTTGCTGAACATATCCCAAAAAAATTATAATGAGAAGTTGTTGCGTGAATTGATACGCAATAGAATTCATGACCACCAAAATAATCTTTTCTTTTTCTCCTGGTTGCGCATTGTGTTAACACTCTCCACCACCAATATAATCAATAGAATCAACCATGTAAAGGGACAAACAAAATACAGAGATATCAATTGGTTACCGGTCCTTTCTTTTTTCTGTTTTCTTTTCTATCAATTATGACTTATGAGAGAAAGTGATTTGACGAGAATCTCATCAACAATCAATAAACATTTGCCACGAAAATCCTCTAATGTTTAATGCAGTAGGAAAAAATAATGCAAATAATGCACACCATTCGTGTTCAAGGTAGGGGGCTCAATCAGTACATAAGGATAAGGGCCTTCCATGCTGGGAAATCAAAACCAAAACTTAAAGGAGGGGAGTAGAGGGAGGAGAGAAAGCGATGCAAAAAGGCCAACATACCCTAAAATTTCTCCTCTATCAATTCCCTTCAAGAACAAATTAGTAGATTTCTATCTTTTGATTAGTCGAAAACCCACTAAGGCCCTCTCTTATAAGTCAACTAGAAGATATTCACATAAAGAAAAGAAAACTAACATTGAGAAAAAATAAGTACACACAAAAAAATTATACATGCATAAAAAATGCTTGATTACAATTTGCTTTCAACGATAACATTGGGCAAATGCCACAAAACCCTAAACGATGCCATTTGTGACAATTTTTCCCTAAACTTTTTTTTGCACCATAAAAAACTTAAAATTATACCACTTGTGACAATTTTATCATGAATTTTTTTATGCCACAAAAAATCCTAAACTATGTCACTTGTAACAATTTTATCATAAACTTTTTTAAGCCATCAAAAACCTCAAATTATGCTACTTAAGATAAATTTACTTTAAACTTTTTGGTTGAAGGACATTTTCATCATTTTCCATTTTATTTTTTTCTTTTTTCCTTCTCCTATCTTCCCTCTACTAGCCATGGCAAAGGGAACCCGGCAAGGGCCACCCCCGTCAGCTTCCCTCTACTGAGTTAGGCAAGGCGAGGGTGGCCCTAGATCCAACAAGGGTCACCCTCGCCAGGGCGAGAAAGTGTAGCCCTTGCCCGACCTTGACACTAGCGAGGGCGGCCTTCCTTGGCTTCCCTCTACCATAGTTGGCAAAGGGAAGAGAGGAGAAGAAAAGAAAATACCCTTCAGCCAAAAAGTTTAAAGTAAATTTGTCTCAAGTGGCATAATTTGGAATTTTTTTATGGTACCAAAAAAGTTCAGGGTAAAATTGTTACAAGTGATATAATTTGGGATTTTTTAAAGTACAAGAAGAAGTTCAAGATAAAATTATTATAAGTAACATAATTTTGGGTTTTTGATGGTATTTGCCTCAATAACATGAGGTTGTCCAAAAAAATAAGGAAACCACATGGCAAGTGCCTTATTCATCACTAATGTGTATTGAATGGTGAAGATATACCAAATTAATGAGATTTTAATAGTTTTACCTTTTGAACAATAAATGTTATAGGTCGACTACTTCAATTCCATGACAACTTAGAGTAGGTAAAGGAAATGCACACATTTGAAGCATAATTGGATATTGAAATCCAACTGTGAGCCTCTATTTGTGCATGGTGAGATGTGGACATAAATAATAAATGTTGTTTCAACCTATATCATGAGATGGATATTTTATAAAAGTTTCATAATAAAGTCTAAAATTGGTAAATTCACCATGGTTCTAACTATGCAACCATCAAGCTTAAGATGTTTTTTGAAAGAGTGAATGACAGAAACCATTGAACCTCACTAAAGAACAAAAGGGAAAGTAACGGGAAGAGAGAAGAGAAGACCCGGAGATTGATGAAGGAAATTAGGGATTTTAGGTTTCGAAATCCCGGTTCCAGTTTAAAAAAAAAAATGGAACCAGGAATCGAAACCTCTCCCCTAGAACTAGGAACCGAATTGGATCCACTAGTCTGGTTCTACCCGGGAACCATACTCACCCCTATAAAGGACAACCTCTTTTTAAGGATTTTTTTTTTTTTATGGTTTGATTTGGTTTAAAAAATATGTTTTTACTTGGACCCATTCACACAATTGGGGCCTTAATAATTGATGTTTCTTAATTAATCTTTCTTAACATATCGAAAAGAATAAATGAAAAACATATATAATAGGATTATAGGCTGAGTCTACAAATTCAAACACACGAATTTAGCCCACAATTTCTCGATTTTCTCCAAAGGAACGAAATATCTTATTCGCAAGACGGGAATTCTATAAAACGGCCACATTGAGCAAGAAGTTACTAAAATTAGCTATGATTTTGGATGAGTGATTCTTAGAGGTCTACATCAATTGCACAGCCAAGTCTTTTCTAGGGTTCTTCTCTAACTTTTGATTCGATAGGGAAAAGGGGGAAGCTTTTGGTGAGTTTGGAGGATGACGACCCCTCAACTTTCGTAGAGAAAGATGCCCCTATTGAGCGAATTGATAAAGTGGAGGGTTGTGCACATTACCGCATGAGGGTGGGGCATGCTTCTTTCAACTATAGCTATAATATCTGGCCGGAACACCACTCACCAATCTACCTCCTCTTTCCCCTCGCACCCCACTTTTGGATTTTCTTTTGGCCAAAAGAAGGATTCGTCAATTTCAGTGCCCCCTTACAGTCAAGTATCATGTATCGTACCGGTTGAACTTGACAAATTTCAGAATACGTCTTGTTGGATTCATGATGTGTGCCCCCTCAGTGATGTCGATTAGACTTTAGCCTTAACTTTATCATGCACATGTTTGATTCAAAAAAGGTTCGTACAGCTCTAGTCGAATGTTGGAAATGTTTGTGGTCGTTAGGATAATAGGAATCCATAGCTTGTTGTATTGATTTGTCAATCAATTTTTGTGGCTAGTAGTATCCCAATTCTAGGATAGGATTGGACCAGGCTGTCCCAACATTTAATTCCCTGAAGCAGGCGCCTCAGGCCTCCTTCTGCACATCGCTGAATCAGGATACCATAGCTTGAGCCTCAACCTCAACAAATACTCATACCTAAATAGGAGAGAGAAAGAGAGGGAGAATCTGCATTTCTTGAAATTCTGATGGCAGCATCTCTCTTTTCTCCTCCTTTTGGTGGTGTCATAGGATTTCGGTGCCCATGTTTGGTTGTCCGAGAAGGAGCGAGAGATGCTGGAAAAAAGCGCATAGAGTCGTGCACTACGAATCCAACTTACTACACTACACATTGCGAGCGCAAGTGCCTGTAAGAATCAGCTGTCGGGGGCTAATTTTGTATATTATCTGGAGTTGGAGACAACCTGTCCCATTCGGGGCAAGTGGCAAAAGAGAGGTCTTTTCGCCTGGAGAAAGACTGGGTTGATGCAAGCCGGGGATGGGACCGAGGGAGCGGCCGTCAGAAGTAAATGAGCATGTGGACCAGTCTCAATACTCATAACCTGCTCACCCAATTAAAGGGCTGCTTGATGCGGCTGATATTGACGTACATCCGAATATAATGCTCGTCTGTTAGAGATTCAGAAAAATTTACGTCTGACGATACTTTCGGGTCTGTTGGAGATTCAGAAAATTTATGATTGAAAATTTATGTCTGACGATTCTTTCGGGAGCTTAAACTTTTTCCACGCATTTCCCACTTTTATAAACTTGACAACCAAGGAGTTGATAGGCCATGTGATGGTACCGCCACCAGCTTCTAGTTGAAAGCTTCGACGTTCTGTTTCGGGCTCGAAATTCGAAAGAAAAGAAAATCGCTTGTTTTCACTCTGTCTGAGTGAGACATACTTGCCCAAAACAAGAAAGCAAATCTTATGTTTTCTTTACTGAACGCAGTTATCTATGTCCTTTTCACTTGCTTGAATATTATGAGCCAGCCAGAGCGGTCTTTCTGCTGACACTCTCGGAGTTTTAAGGAGTTCTCTCTTTGACGTTATCCACCCTTTCTCCCGAATCTATTCGCTATAAACTTCGTGGTCTGTTTGTTGCATCGTTTTCATCGTCATTATGAGCGAGCGAGCCATGTCCAGTACCCCTTTTCCCATTGCACAAGACAGACAGATACCATTTCAATGGGGGTAGCTCTTGAGTGCATTAACTCCATTATATCCCCACCACAGATCGACAGTGCGAGAGTTCTGGAATTTCATATTTTTCCTACTCCTCGCTTCTTGTTTCTTCCTTTCCAGAAAAATTCTGCGCATTTTGCCTGAACTAAACCCACCAAGTCCATGCCAGTCCATTTTTTTGCGCTGATGGGTAAGCACCGAACACTAGTCGTCGCTTTGGTGGCTTTCGTTTTGGTATGTTAACTTCTCTGGCTTTGGAATCTTGTTCAGCGAAGTGGGTTGTGGACCTTACTTGCCCTTAGAAAGGAGAGATCTTTCATGGGGTTTCGTTACTACTTGTCCTCGTTCTGCTTCGGTTTCGCATGGAGTTTGCTTATTGTGCACACGCACCAACTCCAGTCGTCACAGAGCCAAGTGCTGCTTCAGCTTAGAAAGCAGTTGGAGTATCCACCGCAACTGGAGATTTGGAACGTTCATGGAGTGGATTTTTGCTCGCTGCCGCCATCCCCAACTGTTAATCTCACGTGTGAGAACAACTTCGTTACCGAGCTCAAGTTAGCTGGCGATAAGGTGCTCAAAGTTGGTTACTTTGAGGGGTTTGCAGTACTGAATAAGAGCTTGTCGCAGAACTTCTCCATGGATTCTTTTGTGAGCACTTTGGCAAGGTTGACCAGCCTCAAAGTTCTTCATTTGGTGTCTTTGGGCATGTGGGGTCCTCTTCCTGACAAAATTCATCGTTTGTCTTCGCTTGAACATTTGGATTTTAGCTCCAATTTCCTCTACGGTTCGGTTCCTCCAAGGATTTCGGCTATGGTGATGCTTCAAACTCTGGTGCTGGATGATAATTTCTTTAATGGCACTGTGCCCAATTGGTTTGATGCACTGAAAAATTTAACAGTTTTGAGCTTGAGGAACAACCGGCTGAGAGGTGAATTCCCATCTTCAGTCAAGAGTGTCAACACTCTGAGTGAAGTTATCCTGTCTGGGAACGAAATAGATGGGAAATTGCCGGACCTTAGCGGATTGAGAAACCTACATGTTCTGAATTTAAGTGGAAACAAGCTTAGTTCAGGCTTGCCTGCATTGCCGAAAGGACTAGTCATGGCCTTCCTCAATAATAACTCCTTCTCTGGCCAAGTGCCAAAGGAATATAGCCAACTGAATGACCTTCAATATCTCGATATTTCTTTCAACAGTTTAAGAGGAGTGCCTCCAAGTGCACTCTTCTCTCTGCCGAACATCAGTTATCTGAGTTTTGCATCGAATATGTTGAGCGGGTCGCTTCCGCATGATGTGGATTGCAGCAGTAAACTGGGTTTTGTTGATTTATCCAACAATAGATTGAGAGGCAGTTTGCCTACTTGTCTAAACTCCAAATCAGGTGATCTAATTGTTCATTCTGGTGGGAATTGCTTATCTGTTGACTCACAGCATCAGCATGCAGAATCTTATTGCTTGGAAATTCGTGAGGCGAAACAATCCGGCTCTGGACGGAAAAATGTGGGAGTAATGGTGGGTGTGATTGGAGGAGGTGTGGCAGCTTTGGTGCTTCTGGCTTCTGTCTTTCTCATTCTATTCACAAGATACTGTTGTCAAGGAATGTCGGAGCAGCATTTGCTACACAAACCAGGTCTAGATAACTCAGATGCTAGATTCTCGTCTGAGATCTTGACTAGCGCAAGTAAGTAGTTCACTATTCAACTGAGATAGTAATACTATGTTCATTTGATCATTCTCTTGCAAATGCTACAAAGAAATATCCTTGTTTGGAAGTGAGAACACCACAGATACAACACTTTAAATATGCAAAGCTCTAACTGCGTCCTTTTGCTCTGCCGCTTAGGGTACATATCTGAAGCTGCAAAGATCAATGCACAAAATCTTCCACCATGTCGGTCATTCTCTTTTGAGGAGCTGAAAGTGGCTTCAAATAACTTTGATGAAGCTTCTCTTTTGGGTGAAGGTTCTTATGGGAAGGTAAATTGCTTCATGTTTATACTCCTGCCTCTCAATAACGGGGAGATAGGGCAGAATCTCTTGACTGTACTTTGACTGGTTGCTTTATATATAGCTGTAACATAGAATTCCTACATATTTCTAGCTTTACAGAGGACGACTAGATAACGGGATGCAAGTTACTATAAGGTGTTTACCTTCAAGAAAATATTCAATCCGCAATCTGAGGCTTAGATTGGATTTGCTATCAAAGCTTCGGCATCCACATTTGGCATGCCTGCTGGGCCACTGTATTGACGGAGGTGTAAGAGATGATCCAAGGATTGATAAAGTCTTTCTCATATATGAATATGTGCCGAACGGCAATTTCCAGGCTCTTCTCTCTGGTAAGCACAGAATGTTGGTATGGGATTGATTAGTTTTGTGCTATTTTATTTTAAGAGTAATCGCTATTGCTTTTATTGGAACCCCGTCCTGCCCCTAAATTGCTTGCAAACTGAATACCTTTGACACAATGTTACTATTTCTCTTAGCAAGTTTCCGCATATGTCCTCAGTTTTTCCTTTTCTTATCTCGAATGTCAGCAGCAGCAGACCTTTGGGTGTTCTCTGTATGAATTCCATGCTAATAATTAAAGGTGAAGAGTGACTGATGTCGTTTGAATAAATGTAACTTATATAGGAGCACAAATTTTTGAAAAGAAAGAGCAATAACCTTTCAACTAGAGGCAGTGAAAAAGAGAAGGCAGCACTCTATTCTGATTATATATGGGAAATGGATAATAATTTTTTATAATAGGGCAAATACCACCCAAAACCTCAAATTGGTATACCCGTGCCGTGCTATGGAGTACTAGATTGGGATTTTTTGTGACACAAAGATTAGTTTGGGGTAAATGTGGCACGAGTGTACCGGTTTGGAATTTTTTGTAGTATGAGCCCTTTTATAGTATGAAAATTTAACGCGACCTTCTCTTAGGAATGTACGGAGAAGGTATCTTAAGGAAATAAGCTATCAAGAAATAGAATCTGAAGTCTTCACCATATGATGGTAATGATAGTTGAAAGCCTTCAGCTAAGGTTAGGTGTTGATTCTCCTCTAGTGTGAGATATATGGGGTTGATTATCTATTGTCGCCATGAGTCCCAGATAGCATGATGAAGAACATTCTGTATCAGCTACCTGAGGAGCAGCCACAAAGTATTTCCACCATGTTAAAATCATCAGCAAGGGCAATCAAATTGGTTTAATACGTGCAGGGAACAATCCTGCGAAGGTCCTTAGCTGGTCAAAGAGGTTGGCAGTGCTGATTGGCGTGGCCAGAGCCGTGCACTTTCTGCATACTGGAATAATTCCTGGTTTCTTCAACAACAGATTGAAGACGAATAATATTTTGCTCAATGAGCATGGAATGGCAAAGTTGAGTGACTATGGGTTATCTGTAATCTCGGGAGAAATTGACCAGGATGTGGTGAGGTTCATTAATATCTTTGTTAATTGAAAGAGTAATTTTTGGCGGAACTGATAGTGACTTATATAGTCTCTGTTGCCACTTGGCAGGGGGAAGGAGAAAGCCCTAGATCGAGGTAAAAATTTTCTGTCATTGCAGTACGGTACACTCTTTCCTGTTAAATCATCTTGTTGGGGTCATGAATATCAGTCAGAAAAGAGGACAACATGCATGTTCTATGCAAAAGTTGTGTTCCTGCCGGAGAAAGGAGGTCATCTGTGTAGACAGAGAATTCGAGTAGATAGCTTGCTTCTATTTCACTCCGTCATTTTTATTAGTGGAGATTGTTTTTGTTTGATCATTTCCTGTCTTTAACAGCAGATACTTCCTATTTCAGGCAAAGGAGAATTTTTGAGGATGATGCCTACAGCTTTGGATTCATAATAATGGAGTCTTTCATTGGACCTTCAATGGCGAGGAGAAGAGAGGCGTTTCTACTAAATGAAATGGTATGGCCTGAAGATCTTGTTTAAAACGTTTTATAGTTGTTCTTCCTAAGACAAACCTGAAGATGTAAGAGGTAGGAATCCTCAAAAAAATGATAGGCAGCTAATGAGACCTACCTGTGCCCTTTGTCCAGAAAAAGAAAAAGAAATTTTTCTACTCTAATAGCTATTAAACAACTCTTACCAGCATAACAAGGTGTACAGGCACTGTTCTTCACTTGACTATTTTGTGCTCCTTGAGAGCCTCGGAATCTGGAAACCAGAGGGTATGTACTGCATAGTCGGGAGTTCGGATGCTTCATGATTCTAGCGGCTGTTTAGGGGGAGAAAAAGACCAGGCCAAAACTGCTGTCTTGCTTTATGATACTCTGTTGACTTATTTCTTCTGTTGTTCCAACAGGCATCATTGAACAGCCAGGATGGCTGGCAGCATATGGTGGATCCATTTATTCTAACCACTAGCTCGCGAGAATCATTATCCATCGTCATCTCCATAGCGAAAAAGTGCATGTCTTTTGATGGGAGCCGTCCTTCATTCGAAGACATCCTTTGGAACTTAGAGTATGCAGCTCAAGTTGAGGCAACAGCAGACGGTGAGCAGAAATAAGGAACTGTATAAAGCCAGCAAGTTTCTCTCATTGATGCACGAAGCCAATGCCCTTGGCCCTTGCTTCTACCTCTGTCTGTGTATAGGTTAGCATATGCGACATCTATCAGGCCATTGGGAGGCATGGCGCTCGAGTTTACTTCAGCTGCAGTAGTCCTTGTATGCATTACATTATCCTTCTTGGTTATCCCGCAGCAAGCTGCAACCAGAGAGAGAGATAAGGAAGTGCGTGCCCATTTCTTGCCGATGCATTATCTGCAAAAATCACTATGTAATATTGACAGAATTCAAACTACGCTGTATTTGCTGTAGAGGAGTATGATCTGAGATGGAAATGCCCGAAATGACAAAACCAATGCGGGTCATCTCCCATTTATTTGTACGCTTCTTACTATGATGTTCATAGTGCACGGCTTGATTCGTCCGACCAAAGCTTCATGCCGAGGCTGGAAACCATCTTATCTCCTAGGTCGAGGCTCTACTGATGTACTAATGCACGGAATCGATTCCCAGACCATGCCTGCTTTTCACCAGCTGTCCCTAACAAACTAGTAAGTAAGGCCTTATGGTCGCAACAGGTGCTGGTATGCTATCTGTTCCTCTTTTTCAGGATCGATTCAATTTGAAGTTCATCTTCTCAGCTTCGTCCATCCGTACTCTGTCCTGTCTGCATGCGCATAAACTGCAAGGCCACGGAAATTGTTCTGAGTTATGGAGAAGAAAAGAATATGAAAACTACCAAAACAATTTCAAAAACTATAGCTGCAATTCTAAGATGATTCTTGGGAGAACAGTTGATAACTAAGAACTAACGAAAATTCACGTGAATGGTCGTTTCATTATCGATATTCGATTGGGTAATGAGTTTTAAAATGATTGGTGAGACATTGTTCTGGTCCTCCAATTCAAGGATCATTTGTTTATAAGCTATTCTGGATTTTGCAGAGTCCTGTGGAATCATATGAGTTGGATTGCCAAATCAGATGTCATTGCAAATAAATATGCTGGAAAAAAAAGAAAACTGAAAATCTAATATAGAGCCATGTTAGCCAATTAGAGTTCGTTGACTCATATGAGTTGGACTACCTTATCAAATGTTAAATTGACTAGAACAAAAAATCAATTCAGAATACTTGAAAAAGAAAGCTGAAAATCTAAAGTAGCCAAATCAGCAAATTGGAATCCTATGGAATGAGATAAATTGGATTGCCATATCATATGTCAATGTGAATAAATCGACATCATTTAGAATATTGAAGATCTAAACTAGTCATGTTAGCAAATTAAAGTCCCATAGATTAGATGAGTTGGATTATCATATCAAACATTGGTGCAAATAAAATGACTCGAACAAAAAAATTGATTCATAGAAAAGCTGAAAATCTAAAGTAATCGCATCAACATATTAGAGTCCCGTAGAATTGGATGAGTTAGACTGCCATATCAGATGTCCGTGTGAATAAATGAACTAGAACAAAGAAATTAATTCAAAATATAAGGATCACATTGAACGAAAATAAAAGTTTAGCCGAGGGCGAAGGGACCGGATTTTTAGGGGAAAGAGCCGTCGTTGCACGTGAGGAGGGCACGCGGCACGTGAGAGCGCTCGGGAGATGATAAGAGAGGGGGAGGGGAGGCTACCATGTGAGGGTGCGATTGATTCCGCTTCATTTCCCGCTCCTACACTCTCCTCTCTCGTCATCTTAAACCCTCCTCCTCCTCCTCCTCCTCTGCTTCTCTGTCCAATTTGCAGGTTTTATCTTCTTCCCGACAGTCTTGAAGTAGATGGGTACGGTGAGATTCGAGACATGAAGGTGGGGGCACTGCCATCTCCGTCTCTGGGCGCGCAGCTTCGCATGCGACGGACTTATCAACCGAAAATGGCTGCTTTTGGTGCTCTCTCCCCCTATCCCTACATGCCCACTTGCCCTAAGAACAAGAACCCGGGCAAGACCTACGTTTCTTGCTCTGTTGCTGGTGAGCGCCTCTTTAAGTGTTTCATAGCTGTTGGGTAGCAGAGTATAATGTTATTCAAAGTGGAAGGAGTCTTGAGATGGAATCGTTCTTGATTGTTTTAACTTCTTGATGGTATTGACGTGGTCTGCCGCAAGCAAGTAATTAGGCATTTGGGATAGATGTTCTATTATTTTAGTAGCTCTGGACTGTGATATTTTCTTTTTCCATAAGCTTGTAAAAACGTAAAATTGATTGTAAAAAAAATCAATTCCTACAAGGGGGATAAATCCCTTGTAGGAATTGATTGTTTGACTTAGAAAACATCGGATGGAATGCAGTCTTTCCATATCTAATGTTGGTGGATTTTAGTCGGCCTCGTATGTTCTTGAAGAGATACTCGAGTTCCTCTCACCTTAATAGCATATTTCTGACATCACCATTCAAAATCATGTCTTGCGCTCTTCGATGATAAGCTTATTCTTCTCAAGGTTGCATTGTCTGCATGAAAATCATGTGCATGGTTTTATCTCTTTTAGGTACGCATGGGTCTAAAATTCCACACAAGAAGTCTGGAAGAATGGAAGGAGCTGGAAAAAGTATGGAAGATTCTGTTAAGCGCAAGATGGAACAATTTTATGAAGGTTCTAATGGCCCACCACTCCGTGTACTTCCAATTGGTGGGTTGGGTGAAATTGGGATGAATTGTATGCTTGTTGGGAACTACGATCGCTATATCTTGATTGATGCCGGTGTCATGTTTCCAGAGTAAGTTGCCTTTAAATAAAAGGAAGAGAAAACAAAGAAAGTTTGCGAAGCAAGATATGCACTTTCCTATGTTGAAGTATAAGCTTCTGTGGAGGAGTCTCTTGATGACCCTTCTTTTCTGGTTTCAGCTATGATGAACTTGGAGTGCAAAAGATCATCCCTGACACCACATTTATAAGGAGATGGAGCCACAAAATTGAAGCAGTTGTTATAACTCATGGCCATGAAGATCACATTGGTGCGTTGCCTTGGGTAATTTTTCTTCCTACATCTTGGAGTTGCCTTCTTAGACTTATTATGTTCTAAACACTTTTGGGGTGAGTTTGGCAAATGCAAATATTTGAATTTGGAATTTGCAAATGGGAAGAAAGGATTATGTAGGCATATGAACTCTTTGCAGATGTTCTGATAGCTTATGCAGAGTAGAGGCTGAAGTAGGCTTTCCAACTATTTCTATTTCACTGTTCTTTTCTGTCGATTGCTTGGTCGTAACTGTTTTATCCTGCTGACAGCAAAGCAGTTGGGAAACTTCAAAGGTTTATTCGACCAAAGACTTAAGAGATTTAGCTCCTTTTCTTTATTCAATAGATGCCTTTTCTCCTTGACTTTTTATCCCCTTTCCTTGTCTCTACCCTATTATAGGCTAGCATGCTTAATCTAATTTTATTTATTTTATGCTATTTTGCTAAAAGTATATTTCATTTCTTTGCAGGTGATCCCTGCGCTGGACTCTGCACACCAATATTTGCTTCATCCTTTACTATGGAGGTACTCCTTGAGCGTTTTTTTTTTTTTTTTTTTTTTTTGCTATAGTTTTTAGAGTTTAACTTTTGAAAGAAAATTCGCATCTGCCACAAAGTACTAACATCTCAACCAATCACGGTTTTTCTCTAGATGCTGACCATAACTCACTGGTATATGCAAGTCAGACTAAAGAACTAATAGTGCTTTTGTTGGAAGTTATGGTTGTATACAGTTTATATTCTCATCATATCAACTCTGGCTGGAGCTTCTCGGACTGCCCTTCTTTTGTTCAATGAAACCCCTCAAAAAAAAGAAGAAGAAGTTAATTATGAATTAGATTCATACATATTGTTAATGAAATAAGTTTCTATTATTACATAGTCAATTTTTTCCTCACCATCTGTAAAGATCTCTTCTAATCCTTTCACGATGGTTATACAGCTTATAAAAAAGCGTTTGAAGGAGAATGGGATTTTTGTTCCATCAAGGTTGAAGTTATTTAGAACAAAGAAGAAATTTGTGGCAGGGCCTTTTGAGATAGAGCCTATAACAGTTACCCATTCTATCCCTGATTGTTGTGGGTTAGTACTTCGCTGTGCAGATGGTACAATTTTCCATACTGGAGACTGGAAAGTAAGAATTCATTCTTCTTTTTGTTCTTTCCTGTTGCATCTTTTCTTTTTTATAAGCTTAAGCAGTATAAAAGCTCTTATATTCAACAGATCGACGAATCACCATTGGATGGGAATGTTTTTGACCGTGAATCTTTGGAACAGCTCGCGAAGGAAGGAGTCACGCTGGTAGGCTTCCTTGTGTCTCGTCATTTCATTTGTTATGGCATGTTTGGCTACACATGTTTTTGGTTGAAAAAGTTTTTAGTTAAACACAAAACTTTGTGGTTGGCATCCTTCTAAGTTCTCTTTCATTCTTTGGTTGTGTCATACCAATAAACATGAATAGTGTGAGAGTGAATTGTTGCATATATAAATTGCCCATATATTGATGAATGCTGTTGCTATGAGAGCATGGTTAAACTTTGTTAACATAGCTCAGACTCAGCTGCCGACACGTATGCTAATGATCTCACATTTGCCACTCTGATATTGTCTAGACTTTGGTGGAAATGAATTCCTCTCTCTCTCTCTCTCTCTCTTCGAATCTCCTTTATGGATAGAAGCTCAAGAAAGGACATTTAGTTAACTTGTTCAGTCCCTTCGCTTTCAGATGATGAGCGACTCTACAAATGTGCTCTCACCTGGGAGGACAACAAGTGAGACTTCTGTGGCAGATGCATTATTGAGACATATTTCTGGTGCTAAAGGGAGGGTTGTTACTACTCAATTTGCCTCAAATATACATAGGCTTGGAAGTGTAAAAGCTGCCGCAGATTTAACGGGTAGAAAGATGGTATGCTTTTCCCAGTTACTATATTGTCATGGATTGTACTTTAACTTCCTAACCTTGGGTCTTACATATAACTTGTCAACCTGTTTAGGTCCTTGTTGGCATGTCGCTGAGGACATATCTGGATGCAGCTTGGAAGGATGGGAAGGCATCAATTGATCCGTCAACACTGGTAAAGCTCTCAGATCCGTTTTTGATCCTCTTGCCAATATCTTTTGGGTTGCAATCTTGGTTTTGCCCTAGTAACTGTTGTTATGGGCTATGACTATTAGTCTGACCCTAACTAATAAACAGGTACAAACTCAATCTAGCCTCTAAGTGTTACGGGAAAATTGTCCAAAGAATCCACGTGCATAATATTTTTCCATGAAATAAGCCTTTATCGTTATTCTTCTCTCTCTCTCTTTCTCTCTCTCGTGCGTGCATGCGTAATTCCTAGCTGATTGTCCCTGTAAGTGATATGGCTGAATCCTTTGCCAAAGTCATGTTTGCATTATCAGCCTATGCTTTTCCATCTTTTCCTTTAATTGCTTTCACCTCCAGTTACGTGGGTAATCTAAGACTTTGCAAATGATAGTATAACGTGATTATGGAATTTCAGAGGCATTACATGCTATATATCTCACAGTGTCGATGCATTTTGGGAATGACTTTTGCTTTTAGGTTTTCACTTACAATTTTACTTTCAATATTTGAGATTTTGTTCTACTTAACAATGAACACATCAAATCTTTCAGTGTGGAAATATTCAAAGTCCTTAATAGTCAAGAAACTTTTCATAGTTTCTTATAAATTGAATTTTTTTTCCTTGGCAGAAAAGTCATAAGCACTTTTCTGCAATTAGTATGTTTTGTGTTGTCATCAGTGGGACTTAAGAAGCTCTTGTTCAGGTTTTGTTAGCTTTGAAAATTAACGATTGTTTTCAGTTTGGTGTGAACTTTATAAAGTGAGTGGTTGGCACCTTATTTCCATGATGTGGAATTTCATGGGCCAGTGCCCACTAAACCAAAAGCTTAAGCTGATAGATGAACTGTTAAATGGTGAAAAGCTATATCAAGTGTTTTATTTATCTTGATTACTCCTGTGAACTTTCCTGTCAATTTATACCTTTTTTTCGCACAGATTAAAGTGGAAGATATTGATGCATATGCTCCCAAGGATCTACTAATTGTCACAACGGGCTCCCAAGTAAGGAACTATGGAGGATTTTGCTTTTTGTCTTTTAATTAACCAGAATGTAGAATTTACATGTTTGTACCTGCATTGCGATGTCAGGCAGAACCACGAGCTGCCCTGAACCTTGCTTCTTATGGAAGTAGTCACTCCCTCAAATTGAACAAGGAAGACATAATATTATATTCTGCTAAGGTAATGAAATTTGCATTGTGCTCCTTTATTTTGCACGACACAATCTCATTATACAGGAATCCTTGCTAAATATGTGGAAATCTCTTGAAGTGAGATAAATGCAGATTCCACTTCAGTCACCAATTGGTGATTTAAGATACCAAACAACCTTATGCCTCTATTAGTGGACAAACTGTCCATAAATCAATATTATCTGATATTTACGTTGTTCAAACCTTCTGTTGGCCTTTTCTTGGATTTGTTGCGTGAATCACAAAGCATATATTTGCCAAACTTTTGCCAAAATAGTAATTGGGTCTTGGAGGTGATTTTTTGAATTACGCATGAAATCAATTGCTTAATGCTTGGTGGGTAAATGCTCCATGATGAGTTGAAGTGCTTTTTCATAAGATCAGTTAATGAAGTTTAACAGAATTGCTTGATTTGATGCTGATGATTGCATCGTTTGTTAAACCTTTCACGCAAAAGAATATGTGCACTGATAGAATAATTAAATATTAAACCATGTCTTCATTTAAGTTGTTAGAACAGTCAGTGGTCTCACAAAATTTCACATGGTATTAGACCTAGAGGTCTTGAGTTCAAATATTTCCTAACCTCATTTGCCTCCCCAATTAAGTATGTCCATGCTTGGTACTAGGCAAATAGACCAGACTAAGTGCGAGGAGGAGTGATAGAATAATTAAATATTAAATTACATGCCTTCATCTAACAGTTTAAGCTTTTAAAACAGTTGGCGGTGGTTTCAAAAATTTCACATGCCCCAATTTTTTTGTAAATATTCTTTAAATAAAGAGGGAAAACCACATTTTGATCAGAATGGTTCTTCATTAGCTTGAACTTAATTTTCCTATTTTGTGGATAAGGATAATTTACTTTTAATACTTTTAGTATGATAAGCTACGTTTTGGCTTTTCAGCAAGTTTCTCTTCTGTCTTGTACATTTAGAGTTCCTTGATTAGCACCTTAAAGCTTTAATACTTGTAGTGTTATTATATCTTCCTAAAATTTATCATCAAAATATGTCATGTGGTTTCTTCAGGTGATTCCTGGCAACGAGTCGAGAGTGATGAAAATGATGAACCGCTTATCAGATATTGGGTCAACTGTAGTAATGGGTAGAAATTCGGGACTGCACACATCTGGCCATGGATATCGGGAAGAATTGGTAAAGAGTTTTCTTGTTTCTCATGAGATTCATGTTTCTTTGAGCTTCTTCTTCATCTTGTTGGTTAAACTATTTCAGGGTTATAATTACAGACTATATGTTGCCTAACCAGTTTGACTATTCGTTCTTATTTTTCATTTGTTTATGCGTCAAACCTTTATATTTTTCATGTTGGCATCCCTTTCATGATTTTTATTGTAGTATGGATACTGATGTTGAAGGTACGTAACTTGATATTTGAAGGATGAAGTGCTGAAGATTGTGAAGCCCCAACATTTTGTTCCCATACATGGAGAACTCTTGTTTTTGAAGGAACATGAATTGCTTGGCAGATCTACGGGAATACAGCACACAACTGTAAGTCCCAAGATGATTGGTTGTGGTATAGTAGGTTAATAGTCATTGTAAATTTCTGTTGTATTGGGGTTTTTTCTATAAATGAATCCTTTTTTTATGTATAAAAAAAATGGTTAAGACACCTATTTCTGCTAAATGTAGGTCTGATGATTCTTGATGTCCTTTCTTGTCCTAGCCGGTATGCTTTAGAATAATAACTTGAGCCACACAAATAAGTAATGTTCTGAATTTAAACCGTTGCCTTTTCTTGCTTGAACTCATGTCACACGTGGTATAGATGGTTGGACACTTTCGTTGATGCTCTGGTGATATGGGAGGCTGCAACTGAACTAATGCATTTTGTTTTCTTGCAAGTAATTTTCTAATCTTTAGCACTGCCTTTGTGTCTACCACAGAATTCTCTTTTAGTATTGCGAGGAAAATATCATACTATATCACTTTCCTAGATTTCACATTATGTCCAACTGATTTGATTTGGTCCTAGGTCCATCTTGTCTATCATATAAATAGTGATAAGACAATGTGGTCATGCAGAGGGTTGTCTTCTGGCTCCCTTTTCCTCCAATTTGACAAGGTTTAGGACTGAATTGCACGTTCATAATAAGTTTTAGGACTTAATTGTACTTTTTGAAAGGTTTAGGACTAAATTGCACTTTGTTGACAAGTTTTATGACTTCCAAAGAACTTATCCCTTAAAAAAAATGCCAGGAATAATTCACATACTCGGAATAGATGATGTGAACCAAGCAGACAGTTGATAGCACTTTTTGAAAATTTTAGGATTCGATTGTACTTTTGTGACAAGTTTTAGGATTTCATTGCATTTTTTGAAAGGTTTAGGACTCAGTTGCATTTTTGTAACAAGTTTAGGACTTAATTGCACTTTTTGAAAGTTTTAAGACTTAATTGCATTTTTGTGACAAGTTTTAGGACTTTTAGTGCACTTATTCCTTTTTTTACTGCAGCATTAATAAGTGAGTCTGGATCTCATGTCAGAGTTAGTTGGTCTTCATCTTGGCTACCACGTCGTGAAAATTACTCTTGATGTTTCCCTTTCTTTTTTTGCTTTTCCTTTTTATTTATTTATTTATTTCCTTGTACATTTCTGATGTACTTGAATTTCTCGTTTGAGGAAAATCCTTTTTTAAATGTAAAAGAAAGTCTTGTCCGTTTGCTTGAGACAGAGTCATAGGTGCATGGGAGCATGTGTGTCTTGTCAATCTTGTAAGAAATTTAACTCCATCGAGTTGAGAGTGCTTGGCAAGATATCACTTAATACATGCTAAAAAGAATGATAGTGTGCCCCCACTGGGTATGGTTTATCACCTACCTTTACTTCCGTGCTTGGTTTGAGATTAATTCGCAGATCATGGTATCCTTTTGTATGACTATGACTTCTTCTGGCAGTACTTTATTAGATTTTCAATATATTTGGATTAGCATGTGGTGTTAAAATACTCACTGTTATTAGGTCATAAAAAATGGAGAGATGCTGGGGGTTTCTCATTTGAGGAACAGAAGAGTCCTGTCTAATGGTTTTATCTCCCTTGGGAAGGAGAATTTACAGGTTGGTGTCTCTACAATGCTTGAATGTCAGAAAGAAATAAATAAAATTAATCTAATCAATCTGTGGTCTATATTTTAGTTGATGTATAGTGATGGTGATAAAGCATTTGGTACATCAACTGAGCTTTGCGTAGACGAGAGACTGAGGATTGCTTCTGATGGCATTGTTGTGGTCAGGTAGGCTGGCAAATACTTTTTCCATGTCAAGCAATTTTGTTCTTTTGATGCACTTGGTTCCTGATAGTCCTTCTCTTGCAGCATGGAAATTCTGAGGCCTCAGAATGTAGATGGTGTGGTGGAAGGCAGTTTAAAAGGAAAGATACGAATTACTACTCGTTGCTTGTGGCTTGACAAGGGGAAGCTTTTGGACGCGCTTCATAAAGCTGCCCATGCTGCGCTTTCTAGCTGTCCTGTTAACTGTCCCCTGGCCCACATGGAAAGAACTGTGTCTGAAGTTCTGAGGAAGATGGTACGCAAATACAGTAGTAAAAGGCCCGAAGTGATTGCCATTGCTGTAGAAAATCCGGATGCAGTCCTCTCTCATGAGATTGACAATAGGTTATCTGGAAAGTCACATGTCACCTTTGGGTTATCTGCACTTAAGAAAATGGTTGGCAGTAGTCCAAAGAAAACAAAATCAAGCAAGAGGTATGTCGAAGATGGCAATGGCCACTATTATTCAGAGAAATATTCAGAGCAGTATTCTGGAGGTTTGTCTCTTCCTCTTTGGTGCCTATATGTCATGTATGTGACTGTATAATGCATGGATCTTTTCTCTGTGGAAACTTATAGATATTCTATAAGATTAGTATTTGACTTAAAAAAAAAGAGGTATAAAAAACCTCCACTTAATTTTCCTTTTCTTTTCTTTTGGGTTATTATACTTCTATTCATTTTATCTTGTTCATGATAGCTATGAGAGTGATCTGGAGTAGAGATTGGCTAGTCATTTTGGAGGTTGGAGCTGGGGCAAAGGTGGAGGGTTTTAAACCCTTCACTAATAATTTGAAGTGGCAATTAAATAAAGTAAAGTGAACTGATGTAAAAATTGAACAAAAAATAATAATACTAATAAAAAGAAGGGTAAAAGTTTGCTAAAATATTGTCCTTACAAAAGGTGTGCTCATGTCCAAACTGAGTATGTGCGTGTTTATATGTTGAGCTAATTAAATTTCTCAATCTGCACTTTGTGTGTCAATTGAATGCCTATTTCTGTGATCAACAGCTGTATAGATTCTCGCAGTGGTGGATTGATGCTTTTTTTTTTTTTGTGATCATTTGCTTTAGATAAGTTGTATAGATTCTCTTCTAGCCATGGTGTATCTGCAGTCATGCATCTGGACTTGATGCCATGGCGAATATGTCCTATCTGTTAAATTTGACTTCACTTTGAAATAATTCTTGATCCAGGTGAGGACACTGCAGACAGAAGCTTTTTGCCTGAGGAAAACACTCCTGCTACAAGTTCTGATGTATCAGAAACACAAACTGCGTCTCCTGGTTCTGATGATTCAGATGATTTTTGGAAATCATGTCTTACTTCGTCTCCTGTGGATAAATTGGCAAGAGATGTCAACGGTTCCTCCCAAATAAATGTTGCTGAGTTGGAGTCCATCAAAGATGGAACTGAGAGTGACGGTGAGGACTCCTGGGAAATGTCTACTCCTCAGGCAAAACCTTCCAAGCCTCTGAAAAGGAGCAAATGGAAACCTGAGGAGATTAAGAAGTTGATTAAATCGCGAGGACAGTTGCATGGCAAATTTCAAGTTGTGAAGGGCAGAATGGCCCTCTGGAAGGAGATATCAACAAACTTATTAGGAGATGGAATTACCCGTAGCCCAGCACAGTGCAAATCTCTATGGACCTCTTTAGTTCAGAAATACGAGGTTGGTTCTCTTTTGCATCTTGTCTTTCTGTGTAGTGAAGATTCTTTGCCAGTACATTCGAGTTGTTCCACAAATCACAGCGCAATTTGAACTTAAAAGTATTTCTGCACACACTTAAGTTCCTATATGTTTGTTTCTTCTCCTTGTTTCTGTCAGTTTTTAATGCCAGGTTGATCACCTTGGCTATGTTTTTCCTCTGGATGATGCATTTGGTACTATCTATAGGTTATTGGTTTCAGGATCCTGTAAGTTGTGTCAAATTAATCCCTTTTCACCAAAACACTGATATATTTTCTACCAATTCAAACGAGATTATTTTTAGAAGAATGTTATTTTTATCGTCTATTTGAATCTCAGCACTTGTATGATGAGGATAGATGGACCCAGAAAAGGAGAAAAGTGGATTGAAGTAATTTGCGTTGGTTGCATGCTCATTGGAATTTGGTCGGGTTCACTATTAATGATTTGCGCAGACTTGCTTCTTCATCTTCGTTTGATCTTATACCAAATTTATAGCTGGGTTATTTTCTGCACTCTCGACATGAATTTTGTTGACAACTCTGCTTTCCAGTTCTTGCGCCTGTGTAATGCTCTTTTTTCTTGAACAGGAAAGCAAAAGTGGGGATAATAGCAGAAAAAGTTGGCCATACTTTGAGGAGATGGATGAAATTTTATCTAATGTTGAGGCAACAGCATCAAAATGATTGGTTCCCCCTTGCTTTTTCAGATGACAAACTCCAAGCACTGAGAAAAGTCCCTCATCAGTGAGATTTCGGTGCATAAGCTTGGGCAAAGAGATTACAATTGGAGATGATAACCTAAGCTATGATTTGGTGGACATAGCCATTAGGTACCGGAGGTTTTGAGTAATTTGTTGGGATCAAATAGAGGATATCGATCGATTTCTTATTTATTATAGGGCCCCAATGAATTTGACGGTGGGATATATGTTTACAAGTGAATTCACTTTGCTCAATCTCCATCTCTTCGTTCTTTCTTCCCCTTTGCATATATAAGGGGTGGTGTAGATATCTTACCTTAGAAATGGCATCAGGGACTGGGATTCATGAAAGCTTTGGGGAGCTTTGTGGAGAAGGCATCGGATGATGAAAATTCATTCTTTAAGGTAATTGAAGACAAAATGGAAATAAGTTACACTGAGGTGTAATTAAAAACAAGAAGCAAAGGCTGCCCTTTCGTCCTACTTACGTTTTGTACATAATCGAATTCAAGATTAGGTCTCTTCACCTGTGCGTTATGTGGATGTTAGACGGAGTGAAATATGTTTTTCATTGCTATTAATCATAAGAGTTCATAATATGTAGTCGATCCATTTCATCTCGAGCACCGCAAGTTGGAAGTGTTTGCAAACGCTTTTTTCCCATAAGATAGGATTAACATCATATCGAACTCAAGAGCTATTATATTAATATATGTTATAAGTCTTCTTAACAAATTTTGCTAATATATTTGAGGATGAACGGGAAAGAGTAATTAGATATAAAAGATGATTACTTCTCGTGTTTCCAGAATTTAAGTCATAAAGATTGCTATATGACTTGAATTTTAAGGTTCTTATTATTGGGATTTGTAAGTGAGGAAATTATCCAAATTTATCTTAAACTCATTTTTTGTATATCAATTTAATTATAATTTTTTTAATTTTACAAATTTAGTTCTTGCCCTTTACCTAAAATTTCAACGTAGTGCTTTCACCTAACTTTTGCTAGAATCATTAAGGATAGTCGATAATAATTAAACTATCACGTTGATGATTTTCAATGAATATTGACTAAAGGATTAATTGAAATTTCACGCAAAAATTATGATTGTATTGGCAAAATTGAAAAGCTAAAGATTGAATCGATATACATACAATTGATTCGGGACTAACTGAGCAACTTTCTCTAAATATTTCGTGATTATATATGTAAATTGTATCGCCATATTATAACTGATAAAGGAAGGAAAAAGGAGGAGGTTTGACATTCCAATACATTTATACAGATTCCCAAAGACAGATACTTTCCATTTCTTGGCATGAAAGAAGAAAAAGAGTACACGACTTTTGGGACCCGAGGGAAGATTCCAAAGAACTCGATCTGATCGAACGTTTCGACCCAAATTAATCAAAAGAATGCTCAAAATCCCCATCCGTCATGTGGAACGAACAATCCGCACGCGCAAACAGAAAAAGCGCACGCCCGTTCAAGGGAGAAAGCCTTTTTCGTTCTAGACGGTCAAAGAACCGAACCCTCATGTTGCTGCCTCATTCAACAGTGTCCTGACCTTTGTCAAAACCTTGGACTCCGCGCAGTCATTTAGACTCTCTCTCTCTCTCTCTCTCTCTAGAGACATGTTTTTAAGGGGGAAAACTCAGAGCAACTTCTACGCTCTCTCCTGGATACTCTCCCTTCCGCGCCTCGCACGGTACTCATACCATGTATAAAAACTCCATGCCTTCATCATGCAAAAACCCATCTCTACCTTGTTATCTCTCTTTCTGTAGTTTCTCTGTCTTTCTTAGCTACAGCTAAGTCAGTGCTCTCGCTCTTTCTCGGTGTAACGACACAACATGGTGAGGCTAGCTGAACAATACGAGCGTGTGTTCCAATGCGTCGACGAGGACGGAGACGGTCAGCTTTCCCCCTCGGAGCTGAGGCGGCAAGTCGGGTTGATGGGCGGAGAGCTGCTTCTGGAGGAAGCGGAGGTCGCCGTCCAGTCGCTGGACTCGGACGGCGACGGCCTCCTCTGCTTGGAGGACTTCGTCGGGTTCATGGAAGGTGGGGACGAGGAAGAGAAGATGGGCGACTTGCGAGAGGCCTTCGGGATGTACGTGACGGACGGGTGCGGGTTCATCACGCCCAAGAGCCTGAAGAGGATGCTCTCTAGGCTCGGGCAGTCCAAGACCGTGGATGAGTGCGAGGCCATGATTGGTCATTTCGATCTCGATGGAGACGGTGTGATTAGCTTCGATGAATTTAAGGTCATGATGATGTAGAGATTTCATTGTACATGAGATTGAATTATTGTTTGATTTCATTCATGGACCATTCGTTCTTCTCATTTGTGTTGTTCTTGGTGCTTCATTTGAATGAGTTTCTCCTGCACTAACAGTTCAGACAATTTGCCAACTGCCCACCATCTGAACAACTAATTCGACTGTTTTATAAGGTTTAGGGACTGGATTCCGACCTTGGATTGTCTCGTCTGACCGTTAGTCAATTATTACCAGTGCCCAATATACTCGTTGGACGGGATTTTATTTGAAATAATCATTTGAAATATAGGATAAATTGAGTTAGAAAGTCAAATGCAAGATCTTAAATTGATAGGTGGAGAAAAATCACATGTATGTAAAGAGCGTATAAACTCGATTGTCGAGTAATGATGGTTCTTTTAACATTCCTTCTCACGTGCAAGCCAGGTTGGTAGCACGTCAAATTTGACAAATAGGGGTAGAGGCACACATGAAAGAGGCAAAACTTGGGCTTTGTAACCAAGTTGAGAATTCCGATGAAAGAGAGAAAAATGTAATATTTTGTGAATTACTAAATGAAAAGTACAATACTCCTATATATAGAGAGAGAACGCAATTCAACTTAATTACAATAGTAATTCCAAATATATCTTTAACACCCTCTCAAACTCAAGGTGACTTAAAAGGAGGATAATTAGAAATTGAAGAAAAGATCTAGAAAATGCCTAGGTGGATGTGTTATGTTGAAGATATCGACAACTTGGTCGGTGGATGCAGTGGATACAAGTCACACAGTGTCACAAAGAACATGGTATTGTGTAAGATGATAATCCATATTAATGTACTTGATGTGTTTATGAAAAATTCGTGGTGTTATTTGGATAATTGTCACAATAATTGATTGTTCTACTATTATGGCACACTTCCATGTTTTCTAGTAGTCGTCACAACGATAATAACTGGTGATATCATATTAGCAAGAGCTCGATATCATGCTTTTGTACTATAGCCAAATGACAATTGTCTGTTTGTTGTGTCTTGATATAATTGAGTTGCCCAAAAAGAAATAGTAATTGGTAATAGAGTGATGACCTTCAAGGTCACTAGCCCACTTAGCATCAAAGTAAGCGGTCAACTCAAAAGTAGAATGATCATGTATGCAAAGGCTATGAAATAATGTACCCTTGCAACAAAATGAGTATTATGGGGTGTGATCATGTACTAAATAACAATATGAACAACATAGATGATGCCGGGTTGAGTAGCAGTATGATATATAAGACTACCGATTTGTAGTTGATAGAGTGTAGAATTCGAAAGAGAGCTCTCATCTTTGACATCAAATTTGACATGGGTCTCAATAGGAGTTGTAGCAACCTTACTATCAATGAGTTTTGCTCAAGGAAAAAGATCAATAGCATATTTAGCTTCAAGAAAGATATTAACTCGAGGAATCTGAAGTAACATCCAAGCCTAAAATATAGATTAGTCACCCAAGATCTTTCATTTCAACTTACTAAGTGAGATATTGCTAGAGTTTTAAATGCTGATGCAATCATTGCTAGCAATAATTATGTCATCCACAAATAATAACATCATAAAGTATCGATGAGATGTGTGTCAAATAAAAAGGGGATGGTCATGGGGACTGGTTTTAAAACCAAGGAATTCCATTGTTGTGCTAAACTTGATATACCATGCATGGGGAGCCTGTTTCAATCCATCTAATGCTTGACATAATCTACACACTTGATTAAAAGGACGAGTGTGTTTAGGAGGAAGCACCATATAGCCAATTAACAAAGCATTTTTAACAATTATCTAGGACAGAGACTAGCGCTTTACAATGATAACAGCCAAAAGACTACGGATAGAAATAAGACTTGCAACAGGAGTAAAGAGTCTTTTCATTGTCAATTCCGTATTTTGGAGTAAAACCTTTCACTACCCAATTGAGTTTTATAGCAGTTCACAATACCATTTGCATCTATTTTTCTTATCTACTGATTTATAACTTACATCAGACTTATCAAAAGACGAATCATCTAAATCCTATGACATTTTCTAAAGCCTGCAACTCTGCCATTGTTTGTTGCCAAAGAAGATTACTACTAGCTTAAATTCATAAAGGGAAGCAACGATAAAGTAACAGGTAATCAGGAAGTCTAACTGAAGATTGACTTAGTCTAATGGAACGATGGACAGAGGATGATGGAATGTCTGACAGTGGGCAACCCACAAATGGGGCTGGCATAAGTTGCCTGGGTGGTATCGTTGGAAAGAACTGCATCAATATTAGAAGAGAGCAATTTTGGTGAGGAAGCTTCACAAATTGACAGAAGTGTTGGATCTTCTAGAACTAAATCCACTGAAGGATTGGCAAAGAAAGGAAGATGAGTAGATGATTTGAAGGGCAGCAAATATTTTAATGGATGAAGTAATGAGAACATGTATTCTCAAGAGGTGACATGAAGACGTTAGAAATAGGATTTAGCATCTATACGGCTGCAGTTATTTGTTATACCCCGCGAGGGAGTCATACTTAATCAAATTGAACCTTTCGCTTTTTTTCCTTTATATAAAGACATCAGAAGTGAAGCGATCCACACGTAAAACCGACAGAAAACACGCATATAACCTTTAGGTAGGTCTAGTCAAGTTGACCAGGGAGCCTTGCTCTAGACGGTTGAAATTTGGCCATCAATTCGAAGCCTTATTTTGGCCCCACGTATTAGGCCATCATCCTGTCAAACTTGCCTCCCCGCAGTACTAAAGTATCCTCCTCCTTCTTTCTCTCTTTTGACTTGTTTTCAAGGGAAAACGCAGGGTAACTTCTACCCTCTGTCCTGGTTACTCTCTCAAACTTGCCTCACGCGGGACACCAAATACGAAAATAGACTCCATAGTTGATCATGCAAACGCATCTCAGCCTTCACGCCTCTCTTTTCTAAGTACTCGTCTTCCTTAATTATAGCCAAGTATTCTTGCTTCTCGGTGTACATAATAACTTGGTGAGACTAGCTGAACAACACGACTGTATTCCAATGCTTCAGTGAGGATGGAGACGGTAAGCTTTTGCCTTCGGAGCTGAGGCAGCGTGTGAGCTTGATGGGTGGAGAGCTGCTCCTGCAAGAAGCGCAAGAATCGCTGGACTCAGATGGTGACGGCCTTTTGTGCTTGGGGGATTTCATTGGGTTCATGGAAGGCGGGGTTGAGGAATGGAGATGAACGACTTGAGAGAGGCTTCCGGGATGTGCGTGATGCGCGGGTGTGGGTTCATCACGCCTAAGGGAGCAATCCAAGTCCCCGCATGGATGACTGCGAGGCCACAAACAATAAGTCATTTCGATCTTGATGGACATGGTCTGATCAGCTTCGATGAATTTAAGGTTATGATGGTGTAGATTTTATTACAATATCAATTAGAATCAATAAGGAAAATATTCAGAATAACCTAAATATCATAAATTTCTCTAAAAGTACATAAGATTGTATTACCATTTGATTTCAGATGGACCATTCATTCTTAGTGAGTTGTTCTGGTTCTAGTGACTGAGTTTCCCCTACACTTCAGTGTAGATAACTTGCTGACTACCTGTGTTAGAGTTGTATCTCTAACATAACCCCACAAACTCAAAATGGTTTGAAAGATGTCAACTTGAGTTTAGAGAATAAATCCAGAAAACACCCCTATTGCTTGTCTTACTTTCGTTCGCAATCTTCTTATTATTGCTGCTGTAAAGCGTTAGGCCTCTATTTCAAATGAATGTTAAAAATGGATTCTTTTAATGGTGATCTCATGGGAGAATTATATGTAGTACCTCTTCTTGGATACACTCACATCTAGCATAGTGTGCCAATTACATTGGGCATCGTATGAATTGAAGCAAGCTCCCCTTGCATAGTATTCAAGTTTAGCTCAACCATGAAATCTCTTTATTTTAAATCCAGTCCTTATGACCGTGCTCCTTTTGTTCGGCGCATGCATTGTGGGTATATTATGCCGCTTTTAGTGATGATCACATTGGCATTACCAAACTCCAGTTGTATCTTAGTAAACAATTCAAAATGAAAGTTTTGGGCGGCTTAGCTTTTTTCTAGGCTTGGAGGTTGCATGTGATACTTTTGATTGTTATCTCTCTAAGCAAAATATATCATTGATTTGGAGAAAGAACACTAAGCGTGCCACAACTTTCATATGTCACTCACTTTAGTGCAAAAACTTTTTTTTTGCTCACTTAAGTGTCACAAGTTTGGAAAAACGTTCACTTGAATGCCACTTTCGATTTGCCCGCTGGAAAAGCTGACGTGGTGCCAGAAAGCTGATGTGGCTATTGGTGAACAATATTTTAATATTTTAATTAATTTTTTTGATTTTTGATTTTATTTTTTTCTAAGGCCGGTGAGGGCCACCGTTGACCCTCGCTGGCCATTGAACCTATAACATCCTGACATTCGAGCCATTTGAGGGATAAATGAATGTTAATTTCGTCAATGCATTGTTGGTTGATCTCACTCGGAACTAATCACTCTTGAGATACGGACCTTGAAGGGAAAGGCTAATGAGAATATAACTCGTGCGACTAAAGAACTTGACTTGGGAAAATGACTCAACCGTGAGATTTGCGTAAGGATGATCATGTAGATATGTAGGCCGATTCCAAGGACGAATAGAAGTCCATTCGCGGACAGAACATAATGTGACGGCGGGTGATTCCGTTTACTATTGTCGAGCCTATGAACGACCCTATGTCGATCCTTGGTAATCGTGTAATTTGAAATAAAAATCTATCATTCGCAATTTCATGTAGTCAATGACGTCTATATGTCGAGAAGTCTTGAACGTGATTTGGCACGAGTCGGTTACATGTGAATCCTCGATGCCGCCTGTCAGTCTGAGTAGTACCAAAATGGTATTTGGATGAAATTGACAAGGCATGGGAATCCATGATTGGACTTCGAATTTTCGGAAACGTTCGGGATGGACTTTTGGACGATACTTCTTCGACAATCGACAGTGTTAGTTAAGCCAAGTAATTGGAAAAATGGACTTATGGACTGAGGAAACGAGCCTACAAGGACGTAGGCTAGGCAAGACTAGTGTGGGCCTCATGCCCAAAGTGAGACGGCCCCATGGAAGGCCGGATGCAAGCAAGTGAGCCCGTTGGACCAAACCAACCAATTTACCTTTCGAGCCCGTTGTCTAACTTGAGCTGTTTCGAGCCCAACAAATTCCCGAGCCCGTTCCTATTCATTTTCTAACCCATTTCTTAGGCCTTTCCTTCATTTTCAGCCCAATGGTAGTTTGGGAAATGTGCAAGATGGAAATGACCATTTTGCCCTTGGATATTTTGAAGAAAGGATAAAAGAAGAGAGAGAAGATAATGTCATTTGCTTGACAAGTTGGAGGAAGCATTTAATGGCCTTGATGATGCTGAATTGCAGCCCTCTTTTCACTCTCTCTCTTCCTCCTTTAGCCTAATTAAAACCGCACCACTTCTCTCCCTTGTTTCCTTTCCTTCTTTTTTTTTTTTTTTTTTTCTGACCTTCCTCCGAAAAACCGAGTTGTTCATGCACTTCCCATGTGAATCACGGCTCATGCCACTTGCCATCGTGCTCAAAAGACAATTTACGTTCGGATGGCGTCAGCCGTTTACTGGTCGGAGCCATTGGCAGACTCGCCGGCCGGCTGTTGCTGAACTACCACTGTTCCGCTTGTTTCAGCCATTTTCCTTTGGTTCCGACTCAACCACCGTCCATCCCAGCCACTAGTAGTTCCCCCTTGACCCCCAAGTTCCGCCGGTCACCGGAGCTCGGGTAGCCTATTTTCCTCCGGTCAGGCACTTTCTTCCTATGTAGTTGTTTTGACCCCGAACCACCTTGGATTACTGTGGTAGAGGTCCCTAAGTGTCAGGTTCGTTGCCATCGCCGTGTTCGTATCGTCAGCTCGCTTAATGGGTGAGTCTAGCCCCTAATCCTTTGTTAGTGCCTAAACTTACTTAGGGTTGGGTTAGTTAGTGTTAATGTTGGTTTATGAAGTTTAATTAAGTCGTATTAGCCCTAAGATAGTTGGTTAAATAGATGGTTAAGATTATATTAACTTAATTTTGCTAATTGTGCTTAATTATTGCCTAATTGTGTTTTATGTGCTTATTTGTGGTTTAGGTGATTAATTAATCATGTTTAGTTTAAATTGATTGATTAATTTTTTTAATTAAGGTTTTTTAAAATTTTTGAATCTAATGTTTTAATTAATTGAATTTCCGAAAATTTACTGTTCACGATTATTGTTTACGGCATTGTTCATGCGTAAGCTAATTTTTGGCTTATTTTGATGTGTTCTTAATTGTTGTGATTTATTAAAGTGCCGATTGTTAATTTTACTCATAAATAATGAGGAAATGCATGATTGAAGACCGATTGGAATTGAAAGTGTTTGATTTATTGAGTTATTCCCGAGAATTAGGGAATGTATATGATTGTTGATTGGTTGGATTTGAAATTTTGGAATTGTCGAGTGATACTGCATGACATATTACGTGAGTTATTTGAAATGGCATGTTGCATGAGCATGAGCGATGTTGCATTCATGACAAAGCAAATCTATAAATGAATTGCTTAATGATGTGTTGCATGATCATATTAAGAGAGGCAACCTAACGTTGTCGGAAGACCATCGATCCTTATGGGGTTGTGCCGTGGCCGTTTGGTCGCTTGATTTCGGTCGGATGCCTGATAGGGAGGGGTCAACTTTGTGGGACTGCGGTAGTGGGTGGGTTCTATGCTCTTTCGGGAATGCCGTCTTGGGAGTGAGCCCTTGACGTTCACAATGCCTCGAGATAAAGAGGATGAGGCTGGCTTGGCCAGGAATCGCCAACCATAAGGTTGTGCCGTGGCCCAGGAAGAGGGGTTGTAATAATTGGAGTATGTGTGGGTGTGAGACATGAGAAAGCCGTATGCAATACTCTGATTATTCATATGCTCTTAATGTCGTGATGATTGCATTATTTATGGTATGCACGCATGAGTTGACAGTTGTGCATGGTGTAGCAATGGCTAGGTGAGATCGCTTGTGACGCAACTCGCATGTAATTGATGAACTGTTTCATCTAACAGCCATGTGCCTTGCTTACATTGTATGAGATTTGACGTATAGGGTATGACAGATCGGGTCAGGTTGCATGTGAACCAAATATTGATTGTTGGTTTCCCCCGTCTATTGTTTAGTCTTCTGTTTGCTGGCTATCTGTTATTGGGTTGAGTTAAGAGTGGTTCAGGAGAGATACCCCGAGTTGAGTTGTCGTACTAATCGGGGCTTAGGGAGAGAACTCGTTGAGATTTTATCTCATTGGTTATTGTATAACCATTTTCAAGACCCTAGAATGACACACTTGCAATGGAGAATCCTGCCCTCGCTCCACCAGTTATTGACCCGACAGAGCCTGAGTCCGATGGGTCCGAGTGATGATGGTGTTGAACTCGAGGGTTCATTTTCTATAACTGGATTAGCCTAGTTTCTTTTTGGTTAGGCTTAGAGGATGGATCGGCCCCTTTTGTTAGGCTTGTAATTCATAAATGATCATTCGTTGGTTAATCTAGTGAATTGAATAAATAAGTAGTTGTTGTACTGCTATATTTTTGGACAACTAGTGAAGAATTGAATCAGCCTTGAAATATATTTATCCACCCTAATCTCCTAGGTCTCATCCTATCCTTATATACTCTCCAAGCCACACTCGACCGTTGGCTCTTTCCTTGAGAGTTTCGTCTTCCTTTTCCTGGACAGACTTTATAAGGCAAGTCTTTTTGATCGTTGGAGGTAGATTGGATCCCCTTGGATTCTGTTCGCCCATACAATCAGAATCCGGGCTTCCATAAGTGTTATATTCTTCTTTGTAAGTTGTCCGTTGATTGATCTTGCCAATCAGTTTGATATAACAGAATCAATATAAATAAAGTAAGTGAAATACTTGACTGTTAGTGATCTTATGTTGTAGTTTCATTCTGAGTCTGACTGACTCAAGTTCTGAGTCTACTCAAGATTTCCATCCGGTATGGTCATACTCAAATTTGCGTCTAGTACGGACGGACTCAGAATCTGTCAGACTGAAGTTCCTGCGTCTGTTTCATCCAGGTTCAAAAGCATACATTAGTAGCCTTTGATTTATTTTGTCATCTTCAAAATATCATAAGGAATTTTTCTAACAGATGGAATGTCCGATAGTGGACAATCCACATATGGGGATGACATGTCAGAAGTTGTTGAAGTGGCATTACTAGAAAGACTTGCATTAATATTAGAAGAGATCAATGTTGGTGTGGAAGCTCCCCAAATTGATGGAAGTGTTGGATCTTCTAAAAAGAATCCACTAAAGGATTGGCAAAGACAGGAAGATGAATTGATGATTTGAAGGGCAGAAAATATTTGAACGGATAAAGAATTGAGAACATCTTGTACTCTCAAGATGTGATGTGACGAGATACATGAATACCGTTAGAAATAGGGACCCGACATGCATATGCTGCAACTATTTATTATATCCCGCGAGGCAGTTTCGCTTAATCAAATCGAACCTTTACCCTTTTTTTTCCTTTATATAAAGACATCGGAAGCGAAGCGAGACGTAAAACCAACAGAAAACACGCATATAACCTTTAGGTAGGTCTAGTCAAGTTGACCAGGGAGCCTTGTTCTAGACGGTTGGAATTTGGCCATTACAAATTCGAAGCCACATTTTGGTCCCACTTATGAAACCATCATCCGGTCAAGCTTGCCTCCCCGCGGTAATAAGGAATCCTTCTTCTGTCTCTCTCTTTTGACTTGTTTTCAAGGGAAAACTCAGGGTAACTTCTACGCTCTGTCCTGGTTACTCTCTCAAACTTGCCTCCCGCGGGGACTCCAAAACGTAAATAGACTCTGTACTTGATCATGCCAACACATCTCAGCCTTCACACCCCTCTGTATTCTCGCTTCTTGGTGGTACGTAATAACATGGTGAGACTAGCTGAACAACACGACTGTGTATTCCGATGCTTCAATGAGGATGGAGACGGTAAAACTTTTGCCTTTGGAGCCGAGGCAGAGCGTGAGCTTGATGGATGGAGAGCTGCCCCTGAAAGAAGCGCAAGAATCGCTGGACTCAGATGGCGACGGCCTCCTGTGCTTGGAGGATTTCATTAGAAGGAGCGGATGAGGAAGAGAGACTGCGACTTGGGCTTGATGGACGGGTGTGGGTTCATCACGCCTAAGGGCCTCAAGAGCACGATGCTCTCTAGGCTTGGGCAATCCAAGTCCACGCATGGATGACTGAGAGGCCACGATAAGTCATTTCGATCTTGATGGACATGTTTTGATCAGCTTCGATGAATTTAAGGTTATGATGGTGTAGATTTCATAGTACAAAATATTACAATATCAACTAGAGTCATTTATCCGACCAAAAAAAAAAAATAACTAGAATCATTTAGGAAAATATCCAGAATATCCTAAATTTCTCTAAAAGTACATAAGATTGTATTAACATTTGATTTCATATGGACCATTCATTGTTAGCGAGTTGTTCTTGCTTCACTTCAAAGCAGATAACTTGCTGACTGTCTAACATTTACGTTAGAGATATATCTCTACATCCCCCACAAACTCAAGATGATTTGAAAGATGTCAACTTGAATTTGGAGAATAGATCCAAAAAACACCCTTGTTGCTCTTCTTACTTTTGTCCGTAATCTTCTTGTTGTTGCCACTATTATGCGTGGGCCTCTATTTCAAATGGAAGTTAAAAATGCATTTTTTTAATGGTGATCTCATGGAAGAAGTCTATATAGTACCTCCTTTTGGATACACTCCTTCATCTAGTAAAGTGTGCTGATTACATTGGGCATTGTATGTATTGAAGCAAGCTCCCTGTGCATAATACTCCAAGTTAAGCTCAACCATGGAATATCTTGATTTTAAATCTGGCCCTCATGGTCATGCTCTCTTTTTTTTTCAACGCATGCATTGTGGGTATATTATGTTGCTTTTATATGTGAATGATATGATTATTATTGGCGATGATGAGACTGACTTTATTAAACAATTTGAAATGAAAGATTTTGGGCGACTTAGCCATTTTCTAGGCTCGAAAGTTGCGTCTAATGCTTCCAGTAATTATCTTTCTTAAGCAAAATATGTCACTGATCTTATTTCTCGAGTTTGGCTCACTTATAACAAGACTACTTTTACTTCTATTGAGTTGAATGCAAAATTTAGTAACAGGAATAAAACTTATCTTCCGAATCCTACATTTTATCAACAGTTGGTTGACAGTCTTATACATCTCACGGTTATTCATCCTAACATTGCTTATGTTGTTCAAATTGTTAGTCAACACATGACCGCGCTTCAGATGACTCATTTTGTTGCAATTTTTGAATTCTTCGCTACATCAAGGTTATGTTGTTTCAATGTCTTTACTTTTCTACTCATTCTACCTTGGAGTTGATAGTTTATTCTGATGTTGATTGGGTTGGTGATCCTTAAGATTGTTGCTCCACTACAGGTACTATTTATTTTTAGGTGACTCACTTATCTCATGGCATAGGAAGAAATAGACCATTGTCACTCACTCTAGTACAAAGCAGAATATCGAACTCTTGCTAATATGATATTTGAGTTATTATGTTTACAGTGACTACTAAAAGACATGGAAGTGCATCATCATAGTAGAACGGTCATTCAATGCGACAATCAAGGTGCTATCCAAATTGCACATAATGAGATTAGTGGCAAATCCAAAAAATAAATTAAATTGGATATTTAATTTATGAAATTAAAATCCCAAAATTGTAAATGATATAAACTTGGGAGAGTCTACACTAACTGTACGTTTAGTAATCCATTAGCTTTCCTTTGGTGGTTCATTTATTAGAATATCATGACAATAGTTAAAATATTTATGACTATTGGTATAATTGAAAATTTTAAAACTGAATCAACTGTCATACAATTGGTTTAAGACTTTTTAAATAATCTTCCCAAACATCTTGTATACCCAAAATGTGACATGATGCAATTAGAAATAGAATCCCCACTATTGATCACATTTTATAAATTATACAAAGTATCTCGATGAATTGGAGAGTGTGAGTGTGTGTGTGTATATATAAAATATATCCTCTTTCTTTGGATTAAAAACAAAATGACTCGCATATATTAAAATAAAAGTTCAAAGTATTCTATCAAAGCAATTATGTGAAATTCAATATATATAATTCACTTGTTCAATCTCCATCTCTCGTTCTTTCTCCCCTTGGCTAATGTAAAAGGGTGGGGGGTCCAATTCTTACCTTATATTATAGTATCTAAGACTGGGTTTAATGAAAGCTTTTTGTGGAGAAGACATCGTATGATGAAAATGCAGTCTTTAAAGTAATTGAAGACAACGTGGAAATAAGTTACGCCGGGGGGTAACTAACAAGAAGCAAAGGCTGGCTTACTTGAAGTAAGTTACTTCCTATCCAATGGAGATTTTGTACATAGTCGATATATTAGGTGTCTTCACCCGTGCGTACCGCAAACTTTAGATGGAGTGAAATAAGTTTTTCATAGTCATTTATTATATTAGTTTGCAATATGTATTTGATGTGATTAATTTTGGATGACGTAAGTTGAGAGTGGTTGCAAATGTTTTCTTCCTTTAAGATAGAATCAACACAATCCAAGTAAAATGTGATTGTATCAAACACAAGAGTTATCATATTACCATATGTACTTGAGAACTGATTGTGTGACGATTTTTTAATTTATTGTGAGAATAACAGTCTGTTATAAATTATAAAAAATCAAATAATAAATTATTATAAGGTCCACTCATTTAAGAATTTGTGACTTATAATAAATTATTATTCTCACAATAATCTAAAGATTGTTATGCTATCAAAGTCTTTAGTATTTTATTATAGTATTGTTAGCAAGTTTTGCTACTTCAAAGACGGAGTAGACATACTAGAGGATAGACGTAAGTAAACAGTTTCGTACGAGGTTTCGTTTACAGAAATCATCTGACATTTGCGACAAGTTGGAACCATCAACAATTTTTCATTACCAACTGTTAACACCAGAACCAAAATTTAGACCCAAACCTAAAAAAAATAAAATTCCAAATGGTCGAAACCGGGCCGCGACACTACAATTGAGTTTCCAATGGGTATGACATATGCGAAGTACATGATGCGTGGCGACGATCGATTGACTCGGAATATGAACGGAAGTTAAATAACGATTCAATGAGGATCCATCGAGCGAGGATAACCGTAGCTGTGGTATCGGGAAACGATTACAAATCATCTCTGATGATCGGATGTAGAGATGACGTCATCTCTAGGGTGATGTCTTGTTTCATACATTACTAATTTATTAACGGAATGTTGAGAAGGGTCGACATTTATTTGTACTTCAAAAATTACCGATTGATTTGATAAGTTACCACCATTTATTTTTGTGGCTTACATACATAATAACATTTCTAAGTTTTATGTGAAATTACCAACCTTAAGTCTATCTAGTGATTCATTAGCATTTCTCCAATTAAGATACTGACTAGTTCTAGCTTAGCAATTAATATTGGAACCGCTTACCAACTTTTATTTTACTATTTCAAACGTAGCGGATGGTGTCATAGTCTACCAACATATCACCAACATAAGAAGCTAATAGCTCTTATGCATATCACCGACTTTCTTTCTTTTTTGGGTAATCGTTTAACATGTTTGTAGCCGACACAGTCAAACGTGGTAAGCTATTGAATGATTTGTAAATTGAAAATTTTAAATAAACGTTAGAAAGTAAGTTAAATTAAGATTAGTAGCTTCGTACAATAAAAAAAGAAAAGAAAATTAGAAACTTTAGTACGTTGTTAAGCTAAGAAAACGTTGGAAAGTTTGTTAGGAATGGTTGGTAATTTGAGAGGATCCAATAATACTTTTTTCTAGAAGCGTTAATAAGCATATAAATGACTAGTCAAGCAAGTTGTCAGTCAACTTTTTTGTTAGCATTGAAATTCGGCGGCCACTCACTTTCACGAATTCACCAAATGGAACAGTGTATTTCTGGCTCACGGAGGACTAGAATGAACACCGACTCAGATTTTGAAATATGAATATGTCTCATCTTGTACTCATTCTATGAATAACTTGATGGACACATCCCAACATAGGAGGTACACGGGCGTGAAAACTCGTGATTTTCTATGTCCAACGTGCCACGCCGGCCCTGCTTTTGTTCGAATTTTGCGGCGTTTCTTGTTTCGTGATCAGCTAGGCCGAGCGGAACGAGTCCAATATGATGATTTCCGGTAGCTGGGGATACTGTCGCTGTCTCAAGACGTGCAAGCATGGTTCTCTTCACTTGCATCCGTGCAATGATGTCTGTGCTCGATAGGTTGAACTTGCGTGTTCAGTGGGATTAATCCCTCTCAAGGTTTGACAGGTTGCTGAGCAGACCTGGAATAGGAAACATCTCTAGCTGAGCCCTGACGTTTTCTCTCTCTCTCTCTCTCTCTCTCTCTGTTTTAAGTTAGTCCAATTACACGTTCTGACGTATGCTTTCTTGCGTGGGCATCGGACCACCTTGTAGCCCATAATTCGACATATTTAACTCTCGATTATGCTCTGGCTTCGGAGTATAACAATGTAGCCGGTTGTCCTTTTTTCGGAAGAGTCGCCGATTGGAAGACAAAGATGACGAGACAATTCTCCCTTTTTTTAAGAAGATGGAGAAGAAGAACAAGCAGCAGTATTATATAATATATGCCAGCCTAGACGGGACCGTGATTGAGATGTGCAAGTTTGTCAATGAAGCACCTAGATTATGATCCTGTTTTCCAAGCTTTCTCTGCCCACCTGATTCCAGGTCCACACTGTTATTCTCCCGTCTCTTCTTTTTTTTTTTTTTTCCTTTTCTTGCGGTCGAGGCGGATCAAGCTGAGGGATCAGGGAATTCTTGCCGCCGATGGGTGCCTGCGTTTCGATCGATGATGATGCTAATGGGAGAGTGGCGGAGAAACGCCTGATCCGGTCTCCTTCTCGGCTGGACGGGGCTTTTGTTTCCCAGAGCAAATTCGGTTCTCAGTATTCCATCACATCATCATGGACGAGTACAGGTTCGGCTCATACAAATTATTTTGCGAATTACTAGCTATTCATATGGATCGAATTAGAGATTCTTACAGAAGTAGTAATAGCCCCTTGGACAGGCACGCCAGATGCTACCAGTTTTGAAAATAATTTTGTTGTCGCGAATCATGTCGTGATGCGTAGCTAGGACAGATATATGCCTTATGTTATGCGAGATACTAAGACAATTCCATGACCATATGCACCGTCAGACTTGCACTGGATCCATTCATTGCATGCCGATTACTGATTGCTGCAGGTAGTAAAGAGGAGATGTTTTTCGATGCACAAGCATCACAGGAATCCAGCTCTGAGGATGATTTCTTCAGCGTAAACGGAGGTACTACCGGGTTATGTATTTTAGTATTGATCACGGGATAGATTTAGCTGCTGTCTTTGAATGTTGATGAATTGCTCCTGTAGAAATTCATGTCAAACATGAGGCATCTCGATTCGGTAGCTAAACCTTCCATATCCTCCATGGGTTGTCCTTGCTTATTTTTATTATCAGAATGAAAAGGAACACTTTTCCCCTACAGATTTCATTCCATCTGGTGCAAGCAGTCCGATTCATCAGAGAAGCTTTGCCAGCTTGCCACCTGCGACCAGAACAATGTCTTTGAGCAGAAGCAGCTTTTCAAGCACGAATCGCCGTCATCGTTTACAGAGAAAAGAGAGCCCCTCGATCACGGCAATGTCCTTCCCGACCCCAAGTACAAGAAGGAGATACAGCTGGTTCAGTTCTTCCAAGACAGATTTTGGACCAGTCAGGCTGGACAACTTGATCATGACAGCCACCCTCACAATCAAGGCATAGCCCGTGGCAAGTCATTGTCGAAATCAAAAGGTCCTTAAGTGCAATCTCCTAGAGCTGACAAAGCATACCAAATTTTACCCGTCTTAGGCAACACGGCATCCACAAGTGGGATTGGCATGACCTCGAGAGCTAAATGTCTATGCTGCTTGGAGTTGGAGGAGAAGCTCAAATGTTCCAATGCGTGCCATCAGAAGATGTATGAGTTTTGACAATATTGTACGAGTTACCAGCTCCTACATTCGATGCATCCTGCATCGTTATCGGGAGACCTTTTTCAAATTGACGAGAGATAGAAAACGAGTTTGTTTAGTATATCCTGCTTGATCTCTAATTTTGTGAGGAGATCGAAATCTTTCTTGTAAATTCAGAAGCTTTTTGAGTTGACAGAAATTAATACACTGGCACTCTGAATACATAAAACTTGCATTTGCACACGTCCAAAAGTGCTAGGTCATACGAATATTAGTCAGGTCTGTAAATCATATAAGAAGCTCGTCTTTGACAGTTTCTGAGACAAAGAAAGGCGTTCTGATGTATCCACTACTAGTGATGCCATTTTCATCTACTCTCGAACACAAATGCCGACAGTTTCTACTACAAGATTTTAAATGATCTTCATTGTATACGAAGGAATGAAACATCCAGCGTGCAAAACTGTTCCCCTCTGTGAAAGTACATTGTCCCTCGAGTATAGATCCACAAAATGCTGCTCTCAATGAAGTGAAAAAGGCAACTTATTTTACACAATATAATCACCTTGCACCCAATAATCAAATTCCTCCATAATCTAAAAACTGATCGCATTTTGCCTGTCCGGAGGAGCAACACATTGCCATAAGGAACGATATGCTGGAATATCAGCTGCTTCAACACCAAGCACAGAAAGGTTGCGTCCATACTCCTGCTCGAGGAAAACTTGGTAGTAATCATGATTTGCTAGTGAGTAACTCACAAACATATCAACTTTAGCTAGAAAGAGACAAACCTGAATGTCAAGGAATAATTGCATACAGATCTTATCCGTGTCAGACACATTTTGTTCCGATACATCCGAGCTTGCTCCAGCTCGTCTCTGTGCACCCTGACGTATTCTTTGAAGCGAAGATTCTGTTTTCCTAGCCTATATCAACAAACAGAAGATTGATCTCTACTTCAAAAAACAATCATGTGAAATTGGACATTTCAGGGGACAAAATCAGCATAAAGTACTTACCACATTAACAAGGTCACAGGCCAATTCATTGTAGCGGCCGGTAACCTCAGTTGCAGCACTCAGTAGCAGTTCATTCCTAACATCTGTAGTCAAGTATGCATTTGCACGCTCTCCTTCCAGAAAAGTCTGTAAGATAAGTGGTTCCCCACAAAACATCAGAAGAAAATAGTCTCATTTATGCATCAAGCCAGACATCAAGATAGAGATGCAAAAACAAAAGATATTATTCTCCCATGAGGAAATCATTAATCCATGCTAATGTCCATCTTCTATGCTTCATTATCATTAGCTTAGATATTCAATGGATCTCGGTCTTTGTTCTTTATTTTTCTCCTTTTCTCCATCCCTTTTCAATTTTAGGCATGTCTCCCCAGAATTAAAGAGAAAAAAGAGCACGTACAAATCGAAAACTTGATGCCCCACTCCACACACATACATGATTTTTTCTTTCCCTCCACAGACTATTTAGATTCTTTTCATGTCTAAACCCTGTATTTGACACATTTAGCACAGGAAAGCAAGTATACTTTGCTGATGTGAACAACATCAAATAACATAATGTGAATGTAGTGAAACTTAGTTCCATAGTGGAGATCATTTGGTCATAGACACCACTTGAGTCCAAATAAGAGGTTCAAGAAGAGAGGACACCAATCTCTTTCATCTAAACATGACCTAAATCGTTGCTCTTTCATCAGTCTATACCTGCTGGATTTGTTATCAAAACAGCTAGAAAGTTCCACTAGACTTGGGGCAAGACAGATACATCTGGAACATCAAATGCTGGAGTAATATGAACAGAGTAGAAGAGATATAATAAGGGAGCGCATACCTTAAGGGGCCGCAACACACCTGCTACGTAGGGTGAATGCCTGACAGGAAGAGGTTTATTTGTCATCCGGTAAGTCGCTGTTATTCCCTTCAGCTGCCTTAAGTCCTGTATATTTTCAAAAATTTCTGTAAACCAGTTGAAGTTTCCATAATCGCATTTGATAAGACAAAACTACATGACAGATAGCTACAAGTCAAATCACCAAGTATCATCTAGTGTGTCAGGACAACTTCAACATGAGAGAAAGAAAAGGCAGATTCAAGTACTCCCAATAACGAAAATAAGACAAGGCACCTCAACAGACTTCTCAACCAGAGCTCCCACAATTGCATTGATGATTGAAGGTACAATGTCATTCAATGATTTTCCTCCCTGCAAAATGCTGTCTTTCACAGAATCACGGACTTCGACAGAGCATGAAGAGAGAAGCTGAAGCACAAGCCCCAGGTAATCACCACACACTTCTCTTGCAAGAAAACATACATCATGAATAACCTGAAAATAGAAAAATAAAATAATTAAAAGCAAGTAGGAACTGCACTGAATAAGCTATGCCGTTGAAGCTTCTTTGAAACAACAGACATTTACTCCTTGATTATCAACTCACAGAGTAAATCTGACTTGAATGGATGACAAGGTTTTGTGGATTAAGAAAAGAGGCATACATAGATTAAGTCATCTGGCAAAGCAGCAATAGCCCACTCACATCCAGGATGGGAACCCGTAGCACCCATCTTGCGAGCGGCAAGTCCAGATGACAACCAATTATAGTACCTGTTATGCAAATATATGCAGTGAATAAACAGATGCATTTAACAAACTAATCAACTCATGCAATGCGCAAGTACAGTTCTCCTTGATCAGACAGAAAAAACAATTCACGATAAACTTAATATTTTCCAAAGGACTCGACCCTATAATATATATAGATCTTTTGTATACATGGATTGACATGGTACTATTAACTGGGAGTTCACTTCTGACCTGGAAATAAGCTGCAAAGACAAACGCAGAAACTTGTCAGAGCAGGAAAGAATGAGAACATCATCTCTCCAGCAGGATTTTAGGCAATCCAAAAGCGTAACACTTTGCTTCAACGTCAGACTTCCTTTATCAGGACTTAGATTCTGAAGTGGGACAAGACTAGTTGTCATAAGTGCTGAATCTAATGCCCCTGCTATCTCCTGAAATCTGAGGTAATAATATCAGCAATGACACCCCATTTTAGAAATGTCAAAAGTCATTCTCAGAATATTGGTAAAGGAAGAAAGATGTAAAGCTTGTGCTAAGTACCTTAACGAAAAATAAACCCCAATATTCCATTGCTTCATGAACTCTAGAAAGACTGCTTCTCCACGAAATTTAGCAACAGCAGATCTGGATGGACAGTAGCCTTGCATGACAATTGGAAGTTACAACAATAATGAGCAATCTAGTTGCTGTCTACTCAGAGTAATTAAGATGCTTAGTAGATAATTTCAAAATTTATTATTTATTGCAAAGTCTAACATGTAGTATGAATTAAAAAGAAAGGAATAGGGAAGCCCTACCTTCCAGATGAGCTAAAAAATCAAGACTTGATTTATAGTTTTTTAAGAATTCTGTGGGTCTTCCTGGAGAAAAGGCACCGGGCTTTGCCTTTTGAATAGCAACCAGAACCTCTTTAAGGATTGAATTAGCCAAGAAATCAAATACATGCAAACCAGAATTTTCTGCACATGGCAACAACAGAATACTCATCAAGATCTACTTACTGTATGGGATCCAGATGAATAGATACAAAATAACATTGAGAAGGGAGGTCAAATTCACGTAGAAAGATTTTACTGTCGTGCAACGGATTGAGGTCACAGGACAAGTGGATTTTGGTGCCAGAAGAATGATTATGTCATGTTTGAGACCTTTGACAAGCATAAATACACTCCACTTCAACAAGCATCCAGAAAATTCACATTCAGTCGAGTGACTAGTGAAACAATGCAGCAGCCATAAGGACAGAATTATATGGTTTGGTACCCAAAGGAAGACCAAGGAGACAATGGGTCCAGCAAGCAAACAAACTGTTATCAGACAGAAGCTTGGATAGGAGAAGAATAAGCAATATAAAACCAAAAGCAGACCAAGTAAAACCAAGGAGACAACGGGTCCAGCAAGAAAACAAACTGTTATCAGACAGAAGATCAGATAAGAGAAGAACAAGCAATAAAAAACCAAAGGCAGACTGTACCTGTGGAAGCAATATCAAGTAAAAATTTACAATCTTCTCTTATACTTTGCTTAATTGATCGGTAATCACTTTCAAGCGCATCTCCTGGTGCTGCCATTCCAGACTGTCCATATGGAATAATTTTCTGTATCATAGGAGCCACGACAGTGGTCCGGAAAATTTCTTCAGCACTAGTGGTGTTATCAATAGCAGCATAAGCACGTAGGCAATTGTAAATTGCATTAGCATCTTGATGCTCCAACCCATCTACAAAACAATGAGCCAAGCTTGCATCAAGCAGCCCGCTGGCATTCTGAATCCTCTTCTCCATGTTCTCAACAAAAGGTAGGTCCTGTACTGGCATTAAAGAAACAAGGATGAGTAGAAAGCATACCTATATAATAAAAAGGAGCGAGTAGAAAGCTTAGAGCAGTTGTTGAAAAATGATGAGCAATAAATGTACAGAATTTGCAGTGGCAACTACATCATGCAAATCGTATCTCCGCGTGGAAACTGCACTGTATTTTTACAGTGACAAGCAATCTTTAAAGAGAAGGACCAGAACTAATGCAAAGAGGTACCATGCAAATAAACGTAAAGATAGGGGGCAGCTATAGTCCTGGGCTTTCTTTTTTGGAGGTATTCATTGCATTTAGAAAGGTACAGCAACAAGGGGCTGCATTTAAAAAATAACAGTGAAACAAGAGTTAAAAAAAAGCATATTAGCTCACTCTCCACTATATTTTGGTAGGAATGGAAGTGTGGAAACCTGGAGGGATCGAGTAGGCAAGCTCTATGAGTTAAAGTTATTATACTAGATAGCAATAACTGCTAAATTTAGGGTAGCTTGAGCAGAATTTTTAAAATTTCTGGGCCAAGTGAGTCGTCTTTGACTTCTTTTCAAGACGTGTCTAAGGCAAGGGGTTTCCACACTACACACAACTTAGCTCTCAGAAGAAATTCTTATTGCTATTCAAATACAATGCAGTTCTGTTTTTCTTTTTTCCTTTTTTTTGGGGGGGGAGGGTCAGAAAGGGGCAAAAATGCCTTTGAAGTGCAATTATGAAGCAATTCTGTTTTCTTGCTATAACATTAGCACACGGGAATAAATGGAAGCATTACATCATTACATCTAGAAATGAAATAATGGAGTCGACAGAAGCAGGCGAAAGAACAAAAAAAGTATCAGCTTTCGATATGGTGCTATGAATACGTGATGTGCATATAAATTAGCCAGAGTTTTTAAGAGCTTAGTGCTGAATTATTAATTCTTTTTGAAAAAATGGAGCATGGAGGAATGGACCTAATTCCAATGTAATAAATTTAGACTGCAACATTAAGACAATAACCAGCATCCATCAAAGGTAGCCACTACACAGTTCAAACCTAATTGCATTCCTAGATTTAGGGAGAACAAGGCTTGTAAGACATTCCTTGTGCATAATGCAAACTTCTGTTCATTTTACTTCCACATGCAGATATACTAAGAAGCAGAAGATCAATGAATACAAGTGCCAGAGTTAGCAATCTCCTGGATTCATGAGTCACACATGTAATCACAAAGTGAGTAAATCATACTAAAAGAGTTCCTTCATGTGGAATCAGCTAATTCAGCTTCATCCGCTTTCTAACTCAAGAACTAAGAGAAGATTCGATAGGCCAGAGATCTGCAACAATGTTCAAAAGAAGCGGGCATAAATATTGCAAAAGAAAGCAATTCTGAAAAGCTAGATCAGCAGCTAACTCTGATTCAGGACCTATGAGCTAGTGAACATTACTAGTAGTGTCGCAGTCACAAGCTCACAGCAACAAGGTATCAATGCAGCTAGATCTATCTTGAAGTTTTGCAAAATTATGCTCTTTCCTTATCCAGGGTCAAAGTTTTTTCCTTCAGAACTTAATACTTTCATTATGCAGCTGCGATGGACAGGTTATTGGCTGCAGCAAACCCAAATTGAAGTCGAGGATTCCAAATTCATCGGATGTCTGAAACACCATGTGACATCTTTCCATAACTCTAAAGCAACGAGACCAATCCTCTCAAGACTTCACCCTGCTCTGAGAGAGAGAGAGAGAGAGAGAGAGAGAGAGAGACCTGTGCATGAGCTATGTAGAACTTGAGCCGATTCATCTCACTGGCAATCCTTTCCAGAAGCATGCTTTGAGTCTCTCTTAGATTCGTTCCATTCTCAGCAGCATGATTCGAGGACAATCCGTTACTGATGGGGGAGCCATTTTCTGTCGGATTCACATCCCCATTCGACCAATCGGCAGGCACGCTCGGGAGCTCCTTGATCAGTTTCTCGACCTTGGACACGACGTGAAACGTGTCGAGCAACAGCTCCAACACCTCCCTCGCGGATGCGGCCTCCGACCGCTGCTTCAAGCCATTGCGCAGGGCCACGAGCGATCCCTCCACGCTTCCCCTGAAGCCTTCGATCTTGTCCCTCAACTCCAGCAGCGGCGCTCGCATCCGCACAATGGCGGCATCCACGTCGACGAGCTTGGTGCTGAGGTTGACGAAATCGTTGTAGTCGCGGTTGATGAGGTCGATGAGCTCGTGGTTGAGGGAGGACAGGTGGCTCTGGAGCTCGGACCGGAGGGTCTCGAAGGGGACGAAGGTCCGGAGCTCGGAGATGTAGGACTCGGAGTCGAAGTCCCGTGAGAGGAAGGCGGAGGGCTTGAACCAGAGGGGATGGGAGTCGAGCGGGTCGGAGAACAGATCCACGGCGGATCTCGGCGGCGCCGGTGGCGGCGACGGGATGGATTCCACCATCGACGGTTTGCCGGTCCTCAGCCGTTCGAATTCCGGGCGATGACGTGCGAGGGGAGCAAAATGCTGGCAACTGCGAAAATCTGCAGCACTGCAACCGACGCCTGAAGAAGGAGAAGAGGAGGAGGAAGACGGACGGCAGGTACGACGCCGGCCCGAGACGATGTTGGGCTGGGCTCGTATCCGTTTAGCCCACGAAAGAGGCCCATGAAGTTTGGGTTCTGTTTTCGGCTTTGACCTGTTCTTCCTATGAGTTGTCCTCTGCATCTACTTCGCTCAACTGATTGCTTGAAGTGCGATCACTCTCTGCGAGAGGTTACCCGGCGCTGTTCTCTCTCTTTCTCTCTCTCTTATCATCTTCATCTTGTTTCATCTTCATCACTCTGTTTAGGTTAATGCTTTGGGAACAGTGTTGGGGTTCCTACGTAGGTTTCTTCGAGTTGGGAATCGAGAAGGAGGGAACCTTCACCGCCCTTTGCCAATGCCGAAGAGACAGCAACATGAAATCCTGGTTGTCGACGATTTCTGCGCTGCTGCTGGTAAACTGTTCCTCCTTTCTGGTGAGACGATGGTCGGTAGTTTCCAGCTTCGTTTGGATGTTGGTCTTTCGTGATCGCGCTTCTCTTTTTCCTTTTCCTTTATATTTGGTTACGAGGGAGCCAAGGAAACGGAATTACTAGTTCGACGAAACGTGGGAAGGAAATTCTCGCTCGACCTCCAAGAAAGATGCTATCCTGTTTTTTCTAGGGTGATTAAAAAAGCTAGTAATTGTCGCCTTTTTTGCTGCCCCTTTTGCGAATTAGATGTGATGATAACTTTTTTAGCCGAAAGTATATCGCGAAGGAATAATTGATGCCCAAAGAATTGTTGAGATGTCTATTTGCTGCTTGCGCGAGGCATGCTTTGCAAGAAGACCGAGTTTTGTGGGCTCTCTTAGATGCATTGGTGAATGAATGATCACTTACAGCAGAATGGGGTTTGCGGGTTCTTACTCTTCACTGAGGTGTCTTTACTAGTGAAGATGGAAATTATTCATCTGAGATCTCAAAGTTTTTCTTGAAAATTGTTTGGCACTACTTCCATGTTATGTTGTGGACCATACTGCAGAACCTTAGTGACGTTGCCCAGCAAATTTGAAAAGTAGCTCCGATCGAGAGCACGTGACTTTAAGACTCAAGATATTTTCCAGTTCATGAGGAAAGTTACATCTGGACGTTTTTGGTCACTACACCGTAGAAAAAATCAATCAGATGCAAGAATAGCACCTATGACCATTTGTTTTCATGGCATATAAATAGCTCTAGCAAAGTATATTGGCGACACCCTAGTGTGCAAGGCTCTAGCATGAGGCTTTTGGGTAGTCAAATGCATGATCATAGTCTGATCGCAGTGATCGTGCATTTTGGATGAACTTCTTCTGGAGCATTTTCATGAATGTCATCTCTATGACTTCACGCCTTACTTGTACACCATACGCCATGGCTCCTAGTTTAGCATAGATTATTCAAATTTCAAGATAGACAAAAGCAATCTTCCATTCTCAATCCATTCTCTATGAACTGAAGGTGCAATTACATTATAATGGGTCTTACATGTGTTTCTAAAAATATGAGAATCGAGAAAAGGAGAACAATTTGAAGATGAAGCAGAGTAAATTTATAGACAGACTTGTTGGCTAGAACGCTCCGGAAGTCACAGTAGCTTTATAGAGTTATTTTTAAAAATGGTGTCCTCATGTGTATATAGAGAGGGGGCAAGTTACCCAGATACTCTACCACATTTAAATTCTGATAATTCCTTTTTGGGTTTCCTTTTCTCTTTCTCATGCTAAGGGACAAATAGGAGACGGAACCATAATGCTACCTTTTCCAAGCACCCGAATACGTTAGACACCAATAAATTTGAGCGTTGTTTCAGGTGAGTTCTCCAACCACTGCTATCATGGGGAACGGCTTAGCTTTTCCTTTATAAGATTATGACCTGAATTTTTGTTGTTAAGGAATATATGGCGGGATCTTTCAGAAGATAAGAAGGCTTCATTCACTTTTCTGGACAGCCTGTGGTTTACCCTGTACATGAAAGAATCATCCAGAGAAAAAGTGCTGAAGTGGATTAAGAAGGAGTGCATTTTCTCCAAGAAATATGTTGTCATACCCATTGTTTGTTGGTTGGTAATTTTTCTTTTCTGAGCTTCAGCATGTCTGAATTTTATTTTCTCTGTGTACCAAAGCTTCTAATCTGTCTGTCTACCTGCCAGGAGTCATTGGAGTCTCTTGATCTTATGTCATTTTGGGGAAACAAAATCAAAGGCCAGAACACCATGCATGATATTGCTTGATTCACTCCACATGGCAAATCCTAAGAGACTGGAACCTGAGATAAGAAAGTATGTTCCATGTGCCATTTCCTTGTATAATCCCATGACAATTCAGCATCTTCTAGTATAAAATCTGCTTCTGCATGTGATTTAAGCCAACCTTAATTTTCCGATTTCACCCAGGTTTATAGTGGACATTTATGAAGGTGAAGCCAAGGAGAGACCAGAACAGAAACCAGCAACTTCTCAGATTCCACTCTTGGTGCCTAAGGTGACATTTGGCTCTTAGGTTGCTAAGTAAATCCATTTTCTTCAATTTCTTCTTTTTTAATCGAATGGTAAACTATGAGTTAGGTACCACAACAGAGAAATGGGGAGGACTGTGGCCGTTTTGTTCTTTACTTCGCCAGTCTATTTGTTGAGAATGCTCCGAAGGATTTCAGTACAGATGATGGCTACCCTTACTTTGTAGGTTCCCTTTATTTTGTGGCCATTATTAATTATTGTAAGCAACTCACTTTTTCACTGTGCTTTTGTTTTGAACTGCAGATGAAAGAGGACTGGTTTCATCCTCAGGACGTGGATCATTTTTGCAGTAGATTTAGATTATAAAATTGAATATCATAGATTTGGAAGACTTGCCCCATAGTGAATTATGTAAGAAGATAGCACATTCATAACAGGCAATTTCTTTTCTAGAATGTCTAGGCTATGTGTGATTGGGTTGACAGTATTATAGTGGTTGAATGAATTACAGGCATGCCTTACTGGACCTGTTCTCTCTGACATAATTTCTATGGATGATATTGATGGCAATACTGTGAGTTGACGGACGGATAATTCTTGTTGCAACGTAAAATTTATTGTCTATGCAGGGACCACATGCATGTGTATTTATTGTGGATTGAAATTCTGACAACTAGAATGCTAGTGGACACTTAATAATAATGCTCCCAATTCTCATGCTTTATGTCACCTGTATCTGAGATTCATTAAATGATACATTGTTGAAATTAGCTTTTCTTGCATAGTAACTTATAAGGAGTAAATGGGTGACATAGTCCAATCAAGCATTTCTATGCTCTAAACCACAGCAAAAGCAGTGTGGCATTATGCCTTAAGGAATAATAGGCATCGAAAAATCTTAAGGTGCCATTGTCTAATCATGATTTGGAGAACTTCCTTCTTGGGGAAGAGCAGTATATCCCTAATGATAAATTATAAAGGTGGAAGAACACCCAAGTCATATTTCAAAGGTAGACGCAAGTCATAGTTTGAAGATGCAGATTTTAGCAAACGTCCATGGGAAGAATCATCATTGGTGTTACTTAGGAGACTGGTATATCCCTATCCTGAAAGACTACTGAGAAAGAAAAGGTCAAGTCGTTGGCAAGATTTTTCTCATCTATGAAGATGCGTGAATGTGGGCATGGAATGGTTGAGGAGAAACTGCAGCAGAAAAGGATGAGGACTTGAATCCAATTTTACTCAAATCTTGAGTTTTCATAAATTGGACCGATAAAGTTTCAAGAACTGCCTAGAGACTTCCAACTACTGTCAACCATTTCATCAAAGAGAAACATGAGGGTCTTGTTCTTGCCAGTTGAGCTCTTTTAGAAGTGATGGATTCATCAGTTGACATGGGATTGATTGGAGATATTGAGTTAATACGGCTTGTTGTGGGCTTCATATTTATGATCATTCTAAATCTTGGCATCTCTGGAGGTTCATTTCCCTACACACTGTATTTTGGATGGATTCCTTATGTGCTTTACATTTCCTCTTCTAATTTGTGGAGACCGTCGTATGCCGCTTCCAGAGTGCCATTGTTGTTGTCTCCCATGACTCATCTGTGCTGTGTGCTATTGTCAATTTACTGGGAATATGGACCATTAATTAGACACGGAATGAGTACTGTTGATGCTGAAACAGATTCTCCGGTACATTGAATTTCTATATATTTTCCTGTGCTGTACTGCTTTCTGTCTCTTAATCTCATCATGTTATGAGATTGTAGATTCACCAGCAGGATATTCTGGTTCAGTAGCCAAAGTTCTGAGATTTTATGATTTGGGCATGTCGTTTCTACTTGTTCTTTGCCTCTTTTCAGCTGGGGAAGTTATCTTTTCCCATTTAGCGGAGATTTCTATATCTAAAATATAATATTGGGATCACACTTTTCCCCTCTAAAGCACATCTTTCTCACTTTATGAATCCCCATTGAAGCATCATCGTGGGATTTTTTTTTTTTGGCTTCTTAATTCGAATGCTATTGTTCCCATCTGCATATCACTCGTAGAGGACTTGATCCAGTGGCTATAGAACTGGGAGCAGACAATGCTTGAGTAGCATAATAGTATACATTCATCCTCTTAGGAAATTGATGCTGGCACCTTGTAAATGTTCTGGTTACTTGGTCAAAATGCTCAGTATGTTACTGCATCCACGTGAATCATAAGCAGGATACCCTAATCTACAATTTGGATGTAGGTTTTGGGTCTGAAAATCAGCTAGATGAACACATGATTGTGTTGATTTGGAGCAACACTTTCATTATAATAATGCAGCACGGTTTTCCTGACTTTCTGCTTTGGAACAGCACTTTGCATGAGATTTTTCTTTGTTTTCTCCATATCTGTATCTGTCAACATTTGCTGCGATGATGGAGATTATGAAGTAGTTAGTACTTGCCATTTTCATTCCCGTGAGTACTGGAATCACTTGGGTGAAAATCATTTTAAATGAGTTTTGCTGTATTTTCTGGTTGATTTGACAACCAATTTGATTGAAGGATGGAGAGTATCAATTGGCATCAGTAACCTATGATATGCAATAGCGAAGAACACGTGGAGTCAAGGCCGGGGGAGTGAAAATTGTGCCAGCCACAATTTGGTAATATCCAGTCATAATTTTGCACGCGCTTTTCCCTCTTACATTTTTGTCATGGCTTCGATCATTCGTATGCTGTACTTCAGTTAAATTGACATCCTAGAGATGAAACTGCCCAATCCACAGGGCTGGAGATAAAGCAAAAACGTGAAATTAGCGGTATCATGTCGGTGTCTTTTGTTATATTCTTACTTTGGGCCCAATTTGACCTTAATCACTTTAGTAAATCATCGTATTCACACGATGATACATCTATCAGAAGGGTTCTTATTGGCATTTAGAATCCAAAATGTCCATTGAAATGGCCTTGGATTCCTTCAGGTCATTGGGATCTAATAACCCTTGTTATTTACTAACTTATGCATCTGTGCATGTGGTCCATTCTCCATGGGGCTGTGTTACTGTGTAGATGTTCATGCACCGAGGCAATGACATGAGAGGGCATTTTGTCCACATGAACCCTAGTCCATCTTTTCATTGGATCAATTGAGGCTTTAAAACTACAAAAACGACAAGCATTCGCTCCGCTACCAACCCTATCATATGCACTCTCCACCTCCTTTCGTTGCAATACCTCGGCAGCTTCGCATTAGCTCCTTTTCTTGACCGCAACCTTCAGCCCCCCGGCCATATGGGCGGTCAACAGAGGAACGAAGACGGGCTGGTTCTCAAGAACCGGTCTGATCTCGAACTTCCTCAAGATCGACGCCACGACGTACTTCATCTGGATGAAGGCCATCTCCTTCCCGAGGCACACCCTCGGTCCGGCCTGAAAAACCGGGAACTTGTATGGATTTACCGCTCTCAACTCCCCCTCGGCATCACCTTCCATTTCCGGTCCCACCAGCCACCGGTCTGGTTTGAACTCGAGCCTGTCCTTCCCCCACAGCTCCTCCATCCTTCCCATCCCGTAGGGAAAGTAGGTCACTCTATCGCCCTTCCTCACCAGGGTTCCGTCCGGCAACACATCATCCACTGCGGCGTGCTTCGAGTCCCACGCGACCGGTGGGTACAGACGCATCGTTTCACAAAGGCATGCCTTCAGGAACCTCATCTCCTTCAAGGTTTCGAAGTCCAAGCACTTGTTATTGCTCCTGTCAAGAATCGAGTCAACTTCGCTCACGATCGCTTGCTCGGCATTCGAGTTCTGAGCAAGCAGCCAGAAGAGCCACGTCATCGCCGCCGATGTGGTGTCTCTTCCGGCCATCACGAAGCTTATCACCATGTCCCGCACCATCTCTTCACTGTGCCCGGCCGCAAGAAACCGCGACAAGAGGTCGCCGTTGTGTTTTATCTGCTGATCATCGTTCTCTTGGAGCAGCTTCTTCTTCCTGTTCCGGATTATATCAAGTATATCATCATGCACGAGCTTGACAGCTTCGGCAAGCTTCTTTTCGGACCCGATGCTCAACGCCCTCTTGATCTTCCAGACCAGATACACTGGGGAGGTGGCCCGCATTGCGCATATCCTCGACGCATTTTCGAAGGCAGTCACCAGAGGAGGCAGCGGGTGCGAGAGGTCGAGGCAATCCGGGTCGGTGCCTAAAGAAACTTGGCAAACGGTGTCGAAAGCGAACCTCCTGAGCAAGTCTTGAAGGTCCAGGGTCCGATCAGTATCGGCATAGTCTTGGAGAAGCGGCAAGAGCCGGTTCTCGACTTCAGCTTCAAGCGTCCGCACGACAAAGTCCCTCAACGAATTGGTGCTGAACTCGTGGCTGGCGAGCTTGCGCTGGGTGGTCCAGAGAGGACCGTCGACGTTGAAGATGCCGCAGCCGAGTAAGTCGCCGAGGATGCTGGTGAAAGGGACGCCCTTGGGGTAGTTGTGGAAGTTGGCCTTGAGGACGTGCTCGACGTTGTCGGGGTTGGCGGTGACGATGGTGCGGCACGCGCCGAGCCGGTGAATGACGACGGTCTGGGTAGGGGATCGGGAGAGGAGGTCGGTGTACCAGTCGAGAAGGCGGGAACGGTTCCGGTAGAAAGAGAGGAGACACCCAATGATGGGATGAGAAGGAGGGCCGGGGCTCATGCGATGAGCAGCGGAGGACGACGTCTTCTTGCTAATGTTTTGTCGAACGAGGGAGAGGAAGGCGTACAAGATCACAAAGAACCCTACAAACAGGAAAACAGACATGATGAATTATGGACGGGTATCTGAGTGCGAGCTCGGGGGAGGAAGAAGCCAAGAGCTGATGTATATATAGGCGCTGTGGATTGTCTTCTAGGGGTTGAGGGATGCAATGCTATGGAGCTGTATGCATATATCTTCTAGAGAGAGAGTTGAATGGCGGAAGAGAGAGAGAGGACTAAAGACTAGTCAAAAGAAGAGTTGAAGTCATGGTAGAAATGTTGACAACGTGTAAAAAGTGTTGGTGTGATTGTATGGGGGTTGGGTCAAACCGGGGTGATGGTTTCAACCCGACGGCGATGTGCGGGCGGACATGGGGAGCGGCGTCCGCAGCTAAAGAGTGGGGGGGGCACGCTATTGAAGGATTTTTCGATCAGCACACGTCAAATCTTTGGGGGAGCGGGGAAGAATTGAAAGTTCACATGGTTCTCGAGCTTCGAAAAAAGGACGGGACGGCATGCGGAGCTGTAAGAACGATGAATTTATTGCGAGACGTGTTTGGGGCAGGGGATTACTGTCCTGAATCAAAGCGCTTGCCTCCAGAAAAGAGGAAAGAGCAGGGGGGCCAAACGACAAAAGACGAGGCAGGCAATTTCTCACTTTTGCATGCTTGGACGTGAAAGGAGGGATCATAACAACAGATACAAGAGTTTTACCACATATCATCGCATGCATGTGGTGATACCGTACTGGAAAACAAACGGTTTGGTAACAATTATTATGTGTTCGGTGAGATTAGTGGGACGAGTACAAATGACAAGTCCTAATGTCAAATCTTAGTCGGTTGCAATTTCTTCAAAAAGATGAAATGCTTTTGAAAATATGGACAATCAGTATGACTCGACGAAGGTTGTGATGGGTCATTTTACTACTTTTAGCTGGGAAAATCAATGATAGGGAACTTAAAAGTACGCAAGTGGTGGAAATAACGTCATCCGTGATGTAAATTGCATGAAAATAAAGATAAAAATAAAATTATGCAGGAACTTTGTAGTCACAAAGAATACAACATGGGTAAATAAATAAGCAATTTCCTAATCCTATATGTAGTTATGAGAATTTATTATGCAATCTCATAATATTTAATGATACTGATCTACGTGAATATACATATCCGAAAATATAATTGACTCTACTACTAGGCAAATACATGCTAGTATTGCTAATCTTGTCGTTCGGTGAAAGTTTTATTCAATAACTTATGATACTTGTTATCAACAACTTTACTAAAAAGTCTTCGATTTCTTTTTCCTTCAAGTTGCCAATTGTTCTTTTCATTTCATTAGTGACATTTGCTTTTAACAAACTCAGCTCTCATGGGCCAAGTTTGTCACTTGTCGATAATAATCAAAAGTTGGTCTTTTATTTTTTCTTTATATCAATAGTCACATAGTACTTTGGTTGATGAAATATTCCAGAGAATAATTACCATGTTGTTTCCCTGAGAGAAAGGACTATGATAGTTGCCTAATATCAGCCAAACGTACAAATAGACAAAAACCAAAATGTTGATACCACGAAACTACCCAAAATGAAAATGGTTCCACATCAAAGTAAATTTAACTGACAATCTGTTTAACTTTAGTGAGATATACAATGTGAATCCAAATGAAAATTCAATTTCACCACTTGGGAGCAGGTATGAAACGGAAGGGCAGCCGACTTTGATGTGGACTTTGTAGAATATTAGGGATTGGAATGTGCACGTGATGAGAAAAAGAACGAAACGAGTAGGTGCAATTGATTAAGATAGCATGATTGGGTTTGGCTTCGTAGACGTTTCGTCGTTAAAGGCGGCGTCCACTTCGTAAATTGCCGAGGGAGAAACTCTCTTGGTCAGCTCCCCTCACCCTTTTTGACGACCTCCCGTTTCAACTCATTCATTTTTTTTTTTTTTTATATGGATGCATATAATAAGAGATAAAAGCTCCCTATGTGGGAATTTGGCAAAGAATATTTACGGATATTAGAGAATATTGGGGAAAAATGTCAGAAAAGTCTTAAATTTATTGGATGGATTCTAATTTAGTCTTAAATTTTTTAATTGTGCTAATTTAATCCTAAACCTTTTAATTTGTGCCAATTTAGTCATAAATTTTTGACTTAATGACAATTCAATCCTCCCGGATAATTTTGGCCAAATTTCGTTGACTTGGATGCCGGTCAACTTATATGGCACCACCGGAACTAACTTGTATAATTTTTAATAATATTTTAATAATATTTTGATATTTTATTATTTTTTTGATAATTTTATTTTTTTTCCTTTCTTTTATTCTTTTTTTTTTTTTTTTTCTTTCTCCTTCCTTTCTTCTTCCTATAGGCGGTGGCTCCTGTCCGCTAGTCATCGGCCATAGCTAGGTGGGCTAGCCTTGCCTGGGTGAGGGCAGCCTCGGCGAGGGCTCCCCTCACCAAATCTAGCAAGGTTGGCCCTCACCTAGGCTAGGGCAAGGGACTCGCCTTGCTAGATCTAGCTTGGGTAAAGGTTAGCCTTGCTTAGGCCAAATCGAGCAAGGCTAACAATTGTTAGGGCTCAACCTCACCCTGGCCAGGCGAGGCTAGCCTGCTTGGCCATCGCTTATTGATTGGCCACTGCCTAAAGGAGGAAGAAAGGAATGAAAGAGAAAAAAATAAAAAAATCAGAAAAAAATATAAAAGTTGTTAAAAGTTGTCCATAAGCAGGTGAGCGTTCACGTCAGCAAAATTTGGCCAAAATTAGTCGGAATGATTGAATTGGTATCAAGTCAAAATATCCATAACTGAATTGACACTAATTCAAAGCATTTATGACCAAATGACCACCATTAAAAGACTTATGACTAAGTTGATAACAAGTCAAAAGGTTTAAGACTAAATTGGCACCAAAGTAATAGGTTTAGGACTTTTTTGACACTTTTCTTGAAAATGTTGCTAGAGATAATATTAGATATTAGGTATATTATTTGGTATTTTTTTCCCTTTCTAATAAAACTAATGATCTTATTAGATTATTTCCATTTTGAGTGTCAAGACCCTTGATTTTAATAAAGTAAATTTCAAACCAATTGAGTAAAGATATGATCTTTTTATTGATTCTCTCTCCCTTTCTCTCTTGAAAATTTTAAAATATTTATAGAATTAAAGCTAGGGTATATGAATGATCTAAGCACGGGCGTAATTTGCTTATCTATGCGTGGGTTACACATCTCAACAGGAATTATCAAATTATAATACTCTTTTTTTCCCCAAACTAGGACAGAATGGAAGGTAGACAAAGTCAAACGTTTCACTTGATCGATACATGTGAAAAGGCAGTAAGCTTGGTTTCCCTATTGCCCCACTTCAGATCTGTTCATGGAGTTCTTAGTCAAGGGGCATGATTTAAGTGAGGTTTGGTGGTTCTTTAATTGGGAATAGCGTGTGAAATCGCGTGTGATGGGGAGACCAGGGCATTAGGAGGTCACAGAGAAAGAAACCAAAAACATTCATGGAAAAAGAGCAGAAGGTGCATTTTCATATTTTCACTATTGATGAGTAAAGAAGTAATTCATAAGTTGCCCTAGACAACTATCCAAATATCGAGTTATTCAAACAAGTGCAGCATGATTAATTATATCAATAACTGTCAATCATCAACATACATAATCAATGAGAACAGGAGTATCTTCTAACTATCTCTAGCCCATGTTTAAGAATCTGTTAAAAGAGTGCTAATAAAACACTCAGGTCCAGGCTTGGCGATTGTAATTTAAAATTGCGACGGTTGGAGAATAGAAGGGATCGAATTTTTTAAAACACCTTCTTTTTAAAAATCTTGAAAGTGTTTTGATGGGCCTTTCTTTACTACTTATAGTCATTATAATTGGGTTTCTTCATTTGTTAACTACGTGACATGCAGCCTGCCTCTTTCATTTCGAAAGGTTTCCCGAAAAAGAAAAAGAGATTATCATTCCACCTTCCAATAAAGGAAAACTTGTTGCATGTATCATCTTATGGATCGATTCATCTTATGAGAGGGGCGGTCTCATCAGTTTGTGCAAAACCAGACTGAGCAACTCATAAATTGATACATTCTCATATTGATTAGAAGAAGAAGAAGAAATTTACTCTTTTACGTGCTTACGCAAGAATAAGTGTAGCCGTATCGATGCACCAAAATGGTAAGTCTACTGACACATGGTCAGTACATGAGCGAATCGAATCAAAGATTTGCATGACCTAAAAAGCTGAAGCAGGTCGCAGTGGGGCGGGAGCGAAAACGAAGCAACCCAGCGGAGAAGTTGGGTTAGGCGGAAAGTGATTGGAAGGACGAACTCCATCGGACACGGACGACAAGGACGTCTCATTTCCATAAGAAAAACCATTCTAAAGGAGACGAGGTAAAATATCTAGCAGCTAGTGCCGGTGCTGCATCAGTTGATGGGTGGATCGCTTTTCTTCTCTCCCTTTTGGCCTCGATTTAGAGCACGTGAAGAGTTCAAATCACGTTTCTCTTTCGCATCCGAAACGTGGGAGGGGTGTTTGGATTTTGGCAATGGTGGATCGACCTTGACGTGAACTAAAATTAGCTGTCGTCCTACCGTCTGCACTGGTTTGGTCGTGAACGGAGGAACGCGAGCTTTTTCCAAAGGAGAAAGACGAGCCAGCCATCCGAAAAGCTTTATATTTCGGGTAGTTGAAACATGGGACTCGATACGAGGGAATTCCCCCACGTTTCCCAAACTCCAGTCCACCCTAATTTGCTCTTTTGAATTCCAACATTTGAATTTTCACGTCCATCTGTCCGGGATTCGCCACCATTTTTAAAATCGATTCTCGACGATTCTGATGGGTCGGTCAAGTCAATGGAGACGGGGTGATAGTCACATCGTCCGTCAGCGTCGCCCTTTCCTCTTTTTTCTTTGCCTTAAGGGTTTTCCCAAAGGGGTCGCGTGGAAAAAAAGAAGAAACAGCCGCTGTGGGACAAGGAAGAAAGAAACTGGTGGCTCTTCCAAGTCTATACATCATCGTCGTCGTCATCATCGTACGACCACGACCTTAGCCTCCAAAAAGTAGTTGACTTGCCCGAAGGTTTGTGCCCACTGCCATGCCCGGACTCGACGGCAGCGGTCTACCATTTCTCGATGAACCTAAGGGGTGACCGCATTACAGAACCGTAGGCCTGCGGCATGCGTTTCTTGACGGATGATAATAGACTAAAGACTCCGGAAAGGAGAGAGAGAACCATTCGAAGATAGAGAGCAGAGTAATGTCAGAGACAAGTTTGTTTTGCTAGAATTTAGGTTGAGCATGATTCGGGCTAATTCGGTCTAGCACTTCATTTAGGGATTAATTCGCATAGTGTCGGTCCTAATTTTTCGGCCATGTTGAGCTTGGGACCGAGAATTGGACCGACCCTAGGATCAAACCAGCTCTAGGATCAATCCGAAACCAATTGATTATCTTATATTTCATTTTTTTATTCCTTAAATGGATAAACATACACTTTAAAATTATATATACATCAAAAATTCCACGTTGAGCAATCAAACTATGAATACCAGTATATATCAAATATAAATGTAAAATAAGGTAATGGCAAAAATCTCTATTTACAATCGTTGGGTTGCATTGGCAAGGCTGCCCAAGAAAGGTAAGCAAATTTATTAGTTGAGCTGCGCTCATGAGGTGAGAGAGGAAAGGCCAGACGGAGCAAGGCTAAGGTGAGCAAATAACGTGAGGCAAGTGAAGAGGAATCCAGATTGAGTTTCTACTTTCTAATTTAAACGGTAGAATTGCATAAGAAAGAGCGGGGATAGAGACGTAAAGGTTTAGAATATAAATTGTATATTATGTATATAATATATAAAGGGTTGAACCAACCCTAAATCCTAAGACCAATGACCAATTCCCATGCAAAGGTCTAAAGATCCTAGGATCAAGGGCCAGCCTAGACCAGTGAGAACTAGACTAGGATTGACCGAGTTGGGTTGGTCTAGGGTCAATCAAGGGTCGACCTTGGATCGATTTTTATCCATAACTAGAACGCTTTGAAAGTCACAACTGCTCTTTATGGGGGGTTATTCCTAAAAATGTTGTCCTAATATATTATGGCACAGAGGAGGTAAATCTTACCACATCTAAATTCTCTTGATTGTTTTTTTTGTCCCCTTTTCTCTTTCTTGGGGAAATTACCAAATGAAAAATCATAAATATATTACATTCGATCTTAAACCTTTTAATAATTTGTCAATGTAGTCATCAATCTTTTAATTATGCTAATTTGGTTTTAAGCATTTTGATAATTTGTCAATTTAGTCATTCAACCAACTTTAATTGGAAAACGCTAACATGGCAATTTATTAGCACTGAGTGTGCTACGTGACACGATCAGCGCTGATATGAATAATTTTTTTAATTTTTTAATTACTTTTACTTTTATTTTTTCATTTTTTCATTTTTCATTTCTTGTTTTCTTCGAACTCTTCGGCATCCTCGCCGTCTTATGTACCACATAAGACAGTTGGCGCCGACTAGACCGTCACGTTAGCATTTTCTAGCCAAAATTAGTCGGAATGACTAAATTGACAAATTATCGAAAAGTTTATGATTAAATTGGTAAATTATCAAAAATTTTAAACCTAAATTTGCAATATATAAAGGTTTAAGACTAGATTAGCAAATTATCAAAAGATTTAGAACTAAATTGATTCAAGTGCCATAAGTTTAGAAATTTTTGGGTAATGTTTCCTCTCATTCTCATGCTATAAGATAAATGGGAGACGAAACAATGATGCTACCTTTCCAAGCACCCGAATAAGTTTAGACCCTAATAAATTTTAGGGTTGTTTCCGGAGAATTCTATATCCACAGCTATCATGGGAAAGGGCCTAGCTTTTCTTATACAAGTGTAGGACCTGAACTGTCAACGTTATGGAATATTTTCTTTCAGAAGATGATCTAATGCGTCCGGGTCAACTTGTCAGGAGGCACTGAAGTCTCTTGATCCCATGTTATTTTGGTGAAACGAGATCGAAGACCGTGATATTTGCTTGATTTACTGCACATAGCAAAGCCTAAGAGATTGGAACCTGACATAAGTAAGTATGGTCTATGTGCTGTTGAAGCGTGAGAGCCGCAGTCGTGATAGCAATTTGTCGGGAAAATTTTTTTGAAGATGAAGCACTTGGATCTCACATAAAGAGGAGAAGGAGATAGATTGGCTTTTTGTTTGATTCACTAAAATTTCAACTTAGTAAAATAAATTACGAGATTCCCCTATTTAAGGACTTGTTTCACGACCTTTGTTCTTCCTGAAAATATATCTAGCATATCAAGAAAGTAAATCTTCTAGAAATTCACCAAATCTCACAATATCTCATAATATCTCACAATATCTGAAGAAGCAATTATTCAATCTATAAATACGAAATGACTCATTAAAAATAACTTAACAATTATGACTCTTCTTGAATATCGAACAATCTTCAATATCAATTTTGGGATATTGCTATCGAAGATACCAGTATTGGTAACTCGATAGTCTCGATGTCAAAGTTTCTGATGCTAATGAATTTGGTTTGATTTCTAACACTCCCTCTTAAACTGAATTTTCTTCCATCAATCATTCCAAGCAAACTCTTGAACTTTCGAAAAGCATTGATCTTGAGAGTTTTAGTAAAAATGTCTCCTACTTAATCTCCTATCTTCACATACAACACTTCAACCTCATTCTCTCTAACCTGTTCTTGAATGAAGTGATATCGAACACTTGCTTCGTTCATGAAAAATTGGATATTTCACCAATGCAATAGCAGAAACATTATCTATGAAAATCTCTGTTGCTTTCTTTTGCTTCATAAAAATATTTTTGAGTAGTCTTCTCAATCATATTGCATAACAAATACATGAAGATGCTGCTACATATTCAGCTTCACATGTCAACAGAGTAACACTAGAGTGCTTTTTTGATAACCATGTGAAAGCAATGTCACAATAGTGCTCTTTTGATCATCGACATCTCCACCATAATTACTATCCGAATAAGCTCTAAGTTCATAGTGATAATAGTGTAGGCCATGAGAAATAGTACTTTGATATATTGAAATATCCTCTTTGCAACTTTAAGATAAGATGACTTCGGCTTCTCCAAGCACCAACACAATTCCAACATCATACATAATATCCGGTCTCATGCATGTCAAGTATCTCAAACTCCTAATCAAACTTCTATAATGTGTCGAATCAACATCGACACCATCATCAAACTTCCAAAGCTTAGTTTCACACTCCATTGGTGTATTAACTAAAGTGCAATTCTTCATGTTGAATTTTCAAGGATATTTTTTGTATATCCTTTTTGGAGATAAAAATCCCATCGGCACTTTGCTTCACTTTGATACCAAAGAAATAATTCACAAGACCATCATCTCGAATTCTCTCACCATCAAATGCCTTAAAGCATCAATCATCACCGGATTATTTCCTGTAAATACAAGGTCATCGACTTATAAACAAATGACTAAAACATCACCTTTTTCATAGCTTCAAATAGAGTACATGCTCATATGGACATTGAATGAATCTATTCGCCTTGAAATATGCATCGATTCTAGAATTTCATGCTCTCGGTGCTTGTTTAAGCCCATATAAACTTTCTTTAATTTCAGCACTTTGTCTTCATGAATTTCACAACAAACCCCTCGAGTTATTTGACGTAAATCTCTTCTTCAAGAATGCCATTCAAAAATGCCAATTTGACATCAATTTGATAAATAGAAAGTCCAATTCCATCAAACACAGAGAAATAGAAGACAATAAATTATCATAGAAGCGCTGAGCTAACCTCTAAACATATGGGGCCTTTCAAAATTTCAGCACATTGATCTTGGTATGCTTCCGTTTTTTTCCCAATAGCCCTAGTAACAAGTCAATCTCTAGGACCAATACTTGAAGTTCCATAATCTGACCGAAAGAACATGGTCAAAGCGTGAGTCAAAGGGGTCTATAGTTCAAACCATAAATGTAATTATGACTTGTGAACTAAGAAAAGGGAGAATTACCTCTGATTTCAGCTTATATGGAGAGTCAATCTCAATTGCAGCAATGCATTTCTCCGAGAGGCAGATTCAAACACGATTAATCCATTCCTAAAAAAAAAAAAAAAATTTTCTTAAATATGTGAGTCAAGAATTAGAAACTCCAACCAAACTTATAACTTTTTGTAGCAAAGAAGGTGTGCGGATATAAAATAGAGCATGCACTAAATAGAAAATCTTAGTATTAGCATGATTGTGGTAATTTTCTTTATTAGAAAACTAGAGATATAGGAATAATCCCATGCAAATAAGTAAGCATAGTCCCGAATAAAATTGGAAATTTGAGGAAACCACATTCACAATTAATGTATGCCAAATTAAAAGTGTCGGCCAGAAAAGCCAGATATACACCAAACAAAAAAAAAACTTCCTTAGTTAATTGCTGTCACCAGTACAATGATAAATGTCCATGTGATCATCCATTGAATTTGATAAATCAAGTGTACTATGTAGAGCAATTTCACTCAGTCATAGGCACCAAATTGCAGAGTGCTCACTCACAAACGGATGATCCTCCAAATGTATATGCGTGCACGTGTGTGAGAGAGAGATCACTAATTTAGCATGAAAAATGGATCCCTATAATGGCAACCTAAGCATTTTGTTGTGCCCTTCAAGGATCATGGATTCTTTTGTAGAAAGACCAGCTTTTTTTTTTTTTTTTTACTCCCAAGCCATCAATTACAAGCTCAGTTTTTCATTTCAAATTCAAATGCCTAGACCAATTTGTCCCTTGATCTCTTAGCTAGCATCAAAATGATTCAGTACAAGAAGCATACAACCCCAAAACAAGGAAAGGACATACCAAACAGAGCTCCGCAGAGTGCAACCCACCAAAACCAAGTCAAGCCACGCACTTGCGATGACCAAAATTAGTCGAATGAAACTACGAATCCAACTGGAAGCTGAACACGAACCCATAAACGTGTAGGGCAGCAAGGTGTTTCAGGGGAGGCAGTGAGGGCGGCAAGGTGTGTCGAGGGTGACGTCGTGGGTTGTGACGGTGGCATTGAGCGTGGCAAGGTGTGTTGGCAAGGTACTAACATGCGTTGCTCGCCAAGATGAGAGGCTATCGGGGTCAGGGAGTCAAGGGAGAGAAGAATGGAGAAACCAATTTGGGGGTGGTGGTTTGAAATGGGTTTTTAAGATTTTTAGAACCGCCGGTTTCGAAAAAAATGAAACCAGGAACTGGAAATGGCCTCCCTAGAACCGGGAACCAAACCGGACCCCCTCCGGTTCAGTTCTCTGGTTCTCAGTTCTATCCAGAAACCGTGCTTACCCCTACTCACCGCTCTCAACTCACCCTCCGCACCACCTTCCATTCCCGGTCCCACCAGCCACCGGTCCGGTTTGAACTCGAGCCTGTCTTTCCCCACAGCTCCTCCATCCTTCCCTTCCCATGGGGAAAGTATGTCACTCTATCGCCCTTCCTCACCGTGGTCCCGTCCGGCAACACGTCGTCCATCACGGCATGCTTCGAGTCCCACGCGACCGGTGGGTACAGCCGCATCGATTCACGAAGGCATGCCTTCAGGAACCTCATCTCCTTCAAGGTTTCGAAGTCCAAGCACTTGTTATTGCTCCTGTCAAGAATCGAGTCAACCTCGCTCACGATCGCTTGCTCGGCATTCGAGTTCTGAGCAAGCAGCCAGAAGAGCCACGTCATCGCCGCTGATGTGGTGTCTCTTCCGGCCATCACGAAGCTTATCACCATGTCCCGCACCATCTCTTCACTGTGCCTAGCCGCAAGAAACTGCGACAAGAGGTCGCCGTTGTGTTTTATCTGCTGATCATCGTTCTCTTGGAGCAGCTTCTTCTTCCTTTTCCGGATTATATCAAGTATATCACCATGCACGAGCTTGACAGCTTCAGCAAGCTTCTTTTCGGACCCGATGCTCAACGCCCTCTTGATCTTCCAGACCAGATACACTGGGGAGGTGGCTCGCATTGCGCATATTATCGACGCATTTTCAGAGGAAGTCACCACAGGAGGCAGCGGGCGCGAGAGGTCGAGGCAATCCGGGTCGGTGCCTAAAGAAACTTGGCAAACGGTGTCGAAAGCGAACCTCCTGAGCAAGTCTTGAAGGTCTAGGGTTCGACCAGTATCGGCATAGTCTTGGAGAAGCGGCAAGAGCCGGTTCTCGACTTCAGCTTCAAGCGTCCGCACGACAAAGTCCCTCAACGAATTGGTGCTGAACTCGTGGCTGGCGAGCTTGCGCTGGATGCTCCAGATTGGACCATCGACGTTGAAGACGCCGCAGCCGAGGAAGTCGCCGAGGATGCTGGTGAAGGGGACGCCCTTTGGGTAGTTGTGGAAGTTGGCCTTGAGGACGTGCTCGACGTTGTCAGGTTTGGCGGTGACGACAGTGCGGCACGCGCCGAGCCGGTGAATGGCGACGGTCTGGGTAGGGGATTGGGAGAGGAGGTCGGTGTACCAGTCGAGAAGGCGGAGCTGTAAGAAAGATGAATTGAAAGTTCCCATGGGAGGGGGCAGAATTGAAAGTTCCCATGCTTCGAAAAAGGACGGGACAGCATGCGGAGCTGTAAGAAAGATGAATTTATTGCGAGACGTGTTTTTGCGGCGGGGGAGTACCGTCCTGAATCAAAGCGCTTGCCTCTAGAAAAGAGGAAAAACATGGGGGCCAAACAACGAAAGACGAGGCAGGCCATGATGCTCCTCCCTCGCTTTCGTTCTCACTTTTACATGCTTTGACATGAAAGGAGGATTGTAACAGCAGAAATACAAGAGTTTATCACATTGAGATTGTGTGAAATGCAAGGACAAATGTATCATCGCATGCATGTGGCGATAGGGTACTAGAAAACAAACAATTTGGTAAAAATTATGTGTTCGGGGAGACTAGTGGGACGAGTTGTTGGCAAGAAACATCATTGGTGTTTCTTAGGAGACTGGTATATCCCTATCCTGAAAGAATACTGAGAAAGAAAAGGTCGAGCTTTTGGCAAGATTTTTCTGATCTATGAAGATATGTGAATGTGAGCATGGAATGGTTAAGGAGAAACCTCAGCAGAAAGGGATGAGGACTCGAATCCATTTTTGCTTGAATCTTGAGTTTTCATAAATTGAACAGTCGAAGTTTCAAGAACTGCCTATAGACTTCCAACTACTGTCAACCATTTCATCAAAGAGAAACATGAGGGCCTTGCTCTTGCTAGTTGAACTCTTTAAGAAGTGATGGATTCATCAGTGGACCTGGGACTGATTGGAGTTATTGAGTTAATATGGCTTGTCGTGGCTTCATATTTTGTATTATTCTAAATCTCGGCATCTCTGGAGGTTCATTTCCCTACACACTGTATTTGGGATGGATTCCTTATGTGCTTTACATTTCCTCTTCTGACCGTTGTATGCTGCTTCCAGAGTGCCATTGTTGTCGTCTCCCATCACTCATCTGTGCTGTGTGTTGTTGTCAGTTTACCAAGGAATATGGACCATTAATGTAGATGATGCTGAAACAAATTCTCAGGTACATTGAATTTCTATATATTTTCCTGTGTTGTACTGATGTCTGTCCCTTAACCTCATCATGCTATAAGATTGTAGATTTTCCAATAGGAGATTCTGGGTTCAGTAGCCAGAGTTCTGGAGATTATATGATTTGCGCATGTAGTTTCAACTTGTTCTTTGCCTCTTTTCAGCGGGGAAAGTTATAGCTTTCTATATCTAAACTATGATATTGGGATCACATTTTTGCCCCTCTATAGCACATCTTTGTCGCCTTATGAACCCCCATTTTAAGCATCATCGTGGGATCTTTTTATTTCTGTTCCCGGTTTCTTAATTCGAATGCTATTGTTCCCATCTGCGTATCACTCGTAGAGGACTTGATCCAATGGCTATAGAACTGGAAGCAGACGAGTAGCATAATAGTATACACGCTTCCTCTTAGGAAATTGATGTTGGCACCTTGTAAATGTCCTGGTTACTTGGTCAAAGTGCTCAGAATATTACTGCATCCACGTGAATCATAAACAGGATACGCTAATCTACACTGTGGATGTAGGTAATCAGCTAGATGATCGTATGGTTGTGTTGCATTATAATATTGCAACACGGTTTTCCTGACTTCCTGCTTTGGAACAGCAATTTGAATGAGATTTTTCTTTGCTTTCTCCGTATTTGTATCCGTCAACATTTGCTGCGGTGACGGAGCTTCATGAAATAGTTAGTGCTTGCGTTTTCATTCCTGTGAGTACTAGAATCACTCGGGTGAAAATCGTTTCAAATGAGCTTTGCTGTATATTCTGGTTGATTTGACAAACCAATTTGATTTGAAGGATGGAAAATATCAATTGGCATGAGTAACCCATGATATGGAATAGCAAAGAACACGCGAGGTTGAGATGGGGGAAGTGAAAATTGTGCCAGCTACGTTTTGGTAATATCCGGTCATAATTTTTGCACGCGCTTTTCCCTCTTACTTTTTTGTCATGGCTTTGATCTTTCGCATGCCGTGCTTCAGTTAAATTGACATCCTAGAGATGAAACTGCCCAATCCACAGGACTGGAGATAAAGCAAAAACGCGAAATTAGCGGGTATCGTGTCGGTGTCTTTTGTTCAATTCTTACTTTGGGCCCACTTTGACCTTAATCACTTTAGTAATTCTTCGTATTCACACGGTGATACATCTATCAGAAGGGTTCTTGTTGGTATTTAGAATCCAAAATGCCCATTGAAATGGCCCTAGATTCCTTCAGGTTACTGGGATCTAATAACCCTTATTCGATATTGACTTATGCATATGTGCATATGGTCCATTCTCCCCTCACCCTCTGTGACGACCTCCCATTTTCAACTCATTGGTTTTTTTTTTTTTTTTGATATATGGATGCATATAATAAGAGATAAAGCTCCCTATATGGGAATTTGGCAAAGCACAAATACAGATGTCAGAGAATATTGGGAAAAAGTGTCGGAAAAGTGTTAAATCTATTACATTTATACTAATTTAGTCCTAAACCTTTTAGTGGTGCTAATTTAGTCCTAAATATTTTGATTTGGTAACAATTCAATTATTAACCTTTTAATGGTGCTAATTTAGTCTTAAACGTTTTGAACTAATACATATTTAGTCCTAAACTTATGATTTGGTGTCAATTCAATCCTTCCGGCTAATTTTGGTTATATTTTGCTAACTTAGATGCCGGTTGGCTTACATGGCACCATCGGCATTGACGTGAATGATTTTTAATAATATTTTTATAATTTTTCGATTTTTTTTTTTGATAATTTTTTTTTGTTCTTTTTCCTTTCTTTTTTTCTTTCTCCTTTCTTTCTTCTTTATATAGGCAATGGCCAACTGGTAAGAGATTGCCAACCACCAGCCATAGCCGGGCAAGTTGGCCTTGCCCTAGCAAGGGCAACCTCGACAAGGGCTTCCATCGCCAAATCCAGTGAGGTTGGTGCTCGCCTAGGCTAGGGTAATGGGCCGGCCTCACCAAATCTAGCTTGGTAAGGGTCAACCTTGCCCAGGCCATGGCTAGTGGCTGGCCATCGCTTGCCAATCGGCCCTTGCCTAAAGGATGAAGAAAGGAATGAGAGAGAAAAAGAAGAAGAGAAATTTTTAAAAAATTACAAAATTATTAAAATATTATTAAAAATTGTTCACAATAGCGTCGGTAGTGCCACGTAAGCCGGTTAGTGTCCATGTTAGCAAAATCAAGCCAAAATTAGCTCGAATGACTGAATTGTTACTAAGTCAAAAGGTTTATGGCTAAATTGATACTAATTCAAAAGATTTAGGATTAAATTAGCACCATTAAAATATTTATAACTGAATTGATACAAACTCTAAAGGTTTAGGACTAAATTGACACTAATATAATAGGTTTATCACTTTTTTGACACTTTTATTGAAAATTTTGCTAGAGATAATATTAGATATTAGGTATATTATTTGGTATTTTTTTTCCTTTCTAATAAAGCTAATTTTCTTATTAGATTATTTCATTTCTTATACATAATGTTTTGAGTGTCAAGACCCTTGATTTTAATAAAGTAAATTTCAAATCAATTGAATAACGATGTGATCTTTTTATAGATTCTCTCTCCCTTTCTCTCTTGAAAATTCTAGAATATTTACAGAATTAAAGCTAGGGTATATGAATGATCTAAGCACGGGCGTAATTTGCTTAGCTATGCGAGGGTTACTCACCTCTCAACAGGAATTATCGATATAATACTCCTTTTTACCCCCTCAAACTAGGACAGAATGGAAGGTAGACAAAGTCAAACGTTTGATTTGATCGATACAAGTTAAAAGGCAATGAGCTTGGTTTCCCTATTGCCCCACTTCAGATCTCTTCATGGTGTTCTTAGTCAAGGAGTTTGATTCAAGTGGGGTTTGGTGATTCTTTAATTGGGAATATTGTGTGAAATCGCATGTGATGGGGAGACCAGGGCACTAGGAGAACACAGAGGAAGAAACCAAAAAACATTCATGGAGAGAAAGCAGAATGTGCATTTTCATATATTCACTACTAACGAATAAATAAGTAATTCATAAGTCACCTGAAACGTCTATCTAAATATTAAGTTATTCAAACAAGCATAGCATGATTTACTATATCAATAACTGTCAATCAACAACATACATAATCAATGAGAGTACAAGTATTTCCTATTTCTAACCCATGTTTATAAATAGGTTAAAGAGTGCTGATAAAACACTCGTCCAAGCTTGGCGATTGTAATTAAAAAATGCGACTGCTGAAGAACAGAATATGTCACTTTTTCAAAACACCTTCTTTTTAAAAATCTTGAAAGTGTCTCAATGGGCCTTTCTTTACTACTTATAGTAATTATAATTGGGCTTCTTCATTTGTTAACCACGTGACATGCCTACAGCCTCTTTCATTTCAAAAGGGTTTCCCAAAAAAGAAGAAGAGCTTTCCAATAAAGGAAAAGTTGTTGCACGTACCATCTTATGGATCGATTCATCTTATGGGAGGAGCGGTCTCGTCAGCTTTTGCAAAACCAGACCGAGCAATTCATAAATTAATACATTCTCATCTTGGTTAGAAGAAGAAGAAATTTACTCTCTTACATGCTTACGGAAGAATAAGTGTAGCCGTATTGATGCACCAAAATGGTAAGTCTACTGAGCACATGGTCAGTACACAAGCGAATCGAATCAGAGGTTTGCGTGACCTAGAAAGCCAAAGTAGGTCGCAGTGGGCCGGGAGCGAAAACGAAGCAACTCAGCGGAGAAGTTGGGTTAGGCGGAAAGTGATTGGAAGGAGGAACTCCATCGGATAATCTCGACAAGGACGTCTCATTGCCATAAGGAAAACCATTCTTAAAGGAGACGAGGTAAAATCTCTAGCAGCTAGTGCTGGTGCTGCATCAGCCGATGGGTGGATCGCATTTCTTCTCTCCTTTTGGCGTCGATTTAGGGCACGTGAAGAGTTCAAATCACGTTTCTCTTTCGCATCCGAAACGTGGGAGGGTGTTTGGATTTTGGTAATGGCGGATCGAACTTGTCGTGATCTAAAATTAGCTGTCGTCCTACCGTTTGCTGGGTGGGTCGTGAACGGAGGAAGGCGTGCTTTTTCCAAAGGAGAAAGACAAGAGCCAGCCATCCAAAAAGTTTTATATTATTTAGTAGTTGAAATATGGGATTCGATGCGAGGGAATTCCCCCCACGTTAACGAAACACGAGTCCACCTTAATTTGCTCTTTCGAATTTCAACGTTTGAATTTTCACGCCTATCTGTCCGGGATTCGCCACCATTTTTAAAGTCGATTCTGATGGTTCGGTCAAGTCGATGGGGACGGGAGTGATGGCCACATCGTCCGTCAGCGTCGCCCTTTCCTCTTTTTTTCTTTCCCTTTGGGGTTTCCGCCGAACGGGTCACGTGCAAAAAGAAGGAACCGCCGCTGCGGGACAAGGAAGAAAGAAACGGGTGGCTCTTCGAAATCTATAAATCATCATCATCATCATCATCATCATCGCACGACCACGACCTTAGCCTACATAAAGGAGTCGACTTGCTCTTCCATGTCTCGATGAACCCAGGGGGAGATCGCCTCACAGAACCGTAGGCCTTGCAGCATGCGTTTCTTGACATATGATAATAGCAAGAAAAGGAGAACCATTCGAAGATAGAGAGCGCAGCAATTTTAGAGACACACTTGTTTTGCTAGAACTAGGAGTGACTATGGTTCGGACTGGATCGGTCTAGCACCTAACTTATGGACCAATTCGCATAGTATTAGTCTTAATCTTTTGATCATGTTAAGCCTGCAACCAAGAATTGGACCGATCCTAAGGTTGGTCTAGTTCTAGGATCAACCCATAACCAATTGATTATTTTTTTGTTTAGTTTTTTTATTCCTTAAATGGATAAACACATGCTTTTAAATGATGTATACATCAATCATGCGATATTGAGCAATCAAACTATAAACATAGTATGTATCAAACATAAATCTCCATTTGTGATTATTGAGAGGTTGCCCAAGAGAGGTAAGTGATTTTATTAGCTGAGTAGTGCTCGTGAGATGAGGCTAGAGGTGAGTAAGGCTGAGGTGAGCAAACAGCCCGAGGCGAGCGAAGAGGAATCCGAACTGAGTTTTTACTTTCTAATTTAAATGGTAGAATCGCATAAGAAAGAATGGAGATAAAGGAGCAAAGGTTTAGAGTGGACAAAAATATATAATATAAATTATATATTATGTATATAATATTTAAAGGGTTGGACCAATCCTAAAATCCCAAACCAAAGACCAACTTGCATGGCGCAGGGTCTAAGGGGTCCCGAGATTAAGGACTAGCCTAGTCCCTGTGAGAACTAGACCATGATGGATTGAGTTGGGTTGGTCTAGGGTCAATCAAGGGATAATTCTTGATTGATACTCACCTCTAACTAGAATGCTCTAAACTAGAACGCTCTAAAAAGTCACAGTAGCTCTTTATAGGGGTTATTCCTAAAAATGTTTTCCTAATATATTATGGTACAAAGGAGGTAAGTTAGCCAAATCACATCTAAATTATCTTGATTTTTTTGTCCCCTTTTACTCTTTCTCAGGAAATTACCAAATTATAAATCTATTACACTTATGATAATTCAATCTTAAACTTTTTAATGATTTGCCAATTCAATCCTTAACTTTTTAATTATGCCAATTTGATCCTAAGCATTTTGACGATTTGCTAATTTAGTCATTCCGTCAACTTTGATTGGAAAATGCTAATGTGGCGATTTATTAGACCGGGTGTCCTACGTGATACAATCGGCACCAACATTGATAATTTTTTATTTTTTATTACTTTTTTCTTCTTATTTTCATTTTTCTATTTCTTGTTTTCTTCCAACTCTTCGACGTCCTCATCGTCCTATGTACCATATAAGACAATTGGCACTGACTAGATTGTCATGTTAGTATTTTCCAATCAAAATTAGTCGGAATGACTAATTGCCAAATTATTGAAAAATTTATGGCTAAATTGATAGATTATCGAAAAATTTATGATTAAATTTGCAAAATAGAAAGATTTAAGACTGCATTAGTAATTAAAAGATTTATAACTGAATTGATATAAATACAATAAATTTAAAACATTTTTGGTAATTTTTCTGTTATCAGATAAATGGGAGGCGAAACAGTGATGCTATAAAAGCACCCGAATAAGTTTAGGCCCTTATAAATCTGAGGGTTGTTTCCGGAGAGTTCTATATCCACGGCTATAATGGGAAAAGGCCTAGCTTCTCCTGTACAGGTGTAGGACCTGAACTGTCTACGTTAAGGAGTAATTTCTTTCAAAAGATGGGAAGGCTTTGTTCACTTTTTTGGACAGCCCGTGGTTTTCGCCGTACATGAAAGAATGTCTTCTTAGGGAAAACGTGCTGAAGTGGATTGACAAGGAGTGCATCTTCCCCAAGAAATATATTGTCCTACCCAAATTTTATTGATGGGTCCTTTTACTTTTCTGAGCTTTTGCGTCTGAATTTATTCTCTCTGTGTACCAAAGCTTCTTATCTGTCCAGGTGTACATGTCAGGAGTCATTGGAGTCTCTTGATCCCATGTCATTTTGGTGAAACGAGATCGAAGACCATGGTATTTGCTTGATTTCCTGCACATGGCAAACGCTAAGAGATTAAAACCTGAGATAAGAGAGTATGGTCTATGTGCCATTTCCTAGTATGATCCCGTGACAGTTCGGCATCTTCTTAAAAAACCATGTGAGACCTCAAATAAGAGAGTATGGTCTATGTGCCATTTCCTAGTATGATCCCGTGACAGTTCGGCATCTTCTCATATAAAATCCGCTCTGCATGTGATTTAAGCCGACCTCAAATTCCTGGATTTCACCCAGGCGCGAGGCCGGGCGGCCTCGCCCGCCCCGGCGAGGCTCGGCCTTGCCCGGATCTGCGAGGCCGAGGCCTTGCCGGTGGCCTGCGAGGCTCCGGCGAGCTCCGGGAGCCTCGCCGGCGGCGGCGACCAACAAAAAAGAAGGGAGAAAAAAAGAAAAGAAAAAGAAAAATCAAAAAATTAGAAATTTTTACCAAACGTGTTTTGTTTAGGAGTAAAAATTTTGAACCGTTATCAAACACCCTCAAATGCTCGAAACTTGGTTCCTGAACAGAAACAAGAAAAAACATTTTTCGTAGGGAACATTTATTAAGCTGAAGCCAAGAAGAGACCGGAAAAGAAACCGGCAAGTTCGCAGATTCTGCTCTTGGTGCCTAAAGGTGATATTTGCCTCTTAGGGTGATCGGTTTAATCCATTTTCTTCCATTTCTTCTCTTGTAATTGAATGGCAAACTATGAGTCAGGTACCACAATTGAGAAATGGGGAGGAGTGCGGTCATTTTGTTGTTTACTTTACCAGTCCTTTGTTGAGAATGCTGTCGAGACTTTCGGTACAGATGACGGCTACCCTTGCTTTGTAGGTTTTCTTCATTTTGCGACCCACTACTTATTACCATAAGCGATGCACTTTTTCACTGTGCTTTTGTTTTGAACTGCAGATGAAAGAGGACTGGTTCTGTCCTCAAGACTCGGATCATTTTTGCAGTAGACTTGGATTATAAAACTGAAAATTGTGGACATGGAAGACTTGACCGCAATTGTTGTTGAGAATAGGAAACCATGCCCGAACATAGCATATTTGTATCGTACATGGCATACGCAATTTCTCTTTTAGGATGTCTAGGTTATGTGTGTTTGAAATCACAGTACTATGGTGGTCTAATAAGTTACAGGCATGCCTCGCTGGATGTGTTTTCTTTTATGTTGATTGGCAATATCTTAATTGATGCAGCACTGGTCATTCTTTGTTGCAATGTAAAATAAATTGTCTATGCTGGAGCCCTTTCGTGTGTATTATTGTGGATTGAAAGTGTGACAATTAGAATGCTGGGAGACACTTGCCAACAATGCTCCCGAATTTCATGCATAATATTGCCTGTATCGAGATTCATTAAATGATACATTGCTGGCATTCTAGCATGTCTATCCTCTAAACCCCAGCAAAAGCAGTGTGGCAATCGTGCAAAGATAGGCATTTAAACATCTTAAGGCGCCACTGTCTAATCATGATTTGAAGAACTTCCATCTTGGGGAAGAGCAGTATATTCGTGATGGTAGATTACCGAGATGGATATACACCCAAATTGAATTTTAAAGGTAAACGCAAGTCATAATTTGAAGATACGGATCTCAGCAAACGTCCATGGGAAGAATCATCTCTGGTGTTACTTAGGACACTGGTAGATCCCCATCCTCAAAGAATACTGAGGAAGAGAAGATCGAGTTGTTGGCAAGACTTTTCTGATCTATGTTTGAAGATGCACGAACGTGGGCACGGAATGTTTGAGGAGAAACCGTAGTAGAAAGGGATGAGGACTTGAACCCATTCTAACTGGAGTCTCGAGTTTTCATGAACTGGACATTTAAAGTTCCAAGAACTGCCTAGAGACTTCCAACTACTGTCAACATTTCATCAAGAACTCTTTAAGAAGTGACGGATTCAGCAGTGAACAGTGGATTGATTCGAGTTTTTACATGGCATCAGTAGCCTATGTTATTATCCACATGCACTTTGCATATCAAATCGTTTCCCTCTTATGTTTTGGTCATGGCTTCGATCACTTACATGCCCTACCAGTACATTAGTAAAGCTGCATCCTGCAGCTAAAATTACTCAATCCTCATATCCGCACAGAAGGATTCCAACTGATCAATATCGTATCTCCCTCACAATCACAACATACATTTCAACTGTCCATCGAAATGGCCCTGGATTCCAAGAGGTCACCGGGATCTAATAATCCTTATTCTCCCTTAGTTTATGTATGTCCTGACTAGGTATGTTATTGTGTAGATATACATACACCGAGGGGATGATGTGAGAAGGCATTTATAATCTTTCCAATGAATCAACTGAGGCTGTAAAACTCTAAAAGCGACAAGCATTCGCTCCGCCACCAACCCTCTCTCATGTACTCTCCACCTCCTTTTCGTTGCGACAACTTGGCAGCTTCAGATTAGCTCCTTTTCTTGACCACAACCTTCAGCCCCCCCGCCATATGGGCGGTCAACAGAGGCACAAAAACGGGCTGGTTCTCAAGGACCGGTCTGATCTCGAACCTCCTCAAGATCGATGCCACGATGTACTTCATCTGGATGAAGGCCATCTCCTTCCCGAGGCACACCCTCGGACCGGCCTGAAAAACAGGGAACATGTATGGACTCACCGCTCTCAACTCCCCCTCGGCACCCCCTTCCATTCCCGGTGCCACCAGCCACCGGTCTGGTTTGAACTCGAGCCTGTCCTTCCCCCACAGCTCCTCCATCCTCCCCATTCCATAGGGAAAGTAGGTCACTCTATCGCCCTTCCTCACTGGGGTCCCGTCCGGCAAAATGTCATCCGCCACAGCGTGCTTTGAGTCCCACGCGACCGGTGGGTACAGCCGCATCGATTCACAGAGGCATGCCATCAGGAACCTCATCTCCTTCAAGGTTTTGAAGTCCAAGGACTTGTTATAGCTCCGGTCAAGAATCGAGTCAACTTCGCTCACGATCGCTTGCTCGGCATTTGAGTTCTGAGCAAGGAGCCAGAAGAGCCACGTCATCGCCGCCGATGTGGTGTCTCTTCCGGCCATCACGAAGCTTATCATTATGTCCCGCACCATCTCTTCACTGTGCCCAGCCGCAAGAAACCGCGACAAGAGGTCGCCGTCGTATTTAATCTGCTGATCATCATTCTCTTGGAGCAGCTTCTTCTTCCTGTTCGGATTATATCAAGGATATCACCATGCACGAGCTTGACAGCTTCGGCAAGCTTCTTTTCGGACCCGATGCTCAACGCCCTCTTGATCTTCCAGACCAGATACACAGGGGAGGTGGCCCGCATTGCGCATATCCTCGACGCATTTTCGAAGGCAGTCACCAGAGGAGGCAGAGGGCGCGAGAGGTCAAGGCAATCAGGGTCGGTGCCTAAAGAAACTTGGCAAACGGTGTCGAAAGCGAACCTCCTGAGCAAGTCTTGAAGGTCTAGGGTTCGACCAGTATCGGCATAGTCTTGGAGAAGCGGCAAGAGCCGGTTCTCGACTTCAGCTTCAAGCGTCCTCACGACAAAGTCCCTTAACGAATTGGTGCTGAACTCGTGGCTGGCGAGCTTGCGCTGGGTGCTCCAGAGAGAACCATCGACGTTGAAGATGCCGCAGCCGAGGAAGTCGCCGAGGATGCTGGTGAAGGGGACGCCCTTGGGGTAGTTGTGGAAGTTGGCCTTGAGGACGTGCTCGACGTTGTCAGGGTTGGCGGTGACGACGGTGCGGCACGCGCCGAGCCGGTGAATGACGATGGTATGGGTGGGGGATCGGGAGAGGAGGTCGGTGTACCAGTCGAGAAGGCGGGAACGGTTCCGGTAGAAAGAGAGGAGACACCCAATGATGGGGTGAGAAGGAGGGCCGCGGCTCATACGATGAGAAGCGGAGGATGAGGTCTTCTTGCTAATGTTCAGGTGAAGGAGGGAGAGGAAGGCAGACAAGATCACAGAAAACCCTACCAACAGGAAAAAAGACATGATGTGAAGGATTATGGGCAGAGGATATCTAAGTGCGAGCTCGGGAGAGGAAGAACCTAAGAGCTGATGTATATATAGGTACACACATCTTGTAGAGGGTCGAGCGATGCAATGCATCATAGAATGTGTTTGTATCTTCTACAGAGAGAGAGAGAGAGAGCGAAGACTAAAGAAAGAAGGGTTTAAGTCATCACGCAAACTTTCTACAAAGCGGTAACAATTATTGGTGAGATTGTGGTGGGGGGTCAAACGGTGGCGTCGGGGTTTGAATCGACGGCGATGTTGGGCGGACTGGACTGGCGTCCCGCGGACAATGCGTGGCACGCAGCCGCGGACTTTCGATCGCCAACACATGCCATCTTTCGGCAGACGAAATCAAATTCGAAATGTGGGAGATGACCCCAAGCCACAAAAATTAAAAGAAAAAGAAAAAAGAAGGGAGAACTGGCATTGAAGGGCACGTGGTTCTCGAGCTTCGAAAGGGGCGGGACAGCCATCCAGACATGTTTTGCGGCGAGCGACTACTGTCCTTAATCACAGCGCTTGCCCCAATACGAAAGAAAAGGGGAAAAACATGGTGCCCGAAGCGACCTTTTGCAACAAGACAGAACGATAAAAAAAAAAAGAGGTAATCATTTTCGTGAGATCAAAATCAGCAGGTCGGTCGGGCGAAAGGTGACCACACATATATCATCACATGCACGTGGATGCGCCGAGATGCGTATGTCCATTAACAACCAAAGAAGGCTAACTCTATGCCTAGCCGACATACATTAATATATAGCTTTATCTATTAGAAAATAGCCCATTCGAATAATGATACGGTAAGTGTTGACATTAGATCTTGATTAGGGTGAGTTTGTTTTGTCGGAAAGAATTTACCATACAACTTTATCTAGACTTTCTAATGTTTGGTCATGTGGAATTTTTGTCGAATAGGGTAATAATAGAATTTGTGATATTTTATACAGTATTTAGTGAATGTTCATACATAACATGGATATAACACAAACTACTCTCTCTCCCTCTCCACCTTGCACTGTTGTCATTAACCCAAAATCACCATTGCCTTATGCCACCACCTATCAAGCCGCCATTGACATCGCATCACTCTATCATGCCATTGCAAATTGTCGTTATGTTCCCCCAATTATTGATCCATGGCACTCAGTTGGCTGCTGCCTATCTAGTCTTGGTCCTCGATATTATGACCTATGTAGCCTCACTATTGCCTCAAATGGCATTCTCTCCCTTAGGTGACACAAAATGATCTCTAAACCTCTTGTTGCATTCTAGGATCTCCACCCTCGCTTGTTCAAGCATCACCACTAATCCGCATAGTTGGTGATAAGAAACTAAGAATTGCCCGAACACTCAAAACTAAACTAGACTAGCCCATAACTGGCAATACCCATGGAGACCAATACAATTTCGATTCCAACTGACTGGAACTGGTGAGTACCAATTTGTTTCCTTTTATTTTCTCATTCTTGCCTCTTGTTTGTAACATTCTACATTCACTCTGTCTCCCCCTCCCTTTGTGATTTTCCCTCATTTTCTTGTGGTTGCCCCTTGCATTTTCCCTTTCTTTCTTATGTGCCAACCCTTGGATGGAAGGAACCAAGGCATCATAGTAAAAGTAATCTTGTTTGTTATCCTTCCCCGTGATTTTCTTTTTGTTAGAAAGTCCAACCCAAAAAGCTTAATAGATGGAGGGATACTGCAGGAATATAAATAGCATTTAGAACCCTAAGTCAAGTGATGTTAGATAATAATACATTAACACCCCCTCTCACGTGCAAGCTGGATTACGAGTGGTACATGGAAATTTGGTCACACACATTTGCGAAGGGATAAAACTAATGCTGATACCATGTTGAGAAACAAAAACTGAATTCAATACTTGATTAGGCCAATGTGACCCAATCTATCAATCAAATACTCTCAACCCTTTCTTAAAGTTGGCAAAAGATTTCTCTCTTGCTCCATAGTTTCCCTTAGGTTTCTTCAAATTTCGTGGTTGTAGGATTGAGGAGCAGCGATCAGCATTTCCTTGGATCGAACCGGTGGTCCAATTCTTGGGTGGATTCGTGAAGCCTAAGGGCAGTTTCATGTTCCAAGGTGGGAACCTACACCCGAACAATACTCATGTCTAGTGGTAAATATGACTACGGAAACCCTAGAGTGGCAAATCACTTTGAGCAGCTTGGGCTCAATGAAAATCCCAATCTCCACTTTATCACGTCCCCGAAATAGTAGATCTCCACTACGTGGAAGTGGTAGGCCACGACTGTCTTCCTCATGTCCTCACCTCTAAAGCTCACGAACATGTGATACTTTCATTGGTCAATCAAAGCAGAAGATGAAATGTGTGACTTGATTTCTTCAATTCACATGAGGACAATGCGTGATTTAGTGAGAGACTACGAAAAGGATAGAAAGTTTCCTTATAGGCGATATTTGTAGGATGCGTAAATTGTGAATGAGAAGGGCCACACAGGAAAGTTTTGCCACCACACCAAATTGGGGCGAAAGTGGACATATCGATTGGGAAGGTCCGGTTGGGGAACACGACCAATTGGCCAACAACATGACAATCAATAGTGGTTAGGGGCGACAACAAACACGCTCTTACTTAAAATAATATAAGAAAATATCGATATTACAGAGCTACCCTAAGTGAAATGGCTCTGTAACAAAGTAACTACTCCCTTATGATTGCTTAACTTTGGTGATACTTGCAATTAGATCGCCGAAGTTAAATTTAAACCAAGTAACGAACTAAAGTATCGTCCTTTTTTCATGTTTTTCTTCAAAATCACCGACAAGTCAATTCCAATGTGAGGACTCTAACTAATCTTATTAGCCCTATTACTATACATTATCTAACCTTTTGTATATTAATGACAAGACAATCACAGATAATCTTGAAATAGTTTGAAGTACTAGTTCGGATTGTTGTTTCTGGGGGCGAAAGGACACCCATATGAAAATCGCAATCCGGATACGTTGCTTGATTTGGAGAGAGAAAGAGAGAGAGAGGAGGAGATTTGAGGAGATGCGCACAATCCGATAAGCCTGCGATCGAGAGCCCCACCATGATGATTTTGATATGAATTCCCCGTCGGCACGTATGAACTGGAAGGACCCACGAGGTCGACGTCGACGTCGACGGTGGAGAGACCCATGAGGGGACTCTCGAACGTGCACGTGGCGAGGACGAACGAAACGGGTAGGTGCGTCGACCGAGCGACGATTCGGCCGGTGGCTTTCAAGAGGGTTCCGCCGTTGAAGGGGGGCGTCCGCTTTTGCTCAGACGCCGGGGGCGACCCCAAACCTGTTTTACGGACCACCCATCCGTGGCCAGGCACCCACACAATTTGCTTGCTCCATGCAAAAGGGAATGGAAGCATCATTGAGACTGTTTACACGGATGAATTGAAACAGGTTGGGTCGAGTTGAAAATGGGTTGACTCAAATAGATCTATTTATCCCATTTTAACCCGTTTCCATGCAATACAAATCTATTAACTCCTACCTCACTTAACTCATAATCAATCCATATTAAACTCAATTTAGATTGTGGAAACACTCACATTTTAATCCAATCAACAAAAAATTCATACTCAAGTGGAGATGAGAGTGCAAAATGAGCAACACAAGAAATGAGGGCATTGAAGAATGAAGAAAAAGTCATAGAGATGGGTCTAAATAAGTTATAAACCTTCTTATGACTATTTAACACCCATATTATATTTAAATTAATTTATTATCTGATTGACTTAATATAATTAACTCATTTAACATTCATATAAATTAAGAAATGGGTTAACAACCAGTTATCTTCTTCTCTTTTTCCCCCACATTGGACAAAATGGAAGCTGGACAAAGTCAAACATTTAATCTAATCAAGGAAAAACCAAATCGAACCGAACTATTAAGGTATCTACATTGAATCGAATCTAACCCGAATCGAACCGAAAATCTGATTTGGTTTTGTTTCATTCAATTCAGTTTTTTGGTTTTTGTCTTACTTATTGGAACCAAAGTTAAGAAGAAGTGAGAATAGAGATTTTAAGTTAATTGTTCAATTTTTATTAAAAATTTCGATTTGGTTTAGTTAACCACACTAAAACTTAACCAAATCAAATTGAAAATGCACGAAATTTCAGTTTGATTCAATTCGATTTCGATTTCGGTTCGGTTCTTGACACTCTTAATATGCACATGAAAAGTCAACGAGCTCGGTTTCCCAATCACCCAACGCCAGATCTATTCATGGGCGTTCTTGTCAAGTGGGGGGCTTGGCGATTCTTTAATTGAGACTAGTGTTTGTGTATTCGCATGTGACGGGGGACCAGGGCATTTAGGAGAGCATGTGAAATGCATTCCCTTTTTCTTTGGAAGGAGTAATTTATTTACATGCCATGGAATACGTTAATGTCAAATCTTGGTTAAATATGCTGCACAGAGATGGCATGTATTTTAATATATTCACTAGTATACAGCACATGAATCATTTGTAGGTTGCAAAAGATGACTATCGAAATAACAAGATATTCAAACTATCTTATGGTGACTTACAAGAGAAACATGGCGAATTTTCTAATCATCTCTAACAATGCTAAAGATTCTATTGCTAGTAGCTATATGAGAATACGCTTTTCAAGCTCGTCGATTATAATCCGGAAATGCATATGTTCTCAACCGGAAGGGGTAACTTTTCGATACACCTTCCTTTTAAGATTTTCAACTGTGTCTTGATGCGGCCTTTAACTGCTCGATAGACTTCTTCTTTTGTTAATAACGCGGCATGTTGCTTCCCCTTTCAATTCAAAAGGTTTTCCCAAAAAGAGAAATTATCCTTCTCCCTTGAAATAATGAAAAAATGCTTGCGTTTACTGTCTTATAGAAGAATTCATGTGACTAAAAAGGGGAAAATTACCAAAAAAGTCATAGACCTATTACAATGATGTCAATTCAATATTAAATATTCTTTTTTGCCAATTAAATCCTAAAATTTTATAGTTATACCAATTCAGTGACCAATTTTGAGCAACCGACGTTGATGTGGCACAATCGAAGTTGAAGTGAACAATTTTTAAAAATATTTTTTCTTCAAATTTTTTCTTTTTTTTTAAGAAATTTTCTTTTTCTTTCTTTTTCCTTCCCTTCCTTCTTCCTATAGCCGATCGCCCCAATCAGAGGCTAGTTGGCAAGCTTGTTGTCGCCCACCCATTGACGAGGCCAACCTTTCCATGGCCGGGCAAGGCGAGCCTCGCTAGATCTATCAAGGCTTAGCCTCGTCTAGTGAGTAGTGGCTAGCGAGGTCTTGTGACCGGTTAGAGGATGAAGGAAGGGAAGAAGAAAAATAGAAAGGGAAAGAAAATAAATAAATAATTCAAAAAAATATTAAAGATATTATTAAAATCAGTATCGATTAGCTAAAATTGAACGAATGGACTGAATTGATATAAATGCAAAAGATTTAGAACTTATTGGTGAAAGAAAAACAGATTTATGGTCGAATTAACACAATTGTAATAAGTTAAAAAACTTTTTAGGCAATTTGTTCAGATAGAAAGGTGGTCTCATCAGTTTGTGCAAAAACCATACCCAACAATTGATGAGGGGGATACAATCTCGGCTTGATTAGGAGGAGGAAGAACTCCTTTACGTGTAGCCATTTTAACGTACTGAAAATGATACGTCTATGGGACCCGAGGTCAGTATAGGTTGCATTAAATTCGAATGCGATAGAACAAAGCAATCAAGGGAAGTGGGCTCGTCTAGTGTTCACGTGTCCAAAACAACAGGAATGGGTTGCATTTCGGCGCGAGCGAAAACGAAGTGACCCGGTGGAAAGTTGAGGTTAGGCGGAAAGCAATGGGAGGACGAACTCCAAAAATGACACACAAAAGGGACGTCTCATCTCCATGAAAAGATTGTTCTTTAAAAGAGACCAAGAGAGAGGTAAAAGTCTCTTGGAGCTACTGCTGCTGCTGCTGACGCCGCAGTGGATGGCGGATCGCTTTTCCTTCTCTTCCCTTTTGGCGTCCATTTAGAGCACGTGAAGAGTTGGAATCACGTTTCTCTTTTGCATCCGAAACGTGGGACCTTCCTCCTCACCTGCCCCCTTAATCAGCTAAGGGGTCTTTGGACTTTTGGCAATGGTGATTGGCTGGCCGATGGGCTTTCCGGCGAAGGGTTTGTCCAATTTTCCAAAAAGAAAAATTTTAAAATATATATATTATATATATCATGATATTAGGTTCTGTATTTTCAAATAGCTTTTCAATGGTGAAAAAGAAAAATAATTTTTAAATTTTTTTTTGAATTTTCTAACATTTATTTCATAAAAAATGAATTGATTGAAGAAAAACATTTTCCACAAAAGAAAGAAAAAGTCTTTTAAAATGAGAGAATGTTTTCCACTTTTCCAGTTAGGGAAAATATTTTCCACGTTTGCTCTCTCTTATCTCACACCCCACTAATCCTCACTTCTTCTTCTTCTTCTTTTTCTTTGTTTCCTTTTCTTCCTTGGCCGATCACTGAGCACAACAACGATCGACAATTGGCCATTGCAATAGCTGATGACTAACCATAGAGTTTGCTGATTTGGCAAGGCTCGAGGCCAATGAGCTCGAGCTTGTGAGCCCGCCAACCTCAAGCCTCACCAAATGGCGAGCCGGAGGTTTTGGCTCGCTAATCAGGCAAGCTCGCCAACCTCAAGCTTGAGGCTCATGCTCACTTGCCCGCCTCAAGTTCAAAGCTCACGCTTGCCAATCTAGTGAGTGGCAAGCCAGTGCTCGCTTGTAGTCAGTTGGTAGTTGCCACTATGGCCGATGATTGGCCAAAGGAGAAGAGAAAACAAAGAAAAAAAATCAATTTAAAAAAAATTAAAAATCGATTTTAAAAAATAAAATAATGGTAAAATTATTGAAAAAGAGTGTATAGGGGAAAATATTTTGCCTACTAAATAGCCAAAAATATTTTTCATTTCATTTTTAAGTTTTATCTAAACACTGGAAAATAACTATATTTTCCTAAAAAATGACTTGTTAGAAAATATTTTCCGAAAACATAATATTTTTTGCAAAACGAATGAAACTTTAATCAACTTTTATTCTCCTACCATTTGTTTGTTTTTTTATCTATTTCACTCTAACTCTCAACTTATTTTTAGACTTTTACCTTACCTTTTTGTAGGACGTTGAAATCGAAACTTCACTCTTGAAATTAATCGCCTCCATCCTAACTTCTTCAAAAAATGAAAATTCAAACCCGCCACCTATTCATTCCTATGTAAGAGTAGTGACAACTGCAGCAAACTCCAATTATTCTCCTGCCGTTTGTTAGGTCGGCCATGAATGAGAAGTGCGTTCTTTCCATTGGAAAAGAGGCTAGAGAGCCAGCTATCCTAAAAGCTTTACTCATTCAAACTAGGCCCGAACATATTACGAGGTATTCCCGCGTACGGAAAAAACATACGTCCACCTTAGGGAATCTTTACGCTGTTCATCTTTGAATGGCGGACTTTCTTTTTTAACTTGAATCTCCCTGTCTTTTCCAGCATTCTTTGGTATATTCTGATTCTCGACAATTCTGATGGGGATGTCGATGGGTATATGGTCATATCGCCTGTCCCTATCACGCATGCTGTTCTTTTCTTTGGATTTTTTTACCTTACGGGTCGCATGCAAAATGAAGGAACAGCCCCAGAAAGAAGAGAGAAGAAAGATACGGGTGGCGTGGCTCTTTTCCAAATCTTTCTGCGGAAATCATCATCATGATCGTACGACCTTAGGACCACAAAAAGCAGTGGACTTTGCTGGAGGGTTTTGCTCACCGCCATGCTCCCATTCCCATCCCAATCCCATGATCGACTTTGAAAAGAGGAGGCTAGATAGATCCCCTATCACCTCACTACCGCCCATCACAAACCACAAAAAATCTGTCTCCACTGGAGCTGCGATCAAGCATGCTATCCCCAACCGCCCCCGCAATGATAACTCGACACGTGTTTTTCGCCCCAAACCCACTGGGCAATCAGGCTTTTTGGGCCTGTGCTTGTCTCCATATAGACTGAGTTTCATTTGCTAATGATGATCCGGCTCACGATGCCGAGTTTTAAGAAAACCCACATTCCCCAAAAACAACAAAATTAGAACGTTCAGCACAGACCCCTCGAGAACAAAATCAACCAAACTGTATAGTCTGACACACCAACATCTGAACTAGTCGCTCTCGCTTCAAGTTAGTGTGAGTTTGGTTCCCCAGTGTCCCGCCCCCTATGATATTCCAAACCACTAGCACAATTACTTTAACTTTCTCATACTCTCCATAGGTTCGGTACAATATGGGCACCTTACTCGACCTTTCTCCTTGGGATCCTTAGCCATTTACACCCTTTAAGCGCGCAATCAACTCATCCTGGACATGTGAAGACAGCTGATCAGCATATGTAGATGAATTCATAATACCAGTAACAAATACACAACCATGACAAAGGATGGAGCAATCGGTCCAATAAATAAGATGAGACAATCAGTCCAATAAACAAGCAGATTCATCAATTCAAGTTGCCAATTCAGCATTACCAACATAGAGTTTTCTATTTTTAATCAAAAACCAGCTCAGAGGTGTATTAATTAGGAGACCTCACATAAATTGAGGTCATGCTCACCTTCTTGCCTTTGGGAGAAAGACCTCTTTCCTTGAGAAGTGCACGTAGCCTCTCCACGGTCAAACTGTGCAAGTCCTTGTCTGGTAAATGAATGCTTGAACCCTCTGAAATTCAGATCCAATTAAACTATGAACCAGCCAAACTGCAAAACTTGTTAAAAGGGACTAAGATGCACAGGGAAAATCAAGCTCCTCCTTGTCAGTTCTTCATCCTAGTCTTCCCTCTCTCTCCAGAATCAATATGCTAAATTTCTCATCCCCTGGCCCCAACCACCATTTCCCTTCCTCCCTTTCCAAGAAAAAAATGAGAATAGAAGCTACTTTGGCAAGGCAAGATGGAATATCCATAAAATAACCAGTTGTAGATGTCCATAGATTGTTGTTTGCAGTGATCATATGGTCAATATAAGAAGGATATTGCATATACCAGTTAAGCCCTACAATTGCTAGAAAAGGTCACTTCTTCAATAACCTCAAATAAGACCATATAAAATAGCCAACACCAACACCATCACTTAGAAGAAAACCCTTCAGTGACTATATATTGATATGATTAACGAAAATTTTTGCCATTGTTATGCAAACAATCAAACCATGAAAGTTTTTCTCATTTCAAACAGTGATAAGGAAATCGCTGCAGTTGCAAGAGGAAATGGATGCCCTTCATCCATTCTCATCCAATCAGTGAATAAATTTCTCTCATATTTTTAGTTGTGAAGAATATGGTGTGCAACTTGTACAACAACAATTAAAGGTGAAAGAAGTAATGTCTTACCTTGTCGAGAAGCAGCTTGACCAGCAGGTTTCTTAGATGACGTCCCACTATCCAAAAGTCTCTCGGATGCTCTGCAAAAGCAAAATGATTGCCATCATAATCATTTAACAAGAAGAAAGATGACTGGTAAAAATCTGATCCCTAGAAAATAGTTGTTTCACGGTAGACATGAAACACATCACTAAGCAGACTGTTTACAGTTGCTACAAATGCAAGCAAAGCCACATATCTCACAATTGAATACTGAATACCTCTTTCTAGAACCTTCAGCTATTGTCACCCCCTTTGCAATCTTCGAGATAGGATGTCCCGTCTGTTTCCTGATCGTGAGTGCTCTTATCAGTATATTTTGTTGGTTTGTCTTTATCACTTGCCCCTCTGCATATGAAAGGGAGGTCAGTTCCTTACATTCCAGAGCTAGTAATGTGCTTTGACAACACATGGATGGACTACATCTGATAGTAAACATGAGTGAACGCAAACAGATGTCACTACATAGTAAACGAGACGATTAGCAAATTCACCTAAGTTTTCCCCTCTGCTCCATTTCTCTGCAAGTAAACATTAGTATTCATGATACAAGAGTGGCAGAATCTACACCACATGATTACTAGGATGATGAAACAAGAGTTGGAAGTGGGCAAAATACAGCCCACCAAAATCGTAGAAGGAAATAACCTCTTCATTATTCACTATTATATATTTGCATCAACACGAGCATCAATAGTCGTAGTGACAATGACGATCTATTTCTAAGTATAACTGTTGGCAATGGACAGAGCACAGCCCACCAAGTTTTTAGTAGAGCTTTTGTTATTTAACTGGGCATAGGTATTATACATATGATCATGTCAAATGGCCAAGAGCTTTTAGTTGATTATAGTAATGACCTAAACAGCTTCTATCACAATTGAACAAGACACTATCTTTCTTTTTTTTTTTTTTTTCCTTTTCCAAATGATCAACTATCCAATGAATGCTACCAGAAATCTAAGAATATGTAGAAGTCAGAGGTGTAAACCTGGTGGTGAAGTGTCATGCTCGCAAACATAAACTCGCATTCCACCCTGCACAAAAAAATTCTCGATTTTCAGTTTAGAGATAAACTAGTTATTCACTAGATGCTCAGGGGGGCGAATTAACCTGGATGTGTAAAATAAATCATCTTTACTCGGGGGAAGACACTTTGAGGAACAATTAAGCACGATGCAAAATATGCTCAGATTCAAGATTGTCACAGTAATTAGACCCTTTAAGCCAAGGATTGGTTCCGGGTCAGAAGCCCCTAATATAGAACTTGAGAACTCCAAAAGCACAGTTTTTTAGCAAGTGAGCGTCATCTAAAGCATCGGGAAACAGCAATCCTCATTAACAGAAAAAGGAAATCATTCCACAAAATGAATGAAACATGTATTGGAATCGGAATTCCACTCCACCAGAAACCCCAAAGCACGCAGTGTACAAGAACGCAAGTCACGAAAGAGAACAAATTCGGGGGTCTACTGGAGCATTGCTCAGTACCCAACTCCTGCCCCGAAGTCTGAACAAACATCGACATGGGTCCAGTCCGAATACAGTAAAAATTCCAGGAAGCTAAAATGCCGATGACCCGGGAATGCAGAGACGAGATTCTGCTCCCCGGAACTCCTCAAGCATCGACTGGACCGCAAAGGGAACTAATAGCGCGGGAAAATACACGACAGCTAAACTGAAAGACTAGGGCTCCGGTGGAAGGAGACGGTCAGTGAAGACACACAGAGCGAGAGAGAGAGAGAGAGAGAGATCACCGGATTGGAGGAGAAGACGGTGGAGGAGAAGAGGCCCCGAGACGGAAGATTGGAGAGGAGCTTCGACGCCGGATTCGGCGGCGAGAGGTGGCCGGAGGTGCCTTCCATGGCGCTCGGAGGCCCGCCCTCGCCGAGGGATGCGCGCGAGAGAACGAGGGGAGAGAGAGAGGCGACGCGAGTCAATGAGGAACAAGGGGACACGACTCAAATTCCCCCTCTTCCTTTTGATCCCCAAAATTTTTACCTAAAGTGGTAAATTGCTGAAAAATTTATCCATGTCAATTCAATTTTTAACATTTTTATGTTCTATCAATTTAATCATAAATCTTTATACAAAATTCAAACTTAGTCATTTTAATCAATTTTTATCGAAAACTATCGACGTGACTATATGCCATGTAAGATAGTTTACGATGACTAAACTACCATGTTGGTAATTTCTAACAGAAATTGACCTCAAGGACCGCATTGGAATTTCACGCGAAAAATAGAACTAAATTGATTGGATATAAAAATGTCAAAGACTAAATTGATATTCACATGATAAGTTTATAATTGATTAAATAATATCCTATTTTATTTACTCATGTATTGATTAGGTTTATCTTCAACCGAGGTTCTTGTCACCATCTCAAATCTAGGATTGTGTCATTAATGGTTTCAAGCATCCTTACTTGTCATGCTCACTGTTACCGTCATTTACGTTACTTTTAAATCATTATAAATGGTAAGACTTAATGAATATATTGAGAAAGTACTAAACCAGCGAACGTCTAATTTAGAGAATGCCGAGTTGTATATGCAGTATCTTTCGTAGTTTGGTCAAAACACTCATCATTTGGATGACAACATTCTTGATGATGAATAGATAAGATGAATGGTAAGACCAAACAAGACGAGACTTAAGATTGTCAAACGACTCTTTTATCGACCCTCTCCATTGTCCATTTAAAGAAGGGAGGGACATTACAGCTTTCGTATCGTTTGGTTCCCCTCCATTTCCTTCAGTCTCGTTTCCAAACTCAAAACCACCAAAACACGATGAAGCCAATGCGTTGGCATGGGGTGGTGTCTTGCTTTACATTGCTTGAAGCAGAGTGACCTCAATATCTCTCTTTCATTCAACACACAATTGTGCTTTGCTTGAACGAAGAACTAACCATTATCATTTCCCCATTCTTTGTCATGAGTCTTTGCGTCTGTAAAAAAGCTACATCGTTCGCACCTCGCTCATAGAACAACATTCTTTTCAGAACAAAGGGTGCTGATGAACTTTTCCCCACACATCCGATGACATCTAGACCAGTCAATCTAGCACTTCACCCCGATTGTATCTAATGACTTGATCGTGAATTCTTGCCATCTGCATTCATCTGTTGTTCGGTAGCATGTCTTCAGAGAGTGATGGACATCGATCACACTAACTTACAGGCTAGAAGCAGTTGGCTTTAGAACAAAGAAGGCTGTCAAATGTTGTACCTGAAACACATTGCAGGCACTTTCACATTGCTATCAAATTTCGTTCGTGAAACATGTTGAAGAGGTATTTTTGGAACAAATAAACTTGTTCTTCTTGAGTTATGTAGATGACTATTCTTGCATCCACCTATCGCAGCCCAATTCCATAATTGGATAATAGGAAACGACCTGCCACCCTTTTGATAGAAGAAATTTTATCTCCATCTCATTATAAATCAGGATCCAGAATGCAGATGACAAAAGGACCGAAATTTGACCAAATTGCATGCATAAGCCATATGTACTGCAATGAAACAATACAATTACCGAAATACTGGCACGCCAAACAAATACAAATATTGATTAGCAGATGTAGGATAAGGCTACATGACAGCCTCCTCAAAATTGATCAAAATTTGTTCCTTTTGTGGCCTATGTTTTCTGACCTGCAGTAAAGAGAAGATGGGAAAATATATTTGGTCAACATGATATATTGAAATAGCCGAAGTCATTGCTTGATGCTCGATGAAGACAATGTAGAATATAAGCATTTGCATCATCGATCCCTTCAGAGATGTGTGGATATTTAATGTGAAAGCCTGGCAGTTTGCCCCACAAGCCCTCTAACACTACTAGTGCCCCTCCTTGAGGTTGAGTATCAGTGAAATAACAGCGAAAGAAAACTTTGAGTGGAGGAAAAGGAAAATACACAGGGTTTCCAAGAAGGCTTACTCTCACACCAGCCATTGACAGAAGTTTGTGAGATGCAATATATTCGACGTGTGAATTGTTGAGCCTCTTCTCCACAAAATATATAACTTCAGAAACTCCAGACTGCAACATTGGAAAAGATCCATAAAACGTTACTTTTAGAAATCCCAAAATCTCCTAGAAGGCCAGGGAGGGGGAATTGCCATACTAGATTCCTATGCAACAAAGGTTGATTACATAGTCTGGGCTCCTTCAAAAACCTCTCAAAAAAATCATTCAGCTTAAAAGAGGAGCGTTCAGCTCCCAGAAAGTCAATCAAATCCGAGCAAAATCTTGTCTGATTTGGCAGCCTAAAAGAGATTATCATTGGACACTCTACTGTAGCTTCTGACATCAAAGCTGCATGTGAAGAGCATGTAATATGGCTATGGTCTAACACTAACTTGGCACTAGTAAACTTTCTTCAGAAGTAAGATAAAAAGTCAAGGAACATTACCATAAGACATACTAGCTTAAATATGGTAATTACCTGAATAATAATCTTCGCACATTCATTGCAAGGAAACATTGTCACATAAAGCTTCTACAAGTCAACAGTAAAAAATTACCTTAGCCATTTTCAGCACAAATTTCAGACATGGTCACAAGGATTGTTAAAGAAAAATAAGGAAGTTATAATTGATCAATCTTCCTGAGAATAATGCCCTCACATAACATTACAATAATTCAGAAATAGTGATAACCTGTCCAGCAGCAGAAGCGTGGTTTGTGTTGAGGATAGCATTGACCTCAGCATGACACACATATCTACAAGAGATGACAAAGGGAGTTGTAGTGAAAACCAAGACATGTCTATAAAGTCATCAGAAGGGTGATAAATTACTACTGGTCAAAGATCTGATCAAGCGCAGGTTTTGAGCTGGATTATTGTTTCCGTCTATTCAACATTTGGGCAGAAAACTATACTTAGCATGTGATCCTCCCTTAAGAATTGCTATCAATATAAGTAGATGAGTGAAAGGTAGGAGGAGAACCGCCTGACACTTACGGGTATTTCGTCTCCAAAGGATCCCCAGATTTGGATTTCTGTGATGAAAAGAAAGCATAATAAAAGAGGGGACAAATTTATACTGTTCATACATTGACGATATCAGAGATATTCTCTGTTTCATGCAGATACCTTGGCCCAAGGAAGCTTGTCATCAGAACAACCTCTGGGAAATCCATTGTAGCCAATCCCTGTTGGAGGACAGTTGTGAGGAACTCATGGCAACAGTTTTCTGGTGCTATCCTATCAGAGTTATCGGTTATGCACAAAGGCCAGAACAAAGTTCCCAAGAATCCAAAACTACATATGATACCACATATGAAGTAGACCCCGGAGGGTGAGGGGAGAATCGAATAGAATGGAAGTTGAATTACTTTAAATGTCGCTCTCATCTAGTGTTACATCCTTCTTCGTAATTTACACTAGATAGTCAAAAAGGAAGGTCGTGCATTTCTCACGACCATGTGAATCACTCAACGTCAGTACAGCAACATTTGCCCCCGTTACTGTGATATAGTTGTACCAGTGTCAGCTATATTAAGTAAATCACATGAATCTACCGAATAGACATAAAAGGTTAAGGCATCGTGGACGGACTAACCGAGTATAATCCCATTCTGACTCACCAAGCATGCGCCAACCTGCGGCATGGACACAAGCACCAACAAGAATTCAACACTTTGCTATGGAAATCAAGAAACGCCAAGTTCCGGCGAGGAGAACGAAATTGCGAAAGCGGAGAAGGAGCAAGTCGGTCGGCATGAAGCCGAGAAATGCGAATCATGACCTGCCTGTTGGGGTCCTTGGATCTTTCGGCCGACAAGAAGGCGATGGCCATGAAATAGTCATCCCAAGAAAGGTACCTAAGGAAGGAGAACGAATTGAAGAAAAGAGAGAGTGGGCTCAGCAGGAACCCTAAACAGCTGAAAAACGAAAATGGGAAAGGAAGGCAAAGACGATTGAAGAAGCTGGCGAAGCGGCAACCAAGAAAGCGTACCCTTGGCGCTTAGAGGGATCGAAAGGAGAGGGCTTGCTGGGGACGACTTCGTCGAGGGGAGGGGAGGAGGAGCGTTCGTGCTGATTGCTGCTGCTGCTGCTGCTGTTGCTGTTTCTTCTTCTTCGTCGTCGGGGGATCGAAGTGGAAGAGGAAGACGAGAGCGACGGCGGAGGCAAGAGCCCCGAAGAGAGTGGCTGACGTCACTAGGCTCACCTCCCGGCCGTTCATCGGATCGAGAGGGAAGATTCTGCGGCTGCGAGATGGAGATGGAGATGGAGATTGGGGATGGCGGGGAAAAATAGCGGGAAATCGAAGATAAAGAAGAGGGGAGAGAAAGTGCGCCGGTGACAACGGCAGTATTCTTTTTCTGGTCTTCTTCCCGGATACGTGGAGATGGCCGAGTTGGTCTAAGGCGCCAGATTAAGGTTCTGGTCCGAAAGGGCGTGGGTTCAAATCCCACTCTCCACACACCACCTCTATCTTTCTCTTTCTCGTCTAGAAAATAAAAGATGTCAATCTTTTACAACGCTTTTACTCAAATTCATTCACCCAGATTTATCGATCCTACATATCTTTTGGCGGGTCTCATCTTTTTCGTAAGGATTTATGTTTTTGAACTTGAATATGTATCCTTTCCGTCTGAAGAGAGAGAGATTGTAAGACATGAGAAGAGATCATCATGATTGAGGAACGACAAACAGCACCAGTTTTCAATCCTGGCATTTCAACCGTATGACGACCCTGAAACTTCAGTTTTGAAGCAAACCTGCATCAAATTGGTTCAGCACCGGTTTTCAATCCTGGCATTTCAACCGTATGACGACCTTGAAACTTCAGCTTTGAAGCAAACCCGCACCAAATTGGCTAAACCCTGCGCTCGTGCCAACCGTGAAGGACAACCAACTTGTGTGACCCCAGGACTCCCCAAGGAGCTTGTGCCCCCATGCCTATCGACCCAAGAATTCATAGACAGAGACTTCCCTTCCGAAATTGAACAAAGCATACATCACCATTCTTGAACCACAAGGTGTACTTTTCAAAATGGTATTAGGAGGACAGAGAATCAAATGCATTGTAAGAACGCTTGCCCATCACTCTGCCACTCGCAGAAACATTGGTAGCAACAGAGTAGGAGTAGGTAAATCATCACCAGAAAACCTGTTTAGGGTTTAACACGTTCAGCTGTCATAGACGAAGATACTTCAAGCACTAAAAGTAAAGATGTCCATTCTCGATGAGCAAACTAATCACCCATGAAGTTCTGTCCCAATTTCCACCACGGGCAATGGAAGTATCAGTAGACCTCAAAGCACTATGGAAGCAAAGCAACGCAAGCGGTGACTCAACTTTCAAAAGGGAACAAAAGAAGCTGCAGTACACTCATGCCACACGTAAAACATCTAAAAACATGTAACCCAACTCCAATTGCAACTAACAAGGCATTCATATCTTGGTATGGAATCTTCACTTCAACATTACCTTACCAAAATGTAACTACAAGATTTAAACCAGAACAAATTAAACATAAACAAGAGTTACTATTACAAGATCTTCATGATCAAAGTTTGAACACCATCACTAAACCACAATTTATTTGTTCTACTCAGCAAACTAGTGATGATAACTAAATCAACGTTCACGTGCTCTGATATTACCTAAGTACAAACTACTCCTTGCCATTACTAGTAAAATGACTAAGATCTTCCCGTGCATTAGTACAAGTGAAAACTAAAAGGGAAGGAAGTGCCACAACTCTGACGTTAAGGCTGCCGAAACGTACAAGACCACTGGGGACATCAATACGCTGATCGTCCATCACCCTCAACTATCAAATCTTTAAAAGCCCCACCACTAGGAATCATAGGCAACACGTGCTCTTGATGGGGAACAACCACGTCTAGCAAGTATGGCCCAGGAGTTTCCAGCATTTTCTGAATTGCAGCTCTAACATCTGCTTTCTTGGTCACACGAGCAGCGGGTATTCCACAAGCTTCAGCAAACTTCAACATGTCTGGGAATATCTCAGACTCTCTCAATGGATCTCCTAGGTAAGTGTGTGCCCTATTGGCCTTGTAGAAGCGATCCTCCCATTGGACAACCATGCCCAGGTGTTGATTGTTCAATAGAAGAATTTTAACCGGAAGGTTCTCCACTCTGATAGTAGCCAACTCCTGGACATTCATGATAAAGCTTCCATCTCCATCAATGTCCACAACAATGGCATCAGGCTTTGCAACAGCAGCTCCAATAGCAGCCGGCAACCCAAAACCCATAGCCCCTAATCCTCCGGATGTCAGCCACTGCCGAGGCCTCCTATACTTGTAAAACTGTGCAGCCCACATTTGATGCTGCCCGACACCTGTACTTATGATTGCATTTCCATCGGTCAACTCATCAAGAACCTGAATCGCGTACTGAGGAGGTATGGCATCCCCAAAAGTCTTAAAACTTAATGGGTACTTCTGTTTCTGCTCATCAAGCTCTGCCCTCCAAGCAGAAAAGTCAAATTTAAGCTTTGATGCTGTCCCTTCTAACAACCTGTTCATCCCTTGCAAGGCCAATTTCACATCCCCACAAACAGAAACATGAGGTTGCTTATTCTTTCCGATCTCAGCAGAGTCAATATCAATGTGAACAATCTTAGCTCGGCTAGCAAAAGCTTCCAGCTTGCCTGTCACACGATCATCAAACCGAACTCCAAAGGCCAGCAACAGATCACTTTTGTCCACTGCATAGTTTGCACATACAGTCCCATGCATCCCAAGCATATGAAGCGACAAATCATCTGTACATGGGAACGACCCTAGACCCATCAAGGTACTCGCCACAGGGATCCCCGTAAGTTGTACAAACCTAATCAACTCCTCGCTCGAATTCAAACACCCACCACCCACATACAAGACTGGCTTCTTTGATTCGGCAATCAACCTCACAATCTGTTCCAGGTGCGCCTCCTGAGGCGGCTTAGGCAACCTCGACATGTATCCAGGCAACCGCACAAACATGTCCCATTTTGGAACCACGAGCTGCTGCTGTATGTCCTTGGGTACATCAATGAGAACTGGACCTGGCCTCCCTGAAGTCGCTAAATAGAATGCCTCGCTGACGATCCTCGGTATATCTTCCACGTCAAGAACCAGATAATTGTGCTTTGTTATAGACCGGGTGACCTCGACAATAGGGGTCTCTTGAAACGCATCCGTGCCAATCATTCTTCGCGGCACCTAAAAATCGAATAAAATGTCCGTCTGTCAAAACGGTGGTGGGCAATGAACGAACTGAGAAGCCGCAGTTCAAAACTCACACCCTATAAGTCTAGATCTCAGAGATACGAGCAAATGGACTAAACAGGCATAGCCTGTGAGCTACCAAATAAAATAGTGCAGATACGCGCGGCTAGAACCGCGGCAAACAAAGCAAGGGTCATCGATGGAACCTGGCCGGTGATAGCGATAATGGGGATGCTGTCGAGCATGGCGTCGGCAAGGCCACTGACGAGGTTTGTGGCGCCGGGGCCGGAGGTGGCGATGCAGACGCCGGGGAGGCCGGAGGCTCGGGCGTAGCCCTCGGCGGCGAAAATGCCGCCCTGCTCGTGGCGGGGGAGGATGTTCTTGATGATGACGGAGCGGGTGAGGGCCTGGTGGATCTCCATGGAGGCGCCGCCGGGGTAAGCGAAGACGTTGGTGACGCCCTGGCGCTCCAGGGCCTCAACGAGGACATCGCAGCCTTTGCGGGGCTCGTCGGGGCCAAATCGGGAGGTGAAGGTCCCGGGGAGGGGGAGTGATGACGGGGGCGGGGGAGGCGACGGCGGCGGCGGCGGCGGCGGCGGCGGGGGGGGTTGGGGAGGGAATTGGAGATGTGGAGAAAAGCAGGGGAGAGGCGGGTAGGGTGGGTTTGGAGGGGAAAGAGAAGGACTTTGGGAGAAAGGAGAGAGCTTTGGAGGAGATGAAGGTGGAGGAGGAAGAAGGAGGAGGTGGGTTGGGGGAGATGGCGGAGAAGCTGCTGGCTGCGGCCGCCATTGTTCCTGTGGTGGAGGAGGAGGAAGAGGGGGACAGCGAGAGAGAGAAGGAGGAGGAGGAGGAGGAGGAAGAGGAGGCGGCGAATGGTGACCATAAGGTCGCCTTAAAATTTCGGGTCCCTTTACGTGCGCTGTCGCCGTCATGGAAATTACGCAATTGCCCCCTAGTTTCGTGTTTGGTAATGCTCATTATGTGTCTCTGCATCTTCGTTTATTTTTGGCTGCTAGCTATTAAGATTTGTCAAAGAAATAGATATCATGTTTCCCCCGAAATTCCTCTTTTTCAGTAGATTCGTCCCCCCTCTTCGGTCTGGCCTAAGGTCCTCTCTTAATCTGCGAATACTCCCTGACCCAAAAAAAAAAGGAAAAAAATAAAAATCTACGAATATTCATTCAACGCGACATGAAATTGCTCCGAAAAAACGAAAGTCCAACCCGTGATCTTTGATCGATTGGATGCACCACGACGCAAGAAGAATGCCGTAGAGCATTCGATCGTCGACAAAATAGGTGAAAGCATGTCGGTTCTCCATATATTGGATTAAAATTACAAGATCCCAACGTCGCCTTTATGCATCGGTTTGGACAGGAGATGCCTCTTATCCCTGTCATTCGGGTCTACTCCCCTCCCTCATCTTGGCTTTTCTGTTCTATCATTCGATTCGCAAGCGAGTCTGCTAGAGGAGGGCTAAACCCAGATCCACCAACCCCATTAGCGGCAACCCCATTCTATCCAAATTCCCTAAAAAAAGTTTCATACTTTGAAGATGTTGCTGCTTCAGCCCACCAGAGTTCATCAGCTAATTTGTAAAGAAAAATTCATCAAGAAATGACACGAGACATGCAGAGTCCCGTGTGGAATCACATCGCTTACCAACGTCCAAAAGTTGAGTTTTGATTGTCAAAAGGTGAGGTCCTCGAAACTTGTCAGAGGGAAGCAAGCTTCACGATTCTCACAAGATCGGACAGAGAGATGAGACGGGTTTTTCAACGTTACTACAGATCCGCTGCTTCAGCCAGGACCAGGACCAAAGCCAGAATGCACGCACTCACTCATCCATGCCGGTCGAATGAGAATGCTCCACGAGTCCCCATGGAATTAGAAGTTGAAATGCAACCACCTTAACAAGTACTCGACGATTAAAAGAAATGTAAGCAGCAAGCAAAACACTTTGTTGTTTCCTCAACATGTAGGTGACGCGATTCCTAGGAACTTCTAAACCATTACACTATCCATTGCTAACGTGCTACTCCAAAAGGAATCAAAAGTTGCTCCCGACTTGTACTTCCGCAGATGTCCCCGTCTTTCTTTGTTACAAGCTCAGCCTGCAGCTGAAAATATAAAGTTTTTCCAATCAAAAGACAGGAGAAAGACAATTCGGATGCTGGTCCCCGACTGCCCATGCTTTCACCATGAGAAACCAGAGAATATGCAAGCAATGTGAGTCTCTTTCACCAAAAGAAAACACAGTCACAAAGCTTCTCTCCCATATGAGCAGTGCACATACTCAACACACATCCAACACTGAATAGAATAGAAGGTATCGGTTGAATAGGGATAAAAGCCACCTAATAATCCACTTAAAAGCATCTGCAGTTACAAGTAATAACAGATTTATGGTGCCTGAAAAATAAGATAGGATGTTCATATCATCACATTTTCTTAGGCAACCACCAAGAATTCACAGAACTTCTTTGTGACTATCAATCAAACATGATATAGTATCCTCCCTAAATGACCCATCAAACAATGGGAAGCCAGAAAAGCATCATCCCATTTGATAAGCAAAGAGAAGCCAAACTCAGGGCACAAAACTAAAACAAGACTTCTAAGCAATGACGCAACAATGTTCGTTTTGAACAATTTAGCATGCAGAAAGTGATTTAAAATTATTCATTTTTTAAAAATGACTACCATTTGCATAGGAATGAGAAAACTCCCAAGTACTTTGCCAAGATGGTAAGGTTTGAGTCTGAGATGCACAGCGAAGAAACATAACCTCTGTTACTACCCATTCTTTAGGGTGTGTGTATGACACTGGCATATTGAACAATCTTGTTTGTCACTAATTCAAGGGGCACATGTAAACCCCAGATTCACAACTAATTGCATTACTTTTGATGCCTAATGCACGGAAAAGATTCAACATGCCAAAGAAAAGGAAAAGAAAAGAGCTGATATATTTGCAAATAGCTGAATAAAAACATCTCCCTTCTTAGAGCATGCTACCACAATGTGGACAACTCTGAAAACACATTGAATAGGTAGGTTGATAGATTTACTTGTAACGCTTTCAAGTTTCGCATTGGATTCAATTAAAATTAGATACATGCGGAACACACATGAAACCTCAGTAGGGAAACTTAATTTAATATCTAATTGGGAGGACCATGTCATAAATTTAGTGAAGAAAAAGGATGTGCATCAATGACGCCAGCATTCCATAAGGCTAGATCTTTTCCAGTATCACGAGAAAAGGTACATAAAGGGCCATCATGCTTTCTATAGGGCAGATATAACATTTATTTGTGAAAACCTAGGACTACGAATAGCATGTCTGCTGTGTTACAACCCATTAAAAGTGAGAACTTCACCTAGAAAAATTCTGCCAAGACGAAAAGCATGTGATTGGTGACTTCACGGGTTGATGGTTTCTAGAAGGTTAACAACTGAAGAACGGTAATGAGTTTGCTTTAATAGGAACCCGAATTATCACAATGGTTTTGCAAAGGCAAAAACAGTCAGCCGAAAGAGGGCCCTCAAAACTGAATCAATCTATCTACAATCTGCGACCGAAGGACTTCTGATAGACTCTCAATAACAAATGCATGTCCAATCGATCAGGGCCTTTTCGTCTCTCCCATCACAAAGGCTCGCTCCGAATCAGTGATAGTGTTGTGCCACAACGAATAACATGCAGATTTTTACAAATGACAGGATAAACATCTACAGCAATTTCAAGTGATGAATCCGTCACCCTAAAGAACTATGTATAGCTTTTACAAAAAGTCTCTGCGGTAGGCAAAGGAAGCACCTTTCTTTCACAGAAAAAGGCACAAGATCTACCTTCGAGATCGAGAATCTAGACAGAAGACAACCCGACACTATAGAGCCATGGTTGGACATTGGGAGATCTACAAAAGCAAAGACACACACACACACACACAAAAGGAAAAGGAGGGTATGTAATACCTCCTAACCGGACCCAACGATGATGTTATTGATGGGGATGAAGATGAGCTTCACGAAAAACCCAACAAAACCCATGACCACAAATCCAATGGCGGTACGAAACGCGACCTTGGTGAATTCTGCAGGGGAAAGAAGGAACCAATCGGTCAAGAAAAATCGGGAGACGACAGACAACGCATTTGCATGCGCGAAGCTGGAAGCGATGTGATGGGGGGGAGGTCACCTTTGCGGTCGGGCTTGTGGCAACGCTTGACGAGGCGAACGCTGTCCTTGGCGAAATCCCTGAGAGGATCGACGACCGAATCTACGGCATCCATTCTTCCGTTCCCGGCGACACAGAGAGAGAGAGAGACAGAGATGGAGAGGAGACGCGTTTGACGGACTTCAAAGTTGGACTCTCGAATGAATGATGCCGTGTCGGTCTCCACCCCCATATGGGTCGGGTGGATATTTTCCGGGTCCGGTGTGAGACCCGACCCATGATGGATCCAAGTCCAAGCAAGAGCTCATGGTCCACATTGAAGACTGTAAGTGCTCTCTAAGCTAGGGGTGTGCAACCAAACCGGATTCATCTCGAACCGGACTAAACCACCCGAAAATATAGGGTCGAAAATTGGTTCTCAGTTCAACTGGTCCGAGAATCGGGTCCAAGCAAAGTCCCACTTGGAACCGGACCGGTTTTTACCAAGTTAAAAAATAAAATCTACTCTCGATGTTATGTTTCTAAGTCTCTCTGTTTTCAAAAAATTGTTAAAAATAAAAAAAACATCTCTTTGAATCAATTTAAGTAAGCATTGTCTTCGAAAAATTATTAAAAAGAACTGTTATTATGTTCTTATGCATTGTTTTTTCTCTTTTAATGGTCTCATCTTCAACTATAGTAATAGTCGCGAGACAAGTTCTATCAATTGTTGTGACATTAATTAAAGCATTCTTAGTCCAGCTTAGAAAAGATGTCATCTTAATAATAACTTCGTTGCATATACATGAGTAGACGCATCATATCATATCAATAATATTTGTGAAAATGAGATTACTATTAAACCAATATTTGTTGTTAATGTTTATGGAATATTAGGATTTTTGCTTCGTCTTATAACATTAGAAGGATTATGTTGTTTCGCGAATTAATGTAAAATTCGAAACTGTATAGGATATTAGACAGTTGCAAAATAGGTTCTAATGAAAACAAGGTAGACTCTCGAAAAAATAGTGTTGGATTCAAAATAGAGTCCAATGAAAATAGGATAGAGTACAAGGTTTAGAAAAATTGGAACTAATTATTATAGGATCGGGTACATGATTCAGGTCTAGACCTTACCCACACCAGACCCGATCACCCCTACTCTCAGCTACTATTTGCACATTAGTTAAATGTGATGAAGATACTCCAAGTCAAACAACTAATGGCACAATGCGATCTATGGGTAACACACAACCATCACTTCAAGTCCTCGTCCGAAGTTCTTGGCTCTAAAAGCATGGCCCAAGTGAAACAAGTCAGTCATTGTGTTATTATGATATAGCTGGTTTAATAGTTTGATTCACACGAAAGGGATCAAGTTGTTGCAAAATCTTATAAGAATAGGATGCCCTCTTGCAAAGTTAGTAAGAAAAAGAGCATAGTTTCGAGGAAAGACAGTGAGTGCCAAATTTTTTTTTTACTTACTTGAATGTCACGTCGGAATACAATCATTCATTTGAGTGTCAATTTCAACCAAACTCATATGTGGAAATTTTTATTTTTTATTTTTGAATTTTTTATTTTTACTTATACTTTGCTTCTTCTTTTTCCTTTTTTTTTTTAGGCCGACGAGGGTCACTGGCGGCTCTTGCCAACTACAAAACCCTCGCCCAAATTGGGTGAAGGACTGTCTCGCCCTCAATTGCAAAGGCTGACAAGGCCTCGACGGCCCTATTAGCTTTGGGCGGTTACGAGCAATGTCACCCAGAGCAAGCAAAGGCCCTTGCAGACTCATCTGCGGTCAATGAGGTCATGAGGGCCCTCGCCCTAGCCACCTAGAGCTTGTGAGGGCTATTGCGGCTTTGCTAGTAGTTGGCAAGGCCCTGATAACCTTACCCAAGGTGCCTATTGCAAGGATGAGGAGGCCTTCACCTAGATTTGGCTACAAAGGCCTTGGGTGAGGCTATCTTAACCTCGCCCATGGCCTTCGCAACCGAGGGCAAAGCAACCTGGTTTTGTGACCGGCAAGCTGATGACCCTCGTTGGCCCTAAAGAAAAAAAGAAAAAAAAAAGTAAAATTCAAAAAATTCAAAAAATAATAATAATAATTTTATAACATAATAATAATAACTTAAAAAAAATTAAAATATTGTCTACCAAATGCCACATTAGATGACTGGTAGCCATGTCGGTTTTTCTAATGGGACAAATCAGAAATGTCACTCAAGTAATCGATTTTTCAAATTTGTAAAACTCGAGAGAGCGAAAAAAAAGTTTCAATGTCAAAGTAACAACCATACGAAAGTTTTAGCACTCTCAGTATTCTTACCTTTGAAGCATAGTGTCACAACTTAACTTTTCCTTGCCAACTAGGGAGCTTTGTTAAGTTTGTGGGTATTGTTAATTTCAAGTTGATGACCTTAACTCAGTCTCTTCCAAACCCATACCCTATGCGATATTTGACATTCAAAATTTTAATCAATTAAGCTTATGCAATTTTTAATAAAAGGAGTCACCACTAGCTCTTTTGTGAATGGCTAGAAACCCAATAAGATATGAAAAATTATTTTACTATTCATGCAACCGGAAATTATAGACTTGTAGACTTGATTACGTCTGTTCAAACATTGATGCCCTTTCAATATCTACTCGATTGTATGCTAATTGATAACATAGCATCCTATTTAAAATAATTCTAAGGTTCATCCTAACCATTCTAGAGTAGGATAGTAACACTCTAAGTATTAAAATGTGAGTAAATTATAACCATAAATGAAGGCACGTAAGCATCCTAATATTATTCCTAAAAAGGAAAAGTGCAACACAAAATAAATAACCCTATTGTAAAGCCTTAACGGTTTATCTAATTTTATGTTTTAATACTTTTAAAGGCTTTACAAAAAAATTTCTGATTTTTTAAAATTTTTCAGATTTTTTTTTATTTTTTGATGGATTTTGAAAATTTTGAAATTTTGAAATGATTTTCACGGGTTTTCTGAATTTAAACCTTTTATTAATTTTTAAGTATTTTTCCGAGTTTTTTAAACATTTTTTAGGTTCTTTTAAAAATTATTAATGATTTTTTATTAAAGGACCGGGTCAAGAGACCCGGCCCAAGAAAACCGACCCGGACCCTAAGAGTCAGGGTTGGGCTAACGATCGGGCCGGCCCTAAGGCCCGCGTGGATTTCCTATTAAAATTGGCCCATACTAAAAAAAGTTGTAACTCAGCCCATTTCACCTCTTTTAGAAGAATGCTGCCCAGCCCGCATCAAAATCCTCGGTCCGGACCCATTCGGCAATTTCTCAGTCCAGCACCTTTTTCTTTATTTCTCTTCTCTCTCTCTCTCTCTCTCTCTCTCTTCTTTTTTTTTTTGTCTTTGCATCTTCTTCTTCCCCGACGGTCTTCTTCTGAGTTTCCTCCTTTCTTCTCCATGCTTCCTCAACGAAGCCTCACCGAGACACCAATACCAGCCGGAACCACCGGCGCCTCTCTCCTCACCGAAGCACTGCCATTTATCAGCCACTCAACCCAGCCGGCGTCGGCCACCGCCGGCCACAAACTCCGATGGCCATTACTACCCTAATCGGGACCCTCGCCGACTTGACGATACACGGGTTTTTCACGAAAATCACGCCATAACACCACGAATATGAGCAAAAAAACGGATTCAATAGACGTAGAAGTAAAAGGGTCGTCTCATGTAAAAAAAATAAAAAAATGAACAGCTTTTTCGGTTTTCTCTAGGGCGTTTTATCAAACACGTGGAGTGCGTCTGTTAAAGGTGGTAGTTAATCTCATTCAAGACGCGGAGTCGGGAAGACATCAACACGGCGGGTACGAGAAACAATCAAGATCATCAAAGAGACAGGTTTAACACATTCAGAACAAAAAGGAACTAAGACCAACCATCCTCGGCTACAACAAAATCGCAGAACTCAGATTTCGTCCAGGCATTTTCACAAGCACTTGGTATACGCTACCGCAACGGGAGATTCAAGACTCGGTAGGGACTCGACTCGGGTCTAGGTTTCTAACGAGGCATACCAGCACGCAGAGAAACATCAATGGAGTATCGGCAGGGCCGGAGCTTGTGCGAACTGGTCGGCCACGAGCTCTGGCCCGCCACCTTGTCAAAACAGAACAGAGATGCCCAGGGAGGCCTACCTGGTTCGGGAGGAAGCGTTGCGGCGGACGGCGGCTGACGAGAGGACTCCGGCGACGTTCGACCACGCTTCCGAGCTTCCTCTCTCTCTCTGGCTCGCTCTTTCTCGGTCAATCTTTCTCGCTCAAGCTTTCTCGGTCTCTCCTTTATCTCCAATCCTTTATATCTCTGGGGCCCTGGTTTTCTGCCCCCGATTTTCTGCCCCAAAAAACTGAGAAAACCAGAAAAGGGAAGATGAAAGCTTCTCCCAGAAACGAGAAACCCTTGCCTCTCTCTCAGCCAGCCTGCTCTCCCTAAACCAGGATGGTCCCCCTCTCCCTCTTTTCCTTCGTCGAGCTCCTTTTTACATTCACACACCTCTCGCTCGTTCCTTTCCTCTATCCGCGCGACAGCACAGCAGGGAAGATCCCCTTTGCTGGCGTCACGCTGCCGGCGTCATTGCTGCTGAAGCGGCGTCGTAGCTTTGCAACGTGACCGAGCGTGTATGTGCGCGTGCGATGGATGAAAAGGCCAGCATAAGGATCTGGGCCTTTCTTTTTTAATCTTGATGGGCTGGAAGAGAAATAAAAAAAAAAAAAGAGATGGGCTGATGGATATGGGTTGGACGCGTGGGTTAAAAGAAATGAAAGAAATGGGCTGAAGAAGATGGGCTTCGAATTTTATTAGTATTTTTTATACTCTTTTTTCTTATATATTTTTTACTTTACCTTTCTTTAATGTTTCTTTTCATTTTTTTCTTTTTTATTTTCTATAAATTTTTATATTTTTTCAAAAATATAAATGGATACTTACAAAAGTTGACAAAAATTCAGTTGTCAACACATAGTTTTTTATCTTTTGAAAAAAAAAAAAAAACTATACAAGGTACCATTTCAATCTAAAAAGTCACATGTAGTTATGTCAACGATCATATCACGTCTATTATCAATGAGATAACATACTAACACTTTCATCACTGTATGAATGACCTGTGTATTTACGGTTAAGTTTTATAAGGACCTCTTCCATAAGTCAACAATGCAAATGGCGAACGCATGCCTCTATCCTTACATTGGTAATGGACACCATAGACATCCGTACGTCAATATAACACATTCATCTTTAGATGAGTTTATGCACGTTTTAATTTGCGAAATAGGATCAAGATATGTGTTTCAGAAATTACTAATAAATCAATTCTACATGCGCTTTAAACCTACTGAGTATTCTGCATACCCTACCGCACGAGTTTAAAATGTCATTTGTCAAACACATGCAGGGACCACAGCTACGACAGATCACTTTCTTACCAACCAAAAGCTAATGCACCAACAATCAGAACCCAGTTTTTGACACCTGGGTAGCAACTCCAAGCAAGAGTTAGCTCAGAGGCAGCGAGTGCAAAAGTGCAGGTTTCAGTGAATCTGTTCCGAGTCAAGGCTGGTAGCAACCAAAGCTTAAGCTGAGAAGTGCAGAACAATTAGGCATGTCATAGCATCAATATTGTCACTGCACCGAGTCAGTCATCCACATATTTCGTCAACAGAGTCACACGCTTAAATCCACTAATCATGAGCATCAGTACACAGTTCAACAAGTAATCCTTAGAAATATCAGCAAAGCTCATCCACCTTCCAGCGAGCTCCGGAGCATATTAACATCTTCTCCGGTAGGTTTCATCAACTGCACCACAAACATGAAGGAAGTCAATTACCTCTCAGCTTTGATTGCATCAAGGGAAAGTACCTGATACAGCATAGTCAAAGACACTTGGAAAAAGTATTTAGGTGTGAAGAATCGGATGCGCATTAACAGAAAAAGAATTCAGCCTAAAACTTCAAAAGGTCTCATGGCGCACAATAACAAAACATTATCCTTCCTGCAGTTAATATTACCATATGCCAAACTCTTGTTCTGCATGTAGGGATTAGGGCCAAACAGGAGAATGGAGTGTATGAAATTACGAAGCAGAATCAAGCTAATCAGCTCATGCTTTTTCTTTTTAAAAGGTTCTCTATGAAGAGTCATCTACTGGATTATTACTCTGGAGAGTCCTTGCTAAGACGAAAAATACAACAAACATTTCGAATTTCCCCACCATGGATCCAAATCACTTGAATGCTCTCCTACAACAATTTTGTGAGTAGCTTTGAGTGGCACTCTGGAGAATACATTATACTTCATACTTCCTAGCTAGAAACAAATGTTTTCTGAAAGAAGACATAAGCTGCAGTTAATCCTATGGATGCACCTAGTGAGCAGCCTTTCCATAGGCTGAATGCAGAAAGACCGCTACGAAAAAGAAGAATTACAAGCGAGCACAGTGTGACACTCACCATACAATTATTTCTGAAATTAGGGATAAGATTGGGCCGGTCTGTCTCACAAGAACCCAGGCTGACCCAAACTGAGTATTTAGTTACCTCACCAAACCAGCCTAAACCCGCATAGCCATACACCTAAGCAGAACTTAAAAAAACTAGAGATATAGATTAACCCAATATAATGCAAACCAGAGCAAAGGGAAAACCCATACAGTTCAGTCCAGCTCATCCCTTATTTCTTAATGACCTTGGGGCGCACGTATCTGAAGCCAATATATGTGCATCAAACCCAGATGATCTTTGATTTGACCAGATTCCACCTAAATTTTCATCCGGTTGGTTTCATTTAGGCTTTGGTTTTCCTCGAATTTTTTTGGAACCTACCTAGTGGCAGCATCTAGATATTGGAGAATGGTACGACTGAGATAAGGAATGACATATTAGCAGTAATCTAAATGATAGACAGGTAAGGGACAGGAAAAGGTGGAAATCATACCTCAGGGCCACTTGAGACATGGTGTGATTGAACCCCACTAGGCTATGGTGGTGTTAGATGCATCAGTGGAGACACACCATTCCATTTCAATAGGTTTCATTCAGTTTTTTGGTTCTCTTGGATTTGTGGAAAACCCCTACATTGGTAACATCCAGAGATTGGAAAGTATGTCCAACTTGAAGCATGTTATACAATGGCACAAGAACTATTTTTCTTGGAGATAAGTGATTGTGGGTAGATCACAGGAAAGACGCAAACCTAAGATTTGTTGGGTCTTGAGTTGACCAAACACGGAAAGATGTACTATTGCAGCGAATATAACGACAAACAAAAAAAGGGCAATCTTGTGAAGATGCTAGTTCAATGAATTGTACGTACATGGAGAGAATAGGAAAAGACAATGTGTACAGTCAGCCTCCACATAACATTTGTCCAGTTGACCACACAAAACCAAGTAAAATGTTCCTACTTTTTCAGCTTTAAGTTTGCACAGCAAATTAGAGAATAAAAGTACAAGCTACAAGTCTCCACTGAAAAGCCTCAATGCGCTTGATGCCACAGTGTCATCAGATAATGCAAAGTGAAAAAGAGCCAGACCATCCACCCAAAACTGGTGCTGACTTTCTTTTAGTGATTTATTTTGGAAAATTTTCCACAATTTAATGTTTTGAGTTGCAAGGCAAGGATAACTGCTACAACAAATGGACTAGAAAGTCTTGAACATAAAGCCAACACGTGCTGTGCAACAAAAATACCATTACAAGAGATTGTCTATGCTGAAAAGATAACTAAAGTACAGACCGAAATGCTAGTACTTGTTGGGCAACATGCCAGTATAAAAAGTTGCAAGTGAAAACCCAGACAATTAGGATACTACACGACCAGCGATGTAAAATGTTGGGAGAAGTTCCTTCTTTGCCACTTGATAATCACTAACTAGATTATAAATCAAAGATGAGCAGTGAAAGTAATAGACATCAGACCACCTGATACTCTCTGCTCTCTAGTCCCTACAGAGATGTCCACCTGTCTCCGTTACTAGTTACATTTATCCTATGAACATTTTCTTGCACACACTACGGAAATATTCTGCAAGAGATACCATACCGCTGCAAGCTAATTACACTCAAGGGAGCTGAGAGCCTTTACAGGCACACTAAAAGGATGCAAAGCTGTAGTCTACTACAATAGCCAATAACATCGATCTTAAAATAAGTCGGAAACTCCAATATTGGACACAGTTAATGAACATACACGACAGAACTGAATAAAGACTCAAAAAGGACTACAGAAAATTCTCACAAAGAAACCCAGCTTGGTGCTTGTGGTAGTAATAGAATCTGTTTTTCATTTATTCACGCTAAATCAGGAATAAATCTGCCCCATATAAAATAATAGTCATCTTCCGACTTTTATTCCAACGGTGTCATTTTTCTTCAAGCTGATGACAACTTATTCTGAAACAGCCTCAAGATATTTTGCTTTCTAAGAGTCTTTGAAACAAGTATAAAGAAAACCTAACCATCTCCTCATATAGCCAATGAGAATATAAGATCAGCTTGAAGGGAAGATAAAGATCAACATGTGATGTCTACCAAACAGAAAACTTTGAAAAGATTTCTTGTCACTTTCCTTGGCTAGGTTACACATTCTCACAATTAGGGAATGAAAGGTGATTAGGTCATTCTAGCAGCCATTATGCATCTACCACGGTCAGCAAGGCTCCTCTACAATGTTGATGCACCAAAGGCTAGAGCTTAACCGAACCTAGCCTAACAGTAATTTACATGCGAGTTCAACGATTTCTGCAAATCATGCTGCGAGTATAGACCAGGCTCTTGACAATTTGGCACACTAAGAGGACGAGCATGCCTTCCCAAAGTAAGCAACAGAAATTGCGAGCAAACCATCTATCAAGCTGCCAAACTCTCTCTGCAGAAACAGTCCAAGTTCAGCTCTGGCAAAATCCGTAAAGCTATACCGTACTTAATCAGCGTCCACAAAGAGGAAAAATTCCCTCAAAATGCATTCTTACGGTAAAGACGTATCTAAAGAAAATACACGAGAAGAAATAGTCCGTAAATCCTGTAGACACAACGGAAAAACAAAAACCTATTGGCAGCATCCACCGTTATGGTCAGTTTCAGAATGACATATAAGAACTCCAGTCCAATTGCGAGGGGTGAGCAACATTTACCCTTGTCCATCAGGATTGCCCTGGCCATAGGAGCCATCATCAGCGGCTGCATTCTGCCACACGCTCTGCCACGCCTGAGAAGGCGCAGGGGGAGGCTGCTGCATATAAACCGCTCCCGGCGCAGTCGGATGGCCCATGGGCGGGTAGTAGTAGGGCACGCCGCTGGCAGGGGGACCCACGACGGGGGCACCGAGGGCACCGCCCATGGCTTCTTCCTTGATCTCGTCGCGAGGCACGATGTCGACCAAGAAATCGAAGATGTCGGTCCGGGTGATGGCGGCAGCAATGTCGTTCTTCTGGAGGGTGCGGCGCTTGTTCTCCTCGGCGTGGAGCCAGGATCGGATGGTGAGCTCGAGGATGAAGAGCTCGCAGGCCTTGGCGAAGAGGATGGGGGCCTCGGCGGAGATCATGCGGACGTCCTCGTCGGCCTTCATGATCTTCTTGATGCGGGCCAGGGGGAGCTGGTGGTTCTTGAAGTCGTTCACCTGCTCGATCTCCTGCCGCTGGTACGACCAGAACATCTGGAGCTGCTGCTGCTGCTGCTGAATCAGGTGGTTGTACGGCGGCCCCGGCTGGGGTAGGTACGGCGGCTGCGGCTGCGGTTGCTGCTGCTGCTGCTGCTGGTTCGGGTCCATGCCGGCGACGACGAAAAGGCCTCGACTTTTCCGCTAATCGCTTGATGGGTCCGAGGAAAGATTCGCCAAGGTGGCTCCTTGGACCGGAGAATGCGCGAGTTCAGGGCGGAGAGACGGAAGACGATGAAGAAGATGATGAAAGGAGAAGAGGGTCGGGTCGAAGGGAAATGGATGGATCGGAATTGGAGGGCGCAGATAGGATTTAGCTGCAAGTGCAGCGGCGCAATGGCCCTTCCTTTTCTTTTTTCCTTTGTTCCTGTCCCGGCCGAAGTCCTTTTTTTTTTTTTTTTATATTTTTTGTTATATATAAATTGCTGAGTTCGAAAACAAAGGGAGACGAGAATCGATTCTCCCCCTCCTCCTCTCCTATTCGCATTTCGCAAAAGAAAGCATGATCATGGCGTCTTGCGAAATGCGAATGCAGCCGTGCCGTTCTCGGCACATGCATGTTGTTCGGGTCTATGGCACGATTTCCATTATCTCCGTACGGCTTTGCTTTTTCTTTTTGCCTTTTCCTTTGTCCTTTTTATATGGTTCGTTCACCAAGCCATTTGGTCAAGCCATGTCGTTTGATCACCAAGTTCACGGGACAAAGAGAATATCTAAACGTCTTTCCAATGGTCACTTATCATTTCGTCAATGCGAACATTATGCAAATGTTCACTAATCTGTCGAAACTTTATCAATGTTTTGAGGATTAATACCACGAAAAACTCTAGATCGGTATATTCATGGTAAATTTAATCAAAATTAATTTTGATGATCACCAAAAACTTTAAATTAGTACATATTTGATAAATTTATCTCAAACTAATATAACAAATTATCATCTGTTAATTTCCATTAAATTTTATTATTAAATTATTGAGTTAAATGTCACATAACAGTTGATTATCAAATTCTACTCTCTGTTTATTATGGTTGTACTAATTTTGTGATTTTTTGTTGTATTAATTCAATTTAAAAAATGCATATTTATACTAGTTTAAGGATCTCAGTAGTCAAAATAATTAATTTGGGGTAAAGTATATCAATTTGGAATTCTTTGTGGTCATTTGGGTAAATTTGTCACCGGTGTACCAATTTAGGGTTTTTCATAATAAAAAATTAGTTTGGAATCAATTTGTTACATGTGTACCAATTTGGGTTTTTTTTGTGATTAATTATATTAATCCATGTTCTAAATTTGTTTTCAAATTTGGGAATTGACTTATGATTCTATCAATCGCAATTTCTACCTCCTATGACTTCAAAGCTTCGTAATATTGTGAGTAGAGTCTCGGCAATAACACCGATCTGCCATCAATGGCACGATTTGTAGAGGGCTAAGAGAAGAATAAATATTTCATGAAAGTAATGAAATCCACCATTCAATACTCGACAAAGTAATGGAGAAAACCGATCGCGCTCATAATGATGATCTTGGACAACTGATTGGAAAAATGTAAAGAAAAGTTTCAGCCAGATCATACAGATTTGGTCAACTTTAAATTTTTCGTATTTTTAAGACAGCTTTAATGAGGAGAATAAGACATATTCCTCAAAAAAGCAACTACTGAGCTAATCCTAGTAAAAAAAAAAAAATCAGGTTGTCCGCAAAGTTACCTTATAGTGCTGAGATTAGTCTTTTGAAGATCTCTGATCTTGACCTAAATTAAGAATCTCTATCCATCCATAATTACCAACCGAACCTGCAGATTTACTACTAACTTGCTTGGTCTGAATGGTACGGTGTCGGTGCATCCCCTCTCCTCCTTCCCCATCTCCTCAATCCAAACACTACATGTCAATCTATCCAATCTAACCAGTTGCAATGATCCAAAACCATGCAAAAGGATGACTAAATTCTTCATCATTGCACTCCCTTAAGGCCGCATATGTATGATAGCTACGCCTTCATCCCCTTTATCACAGCAATGGTCTCCTCGTCCGTCTTAGCATCCATTTCTTTTCCGTCAATTCTTTTGTCAATTTCTGCAAGTTCTATTTCCTTCGACTTTAAAGTATCAGCAAACAAGCAATCCTTGATAATCTCAACAGAACTTAAGTTACCACTTGAAGATGCTCCAAAGGTATGGATGCAGGACCAAACTCCTAGCATTCAATAGGAGCATTTGCACCATCTTGACTTGTAAGCAAGTGATTTGGACCTGATGAGAATCTAAGCCATTCGTCTCTTTTGGAACAGAGTCTTCAAGCCACGAACTTTGATGAGTGGAGTCTTGGCAAAGATCCAACCCAATACATGGGGCCCAGTTCTTGATTACTTTTGGAACTAAGCCAATTGATGCATTGAATTGTTTTGATGATATGGCATGGTGAATTAGAGCATAGTAACGGGGCATCCCATCATATTCATCATCATCATAAGTAGCCTCAACTTGATTATTAGCAAATGAAACCTCTATCTGATTGTTGTCAAAATCATGAAAATTTGGTTTTGCAACTGAGCAGTTGCATGGGGATAAAGATCACCGCTTTGGATTCAACATTAAAAATGGCATGGGAAGTATTTTTGATTGGAACTTTGGTTTTACCGTCCACAGGCTTCCTATGCAGACTGCAGCGTTGGCACCATTTGCAAGAGCTTTGTGCTCTTTGCCATTGTTCTCCTTCACCTTTTCTTATGGACAATTTAGTCCATTTGCAAGTTCTTTCTCACTACTCTACTCATTAAACTTCTTAAAAATTTATTGTTTGCTCCGTGTATCAGCATCTTTCGACTTTCTATCGAAGATAGATCCCTCAATTTGTTAAATTGATTAATCATGTCAAAATTAACCCTTCTCCTATCCTCTAATCAACCCTTTTGAGATCCAAATGTTTTTCCTAGCCAACTCCTCCATTGTTTGCGAATGCTGCTTGGTTAGCATCCTTTCTGACTCTCTCATCTATGCCACCTTCATCAACCTACTTTTTGTAATCCTTATAATTTCTAGAGAATTGATGTCAAAAGACATGGCCATTGAATCATCTTTGATCACTCCTTTTTGACTGCAGCTGCTTCTTCATGGCCCAACTTGTGATGCTGAACTATAGGCACAAACATGCCGGGGGTAGAGAATATGATGTGGGTGCAGGGATGCTATTATAAAGGGTCAATTTGGTTGATGTGCCATATGAAGAAGTGAGCTTATGTGGTAAGTGAACACCAGAGACGCATGTCGAACATGCATTGGGCGCACAAGTCTATCCCCCAATTGAGGCGTATACGTTCTTTCTTATTCGATCGGGATATGGTTGTGCTTCGAGAAAGACTTTCAATTAGATGAATCATTGCCATCTATTGATGGGGGTGGAATCTCAATAGCAACATGGGATTTACGGTACTTGGGATTGCAGCAAGGAAGTTGCTTTTTTACTAAGTAGTCAAACTTTATTTACAAAGTACTGCACCGTGTCCAAAATGACATCTTGATAGGAAGAGGAGGGGCTGTAGCACAATTGACATCGGTCGCACTCTTACAATTGCAAGTGAGGAAATCCTAATTGCATTCCATCTCTTAGGGGTTTGGTCTATATCTAGAAAGGGCCAATTCTTCTTTCCTTATGTAATACCTCCTTTGTAAAGTCAAAATAACTTAATGTTGAAACAATACAATCGACAAAAATTCTAGGTACACATTTTTAATAATTCTAACTTGCCAGATTATTCCTTTAATGTATTTATATATAAAGGAACACGTAAGTCGCCATACAAAATACAACCGAATGATGTCAAAATGACCAAACAGGATATGATCAAATGATGTAAATCCACGTAAACACACGATGAACTATTATAAAAACATGATGGTCAGAATAAAGTAGGGCAACCATTATTAACAAATTATAGTTCCATCTGCATATGCCTACATAAACAAGAAAATGATGTAGTTCCACTTATAGAAGAGACAAATTTCAAAAACTAAGAATAATGGCAAGGAAGCACAATCCACAATTTTTAATGAATTATGATTCCATTCACGTACATCACATAAACTATCAAATGCTATTCATGCACTCTGATCTAGTGGCACCAAGGCTGCGTATCAACTATTGAGTTAATGGAGTTGACTACTATCCAAGACAAAAGTGTGATCACAGAAGAAAATTCCATTGTCTTAGTTGGATCCATGCCCCCTACTCACCATAGAAGACACAAGAATGGAATGTAAAGCATTTCTTCCTCCTTAGCCTTCCTTTTCTTCCCCTGGCTAAGACGTTAAACTTAAAGTCTTTGATTCACATTTCATTTCATTCCTAATGGTTTTAATTGGTTCAAGACATCAATAGGTATCAATACTTGGGTGTATAACACCCCCTTGGCACAAGATTAATCAAGATCTTGTGACCTTACCAAGAAGACTGTGCCTGAGATTTCACCTATGAGATAACTAGACATATTTGTGGGTTGATAATCAAGTATTGGAACCTGTTATTGAGGAATTGATCATCAAGATGGATCGCCCTTATGCCTGCTCTGCGAATTCTAGGATGGACATGAATTTCTATTGTGTATTTGGAAAGACAAAGACAATGTTTGATGAACATACATAACACAAATATGTCTTTTTACTGTATTTAAATATTTTTCCTTTGCAATTAACAAGTTAAAAACCTATTTTTGATTACATGTCAACATATGATTAAAAATGCTAAAATAGGCAAATTAATTGGTACAGAATTTTTTAGAGCCATCCTTTAACGTATTGGCAAAAAACCAAAGACCATATTCAATGAGCTTTCCCTTTTCTTTACCTACTCATCTTCATATTCAAGGAGGTCCTGTAACGTCAGATGAGTGGCTTATGTTTTCTGCAAGGATCCAACCATTTTTTGGTCAACTAAATGGCAAAATATAAATGAAATGAGTTACAATTTGCATGTATGACTGCCACCACAGTAATCCTATTTTAGTCGATAACTTGTTTCAAGAAGAAAAACGAAAGTAAACTGGTTAATTTTTTTGGCTCTTGGATTGAGATTGCATTAGTTAAGATAGTCAAAATGGAGGCTTTGGCTAAACGAGCAGTTCGATTAATTGCCCAGCCATTAGGCATCCATTAATGTTCCATTCAAATTTTTGTTTACGTGCAGATAAATTTTAATAAGTGTTAGTAAGTAACAAAAAGCTGTAAATAAATTGACCAGTGACTTCTTTTCTAATAATTTATTGGTAAATCACCAACCCTTTTGTGAAATTACCAAATTTTTTTTACAGTTTGGAAATTGGCAATTTTTGTATGTATCAACTTACCAACTTCCAGTGCAAAACCAAAAAAACTTACCAAATTTTATTTACATAACTTCCCAACTTTCGAACTTACCACTTTTTTTTATATATGTATTTTATGAAATTACCAACCTATATTAGAGTACATTATCAACTTTTATTAAATAAAATTGCCAACTTGTTTTGGGTAACAAATTTCATTTAAGTTACTTATTAAAATTGCCCACCTCTTTTTTTTCTTAGGCTTGATTAGTAACCCTTTTCATTCACTAGCTCCTTTTGGAGATTACCAATCTAAATTAGTGTGACTCATCTTCAACTCTTCACCAGTTAAATTACGATATAACTACTAGGTTACCAATTCTCATTTGACTTTATTACCAACATTTTTCTTTTTTTAATTTACCAACTTTTCTTGACGTTTACAAACATTTATTGGCACTTCTTAGTGCAAATCACTAATCGGGGATAATTTCCACCTTACTCTAATTAGCAGCAAGTCTCAGCCAATTCGGGATGCACAAGCAAAAAGAGAATTTATGTGTTGACCTACACTATACTTATACATAGCGTTGGTCACCTTGAGACTACTCAGGCCAAATTTATAACCCTGTAAGTTTACTCCTTCTTTTTTTTCTCTCTACAAGCAAGTTATCGACTAAAATAGGAAAATTACTGTGTTTGTAGTATTTATCATGCCATATATGCAAATAGTATCCCATTTCATTTATATTTGCCATTTGGTTGCAGAATATATAAGCCACTTGAATATGAAGACGAGTGGGGTAAAACAAAGGGTAAAGATCATTACATAGGGTCTTTGGTTTTTTAGCCAAGACATTAAGGGGTGGCTCTAAAAAAATTTGTACCAATTAATTTGCCTATTTTGACAATGTTAACCGTAGTTGACATGTAACAGAGGTAGGGTTTTTTAACTTGTTGATTGTAAAATAAAAATACATAAATATAGTGAAAATGTATGTTTGTATTATGCGTCTGTTCATCAAACATTGTCTGTCTTTCCAAATGCACAATAGAACCAATACATCCTTTTGTTTTGAAGTTGGAGTTTCATATATCAACCATTTTCTATGGGACATTGCAACTGGTTGGTAGATCAAACTAGTCCCAAAATTCATAGAGAAAAAGAACAAAAACTTTGGGGTTGTCTCCCAAGTCCAAGAGAAGGTAAAAATACGCTTCCATTGCATGAAGGTCCTTATAACCTCTTTTCTTTAAAATTGCACTCTAAGAAGAAGAGAGAATTTTTGGGTGTAAGTTGAATCAATGATGGGATTTTTTTAATGTGAAAAATAATATGCCTCGATTTCATGTACTAAATTTCTGGATTGTTGTGGCGTTATTTGCCATGAGGGCTTGAATGTATTAGGATTTTGGGGCATGCTTTTTGATTTTCAACTATCATCCAATAGCAGTTCGTTTGTGAGTCAATCTTCTTATTTTATCATGGTCTTGGTTAGGAGATTTAATTTTGCTATATCTGAATTCCTACCCATCAAAGACGATATCCTTGATGCCCTTGTAGTCACAATTCATTTGGTGTCTCGTGGCGATGTGATCCATGGTGTTAAATTGACTTTCATGGCAAGAAACCGGTAAATTTGATCATTGTTGCATGCACTTTGTTGTTTACTTTTAGGATCGAAAGCAATGTTGACGGAATTGTAAAATTTTATGAACGGCTGATTGTGTTTTATCCTAGCTGTTACAAATATTTTTACAAGTTTGTTGTTGTTTTTTGTGGACGTGTATAGATGAAATGGAATTGTAAACCATTGTTCATGGATTGTGTTTTATTTGGATGATCGTGCTTATTATGGAAGTTCGTTGCTTGTTTATATAGATTGTGCGCATAGATTCATAATTTAGTAAAAGTAGCAGATCGGGCTTTTTTTCTTAACCATGATAATTATAGTGGAAGTTCGTTACTTGTATACGGGGATGTATATCGTTTCATCGTTTATGTGGATGCTTGCAGATCGAATCATAATTCATTAAAAACAATGGAAATTTGAGTCGCTTGTATTACATCATTTTTCCATCTACGTAGTAATATGCATATGGAACTATAATTCATTAATTATAGTTGGTGTGCTTTATCTATACCTTTTTTTGCCTTTTAAGAAGTTTGTTAAGTGTATATGTGGATTGACATTATCTTATCATATCATGTTTGGTCATTTGCACACCATTTAGTTACATTTTGGAGACTTACATGTTCCTTTTTGGGTATAGAAATGCCTTAAAGGAGTGTAATCTAGCATGTTGGAATAATCACAAATGTGTATCCATATTTTTTTGCTAATTGCATTGTTTTGACATTTTAGTTATTATGATTGTACATAGGAGGTATTACATAAGGATAGAAGATTTGGCGATATCTACAACAAAGATCATTTAAACTACTAAGAAATGGAATGCAATAAAGATTTCTACTGTAGGGATTGCAAGAGTGCAGCCTATGTCAATTGTGCTCCAGCCCCTTCTCGTCCTATCAAGATGTCATTTTGGACACAGTGCAATGCTTGCCAAATGAAGTTTGAGCACAATCTGCTACTCAAACAAGTGACTTCATTGCGGCAATCCCAGCTATCATAAACCTTATGTCACTATTGAGATTCCACCCCCACCAATAGATGGCAATGGTCTATCTCATTCAAAGGCTTTCTCTGAAGCACAACCATTTCCAAATAGATTGAGAAAGGATGTGTACGCATTAGTTGGAAGACTAACTTCTCCCACCAATGCAAATTCAACAAGCTTCTTGGGTATTTATTTGCTGGAAAAACTTTCTTCTTTAGATGATGGCACATTAACCAAATTTGCAAGTGATAAAGCTGCCCTTGCACCTGCATCATATTCTCTTCCCTCGGGCATGCTTGAGCATGTACTTCAGCATTAGAAGAGGGATTGTGAGGAGGCTGTAGCTGCAATCAAAGAGAAGTGCTCAGAGATGGTTCAAGGGTTTAAAAAAGCTCGTAGCGGTTTCGTGAGCATGTGTTCATATGTTAATTCCCTACAAACAGAAGGGATAAAAAAAGTTGGGTTGGTGAAGGTGGCATGAATAAGAAAGTCACAGAGGATGCTAGCCAAGCAGCATTTGCAAATGGTAGAGGACTTGGCAAAGGAAGTATGTCTGGATCCCAAAAGGGCTGATTGGAAGGGTAGGAAAAGTGTTAATTTTGGCATGATTAATCAGTTCAATAACCTGGGGAATCTATCTCGAACATAAACTTGAAAAATGTTGATATGTGAAGCAAAGTTAGAAGATCAATGGGTGGAGTAGTGAGAAAGAACCTGCATATGGACTAAATTTCTCACAAGGAAAGGTTAAGGAGAGGTATGGCGAAGAGCAAAAATCTCCTCCAAATGGTGTGAAGACAATTGCAGTTAAGCACAAGAAGCCTGTGGATGATAAAAGACAAAGTTCATATGAAAAAGACTTCCCTAGCCATTTCTAATGTTGAAACTGAAACTGAGAACTGTCTTTGAGTAAATGCTTGTTACAAACCCATATTTTAATGATTTTGACAATGATCAAATAGAGGTTTCATTTGCTAATAATCAAGTCTGGGTTGCTTACGACAGTGATGATGGGATGTTCCGTAACTATGCTCTGATCCACAATGTCATAACATTGAAACCATTCAAGATGTGCATAAGTTGGCTTAATTCCAAAAGCAACCAAGAACTTGGCCTTATGCCTTGGGTTGGATCTGGATTTACCAAGACCTTTGGGGATTCGCGGATTGGGAAATCTATTGTCTATGGCTCCCCTAATTCTTTCTCTGGACAAAAGGCACAAGGGGCTTAATTCGGATTTATCCTCTAAAGGGAGATGTTTGGGCTTTGTATAGAAACTGGACTTATGATTGGAATAAGTCCATTCCAAATGAGGTAAAACACAGTTATGATATGGTGGAAGTGATTGAATTCGCTCATCAAAGTTAGTGAATTGAAGACCGTGTTCCAAAAGCATTCAGATCTAAGTAAATTATGGACGATTCCCAGAGAGGAAATATTTCGGTCCTCTCATCAAGTCCCCACTCACTTGATCACAGGTGAAGAAGGTGCAAATTCTTGTATTGGATGCTGGAAGCTTGATTCTGCATCCACACCTTCGAAGCTTCTTTTAAGTGGTAATACAAGGTTGAGGAGGAGAAATGGAGAAACCTGCTAGTACAATCAACGAGCACTTGTCTTTTGCTATTGGAAAGTCAAAGGAAAAACAACTGGCAAAAAATGGGGAAATTGATGGAAAACAAATGGATGCCAAGATAGAAGACAAGGCTAGTAGCAAATGCAACCATGACGGGGATGTGAGGCTTTGATACAATGCAGCCTTAAAGAAAGTAGTTTATCATCCATTTTGCATGCTTTTGGACCATTGGAGTTGGTTAGATCAGATAGATTGATATCTAGTTTGAACTAGAGTAGATGGATGAGGAGGAGAAGGAATAGCGAAACTGCACCATTCAGGACCAAGTTAATCTTCTTTTTATAGTTGTTAAATTGGCCGTCTGATATCCATAGTTTGTAGTTAATATGCAGATTTGGCCGGTAAGAATGGATGGATAAAGATTCTAAATTTTGGTCAATGTCAGAGATCTTCAAAAGAATGATCTTAACATTATAGGTAATTTTGGGGACAGCTGATTTTCTTTCCTAAGATTGGCTCAGTTGTTGCTCTGTTGGTGAAGATTTGTGATTATCCTCATTAAAACTGTCTCGGTGATACATGGATCACAAAGTTAGCCAGATTTTTATGATTTGGTTGATTTTTTTTAGTATTTTTTATATTAAATTTATAAGATCTTCATTATTAGCTTAAATGCTCATTCTTTTCCTAGCCCTCTACATATAATGTTTGCATTGGCATGTATGGGATGGCTAATGAAAAATTTGGTATTTCTGCTAAGAAGATAATCATAATTTCATGAAGTTTTGGAGCTTTTGGTGATAGAAATTGATATGTCCGTATTTCATGTTTTATACGGAGCAGCATCTATGAGATCAGCGGTATGAATAAGTGCAGCTTAGGTCAACACATAAATTCTCTTTTGTTTGTACACCCCAATAAGTAAATTGGCTGAGACTTGCCTCTAATTGGAGTAAGGTGAAAATTATTCCCAATAGTGATTTGCAGTTTGATGTTGCTAAGAAGTGCAAATAAATGTTTGCAAACAATAAGTACATGCAAATTGTATCTCCTATCATTTATATTTGCCATTTGGATGACCAATAAATGGCTGGACCCTTGCAGAAAAACATAAGGCCCTTATCTGGATTATGATGTAATTGGACCTTCTTGAAGAGGGAAAGTGAGTAGTGTCAACAAAAGGGAAAAAATCATTAAAGAGGTTCTTTATTTATTTTTCTTTTTAGCCAAAACGTTAAAAGTTGACTTTAAGAAAATCTGGACCAATTAATCTATCTATTTTGACAACCTTAACCATTGCTAACGTATAACCAAAAGTAGGATCTTAACCTATGCATAAAATAACTGGAGTTAATTGTGAAAGAAAAATACTTCAAGGCATACCTTGCATTTTTCTTTCTAAATACACAATACCAATAACACACCTTTTCACTTTGAATTGAGATTTTTAGAGATAACCATTTTCAGTTGAACAATGCAACTGGTTGGCCAATCAGAGTAGTCCCAGATTTGATATTGAAAGGAAAATTAAATCTAGTGTTGCCTCCCAAGTCCAAGAGCGGGTCATGTTATGGCCTTGAAATAGGAGATAATTATAATATGTAAGTTTAATACCCTGTAAATATTGTTACTAGCACACAAAAATTCCCCTTCTTCGAAAAGGATGTCGCAGTAATTTTTCCTAAACTTAAAAGTCCAAAATAAGAATGAGGGTCGGGTCGGGTCGAAGGAAATGGATGGATCGGAATTGGAGGGCGCGGATGGGATTTGGTTGCAAGTGCAGCGGCGCGTGGCCCTTCTTTTCTTTTTCCTTTGTTCGGGTCCCAGCTAAAGTCCTGATTTTTATTTTTTGTTATATATAAATTACTGAGTTCGAAAACAAAGGGAGACAAGAATCTATTCGCATTTCGCAAAAGAACGCAATAAAGCATGATCATGGCGTTTTGCGAAATGCGAATGCAGCCGTGCCTTTCTTGGCATATACATTTTGTTCTGGTCTACAGCACGATTTCCATTATCTCCGTAAGGCTTTGCTTTTTTTTCTTATGCTTTTCATACGGTTCATTCACCAAGCCATCTGGTCAAGCTATGTTGTTTGACCACATAGTTCCCAAAACAAAGAGAATAAGAAAGTAACTAACATCATTTTGTCAATGCAAATATTACGCGAATGTTCACTTATGTGTTGAAACTATATTGATGTTTTAAGGGTTAATATCACGAAAAACTCTAAACTGGTATTCACGGTAAATTTAACCCAAATTAATTTTGTGATCACTAAAAACCCCAAATTAGTATACATTGGATAAATTTACTTTAAATTAGTATACTTATAACAAATTTATCATCTGTTAGTTTTTAAAAAAATTTATTTTCAAATTACTGAGTTGGATGACATGTGATAATTAACTAATATACTGATTTGAGATTTTACTTTTCGTTTGTCACAGTTGTATTAGTTTTGTAATTTTTTTATGATAGTAATCCAATTTAACGGATAGTACATTTATACCAATTTAGGGTTCTTGATAGTCATAAAATTTAATTTTGGGTAACTTTGTCATAAGTGTATCAATTTAGAATTTTTTGTGGTCATTTGGTTAAATTTGTCCCGGTATATCAATTTATGATTTTTAGTGGTAAAAAAAATTAGTTTGGAGTAAATTTGTCATAGGTGTACTAATTTGGAGTTTTTCATGATATCAACTCGTGTTTTAAATTCATTTTCAAAATTGAGAATTGACTTATGATTCTATCAATTGTAATTTCTACCTCCTATGACTCCAAAGCTTCGTAATATTGTGAGTAGAGTCTCGGCAAAAAATCCGAATTTTCATCTGCCATCAGTGGCACGATTTGTAGAGGGCTAAGAGAAGAATAAATATTTCATGAAAGTAATGAAATCCACCATACATTACACGACAAAGTAATAAAGAAAACCGATCGCGCTCATAATGAAGATCTTGGACATCTGATTGGAAAATGTAAAGAAAATTTTCAGCCAGATCATACGGATTTGGTCAACTATATAATATTTGTATCATTAAGACAGCTTTAATGAGGAGAATAAGACATATTCCTAAAAAAAAAAAGCAACTACTGAGCTAATCCTAGAAAAAAAAAATCAGGTTGTCTGCAAAGTTACCTTATAAAGCTGAGATTAGTCTTTTGAAGATCTCTGACCTTGACCTAAATTAAGAATCTCTATCCATCCATAATTACCAACCGAATCTGCAGATTTACTACTAACTATGGACATCAGAAGGCTATATGAACAGCCGCTGAAAAAGAAGACTTACTTGGTCTGAATGGTAAGGTGTCGGTGTATCCCCTCTCCTCCTTCCCCATCTCCTCAATCCAAACACTACATGCCAATCTATCCGATCTAACCAGCTGCAATGGTCCAAAACCATGCAAAAGGATGACTAAATTCTTCATCATTGCTCTCCCCTAAGGCGCATATGTATAATAGCTATGCCGTCATCCCCTTTATCACAACATTGGCCTTGTCGTCCATCTTAGCATCCATTTCTTTTCCATCAATTATTTTATCAATTTCTGCAAGTTGTATTTCCTTCTAATTTAAAGTACCAGCGAACAAGCAGTCCTTGATTGTTTCAATAGCACTAAGTTACCACTTGAATATGCTCCAAAGGCATGGATGCAGGATTAAACTCCTAGCATTCAATAGGAGCAATTGCACCCATCTTGACTTGTAAGCAAGTGATTTGGACCTGATGAGAGTATCTAAGCAATTTGTCTATTTTGAAACACGGTAGCCTCAACTTGATTATTAGCAAATGAAACCTCTATCACATTGTTGTCAAAATCATGAAAAATTGGTTCTCCTTCACCTTTTCTTATGGACAATTTAGTCCATTTGCAGGTTCTTTGTCAGTACTCCACTCATTAGGCTTCTTAAAAATTTATTGTTTCCCCGTGTATAAGCATCTTTCGACTTAATATATCACTCAAATTATTAAACTGATTAATCATGTCAAAATTAACTCTTCTCCTATCCTCCAATCAATCCTTTTGAGATCCAAATGTATTTCCTAGCCAACTCCTTTACTGTTTGCATATGTTGCTTGGTTAGCATCCTTTCTGACTGTCTTATTTATGCCATCTTTGTCAGCTTGCTTTTTGCGATCCTTATAATTTCTAGAGAATTGACGTTAGAAGACATGGCCATTGAATCATCTTTGAGCGCTCCTCTTTGAGTGCAGTTGCTTCTTCATGGCCCAACTTCCAATGTTGAACTATAGGCACAAACATGTCGGGGAGTAGAGAATATGATGTGGTTATAGGGGTGCCATTATCAAGGGCAAATTTGGTTAATGTGCTATATGAAGAAGTGAGCTTATGCGGCAAGTGAACACCAGAGAAGCATGTCGAACCTGCATTAGGCACACAAGTCTGCCCTCCAATTGAGGCGTTTACGTTGTTTCTAATTCTATCTAGATACGGTTGTGCTTCAAGAAAGACTTTCAATTAGATGAATCAATGCCATCTACTGGTGGAGGTGGAATCTCAATAGCAACATAGGATTTACGGTGCCGGGGACTACAGCAAGGAAGTTGTTTTTTTACTAAGTATTCAAACTTTATTTGCAAAGTACTACACTATGTCCAAAATGATGTCTTGATAGGAAGAGGAGGGGCTGCAGCACAATTGACATCGGTTGCACTCTTACAAGTGCAAGTGTGGAAATTCTAGTTGCATTCCATTTCTTAGGGGTTTGGTCTATCTCTAGAAATGGCCGATTCTTCTTTCCTTATGTAATACCTCCTTTGTAAAGTCAAAATAACTTAATGTCGAAACAATACAATTGACTAAAATTCTAAATATAAATTTATAATTATTCAAACATACCAGGTTGTTCCTTTAATGCATTTATATAAAGGAACATGTAAGTCGCTACACAATATACAACCGAATGATGTCCAAATGACCAAACATGATATGATCAAATGATGTGAATCCACGAAAACACATGATGAACTTTTATAAAAAAACATGATGGTCATAATAGAGTAGGGCAACCATTATTAACAAATTATAGTTCCATCTGCATATGCCTAAATAACAAGAAAATGATGTAATTTCAATTATACAAGCGACAAATTTCAAGAAAAAGAATAATGGCAAGGAAAAAGTACAATCCACCATTTTAATGAGTTATGATTCCATTCGTGTATATCTAGATAAACGGTCAAATGATATTCATCCACTCTGATCTAGTGGCACCAAGGCTACGTAAAAGTGCCATCAACTAACGAGTTAAGTGAAGGAGTCGACTACTATCCAAGACAAAAGTATGATCACAAAAGAAGATTCTATTGTCTTAGTTGGATCTATGAGACCCCCTACTCACCATAGAAGACACTTTATGGAATGTGAAGCATTTCTTCCTCCTTAGCCTTCTTTTTCTTCCCCTGGCCAAAATGTTAAACTTAGAGTCTTTGATTCACATTTCATTTCATTCCTAATGGTTTTGATTGGTTCAAGACATCAATAGGTATCAATGCCAGGGTGTATAACACCCTGGTTGGCACAAGGTTAATCAAGACCTTATGACGTTACCAAGAAGATTGTGCCCGAGATTTCACCTACGAGATAACTAGATAGATTAGCGGGTTGATAATCAAGTATTGGAACCTGTTATCAAGGAATTCATCATCAGTATGGGTCGCCCTTACGTGGGAATTTTGCCTGTTTAGTGAATTCTGGGATGGATGTAATTTTCAATTGTGTATATGAAATACAAAGACAATGCTTGATGAACATACACATAACACAAATATGTCTTTTCATTGTATTTAGGTATTTTTCTTTGACCATTAACAAGTTAAAAACCTACTTCTGATTACGTGTCAATTGTGGTTAACGATGTTAAAATTGGCAAATTAATTGGTGCAGAATTTTTTTAACGTCTTGGCTTAAAAAACTAAAGACCATATTTAATGATCTTTTCCCTTTTGTTTACCCTACTCATCTTCATAGTCAAGAAGGTCCAATAACGTCAGATGAGTGGCTTATGTTTTCTGCAAGGATCTAAGCATTTTTTGGTCAACTAAATGGCCAAATATAAATGAAATGAGATGCAACTTGCATGTATGACTGCTACCACAGTAATCCTATTTTAGCCGATAACTTGTTTCAAGAAGAAAAACAAAAGTAAACTGGGTAATTTTTTTTTGGCCCTTGGATTGAGATTGCATTAGTTAAGACAGTCAATACGGGGGACTTTGGCGAAAAGGGAAGTTCGATTAATTGCCCAGCCATTAGGCATCCATTATTGTTCCATTCGATTTTTTGTTTACGTGCAGATAAATTTTAGTAAGTGTTAGTAAGTAACAAAAAGCTGTAAATAAATTGACCAGTGACTTATTTTCTAATAATTTATTGGTAAATCACCAACCCTTTTGTGAAATTACCAATTTTTTTGACAGCTTGAAATTGGCAATTTTTGTATGTATTAACTTACCAACTTTCAGTGCAAAAGGGGAAAAAAAAACTTACCAAATTTTATTTACATAACTTCCCAACTTTCGAACTTACCAATTTTTTATTTTATGAAATTACCAAACTACATTATGAGTAAATTATCAACTTTTATTAGATAAAATTACCAACTTGTTTTGGGTAACAAATTTCATTTAAGTTATTAAATTTGCCCACTTTTTTATTTTTTATTTTTATCTTAGGCTTGATTAGTAACCCTTTTCATTCACTAGCTCCTTTCGGAGATTACCAATCTAAATTAGTGTGCTCTTTGCCTGTTAAATTACAACATAACTACTAGGTTACCAACTCTCATTTGACTTTATTACCAACATTTTTTTTTTTTTTTGATTTGCTAACTTTTCTTATCATTTACAAACATTTATTTGCACTTTTTAGTGCAAATCAGTATGCGAGGATAATTTTCACTTTACTCCAATTAGAGGCAAGTCTCAACCAATTCACTTATTGGGGTGCACAAGCAAAAGATAATTTATATGTTGACCTACACTGCACTTATACATAGTGTTGGTCACCTTGAGACTACTCGGGTCAAATTTTTAATACTGTAAGTTTTTTTTTTTTTCTCTCTAGAAGCAAGTTATCGGCTAAAATAGGAAAATTACTATGTTTGTAGAACTTATCATGCCATATATGCAAATAGTATCTCATTTCATTTATATTTGCCATTTGGTTGCAAAAAATATTAGCCACTTGCATATGAAGATGAGTGAGGTAAAACAAAAGGGTGAAGATCATTAAATAGGGTCTTTGCTTTTTTAGTCAAGACATTAAAGAGTGGCTCTAAAAAAATCTGAACCAATTAATTTGCCTAATTTGACAATGTTAACCATAGTTGACATGTAATCAAAGGTAGGGTTTTTAACTTGTAGATCGTAGAAGAAGAATACTCAAATACAATGAAAATGTATGTTTGTATTATGTATCTGTTCATCAAACATTGTCTGTCTTTCCAGACACACAATAGAACCAATACATCCTTTTGTTTTGAAGTCGGAGTTTCATATATCAACCATTTTCTATGGGACATTGCAATTGGTTGGTAGATTAGACTAGCCCAAAATTCATAGAGAAAAAGAACAAAAAATCTGGGGTTGCCTCCCAAGTCCAAGAGAAGGTAAGTTCATTGCATGAAGGTTCTTATAACCTCTTTTCTTTAAAATTGCACTCTGAGAAGAAGAGAGAATTTTTGGGTGTGAGTTGAATCAATGATGGGATTTTTTAATGTGAAAAATAATATGCCCCGATTTTATGTACTAAATTTCTGGATTGTTGTAGCGTTATTTGCCATGAGGACTTAAATATATTAGGATTTCTGGGGCATGCTTATTGATTTTCAACTATGATCCAATAGCAGTTTGTTTGTGAGTCAATCTTCTTATTTTATCATGGTCTTGGCTAGGATATTTAATTTTGCTATATCTGAATTCCTACCCATCAAAGACAATATCCTTGATGCCCTTGTAGTCACAATTCATTAGGTGACTTGTGGCGATGTGATCCATAGTGTTCAATTGACTTTCATGGTGAGAAACCGGTCAATTTGATAATTGTTGCATGCATTTTGTTGTTTACTTTTACAATGGAAAGCGATGTTGATGGAATTGTAAAATTTTATGAACGGTTGATTGTATTTTATCTCGGCTATTATGAATATTTTTGCCAATTTGTTGCTGTTTTATGTGGACGTGTATAGATGAAATGGAACTGTAAACTGTTTGGTTATGGATCATGTTTTATCTGGATGATCATGCTTATTATGGAAGTTCGTTGCTTGTTTCTATAGATTGTGCAAATAGATTCATAATTTAATCAAAGCAGCATATCGGGCTTTTTTCTTGGCCATTATAATTATTGTGGAAGTTCGTTACTTGTATATGTGGATGTATTTTGTTTCATCATTTATGTGGGTGTTTGCAGATGGAATCATAATTCATTAAAAACAGTGGAAATTTGTGTTGCTTGTGTATGTGAATCTACACTGTCTTCTCCATCTATGTAGGCATATGCAAATGGAACTATAATTCGTTAATTACAGTTGGTGTGCTTTATCTAGACCAGTCATGCCTTTTACAGAAGTTCATTGTGTGTATATGTGGATTGACATCATCTGATTGTATCATGTTTGGTCATTTGCATACCATTCGGTTACATTTTTGGCAACTTTCATGTTCCCTTATGTATATAGAAATGCCTTAAAAGAGCATAATCTGGCTTCTTGGAATAATCACAAATGTGTATCTAGATTTTTTTGCTAATTGTATTGTTGTGACATTTTAGTTATTGTGATTGTACAGAGGAGGCATTACATAAGGATAGAAGATTTGGCAAAATCTACGACAAAGATCGTTCAAATTGCTAAGAGATGGAGTCCAATAATGATTTCTACATTAAGGATTACAAGAGTGCGGCCAATGTCAACTGTGCTCCAGCCCCTTCTTGTCCTCTCAAGACGTCATTTTGGACACAGTGTAGTGCTTGCCAAATGAAGTTCGAGTATTTAATTTGCTACTCAAACAAGCGACTTCGTTGCCGCAATCTGAACTGTCATAAACCCTATGTCGCTATTGAGATTCCACCTCCACCAATAGATGGCAATGGTTCGTCTCATTCAAAGGCATTCTCTGAATCACAACCATTTCCAAATAGAATGGGAAACAATATCTGCGCATTAGTTGGAAGGCAGACTTCTTCCACCAATGCAAGTTCAACAAGCTTCTCGGGTATTCATTTGCCGGAAAAGCTCACTTTTTTTGGTGGCACATTAACCAAATTTGCAAGTGATAAAGCTGCCCCTGCACCTGCATCATATTCTCCTCCCTTGGGTGTGCTTGAGCCTGTAGTTCAGCATTGGAAGAGGGATTGTGAGGAGGCAGCAGCTGCAGTTGAAGAGCAGTGCTCAGAGATGATTCAAAGGTTTAAGAAAGCTCGTAGTGGTTCAGTGGGCATGTCTTCAAATGTTAATTCCCTGGAAACTGAAAGGATTAAAAAAAGTCAGGTTGGTGAAGGTGGCACGAATAAGAAAGTCACAGAGGATGATAGCCAAGCAGCATTTGTAAATGGTAGAGGACTTGGCATAGGAAGTATGACTGGATCCCAAAAGGGGCGACTGGAGGGTAGGAGAAGTGTCAATTTCAGCATGAATAGTCAGTTTAATAGCCTGAGGAATCTATCTCGAATAGAAACACGAAAAATGTTGATATACAAAGCAAAGAAGAAAATTTATCAGAAGATCAATGATTGGAGTAGTAAGAAAGAACCTACGGATGGACTAAATTTTTCACAAGGAAAGGTCAAGGAGAGGTATGGCAAAGAGCAAATAGCTCCTCCAAATGGTGCGATTATAATTGCAGTTAAGCATAGAGAATCCATGGATGGTAAAGACAAAGTTGATATGAAAAAGACTTCCCCCACCATTTCTAATGTTGAAACTGAAACTGAGAACTTTATCTTCAAGCAAATGCCTGTTGCAAACCCAGATTTTCATGATTTTGACAATGATCGGACAGAGGTTTCATTTGCTAATAATCAAGTTTGGGCTGCTTACGACAATGATGATGGGATGCCTCGTAACTATGCTCTGATCCACAATGTCATAACATTGAAACCATTCAAGGTGCGCATAAGTTGGCTTAATTCCAAAAGCAACCAAGAACTTGGCCCTATGCCCTGGGTTGGATTTGGATTTGGCAAGACCATTGGGGATTTGCAGATTGGGAAATCTGTTGTCTATGGTTCCCTTAATGCTTTTTCTCATACAATGAGGTGGACGAAAGGCACAGGGGGCTTAATTCAGATCTATCCCTTGAAGGGAGATGTTTGGGCCTTGTACAAAAACTGGACTTATGATTGGAACAAGTCCACTCCAAATGAGGTAAAACACAACTATGATATGGTTGAAGTGATTGAAGATTGCAACAAGGACCATGGTGTAACAGTTGCTCCACTCATTAAAGTTTGTGGCCTGAAAACTGTGTTTCAAAGGCATTCAAATCCATGTAAATTATGGACGATTCCCAGAGAGAAAATGTTCCTGTTCTCTCATCAGGTCCCCGCTCACTTGCTTACAGGTGAAGAAGGTGCAAATGCTCATATTGGACGCTGGGAGCTTGATCCTGCGTCCATGCCTTTGGAGGTTCTTCAAGTGGGAACACAAGGTTGGGGAGGAGAAATAGAGCAACCTACTGATGCAATCAACGAGCACTTGAAAGTCAAAGGAAAAAGAACTGGCAAAAAATGGGGAAACTGATGGAAAATAGATGGATGCCCAGATAGAAGACAAGGCCAGTCGTCAATGCAGTCATGACGGGGATGAAAGCGAGGCTTTGATACAGATGCAGCCTAAAAGAAAGCAGTTCATCATCCATTTTGCCAGCTCTTGGACCATTGGAGTTGGTTAGATCGGATGGATTGATATTTAGTTTTTTGAAGTGGAGGAGATGGATGAGGAGAGAAGGAAGCACCGAAACCGCACCATTCAGGATCAGTCAGTCTTCTTTTTTATATTTGTTCAATTAGCTGTCTAATATCCATGGTTCGTAATTAATATGCAGATCTGGCCGGTAAGAATGGGTGGATAGAGATTCTAAATTTTGATCAATGTCAGAGATCTTCAGAAAAATTATCTTAGCATTATAGGTAATTCTGGGGACAGCTGATTTTCTTTCTTAAGATTGGCTCAATTGTTGCTTTTTTGGTGAAGATTTGTGATTCTCCTCATCAAAACTGTCTCAGTGATACATGGATTATAAAGTTGGCCAAATTTGTATGATCTAGTTGAAACTTTTATTTGTATCTAGTTTTTTGATTAAATGTATAAGATCTTCATGATGAGCTTGAATATTCATTCTTTTCTTAGCCCTCTACAGATCGTACCACTGCCTCATGCCTTTACTGTTAGCATTGGCATATATGGGATGGCTGATGAAAATTCAGTATTTCCGCTAAGACTGTACTCATAATTTCATGAAGTTTTGGAGTTCTCAGCCTATAGAAGTTGATACATCTGCATTTCATGTTTTGTTTGGAGTAACCTCTAGATGATTAGCGGTATGAATAAGTGCAGTGTAGGTCAACACATAAATTCTCTTTTGCTTGTGCACCCCAATAAGTGAATTGGCTGAGACTTGCCTCTAACTGGAGTAAGGCGAAAAATATCCCCAACAGTGATTTGCAGTTTGGTGTTGCTAAGAAGTGCAAATAAATGTTTGTAAATGATAAGTGTACGTGCAAATAGTATCATTTGTCATTTATATTTGCCATTTGGTTGACCAAAAAATGATCGGACCCTTGCAGAAAAACGTAAGCCGCTCATCTGGATTCTGATGTAATTGAACCTTCTTGAAGAGGGAAAATGAGTAGGGTAAACAAAAGGGAAAAAATCATTGAAGAGGTTCTTTGTTATTTTTCTTTTTTAGCCAAAACGTTAGAAGTTGGCTCTAAGAAAATCTTGACCATTTAATCTACCTATTTTGACAACCTTAACTATTGCTGACGTACAATCAAAGTTAGGATCTTAAACTGTGCATAAAATAACTTGAGTTAATTGTGAAAGAAAAATACTTCAATATAGTGAGAAGGCGTACCTTGCATTTGTCTTTCTAAATACATAAAACCAATAACACACCCTTTCACTTTGAATTGAGATTTTTAGAGATAACCATTTTCGGTTGAACAATGCAACTGGTTGGCCAATCAGAGTAGTCCTAAATTTGATATTAAAAGGAAAATTAAATCTATTGTTGCCTCCCAAGTCCAAGAGCCGGTCAAGTTACGGCCTTGAAATAGGAGATACTTATAATCTGTAAGTTTAATACACCTGTAAATATTGTTAATAACACACAAAAATTCCCCTTCTTCGAGTGCAATTGAAAACACACCAATATTATAGGGCATTAAACTTACAGATTATAGGTATCTCCTATTTCAAAGCCATAACTTTACTCTTGGATTTGTGAGGCAACACTAGATTTAATTTTCCCTTAATATCAACTCTGGGATCACTCTAATTTGCCAGCCAGTTGCATTGTCCCACTGAAAATGGTTGTCTCTGAAAATCTCAATTCAAAGTGAGATGGCGTGTTATTTGTTTTGTGTATTTGGAAAGACAAATGCAAGGTACACCTTTTCATTATATTGAGATATTTTTCTTTCACGATTAACTCAAGTTATTTTATGCACAGGTTAAGATCCTACCTTTGGTTATACGTTAGCAATGGTTAAGGTTGTCAAAATAGGTAGATTAATTGGTCCAGATTTTCTTAGAGCCAACTTTTAACGTTTTGGCTAAAAAAAAAAAAAAAAAACCTCTTTAATCATTTTTTCCCCTTTTTTTTTACCCTACTCATTTTCCCTCTTCAAGAAGGTCCAGTTACATCATAATCCAGATGAATGGCTTATGTTTTTCTGCAAGGATCCAACCATTTTTTGGTCATCCAAATGGCAAATATAAATGACAGGAGATACTACTGGCATGTACATTCCAATTATTATTTTATCTTATACCTTGTTTCTAAAGGCCCAAAAAAAGAAAAGAAAAGAAAGTAAACTGGGCAAGTTTCTTCTACCCTTGGATTGAGACTGCGTTAATTTTTATTTATTTTTTTGGTCGGAAGATTGCGTTAATTAAGACAGTTGATATTGGGATTTTGTTAAAACAGAAAATTCAATTAATGCAATGCTTGTTACTTTTCTCGTCTTTGTGAAGACCTCTCTTTGATACAGCTATTCAATTAAGCCAGACCATGGAGTATCACATGAATCTACATTGGTACCCCCGAAGTGCAAGGATAAGAGTTCTATTGTATGCAGCCGCTTAGGACCATTCCAGGCCCAATATACGAGATTGGTGATATTCACAGATAATTTCTCTTGCTTATGTTTTGCATGTGTTTTAAGATGAGAAAAATTGTAAATGCATCCACCACGAGAAGCTTCAAAACCATGAGACAAGGCTTAGTGCAGATGAGCCAATTACCCAGTCATTAGGCAGCATAATTTATTTCCATAAGATTTCCTTTTTACAGATAAATTTCATTAAGTGTTAGTGAGTGCCAAAAAACTATTAGTAAATAAACCGACCAGTGACCTTGTTCTCTTAACTTATTGGTAAATTACCAACCCTTCATGAAATTACCAATTTTTTTTATAATTTATAAATTGGCAATTTATGTACGTGCTTACTTACCAACATTTATTTGTATAACTTACGAACTTTCTGAACTTATAAACTCTTATATATAATTATCATGCTAAACTAGTGTAATTTACTGACTTTTTTTTTAATTAAGTTACTAGCTTGTTTTGATTTACAAACTTTCATTGAGTTACTTATTAAAGTTTAATTGTTTTTCTTAATTTATCAGTTTCTTCTTAACTTAGAAATTTTTATCAACTTGATTAGTAACCCTTTACTAGCTCTTTTTGCAAATTACCAATCTAAACTAGTATGACTCATCACCAACTTCTCTTATTAAATTCCCACGTACTATCGAATTACTAACTTTCGTTTCAACTCATTACCGACCTTTTTGTTTAACGTGCCAACTTTTCTTATCGTTTACAAATAGTTACTTGCATTTGTTGGCAACGCTGAACAACAAATTGCTAGTCGAGGGTGATTTCCACCTTACTCCAATCAGAGGCAAGTTCTGACCAGGAAAGAAAAATCAGAGGCGAGTCTCAGCCAGTTCACCTATCAGAGTGCACAAGCAGAATCGTATTTATATGTTGACCTGCACAATGCTAAATTGTAGCGCTTGTTACGTTGAGCTTAGTCAGAATAAAACATGAAATGCGGATGTAATCAATTTCTATAGCCAAGAACTCCAAAACTTCATGATATTATGAGTGGAGTTTCGGTAAAAACACTAAATTTTCATAAGCCATCCCATACATGCAAACGCAAACAATAAGTGTACAAGGCATTGACATGATATTTAGAGGGCTTTGGAAAGAACGAAAATTCATGCTCATAATGAAGATCTTCTACAAATGTAAAGAAAATTTTCAGCCAGATCACCAACTTTATAATTCATGTATAACTAAGACAGCTTATATGAGTAGAATGGGGCATCTTTGCCAGAAAAGCAACTACCGAGCTAAATCCTAGTAGTGAAAATCAGCTGTCCTCAAAGTTTCCTATAATGCTGAGATTAGTCTTCTGAAAATCTCCGTCCTTGACCAAAATTATGAATCTTTATCCACCCTTTATTACCAGCTAGATCTGCAGATTAACGGCATAAGTACAGTGGGAGTGCCAAAAGTTGGCACAAAGGGACACTTAAGTGCCAAAAGTTACAAAAGGTACACTTAAGTGTCACATTTTAAAAAAAATGGATCACTTAAAGTGCCAAGTCGTCGGAACCCTGCCGGAAATCCTACGTGGCAATTTTTTATTAATTTTCTTGCTTACTTGGCTCGCCGGAAACCGAATCGGCCAAAAATCAGCCAAAACGACGTCGTTTTGGCTGACGTGGATTTAAAAATTACTAATTAAATAATTAAAAAATATTATTATAAAATCGATTTTATTTAAAAAAAAAAAAGGGGAGGAGGGGATCGGCGAGGGCAGCCCTCGCCGCCGCCGCCGTCGCCGCCCCACCTTGCTTGCCGCCGCCTTCGCCACCCCACCTCGCCAGGAGGGCGCGCAGGCCCTCGCTGCAGGCTGGCCGGGGCCCGGCAACCCCGGTCGACCCTCGCCCACCATCGCCGGCCCTTCCCGGCGAGGTGGGGCGGCGAAGGCAGCGGCGGCGAGGGCTGCATAGCCCTCACTGATCCCCTCCTCCCCTTTTTTTTTTTTAATAAAATCGATTTTAATTTTTGAAAAATCTGACATGGATAATTTTTTAAAAAAATTGCCACGTGGATTTTTTATTTTGAAAAAAAGGCCACGTGAATTTTTTATTTTGAAAAAAATGCTCCGTCAGCAAATGAAGTCACCGAAAAATGGACACGTGGCAATTTTGCCGGAATTTTTCGTCGTTGGCACTTAAATGATCCATTTTGCTCCGATTTTGACACTTAAGTGTACCTTTTGTAACTTTTGGCACTTAAGTGTCCCTTTGTGCCAACTTTTGGCACTCCAGAGGTCCGTACCTCCATTTCTTAGCAATGCAAAACAGCAGATCATTAGTCAAGGATGATTTTCACTCTTATTGGCGTGTACAAGCAAAAGAGTATTATATGTTGACCTGCACAGCAGCTAGTTATGTCGAGGCTACTCAAAATGAAACATCAAATACGGAAGTTTCAATTTCTATAGCCAAGAACTCCAAAACTTCGTCAGACAAACCATGCATGCCAATGTAAACATTAAGTGCACAAGGCAATGTCACGATCTGTAGAGGGCATTGTGGATCAAATCGTAGTAATGGGGCAAAGCTTATGACATTGTGGATCAAAACACAGTAATGGGCATCCCATCATCATGATCATCATAAGCTTCCCAGACAAATTATCAGCAAACAAAAACCCCTGTATGATGGCTGTCGAAATCATTAAAATCTGGGTCTGCAACAAGCATTTGCTTAAAGACAAAGTTCTCCGCTTCACATTAGAAATGACATGGGAAATCCTTCTGATCCAAACTGTCTTTTCCATCCAAAGGCTTCCTATGCTAAACTAAAGTAGTGTTTGCATTATTCGTTGGAGTTTTTGCTCTTTACCAAGCTTCTCCTTGACCTTCCTTGTGAACATTTTGGTCCATCTGCAGCTTTGTTCTCACTACTCTTCTCATCAAGCTCTTAAAAATTTCCTTCTTTGCCTTATGTATCAACGTCTTTCAAGTTTCTGCTAGAAATAGATCCCTCAGACTGATGAACTAATTAATCACGCCGAAATTAATCCTGTGCCAACTCTACTACTTGCAAATGCCGCTTCGCTAGCATCCTTTGTAAATTTCTTATTCATGCCACCTTCATCAACCTGCCTTTCTTTAATCCCTTAAATTTCTAGGGAATTGAACACAGAAGACATGCCTACCGAATCCCCACGAGCTTTCTTAGACATTTTAATCATCTCCTTGCACTCCTCTCTAATTGCAGATGCTGCCTCTTCACCGCCCCTCCTCCGATGCTGAACTACAGGCATAGACCCACCTGAGGAGGAGAATATGATGCAGGTGCAGGGGCACTTTTATCACTCGCAAATTCAGTCAACGTGCCATATGATGAATTGTGCTTTTGTGGCAACTAAATACCAGAGAAGCTTGTCGGATCTGCATTGGCGGCGGAAGTCTGCCTCTAACTGATGCGTACTTACTGTTCCTCATTTTATTAGGATAGGTGCTTCATGATAACCTTTGGATTATGTGGACCATGACCATCTATTGGTGGTGGAATCTCAATAGCCACATAGGATTTACGCCAGCTGGGACTGCAGCATCAAATTCGCTTGTTTAAGTAGCAGAATCGGTATTCATACTTCATTTGGCAGCCACTACACTACACCTTATCCAAAATGACATCTAATAGGACGAGGAGGGGTTGCATCACTATTGACATCAGCCACACTCTTCCAATCCCCGGTGTTGAAATCCTTATTGCATTACATCTCTTAGGGTTTTGGTTGATCCCTGCTCTAGATATCACCAAATTTCCCATGCTTATGTAATACATCCTTTGTACAGTCAAAATATCTCATGTCAAAACAATACAATTGGCAAAACATCTAGATACAGAACCCACTGTTATTCTGACTATCAAGAGGATAAATACGGCTTAAACCAACAGAAAGCAGAGAACATGCCTCAGCAGAACCCCTAATTTATGCCAAGCTATAGGTAAAAAATATCACAAGAATGAGGGCAAACATTTTTAGTTATTCTAACATGCCAGATTATGCTCCTTCAAGGCATTGATACACACAGAGTAACCCAGGAATTGCTAAACAAAATAAAACCAAGTGATGTCCAAATGATGATATAGTCAAATAATGTAAATCCACACTTACATACAATTTCCATAAAAGCATGACGGTCACGATAACGCACGGCAACTGCTATTAACAAAGATTGCATGCATCCACGTAAGCAATCAAATGATACATATCTACTCTATAAAGCAACAAACTAATACAATAAGCACAACGGTCAGGATAAAACATGATCAGCAATTTTTAATGAATTATGATTCCAATCAAATAAACAACAAACAAACTTTCATAATAAGCATGAATATTGAGATAAAAAAAAGACGATCCATAATCAAACGGTATGCAGTTCCATTTCATCTACCCACATCCACTTAAAAGAGCGACAAACTTGCAATAATATTCATAAGAGCTGGCTAAAGCACAATCCACGGTTAAAAAGGTCTACAATTTTATCAACATTACACTGCTCTTCCCCATACTTCTCCTTGACCTTTGGTTAGGGAAATTTAGTCAATCTGCACGTTATCTCTCACTACTCTCACGAAGCTTCTTCAAAATTTCCTTCTTTGCTTTGTGTATTAACATATTTCGCATTTTCATTGGAGATCGATCCCTTAGATTGTTGAACTGATTAACCCTGCTGCCCTTAACCCTTCTCCCATGCTGCAGTTGGCCCTTTCAAGATCCAGACATATTTCCTGCACCAACTCCTCTACTAGGAGCTTTCTTGGACATTTGAATTGTCTCCAAGCACTCCTCTTTGGCTGCAGCTGCTGTCTCTCCATGGCTCGTCTTCCGATGCTGAAATACAGGCTCAAACACTCCTGAGGGAGGAGAATATAATGCAAAAGTAGGGCAGCTTTTATCACTCGCAAATTTTGTTAATGTTCCATATGATGAAGTGAGCATTTTTGGCAAATGAATTACAGAGAAGCTTGTCGAACCTGCATTGGTGTTAGAAGTCTGACGTCTGGCTGATGCACATGCCTTATTAGGATATTCTTGAACTTCAGAGGAAGCCTTTGAATTGGACGAATTGTTGCCATCTATCAGAGCAGGTGGAATCTCAATAGCAACATAGGGTTTACGACAGCTAGGATTGCGGCAACGAAGTGTCTTGTTTAAGTAGCATAACAAGTATTCAAACTTTATTCGACAAGCACTGCATTGTGTCCAAAATGAAGTCTTGAAAGGACGAGGAGGGGCTGGAGCACAATTGACATCCGCTGCACTCTTACCATCCCTAGTGTTGGAATCCTTATCGTGTTCCATCTCTTCAGGGTTTGGTTAATCTCTGCCCTATATACCACCGAATCTTCTTTCCTTATGTATGACTCCTTTGTACAGCCACAACAACTTACTGTCAAAACAATATAATTGGCAAAAAATCTAGGTGCACAACTCACCATGTTACATTGACTGTCAAGAGACTAAATCTGCCTTAAACCAGCGGAAAACCAGTAGAAATATATCCTAGCAGAACTCCAAATTTATGCCAAACTATAGGTCTCATATCACAAGAATGATTCCAACTTTATAATTATTCTAACATGCCAGATTATGCTCCTTTAATGATCAAGTGATGTAAATCCACATATACACAAAACGAACTTCTATAAAAAGCAAAACGGTCAAGATAAAGCATGACCACAGATATTAACGAATTATCGTTACATCTGCATACGTCCACAAAGTCGAGAAAATGATGTAGATCCACTTATATAGGTGACAAATTTCCACAAGAATAAGGTTAAGGATAAAGCACGATCCATCGTTTTTCATGAATAATGATTCCATCCTCATATATCCACAGAAACAATCAAATGAAATACATCCACATAGACAAGCAACAAACTTCCACAATATACATACATAACGATCAGGATAAATCATGATCCACCCTTTTTAATGAACTATGATTCTATCAGCATACATCCACATAAATGATCAAATAAAAATGAATTATGATTCTATCATCACATTTCATATGAATGAGCACCGAACTTCCATAATAAGTATGATCATTGAGATAAAAAAAAATCCATAGTCAAACATTTTATAATTCCATATCATCTACACACGTCCACATAAAAGAGCAACAAACTTGCAAATATATTCATAAATGTTTTGGTTGAAACACGATCAACTGTTAAAAAGGTTTACAATATTGTCAACTTTACTTCCCATCCTATAAGTGACGCAATAGAAAGCTTGCAACAATTATCAAATTGACTGGTTTCTCCCCATGAAAGCAAATTGAACACAATGGGTCACATCACCAGAAGTCACCTCATGAACTATGATTGCCTACAAGGACATCAAAGAACCCTTCTTTGATAAGGCTCTTTTTTGATGGGTAGGAATTTAGATATGGCAAAATCATATCACCTAACCAAGACCATGACAAAATGAGAAGATGGACTCACAAACAAGCTGTAATGGGATGATAGTTGAAAAGCCATAAGCATGCCCCAAAAATCCTAAAGCATTCTTGTACTCATGGCTGATGAGGCCACAATAATCCAGAAATTAGTAGAGAAAACTATAGGAGGATTATTTTTCAAATTAAAAAAAAATCCATCATTAATTCAACTAACAAACAAAAATAAAGACTCCTCATTCAAAGACTAAATTTTTACCCACTCTTGGACTTGGAAGGCACCACTAGATATTTTCCTTTTCTTTTGTCAATTTCCGCAACTGCTTTGATCTGCCAACCAGTTGCAATGTCTCATGAAAAATGATTATCTCTAAAACTCTCAATTCAAGACCAAAAAGTGTGTTGCTTGTATTGTGGATCTGGAAAGAAGAAAACAATGTATGATGAACAGATAGCTAACCCTAAAATGTCTTTCCACCATATGTAAGTATTTCTCTATTACAGTCGACAGGATAGATACCCTACCCCTAGTTATATGTCAACCATGGTTAACATTGTCAAAATAGGCAGATTAGTTGGTACAGATTTTTCAGAGCCAGCATTTAAAGTCTTGGATAAAAAATTGAAGAGCGCTCTTTAATGATCTTCTCCCTTTGGTTTAACCTACTCATTTCCTATTCAAGAAGGTCCAATTACATTAGACGAGATTTTTTTTTTGGCAAGGGTCCAACCATTTTTTGGTCAATCAAATGGCAAATATAAATGGTATGAGATACTATTTGCATGTATGGCATGATAACTACTACAGACACAACAAGTTTCCTAGTTTAGCCAATAACTTGTTTTTTGAGAAAACAACAAAAAGAAGTAAACTGGGTAAGTTTCTTAGCCCTTGGATTAGATAGCATTAATTTTTATTTGGTCAGAGAGATTGCATTAGTTAAGACAGTCAAAATTGGGATTTGGGTGAAATGGGAAGTTCAATAAATGCAATGTTTATACTCTTCCCATCTTTATGCAACTCTCTCTCTCATACACCTGTTCATTTAAGCCAAACTGTGGTGTGATTTCGCAAACATAATGTAGTTTATAATCACATGGATCTATTCTTACTAATAAACTACATGGATCTATTCTTACTCATACACACAGCGGAAGGATAAGAGTTTTATAGGTAGCCTTAAACCTTTTAATTTGATCAATTTAATACTAAATATTTCGACAATTTGCCAATTCCGTCATTTCAGCCAATTTTAGTAAAAAAATAACTAATGTGGATGCCAACTATCCTAAGTAATACAGCCAATGCTGATGTGTAGCATTTTTTATTTATTTTTTATTTTTTTATATATTTTATATTCCCTTTTTCCTCCGTTAGTCTTTGGGCCTCCGTGATGGCCACGACTGGCCATAGGCAAGGGTCAGCCTCGCCAACTTCTAACAAAGAGTTTAAACAATAACAATAGGTGATTTTGAGCTAAATACTCTGGCGATTGAAATCCAAAGTGCCATAAAAGAATGCCACGTGTAGCTTCTTAGCTCTATCAAATACAAAGTAATAGGAAATATTTTGATGTCGCATTTGATCATATTGCTTTTTAAATTTAGCTGAGCTCAAGAAATTGAATTTACATTTCCCGAGAATAATAGCAATACAACATATTAATATCATCAAACCAAAAATATTCCTCTATTAAACTTAGCTAACTATTACTGGTAGAAAAGCATAAAATAATGCTTTAACTTGTTGATCTCAAAAGATTCTATATGATAAGGTACGTGACAGAAATCTCAGCCCAAAATGAGCCAAAAGCCTCAATGCACTGGGGCTATAAAATGTATTTGGAACAGTATGCTTAGTTGCAGAACCCCACAAGCCTTCTGCCCATCAATGTATAACGGGAACTCTTCACAGACATGAGTGAGATTAGACAAGAATTAAAGAAACTAAACTGCAAAACTTCCTATAATATCAGGCATAGATGTTCTTGGTCCAGTATCCAACAACTCAGTTCAAGACCATTAGTCAATGTGAAGTACTAACAAGATGCCAAAGGTGAGAGAGTAACATGTTACCAGAGCAAGTGAGTCATCGTTTTGAAGAAATGCAAAATATAGATCTTGAAGTCTCCCAATTAAGAGAGGCTTGCTTATCTGCATGGAAGTTGTACATACCAATGGCAATGACGCCAGAGAACACTAGAGAATTAGGACTTGCTAAGAACAGAAATCACCAAAGCATCGAAAATATCGAAGCTAAATAGCTCTGACACAAAAGCTGGCACTATTGCCCGGTGGGCACCATGTCCAATTCCTATTAAAAAAGTTAGAATGTAAATCTTGCCTGGAAAACAAATAACATAGCTAAAGTGTCCATTGGCTATAACAACAGGGACTACAGCCATAGCCACTGACCTTAGGAGGGAGAATTTTCTGGTAAATGGAACAAAAACAGGTAACCATAGTTCAGGGTATGAATGGGATACTAGCTCTAAGTGACCAATAAAACAGATTTTGAAGGCACCTTATGTTGTCGCAGGTAAGTAGGGTCCCCAGACTTGACTGAGGAAGATCCAGATGTTTATCGTAGAAACAAAATACTAGTCACTAAACCCCAATTATTCACAAATCTTACCAAGATTATCAAACAGTCGCACCAGAACCAGAGGCCACTGCTTGTAACAAATACATATAAGCCAAAAATCAGCCTTTATGAGTGCCTGTCGTTAGGTGAAATCCTCTGCTCTGCACAGGCCTTTCTTCCATTTTACTCTTGATGCAGCTCCTGCAGCTTCCAGGAAATGTTTTGCCAGCATTGCAATTCGTTTTTGCCTCTGTGATGCCAGCAGCTGGTCCACTTCTCAGGTTTCTCATCTTTGACCTAACTAAGAATGACCTCTTTTCCTTCTTGCTCGGATTTACCTGGTTTTTGTTCTCATGGCCTGAGAGAAGTGCTGCCGAAGGAATTGTCACAGAGAAGAAAAACAGTTGAGCACAATCTTAATGATAAGAATCACCAGAAATAATGTGATCGCTGTTCGACTAATATCAACTAGATACTCTGCCAGCAAGATTCCCAATACATAAGCTGCCAGGAGGAGGAGGCAAATGCTTAGGTGAATGAAAAGCATGAACTATTGGGTCAATGAACCATCAGGTCTATCTTGTTATGATTATGACCCTCTACAGGTCTAATGATGAACATAGGGGCAATGACCAGAATAGGGCCCAACAGCAACTGTAAAAATTAGGCATGCTTTGCTGGGAATGTCAATCATCAAACATATCTGAGACAAAATCAGGCCGCTTGACCTGGCAAATCCCTTTAGTATCCCCACAAGAGGATCTCTAACTTTGGGAAGTTCTGCACAAATTAAGCAAGAGCTGCTGGATCAAAGTAGGTCTCAACATCTATCCTACAAATACACAGGCAGATCTGCAAAACAAGACTGGGTTTTTGACGCATAACAGCATATGAAGTAACTTCAGATCTTAAATTAATAAATCTGCAACGTTCTTACAAATTTTTTTTTAGTTTTTATGAAAATAAGACAATAAACCTTCCAACAGTGAGAAAACAGCATGCCCTTCTAAATAGAAGCAAAGGTTCCCTTCTACAGCAAGAATTAGTGAATAAGTTGCACTGTCACCTGATAGTATGAACAGTTGTGCATTGCAAAACATACACAGAAACAAGCACGGCCTAGGATCTCACAGTTAAACATCCTGTAAAACAGCTAAAGCGACAAAATATGCACTTTAAGGCAGATAAGCAGGCTAAATTTTGAACTAACGTGCTAGGCATCTTTACTCACAGCATACTGAAATAGAGTAAGAAAATGGTAAATTAAGGGGCAAAGAGCATCAATGTACTGTAGAATCAAAAGCCTGGACAAAAAGGTTCCACAGTGCCACGATGCTTGCCAAAATAGTTCAAGGATGGACCAGCTTGAAGAACTTGATGCAGGAGAACAATTAAAAAAAAAAAAAAAATTTGACTTACATCCTGGAGGTTGATTTTAGCTAATGGAAACAACAGGAACTAAAAAGCAGGAACAATTTTTACTGAGCTATGTTACAAATTAGCCAATACAAATATTATTGTTCCCCCATGAGGCATTCTGCCTTTCCAGTGAATGCTTTCAATTGAATCACAACAGGCAGAACATTGTATGTACAATTTATCAATTTTGAATGACCCTCTTCTTCAATTGTGCATTTTAACCATGGCCGAACATTTTAAGTTTCATGAAATGCCAACACGATCACATTATAAGAAGGACTTACCGTTAACTTTTAGAGTAGAAAAAAATTATCTCCTTCAACCCACTAAAAGTATCTTCTATAAGTGCATAAAGTCAATATTTTCCATGAATTAGTACAGTAATCTATCCTTGAGAATTTAGATCAGCAACAAAAAAACAGTAGAACCACAGATGGTGGAAAGAATACATTAATGAACAGTGCAAAAGTAGGCCTGACCGATGAGCAAGATCCACAATATATAAGCAGCCAGGAGCAGGTAGGGAAAAGGTCATTTATAAATTGAATATCTATACATTGGAACCTTAGTTCAGCAACATGACTACAAAAAAAGTTAAAAGTAAAGGCTAAGCCAGATTATACAGATTTGGCCAACTTTGTTATCCCTGTTCCTCTAAGAAAGCATTAATGACGGATATTGGATATCTTCGCAAGAAAGGAAACTAATTTGCTAATCCTAGTAAACAAATCAAACTATCCTCAAAGTTACTATATAGCTGAAAATGTTTCTTCTGAAGATCTTGAACAAAATCGTGAACTTCCATCAACCAATAGTTATCAGCTGAATTTGCAGAATAACTACTAACTACTGATATCAGATGACTATCTGAAAAATGCTGAATAAGATGGTAGAAACAGTGCACTCCTTAGGGGATTAGTTCAGAATGTTGTGGTCTCAGTGCCTCCCCTTCTCCTCCTCCATCTCCTCAATTCCAAAACTACACGTCAACCTATCCAATCTAAGCAGCTGAAATGGTCCAAAAGCATGCAAAAAGATGACTAAATGCGTCATGACCGCTTCCCTTTTAGTCTGCGCTTGTACACCAGCATCACTTCTTCCTTGGCTTTCATTCCCTTCACCGTAACATTGGCCACAACATCCACCTTGGCATCCATTCCTCCGTCATCAGTGGTTACCACTTGAAGAAGTTCCAAAGGTGTGGATGCAGGATCAAGCTCCCAGCATCCTTTAGGTGCATTTGCACCTTCTTGACCTGTAAGCAAGTGAGCAGGCACCTGATGAGAGAATCGGAACATTTCCTCCCTTGGAATTGTCCATAATTTCCTAGGATCCGGATGCTTCTGAAACACAGTCTTGAAGCCACAAACTTTGATGAGTGGAGCAACAGTAACACCAAACTCATCTCTATAATCTTCAATCACTTCAATCATATCATAGCTGTGTATTATTTCATCTGGAGTTAACTCGTTCCAATCAGAAGACCAATTCCTATATAGAGCCCAAACATCTCCCTTCAAGGGATAAATCTGAATTAAGCCCCTTGCGCCTTTCGTCCACTTCATCCTATGCGAGAAAGCATTAAGGGAGTCATCAACAACAGATTTCCCTATTCGCAGATGCCCACAGGTCTTGGCAAAGCCTGATCCAACCCAACACATAGGGCCAAGTTCTTGGTTACTTTTGGAAGTAAGCCAACTTATACGCATCTTGAATGGTTTCAATGATATGACAGTGTGGATAAGAGCGTAGTAACGGGGCATCCCATCATCATCATCATAAGCAGCCCAGACTTGATTATCACCAAATGAATCCTCTGTCCGATCCTTGTCAAAATTATAAAAATCTGGGTCCGTAACGAGCATTTGCATAGGAACAAAGTTCTCCGCTTCAGATTCGACATTGGAAATAGCATTGGAAGTCTTCTCCAACTGAACTCTGTCCTTACAATCCACAGGCTCCCTATGCTTAGCAGGAGAGGTCTTAGCACCACTTGCAGGAGCCTTCTGCACTTTCCCGTACTTCTCCTTGACCTCCCCTTGCAATGAGTTTTGTCCATCTGAAGGTTCTTTCTCAACTCTCCAATTTTCAAGCTTCTTACAAATATCTTTTTTTGCTTTATGTATCAGCATATTTCGCAATTCTAGCAGAGAAAGATCCATAAAGCCGTTGAACCGATTAATTAAACTGAAATTAACCCTTGCCCGATCCACGGATCCCTTTTGAAGTCCAGACGTAGTTCCTGTTACGACTCCTCTACTATTTGCAAATGCTGCTTGACTTGCACCCTCCGAGACTTTCTTATTCATGCCACCTTCATCAACTTTCCCTTTCTCCATCCAGTCTGTTCCTAGGGTACTGACATCAGCCGACATGCTCACTGAACCACTTCGAGACTTCTTAGACATTTGAATCCTCTCACCGTACTCCTCTTGGACCGCAGCTGCTGCCTCCCGACGGCCTCTCTTCCGGTGCCGCAATAGAGGCTCAAACACACCTGAAGCTTGAGGAGCATATGATGCAGGTGCAGGGGCCCTTCTATCACTTGCGAATTTGGGTAATGTGCTATAGGAAGAAGCAAACTTTGTAGGCAAGTGAGTACCGGAGAAGCTTGTTGGACCTGCATTCAGGGCAGAAGTCTGCCCCGTGACTGATGCATACCCATGATTTCTCATTCTATAAGGATACTGTTGTGCTTCGAAGAAAGCCTGCGAATCAGATAACCTATGTCCATCTACTGGTGGAGGTGGAATCTCGATGGCCACAAAGGGTTTTCGGCAGCCTGGACTGGGGCAGAGAATTTGCTGATTTAGGTAGCGGATCAGGTATTCATACTTCATTCGGCAAGCACCGCACTGCGTCCAAAATGATGTCCGAGGAGGGGCCGGAGCATAATTAGCATCAGCAGCACCCTGCCAGTCCCTGGCGTCGTAATCCCGACAGGGATAAGCCGAAGTGTGTACCGCATGAGCAGCACTGCCCCTCCAATCCCTACCATTCATATCCTGATAAGGAGAAGCCGAAGCCCTCCTCCAATCCCTCGCATTGTAATCTTGGTGCGTACCTGGAAAACCGTGAAGTCCATTCTGACGGACCGGCGCCGTGAACTTCCCGTTGCGGACACTCGAACTGCGCTTCAGGTCGTACGCCAATCGCTTCGCCTTATCGGACAGCAAGCTCCAGGCCTCGGAGAGAATCTTGAAAGCACCGTCGGCGCCCACCGCCTTGTTCTTGTCGGGATGAAGGACGAGTGCGAGCCTCCGGTAACTCCTCCGGATCGCGTCGTCATCGGCGGAGGGATCGACGCCGAGGACCCCGTACCAGTCCGGCTCCCCGTCGATCTTCTTCTGGGTGGAGACGTAGACGTCGAGGGTCGCCGCCAACTGAGAGAGGCCGTCGAGGCCGGGATACAGGCGCCGGGCCTTGACGGCGAACTTGTGGGCGCCGGCGACGTCCGACTCCAACAGCTTCTTCTCGGCGATCTCCTTCGCCCGGAGAGCCTCCTCCTTGTTGCATTCCATCGCTCATCTCCAGAGGGGGAGGTGCCCTATGAACAATGGCAGATTCTTCTTCCCTTTATGCCACGACCCTTAAATATAAAAATATATATATTTTTAAAATAGAAAAAAAAAAACAAATTTATTAGCTAGTGGGAAACTGTTTATAATAGTAATAATGACAGTAAAGGTAATAAGATTAAGAATAATGTTGTTCATAGTGTCCAATATTCCCTTTCTCTCCCCCCTAAAAAATCCAGCTTCTAGAGAGTGCAGATTCATTTCCTTGCAACATACAATCCTTAATATTTTCTTGTATACATGAAGTGTCTTACGAAATCAGCTTACCCATTATCTTGATTTACCGAGCACATCTTGACCAATCTTCCTCTCGATGTTCGGCCTTAAATGCACGGTACGTGTTTGTCTGAGTACTTCTTACCATCGTTCGGATAGGCGAGCCAGTGAATGTGATGTGATCAATTGTCCACGGAAGTTGCCGTGAGAAAAGGCACATAAAGGGACATAGCAGCCCGGTGCCAGCGCAGATTTAAAGATGGATGGTGCCTCTTTCATAATCATCCTGGAACCTGCATGACCCAATACTACAGCTAATGTCCACCAGGATCTGTCATTCGGCCTGGTTACCACATCAGCTGTTTGTTGATTGAATACTAATTGGGTCGAGTCTTTTAGAGTAGAATGTATGTGTTTGCGGGTCTAATCTGACTTCTCATTAATAACTCGAACACAATATGCATTGACTCCTTTTTATCAGTTTAACAGCAATTGAGACATTTGAAGTGCTGAAGCATGAAAAGATCAGACTCTTTTGAGTGAGTTGTAGTCTGCTAATGCTGTCATCAGCACAGCCTCTAGCCATGCAACAAATGATAGAGATTCGATGCTATAGATGAATTTTCTTGTGATTTGAGCACTCGAACTGTCGTTTGAAGTAACTTGACACTACAAGGAATTCCAAAATCTGAGTTTCAATAGATACCGCAAGTATTGTTAACTGAAGCATAAGCTTCACAAGATGCAACAGGTCGCCTACCCATGTTCCATCCTAAGATATTTGTGGAAACACTTGCTCCATAAATTTCTCAAAAGTAAATTGTAGCTTGAAGCAGCAATTTTGTTTGATGGGAAGTAACCAGTTATGAGATCAGTCACAGCCTCAAAAAATCAAGACCTGGCGTATTCAGCGAAACATTTGACGTTTCTGCATACTCATCTGCCTCTAACATCTACTGTTTATATAAAGCAATAACTAAACCGAAAAAAGAAATAAAAGCAATAAAGGAACAGTTCAGAAATTAAAGGAGAATTTTAACAAGGTATTTATTTTCCAAGAAGATTCGGAGGAGCCTGTTACAGATAAAAAGGGAAGAAAATAATGCTTCAACTTCTAATCCCTGAACTAATTGAAGATTCTTATTGATCTCAAAGAATATTATATGACAAACTACACCAAGAAAATCTAAGCTCAATGTGAGCCCAAGGCCTCAGAAGTGCAGGACCTGAAAAAAAAAAAAAAAGACTTAGAACAGCACAGTTTGGGGCAGAACCCTAAATCCGTAACGATGAATACACACTTAACCTGTCAACTCCAACCTTCTTCTGTCCATCAACGAGGAACAAGAACTCTCCACAAAAATAAGTGAGAGTGGCCAAGATTCAGACAACTCAACTGCGAGAATTTCCATATAGTTGGGTGTAGACGCTCTTCGTCCGGTAAACAACAATTAAGCTCAAGACCATTGCAACAATGCAAAGTCCTGACAAGATGCCGAACGTGAGAGAGTAACATATGTTACCAGAGCAAGAAAGTTCATCATCCTGAAGAGAAATCGGAAGCATAGATCCCAGATTCAGCTTCTTAAGAGCAGCTTGTTTTTCTGCATAGTAGTCGTATATACCACTGGCAAGGACCCCAGAGAAAAATAGAGAACCAGCGGGACTTGCTAAAGTAAGAAAATTATACAAAGCACCGAAACTCTTCAAACCGAATAGCTCTGACGCGGAAGCTGGCACTATTGCCCACTGGGCACCATATCCAAGTCCCGTTAGCACGGTTAAAACATAAATCTCACCAGGAAAACCCATAGCATAGTAAAAGAGTCCTACTGCCATAACAACCTGGAATACAGCCATAGCCACTGGTCTTGGGAGGGAGAATTTTCTGGTAAATGGAACAAAACGGATAAGTAGTGTTCGGGACAATAATGAGGACAGTGAAAGGAAAAGTAGCTTGAGTAACAGATAAAACAGAGATTTTTTAGAAGCACCTTACGGTTATCTCAGATAAGTAGCCCCCACCAACTCGACCAAGGAAGTTCCAGATGCTTATCATAGAAACAAATATACTAGAGTCATTATACCCAAGTGATTCGCAAATCTGACCAAGGTTATCAATAACAGTCACACCAGAACCGGAGGCCAGTACAAGTGACAAAAAGATAAGCCAAAAGTCAGCCTTTATGAGTGCCTGTAATAAGGTGAAATCCTCTCCTCTGCGTGGGCCTTTCTTCCTTTTGACCCGCACAGCTCCTTCTGCAGCTGCCTGGAAAAGTTTTGCCTGCAAATGGGCAATTCGTTTTTGCCTTTCTGATGCCGGCAGCTGGTCTTCGCCCTCAGATTTCTCATCTTCAACCTCACTAAGAATGACCTCACTTCCATCTTGCCCAGATATACTGGGTTCTGGTTTCTCTTGCCCCGCGAGAAGGCTCTCCTCTGCTGAAGGAATTGGCTTGGAGAAGAAAACCAACAAAACAGGTAGAGTAACAGGTAGGAGGATTATAATGATAAGAATCACGGCAAATAAGGTGATTACAGTTTGACTGATATCAACTAGATCCTCAACCAGCAAGATCCCCAATATATAAGCTGCCAAGAGGAGGCAGATACCATAGATGAATGAAAAACTTAAGCCGTCAGAAGGTCTAATTTGTTTATGACCTCCCACGGGCCTAACTATGAACATCAGGGCAATGACAACTATTGATGGCCCAACCGCGACCATAAAAATTAGTGACGCTTCACTGGATGCATTGATCATCAAATATATCTGAGACAATATTGCACCACTCAACCCAGCAAATCCCTTTAGTATCCCCACAACAGGACCTCTACTTTTGGGAAAGTTCTGAACACATGAAACAAGAGCTGCTGTATTGAAGTAGGTCTCGCCATTTGTTCCCACAAATACACAGATACAGAGCTGCAAAATAAGGCTTGGTCAATGACATTTAGAAAGGCATTTGGACATAACTTCAAAGATCTTGAATTACTAAATACGAAGGTGATGTTTTCACTTATTTTCTATTTTATAGGACAATAAGACAGTCAACCTGACAGTAGTGAAGAAACAACAGTGTCTTCCAAATGGAATCACAGATGTCCTTCTTTTACTGCGAGAATACATAAATAGTCAAGTTCATGATTAATGCACACTTGACCAGCAGTATGAAAACTTGTGCCTTGCAAAATAACCACAGAGAAAATTGAAGACAGAAAGCGAGACATCCTAGATCTCACAGGCAATTGTTCCTAGAAAAAGCTAAACTAAAAGATTTGCAGTTTAAGGCAGACACATGGGTTAAGTTTCTGAACTAATTATTGTTGGTGATGCTAGGATTCTTCACTCACAACATAATGAAATAGAGTTAAGAAATTGGTTACTGAAGGGGGATGGAGGGCATAGTTGTACATTAGGATTAGAAGCCCAGACAAAAGGAAATGGTCCTTCACTTCTATGATGCATGCAGATATATCAATCCAGACACTTGAATTAGCACAATGCAGCTGCAAATTTCAGTGAGCTACTTAAGTAGCTAGCCATCATTAGCTTCTCGTGGTACCAGCAATTCATCAACTACAGGAACTACAACAAATAAATCCTTTCTTCCTTGATGTAGCCCTAACAGTAGGACATTGTATACAAAATGCATCCATTTTCGTCAGTCTTTCAGATTAAATTTGTCGAGCCATCATTAAAGACATCGAATCTACCAACACGCCATCAACAACACATCATAGGAAACATCTACCATTTACTTAGAGCAGACATCTCTTTCAGTTGCAACATGCCTAGAGTACCTTCCATAAGTAGGAAAAGTACAGCCTTTTTCCATGGATTATTCCAGTAACCAACTCTCAGGAACATAGATCAATATTGCCAGGACCAGTTGAACCATGGATTGTGGAAGGAGTAAGTTAATCCATGGTGCAAAGATAGCCTTGACCAATAAGCCAAGGGAATTGAGCTTGAAACTGTCCAAACAATATACTTACAAAGAAACCTAAGCATTGTGATTCAATAGCAATCAGGCTTCTAGAATTGCATCACTAGTCTGCTATATAGCTTTCCAGATCATTAGTCCCAGGATAATTTGTTGGAGGATCAAAACAGCGTGGGAAGCACCAAGATCTACCTTAAAAGATGCCAAATGCACTGACCGTCCATGAGACAATCAACAGGGCATCATTTCGGTCAACATGTCACTGAGGCAAGTTACTTCAATGCTGGATGTGAACTAAGCACAGTTCAAATGTCCCAAAAAGGAATGCTTTGTAGGATCACACTCACAGTAGAGCACTCAACTACATAGTCTTGCGGAATTCATCCCAGTTTTAGCAGCCAAAAATCAATTTTAATGAAATAGCAAGCTACATCTTCAGGTCAGCAAGGAATTAAAGCAACGGTATCCGGGATATGTGGCCATTCAAGAGAAGGAAAACCCAACAATTACGGGGGGGTTGGATCACAAGGAATAAGAATTACAAGCAAGCGAGAAATCAAAGTGAGGAGGCGACGCCACAAAGATAAGAAAAAGAAGCGAAAGAGAAGCTGAAAGGGGAGAGAGACTGACCACCCAGAGAGGCAAAGAAGGCAAGACACCAATGACAATGAGCCAGAGCAAGCCATACCCAACAAAGTTCTGAACCACCCCAATGGCCAATATCGCCCAAATCGGCAACACTTCGCACAGACTTCCAGCCACGAAACCAATCGCATCCCCCAAGTCCTTAGCCACCCCAAGAATGGCCACCTGTCGCTGGGTATACCCCATGGCGCTCTTGATCACCGGGGAGATGCTGCCGAACAAGTAGCCCACCCCGGCGCAGGACTGTATCCACATGGCGCACACGAACACCAGCCATCTGTTGGAGTAAAACTGGTTCAGCTTCTCGTACACCAGCATCATCGTCGCAGTCAGGGGGATCCGAGATGAGTAGAGATGAGCATGAGGGTAGTATATAAATGAGGTGGAGATAAAACGACGATGAGGAAGAGACGAAAGGGAGTGAGGCGTGGTCAAGGAGCAGTCACTTTCATGGGGACGTTCTTGACCCGGACAGTGATGAGGGTGATGATGATCTGTCGGTTTACCTCTCGTTTCCTTTGTCGGACTCAGGGGACGGAAGGAAAGATCAGGGAGATGGCAAACGTACACGGTAAAAACTCGGCAGAAGCAATGATTGATAAGGAGGAGAGAGAGCCTTTGATAGTCAACCTGCCATCTCAATTGATTAATTTCCCGACCCCCCCACATGCGTAAATGGCAAACTCCACGTAACTCCATCATTTGTCCGCCCCGGACAGGAGCAACCTGTGAACAGAACAGTGCCCGTGCCTGCGCCTCTGCCTCTCTCTCTAAAAATAGTCCAAAGAGAATCCACCAACCGCGTTTTCAATTTGGCAATGATATAATTGCATCGAGTGGCCAACCCCTCACTTTCCCCCCCAACCAACCCCGTTTCTCAGGAAAGCATAGCATGGAATGTAATCTTTTGATTTTTAATTTATGTGATATGATTCATAAAATTAGCCCAATATACAATATCGTACCTAAACTTTTAACTTATTACATATTCAATGTGGTCTTAGATTATATAAAAATATTCAGTATTATCCCTATATTCAATGTAATCCCTAGATTATGTGAAAATTTTTAAATTAATAGATGGGCAATGTTTAACATTTTCATATAGTTCAGGGATTAGATTGAAGATGTACTAAAAGTTCAAAGACCGTATTAACAAATTAAAAGTTTAGGATCCACATTGTATATAGGGTTAAAAGTTTAAGAATCACATCGAATAAATTAAAATTCATAGACTACATTACACATTAACCCAAAGTTCATGAACCATTTGTGCCATTACATACAAAAAAAATCAAAGCCGCATGTCATAGATGTGGGCCCAATCAAATTACGCTAGTCTTTTGTAGAATCCGTGTGATTTTAACGAAGGATATGAATGGGCTCACATGATTTGGGACATGTTAAAGTGCTTAGCTCCATTTTCTTATGTAACCCGTGGCTACAATGGCTGCTCATCTTAGCTTGGCTCAATTTATATATAAGCTGAGTACAAAAATTTAATGTCGTAAATTTACTATACATATTTTATCGCCAAATAAGACATCAAGTAACTTTGTAGGAGGCAATGAAAAGAAACTAGTATTCAAATACTTATTAATTCCAAGATTAGTAAGCCGATCGGCAGCATTATTTCCTTCTCAAAAGTTATGTTGCACTTTAAACTCAAAGTGAGAACCCAGCAGTCTTATGATATCTTAAATAAAATAGGGCAAGCATTATCAATCATAAGTTCTGGCTTGAAAAGATCTAGTATGGCTTTCTCAAAAATGATTTTTATGAAAACTAAGTTGTTTTGCAAAGTTGATTCCTAACCACAAAGTCAAAGTTATACTTGTGTCAATGAACATGTTCAATAAATGCGGCAAAACCAACAAGTAGGAGTGTCGACAGTTTTGTTTGAATTTTAAGAAATTGAAACCGAACCATTTGGATGTGCATTATCTTTGCATCAAACCGTGCCATGAATCAAATGGAACCTAAAACCAAAGACACGGTTTCAAATTGATTCACTTTTTCAATTTTCTTTTTTAAAATATTAAAAAGAGATTTAGTGGAAAATGAGAGAGATTATGTAAATTACAATATTAAAAAGTGGGGTGATTTTTTTTTCGATTCGGAAACCATCTGAACTAGATTAAAAAAAAATTTTTCATTATTCAAATCGAACCGAATATGCATAAATTATTGATTCAGTTTTAATGGCTCTACCTCCAAGCCAGTCACCCCTTTTATTTCTAAATAAATCCCCTACACCAACAAATTTTAGGGGCCTCACTTTAGAAGTCCCATCAGATATTATTTACTTTAATCCATCCAAAAGTTGGAGGATCTCATTTGACTAAAATCGGATAAATGCACGATTCACTTAATGTCAAGCTAATTAAATGCGAGATTTTGATGATTTCTTTTGTAGGACTGAATTATTTGTACCGAATTCGAAGGGGAAATAAAAGTTGTCATGAAAAAGCGATCTGTTTCCCCATTGCAACTGGGGCTTAGTTTAATTGCAGGCTGTCCGGGGAAATTGGGGAATCAGATCAGGTCGTACCATCACGAGCTGATACGCATGCACGCACGTTAGCGAGCCGTTCTTTTCGCCGTCTTGTCAACCGTCGTCGGCCATTTCGACACGACACGTCATTTCACGTGGGCTGCATCATGTGGGAGTAGAAATGTCTTGCCTCTTTTCTCCAACCCGCATAAGAAAATTCAAAGCAGCTTTATCATCTTGACAGATTAGCCATCCTCTTCTCCTTAAATCTCGTATTGAATTCGCGCCGCATGTGGATTCATACGTGGACTTCCACGTTTAAATAGGTACGCGAGCGTCTCCAGTCTAATGTGAGAGACAGTAAAAAAAAATGTGTAAGAGCTGTCCAGATTGATTTCCACTTTTTACGTTTTATTTCCTCTTTCAACTTTTTTAACTTATCCTATTGAATCAGTACGACATAATATGAAAAAAAACTAGTCCATTATATAATCTAGAGTAAGGAAAATTATTTTCTTGGGCACTAATTTGATTAAGAAAAATATTACTAAAATCCTCAAATTATGCCATTTGAGATCAATTTATCCTGAACTTTTTTGTGATACTAAAAATCTTGAACTTTGTATTCATATGATACATTTATTCCAAAAAAATTTTGCGAAATAAAAAATCCTGAACTTGTACTTATGTAACACATTTATCTCCAAATTCTTTGGCTGAAAGGTATTTTTGTCTTTTTCCTTTTTGTCTTCTTCTTTTTCCTTTTCCTTTTCTTCTTCTTTCCCTCCGCATGGTCGGCGAAGGGAAGTCAGTGAGTACAAATTTAGAATTTTTTGCATTACAAAAGAAAATTTGAGTTAAATGTGTCACTGTGAACATAGTTTTGGGATTTTTAGTGTCATAAAAAATAATTCGGGATAAATTTATCCCAAATGACATATTTTGGGATTTTTAGTGTTATAAAAAAAATTCAAGATAAATTTATCCCAAATAGGATAATTTGGGATTTTTGGTGATATTTTTCCTTTGATTCAACACTCTACTGCAATCTCCTTCCGTGATGACCGAGCAGCAACGGTTGTTGTCTTGGATTTATCTTCGTAGAAAAGGGGCAATTGCCTCATTTTGGTGCATGTAAAGTGGATCTTTCCAACTCATGTTCTTGGTCCCAGCCTGGATCGATCCTCCCCGTTCGTCCCTCACCGGCATTTACCAAGTACAGACTCTCTCTCTCTCTCTCCTCGTTAACAAGCGGGAATCACAATCAAAGCTCTACATGCTCCGGCAGAGGTGGAGCTCGAATTTGTATCTTCGATGAGGTAGCACTGCCAGGGCCTCGCTATTCCCTTTCTTTGATGGCATCAGAATTACTCCTTAAAGAGTTGGTTCACCTCTCCAGAGACCTCCAAAATGCAGGCACTAGATTCTCCGTGGGTGCATTCATTCCTTACTTTGCAAATACTCGAACATTTGAACATGCTGCTGCTGCAAAGGCATTGAGTTCAACCCTGCTGACGTGATCTCCGAGCATATCAAAGGGTCGGTTGAGGAATATGGTGACCATGTCATCTATGTTCTCTATTGGGTAACTCTCCATATTGAGACTCCAAGGTCCACAGCTCCATAAAGCTTCGTGTTACAGGGCATAGGAAGAACAGGTGGAAGGGTGAGACTACCATTTTTCATTCATCCATGATTCCAACATTAAATATGTTAGTTCAAAATGCATTGGGCGTCAAAGATGTGACAAAACAATCGTTTCCTACCGCCAGAAGCGGTCTGATATTCCCCCCCTTCCATTGGCACAGACTCGAGAAACTACATGGTCAATTTTAAGCCAATAGCTGAATCACATGCCGAACTGTAATCTCTCTCTCTCTCCCCCCAACTGCCGACTGCTAATTCCATCACTCAAGGATGGGTGCATCTGCACAAAAGCTGCAGTCACGGCTATGCACGCAGACAATGAGCCACAGGCAAGACAACACACCTATCCAATTCAAAATAAGCAATAAATAATTGTAAACACGCATGCCGAAGTGAAAGTCCAGCCGGGGTGGAGGGGAAAGCAAACATAGAACATATAGTGGCCTTGTTTGCATATATTTTCAGCCACGATGGTACAGACAAAGAAGGAATAAGCCTAATTTTCCTTGAAAAGTGCAGCAAAGATAAAAGTCTCTAACTCGAAATTTAAGAAAGACTCTTAAACGTCCACCCTGTATCTCCCTCTAGAATGTCGGAAAGTCCTCCTTTCTTAGATACTTCTCCCCACCGCACCAACGAAATCAACATAACATGGGATCATTTGCAACAAGTAGCAACTCTGAGATTTACGTCATGAGGACTTCAAGACACACGAACATGGAGTAGCACTGATCCTCAGAGTTTATCCATATTGTTTCACTTCATCGCAAATGGTACCATCTCAGCCAAGTGCATTCACAAATGAGAGTAATCATAAACCCACCCGAACCAAACTTTAGCCCCATTTCATCTTAAAAAGGTAATCAATTAAAAGCACAAAAATTGCCGGTTGAAATTCTGCAAACATGGCAGGTCTTGTTCTAAATCAGATGGCCATGACCTGGCTTTTTTACTCAACGATCATTCCTAATTATAAACAAGTGTTCTATGCTTGTTAAATATACCATTTTAGTTGAGTAAAGGTTCTTGGGACAATGTAAGGAGAAAAGACAATTTGGTAATATGCAAGATGCAAGATGTGATGCGGAAAGCAGAGAAGGCAACTTTTCCTCAAGGACGAAAATAAAAGTTTGAAGTTTGACCTTTTACTATTATATAATTGAGCTCAGGATCTGCCCTGCCTTGGAAGCATAAACACAAACAACTTAAACATGAACAGGGATGTTAAGAGAGAGGCTTAAGTTGACTGAATGTTGATCCCACACACAGAGTGAGACATAAAAAGAATGGTTTGAGCTAACAATCTGTTGGAATCTCCTAATCCATGGAATCAAAACTGGGAGCATACCATCCCAACTGATCCGTGATTTTCTTCAATCTTTCTTCTTGCCCCTTTGAATCCCCCAAAGCGGTAGTGAAGGGGTAAACATAAGTTACTTTAGCGGCCATACACCTGTAAGCAACCACATCTCCTCTTACCAGGAACTCCAGCAGATCCCGGCCAAATCCTCCATCAACCTCAGCTTGCAAATATTGGCCTGTGTTAAGGAGACATTAATTCGTCATAGACGCAATGCTCTGAATGAAATGCAGAGATGAGATGGAGAGGGAATTAAATTATGTGCCAACTGGTAGCATGTTTCCTGAATGATACGTTAGAAGCATTGCTACAGGGCAGGCGAATTCAGGCAGAGTAGGAGTACATACCGTAAGGGGTATCTTCAATGACCAGAAACTTGGGATTTTTCTGAGTTTGAAGGATGGCTTCTTTTAATTTCTGCAATAAAACAGTGAAGTAGGATAAAGCTGAAATGCAGCTACAGCAAGTTGAGTGAAAGCGAAGGTAGAGGGTAAGAAGGAGAAACCAGGAGAGGGTCGTCGGAGGAAGAGTCGGGGATCCTCCAGGGGAAGGCAAAAGAGGAGGACTTGGGGTTGGAAGATATGCAACCGGGATTGACAGAGGGGCAAGGCCTGATTTTCCTGCGAGAAACATACAAGAAACAACGGACCCCCTTTGAGCAGCGACAATGAGAGAAGAGAGGAAGGGAAGAGAAGAGGAAGGCACTGGCAAACAATTACCCATCTTCTTGGAGACCCAAAGGTAGGTCCTTGGACTGAGAGAAAGGGGTAGTGGGGAGGGAAGGTGAAGGTGAAGGTGAAGGTGAAGCAAAAGGAGAGCTGAGAGAAGGGATGGCCAGGGATGGTGTGGGTGAGCTGAAGGCGAAGGTCAGGGACAGAGCTAACGGCACGAGCCCTGCAATGTGAAGGCGATTCTTCTGGGGATTTGCCTTTGATTCGCCGGTGGCGGCGGAGGCGGAGGCGGAGGAGGGAGGGACAGGGCCGAGAATGATGGGACGACTCCCGCTCCAGCAGCCGCAGCACCGCCACCCAATCATCTCACGTGGATTGTGGCGCTGCGGATCCCCCAGCTCATCTCTCTCTTTCAGTACCTGCGCAATCGACCATTTAGCATCGAAATATGTCGGTATGGATTTTGTAAGTTCAAAGATGAATGGTCAGTATGGTAACGTGTCCACCATGGATTTTCTCGGAAAGCCTAACTAGTATTTTGAAGGGCAAAAATCACCAAAAATTTCAAATCATTTTTTTTTCTTTTGATACATTTGTCCATTAATAAGCCTGAATTAAATAAAAATAAAATCACTCAAAACGATTTTTGCTCCTTACTAAGATCTTTTTAGAATATCAACATGGTATTTATGATGCGTTTGTTTAATATTTCATGAAAAATAAAAAAAAAAAAAAATGTTTTCTTAAAAAAAAATAATCATTTGTATTATCTATAAAAATGGTTGAATAAAAATATTTTCATGATCTTTATCTTCGAAAATGTTTAGATAAAAACTATAATTGACAATGAAATTTTTTTAATTATTTCAAGTAATATTAATTTTTTGAAAATATTTTTAAAAATATTTCATTAAACAAACGGGGCGTTTTTCCTTCTTGTTATTCACGTCAACCTTTTGAATTTTAATGAAGAACCAATGGAAAGGTAGACCTACATAATTCAAGTAAATTATTAAATTGAATATGGAATTTGTTAAATTTTAGAATTAGATGCCATTACTAAAGGAAAAAGTAAAAAAGAATGCTTCAAATAACTCAAAATTATATCCAATATAACACAAATATCTTAAATATTTTTGTGTCATAAAAATTCTAAAATTTATATGAGCGTGGCAAATGTATTTTGAATGGAATTAAAATAAATAATATATAAATTTGGGATTATTCGTGACATAAAAAAAAGAAGAAGTTGAGGATATTTGTGTGAGTTTATAAGTTTTGGCGACAAATTGTTATTATTATTATTATTATTTGTCTCATAGCGACATAATTTGCAGTTTGCCGAAAAGGAAAAATAGATAGAAAAAGGAAAAAGAAAAAGGAAGAAGCAAACCTCGGCGTTGAGGCCCTTCAGATTCGAGCCTCGACTGGTAATCGTCCGCTGCCGTACCTCTCTGGCCTGCTGCTTCCGCCGGTGGCCGGAAACGACTCTCTGAGTTCGAGATGGAGGAAAGGACGGGGAACGCGGCGGGGAGCCCAAAGTCGACGCAGGAGCTGGCCGTGGAAGGCCAGAAGCACCTCGAAGACACCATCGAGTCCGCCTTCCACATCCTCTCCTCCATGAACGACGAGCTCTGCAACCCTTCCCTCTGGTCCTCCCCCCCTCCTCCTCCACCTCCGCCCCCCCGCCCCCCCCCCGCCCCCGCCCCCGCCTCCAACGGCTCCCTCCTCCTCAACGGCGACTCCTCCTCGGATTCTTCTCACCACTTGGACTTCGCCGGCTCGGGGGTGGCGGCGGCGGCGCCCTCGACGAGGCTCGCCTCCGCTACAAGAGCTCCGTCTCTTCCCTCCGTGGCATCCTCGCCACCATTCCCACCTCTCACAAGGTCTCTCCTCGCCTTCTTTCCCTTTCCCCTTTTCCGATTCAAAAATCCAATATTGCTCCTATGGAATCGATTCTCTTTACCAATCTTCTAGGCGGGAATATAGCTTGGATCACGGGCTCTTCCAAAGCGTTAGGGTTTTTGAAAATTGCCAACTTTCCATCTGGAGGGGGATTAGTCTGCCCGGAGAAAGACAAAAAACCGCTGAATATCTATGCCTTTGTGTGTTTGCTAATTTGATGACTGAATCTGTCATAGACAATATCAGATAGGAAGTTGAGGATTTTGATTTTGAGGAATGACCGCTTCAAGTTCGCACTCTCATTTCTTATTATCATAGCATTAGGCCTATGACCTCGCATTGATATCACTGGACTATGCATCCTAGGTAAGACTGACCAATATATTTGGCAAATGATCTCCTATGGATATCTAGTACCAAGTCAATTTAGGCTATACTTTCTGCTACCGGTCACTTTTTTATGTTGCATGTTAGCCAAAGGGTAAGAAAAGAGTTGGTGCAGATATACAAATGACAACTTGATTGATGGGTGTAAAAGATGGTTGCTGCTTCTTGGTTATGTTGTGGGGTGTTGGGTGCTTGATTCCTATGGCAATCTTAGCTTTAGATGATGATCTCTGGTGGGCTCTGGAAGGATCAGCAGATTGCTCCAGTCCTTGTTGAAGCAGAATATGAGTACTGTTCTTTTTGTGTATTGGGAAAATCATCCTAAATATGCATGTAAGAAAATGTTCACATTTTTGGTTGCTAGATATCCTAAAGAGTAAAATCAGGGAAAAGAAACTATCTAAGAAATTCTATCCTATAAGAATAGTCATATTAACTTTAGAGAAGTTTGATTATATTGTCTGTTCCTGAGTAAAGCAAGATCAGGTATTTTTGCCTTGCATAACATTCAAGAGAGAGAAGGAGGGGGGGGGGGGATGTGGTAAGATTTCTGCTGTATTGTTCAGCCAGCCAAAGCATGTTCATTTTGTTCAACACATGTCTTCTACTTGCAGACTAAATCATTTGATCCTGTTGCTTCTATAAGCAGCTCAATACTGCTTGGGGACCAAGTCGAAATGGAGAGGTTAGAAGAACAAGCCTCAAATCTAAGAAAGGTATCTGGGAATTTACTTCTTTTCATTTTCAAGTAGTTTGAGATCATCCAATATTCACTCTATGATAGCTAGTTTTTGCTTCATTTAGAACTTGTTTTGGAGGTTCTTTTCTTTTCTGTGAATCTTTCTAAGTTGCAGCTAGGGTATTGTTCCTTCCTTGACAAGTCACGTTGTGAAATTGTCCTCTTTTTACTTCTTATACCCTAATTGTGAAAGAGATCTCAATTTCAGCTCCAGCTCTTTCCCCAATATTTCTAACTAGCTCTTGTTTCCATGATGTAGGAGCTGGTTGAGAAGAACAGGCACCTGAAGCTTCTCATAGATCAGCTACGAGAACTTATCGCCGATGTATCCACTTGGCAAAGTCCATGTTCTGTTTAATGCTGACTGACCGTGGTCCAACCTGAGAGGAGTAAATGACCACCTCGATAAGTTTCAATGAAAAAAGTGTCCTGTGGAAAATGTTTGCCTTTTGTATCATGTTCTCTTAGTGCAACAGTTTTCCCATCCGTATGTTCAACCATTATTTGTTTTACCATGTACAGCCTTCAAGGCTTTCTTGTTAGATGCTAGTAGTTTTGGGGGTGCTGACTTTTGTTAGTCTTGATATTTTATACAAAGAATGTTCTTCTTTGCCTAGAGAAAAAGGCATTCGTTTTTTTCTTCTTTTGGCTGATCAAAGAAACTCAGATTCTGTCACCTTTTATATGATACAGCGAGTTTATCCCTAAAACGTCAAATGTGGATTTCTAAAACACAGACAGAATGTTAAGTTTGGGTTTTGTAAGTGGTCTAAAGTGCTTGTTCGGTCGTCTAATCCAATGATTGCAGTAGCTGGCAAAGCAGTTGCCCTGCTCATCTGATACTAGTTGCACATTTCACTTTAGTAGTTTTGTAGGATTTCACAGTTCCACACATGGACATTTACCATAACCAACAGAGAACGTAACAAATTAATCAATTTCGAATTGAAGATCTTGTAGTGAGCGATGAGTGCATGTCAACAATAGCAGATCCATTGCGCCCATTCTGACAGCCTCTTTGCTTGCTCTAATGAACCTGGAAACAGCACCTTTCACATAATCATGAGCTTCCTTCACACTCATGTTCTTGCTCATCTCATTGCGCAAACTGGTTAACAAATGGTCTAACAGCAGCTAACTGGACAATCTCACTCTGAAACTCAGATAATCCACTGTTTTCATTGGCTTCTGAGCTCCTCAGCGGTGTAACATCAGGTAATGTCCCTGCCATATATTTAAAGAAGCAGGTGTTCAGCCACTTCCACTCAGAGCCAAGCAAGACTGAGGCAAATTTGATTTTTTTTTCTTGGTCGATAATGCATTTGTGAAAGTCCTTTACTTCTTAGTTTGTTATGCTTCCTCTACTAAGTTACAACAGATGCTTCAATGGAGCAATGCTTACGGTGGTGATTGAGTCATCAGATTGTAGGACTAGCTAACTGTTGGTTTGAAAGTAAGATGAGTACCTGGGCAATCTGTTCTGGGATATTGTAATTCCCCAATGATATGCTTGAATGTCCTGGCCCATGCATCACGGTGAGTTAAGAAATTGGAGGTAAGGTCGAACATTTTCTTTATAGTTGCAGGAAGGAGTGCTCATACTGTTTGGAGCTGGTCCTGTCGGGGAACTTATCACTGCAAAACAAAGGCAGAACTGGGATCAGATGACCGTCTGCCTAGACAAATCAATAGAACTTCACCTCACAGCCAGCTGCAACATCTTTCTCAATTGAACGATGGAGACAGCAGAAACAGTTCATCTCCAGTCAATCTTTATAGGATCATGTGATGCTAGAAGTTCTGTCAATTCTCAACTCCCCTTTACTTTCTGCTGGAAAAGGATGAAGCATCACGCAAGAGAAAGAGAACTCACGTGTTCCGTTTTTAATCCAAGGAGAGACCATAATCATTGGCACACGAACCCCAAGTTGATCGAACTTGAAGAAAAAGGGGGCAGGGCCAATATTACCATCCGGGTTAGGAACATCAACATATGGAGTTCTGACATTGTCATAGAACCCACCATGCTCGTCAAATGTGATGATCAAAAGGGTCTCATTCCATTGAGGACTTGCCTCAATGTTTCATAAACCTCCTTCGCGAGCTTCTGCCCATTAGCAACATCATGTGCTGGATGATCATCATTAGCCAGCAGGCCCTTGAGATCAAAGTATCTCAGCTCAATCACAGTAGCTCAACCACAGTCAAGATGGGCAGTCTCCCGTTTCTGGCGTCTCTCTCAAACTTAAAATCATACAGGTGGAACTTGGAGATGTAATTCAATTTCCACAGATTCCTGTAGAACACAGTGCTGGGTACGTTCTGGAAGTAGATGCCAAAGTCCAAACCATTCTCATAAAGAGAACCAAAGATGGTCTTTTGGGGTACCCAGCAGCCGGTTGCCTCACAATGTGACTGGTTGATCCATGAGAAGTGGCAGAGTACACAAAGAGCCTTTTGGGTTGCGTTGGTCCTGGAATCGAAGAGAACCACCTATCGAAGGCTGCGAATTCCTTGACAAGAGCGGTATGTATTGGGATTGATTCCGGGTTGAATCCTCTCATGACAATCTCAGAGAGGTCTTCTGACATGGACAGCGCCTGCTCCACGAAACCAGACATGGAAGGAATTTCCCCAGAGCCGAACACTTGTTGAGCCACATCCTCAAAGGAATGCCCCGGATCAAGATCCACGAATTCAGCATCTTCAGTGAAGCAAATGGACTCGGGCTTTGAGTTGTTGGTGGAGACGGGATTGCACTCATCTCTCGTGAACCCATTTGTCTTGGGGTTGATGGTGTTCTTCATCCATTCGAGCATGTGGTCGAAAGACCGGTTCTCCAGCACCAAAACCACAATGGTGTTGATGGGTTGCTGCTGCTGCTGTGGGGCTGAGGAGACATGGGAGAGAGAGAGAGAGAGAGAGAGAGAGCAGGAAGAAGAAGGAAAATGGAGATGGCATTCTGGTTGGCTTTCCCTTCATCTGCAGTTAGGAGGAGGGAGCTTTGGGAAGATGGGTTTGTGGAGCTTTCCAAGAGAACTTTGCTTGGGTTGGGGTTCTTATAGTGCGGTGTGGATTGAGAGAATCGAGTGATGTGGCTATTTAAGTATAGTCTTGGGAAAAATGCTAAATTGGGAATCATGTACTCGTAGCGTTATTTAGCTTTTATCGGATGTCTCCGAAGAGACAGCGTTATTTAGCCGATCCCTCACATGGTTGGCAAGTGGCACTGTAGTGCGGGATGAACCACAGACGCCGATTTAGAACCTTTTGGTTTGGTAAGAAATATGAAGTTTGTTGGAAATTCCTGCCCTTGTCAGAGATGACAAAAACTTATTTATTGCACCAAGTTTGGACTTACTTGCATTGGCAAAGTTTGTTGGGAGAGAAGAGATCAGATGACATATAATCCTAAATTTGTTTGGATTAGTGTAGAAACCCAAACAAGAAGTGAATCCCGAAGAAATTAAACTACATTTGGTCGCTTGGATTTTTAATCGAGATAGAATTGGATAGAATATGATATGAAATTCAAAGATTTTGTTATATCATATTCACTATTTAGTTATTATAATAATAAAATCGAATAATTCATATCATATCATATCATGTATACATTGTTTGGTATAAATAATATATTAGTATAAATCAACCAAAAATTTTACAAATGAAGATGGTAAAGATCTTTCATGACATTCTTGCTCATTTTATATTTATTTTATTTTTCTCTTTTTTTAATTAATTTCTTTTTTATTTCTTTCTTCCTTTTACATCATTCTCTAGTAAAATTTTATTAAATAGTAACTATATTGATATACCTATAATATTAAAATATCTAAAATATGTAATAAATGTAAATATATATTTATATTTATATATTGAATTTATATTATAAGATAAAATTAAATTCAACTATACAAATACAAATAAGATTAAATTAAAAAACCGAAGTTTTATTTTTTTGTTATTTTGAATTTCTTATATTAAAATTCAAATATTATTTATATTGAAATATAATTTAACTTTGCCAATTTAAGAAGATTGTAATTAGAGAAAAATAACTTTCCTATTATGAATATTAGAAATCTTATCTATTTTTACCACACATTTTTCTTGGGATAATTTTAATATGTACTATATTCTCCATATATTCAAATTTATCCTGTTTTAAGTAGATACCAAACATAATATATGACAAATTTCTATTATGAATTTTAACTCAACTATCAAACACACTTTTAATGTATGTCGTTATCGTAGAAACCCTAATAAGAAGTGAATCCCGAACAAAGCAATATAAAAACCCTAACAAGAGAGAAATTATTGCATAAAAGTCTGATGTCATGTCATCCAAGCCATAGTCCATCCACGTGGCAACACTTGTCCAAAACGAGGCCCACTTTTCTCGTCACTCGCTCCTTGACTTTCTCACTCTCCAGCTGCCTCCGCAATTCCTCATCTCCTCCTCCTTGGACACAATAATGGGACGTTGGAGTGCCTCCCCTCAGCATGTTGAAATCGGCGTCACCGACATTACGAGATAAATGGTGCTATATACATGGCAACAGCAACGGGTCGAGCTCTCTCCCTGGCTGCCTTGCTCATCCGACCTCATTGAGCAACAGCCTATCTCCCCGTCACAAAATATTCCTGCCAATGGAGCTCCAGGAAAGTTCTCCACGAATGGCAAGCTATCAACATTGGGGTGATCGAAGAACAACGATCCACGTTCACGAGAAGCAAACATTAAGCCTCCAAATACTTCAGCTTTATCCGCATTACCGGCGGTGCCCGCTGCCTGATTAGAGCTCCTGGAACTGCACCCCAGGTTCAAACTTCTTAGGCTTGCACTGGCTTCATTACACGAGGTGAGCGCAGCAGCAGGATCCGTATAGTAAAACTGAAATTGATCACGAACTTTAATGCTGGTCCCCTTGACATGTATATATCCGTTGTTCCCTCTGTAAGAAACCCCAAAAGCATCTCATTCTAGGAAATAAAACAGAAAACTGGAACGAATATAGAAAAGTCTTCAGTCAGAAAAATGTAGTCAGACAGACATCATCAATAACCTTTAGGCTTTAATTCTTTATAAAGTCGGCGGTCAGTTACATTCGTAGAAAACAACAGATAATTAAGGCCCTCTGTCACTGTAATTATCAAGTGTGATCAGGTCATTGTTAAAAGAAAATATTAACCCCTCATAACGCGGTAATCTAAATTACCCAAAAGGATTGAATTGCAGGTCTTTGTTGAAAGATTCATCAGACCTTTGTTCTTTCCAATCAGGAACCAGTTCTACATTTTAATAGAGCCAACATCCAAAAAATTAATGCAATGGAGCTCCATGATCGCGACCTCAAAAGAAAAGCCAAAGAAGTTATACCCCAGGTGTTCCCTCTGGAATTCCAAATACTTACGGGACAAGCATAACCCTTTGTGTTACGTTTGGTTGTATGGATTTCTAACCAGAATAGGACTAGATAGGATAGGATAGGATATGAAATCCAAAATTTTGCTATATCCTATCCACTGTTTAATGATTGCAATAATAAAAACGAATATATTTACATTATATTATGTATATTATTTGGTATAAACGACATATTAGTATAAATGAACCAAAAATTTTACAAACAGAAACAGTACAAAACTCCGCAACACTCTTGCCTATTTTATTTTTATTTGCTTTTTTATTTTATTTTCTCTTTTTTAATTTACTTCTTTTTTATTTCTTCCTTCCCTTTCCATCATTTTCTAATAAAATTTTATAAAATAGTATACTGTACTAATATAACTAAAATACTAAAATACTAAAATACCTAAAATATGTAATAAATTAAATATATGTTTATATTTACATATTGAATTTCTATTATAAAATAGAATTATATTCGAATATATAAATAAAATGAAATTAAAATAAATTTACTAAATTGTTATTTTTTATTATTTTGAATTTCTTATATTAGAATATAAATTATATTTATATTGAAATATAGTTTTAATTTTGTTAATTTAAGAAGTTTCTTATTCAAGAATAGTAACTTTCCTATTATGAATGTTAAAAATCCTATTTACCTTTATCGCACCTCTTATGAGATAATTTTATCCAGTCTATATTCCATTTATACCCGATCCTATCCAGTCTTGAGCAAACACCAAACGTGGGAGATGATACATTTTATCCTATCCTGAATTTTATCTTGACTACCAAACATAAACTTGGTACATAGATAGAGATAGGGCAGAAAGAAACCGAGGCTCACCCGTGCACAAAATGAAATGACAAAGAGGTCTTCTCTGCCCCAATGCCATGTTTTCTTCTTTTGGTAACTCCAATGTAATATTCACAGTTCACGATACGATTGTCCATCTGGGAAAGTGTAAACGAGAGGCAAAGATAAACATTTAGTAAGTCAGGCATCATCCCTGCAGGTATAGTTCCATCCCCCAGTCACTCAAAACTCTGCACATAGGGTGAGGTGAATTCTATATGAAAAAAGTGAGGCTAATTTACGGGAAATTAGAGTTAACATAACTTTGAGTGCAACTATAAATCAAGCGAATCTTAATTTGATGAGAACATCATATGATCATCCTTCGTTGAAGTGATGTAGAAGAAAAGTCAAAGGTCAGACAAGCATTTGATTTTCTTTCTTTTTTTTTACATTCATTCAACTTCTTTTTTACTTCTGGAGTATTTTCTCCATCTATAGTTTGTCATAATTTTTCGTCAGTAAACATCCTGACATAGTGGCAAACGAGGGCAAACATGAGGCTATATTACACTGAATTCACAACACAAGCAGAGCTCACAAATACATGGTGGAAAGCACAAGAACAAAACAATTCTCAATCTTTACCACCATCACAATGATCTCCCCTACGATGTAGACTTCACTATCTTTACCTTTCTATGCTCCAGGATGTCCATGCAACCAAAAAGCCAGGCCAGTTCATGAATTTCTCAACATATCACCACGTCCATCAGTGACGCAGTTGAAAGAAGAATAACCCCTATCTACATAATGCCAAATTTGCAACAAGAGCAGAACTCACAAGCACACACTTGAACGTTCAAAAGGCCAAGGAATCCTTTAAAGTAACAGATTCATCAAAGAGGCCAATCAGTGTTCTATTTATATCTGGAAATCCTGTAGTTTAAACTGCGAAACTAAAAAGCAAAGGTTCTTAAAGAGATGAACCATATCACCGGAATCCCAAGAATCTCAGAAATAAGGAAATAAAATATAAAATAATAACCTCGGTTCAGGGTGCACATCAGTTCCTTTTTACCTAGATCACAATCCATTATACGCCCAGTAAAGTATCAATCATTATATGGAGAAAAGGCAGAAAAAAACTCACATTACCATTTAAGATTTTGAAGATATGAAACAACCACAGCCTTCCATGTACAACCATACCTCATCATTGATTTCACGGAGAATGCTTCCCGCATCAAGAACTTCTCTTCGTCCTTCTCTTTTAGCAGTTAGCCGGGTAAGATCATCACGGGTCCTAACAGAGCTGGCCTTGTACCTTGGACCTACTGCTGAAACGCCATCTGACAGTGCCACATGAAATCTGATTTCACCAACACCTGTTCATGAAAACAAGGCGTCAAAAAAGATCCAAACATTACAAAGACGAAGGCAACGAAAAGTAAATTGAGGCCCAAATGACCATGCAACAAACTGTCAATAAGAGAAGGATTAGTGCACCGGAAGACCATGGACATGCTGCATAACTTGACGCTTTCTCAGATGGCATATGCTATACAATCAGGACCATGTAAACCACTAAATAAGCAAGGTAATGTGTATTGACTTTGAGAGGGAAGGATTCACATGGAAAACAAGACAAATAGGAGGATCAAGCATATCAACCACACAATTCATAATGTTAAAAGGAAAGTGCAAGTAGCAGAAGGAAATGGCTAACGTGTGAAACACTCCACCCAAGAAGTATGGTTGCAAGACCATACTCAAAAGGGATTGATGAGGACTGAGATGCAGAAGAAGTAAAGCACATAAGACTACTAGACAATTTTGAATATATAAAATGTAAATAAGAATGGCTGGGCGGACTCTCCATTCTACCAACAATTACTAAATGGTTTTGAGGCACTGGAAGGGGGAAAAAAAGAGGAGCTATCATGTAAACATATAGAAGAGCATGCAGAATGTTCTTGCCTAAGTTTTCTTTCCTGCACATTATAGTTCCACATGCACAGATCAAACACACACAGTCCAAAGAACTACGAAAAGTTCCAAATTTTTATGCAAAATAATCCAAATTAGAAATGATGCATTCAGCTCCTCATGCATTGTTTGGGAGGGAATGAGATTCTGCGAAACCCACATATAATCACACAATTATTATTTCCCTTTACTCAACACAGCATAGGAAGGATATAACATCAGATAATTACTTATGCAAGCAATGCAAATGTCTAGTGAAAGAACAACTATCTTTGGATGCTATATATCCTTCTATGGCAGCCAAAGAGATATACACAGGAGGAATGACTACCAGGAGTGCTATTCCTATCTTTGGCAAATATGAGAGCAACGGCATCACTGTAATATTTCTGGCTCCCCTGGGCATTTCTCAAACCATTCACACTTCTGTACAGAAAGTCGCCTCTCTCATCACCCACAATTGCAGTTTCCACAGGCATTGCACAATCTGTGATGCACAAGTCATTTAAAACATCTCATGAGGAAAAGTTCGATCCAAAGTAGAAATTAATTGCCATGATAACATGCATTTATACATTCAGGCAACAATGTTCCTTCATTTCCTACTAATTGTACAACCTAAAAAAAAAAAAAGAGCAGGTGGAGCATGATGAACAGCAATGACAGTGGTGAATAAATATATTACTGCCTCACAAAAGAGAGGCGGTATACGGCAGACACTCATTAAAAGCATAGTCAATGGAATTGCAGACTGCTGAATGAATATGCTATACTTACTATCCTGTTAAAAGATATAGCAAAAATATTAAAACTTTTGGAATTGCAGATAAACCTCGGTTTGAGTTGTTTGAAGTCCCCTAAACAGAAGACTAACAGATAAGACTCTTTGGACAAAGGGAAAACCTCTCTTTAGGCTCAAATTCACTTCCTTCATCGTTGTCTCCCAGCATTAAAAACTTCACTTCTGTCCTACCATAAGAAAGGACTTGGACAAAAGTAAAGAGTACTTCCCCTTCATTATCTATTTGGCAAAAGGAGATAAGTCATTTAGCTTAGGGTTCCCCAACAACACTTCTCCTTCTCAAAATATACCGAGATAAAGGCACATGGTATCATGAATCTAGAGTTCAATGACCACCTCCTCTAAAGATTTTCAAATGCACAGTAAAAATGCAATTATGGCCTGGTTGAGCATAAGAAAACCATATCTTGTATACAAGTTGAGGTCATTTTTATCACACGGTAATGACAAAAAAAGAAAAAAGCCATGGAGAGATTCCTTTCTAGAAAAGATGAGGAAGAATAAACTTACCTAGTTTCTCTACAACACATTTGATATCAGCACTTCCATCCTACAACCAGTAAAATGCAGTCAAGCTATCTGAGAGAAACAGTAGTTTTGATGAACAAACGTGCAGAGGGAAGGCATAAATGAAGTTGCAAACATACTCCAAAAATGATCAGTCCAACTGGTGATGCACAACCAGAGATACAAGTCGAATATTCTCTTATGTCCATGATGAACTTGTCAACCATTGCAGGTCCCTGAGATTGGCATAAACTTTCCTACGTCATTTCACATATGAAATTCTAGATTATCAAAAAAGGGTATGCAGTAAAATAAATTACAAACCCCAGAAGTCACAACAGTTTTCTCAATTTCACCAGTTGGGCTGATATGTGAATCTGTGTACCAAAAGGGTAAATTGGGTGACATTCCCATATACCAGACAAATTGTGGAGTCGTGTTTGGAGTCCAATTGTTTTTACCTCTGCATGCCGCACGAGTGGGATGCAATCAACTTTGAGTCCAGGTACAAATCCCACGGTCAGGACAATGCCTGGCGCTCTGTCGATATCAATTACGTTATCCTCACTATCCTCTTCCCATTCGACCACGACCTGCAAGTTCAGCAGTCTTCAGAAAGAGAGCAAGAAGGCCACAGACGAAAAAAGAACAAAATAGTCGTTGATTTGAAAAGGATGATTCCGATCACCTCTTTGAGTTCATTGGTAGTGGCATCTATACCAATGACTCCAGCATCGCAACATACAATTACAGGAGTACGAGCTCCCAGCTTGCGACCAATCTAGATCATCAACAAATTGATGAAGCCACAAAAATGAATTGCTAAGCTTAATTAGGAATTGATGAGTACGGCATTCAGACATACACATTGAAGAGCAACCTCCAAGTCAAAACCTAGGCCCACGTAGACAAGAGCAAAATGAGGGACAATAGGCTCGGACAGAACCTTATCGACGACTTCTTGCAAGGCAATCTGGCAAGAGGAGCAGGAAAAGGCGGTAAAAGAGCGATCTTTAACATCAAATATAAAATCGAAGAAGAAGAAGTGGAGTAGATGATGATGATGATGAGGACGAGAGATGTACAGGAGCAGAAGGATTGAGGGACAGAGCAGAGGCGAGCTTGGGGCGAGAGAGGATTTGGGAGCAGACCCTGCGCCACGATTTGCAGACGCACGCCGCCGACGCGAAGGAGAGCGCCGGCAGCCTCCCAACTATGTCGGCCACGAGGTCTTCGCTCAACGACTCCATGCCACCCCGCTCTCTCCCGCTCTCCATCCTCTCTCCTTCTTCTTCCTCCGACTGTCCGTGTCCGCCACTCCTAGGATTTTGTTGCCGGCTATATATGGTAATGGGGTCACGAAGTTGTTGTCCGTCCACTGAACACTTGGCAACTGTCATCCCTGAATCCCAAATCCCACTCAGCAAAATTTAATTTTTCAAAGAGTTGCAGTCTCTCTCACTCTCTCTCTCACTTTTTCTCTCACTGTTTAGCACCTCCTTTCTTCTTTTTCTTTTTTCAAATCTTCTCTCTCCTAGGTGTCGAGCTCTGCGGTTCCTGATGATGATGTCAGTGGATTTTCCTGCATTGGACACGAACAAGATATCCGATAGGAAACATTTTCTGAAAGAATAAAAAACGTTTTCCGATTTCACCAAAATTTAGATTAGGGTGTTTGGTTAACAAAATCATTGTTTTTATAAAATATTTTTTTTTAAATTCAATTTTTATTTTTATTTTTTAATCAATTTTTTTGTTTTTATTATTTCTTTTTCTTTTCTCTTTCGTCTTTTCTTTTCTTTTCTTCCTTTTAGTTTTTGCTAATTCCCAGCCCATCACTGACCGTCATTGTGGCCGCGAGCTTTGGCTTCACCAAATCAGGTGAGCTCACAACCTCTGACGACGAGGCTTAAGCTCACTTGAGGCTAACAAGCATCGAGCCTTGCCATTAGGCGAGCTCGTTGTCTCTGACGGCAAGGCTCGAGCTTGCAACCTCTAGCGGCACACCTCGCCAGATTCGACAAGGTCGCAGCTTTTGTCGACAAGTTGGCAAGGCTTGAACCTTGTTGCTAGGGGCCGGCAAGCCTGCCTTGCCAAATCAAGCTAGCTTGTGGCCTTGGGCAGCAAGCTCGCGGAGAGACTCAAGTCTTGCTAGATCGAGTGAGCTTAGAGTGAGCCTCAAACCTTGCTGGATTGAGTGAGCTTGCGACCTTCGGCGACAAGGCTCAAGCTCACCCCTCGTGAGCTGGTCGGGGAAGAACAGCCAAGGAAGCAGACGGGGATGTTGTGCTAGAGGAGCAATGGAGAAGAAAAATAAAGAAAAAAATAAAATATTAAAAAATCAGTTTAGGAAAATAAAATTGAAATCATTTTCCAATGAGGTCCAAATATTATAAAACATTTTCGATCATAAATTACCAAATAAAGGAAAACTAACTCAGAAAAACTTTTCCTTTATTATTAAAGTTTTTCACAAAACCAACACACTAGAATACATTTGATAACCATTTTATTTTCGAAAATAATTTATTCTCATAAAAGATTCTTTTTCTAATTTATTCCCTAAACAAGTTTCTGAGTATTTGAAGACGTTTGGTAACTATCCAATATTTCAATTCCAAAAATAAAAAAATGCATTTGTTATGACACTTAAATTCTTTCGTTACTTAGAATTTCTTTTAATTTTTAATAATTTATTATATTTTTCTCTTCTTCTTTTTTTTCCTTTTTTTTTTTCTTTTTCAACCTTCAATTGGTTAGTTGATGAACAGCTAGACAAGGGCCGAAGACCTTGTTAGAGTATCATTGGCCCTTGGCAAGGTCAAGCCTTGTTGAATGAGGTGAGGTCGAGCCAAGTCACTACGAGGTCAGCCTTGGCTAGGTGACTCTGACCTTGCCTAGCCAAGAAAAAAAGTGGACTTGATTTTGAAGTTGTCCTCGGAAATAAAAAAGTTATCAAATGGATTTCTATTCTTCTTTTTTTAGGAAATAATAGGATAGAATCGGGCATTGTTCGTTATGTTACCAAATAGACGCTTATTATATAATGGAAAAAAAGGAGCAGCAAAAAGGAGAGAGGCACGTCGAAAGCTCTTGCAAGGGAAAGAAAGAGAGAAGATAAAGAAAATGAAAAAAGGAAAAAGATAGAAGGAAAAGGGAAAGAGGTTTCGTGTATACATGTCACGGGAGCCTCACTGAGTCGAATTAACTACGTATCATAAGAGTGCTCACACCCCTTGTTCTTTCAATTGGAATAGTCTCGAATTTAGGACTTGAAATTCAGAATTATGTGATATTTGAACCACAAAGTCTAATTTTTGAGTCGTTGAACTATGTGTGTGTTTGTGAATGATAGTTCAAGGTGTTGTAGGAGTCATACTATTTTATGAAACTTGATTTGAGTTTACAATTTTGCCCGAAACAAAATTTCAAAGTTTCCCATGTGTAATGAACAATGCGCGTCCAGCAAACTCGGGGCAGTATTTTGTCGATTTTCGACTTGATTTTGGATTGGCAAAGTTGGGATTCTTGTAATACATTGAAAGGGCTTTCTATTGACTATAAGTATGTTTCATGAAACAAGGTTCGGTGGAGAGAATTATGGCATGACTAAGTTTTGCCCTCAAGCTCCACGTTGTAGACAGCTTGAATAATCACTTTGGATATGAGATTTGATGGCACATACGTACCAGTTTAACGAAAAAAAAAGCATAGTTTAGTCAAATCATTAGTTAGAATAGCATATAACTTGGTTTTGATATTGTTTTCAATTAATTGATAGGAATAAAAGTACTTCGGCTTGAGTAACTATGTAGGTTGATTTTTTATTTTCCTAGATGAGTGGTGCTATTTCTTCTAAAAATTTACAAATTCATGCCTTCAAAATGATAAAGATTTGATATATTACGAGTTATAAATAAGCATGTTTGTTGCATGGAATTTGGATTAGACATTTACTATGTTTTGGTATTTGTGAATGGTTAGAAAACAATTCGGTGAAAATATATAGTTTGTTTGATGAGCAAAGTTGAGAAATATTATATATTTTGGATTTGCGAAACTTTTTATGAAGAGCTATTGACTTTGAGTATGGTTTATGGAATTATATATATATATATATATATATATATATATATATATATCAAATTGTGAAATTGTTTTATGACATGCATTTAATTTGATTTAGTTTGTAAAACTGATTTATAAGATGAGTCCAATGTTTAATGAAAAGTAATTCTACAGATGAGTTAAGTTGCAAAAGCTTGCATGATTGTTTATGAATTGGATTTATGGTATTGAAGGATAACGGTTCGGTGTTTAATGTCGCTATGAACCCGGTTGAAGGTTTGTGGGTACGTGTATTTTTGTGGGCCGAGCCATCTGCTAATAATAGGTGAAGACCTAACGAAGGGGAGACTCTTGATTTCTTTATTATGAGTGTTGTGCATGACTATAGCTAGATATTTGAACATGAGTTTAATCAATGGAATTGAACATTGACATGTAATTTGATATTAGTAAATGGAATGGACCATTGACATGTGATTGAATGAGATAAATTAATGGAATAGATCATTGATAGTTAATCTGTTATTATGAACTAATATTATTATTGATTTATATCTAAAAAGGTTTGTTGGAAAGATATTATCTATTTTTGATATAAGTGTATATAGTACTCTAGCTTCAAGATTGATGAATGGTAAAGGTGGTTGATCAATGTTCGATCTACTTAAAAGAAATGCACTATTTATAGAAGTGTGGTTGCTCATCCATCTATTTTCCAATCTTTTTCAAGTTCTTTGGCTAGTCAATAGTATTTTCATCCTTTACCATCTTTTTCAAGGACAAAAATACTTCAACAACCTCTTTTTTCTTCTCACGCCCTAATGCAACGGTGGCATTTTGCTCTTGTACGAGTCTATGCATCGTCAATTTCAGAAATCTCTAGCTCTTTCCCCTATATTTCTAACTGGTTCTTGTTTCCATGATGAAGGAACTGGTTGAGAAGAACAAGCACCTGAAGCTTCTCGTAGATTAGCTACGAGAACTTATCACGGATGTATCTACTTGGCAAAGTCCATGTTCTGTTTAATGCCGACTGACCCCAATCCGACCTGAGAGAAGTAAATGACCACCTCAATAAGTTTCAATGAAGAAAGTGTCCTGTGGAAGATGTTTCCCCTTTTAGATCATGTTCTCTTAGTGCAACAGCTTCTTCCCTTCCGTAGGTTCAACCATTCTTTTTTTTACCATGTACAGCCTATGAGGCTTTCTCGTTAGATGAGTTTTGGGGATGCTGAGGTTTGTTAGTCTTGATATTTTATCCAAAGAATATTCTTCTTTGCCAAGATAAAGAGGCATTTGGATTTTTCTTCTTCTTTTGCCAAGAGAAAAGAGGCATTCGTTAGATGTTAGTAGTTTCGACAGCATTCGGATGCTGTCACCTTTTATATGATACAGCGGCTGTATCACTAAAACATCATATGTGGATTTCTAAAACGCTGAAAGAATGTCAAGTTTAGGTTTTGTTACTGGTCTAAAGTGCTTGCTCAGTCGTTTGATCCAATGATTGCAGTAGCTGGCCCTCATCTGATACTAGTTTACACATTTCTCTTTAGTAGTTTTGTAGGATTTCACAGTTCTACACATGGACATTTACCATAACCAACAGAGAACGTAACAGATGAATCAATTTCGAATTGAAGATCTTGTAGTGAGCGACGAGCGCATGTCAACAATAGCAGATCCATTGGCTCCCATTCTGACAGCCTCTTTGCTCGCTCTAATGAACCTGGAAACAGCACCTTTCACATAATAATGAGCTTCCTTCACACTCATGTTCTTGCTCATCTCATCGCGGAAACTGGTTAGGAAATGGTCCCCATTGAGAACAGCAGCTAACTGGACAATCTCACTCTGAAACTCAGATAGTCCACCGTTTTCATTGGCTTCTGAGCTCCTCAGCGGCGTAACGTTGGGTAATGTCTCTGCCAGATATTTAAAGAAGCAGGCGTTCAGCCACTTCCTCTCAGAGCCAAGCAAGACTGAGGCAAATTTGTTTTTTTTTCTTGGTCGATAAAACATTTGTGAGGTCCCTTACTTCTTAGTTTGTTATGTTTCCTCTAGTAAGTTACAACAGATGCTTCGATGCAGCAATGCTTATGGTGGTGATTGAGTCATCAGATTGTAGGACTAGCTAATGGTTGGTTTGAAAGTAAGGTGAGTACCTGGGCAATCGGTTCTGGGAGATTGTAATTCCCCGACAATGTGCTCAAACGTCCCGGCCCATGCATCTCGGTGAGTTAAGAAATTGGAGGTGAGGTTGAACATTTTCTTTATGGTTGCAGGAATGGAGGAGTGCTCATACTCTGAGTTCGGAGCTGGTCCTGCCGGGGAACTTATCACTGCAAAACAAAGGCAGAACTGGGATCAGGTAACGGTCTATTTAGACAAATCAATAGAACTTCACCTCACAGCCAGCTGCAACATCTTTGTTAATTGAACGATGGAGACAGCAGAAACAGTTCATTTCCAATCGATCTCGATAGGATCATATGATGCTAGAAGTTGTGTCAATTCTCAACTCCCCGTCGCTTTCCGCTGCAAAAGGATGAAGCATCACGCAAGAGAAAGAGAACTCACGTGTTCCTTTTTTAATCCAAGGAGAGACCATAATCGTTGGCACACGAACCCCAAGTCGATCGAACTTGAAGAAAAAGGGGGCAGGGCCAGTATTACCATCCGGGTTAGGAACATCGAGATATGGAGTTCTGACATGGTCATAGAACCCACCATGCTCGTCATATGTGATGATCAAAAGGGTCTCATTCCATTGAGGGCCAGCCCTCAATGTTTCATAAACCTCCTTCACGAGCTTCTGCCCATTAGCAACATCATGTGCTGGATGATCATCGTTAGCCGGCAGGCCCTCGAGATCAAAGAACCTTGGCTCAATCACAGTCAAGCTGGGCAGTCTCCCATTTCTGGCGTCTCTCTTGAACTTAAAATCATACAGGTGAAACTTGGAGATGTACTTCAATTTCCGCAGATTCCTGTAGAACAGAGTGCTGGGTATGTTCTGGAAGTAGATGCCAAAGTCCAAACCATTCTCATAAAGAGAATCAAAGATGGTCTTTTGGGGGTACCCAACAGCTAGTTGCCTCACAATGTGACTGGTTGATCCATGAGAAGTGGCAGAGTACACAAAGAGCCTATTGGGTTGCGTTGGTCCTGGAATCGAAGAGAACCACCTATCGAAGACTGCGAATTCCTTGACAAGAGCGGTATATATTGGGATTGATTCCGGGCTGAATCCTCTCATGACAATCTCAGAGAGGTTTTCTGACATGGACAGCGCCTGCTCCACGAAACCAGACATGGAAGGAATTTCCCCAGAGCCGAACACTTGTTGAGCCACATCCTCAAAGGAATGCCCCGGATCAAGATCCACGAATTCAGCATCGTCAGTGAAGCAAATGGACTGGGGCTTTGAGTGGTTGGTGGAGACGGGATTGCACTCATCTCCTGTGACCCCATTTATCATGGGGTTGATGGTTTTCTTCATCCATCCGAGCATGTGGTCGAAAGACCGGTTCTCCAGCACCAAAACCACAATGGTCTTGATGGGTTGCTGCTGCTGCTGCTGCTGCTGCTGCGGGGCTGAGGAGACGTGGGAGAGAGAGAGAAAGAGCAGGAAGAGGAATGAAAATGGAGATGGCATTCTAGTTGGCTTTGCTTTCATCTGCAGTTAGGAGGAGGGAGCTTCGGGAAGATGGGTTTGTGGAGCTTTCCAAGAGGACTCTGTTTGGGTTGGAGTTCTTGTAGTGCGCTGTGGATTGGGAGGATCGAGTAATGTGGCTATTCGGTGTGTTGGGAATCATATACTTGTAGCGTTACTTAGCTGATTACTCAGATAGTTGGCAAAATCCACAGAAAAGTTGAAGGGGGCAGTAGAGAGAGAACAGTGGCAGCGCCACTGTAGTGCGGCGTGAACCACAGATGCCGATTTAGAAGCTTCTGGTTTGGTAGGGCAATATAAAGGAGAAATAAGCAAAGAGCATTAAAGGGGAGGTCAACTTCAATCCAATCCCCCTAATATCTTTAAGCCGAGTGGAAGGCTGGGAGGTCCAACTGTCAATGCCTTACATCCTCAGAAGAATCATGCAATGGAAGAAGGACGAGAGAGGCGAAGTCCCCATGAGCAAATCGGAACACGAGCTAAGATGCGAAAGATTTTGGTAGGGAGGAGCAGCCCTTCATTCTCCACCTGTTGCAATTTATATTATTTTTCTCATCAGTGCCGAGAGAGAGAGAGAGAGAGAGAGAGAGAGAGAGAGAGAGAGGAGGACAAAAAGCTTGGTGCTGGCAAGCAATGGGAAATCAATCAAAATCCTGTCGAACGCGGATGAAAGCATGTGAACCCAGAAGACGACAAAAGAGTGGCCAGATCTTGATGGCCACCCAAGCTTTTGCTCCCAGATCCCCCCTCCCTCCCCTCTGCGGTTTGCATGAATGGTTCTGCTAAGTTGGACTTGGAATCATCTGTGTCACAGGATGGCTCGCTCGGTTTTATTTCAAATAACAGTAAACTGTTACAGAGGCAACATTTCATTTCTCAAAAGCAAAACTAAAATGGAACCAAAGTCAAATAATGTCCAAAAGCAAGTAAATGATGGTCTGGTCGGGATAGGGACAGAGAGCCCCTTGAATTGACGGCCACATCCGCGTGGGCCCTGCCTACAATGGGACGGTGGGGTCTCTGGTTTTGCGCTGGCAAATTCTGGCCGACAATCTCAGCTTCACTGCGGCGCGGCTAAAGAGGTAGAACCGTGCAGATTAAACCGATTCAGCGAGATTACTTTATCCGGAACTGATTCTTGCCGGTGCTGAATGTTTCCCCTTCGAGTTGCTACTACACGTTAAGAACCTCATAGGCTATGTTTAGGTATATGGATTTAAATTAGGATAGGATAGTATAAGATAAGATAAATGGAGAAAATTCTTCAAATATTTTTGGATAATAGAAATATCTAATCAAATGTTTAGTACAACCTAAAATATGATTTGAAATATTTAAAAATTTACAATCCAAGATAGCATTAAATTTTTTTTTTTTTTAAATACTTCCATTTTGACAATCTCTTCTCTGACGACTCCAACCTTCTTGACCACTATCCTCATTAAGCAATCTTTGGGAAATTGACCTGGTAACGAGGAGGACCTTTCTCTAGCATTTCATCAAATACTTGATAAATGCCTAGTTCAGAATCAAGAGAAATCCTGGACCGATAGAGGCCAAGGCACGATTTGGTGATGGTGGAAAAGTTGGAAAACCAGTTGAGAAAGAGAGGGGGCCACAGGGGCCCACGGATGAGTTGAGCAATGGCATTGGCGAGGATGCTTGAGGATGCTTGGGACAGAGATTGTCACAGTAGATGATCACCAGAGTTGTAGTGGGGTGTCGCCAATGAGAAAGGATGATGAATATGGCCTGAGATGAGGATTTTTCTGATGCGTGGGAATTATTAAGTTAATTTTTAAAATTTTACATCCAATCCTGATAAGGAGAATTTCACCAAATAATCTGCATTTAAATCTGGATCACAAATGGTAATAGGTGGGGGCCGATCAGGGGAGTGGCTGGTTAGACAGCCTAATGATGAATCGGGCCAAGCCCAAGAAATGGGCGGGCGAGACGATGTGCTTTCTAAACTCCAACCTTGGAAACGACAGAGCAGGCGCTTGAAGACCGACAACGTGTCCCTCTCCCGAGAAAGTTCCTCATCCCCAAAACCCCCTACTGTGTCCGTCTCACAGTCGATTCAAAATTCAAGAAACGGATCCGCAGCGTTCGGGTAGTGGTCGATTCAAATTCAAGAAAGTTTTAAGGAAGAAGAAGGAGAAGGAGGAGAAGTATGGCAGACTGGGGGCCGGTGGTGATAGCGGTGGTGCTGTTCGTGCTGCTGAGCCCGGGCTTGCTGTTCCAGATCCCCGGCAGGCACCGAGTCGTGGAGTTCGGCAACATGGAGACAAGCGGCGCTTCCATCCTCGTCCACGCCATCATCTACTTCGGCCTCATCACCATCTTCCTCATCGCCATCGGCGTCCACATCTACACCGGCTAAAGCTCTCTCTCCCCGCCACCCTGTAGCGTGAACCGTGAGTCGGGTCTCTGCTCTCGCGATGCGCCTGAGTATATGTGCTCTTACGCGCTATAAGCAATCTTGTATTTTGGTTATGTACTGCGGTTGGATATTGGGTTCTGCTGATTGTGAATTGCAAATGATTTCCAGACTCATTTCCATTCTTAGTAGGGATAAAGATGGGAGTGACTGTGCGCCACTTTAAAACGTATGCTAATGCAAGTCGAATGAAAGCATGAGAAAGTTGGCTGAGCCGGTTCTTACCACCGGATGACAAGATCCATGGCGATCCCGTTACGTGTGGGAAGGTTCCCTGCATTGGTGTTCCTTGTAAAAAGTGTCTCTAACCATTGATTTATAGCAAAACGCAAAGAGTGCCAAAATAAAAATAACACCTTGATAGACTGTTGGCTATAACACCCGTTCCATCACATTCATACATTACATGATGCACCAAACCAAAGTTCAGCACAAAGATCCATGAATGCTGCTGCATATAAACCCCGGTCATGCTCTAGCCTCTGAGGGTGGCCGCCCCACGTGGTGCTGGCGTATATGACATTGTGAGATAAACGGTGCTATATACATGGCAACAACAATGGACAGAGCTCTCTCCTTGGCTGCCTTGCTCATCTGACCTCATTGAGCAACGGCCAATCTCCCCGCCACAATATATTCCTGCCAATGGAGCTCCAGGAAAGTTTTCCGTGAATGGCGAGATATCAACATTGGGGTGACCGAAGAATGCAGATCCTCGTCCACAACAAGCAAATATTAAGCCTCCAAAAACTTCAGCTTTATCCGCATTACCAGTGGCACCCGCTGCCTGATAAGAGCTCCTGGAATTGGACCCCAGGTTCAAACTTCTTAGAGTTGCACTGACTTCATTACACGAGGCAAGTGCGGCAGCAGGATCTGCGTAGTAAAACTGAAAGTAATCGCCTGTTTTAATGCCTCCCCCATCGACGTATAGATATTCCTCGTCCCCTCTGTCAGAAACCCCAAAAGACATCTCAAGCTCAGGAAATAAAACAGAAAACTTGAACGAATTTAGAAAAGTCTTCGGTCAGAAAATGGAGTCAGACAGACATTGTCAAGAACCTTAAGGTTTACTTCTTTCTATAGTCGGAGGTCAGTTATATTCGTAGAAAACAACAGATAATTAGGGCCCTCAGTCACTGCAAATCCCTACGGGTTATAATCAATGACTAGAAATTATCAAGTGTGATCAGGTCATTGTTAAAGGAAATATCAACCACTCATAGTGGGGTAATCTAAATTGCTCAAAAGATTGAACTGCAGGTCTTTGTTGAAAGATGTCATCAGACCTTTGTTCTTTCCAATCAGGAACCAGTTCTCCATTTTAATTGAGCCAACATTCAGAATATAATGCAATGGAGCTCCATGATTCCGATCTCAAAAGAAATGCCAAAGAAGTTATACCCCAGGTATTCACTTTGGAATTCCAGACACTCACGGGACAACATAAACCCAGGGTACATAGATCAAGATAGGGCAGAAAGAAACCAAGGCTCACCTGGGTACCAAATGAAATGAAAAAGAGGTAATCAGCTTCGCCTTCTCTGCCCCAATAGCATGTTTTCTTCTTTTGGTAACTCTAATGTAACATTCAGGGTACTCAATACGATTGTCCATCTGGGAAAAGTGTAAATGAGAGGCAATGATAAACATTTAGTACGTCAGACAGCATCCCTACACGTATAGCTCCATTTCCTAGTCACTCAAAACTCTGCACATAGGGTGAGGTGAATTCCTATATGAAAAAAAGTGTGGCTAATTTACATGAAATTAGAGGTAACATAACTTTGACCTCAACTATAAATTAAGTGAATCTTAATTTGATGAGAGCTTCATATGCTCATCCTAAGATCAGACAAGCGTTTAATTTTCTTTCTTTTGTTTTTATTTTTTTACCTTCATTCAACTTCTTTTTTACTTCTAGAGTATTTTCCATCTATAGTTTATGTAATATTTTTTCGTCAGTAAACATCCTGACATAGTGGCAAACGAGGGAAAACACGAGACTTTATTGCACTGATTTCACAACATGACCAGAACTCATAAACACATGGTGGAAGGCACAAGAACAAAACAATTCTCAATCTTTTCCCCCATCACAATAATCTCCCCTACAATGTAGACTTCACTATCTTTACCTTTCTATGCTCTGGGATGCCCATGCAACCAAAAAGCTAGGCCAGTTCATGAATTTTGCAACATTTCACCGCATCCATTGGTGATGCAGTTAAAAGAAGAATAACCCCTATTTACATAATGCTAAATGTGCAACGTGAGCAGAACTTACGAGCACATGCTTGAATGTTCAAAAGGCCAAGCAAATCCTTTAAAGTAACGGATTCATCAAAGAGGCCAATTAATGTTCTATTTATATCTGGAAACCCTGTAGTTTAAACTGAGAAACTAAAAAGCAAAGGTCCTTAAAGAGATGAACCATATCACCAAAATTTTAAGAATCTCAGAAATAATGAAATAAAATGTAAAATCACAATCTCTGTTTAGCTCCTTTTTACCTAGATCACAATCCATTTTATGCCCAGTAAAGCATCAATCATTATATGGAGAAAAGGCAGAAAAAAACTGACATTACCATTTAAGATTTTGAAGATACGAAACAACCACGGCCTCCCATGTACAACCATACCTCGTCATAGATTTCATTGAGAATGCTTTCCCCATCAAGAACTTCTCTTCGTCCTTCTCTTCTAGCGGTTAGCCAGGTAACATCATCACGGGTCCTAACAGAGATGGCCTTGTACCTTGGACCTACTGCTGAAACACCATCTGATAGTGCCACATGAAATCTGATTTCACCAACACCTGTTCATTCAAACAAGGTGTCAAAAAAGATCCAAACATTACAAAGACAAAGGCAACAAAAAGTAAATTGATGCCCAAATGACCATGCAACAAACTGTCAATAAGAGAAGGATTAGTACACCAGAAGACCATGGACATGCTGCATAACTTGATGATTTCTCAGATGGCATATGCTATACAATCAGGACCATGTAAACCACTAAATAAGCAAGGTAATGTGTATTGACTTTGAGAGGGAAGGATTCAAATGGAAAGCAAGACAACTAGGAGGATCGAGCATATCAACCACACAATTCATAATGTTAAAAGGAAAGTGCAAGTAGCGGAAGGAAATGGCTAACGTGTGAAACCAAGAAGTATGGTTGCAAGACCATACTCAAAAGGGATTGATGAGATCTGAGATGCAGAAGAAGTAAAGCACATAAGACTACTAGACAATTTCAAATATATAAAATGTAAATAAGAATGGCTAAGCTGGACTCTCCATTCTACCAACAATTACTAGATGGTTTTGAGGCACTAGAAGGGGGAAAAAAGAGGAGCTATCATGTAAACATATAGAAGAGCATGCAGAATGTTCTTGCCTAAGTTTTCTTTCCTGCACATTATAGTTCCATTGCGCAGATCAAACACACAGAGTCCAAAGAACTACGAAAAGTTCCAAATTTTTATGCAAAAGAATCCAAATTAGAAATGATGCATTCAGCTCCACACACATTGTTTGGGAGGGAATGAGATTCTGCAAAACCCATTTATAATCTCACAATTATTATTTCCCTTTACTCAACACAGCATAGGAAGGATATAACATCAGAGAATTACTTATGCAAACAATGCAAATGTCTAGTGAAAGAACAACTATCTCGGATGCTATATCCTTCTATAGCAGCCAAAGAGATATACACGGGAGGAATGACTACCAGGAGTTCTATTCCTATCTTTGGCAAATATGAGTGCAACGGCATCACTGTAATATTTCTGGCTCCCCTGGGCATTTCTCAAATCATTCACACTTCTGTACAGAAAGTCGCTTCTCTCATCACCCACAATTGCAGTTTCCACAGGCATTGCACAATCTGCAATGCACAAATTATTTAAAACATTTCATGAGGAAAAGTTCGATCAACCTTCATGAGCAGATGAGCCAAAGTAGAAATTAATTGCCATGATAACATGCATTTATACATTCAGGCAACAATGTTCCTTCATTTCCTACTAATTTTACAACCTCAAAAAAAAAAAAAAAAAAAAAAAGCAGGGAGAGCATGATGAACAGCAATGACAGTGGTAAATAGATATATTACCGCCTCACAAAAGAGAGGCAGTATATGGCAGACACTCATTAAAAGCATAGTCAATGGAATTGCAGACTGCTGAATGAAGATGCTATAGTTACTATCCTGTTAAAGAATTAGCAAAAATATTATAACTTTTGGAATTGCAGATAAACCTCGGTTTGAGTTGTTTGAAGTGCCCTAAACAGAAGACTGACAGATAAGACTCTTTGGACAAAGGGAAAAACCTCTCTTTTAGGCTCAAATTCACTTCCTTCGTCATTGTCTCCCAACATTAAAAACTTCACTTCTATCCTACCATAAGAAAGGACTTGGACAAAAGTAAAGAATACTTCCCCTTCATTATCTATATGGCAAAAGGAGAAAAGTTATTTAGCTTAGGGTTCCCCAACAACACTTCTCCTTCTCAAAATATACTGAGATAAAGGCACATGGTATCATGAATCTAGAGTTCAATGACCGCCTCCTCTAAAGATTTTCAAATGCACAGTAAAAATGCAATTATGGCCTGGTTGAGCATAAGAAAACCATCTCTTGTATACAAGTTGAGGTCTTTTTATCACACCGTAATGACAAAAAAGAAAAAAGCCATGGAGAGATTCCTTTCTAGAAAAGATGAGGAAGAATAAACTTACCTAGTTTCTCAACAACACATTTGATATCAGCACTTCCATCCTACAACCAGTAAAATGCAGTCAAGCTATCTGAGAGAAACAGTAGTTTTGATGAACAAACGTGCAGAGGGAAGGCATAAATGAAGTTGCAAACATACTCCAAAAATGATCAGTCCAACTGGTGATGCACAACCAGAGATACAAGTCGAATATTCTCTTATGTCCATGATGAACTTGTCAACCATTGCAGGTCCCTGAGATTGGCACAAACTTTCCTACGTCATTTCACATATGAAATTCTAGATTATCAAAAAAGGGTATGAAGTAAAATGAATTACAAACCCCAGAAGTCACAACAGTTTTCTCAATTTCACCAGTTGGGCTGATATGTGAATCTGTGTACCAAAAGGGTCAAATTGGGTGATAATTCCCATAGACCAGACAAATCGTGAAGTCGTGTTTCAAGTCCTATTATTTTTTACCTCCGCAAGCCGCACAAGTGGGATGCAATCAACTTTGAGTCCAGGTACGAACCCCACGGTAAGGACAATGCCACGCGCTCTGTTGATATCAATTACGTTATCCTCACTATCCTCTTCCAATTCGACCTGCAGTTCAGCAGTCTTCAGAAAGAGAGCAAGAAGGCCGCAGAAGAAAAAGGAACAAAATAGTCTTTGATTCGAAAAGGGAACGGAATTTAAGATGAATCAGATCACCTCTTTGAGTTCATTGGTAGTGGCATCTATACCGATGACTCCAGCATCGCGACATACAATTACAGGAGTACAAGCTCCCAGCTTGCGACCAATCTGGATCACCAACAAATTGATGAACCCAAAATAGTGAAATGCTAAGCTTTATTCGGAATTGATGAGTACGGCATTCAGACATACATATTGAAGAGCATCCGCCAAGTCAAAACCTAGGCCCGCGTAGACAAGGGCAAAATGAGGGACAATAGGCTGGGACAGAACCTTATCGACGACTTCTTGCAAGGCCACCTGGTAAGAGGAGGAGGAAAAGGCGGTAAAAGAGCGATCTTTAACATCAAATACATAATCGAAGAGGAAGAAGAAGAAGGGGAGTAGATGATGATGGTGATAACGAGAGATGTACGGGAGCAGAAGGATTGAGGGACAGAGCAGAGGCGAGCTTGGGGCGAGAGAGGATCTGGGAGCAGACTCGTCGCCACGATCTGCAGACGCACGCCGCCGACGCGAAGGAGAGCGCCGGCAGCCTCCCAACAATGTTGGCCACGAGGTCTTCGCTCATCGACGCCATGCCACCGCGCCCTCTCCCGCCCACCATCCTCTCTCTCCTACTTCTTCCTCCTGCCCTTCGCCACTTCAGGATTTCTTGTCAGCCGAACATGGGGTTATGTCATGTGAAAATTCCCCCAAAAAGCCCCCAAAGTGCTGCTATTTTTTTTAAATAATAGCTTTATTTCAACTAAGGTTCCGAATTAATTATGATTATTTCAAATAAGGATTTAAAGTAATTATGATTATTTTTAAAGGATTTTCGTCCAAATTTTCCTTTATTTTTTTCTTTTCTTCTTTTTTTTTTTTTTTTTAACATTGGTTGGCTGCTGACTGGTTGCTGTTGATAAATATTGACAACGGCTCAACAACCTTCACCAATTGCTAGTAAGGACTAGTGAGGGCTGACCTCATTATGGCCTTGAGAGGTGGCCTCCTAGGGGTAGGGATGGCCGAGTGAGGATCGCCCAAGTGAGGTCGTCCCTCATTGAATAGGCAAGGGTGACTCTCGCCCAATCCTCCATAGGCATCGTTGGTGACTAGCCGGTCATCGGCGAAGTAGGAAGAAAAACCAAAAAAAGGAAAGAAAAATGGAAGAAAAAATGGATAAATGATGAAAAATGCCCTTAATAGTCGTAAAGTTAGGTCCTTATTTGAAAAAATGATAGCACTTTAAGCCTTTCATTTAAAGTAAAGTCTATTTCGGATTCTTATCTTAAAAAAATGAGGATACTTCAAGTTGCTTCTTCTTCTTTTTTGAATTTTCTCTTATTTTATGGTAGTTTTTTGTCTAACTGGAAAATAATTCAACGAAATTCTTCATCAAAATTTTTTCATGAAATTCTACTTTTGACCTTATTATATATATACTTTTTTTTTATTTTAAGTAGAAAACTAAAATGAAAATGAATATGCAATAGAGGGCAATAAATAGCACTAAATTTATATACATAGAGCTTTTAGGGCTTTATTAGTGGGTCCTATAATAATTTATTATTTGATTTTCTGTAATTCTAAATAAATTATTATTTTTTAAAATAGATGAAAAAAAGTCACCTAATCATTCCTCTCTCTTGTCTTTTTTTAATAAGCGACAGCCTTCAACTTTGCCATCTCAAAATTGTTATTCCCATCTTTCTTGCTTCCAGGATCTGCATGTCCATATTTTTCTAGAGAAACCTTGTTACAAGAGGGCGGACAAAAAGGTGGTGGATGAAGGGATCGATTTAATGGCGACCGTGCTTTGCTTCTCCCTCAATATCGATTCCGGTTACCTTTTGGATGAGCTACATGTCTCTTCATGGAAAGTCGTGCATTATTGTTGGAGAAGGTCTTGGATTGTTGTACCAGAAAAGAGGAATTTATAAAACAAAAGGAAGGAAAAATTGTGAGATATTCACTGTGCGTTTTGCCTAATTACTGCTCCTAAAGTTGGACTGCTAGGGTGAACGAATGGATGTCCTGTAAAGGGTCAATTTCATTGTTGTCATTCATCTGTGCATATGCATGTGTCTACTTCATAGCTACACAGAAGCTCCCAGCTTAGTTTCCATATGGTTTCTCACAGCCAGATATGATCGGTACTTCCTGCTTATTTCCTGAGGTTGCTCACAAGGGACGAACTAAAAATGGGCCAATTGAATATTTTATTCAAAAATCAAACTCCCCAACAACTAAAAACGCACAATAAATACAGAAAACATCGATTAAGAATTCCCTCAGGAAAACAATCAAGGAACACTATGAGCTGGTATCACTTTGTCTTGGAATGCCATTCTGTTCTCGCACGAACGATCTCTGCCTTGTCTGCTTGCATCCGAAGAAGATGAGTGTATTCTAGGTCTGGACAGCGGCCAGTTTTACGAGGAGGGTCAGTATCAGAGTCTCCAATGCTCGCAGTTGTGCTGGTTAATGACTCCAATAGATTTGATTGTCGGCATTCACGTCGATATTCCAGTGTCATGCTTGTCAGACTGTAAGCCCCCAATACGTTAATCGGCACACTCTGCAGAAATGACATGCCAGGGTGAATTTGCTTCTTGGTATGGTAATTCAAGATACGGTGGAAAATCAGATCTTCGGTTCTCCCCTTTTATTTTTGTGGACTCTGATATAAGCTTATGCAGATAACGGACGTCATCATACAGTACAGTGCAGATAAAGGAAATACACATCTTTTCAGTCTTCAAACTTGTACTTTACGAAATTTACCATATTCAGTTCATGTAATGTCAAAAAGGTGTAGATAACTACCTCTAAAATCCATCCAATGTATTTTACATTGTTTACATGCTGGTTGGCATCCATGTCATTCCATCTCGGCTGAAAGGCAAGAATTAAACATGAACAGAGGAGCCGAAATAATTGAGAGAGAATTAGGATAATCAGAAACTTACAGCCAAGCCTGAGCGAATTCTCCCTGCCGTTGCATCAGTGAGCTTGTCTATTTTATCAGTATCATTTTCTTCTGTAGGAATTGCCAATTTGTTTAGATAGAAGGGTATGACTTCCTGTCTAACTTGATCAGGGATCTTGGACAATCTTCTGGTATCTCTGTTCATTATCACCCATGTGCTGCACGATAACAATTGGTGTAGGCAATAATGAGAACAGAGGAAAACTGAGTGTTGAGAGCTTCAAACCAGGGAGATGCAGCACCCACCTGGTCGCTCTTGTTATGATCTCCTGAGTGTTGTAATCACGGATAATCCAGTCTCTCCGCATTCCATTCTTCCCAGCTGCATCGACCCAGGTGTCGATCTCCACAACATCCCCCCTGTGACAGATATTAATAGTGCTACTCTTCAAAGCAAAAGGACATTTCCCTCATGGAAATGAGTGCTAGACTCAGAGAAGAGAAGGTAACTTTTCATCATGATGGTTCATTCAGGCTATTATCAAATCAAAATTCTCGTCTGTCAGATTCTTCTTGTAAAACATGGTGAGATGTGTGAGAAGAAAATAAAATAGAACTGGTGAGACAAGTCTCTTGATGTCGAGATGAAAATTTCTTTTCATAGGCTATGGGAGAGATTGATTGAATGTGAAATATACCAAGAACTGTATCTCTGCACTTGTACATGGATGCGGGTGACCACCCAAATCAGTTTCCGAAGACTCATCTCCCGAGTGGCACCAAATCCATTGCCAGCAAGGCCGGAGCTGGTTACATGGTTAAGGGCTGTCTCCTGCACTAACCATTGACAAGAATTAAGCGAAAGAATCTTTTTATCTCATGTTTTCCCGAGGAAATGGGGTACAAGATGGACCGGACGATCACGGTCGTCAGACTTGTGGGATCCATAAGATCCGATGCCTCAGACAGTCCGATCCACCATGATCAGGTCGTAGGCAAGACCATCCCAATTACTATTGCTAACCTATGCAATGGCTTTGCCCGTAAGGCAATGCGGATTAAGCGAGGAACTGACCTGAAGGAGATTCATGAGGGTCTCCATGGTGGCAGTTTTGTCAGGTCCAATTTCATATGACCTGATAATGAAGGTTTGCCTGTACACAAACCGGTTATCAACAAACCTGCCAACCAGGCACGCATGCGGCAGCGAATCAGCCCCGCATTCTTTTACCAACTTGTCTGGATTGCTCGTGGCAGCAGTGTACAACGGAGCTTCATTTATGTAAATCCCATTGATCTTTTTCCCATTGATCATCCCAACCATCTGATCTCTGTCCATACCGGCGGTCACCAACAGTTTCTGAGGGGGCCTCGATGCGTTGCCCCTGCACCTCCAAGAGCAAAGTCCAACCTTCGCCATGACCACGACATTGCTCTTCTCTCCTCTGGCCCCTGCTACAGCTTCACAAGGAGGCCATGCTGGGAAGTCGCACGTCCCAGCCATGATTTTCATCGACAGAGAGGCGTTCATTTTTGCAGGAAAGAGGGGGCGTCAATCAAGCGATGCAAGAAAGAGGAGGGGGTGAGAAAAGTATAAGCAGGTGTTAGCTTGTAGCCCATAGTGGCACTGTTTCAAGGAAGAAATGAAGACTTACTATAGTAGGTGCAACTAATAATACGCAAGGGGAAGGCATGAGAGAATTGCAGGGCTTGGAGGGAAGGAGAATTTGTGGGTCAAACGAAAGAAAAAGAAGGGATTAAAACGTAGCTCAACCACTTCAATGGCGGTGGGAGAGAAAATGGGGGGAGAGGGTCCCCAGATTGCGCGCTAGCACGCAATTGTCGAGGCTTCCCCTGGGTCATCCTCTCGTTTGAATGGACTTCCTCTCCGGGGAGTTCCCCCTAAATTTGGAATCAGGTTTTGCTTTCGTGACCGAGCTAAAACTTAAAATTAGCCCATCACTGTACCCCTGACAGAGACAGATAGACAGACAGAGAATCCGTCCTCCTTGGGACGCGTCGGAGGTTCTGATCTTGCAGAACACGTCAGCGTTAGTGGAGGCTCGAAAGATGTTGAACTTTTTGGTGGTGGGGTTGGCTCATTGCTGTCAAATTATTCTGCTCATGACAGACCCCATCGCCACTTAAAAATGCTCCCGAGTCTGAGATCAACAAATGGTGTTAAAATTTTCCCTTTTGATGCCTAGGATCAAATGTGGCTGGCACGCTCTTTATAATAAATGTATCAAAATGAGTTATAAATTTATATTACAATTCACTTTTAATTAAATGAATCAAATATAGATAAAGTGGAAATTAAATATGAGTTATAAATAGGTTTTAAGAAGTAAAGTAAAAAAAGAAATGAATGTTAATGGGTTATTCAGAAACTTGCTTTGAATCTGTGAAGGATCCAAGGGCTTCCTCCTCCGTCCTTTCTCCATCCATCCCCATCCCTCTCTCTCTTTCCTTTCCAAACCAAGTTAGCACTCTATTTTCTCTTCTTTTGTCCCGTCGTCTTTCTCTCATTCCTTTTCGAACCTAGCTACTAATTGCCATAAGCAAGCTCTACCTTGTCAGGATTGGGCGACTCTATTTTCTCTTCTTTTGTCCCGTCGTCTTTCTCTCATTCCTTTTCGAACCTAGCTACTGATTGCCATAAGCAAGCTCTACCTTGTCAGGATTGGGCGAGTAGTGAGGCCGTCAGCCTTGGCAGAACCAGAGTTTGACTAGATCTAGCAAGCCCAAGTTCACTGGCCTTAAGTGAGTTTTAGGCTCATTGGCCTTGGTTGAGCTTGGGCTCGCCTAGATTCGGCGAGTCATGAGCTAGTTGGTTGCAGTAGAGCTTGGGTCGACAAGCTTGTGAGCTCGGGTTTGCTTAGATCGACAAGCCAAGTGGTGAGCTCATGGCTCGCTAGTCGCAATGGAACTCAAGTTGGCAAGCTTGGGCTTGCTTGAATCGATTGAGCCTTGAATCGATTGAGCCTTAGCCAAGCTCGGGCTAGCTGGCCCACATCTTGGGCAATCGCCATTGGCGGAGGAAAAGGGAGGAAGAAGGAGGAGGATGAAGGACGAAGAGGAAGAAAAGAAAAAAGAAAAGGAAAGAAAATAGGAAGAGAAAATAAATAATAATAAAATTCAAAAATTTTAAAAATAATTAAAAATTCGATTTTTCAAAAGTATTTCAACTTAAATATTTTCATATTTTTTGATTATTTACTAATTTTTATTACTTAATTTAATTTCTAAATTTGATGTGAACATTTTATTCAAGTAATTTTTATGTGAAAAGCTTAAAGTGAATTAAATTGTTAGAAGTGGAATTTCCTAAATTGAGTTAAATATTATTGTGTTTAGTAATATGGGTTAGGTTGGGTATAGGCTAAGTATGGGTCATCACATTTATATTATATAAAAATGGATCAAAATAAATTAAATGAATCAATATGAATAGGATCATTTTTGATCCACCCTACCTAATTGATACCTTACCATACAGGGACCCAACTAAAAACCAAGTGAGCTCGTTGGAGAACTATCTTTCGGTCCTCGTTCCTCAAAATTCTTCTGGCCGGGACATGCAGAAGCTCGGCCCGCGAATACTCGAGCCCAAGAAGAGAAAAATGAAAAAAAGAGAAAAGGAAAAGGAGAGGGGAGGGGGGAACTTGTCGTCACATGGATGGGGACACGTGTCGCCGACAGCCCAGGTATATCTCTCGAAATGCTCGATGGATAAGAAGTGTGAACGGAGAGAGATATTTAAGGTGGTATTTTGTATATAGATTAAGAGGGGACAGTGGACGGTGATTGATCAGCTGGAGTACCGACACGTGGCACCCCAGACGCCTACCACGTGTCCCATTCCCCCTGGGCCTTCTTATACGGTCGAGTCTTTCTCCGTCCTCACTCGATTCCTCTTTTCTCAACTCTCCGTCGAAAGTTTCTCTGATTACTCGCCGCTTCCCCCAATACGGTCCGACAAAGCAAATGGGTCATCTGTGGACTCTCCTCACCCATGCTCACTCCCTCGCCGGGTACTCTTCTTCTTCTTCTTCAACGTAATATCGAACGACTCGTGTGCCTTAATAATCTTTGATGGAATTCGTGCAGGCCCGTGCTGATGCTGCTCTATCCTCTGTAAGATACTGGCTTCTTTCCTCCCCTGATGCTTATTATGTCGGGTCGATCAATTGAATTAAGGAAGGGGGAAATTTGATGTTGATGGGGTCGTGTGTTTTTTGTTTTCTCTTCTCTGGGCAGGTACGCGTCTGTGATGGCCATAGAGAGCCCCTCCAAGATAGACGATGAGCAGTGGCTGGCTTACTGGATCCTCTACTCCTTCCTCACCCTCCTCGAGATGCTCCTCCAGCCTCTTCTTGAGTGGTAAGTGCTGACCTACCCTTGTCTCTCTCTCTCTCTTGTCGGGTTTGATGATCGAATCGACGGTTTATCGAGATGACGAATCCCCTTCCTCCTCCTCCTCATCTGTCAGGATACCCATATGGCACGATGTGAAGCTCATCTTGGCAGCGTGGCTGGTCCTCCCTCAGTTCAAAGGGGCGGCTTTCCTGTACGAGAGATTCGTGCGAGAGCATATCCTGAAGAGGCGAGCCAAGTCCTCCTCCTCCTCCTCCTCCTCTACCTCCTCCCCAGATGGCAAACCCAAGTCCAAGAACAAGTTCGTCGACTTCATCACCCCCAAGAAAGTAAAAGTTTTTAGCATAACGGCCTTTTGTCTCTTGTCCCTTTCCTATGTTCATATATATATATAAGCTTTTGCTAACCGAAAGTGTGCAACTTTGCCTTGGCCAGGGGGAGCACGAGGCGTATTGATCGGAATAGGGAGTCTCTCGGATCTCCGGCAATTCTCTCTTTTACACGCGAGAGCTTCTTGTTGTGCTTTGATGTTATACATCCTGTACAGCTACTGATCGAAAGGTTTTAATAGTACCGCAGCTTCTTCATTGATTCCCCACTTTTTCTTCCTGTCTGTAAACTCGAAATCACGGATAAACGCTGCAGTTTCGTTGCTACACAAGAATCTCAAAACCCCACAAATAATTAGCCCGAACAGAGCAGCAGGTCATGATTTGCTGCGCTACGATCTGACTATGCGTGATGATTAAACGGAACTACTTAGTTTCGTCGGTTCGTTTCCGCTGGAAATGATCACACAAGCTACAAAATTGGGAAAATGCAAGATATGGGAATGGTCCCCACGTTACCAAGTCTATCCTTGACAATACATCGACTCCCTACGTAGATTTCTCCGATTAGTCAAAAGTAACGTGGAAATGGGTGAGCACGAGCCAACCCTGATATTGACTTGTTTCTGTGGTCCCCAAATGGAGCGGGAACTCTCAAGATGTAATCCCCTTACCTGATTCAGTCTTATCGCCCAACACCCTGATGACCTTCATATCTTTGTTTCCCAGAAATCGACATCTGTCCTAATTAGTGTGATACCCTCCATCCAAGATTGATTTTTTTAACTTTTTATAAAGCGGGTTGAGTGGCAATTCGAACGGGAATTGAATAAGTAATAAGCTTAAAGAAAGAAATGCAAGTAACTGGAAACTGAAAATGTATTGATAAATTGTAAATACAATAGGAATTTGTATTGATGATCGTGCATATCCTTTTACAACAGTTACACATTATCTGTTATAAACTGAAGTTGATGGTTACAATTGCATTTCTGTAACTTTAGGTCTCATGGTAGCATGTTGACCTTCTCCACAAGTGAGTTACAAGTCGCTACATGCGATTGAGTTCGGTATTTTTGTCTTGGGCATTTCAACTTCATCTTCTTTCTTTATTTCCCTGCTCTAGCGCTCAGCCAAATTCATTTTAACATTGGCCGTGTGTTGGTTTCGGCCTCCAATCGATATGTCTGTTGACCGTTCACTATCATGTGTCGATGGCTCTATTTCATGATCAGCAATACACTATTATGATCATCAACAAGTGTCCCGATAATTAAATCTAACTTAACATCAAGCTCTATACTTATTCAAATCGGCGTCATGATGATTGTAAGGACTTGGTCATTTTTTGGTGTAAACGCTTCTATGTCACGCATGCGTAAATTCTCGATCAGTTAGAGGACTTCCAGCCACCGTAGAACCTTCAATAGCAAGTCATGATCAATGCCTTTAAGGTACCGACATCGCTGAAAGAGCTCCTCAATACAGCAGCGTCCGGTTGGAAATCCTATTCATTCATTTGTACGGTGGACATGTCGGAAGAATGTTAACGCGTAGAATCCACTCGAGAAGGAATTGTCTAGAGACCCCACTTTGTTTTACAAAGGAAGCGGATTCATTTGACGAGCACAGGGTTCTTATCTAAGCCTCAATTCTAGCTGACATAGACTGGATATCGTGCAATCGAAGTGAGGACAATCAGTGGGTGCAGGTGATCGAGGCGGTGGACAAAACAAACAAAAGGAAAAAGATAATGGGACAGGAGACAAGCGTGACCGTGCCCAGGTGTTCAAGTGGAGCAACAGATGCGTACGTGGCGTGTTCGCCCCGTGCAGAAGCTGCCATCCCTGATCCCTGATCCCTCCACCTTCTCCTCGCTCGTCTCTCGCTCTCATATCATCATTTCTCGCCCTCTCTTCTCGGGAACTCCCCCACGGGCAGGCAGCAAGTGATCCACAAGTTCCTGAACCTGGTGGCTCCTCCTTTCACTTTTTTTACTCTCTGCCTCTTCTTGCCCCCTTTCTACGCTTTCAAGTTCTTCCTCTCCACCTTGAGCGAGAGTTTCGAAGGTACGGTCGTCCTCATCAATGGTTCTTAGAATCAGAAACTTGATGGAAGGGATGGGAGATACAATGGATCTGAATGGGTAGTGGCACATGAGGAACATACAATGGATGGGATTTAGAGACTCCTACCAATTGAACTAGGTCGTTTACCTTTTCTTCGATGGAAGGGAACAGACGGGATTACAATTAGAAACTCGATGAGGCAGAGTGCAGTTGGCGGCCAAGGTTTCTGACTATTGAATTGAATGATACAGGACACTAACTACTGAGGTTCGGTCTATACCACCCGGTTCGCGATTCCATACCTAAGGAAAAGCAGAGGCAAGATCATAGGCTTTCTTCTGCTGCCTCCTGGTCGCCTGAGCCCCAAACATGTTTCTACAATGTAAGCTCTTGTTTTTTGATCAGCACATGTATTCAGTTTGGATTCAGTCTCACTCACAGACATTCGAATCTCATCACAGGCAAGCAAAGCAGCCCTGCTGAGCATGTTCAAGACATTGAGGGTGGAGCTGGGTCCTGAAATTGGCATAGCCATCCTCACGCCTGACTTACTTCACCAGGGAAGGGAAGCCGGAGGTGGATCGAGACTTGAAGATGTAAGCTTCAGCATTTAATGGAAACCAATAAATAAAAAAGTATCGCGTAAGGAGAGTCAGTAACAATGCAAATGATGATGATGCACGTCCAAGTGAGCGTGTTCCCGGTGTGGTCAGTACAAATATGTGCGAAAGCACATGTAGATGTAGAGGGGATAGGCAAGTGTTGGCTATATGCCTTATAACAATCATGTTTGGCATATATGGACGGGTGAGATACCCTTAGGAAGTGCACATGAATGTCTTCACGAAAATCGAAGGTGATGTTGAAGAGGCCGCCTTTATAGGGATAGCTGGACAGATGAAATAGAACATGCAGTTGCATCAAGATGATGGATTTTCTTTACTATTTCTCGGATGTTTGTGATCCAACTGAACATCTGTAATCTTCATGTTATTAGAGTACACATCAGGCACGATCCCGTGTGCAGAAACTGAATACCCTTCACGGTCTCCGTAGCAGCTACAATTCTCTGAGTCCAAGAAAATGTTTTCCTTAAATGTCCTCCTGAGGGAAGAGATGAAAATATTACTTTGTTGAAGATGCGAGAAGGAAAAGCTCATTCTCCAAGTAAAAGTAGTCTTTTAGTCCTAGACTTCTAATTCTTAGTAGCAAAAACAAGTGATTAGCATGCTATATATGCCAAACATGTCCTAGAACGAGCTTTGGACAATCATGTTTGATGGTAGGTGTATAGCATGCAAAAAGATATTAAGGTGACTATCATAATCTATAGAAGGTGGGCATTTTATTCACTATTTACAAACTTTCACTACTCTAAACTAATCACACTATACAGAATGATTTTGTAAGGATGATTTTAGGAAATCACTTCACCAGGAATTTAGTCTCTGAGCGTCCCATTCACAGCAAAATTCAAACAGAAGGTAGATTCTGCAGACAGTGGAATCATTGGGGTAGCACTCGAAGCAGTGTCCAAAAGCACTAAGCAAATTTTTACGTCTGAGCTTAGAGATCCTCTCGATGATGGGCAAATAGTACTGATGACTTGTCTTTTTGCCATTTTGATGCTTCTGACAGCGAAAAGAGTGCCGTCTGCAAGCCTACCTTTGTATATCTGAGAACATGGTTAAAAGAAAGAAAGGAAGCCATAATCCCAACGGTATTTAATGATAGTATGCACGCCACAATTTCAGTTCAACTATAGTCTGCAGAAACTTCTTCATTGTAAAGATAATAATAATTAATTTAACTTGTTTCAGATAATGTATGTGGAAGCTCATCGGCTCTCAGAAGAATATTTCGTGTAAATGAATCTATGTTCTCCTTTGAACTTCATGTTCTTGGGGAGATATAGTGGCAACTTTTCTATCCTGTGCAATCCAGCACTATCAAGTTACAATGATTGCATGTCAGACTTGCTAAATTCGTTTAAGAGCTTGAGACTATCCAGACAAAAATTGTCAAATGGGAACCGTCTCCCAATAAACATGAATTATTGGAGTTATTAGTAGCATTCTTGAGCTCCTCCAAAGCAAGTGTCCAGTAGGCTGGAATGCTTGCTCCCACTTTCATAGTCTGCGATATGTGTCCCGAAAGCAGAGGAAGTTTGTGTTGGGATAAAAACAGAGACAAAATTCCAATGGCTCAGCTTTTGAATACCAAAAATGAATAGAGCATTTGAGGATTGACTGCGAAATTACCAAACTCGATCTATTACTTGGACTGCAGTTTCAGTAACATGGAACAGAGTGCTTGGTAAATCTATTTAAAAGAACATTTGAACTTCACCTGAAAGTATTCCTAATTTATCTTCAGTCTTATCCTCACAAGTCACAATACGACTTCTTTGTCTATAATAGTCAGTAATAAATGGAACCGAAGAAAAATGGTAAACAAGGATCTTACTTGCATCAGAAAGCCGCTTCACGTTGCACATGGTCAACGCCTTCACTGTTATGAATCGCGCTGTGGGCGGCTTAACTTCACTTCTCCATTGTAGCCTCATAAAAGCCAAGAGAAATAGCAGTGCCATAGCTGTGACTGCTCCAACAACTTCTCCAACTAGACCAAACACGAGAGCTGCTTTAGCTTTACCACTTCTTTTCTCATGCTTCTGCTGAGGGGGCAAAACATCAACTGCCAGAGCCTCATTGTGGCATAAAACTGATGGGCGTTGCTCCTGATCTTCATTTTTCAGGAAGTTCTTTGAATAAAGAACAACCTTAGACTCAGATTTGAAGCAAGTTGACAAGTCTCCTGTCAAGAGGTTGTAAGAGATGTTCACGGATGCAAGTTCAGGACTACAGGACATGTTCTGCAAGAGCAGTCTTGTGAACTTGTTCCCGCTGATGTCAAGAGACCTCACTGAAGGAAGAGACATCAGTGGTGGCAAAGAGGACCCCACTAATGTCAAGAGAGCTTGTGATTGAGTGTATTCGAGCTGAGCTGAGTGGTGGACTGAAGTTGATATCACCAAAAGGACAAGTAGAACTGAATTGAATGCTTGTTTGGCCAGGAGAGACAGAGATGTTAAGATGGAAATGGAGAAATTTCAAGAGATCCTGAAGAACTGTCAAATGAATGGATTGAACTCTCTCTCTCTGGGTTCTGCTATTAGTCCGGTGCGTAGTTATTTAGTTAGCTTGAGTGCAGAGGAGAATGTACGTACAGGGGAATAAAGGGAGCCATGTTCCTCCACCGGACAAGGCAAATGCAAAGTACAGCGTATCAATAAACAAGGTTTATGGTGGATGTGAACTATTTGTTGCATGCAAACATTAGTACCCTCGAGCAAGACCTAATATAGACTTTTTCTTCATGGAATCGTGAAAACTCATTGACCAAATCACGAGCAAAATCTCGCAGTAGATGGAAAGGTATTACGGTATATAGAAGGGTGAAGACAATTGTTTTTTTTTACTTTTTAAAGTTTTGGGTCTGTATTGATGTCAGGAACTGGCACATTCCACTAGATGAAAAGGTGATGCGGTATTTTGAGATTTCCAAATTTTCAGAGGATTTAAGTGGTCTGATCTACATGGGAGGAGATTAACTGCGATTGTTAATTCCCAATATTAAGATGGTCATTCGACATGTTATGAAATTGTTAGAACAGAAAAAGGAGATTAATTATTATATTTTACCAAATCGCATGTAAATTGTTTAGTGTCAGGGATCTTTGCAATAGCCGGAAAGCCTAAATCTAATTGATTCTTGAGATTTGCAAGATGTTCTACATGACTCATGCCCTATGAACATATAGTTGGGATGTTCTGTTTACAATGGCAGAATGCGATAGGTTCTCTGCTTTCGCTCATGGAATGCTTGCCGTAAATCTGATAATAAAATGGTTTATTATATCTGTTTCATAGAGATTGTGGAGGGAGGAGTACCATCAACCTATAACAATCCTAGCAAAGAGACAATTCATGCCGCTAAATACACTGGGTCCTAAAGAGAAAGCCGTTCTAGGAGTTCTTGATCGAGCAGTGGGCTCGGATTTCTCCTTCGGTCCTAGTCAACATGCCGAGCTGCCCCATCTTCACGAGGACGAACTTCTGGAAGAACAATTCCAGGTTCTTGGCAAAACTAGTGACAATGTCCTTCGTTGTGGGGTCCTTGTACAAATCCTAGTCCGAGGTGAAGAGGCCTTGGTGGTTCACCAAATTGACAAAGTACATGTTGTCGAATCGGTTGGGCGATCGGATGTCCAGGATTGTGGTGTTGGTGGAGTTTGTGGCGAGGCACACGCCCTTGAGATCACGGGCGAAGTTCTTATCCATAGTGGGGTTGGGGTCAGGTAGAGCCGCTTGGTGAAGGCACCGCAGTGCCCAAGCCCGATGTTGTGGGCTCCAGAGAGTGCCACTACATCGGTGGCGTTGAAGCTTTTCTTGGCTAGGGTTGCAAGAATTTGGCTGGCATTTTGAGTTGGTGAAGGTAAATTCTCTGTGGTCTCGTTTACAGACGCAGGAGTGAGTCCGTCTCGCCTTCCTGACGACACCTCATACTCAGGTCCACCTAACTGCACACGGTAAACTATCCCTTAGTCACATTATTTATAGATGCAATTATCTATGGTTTTAGGGGATATTATTGGGGAGTGGTAGAATGTTTTAACTAGGGGTGTCCAAAAACCTGACTCGACCCGAACACGAGCCAAGCACGACATGAGCACGACCCAAGCACGATCCGAGCATGATCCAAGCACGACCCGAGCACGACCCAAACACAATCCGAACATGAAATAAAAATGACACATGTTTGAAATCTTAATAATGTTTGAGTCACAATTATAAAATAAGTAAATAGTTATCTTTTGGGTTGGGTTAGGCCTAGAACATCGTTTGACCCATGAACAAATAAACGAAGTTTCACCCAAACCCTTCTCTCGAATGCGGAGAGGGTGGAGGGAAAGGGATTCGAGGGAGAGGGCAGAAGAGAAAGGGATTGAGGGTTGGAAAAAGAGAAGGCAAGTGAGAGCGGGGGCGAAGAGTGAGAGAGCTTGGTCACATTATTTACAGATGCAATTATCTATGGTTTTAGGGGATATTATTGGGGAGTGGTAGAATGTTTTAACTAGGGGTGTCCAAAAACTCGACTCAAACACGACTTGAGCACGACCCGAGCACAACTTTAGCACAACTTGAGCATGACCCTAGCACGACCCGAGCACGACTCGAACACGACCCGAGCACGACCCGAACACGAAACAAATATGATACATGTTTGAAATCTTAATAATGTTCGGGTCACAATTATAAAATAAGTAAACAGCTATCTTTTGGGTCGAATTAAGCCCATAACATTGTTCGACCCATGAACAAATAAACAAACTCTCACCCAAACCCTTCTTTCGAACATAGAGAGGGCGGAGAGAAAGGGACTAAGGGTCGGAAAAAGAGAGGGCGAGTGAGAGCGAGGGTGGAGAGCGAGAGAGAAGCCCCGCGGCCACATGCCCATGAACATATAGTTGGGATGTTCTGTTTACGATGGCGGAATATGATAGGTTCTCTGCTTTTGCTCATGGAATGCTTGCGGTAAATCTGATAATAAAATGGTTTATTATATCTATTTCATATAGGTCGTGGAGGGAGGAGTACCATCAACTTGTAACAATCCTAGCAAAGAGACAATTCATGCTGCTAAATACGCGGGGTCATCAAGAGAAAGTTGTTCTAGGAGTTCTTGACCGAGCAGTGGGCTCGGATTTTCTCCTTCAGTCCCAATCAACACACCGAGTTGCCCCATCTTCGTCATCGCAAGGACGAACTTCTGGAAGAACAATTCCAGGCCCTTAGCAAAGCTAGTCATAATGTCCCTCGTCGTGGGTCCTCGTATAGATCTTGGTCCGAGGTGAAGAGGCCTTGGCGGTTCACCAAATTGACAAAGTACATGTCGAATTGGTTGGGTGATTGGATATCCAAGACTGTGGTGTTGGTGGAGTTTGTGATGGCCCTTGAGGTCACGGGCGAAGTTCTTGTCCATGGTGGGCTCTGGGGTCGGGTAGAGACGGTCGGTGAAGGCGCCACAGTGCTCAAGCCCAATGCTGTGGGCTCCAAAGAGTGCCACTACATTGGTGGCGTCGAAACTTTTCTTGGCTAGGGCTGCAAGAATTTGGCTAGCACTCTGAGCTGGTGAAGGTAAATTCTCTGTGGTCTGTTTATAGACACAGAAGCGAGTCCGTCTCGCCTTCCTAACGGCACGTCATACTCAGGTCCGCCCGACTGCACACAGTAAACTATCCCTTGGTCACATTATTTACAGACGCAATTATTTATGGTTTCGAGGGATATTATTGGAGAGTGGTAGTTTGTTTTAACAGAGGGGGAACATATTCATACTATAAAATCCCCGAAAAGTCTATGAGAACGTACAAGGATACGGTGAATTAGTTCAATAATCCAATTAATCTCCGAAAAAGAAATCAACTTGAAAGAATAGGAGCTTATAATCAAAATTAGCTGAAGGGGGCTTACTAGGAAAATGGAATCTCGAGTGGTGATTGTGGTGATGTCGCCATAAGAGATTACTTGACCACACTTCTTCTCCACAAGGTCGCGGAGGTCATTAATGATCTTGAGCGCTGCCGTCTCAAGTTCCGGTTTGGGGGGCGTCTTGCTCGCTCAGTTCACTCGCCAATCCATTTAGCAACACTGAAACATCGCATCCCTGCATCATTCATTCAGTTGTCAAAAACAAGTGTGAACCGAGCATGATGTAAACGCTTAATTATTAGCAATCTACCTAAACAAAATAGTCATGGAAATGGAGACGTAGGAGCTCTGCAGCTTGGCCAATGTTGTCTTGGAACACCTTCTTGAGGTGCTCCCTAATGATGATGGGCTCAGCCTCTGGACAAGTCTTCTCGCAGAAGGACCATGAGAGGCCATTCACTAGTTGAACAGAGTTCGATACACCCTAGGATGAAGTTAGCAAAAGATATGACATCAAAATTAAAGAATTGAAAAGGGAAGCCATGATATGATGAGGGATTCTTATACAAAATGACTAGAACTGAACAAGGTCCTTATTTATAGGCCTTGATGCAAAAGCAATCTTGAACTGAGCAATGTTCCTCCTCATTTCGCTATACCTTCTTAGTTTTTGTCGTCGTGTCTTCATTTCTCCCTTTCTATTTGATGCATGCTTACCGCGTCCATGTGGCGTTAATCTCCGGCATGGTCTCCTTTATTATTCTGCGCGATTTCGCATTGACTTGATTTGTAAGGTCCCGGTCAGCTTCCCAATGGATGCCCACATCACCTCTATTGATTTTCAGTTAGAGTTTGTATTGGACAATGCCCATATTTGCAAAATCAGAGCGCGTTATACATTAGTCTAGGCCAAAACAAACCACCTACTCAATTTTGGCGTTCATTGAAATTTCAGTTGAGTTTGACGAAGATTTTTCACGTTTAACTCTACATGCTTTTGGTTGTAAACGTGTTTTCCCCTTTAAGCGTCGATCCCATCTCGAATCAAAAAGAGTCTCACGATAAATGAGTTTGCAAAATTGCCCTGTGCAATATTAACTTATGACTAAAGCAATAAATAAAGATGAGATGAATGCCACATGGACACGGTAAGCATGCATCGAAATAGAGAGGAAGAAATGAAGATGCGACGACAAAAACTGAGAAGGCATAGTGAAATGAAGTGGAATCTTGCTCGATTCAAGATTGCTTTTGCACCAAGGCCTATAAATAAGGATCTTGTTTGGTTCCAGTCATCTTGCACAAGAATCTCTCATCATATCATGCCTTTTGCTAGCTTCGTCCCGGGGTGTATTGAGCTCCGTTCAACTAGTGAAGGGCCTCTCATGGTCCTTCTACAAGAAGACCTACCCAAAGACCAAGTCTGGGAGCACCTCAAGAAGGTGTTCCGGGACGACATTGGCTAAGCTACAGAGGTCTTACGTCTCCATTTTCATGACTGCTTTGTTCAGGTAGGTTCATAATAATTAAACGTTTACATCCTGCTTGGTTCACACTTGTTTTTGACAACTAAATGAATGATGTAGGGATGCGATGCTTCGGTGTTGCTGGATGGATCGACAAGTGGACCGAGCAAGCAAGATACCCCACTGAACTGGAACTTGAGACGGACAACGCTCAAGGTTATCAATGACATCTGCGACCTCGTGGAGAAGAAGAGTGGTCGAGTAGTCTCTTGTGCCGACATTGCCACCATCGCCACTTGAGATTCCATTTTCCTGGTAAGCCCCCTTCAGCCAATTTTGATTACAAGCTCCTGTTCTTTCAAGTTGGATTTCTTTTTTGAAGATTAATTGGATTATTGAACTAATCCACTGTATCCTTATACGTTCTCATAAACTTTTTGAGAATTTTATAGTATGAATATGTTCCCCCTTTGTTAAAACAAACTACCACTCTGTAAATAATGTGACCAAGGGATAATTTACCGTGTGCAGTTGGGCGGACCTGAGTATGACGTGATGATAGGGAGGCGAGATGGACTTGCTTCTGCGTCTATAAACGAGACCATAAAGAATTTACCTTCACCAGTTTAGAGTGCCAGCCAAATTCTTGTAGCCCTGGCCAAGAAAAGCTTCAACGCCATCGATGTAGTGGCGCTCTCTAGAGCCCACAGCATCAGGCTTGGGCACCGTGGCACCTTCACCGACCGGCTCTACCCGACCCCAGACCCCACCATAGATAAGAACTTCGCCCATGACTTTAAGGGCGTGTGCCTCGCCACAAACTCCACCAACACCACAGTCCCGGACATCCGATCGCCCAACCAATTTGACAAAGGTACTTTGTCAATTTGGTGAACTGCTAAGGCCTCTTCACCTCGGACCAAGATCTATACGAGGACCCCCTAGAATTATTCTTCCAGAAGTTCATCCTCGCAATGACAAAGATGGGGCAGCTCGGTGTGTTGAGTAGGATCTAAGGAGAAATTCGAGCATATTGCTCGATTAAGGAGGTCATTGATGATCTTGAGCACCATTCGTCTCAAGTTCCAGTTCAGTGGGATGTCCTACTTGCCCAGTTCACTCGCTGATCCATCCAGTAACACCGAAGCATTGCATCCATGCATCATTCATTCAGTTGTCAAAAACAAATGTGAACCGAACAAGAGGTAAATGTTTAATTATTAGCAACCTACCTGAACAAAGCAATCGTGAAAATAGAGACGTAGGAACCTTGCAGCTTGGCCAATGTCGTTCTAGAGCACCTTATGGTGCTCCTTGATAATGGACTCGACTTCTGGGTAGGTTTTCTAGTAAGGACCATGAGAGGTCATTTACTAGTTGAACGGAGCTCGATACACCTTGGGATGAAGCTAGTAAAAGACATGACATCAAAATTAAAGAATTGAAAAGGGAAATCATGATATGATGATGGGTTCTTGTGCAAAATGACTGGAACCGAATAAGGTCATTATTTATAGGCCTTGATGTAAAAACAATCTTGAACCGAGCAAGGTTCCTTCTCATTTCGCTATGCCTTTTCAGTTTTTGTCGTCGTGTCTTCATTTCTTCCTCTTTATTTCAATGCATGCTTACCGCGTCCATGTGGTGTTCATCTCATCTTTTTTCCTCGTTGCACAGGGCAATTTTGCAAACTCATTTATCGTGAGATTCTTTTTGGTTTGAGATGAGACCGACGTTTAGAGGGGAAAACGCGTTTACAACAAAAAACGTGTAGAGTTAAACGTGACAAACCTCCATTAAACTCAACTGAAATTTCAATGAACGCCAAAATTGAGTAGATGATTTGTTTTGGTATAGATTAACATATAACACGCTCTGATTTTACAAATATGAACATTGTCCAGTTGCAAACTCTAACTGAAAATCAATAAAGGCATTGGGAAGCTGACCAGGACCTTGCAAATCAAGTCAATGTAAAATCGCGCAGAATAATAAATGACACCACGCTAGAGATTTGTGTAGTTCAATTCGAGTATCGATACCTAATAACCCGAGAATCATAATGAGAATCGCTCACACATTTGAGAATCATATAGGCTGCTTCTTGTTTTGCCTTGTACCCAGAGGCAGCACCATCCAAGCATTCCGGACATCATCAAACAACTTCATCAGTTGATGAATCGCAAAGTTCAATACAAAGTAGGAAGTTGTTCATCTCATTAGACGGCTTCTCTTTTTCTTTTCATAGATAAAGTGTCACGTCCCCAACCCTCGAGCACGTGACGATTCCCTTTTCACTTGCAATCATTGGAATGCGACATCCCACAACGTGTCGCCAACCATTTTTTTTTATCTTAGAAATATGCACATGCAGAAACAAATATAAAACCCGATCAAACATAAACAGTATGGATAGTTAGAAAATAGACAATTCACAACGAGCTCATTTCATCTTGATCCTATTATTAGGCGCACAAAAGACAATATAATGACAAATAGGTCAATCTACTTCCTCCCTTATCTTTAGGGTTTGAGGTCTGATTGATGCCAACAACCAATGGCCAAGCACATCCATTAAGGACTTGAAAATGATTATACAATAACCAATGAGATAAAATCTCAGTATGTTATTATCCTAAACTTCAGTTAGGAAATTTGTTCGTTTCGAGTGTAGCCTAATCATGCAACCTATCAACAATGGCCAATCAATAGCCAAACGACCATCGCTTTGCTTTGTTTATAACATGCAACAAAACCTCAATCAAATTTAATTACAAGCAACCTTACCTCGTGGCTAGACATACCTTACACAATATTAGTCACACAGGCCATACAAAGGCAAATCAATACTCACATAATTAGAATACCGCATATATAGCATTCCAAGTATATACTAATTGGGCATGTTCCAATCATACACCTTCCTGCTTAAACATGCACCAAGACCCTATCATTTTTCCTCAGCATATAACATTTCACATGTTCAATACATGCATGAACCCAAGCAACCATTATGCAGTAAATGTATTCAATCACCCAGAATGCATAGTAATTATTAACTCCATACTCCAAGTCTTTATATTTATCCAAATTACTGCTTCCACTTAGGGCCAAATCTAAAATCATTAGTAACGCTTTTTCCGAAATCCATCGAGTATCCGAGATCCACCGTAACGTTTTCCCGAAATCCATTGGGTATCCAAAATCCATTGATAATGCTTTCCTCAAAATCCATCGAGTAATCGAAATCTATCAGTTGCGTCTTCCGAAATCCATCGAGTATCCAAAATCCATCGATAACGCTTTCCTCAAAATCATTGATCGCGTCTTCCGAAATCCATTAGGTTCCAAAATCCATTGTAACGCTTTTCCCGAAATCCATCGAGTAATCAAAATCTATCAATCGCGTTTTTCGAAGTCCATTGGGTATCCAAAATCCATTGGTAACACTTTCCCCAAAATCCATCAGTCTCGTTTTCCTTTATGTGATCATGCAAGTTTTTTCTTTCCTCATCAATCAATACAAGCGTGGTTATGCGCACATATCAAAATAGTGCAACTTTCACACGTAAAGAAAATACAGTTAAGTAATCACCCGTGATTACTTTAGCATGCAATCACATGAATCCACATAATAGCCAATTATACATGTAAATAATTGATTATAACTAAATAATTATAAACTCCCATGATTTTCATAATCCATCTCAATACTCGGGAAAAATACTTCAATTAATTATCCTGATAATGAACTAGCTTTCACACAAAATAGTCATAACTATTTATCAATTCCATAAATAATTACTTAACAAAAGTAATTCATTTCCATAACTATCAACATTTCATCCATAAGCAATAATTGAGTACATATAGTTATTGCTCACTTTAATCCATGCTCAACAAGTAATCATAATTAATTATTTTGGAGAAATAATTAATTATCTAAAATAACCAATAATTCGAAATTAAATAATTTCCACAAAATATAATATTTCCATAAATAAATAATTTCCATGAAATAATATAATTATAATTAATTATTCATCCAAAATAATTAATCATAAATAATTCCTACTAATCATTCCTTAACCAATTTCATTAACCAAACATATGATTAGTATAATAAACTAATGCTAATTAACCATAATCCAAGTTAATTAGCAACAAGCATACTCAAGCTACCATTAATTTATCATAATCTCACTTATGGCATATAATACACAATCAAGCACAACTAATCTCCATTAGTCACTAATCACACTTAACACGAATTAAACTATCCCCTAATTAAGGGATTAGGAAAACAACTCACCGGTTTTCGTTTCCAGTGACATGAGCGTGACAGCACGACGAGGGGAACGCTCAGGAATCTCTGATGCGTCAAGGTGAGGCGGCCCAGGACCGGATCTCGGCCGAGAAGGTTCGGACCAAGCTGGTCCGTGGAGGAGGGAGGCCCAGCAGCCGACTCCTACTGACGCGGCTGAGGAAGTTCGAGGCGGCCTGCAGCCGACTCCTACCGACGGCGCAAGGCGGCTGAACGGCGACCAAGTGACCCGGCGGGGCTCGGCCAAGAGGGCGAGGGAGGAGGAGCGGAACAGCGGCGGCCGTTGGGGCCTCGGCGGACGGCGGTCCTCAGGCGGCACGGCAACGAGCAGGTGGAGGTTCAGCTGAGTTGACCCGAGAAGGAGGACGACGCGGTAGCTTGGGTCGCGGCTGGTCGCTGCCCGCTGAAGGTGACGGTGCCTCCGGTCTCAACGACAGCAGGACGGTGGCCTGAGGTGGCGCGGCGGCGAGGTGGTGGCGGCCCGTTCGGTCTAAACCGAGGCGAAGCAGCAGAAGGAACTCGGAGAAGGAAGAGGGGAAAGAGAGGTGCGGGCGGCGGTTCGAGATCCGGCAGCTGGGTGGGTTCCGGCGTGTGGCTGAGCGACCGATCTCGGTTGGCCCGGCGGGTGGTGGCCAGCTCAGTCCGAACCGAAACAAAATAGCAGCAACCAGAGGAAAGAAAAGGAAACAGCGGCAACGGCTGGGTGGTTCGGTTTTGGGCGCGATCGGAGGGTGGACGGAGGCTGGCGGTGATGGCCGTCAACCGAGCAGTGGCAGAGAGAAATGTAGCAGTAGATCAGCGAGCAGTAGCAGCAGCGGAGCAGCATGGTTGGCGACGGAGAGGACGACCAGAAGGACTGAGGAGGAGGGGGCTGGTTTCGAGCGTTCCAGCCGACTCACAGCGGACGAGCGACCCGCGAGTGGTCCAACGGCGAGCAGAGAAGGTGGCGGAGATGCTGTGGTGGCTGTCGGCAGCGCAGAGACGCAGCAGCAGCAGAAGAGCTCGCGACCGAGAGAAACCAGAAGAAGAAGAAGAAAAAGAAAAAAAGAAGGTAGCAGCACTTCCGTGCGGTTCCAGCAGCAGCAGCAGCAGCAGCAGAGAGAGAGAGTTTGAAAAATCAAACAAGAAGGGAAGGGGGAAAAGGACAGGCAGCAGAGGAGCAGGTGGGCCAGGGGGGAAGAAAAGAAAAGGTGGAGGGGACGTGAGAGAGAGGAGAAAGGGGCAGAACGGGAGGGAAAGAGGAGAGAGAGAAAGGCGCACGTAGAAGAGAGGAAGAGAAGAGAGAAGGGAAAATGGTGGGGGTCTTGAGACCAAATTTCGGCTCAATGCTCCTACATCCGACGTTTTAGTCTTTTAGAGTATCTAAAAATCTTGGGAAATAATGAGGCTAAAGTCTAATAATTTAGTTCCGACAACTGAATTTGGATAAAAATTATGGCCAAATTAATCAATCACAATTTCAACGTATCTCGGACTAATGAAAGGTTTTTTCAAGAATCGCGCGTCTACAAAGTCTTTAGTAGCATCTCCTCTTCGATTAGTAGCTCGTGAGTGATCAGTTCAGAACAAGACCGACTAGCAGTGCATTAATGACTACGCATTCATAAAATCCGCCATAGATCGGAAAATCCAGGATGTCACATAAAGTGAAGTTCATGCGTGACAAGATAAAGATGCTTGGGAAGAATGTAGATGTAATTGCGCATGGTTTATGAGAGCATGGTAAGATGATTTCCTTTGGCTGTTTAGAGTATTATTGCATTCATTGAGATTCTGTAGGTGTAATGGGAAAGAAGAAACCATCATGTACTCCTAAAAGATTAATCACGAGATGATAAGATTTCTGTCATAAGTTGTCACTGAAGAGATGCATACACGAGTTGCAGTCAAGCATATTAACTAGGGCCATTAATCTGTGCAAAGGAAAGAGGAAAGGAGAGAACAAGCACAGAGTACAATTCCCTTAGTTAAAAGTACTTCTCTAAGATATACTAAAAAAGTTGTTCGTTTTTTTCTGGAAATGCAGTGAGATTGAGTCCCCGAATCACAGCGACAGTGATTCGGGGCAAGAGTTGTTCATCTTGGTGGCATAGAGAAAGTTTCTGGGAATTGTTCAGTTGGAAAGATGGAGAACAGTCTATTGAATGTTACTGGTCGACTTTAACCAGTCCTATTGCAGTGGGAATTGTTCCGGTAATAAGGATTGAAAGAGGGAGTGAAGAGTACGGCTTGAATTTGAAGAGAAGCATGCGGTCGACGGAGATACGTATGCGGAGGGAGATAGCAGATTAATTATCAGAAACGAAATACAATGCCAAAAAAGTAAGAAATTTTGGAAACCTTCATTCCCATTGCTTATTGGATTATTACATGAAAATATAGTAAAGACATTGGCAATGCAATGCATCAAACTCTGCTGTCTCCTCAAACGTCTTGATTTGAAAATCACGACCCATCTAAAGATTTACTCCTTCAAACGCTTCAATCAAAGAACCAAAGAAAGGAAAAATGAGTGCATGTCCAAGCATCAATTGATCGATTATCATAGACAATGAATTGAAGGTCTTCCATAACTAACAAATGGACGAACATCGAATCATAGCATATAACACACATGGCACGACATGCTAAACCATGTCTGCATTTGCAAATGTGTATGACTTCTATGGAAAACATGCATTTTACTAGTGATGAGACAGTCATCATAAATAGAATTCTCTAAAAGTGCTCTGTAGTCAATTAGGTACATACAATCATAATCGTCATTTGCTCCATCGATTTGCCAAAGAACAACTTCTATTCCGGTTCTTTTTCTTAAAAAGAAGAAGAAGAAGATGATACGAATAGCTAATAGAGCATTCATATCATCGCCAAATAAATCCATGCTAGAAAGGAGGACAAGATAAACGGTCCTATTTCAGTTACATTTGAAGCATAGGATTTGTTTGTTGCTTCAATGGAGTAAATTTCAGATTTAGATCATTCCATACGTATAGAGTATGATCAAATGATTGAATTACATGTTGCCAAAGTTAATGGATTCATTATGTTCTTAAACCATTCACATTGTCTAGGTAGCCATGATATATTGCTAGATTTTCACTCATAATTTGTAAAACCTGAAGATTAATTGGGACAATCAATTCTCTTGGGAGTGCTAATGTGTTGTATAAATCCTACTGTTAGCTTAGTGATAAATTTGAAAATGTTACACATCATAACCAATTTGTAACAAAGGTTGAACGGGAGAGACGATATTGCAAATGTATTTGCAATTGCAGCAATTAGATTGAGTCGGGGTTTAATGTTTTGAAGCAAGTTCAAAATCAATGACCAAATTAATATTTTGAAGCAGTTTTAGATCAATGGCCAAAATTAATGATCTGAAATCATTTTAGACTCAACAGCTAAATCAATAGTCTAAAACAATTATAGAATTAATACTCAAAATAATGCTCTATAAGGATTACGGAGTTAAGGCTCATATTAATGCTCTAAAATGGTTTTGAATTAATGTCCAGATTGACACAAGTTCAGACTCAATGGTTGAATTACTGCTTTGAAATAGTTTTAGAGTCAATGGCCAAATTGATGTAAATTAATTAAATCTGAGACTGATATAGAGAGGTGATAGAGAGATGAAAGAGACTAATCAAATTAGTTACACAAAAGAACAATTGCTAGCTCAATCGAAACAGTGAACTCTCTTGAATTTCTCTCTACTATTCGACATGTGATTTGTGATGTATTTGAAACTAGAGGTCCAACATTTTATAGGGTTAGAACTAAACAACATCAAAATAGATTACATTAGACATGCTATGAGGAAATAAAAAACTTTATGGTTTGGCACTTAAAAATATCCGAACCAAATTATTTTGGCATGGTACAAAAATAATGTGATTAGTTCTCCTTTTATTTTCATGTGCTGTTTATTAAAAATGTATAAACAATGTTTTGGAAAAACATGCACAAGTTTTCGCTTCCGCTGCAATTTTGATCTAATTTTACTTATGAATGTTTTCAAAAAGTAACCAACGACGGGTACTTGACTGAGCCAACATGGTTCGAGATGACCTACTTTTGGAAGGCGTTCTGCCCCAAGATCGTGGAGCGGACGTACCGCCTTATGTATCTGGCGGCCTTGGAGAACCCCCAACGGAAGCACCCGGCAAGAAGTTAGTGGATCTCCCTGGTGCCAAGAAGCTGGTCGACCCAAGTACCATACAGACACCCCAAATCAAAATTGACTAGCCCCTTTTTCCCGTTCCACTCCTTTTCTATCTTATCCTGCCTAGCATGTGCATAGTCTGTATGTTGTCGTACAGGGAAAATATGTTCTTTTGTAAATGGAACTGCAAATGAAAGGAATCACAGACCTTTCGCTGCCCTGATCTGGTCACAAATTGCGCGGTCTTTCTTTTATTTCGTCACAAAGCCTCGATGATGTTTGTGGCAAGGAGGTCGTTGGAGCGTCCTCCTCACATGCTGTTTGCAAAGATGTACACTCCTCGATACTGTATTTTCTTGATTCCACGTAATTTTCTTGGCCATTCTGCATGTGTGGTTGCTATATTTGGCAAGATTAGCCTTCTGCTCATCTGACCCTCTCGAGTCAGATTCAAACATCTAGGTGGGTCAGGCAGCATGCGGGTCGCTAAAACTGTAGGACCTAAGAAGAGAACTATAATAAGAGAAGTTGTGGCTTTGTGATGTGCGTGGCGCAGCATCGGGAGTGAGGGGAATCAATGACCATCACGATGGTCGCCAAGGCCTGTGACCACCTTGGGAGAATGGTCGCTGGAAAGTTTGAAAACGCCAATGCAAACCTGGCAATGCAGATCCACATCTGCACCAACTCCTTTTATTAAAAGGGAAAAAAAGAAAAGAAAAATAGAAGCTTTCCTTTCCTAATTTGCTGCCTCTGACAACGATTCAAAGGATAGTGCATCGTCTAGCGACAACTCCCGTTTTCTTCAATTTGAAAATGTTACAATGATTTGTGGTGACCAACGCACGCCGCAGGGGCTACTACAACATCCCCAGCTAATCCAATTAGCGTGCATAGTGTCGTGTGCAGCGTGACCCGGTTTGGAAGGAAGGCCATTAGGCGGTAAAAGCTCCAAAGGAACATTTTGAAAAGGATACGCTGATATAGTGTATGAGATTCTCTCACCTTGGAAACGTTTGCCAGATCTGGAGATTCAAGATGGTGAAAGTCAAGCCCCCCTGAGACTCCCTACTTTCTAGCCGGGGCACTCTAATGTCGGGTGTAACTAGAAATTAGTCAGGAAACCTTCCTCTAACGAATATCTTCTAAAGCCAACGACATTCACATGCGACACTCGAGATGAGTCTTTTCTTCAACTGAATGAAATCACACGTGAAGCAACAAGAGCATAAAAACAAATACCAGAAAAAAAGAATAAAAATATAGACATGCGCCCATGGAATAGTAATTTTGGCTGACAGCAAAAATGTTGACGCCCACTAACACCTTGGTCCACAAAACCAGCAACAAATAAAAATACAAAATATTGACAAGTAAAATGACAATAAACGTTTGCTGAAGATTTGAAATGACGCATCCGCCTTTCGCACTTCTCTCAAGAAGTAATACCTAACCTTAAAATGCTTTGTTTTTCCATGAAATACTAGATTTTCTGAAATGGCCAGAGTAGCTTGATTATCCACAAATACTTCTATGTTTTCTTCTTGCTGCATATTCAGATCATCCATTAGCTTCTTCAACCATAATGCTTGATTCACAGTGCAAAGGGCTGCAATGAACTCGGCTTCTGCAGTTGATTGAGCCACTATCTCTTGCTTCTTTGAACACCGGGAAAAACATGCCGACCCAAATGTGCAGCTACCATATGCAACTCACTTGCACAATTGAGAAATCTAGACAAGACACTTACAGGGAAACATGATGTCCGGGTCTAGTTGCAAGTGAGATACATAAGACACCAATCAAACTTCTATAAACTCTTTCATCTCGCAAGTTTTGATCCATCCTTCTTTTGAAGCTTTTCCTTTTGACCCATTGGAGTACTCATACTCTTGCACTCCTCCATGTTGAATCTTCTTAGGATCTCCTTCGCGACGCAGATAAAAACTTCATTCTGATTTTGCCTAACCTCCATTCCTAGAAAATATGACATCTCACCAAGATCAGTCATTTCAAACATCTTCATCATCTCTTGCTTAAATGCGTGTCTGAGCATCATTACTCCCCTGTCACCAGCATATCATCCACATAAAGAGACACCACCACTAAGTCGATACTAACTTCTTGACATATAGAGTGGATTCACTTAGGCTTTTCTTGAAACCTGCCTAGCAAGTGTAACAAAGCCTTGGTTGCTCAACTGATTTCACATCTAAGCGATATACCTTCCATCCTTGTTGAGCTGCCAAAGCAAGAATCATTCTAATTGTATCTAGTCTTGCCACAGGAGCAAAGGTTTCTGAGAAATCAACTCCCCAAACCGTGCATATCCCTTCACTACCAACCGGCCTTACGCTTATTCACCGAGCCATTTAAATTTGGTCCCGAAAACCCTTTTACTCCAATCAGAGCCTCTCCACTAGCTCCCACGTCCGGTTCTTTTCTATCATAGCCAATTCTTCCTTCATTGCATTCATCCAAGAGCTCTTCGCTTTGCCCATCACTCCTTGTGCTTGCCTTGTGGCTCATTTGTAACCATCTTGACTGAACATCCCTACTAGTGATCACCTTCCCGTCGTGGTTGATAGATTTAGTAAGCTTTTGCAATCATGAGAAAAACACAAACAACCAAACATCAAATTTCTTAGAATTGGTTTGACACCAAACCAAGCTTCAAAGGGTGTCTTCTTCTCCAATACCCTTGTAGGTAGTCTATTCATGCCCAAAACTCTTTTGGTAGATTTTTCTCATAGACACCTAGTCATCTCCATAATGGTTCTATTCTTCCTCTCACTAACTCCATTTTCTTTGTGGAGAGTAAGGAGCGATAAGTTGATGCTCTCGAAAGAGTTAAACCTCTCGTGAAGTGTATTTCGATCCGAATCTGCAGCCACTTTGGTTTTCAACCCATCTCTTAAACTTGAAATGACTTTTGCTTCATGAAATAAATCCAGCACATTCTAGTATAATCATCAATGAAAATGATGAAATACCTGCTGCCATTTAGTGAATGAGTCACTTGTGGACCACAAAGATCCGTATGAAAAGCTCTCCAAGTGGATTCCTTGAAGGGAAGTCTTGTGTTGGCAAACAAGCTTTGCACCTTGTGATGTCCTTAACCCGGTTGCCATTTCATTCCTCTCGCATGAGACGCCTTTGTGATGAAAGTGCCCCAACCTCTTGTGCCATATTTCTGAATTATTGGCCGACACTTGAATGCCATCCACAAAACCAGCAACAAACTAACAGAACAGCAGAAAAAACGTGCAGATAACTTTTTTTTTTTTTCTCATGACATATAGACATCCTGGCCACTCTTCTGATCTCCGATTGAAATGATCCGCGTCAAGCTGAGATCAACAAATGGTGTTGAAATTTGCCCTTTGATGTTTATGATCAAGAAAGATGTGGTATACGCTCTTTACAGGAACCCAGCTCCAAGTGAAGCTCATTCGAGTAAATTATCTTTGAGTCCTCGTTTCCCCTCAACTTTTGTGGTCGGGACATGCAGAAGCTCAGCCCGCCAACACTGAAGCCCAAGCAGAGAAAAATGACAAAAGAAGAAAAGGGGGAACTTGTCATCCCCATGGCTGGGGACACCGTCTCCTGCCCACATAATAATGCTAAGCTTTAGAGAAAAAGGAGGATGGAAAGCGGAGGCTGAGAGGTGCCGAAGATCGAAAAGAAGTTTGAACGCTATCTCTCAGTTTGTATTTCTCTTTCTATAAAGTTGATGGAGACGGTAGTGGCTCATCAAATGGGCTAACGCGAGAATAACGTGCCTAGTCAAATGAGCTATAAATTCTTGAAAAAAAAAGAAAAGATCATTCAATAATTTACAATTACCTTACCCAATCACTTCTTTCAATCAAACTGGGTTCAGAAATGACGAAAGCCTCGTGACGTGAGGAGGCCCCGAACGCCTCACACATGTCCTCTTGGCCTTGGCCTTTTTATATGGGAGTTTCTTCCTTGGCGGATCGCATCGTTTCTTTCTCTCTTTTCTCCGTCCGAGAATCTGCACTCGATTCCTCTGCTCTCATCTCCATTTGAAGTTTCGCTCTCATCACTCTCGCTTCCACAAAGCAATGGATCATCTGTGGACTCTCCTCACGCTCGCTCACTCCCTTGCCGGGTACTTGTTCTTCATCTGGTCGTGTCCTCCTTCTTCTTCTTCTTCTTCTTCTTCAAAGTGATATTGAACGACATGCGTGCCTTAACGATCATGATGGAATTCGCGCAGGCCGGTGCTGATGCTGCTCTATCCTCTGTAAGATTTCCCGTTCTTTCTTCCCCACGATGCTTATTATGTAGGTCAATGGGAGATTGGGGGTTGATGGCGGTATGTGTTCTCTGGGCAGGTACGCGTCTGTGAAGACCATAGAGAAATTTTTAGCCAAAAAAAAGGAGAAATCCGAGACAGACGCTGAGCAGTGGCTGGTTTACTGGATCCTCTATTCCTTCCTCACCCTCGTCGAGATGCTCCTCGAGCGTCTTCTTGAGCAGTAAGTGGCCACCTACCGTTGTCTCATCTCTTGTTTGGCTTGATGATTGATGATGGTTGGATTATCGAGATGATGAATGATCTTGCTCCTTGTCATCAGCGTACCCATATGGTACGATGTGAAGCTCATCTTGGCTGCGTGGCTGGTCCTCCCTTGTTTCAATGGCGCGGCTGTCCTGTACGACAGCTTCGGGCATGAGGCCTTCTGCAGGATGCTCTCTTGGTTCTCCCGCTCTACCTCCTCCACCAATGGCAAACATAAGCTCAAGAAGTAGTTCGTCCGACTTCATCACCCCAAAGAAAGTAAAAGTCTCTTAGCATCATGGCCTTTTGGCTCGTCCCTTTTCTACATGCATGCATATAAGCTTTCCTAACTGGAGAGGTACAACTTTGCCTTTGGCCAGGGGGAGCACGGGGCGTATTGATCCGAGGAGGCATCTTGGATTCTCAGCAATTCTCTCTTTTACATGCCAGAGATTGTCGTGCTGTTATATATTATGAATCCTGTACTACTATTACAACTGATCAGAAGGCTTTAATAGTACCCCACCTTCTTCATTGATCTTTCTGCTTAGTAAACTTGAAATCACCCAAAAAAGCCACAGTTTTATCACCACACGAGAATTCCAAAACAGCACAAACAATTCGCATGAACAGAGCAGTAGGTCATCGTTTTCTGCGCTTCGAATTTGGCTATACATGATTGTTTAAAAGCAACGAGTTAGGTTGGTCCGTTCACTGTGGCTATACCTCTAGACAACGACGGCAAAGCGAAAACGATAAGAGCCGGTGACAACAAAGTTACCAAATAGGGACAATGCCAGAGATGCAAATGGTCCCTCATAATGCTAGTCGATCCTTGACGAAACATCACTCCCAACGTAGCTTTCTCAAATCAGTCAAAAGTTATGTGGAAACGGGTGAGTGCAAGCAAACTCCGACGTTGACTCATTTCTTTTAGTCCCCAAATGGAATGGGAACTCCCAAGATCTAATCCCCTTGCCCGGTTCGGTCTTGTCGCCCAAGACCCTCGTATCACTTCCAATCTTGTTTCACGAGAAATGGGTATCTATCTCAATTAATGATACACCGTTCACCAAAGGTCGATTTTTGATGTTTTATTAAGCGGGCTTAATGGCGATTTGGATAGGAATTGCATATGCGTGACAAGGACGAAGAACAATAAGTTTAAAGGGAGATATGTAAGTACTGAAAACTGAAAATATATCGATAAATTGCAATACAACAGGAATTTGTTTTGATCATCATGTATCTTTTTATAACAGTCACAATTGCAAATGACAGGTACAATCGCATCTCTGAAAATTTTGATCTTATGATCAAACGTTGACATTCTCTACAAATAGTTACAACTCTTTAAATGCATTTGAGTTCGGTATTTTTGTTTTCAATCGACATCTTCACCTCATCTCCTTTCTTTATTTCCCTGCATCAAACATTTTCAACATTGGTTATGTGTTGGTTTTGTCATCCAATCAATATGTTTGGCGATCATTCACAATTGTGTGTCATAGCTCTATTTCATGATCATTGATGTACCGTCATGGTCATCAAAAAGTAATCTCATTATTCATAACCTACTGGTAACTAAATCCAACTTAACACCAAGCTCTATACTCATTCAAATCAAAGCCATTATCAATTGCAAGGACTTATTCATTTTTTTGTGTGAACATGTCCATATCACACCCATAGGATCATGTAGAGGACTTTCAGACATCATAGAACCTTTAAGAAAATTGTCCAAAAACTCTAAATCTCTTGTATAATAGCTAATTTAGTCTTAAACCTTTCAATCGTGTCAATTTAGTCTCAAATATTTCGACAACTTCCAATTTAGTCCTTCTATTAATTTTGGCCAAAAATCATTGATATAAATGCTACACATCCTACATGGCACTACTTGCATTGATGTAGACAAGTTTCGCTTATTTTAAAAAAAAATTCTTTTTTTTTCACTTTGGCTTGTGGCTGGTACTCAGTCATGGTCGGCGATTGGCCACAAGCAAGAGTTGATCTCATTGGCCCTCCCTAGGCCATGAGGGCTCGCTTGTGAATAGTCATTGACCATGGCCAAGTGATAGCCACAGGCCAAAGGAAAAGAAAAGGAAGAAATTTTAAAAATGTGAAAATTATTCACGTGAATGCTGGTCATGTCACATCAGAATGACCGGCATCTGTGTTAGCAATTTTCAATCAAAATTGGTTAGAATATTATATTAGCAAATAGTTAAAAAATTGATGATTAAATTGATAACTTTGCAAAAAGTTTATAACTAAATTGTCACAAATGGAAGGTTTATGGCTAAATCGATAAATTATCAAAATATATTTAATTAAATAAGCATAATAAAAAATAAAAAAATTGAATTAATAAATATATAATAAGTTTAGTATTTTTTTAATACTTATCTCGAGAACCTTTAATATAAAGTCAGGAAACATGCCTTTATGAAAAGGAGCTCCTCAATCCTGTTGGAAATCCTATCCGTTCCTTTGTCCCACGTGGACATGTCGGAAGAATCTTAACAAGTCGAGTCAACTTGAGAAGGAATTGTCTAGAGGGTCCACTTTGTTTAACATGGATTCACTTCACAGGCACAGGATTCTTATCTAAAACTCTGCTTATTAAGCAGGAAACATTTTTTTAGAAAACTATTTTTCTCATTATTCAATAATTGGACCGTTTAGAAAAATGAGTTAATGAAAAAAGATTCCTACCATTATTTAAATTTAGGAAAACAATTTTCTCTTTAAAAAATCACAAATCATTTTTCAAAATATGATTAGATATCGATACTTAGACTAGAAACTCTACACTTAGGCACGAAAACCTAATGTTTATTCCTTAGCCCTCAGTAGCGAAGCTAGGTCCTTGCCACTTGGGCCTGAGTCCATTAAGGCTGGGCTCCGGACCCTAATGTCTATGATTAAGGTCTCGACTTTGAAACTTGGGTCTATTGAGGTTAGGCATAAGATTCCTATGCCTATGCTTGAGTCTCTGCACTTGCACCCTAGTTTGTCAATGCCGAGTCTAGGCATCAGGGGTTGGGGGCTAATCTCAATGAACTTGAGTTTGAGAGCCAAGTTCTCGAGCCTACTCTCGATGTATTCAAGTCCAAGAGTAGGGGATTAGGACCTGAGTGCCAGAGTATGAGGTGTTGCCTCTATGGACCTAACCTAAGTGCGAGCATCAATATTAGAGTTCGAGTCTTAGATGTGTGTAAAGGAATCGAGAAATGTCCAAATGTTAGAAACAAGACTGAACCAAAACTGACAATTCCCAAGAAAACTAGTTTGGTTCTTGGTTTCAAGTGTGGAACCACCTATTCGTCCACCCGGATCAGATTGATAATATATATATATATAATTAAAAAAAATTCTGGCCAAATTTTTTTAAGAAAAATAAAAACCCTAAATCCTTATCATCTTGTCTCACTCTTATCTCGTTTGAGGCATTTCTCTATCTTTCATTCATGGCCTCGACTCTCAAGCTTAATGCTTATTGACTCTCAACTTTCAATATAAGTCCAATCATTTTACTAATTTTGCAATTAAGAATAAAAAAGTTTTTTGCTTTTTGCTTTATTTTGGCTCGCTAGAAAACATTACATTGAGTGCATGAACTGGTTCCAAGGATTCACTTGGGACGGTCTGGTTCCTGGGTGGATCCATGGAGCTGATGTGAGGTTCTTGATTCCGATTTTTAGGAACCAATCCTTAGTGGACGGTTCTTGATTTCAAGATGAGAACTACCTACTTGAACCATGCTCACCCCTATTGAGCCTAGTCCCGATTGACCTAGGCCTAGGCACCAAAGATTTGGGCATGATCTCTATGGACCTAGGGTGGGGCGCCATGGAGCAGGGCATGGGCATCGAATTCCTGGGCTCGGTTTCAGTAGAACTAATGCCTGTGCTCATGCCCAAAAGTCGACAATTCGTGCTACAAGCCCTGGTGCCCTTGTCGGTTTGGCTACCCATGCGCAGCTTGCATGAATAATGTATGTTTATTTAGGAAAATAGATTTTCCTTACTAAATAGTGGAAAATATTTTCTTGTTCATTTTCATGTTTCAATCAAATACCGAAAAGATATTATTATTTTCTTGAAAAATATATTTAAAAAAATACTTTTTTAAAATGTCATTTTTTTTTGCGAAATAAATAAAAATTAAACATCAATTTTAGCAACGTAGATCGGATATTGCATAATTAAAATGAGGGCAATCAATTATCTACTAAGGGAACCTCACAAAAGTTCAAATCCTAATTTTTTTAGGAAGTTGGGATGAGAATAATTTAGTTTTAGGGATAGATTTTGACCATTATGTTAAATAAGGTGACATGACAAAAGTCTAAGAGCGTGAATTATAATAGAAGGATTAAAATCTACGAAAACAAAAAAGTGAGGACAATCGGTCAGCGCGAGTGATCAAGACGGTGGACGATGCAAACAAAAGGAAAAAGATAAAGGGATACGAGAGACAAGTGTGACCGTGCACCGGAGTTCAAGTGGAGCAACGCATACATACGTGGCGTGTTCGCCCCATGCAGAAGCTGCCATCCCTCCACCGTCTCCTCTCCTCTCTCTTCATCACCTCTCGCTCTCTTCTCGGGAACTCACACACGAGCAGGCAGCAATCGAGCAAGAGGAACTAGAAAGAAGTGAAGCTATCAGACATGGATTTGATCCACAAATTCCTGAACCTGGTGGCTCCTCCTTTCACTTTCTTTTCTCTCTGCCTCTTCTTGCCCCCTTTCTACGCTTTCAAGTTCTTCCTCTCCACCTTGAGCTCCGTCTTCAGCGAGAGTGTCGAAGGTAAGGTCGTCCTCATCACTGGTGCTTCCTCTGGCATCGGAGAGGTAAGCGTCGCAGTACCTTTGTAACCTTCTTATTCATCCGAAATGACCCACGTGTGCTGTAAATAAGTAAAAATTTTATCTTGCGTGCAGTACCTGGCTTATGAGTATGCGAAGAGGGGTGCATGCTTGGCTCTGGTGGCCCGGCGGGAGAACTCACTGCGGGAAGTGGCAGAGTGGGCGAGGGAGTCGGGCTCTCCAGACGTCATGGTCATTCAGGCCGATGTTTCCCAAGTTGACGACTGCAGGCGCCTCGTCAATGAGACCATGAATCACTTCGGAAGACGTACCTTGTTCTTTTTTCTCTGTTTTTTCTCGTTTTGTTGCTTTGCATGAATGGCCTAAATTAGATTTGATAATCTGATGCACGCACGTGCTACGTTGTTTTGGCTCGCGATGGATTGCAGTGGACCATCTGGTCAACAACGCCGGCATTAATTCCATCTGCAAGTTTGAAGATGCAGGCGACATCACCCATTTTAGAGCTATCATGGTAATTCACCCACCCAAACTTCCTGAGACTAGGATTTGCAGTGCATCAGCATGTTTAAGCACGTACAAGAGAGGGAATGGATCAGAATGGGTAGTGGCACATGAGGAACATACAATGGATGAACTAGGTCGTTTTCCTTTACTTGGATCGAAGGGAACAGATGGGATTAGAATCAGAAACTTGATCAGGTAGAGTGCAGGTGGTGGCCAAGGTTTCTGACTATTGAATTGAATGATGCAGGACACTAACTACTGGGGTTCGGTCTATACCACCCGGTTTGCAGTTCCATACCTAAGGAACAGCAGAGGCAAGATCATAGTGCTTTCTTCATCTGCCTCCTGGCTGCCTGAGCCCCGTATGAGTATCTACAATGTAAGCTTGTGTTTTCTGGTCGATGCATGTAGTCAGTTTGGATTCAGTCTCACTCACACACATTTGAATCTCATCACAGGCAAGCAAAGCAGCCCTGCTGAGCATGTTCGAGACATTGAGGGTGGAGCTGGGTCCTGACATTGGTATAACCATCGTCACGCCTGGCTTCATAGAATCGGAGCTGACTCAAGGGAAACACTTCACAAAGGAAGGCAAGCTGGAGGTGGATCAAGACTTGAGAGATGTAAGATTCAGCATTTTATGGAAACCAATAAAGAAAAAAAGTATCATGTAAGGAGAGTCGGTAACAACGCAAATGATGATGATGATGATGCAGGTCCAAGTGAGCTTGCTCCCAGTGGGGTCTGTACAAGGATGTGCGAAAGCGATAGTGAACAGCGCATGTAGAGGGGACAGGTACCTGACTGAGCCGGCATGGTTCAAGATGACCTACATTTGGAAGGCATTCTGCCCCGAGATCATAGAGTGGACGTACCGGCTCATGTATCTGGCCGGCCCTGGAGAACCCCCAACGGAAGCACCCAGCAAGAAGTTGGTGGATCTCCCTGGCGCCAAGATGCTGGTCTACCCGAGCACCATACAGACACCCCAAATCAAAACTGACTAGCCCCTTTTCCAGTTCCACTGCTTTTCTATCTCGTCCCGCCTAGCATGTGCATAGTCCTGTATGTTGTCGTAAAGGGAAAAGTTACTCTTTCGTAAATGAACTGCAAATAAAAGTAATCACAGACCTTTCGCTGCCCTTATCTTGTCACAAAGTGCTTGATGATTCTTTTATTTCGTCCCAAAGCCTCCACGATGTTTATGGCAAGGAGGTCATTGGATCTACGCACTGGTCCTCCTCACGTAGTGTTCGCAAAGATGTACACTCCAAAGTCCCGTACTTTCTTGATTTCGCGTAATTTTCTTGGCCATTCTGCATGTGGTCACCATATGCGGCAAAATCAGTCCACTACCCATTTGACTCTATTGAGTCAGATTTAACGGGTCAGGTAACATCCGGGTTGCTCAGGCAGCATGCGAGTTGCTACAACTTTAGGACCTAGGAAGAAAACTGTAATGAGAGAAGTCGTGGCTTGTGACGTGCGTGGCGTGGCATCGGGAGTGGGGAATCAATGGCCATCACGATGGTGGTCGCCAAGGCCTGTGACCACCATGAGAGAATGGTTGCTGGAAAGTTTGAAACAATGCCAATGCAAACCTGGCAATGCAGATCCAGAGCCGCATCAACTCCTTTTATTAAAGAAGAAGAAAAAGAGAAAGGAGAAGTTTTCCTTTCCTATGCTGCCCACGACAGCGATTCAAAGCAGAGTACATCATCAAGGGACAACCCCCCTCTTCTACAGGGATGAGACCTCACAATGATTTGTGATGACCAACCAACGCCACAGGGGCAGCTACAACGTCCCAGGCTAGTCCAATTCGTCATGTGCAACGTGACCCGGTTGGAAGGAACGCCTCAAGGAGGGAAAAGCTCCGAGGAACATTTCGAAAAGCATACACTGATATAATGTACGAGATAATTTCACCTCGGAAAGATTTGCCAGATCTGAAGATTCAAAATGGAGAAATTCGAGCCCAACCGATTTCATCACAGAAGAAACTGAAAGAAACTTATTTCTCGTGAGACTTCCTACTTTCTAGCCGGAGCACTATAACGGTGGGCGTAAATGAACCTTAGTGAAGAAACCAAACCCTACCAATATCATCTAAAGCCGACATTCACATGCGACGCTCAGATGAGTCTTTTCTTCAACTAAATGAAATCACACATGAAGCAAAAAGAGCATGAAGAGAAATATCAGAAAGGGGCCCATGGAATGGTAATTTAGCTAATGTTGATGGCACTGAATAAAAATACAGACATAATGTTATTGTTCAAGATTTACACGAGATGATGTAACTACGTACTGACAACAACGGAGCTCTTTGCTTTGCCATTTCGCTTGTGCTCTGCTTCTAAAAAATGTTCACAATGAATAATTATTTACAATAGCATGAACTCTCCTATGATTTCCCTGGTTCTACTGCACTTCTACTAATCAAAGATTTTGAAGAAGCAAGTTAAACAAAGGACTAGCATAAAGGAAAATCCCAACATAAACAGAAAAGTTTGAAAGATAGCATAAACATAAAGAAGATCGATCCAGTCAGCCTCCTCACCTGGAGAAACCACTTCCTTTGTCTCCATTACTTTTGTATTCGGGACAACAAACACTACTTCACTATCTCCCATATTTCTGCCTTCAAGATGGCAAACTTCAATATCTTCCTTTTAAGAGCCATTGAACATTCCCCAATATGAAAAAATGATCTTTGAAGAGATCTCAATGAACTTGATCAGCAATCAGGTTCTCCTTTCTTCTCATAGCCTTTATTTGGCAGCACACTCGCATTCCCCATTTCAAAAGATGTTTCCTTTTTCATCTTGCATTTCTGATCGAACAGGCAAACTTTTGTATTGAAAACACTGTCATTTAAGACGTAGTCGATTGAAGACTACTTGAAAATGGGTCTTTGGCTTAGAAACAAACTGTTCCAAATGTTCTTTCTTGAGGTGTAGACCTTCGAATGGTGAATGCAAGTTCTTTGGATAGTCTGCACTGCAACTAGTCTTTCACCCAAGAAACATCTTCAGAAATTAGCTCACACTTGGCATTTGAAGCAGTAGCAGATAGGCTTATCCAACTTCCAAGAAGTTTATGCTTGAATCAAGTCCATCATGTCTTTTGCACTGTCTGCTAAATTTATTATTATCAGTTTTCAGATCTCGGTACTTTCTTTGCCTGATAGGAAGCAATTCATGCCTGGACAATCATGGGGATACATCTATAGGATTTGATGATGAGTGTTGTTCCTGAGCCAAGGTAAAGGACTTCAGTCTTCTCAGGAGCTGCCATGCAGCAGACGTATTACAACCTTCATCCATCTCAATGGCGATTGGAAGCGGAGAAATTCCATTGATCTCCACAAGCAGAATTCCCTGATATACAGCGTCTCCACATTATAAGTATAAAAGCTAGAAAACCTATAACCAGCAGTTGAGTCGCTGTAACAGAGAGCTGAAAATATTCACCTCAAAGTTCACTAGAAAATATTGAAATTTTCTTAATGTCTCCTTCATAGCACTGACTATCGTCTTTCTGTAGAAGAAAGAGCTGCAGTGACCTCCTCTGGAGAATGCCCAATTCCCTTGAGCACAACCTGACAGTATGCACAACTGGTCAGCATGTCCAACTCTCAGATAAAAGAAATAAATCTGTAAGTTGTTCTGGGATCAGCAATCAATCAAACGCACATTGTGACTGATCAGAATCTCAGATATGAGGCTTCCATCATCAACATAAACTTGAAGCTCATATGTTGTCCTTTGCTTGTACTGGAATCCCTTCACACCAGTCAAAAAGCACTGCAATATATGCATTCATGGAAAGAAGTGTGTAAAGGAGTTTGTCAGAACCTACTCCAAGTTCCAAGCTCATTAACAGCTATGGGCTCTCAGATTTTCAGCCATGCCATACAAGTTCACAACAAAGTGTTACAATTGCCAATGGATTAAAAAAATTGGTCATGTAGCTCTTCCAGGAGTAGGATAGATGAAGAAGAGCAAAGATGCCAGTCAAGAAAATACAACTGTAGAATAGTGATAAAAGGCAAACCATCCTTGTGTTTCACACAAAAGTAGATGAAATTAGCTTATCCATTTTACTCGGTTATTGACGACCAATAACCTATCTGCTTTGATACAGCAAACTTCATTCAAAAGTGTGACTCCACACAAAAATTCCACCTGTCTAACTAGTAGTATTCCTTTCAGCTGTAAGCATGTCAGTGTAAGCCCTTTCATTGTAGCCTATTCCCTCTACACTTTACAAAACCATGATACATAGTGATGCAGTTGGCATCCTTACCATTGGGAACTATATAGAATCCACAATCAGTGCCTCTGGGCAGGTCAACATATTATTTCCACAATCTGGAGATTCTGTTACTCATTTCAAGGTAGCAACCACATGTTGTGATGCTATGTACCTTGAAACCAGATTCAATCTACTGAGTATTTCTGTGCTTACAAGTGAAAATGATATTAGTTGGAGAATAGAAAGAGGAGGACCGGCAATCTGTACCTTGACTTTTCCTTGTACAGAAGATGCTTTCTCTTTCATTGCAGCCCACTTTGTGGATAAACTAGCTAAGTAAGTGAATGGGCTTTCTTGATCTCCAGATAATATGAGAGGATGATCAATCTCATCGACCATTTGAATGTCATCCGCATATGATCCAATATCTGAAGGAGGATTGGGTACAGCATCTGCTGTGTCCAAGTTCTCCACATCAGGATCTAACTCCTCAACAGATGAAACCATGCCATGTGAGGAATTAGAAACCACGTACGGCATCGCATTAGAAAAGGAATCCACAGAGTTTGCTGCAACATTTGTTGAATAACGGGAGGCAGTCTCTGTGTTACTCATCAGAACAGCATCCACATGCATTTCTTCAAATTCTGAGATGAAGTTCGGTGATGGGCTAGGCACTGCATTCTGCATAGTAGCAGGAATAGCAGACTGCACCGAGCTCCTCAGATCATTACCCGATTCAGTGGGTGCAGAATTAATGCCTGAAGAACCCCAAAAAGAAAACCCAAAAGTAAAGGAATCTCAGCAAAAAATACATAAACTGAAGCTATATACTGGTCTATATTTTCATATTCTCATCACGGATGTGAAAATACCAACGCCAGATTCCTGCCAAATTCTGACAAACTGACACCTACAACTAAATAAAATTGTCCACAGCAAAACATAAATCCTCAAATCACCAGATAGATTTACACGGGAAATCCAATCATACGGACAGTAAAGAAAAAAGGAACACGATCTAACCATTGTGGCCTCATCAAACTTCTCAAACTTATTGAAACAGAGAAAATAGTAGCATCTTCAAGTAAAAAGAGTCTTTTAACATTTATGATGAATCTTGTCACGCCATTTTACCTTGGAAAATAGTATTAAGACCAGGAAAAAGACACTTTTTGTGAAGCAGAAAAGGATAACCAGATGCTTGAGATGATTTATTTTTCATTTCCCAAGGTTTTCCAGTCATTTAACATAAAGGATCATGCATCTTTAATATCCTCTCATAATGCTATATAACTAACGGAAAATTTGTATCTCATTTCAGATTAGAAGTACCTCTGCTCGTCAAGGAAGTAGTTGAATCTTGTGCTGTAACACTACCATTTTGTGCCACATCATCAACATTAGGTGACCAGGCAGCAAGTGTTGCTCTGGTTGCTAATGAAGGAGTTGCTCCGGACCTTGTTCTGCCAAAGAATCCAAAAATTAAAGCCAAATGAGCAATAGCATAGAACTAGTAAAAAATCAGTGGGTATACAGGAAAAGAAGCAGAGACCACTACTTATATGTTAAAAGAGTACAAAAGACGCAACCAAAGTGTTACTCTTGTCCTTTTCAAATTGACAACACATTACAAACTAATGGAGGGAAACAAAAGAGCTAAATGGAAAAGGCTTGATATAAACATTTTGTGATTTCAGGTCACATATAATGGACACCAATAACGTTCTTAATGCAATAAAAGCAAATGCTGCAGCTGAAAGAAGTGTTCAGCAGACCTCTCAGGTTAGGTGTGTATATATACCTTTTTCCTCTCAGAGGTTTATTTACTTCTTGAACAAGCCGCTGACGTGCTGCTTCCAACTCATCGACAACTCCTCCTAAGACCTCAAGAGCTTCTGGGACCAACATTAGAAGGCCATGACGTATATGGACATTACAAAGAGCAACCTGCAGCACATGATAGCAAGATTCACCCTTCTTAGACAAAAGTAATTGCTAAACCAAGAAAACACATTGACGATTGGAGTAATCTAGATGTCCCGCACACCCACACCCAAAGGAAAAACCGAAAAAAGAAGGAATCGTCGAGTTCATTTTCGTATGACACTATTTTTCAGTTCAGCTGTGAAATATACAATTGATCAAAGATGTGAACTGAAAAACTACTTCTTCATAGAAAGCCACATTCAGAGAGAGAGAGAGAGAGAGAGAGAAAGACCTTAAGTCCAGCAGGGGCCAAAGCGTGGAGATCCTGAAGGGGGCGGTATTCCATGCCGAAAACACGTTGAACACCGTCGGTCATGGACAACTTGAGGCACCTCTTAAGGCCAGCAGGTGCATTCTCGTACCTGCCTCGAAGAGGACAACTGATATTAACTATCTCATCTACCTGGAGACAGTACAGTCCAGCATGAGAAAAACTACAGCATCGAAGAAGAAGCTTTATACGCTAGGTAAAATGGAGAGAACCGACCTGCAAGACGAAGGGCCCGGGGAGATGAGCGAGGTGCATGGCATGGACATTCGGGGGAAGAACGCCGGCGCCGGAGGAGTTCATGTCGGAGAGCAAGAAGTGTTGGAAGCAGAGCTTGGCAACAGAGGGAGGGTCGAGGGAGGAGAAATTGGGGAGGGAGGCGCGGAGGACGTCCAGGCAAGAGTCGAGCCATTCTCTCCTCAACCTCAGTCCCATCCCCTGCAGAAACTCCGTCACCGGAGGAGGAGGAGGAGGAGGAGGAGGAGAATGAGATGGGGGGGAGAGGCTTTCGGAGACGTCGATGAAGGTTTCACTGCCTTCGTCGTCGGAAATCTCCACCGCAGCAGGCGGAATAGGAGGATCCGGCGTAGGGTTGGGAGCGGCGGCGGCGGCTTCTCCATCCCCTTCTTCATCGTCAGAGGAGCAGGCGAGTCTGAGGAGTCGCCTGCGCATCTTCTTGCTTTTCGCCTGCCTGGGATAAAAAAAAAATGCGATTTTTTGCAGTTTTGCTGTTCGCAGTGAGGTGAGGGAGCGAGTGGGTGCCGTGCGTGTTTTTTGAATTCGATGTCGAGGGAGGAGATGGGCAAAAGGAACGAGGCCCCGAGGTCCGCAACTACAGAGGCCCAGTCACAGTCAGTAACTACCGTGACTACACGGCTAAACGAAGGCCCATTCGACTGAAAGTGAAAACTATGCCTAAGCCGTCGTGGTTTTCTTCTGGGCATTGTTATTCCTGATTGAACCAGAGCACCGAGGGAGCTTTCATATCCGGACAGAATCAGATGCTCTCGGCCTCGGCCGCTTCTGCTTGCTAGATCTCTTTTAGACTAGGCTGGCAAGAAGGAGAACATGAACGCCACCACCTTGGCCAACTACTCCCACCCGACGACCCAACACTCACCAATTTGGAATCACTCTAGCTCTGGTCCTACTGCTAATACTGGCAGCAGCCCGACCCATTTATCAGGACCTCATCGCCCTCTTCCTCCTCTGCTCGCTCAGTGCACCCATGTCATCCAATTCAAGCAAGTCCATGCCCACATCCTCAAGACACCCCATCATCAGCACCGGACGGACTCCGACCTCGCCCAGCTCGTTCAGTCGTTGCTGGGTCCGGGGTCCTCCCGCCCCAACCTGGATTATGCGCGCGCTGTGTTCGATCAGATAGCCCATCTCTCCGCCTTCCTTTGCAACGCCCTGTTGAGAGCCTGCGCTCTTCATGGTTTGGGCGACCGAGGGATCCGTGTCTATCATCAAATGATACTCCAGGACGTGGAGGCCGACGCTTACACCTACCCGTTTCTTCTGAAGGCTTGCTCCGATCTCGGTCAAGGGAAAGCAGTCCACTCCCTCGTCCTCAAACACGATGTGCTCAGCTCCCACCTGCACGCTTTGACTTCTTTGGTTGCTTTCTACTGCAGATGCGGTGATCTCGGCTCTGCGCGTTCTCTGTTCGACAGAATGTCCCACAAAAATCTGGTCTCGTGGACGGCCATGATTTCTGGCTACACCAAGCACATGAGATATCAGGAGGGACTGGCCTTGTTTCGCGAAATGCTACTTGCGGGGGTAGAAATAAATGAGTTGACATTGGTCTGTGTACTGTCGGCTTGTGCTCATCTTGGAGCTCTTGATGTGGGTAGACGGGTGCACTGTTATGTCCACCGGAATCACATTCCTCTTAACCCTTTACTTGCTGCTGCACTTATTGACATGTATGCGAAATGTGGGCACATGGACAAAGCATTACAAATCTTCCAAACGGCACCTGTAAAGAGCGTTTCGACTTGGAATTCTCTCATTGGTGGACTTGCTATTCATGGTCGTGGAAGGGAAGCCTTGGAGAGCTTCCAGCAAATGCAAATGGAAGGAACAAAACCGGATGATGTTACCTTCATTGCCTTGTTATCTGCTTGCAGCCATTCAGGACTGGTGGAGGAAGGCCAGGAGATATTCTATTCCATGAGAGGAGACTCTGGGATTCAACCTAACATCAAGCATTTTGGGTGTTTGGTAGATCTCTTGTGCAGGGCAGGCCGAACAGAGGAGGCTTACCAGGTCATGATAGATATGCCCATTGAACCCAATGAGTTCCTCTGGGGAGCTCTGCTCAATGCATGCGCTCGTGATGGAAATGTTTTGTTAGCTGAAAGTACCATGGAAAAGCTTGTTGAGTTGGAGCCATTCAATGATGGAAACTACGCTCTCATGTCAAACATTTATGCTGCTAACGGACAGTGGAATGACGTTGGCAAGGTGCGAAGACTCATGAAGGATATGCAGATCATCAAGAACCCAGGTCTTAGTTTGATTGAGGTCGATAACATAGTGCATGAGTTCATGGTTGCAGACGTGAAGCACCTATTTCCAGGGAAGATCGACTGTACATTAGATGATTTAATGATGACAATTAGCTAAACAGAGCGTAGTGATATTACCCAAGATACGCTTCAGACAGTTACTAATGCAGTTACGTGGTGGGGAGGTACAATAATCAGTCCAGGTTCTTAGTTGAAAACGGTAGACTATGTCAAGGTCTTGTTGGTAACAAGTAGGTATTATCTCTACTTTTGGAGATATGCAAGCCGCCGTTGCTCTCACGAGTAAAGAGATATTTTGCTGGCACGGGACATGAAAAGCAGAGGCTAAAAGTAAATGTATTACATGAGACCAAAGCCAAGTGGTTATCAGTTCCATATAAAAGTTCGTTGTTTTTCGGGTTAAGCTTAGTTCAAAGATTGATTTTTTCTTTTTTGAGCGGGTACTTCAGCTTCAGAAAACGGAGGATCTCCTTTGTAACATTACTTTTAGAGAGAAATTTCTTAAGAAAGAGAGAAGACAGAGAAATAGAAAGTGAAGGCTTGGCAATGGTAATATGACTCATCTTGTGGTGAAGTGTGGAATGAGTATCTATTATGTATCGGTGATAACATGCGACTATTGTGATATCACTAATCAATCATTCAATTTATTGTGATTTGAACATTCTATGATAGACAAAATCATAAAAATGCAATCCACTTGATTGACGAGTAATACATCATCAAAATTCCATATGAGATTGGACTGATGTTACAAGATATACTTCATGTATTGCTTCCGTTAATGTTCCTTTCCATCACCATCGGTGTCTTCATTATAGCTATCCATTCATTCAAATTGCCCTAGATAGAGGTGAGATACTTTTAATGGCGATTTTGATTAGATTCAAATGCGATCTTGAAAATGGAATTGGATTTGGAAGTTTGAACCACCGAGTATTAAAAGCTCCGTGCAGTATTTTGATGGCAATAAAGATTGATTTTTTTTTTTTTGGTGGGGGGGGTTACTCCAGCTTCAGAAAACGGAGGATCTCCTTTGTAACATTACTTTTAGAGAGAGAGAGAGAGAAGACAGAGAAATAGAAAGTGAAGGCTTGGCGACAGTAACATGACTCATCTCATGGTGAAGCGTGGAATGAGTATATAGTATGTATAGGTGATAACATGCGACTATTGTGATATCACTAATCAATCATTCAATTTATTGTGATTTGAACATTATATGATTGACAAAAATCTTATAATCAATCATCTAGCTTATTGTGATTTGAATATTGTACGATAGACAAAATCATAAAAATGCAATCCACTTGATTGACGAGTAATACATCATCAAAATTCCATATGAGATTGGACTGATGTTACAAGATATACTTCATGTATTACTTGCGTTAGTGTTCCTTTCCATCACAATCGGTGTCTTCAATATAGCTATCCATTCATTCAAATTGCCCTAGATAGAGGTGAGATACTTTTGATGGCGATTTTGAATAGAGCCAAATGCAATTTTCTTTTCCACTTGAAAATGGAATTGGATTTGGATGTTTGAACCACCTCATTTTAAAAGCTCCATGCCGTATTTAAACAATCGCTTTCTTGTTTTGTGTCATCTTAAAAAGAGGCCGCAAAAGTCACGCTGGAGACAAAGCATATGACAAAATTGTCAAATGGATATGGATGATTGAATGAATGTTCATGGGAGGACGTCATATTATTTATGCTACCACATCATGGCCCGAATTTGTCTAGGAAGGACCTTGTTCTAATTGTTGAGAAATGGGGGGGCAGAAGGGGAGACCAAGAGAGATGGGCAAAGAAAAGGAAGGAGGGGACCAAAATTCAGCATTGTCCGTAAAAAGCAATATAATCTTTGTATAATTAGATCAAGAAACCAGGAATTGGACGCCTACCCCACCAACCGATGGAATCAAATTCAGTCACACGCCACCCTTTACTTGGCTGGTAGCGTTTTGGTAGAGCCCAATGGCCAGTGGCAGTAGCCTACCCCTCCTTCAAGTTCAACCCCGCATCTTTGCAATTCCTGAACAAGTCTCAATCATCTTCTCCTTCGCCTCGCCCTCAATCCCTCCACTAATACTGCTTTGCGTACAAGACAGACCGCATCACCTGTCTCTTTCATGGCGGTGCATTTGTTTACCCACACGTTTGTCTGTCAATATTTTGGGCCACCTCTTCTTCATATATTTCCTGTCTTCCTTGAGCACATGAATACTATGCACACCTCTGTTGCTCGTCCCACTGCTCTCTGATCATCTCCCAGGTAAATTTGCTTGATTTTTCTCGTTTGTCTTGCTTTGTCCTCATCTACTCGATGTGAAGAGACGAATGGAACAAGATTCATTATAATCTGAGGTGCATATAAAATGCATTATTCCTCGGGAAATTTCGTGCATCTGCTATAAGAACCACGCGTGACTTGATGAAGTTGTGACCAGGCTTTCCGATCTAATCTTAATGGCGGCTACTGTTAACAATGGCACCACCCTTGAGCTCAGCGTAGAGAAACGAGAAGCTGTTCTGGTTCCCCCTGCTGAGGAGACCGAGAAGGGCCTTTACTACCTCTCAAATCTCGACCAGAACATTGCAGTGATTGTCCGCACCATCTACTGCTTCAAGTCCGATTCAAAAGGCAACGAGGAAGCTTTTGAGGTCATCAAGAATGGTCTCTCCAAGGTTCTTGTTCACTACTATCCGCTTTCGGGGAGGCTGACAATTAGCCCCGAAGGGAAGCTCATAGTGGATTGCACGGGGGAGGGTGCCGTCTTGGTTGAGGCCGATGCTAACTGTACCATTGAGGAAATCGGAGACATTACCAAACCCGATCCAGTGACTCTTGGAAAGTTAATTCACGACATTCCTGGTGCCAGTAACATCCTCGAGATACCTCCCGTAGTGGCTCAGGTTGGATAATAATTTCTTTAGTGGATGTCACCCGTCTTATCATTCTTTTCGTCGAAAAGTTGTAAGTTGACTCTTCAGAGGTGGATTAAAATATATGGATGTCCGTCCGTTATTCATGTGTCTTTTCGCTGCATCTTAGCTACTTTTGTGTTGTTCCCTCCCCTCGGATTGAAGAATTAAATCCACCTTTGGAACTCATATGGACTTCACTCTTTGTTATGCAGGTGACAAGATTCAAGTGTGGAGGCTTTGTTGTGGGGCTATGCATGAACCACTGCATGTTTGATGGGATTGCTGCCATGGAATTTGTGAATTCCTGGGGTGAAACTGCCAGGGGACTGTCTCTAAAAGTCCCTCCTTTCCTGGACAGAACCATACTCAAAGCCCGAAATCCTCCTAAGGTAGAGTTTGCACATCACGAATTTGACCAGATTGAAGATGTCTCAAACACTGGCAAACTATACGAAGATGAGGAAATGCACTATAGATCATTCTGTTTCAACCCTGCAAAGCTCGAACAACTCAAGAAGAAAGCCATGGAAGATGGAGCCCTGGATAGATGTACAACTTTTGAAGCCTTGTCAGCATTTGTGTGGAGAGCCCGCACTAAAGCATTAAAAATGAAGCCTGACCAACAAACGAAGCTCCTCTTTGCAGTTGATGGACGGTCTCGCTTTGAGCCTCCGCTGCCAGAGGGTTACTTTGGTAATGGTATAGTGTTAACGAACTCTCTGTGCAGTGCTGGTGATCTCCTAGAGAGCCCCCTGTCTGTTGCGGTGAGGAAGGTCCAATATGCAATTGAAGTGGTCACGGACAGCTACATGAGGTCAGCAATAGACTACTTCGAAACAACAAGAGCACGACCATCCCTGGCAGCAACACTTCTCATCACAACTTGGTCTAGGCTGTCCTTCCACACCACTGACTTTGGTTGGGGAGAGCCTCTTCTGTCTGGCCCGGTGGCTTTGCCTGAGAAGGAAGTCATTCTTTTCCTATCTCATGGTAAAGAAAGGAGAAGCATAAATGTGCTACTTGGGTTACCAGAGTCCGCCATGAACATCTTCGAACAGCTGATGAACTTCTGAAAGTGATTTGTCCTGCCTTATCTGGGCCTGCTCGAGAATTCGTGTTAAATTATGTCATTTTGTTGTGTAGAGAATGATTATGATTTTAGGCTCTACATGGCATCCCTGTCCTGGCGCTTACGAGTCTGCACTATGTCAAAGGTGAAGATGAAGCTACTCTGTAAAAGGAAGCGCAACCACATGCCTCTTGTAGTCCATCCCAGTATTATCATCCTTGATTATCAGTTATCACCACAAGTCCTTGTATTTCGATAAATCCAGGCTGGCAAAGTCCATGCCGCACTTCTTAATCGATGGCATTCTGATTTAAAATTGAATTCTCATGCAATATAGCTAGCCATGATAAAACTCGAGTGGCTAATATTAGCCCCCATAATTGGTGCTCTTGTTTTCTCGAGCAGATATTGTGCACATCATCCAGCAATTTTCAATTACCTTGCTTGCTTCTTGGGTCATTCTTCATTCTCATCCTGATTAGACATGTTATTATGACCGACGTATTAGAAACCGGCTTGTTCTAAGGCGACTCTTTGAATGACTGAACGGGCAATACCTAGGAACTTTTTTACCAAGAAACGCGAAGCCTTCTTCAGAAAGGAATCCTCTTCTATGTGAACTACTGTCAAAATCTGAATCTAAGACCATTCGACTGCATGGAACTGTGCTATTGGGATTCAATCAATTTATGGTTGGAGTACGGGACAACCACTTATGTCACCCTCTCACGGCATTTAGCTGTCCACATAGTCAATATTCCAATGTTAGGGACAATGTGATGTCTACCACGTGGGGGGTGTGAACCGCTACATAAGATCTAATGCTAGATTTTGCAGTATTTTCTTCCACAGTATCTTGACGTGACATGAGCGTGAAAGGAATTCGAGAATTAGTTTTCATACACATTCCTAACAAGTATTAACCAAGAGAAGAAGACATGCAAAGATGGTGCACGAAATGAATTGGAGGGCCAACGCTAAGCGGATCAGAACAAAATAACCCTCAAAAACACATCTTGGCTCTCTTCAATCCCATTGTCCTTGCGACAATCGACTCCTAACTACACAAATTGACAGGAAAGCCACCCAAAGAATGCAAGTGACAAATAGGCGTTGTCATCCCTGATGCGACTACTCATGCGCCCTTTATTATGAACAAAATAACTTCCACCTTCAACCTTCCACAAATAAATTTAAATAAAAAAGGGTAACCACTTGTACTTGTAACCTTATAAAACCTTGTTTCTTCTTTTTTGATTAATATTTCACATTATTTGCGTTATAAGTTAAGAATGATGTGTTGTGTCATACTTTCTGAAGACACCCATTCTCACAAAGAGTCAAGTCAGGTAATTCAATTTACGAACTCCCACCAAGATTAGAAGATAGGTGCAATTAAGAGGTGATGGATATTAGGAGGGTGGATTGTACATGAATTGCATTGTTCTTGAAGATAGAATCAGAAAATAAGTAATTTTTTTCAAATGAAAATTCCATCTAACCCTATTTATACCATTCTGCAGACTATCAACTTAAGTACCTTTTTTTTTTTTGTCAATTCTACTTTATTCCTATTTTAACGCTCGGATTTTTGTTTTACTTCTTACATCACGTGGTCTTGGACAGAATTTTAATTTTAATTTTTTTGGTCGTCTAAAACATCAACTCTTCATTAAGAGCATGTAGAAAACGGACCCACTAGTGGGGTCTTAAAACTGAGCATACCGCAATGGACCTACGGAGGGCGGGGCAACCGGTCGTGGGGGAGAACTAACTTTTTTCTTATGGGCCTTCACTACCCAATCAATGCGTTCATGACCCACTTTTTAGTTCAAATTTAATGGGCCAGGTCAAAGATTGATTGTTGCAAAATAAGTCAAAAGTGGGTTCCCCATGTCAACGCCAACTCGAAGTGGTCTTTTAGTTGGTTTTAAAACAACTCTGTTTATAATCCATTTAAACCCAAAAAGGCTATTAGCTAAAAGAATATAAATAAATATTCCTAAATAAAAAGATAATTGAGTTTTAAAATTTTACAAAAAGTGCAAACTTATACTATCTAGTTATTTTGTTAAGTTTATTCATTTATGTTAATGGAAAATGTTGACATAACTTTTTTTTAATATTTTTTATTCTACGTGACAATGACGTGGCCAAAACATGGAACACAAGGATAAAATGACATTATTTTAGATAAAATTATTAATTAAATAAAATAAAATTTAAAATTTTAAAAACACAAAAAAGAAGCCGAGGGCAAGCCCTTGTTCTGCTCGTTGCCCCACCCCAACCCTCGATGACCCTACCTGGCCCTCCTGGTGATAGGGGCAGTGGTGGCAATTGTTGCCCTTGCCTTTGGCTTTTTTACCTGCTTTTGTGTTTTTTTAAATACTTTTTTATTTAATTAATATTTTGATTAAAATGTTAGAATTTAATTACATTATCATCATGTTGAGAGAGAGAAAATTTTAAAAAATGCGTGTATTTTTAGTGTAAATGGATGGAGTTGATCGAAGGACTCGATTGTACCAATTTGAAAAATTTTAAGATTTAGTCGCACTTTTTGTAAATTTTAAAATTCAATTGCATTTTCATAATAACTTTTAAGACTTTAATACATATATTCCTAAATAACAGGGAAAAAAAAGAAAAAGAAAATAAAGAACTCTTAACGTCGAAGAAGAGAGTGGAAGGGGAAAGAGCACAACTATGATGGTGCCCCCTTGCCATGATGGATGTCGCCCGCGGTGGCCGGTCTCTCTAGTGGCATCGTTAGCAACAAGGATGGTCTCGCCGGCCATGCGCGGTGAACATAATCATCACGCTCTCCGCCCCAATGGCTCACCTCGGGAGCTGCCCCGCCACCCCCGCTGACTCAACAGCGATTGTCCCTGACAGAGAAGCTGATTGCTGCCTTTCTCTTCGATTCGCGCGATTCATTACCCCGGGGGAAAGAGAAGAGCCCTTTCGATGGCCTCAAACAAATTCGCCTCTGATTTCCTCGGGTCCGCAGGAAGCTTCCATTCACAGCCTTCTCCATGTCTGCTCGGCGTCGCTGCTTCAGAGGTCATGAAGGAGGAGAAGCTCAAGCGTTCTTGCTCGGCTTTGGATTTGGTAAAGCTCAAACCATACGAGGTCGCGTTTTAAATAATATATATACAAATGGTATTCATTTAATTTTTCAGAATTATTTAATTTTTCATCTTTTATTTTGCATATCTGTTGGGCTCTTTTCTCTAATTTTTCAAATAGATTATGTGAGTGAGTTCGGGTTACCTCTGGAAGGTATGTGCCATCTAAGTTAAATAAAAATGTGCATTTGAGTCGAACCTATGAATTCATCTTAACCCATTTATATCCCCACTCCTCGATAATCCTGGCATGCTTCTGGTATTACTTATTCTCAGCTATAGATTATGTGACGGCAGCGTACGCGTGTGATGTTGCTCGCCTACCATTTGACCCCTAGTAAACATCTTACGCCATATGCGGATCATCACCATGCAATAGTCCTATGGGAACGCTAAAAAGGGTGTTATCCTTAAATGCCTTTCTAGGCTAATATACATTTCTTTTTCTCCCTTATTCTGGCCAGCACAACAGCGGACTAAAAGGACAATCCCATCATTTCAAACCATAACGCAGCCCTAGAGAATACTTTCAAGTCTTAATATTCCGAGCATAGACATCTCGAGAATTTATCTTAGAACCGTCAAGCAAAAATCTGCACATGTACGTAGAAGCATGTCTTGTATTAATCTAACCAAGGCTTAGCGGCCCTCTTCGAAGCTCTCGACATGGGTTGGTCCATTTCGTTTAGCCGATCGTCCAAAGCGCAGCCGTTGACTATCCAAATCGGACACGAGCGGGAAATATATGGCCCCTTCATTTTCTCGGCGTAACGAATATTAAACTGCGTTCGCTGTTGTTGACGACAGGGATTTTCCTTGAACGACTTTGAAATTCAACGGGTGTCGGATTGCCTTGACATTTCCTTCTCTCCTACTTATATCTATATATATATCCATGTGCGGAACCTCAGCTATATCCTGCGCACAGTTTTCTCAGACATATGTACAGACGTGAATCTGATTCTAGTTTAGTTTGTACCTCCTGAGGTCATATCTTCGTTCCATAACAAACATGGGAGTTGTGATGGAGAAGTCGAATGTCGATATGATTAAGAAGAGCTGGAGGATCAACGTGGTGATGAAGAGGTTGCTTAGGAAATGGCTGAAGGCGAATGAGATGAGCGGGGCTGTGGCTCCAGCTCCGGTTCCAGCAGGATGCTTCCCAGTGTACGTGGGAGAGGGGGAACAGAAAGAGAGGTTCGTGGTGAAGACGGAGTACGTGAACCACCCCTTGTTCAAGTCCTTGCTGGAGGATGCGGAGTCGGAGTATGGATTCTGCAGCCAAGGCCCTCTGTCGCTTCCCTGCCACCCTGATTTCTTCTTCAAAGTCCTTGCTGAGATGGAGTATTCTCATCATGATCATTGCTCTTGCAGCGACACCGATGGTGGCGATGATTTGTTTCCCAACAGTAATACTCCGGGCAGTAACCTCGCGAATAAATACTGGTGGTTCCCCTTTCGGATAACTCCTAACAATAATCCTAGAGTCCGATGGCCTACACGCAGGTTGGATGACGAGGCGAAGCAGTGCTTTCATGCATCTCCGTACCACCTCCTCACACCACCCAACTCATTGCTCAAGCGGAACACGCATGGCCGTCCTTCCTGAGTAGCAATAGAAATTAGAAAAATTCGGTTCATTCATGTATTGAACTCCACTCACTCGGTGTAGCATAATCCTGTAATAATATGCGTTTTACATCTGTACATCTTAATGAGATCAAGGAGGCAGAATTGTTCGGTACAGGTGGACTAGCTTGCATTTGATTTCGATCAAGTGACATTTATCTGATATATGAATCCTTCATAGAATAAGCTCGAGCAAACCTTATCCGAATGCTCCCATCTGACTATAATTAAAACCACGCTCGTTTAGCTCTATCCAGCTCCAGCCTCCAGCTACCGATGGGATTGAGTTTTTGGCCTTGTGTAGGTGCTGAAACACTCGTGCATGAAGTATAGTAGATGTCTCGTTGATTATAACCCATGCATACATAGTGTATACGCAGGAAAAGAGAATGTCGGCCACGAGTAAATGCAAATTGAAGAGTTTCTCCATCGTCAAAATAGCTTCTTCTTCTTTTTTGTTGGATGATGTGTGTATGAGCTGAGTTTACGTCGATGGCAATTCGATGAGAGAGAGAAAGCACAAAAATATAATGCCTCCTTGGAAACGTAACGAAGACTGATGAGGATGACTATGTTGGCGGGCACGCGCGCGGGGATAATCAAGATTGAAGGCTGTACAACAAGAGGATAAGCTGGCGTGGGTGGAATTTGATTAAAGTGCCGTAATGGATTTCCAGCTTTTTTGCGTTCCTAATCTTGATGAACGCCCCTTTCCCACTTGACGTGTGGGGAATGATAGGGAATGAGACTAGGCCACGTCCGTTGATGCGTTGAACTTGGGCTCCTTCCTGCCTCCGCCTCCCCCACCATCATGTCATGCGATGACCATCCTCATGACTAGTCTACATATTTTACACCACATTCCCGATTGACGGGCTTCGATATTTAATCGGAAAATGGAGTGATTCGGGTTTATTTATTTATTTAGATAAGCTTTCTATATCGCTGCACATTATCTTATGGGATGATGTTCTTCTTGAGTTGCTTTAATTTAGAAAAGCTTTCTATGCCACTACTTTTTTTATCACGTGTGATGATTCCTGTTTTATTTTACTTTCATCCGGAAAAGTTTTACCTTTTTTTGCCCCATTGCTTTTACGTTTTTTTATTAATCAAGTCCCTATATATTTTAATTTATCTGATCAAGTTCCTCTACATTCACAAATTTGAAGATCCATGTAAAACAAAGACACGACAGGGCCTACTCTTTAAGATACAAGCGGGGCTGCACATCCTAATTTGGATTTGGAATTCCCTGAAGCGGCGCCAATTTTTCAAAATTCCTTTAAGGTATCCTCGAACTTGATCATTTTGACCCAATCACTCCCTTGAACCTGATCACTTTGGCCAAATAATTTATTGAGTTCACTATTAAGCTATAAGAATATTGAAAAAAAAAAATTAATATCATAAAAGAAAGCCAAATTAGTATATTTGTGACAAATTTATCCCAAATTTTTTTTTTTGACTACCAAAAATTCCAAATTGATACACCATTGGCAAATTTACCCCCAAACTGATATACATATGACAAATTTACCCTCAATTAATTTTTATTAAATTTAATTAATAAATTGCTAATTCGAATGATATGTGATAGTTTACTGATATACCAATTTAGAATTTTACTCATCATTTGTATTAGTTTTGTGATTTTTTATGGTATTAATTTAATTTAATAGAAAATATATTTGTCACAAATGTACAAGTTTTGGGGTTTTGAGCAGTCAAACAAATTAGTTTGGGATAAATTTCAAGTGTACCGGTTTGGTTTTTTTGTAGTCATTTGGTGTAAATTTGTTATAGGTATACTAGTTTAGGATTTTTTATGGTCAAAAAATTAGTTTAGGATAAATTTATATCAGTTTGGGGTTTTTTAGAATATTAATCCCAAAAAAAAAAAAAAATCCTCAATTGACTTCACCTCATATTTCTAGCATGCAAAAAGTGCCTAGCTAGGTTCATTTAAATCCACAATGGAGCATTCTCATTAGAGCTCTACTTCCGCATTTGCAATGATCATCCATCTTCGATCTTTCAACATACGCTTGAGAAAAACTTACCCTTTTTTTTTACATGTAAAAACGGGGCCGAATTATATGCTTTTTTGAACGTTTTTGATGTGCACATAAGCGACACGGGAGAAATGTGTTTTCTTTTTGGAACAAAAATGCCTCTGAAAAAGGGACGGAACGTGCACATGTTCACTGGCTGGCCATTATTTTCAATAGTGATGACCTAAAGGTTAGCGGGTCTAAGCGATCAAGTTGGTAGAATAATCTAGAGCAAAGTCAAGTATTGGGAAAACTATAAGAAAAGGTAGCGCGCCAAGGGATTTTTGGGCCTTATTCTTTTTCCACCAAAGATGGGATGCTTCTTGTTTTCAAGCTCCCGATCAATCTAAATCAAAATGGTCTGAATCACAGGATTTGCAATAACCTTAACTACTTTTGGGTTGGGCCTAAATGGAGGGTTATCCTCTGACCAGATTTGGGGATGGCCGCAGCCCATTGGGAGTCATAATTTAGTAATTATTTGTCTTCTTCAATCCTCATACCATTAAATTTTCCCCAAAAAAGAAGAAGAAGCCTAATATTCTAAATGACATCCGATTTTATTTCTCATCTCAATTTTACCTTTTATCTCATAAATAATCTCCATTTTTAGATCACGTGACAATTCTATCCTATACAATTCTTTTGTCCCGTAAAAAACCCCCAATTTTAAATTCAGTCCTAATTCCACTTTGAACTTTTTTTTTTGTATCATAGAAAACTTAAACTTTAAATTCAATATTAATTCTACCATAAGCTTTTTTTTGTTTCATTAAAAAAATCTCAATTTTAGGTTTAGTTTCAATTTTACTCTAATTTCTTTGTCCCCAAAATATCATTAACTTTTATTTAAGTCTTAAATATTCTCTCCATTAACCCCCTATCAAAATTGCCTCTGCACTCGTCGATCTCTCATGCTTCTTGTTTGGGACACTTAAATCAACTCGTGCTGGAGAATTTTTCATCTCTCAGTTATTAACGAGAAATTTTAGATGGAGGGTTAGTGTAGAGAATTAATATTACGAAAAACTCCAAATTGATACATTTATAACAAATTACCCAAAACTAATTTTTTTACAACAAAAAACTTTAAATTAGTACACCTATGACAAATTAACCCAAAATTAATTTTTTGATTACTAAAAATCTTCAAATTGATACATTTTTTTATAATTAGTACTTTTCATTAATTATTGTTAAATTAGATTAATACTACAAAAAATACAAACTGATTTACTCTTTAACTATCGCGTGTTATCCAATTTAATAATTTGACAGTAAAATTTAACGAAACCTGACGGAAAATATATTTGTCACAAGTATATAAGAGTTTTAAAGTAAATTTGTTACAGACGTATCGATTGAGATTTTTTGTGATATTAATCTTTTAATAAAAGATAATACAAGTTCCGAGAGACTATCGAGTTGATTATAAACAAATTCGAGGTCGACTCAGTAAAATATTTGAGGAGCTCGAGCTTAGAAATCACAAAAGAAATAAAGAGAGAAAAATCACACCCCGACATGATCATAAGGGAAGAAGGCTGCGAAGGCGAGAGAGAAGAGGGGCAGACAGAGAGGCGATGGAGATTGTATGGCAGACGCCGGCGAACCCACCGGAACGTCAAGATTACATATTTCACAAGGGTATGATCGATTGACGACTGACCCACTGATTGAAACTGTGAAACAAAGTGAAGTTCTGATTGCTCGGAGCGACTTTTTTGTGCCAGGGAGACGTCTTGTCCGCCCCTACTACTTCGAATTCATCTCTCATGTCCGTCTTCCCCACTCTCTCTCTCTCTCTCACTCTCTCTCATTTACTTCCACGCCTACTGCTTTTTCAGCATTCTCATCTCGACTTTCGATTACCCACAGGTCAAGAATCGATGGGCAGGCAAAACCATCGTTGATTTCTTCGCCCAGGAGTTCAAAGGCAGACCTTACGAGTACTATGTACTTCCTTAATTCTCTCTCTTCTTGATTCTGCGTTTCAGCTATTACACGCCCCCGTTTCTTGGTCACGGTTCGGTTTTGTCTGTGTCTGAACCTGCCCACCATCTCATTAAGGTGAGCGCTGTTCAATGCGGGCGCATTCAAGTTGACGGAGAGACTGTCCCCGTTTCTTACATTCTCAAACCTTCCCAGAAGATTAGCCACTTCTTACACAGGTTGCTATAACTTCTTTCCTCATCTTTCTTCTGCAGCAAACATTGCATCCTATCCACCTTCATCTTCTTCTGCCTTATTTTCCTCCTTCCTTTTGTTGCTTTTAGTTCATTCTGTCTGGTTGTTTGATTGATGCGATAAAGGTTGTAGGCATGAACCTCCTGTAATGGCCTCTGATGTCACTGTGCTCGTCAAAGAGCCCAACGTTGTGACTGTCTGCAAGCCCGCCTCTGTTCCGGTGAGTCGTCTGCTGTTCACTGATGTTTTGTCCCTGCTATATGCTGATGAGTGTAGATACTAGTCTCTGTGCTCCTCTGTGCCTCTGTCGCGTTGGAATATTGCATTTTGCCCCTCCTTTGGCATAGATGTGGATGTAAAAGAGTGTTGTGTTTCACTTTATAACTCATGATGAGGTTTCAAGAACAATCTTAACTACTCTAATAGCGTTGATATCCACTGCAACGAACTGCTATATTCTTTTGATGTGAATTGGTTCTGTTATAGGTGATCGTGTTACCTTCAATTTTTAATCTCTTGCTTTACTTTTTGATCTAAAAGTATTTACACGAGATTGAATCACTGGTATGGACTCATCTCCTCTTCTTTAGTATTGCATCCAATGTGACCTCTTCCACTTATTTTAGGTGCACCCATGTGGCCAGTATCGCAAGAATACCGTGGTTGGCATGCTTCAAGCTGAGCATGGATTGGCCCCTTTGTTTCGTATCCATGTAGAGCCCTTTGAAAGCATCTTCATAATTGTGCAAGGACACTGTTTTTCATGGGTTTTGATGTTCTTATATGATTAACTGTCATTCACCTTTCTCTAAAATGACATTCTGGTTATCCAGCAATGACGTATTCGTTGCATTTCCTCTAGAAACTCTAGCTACACATCTTTTCTTTGACATTATAGCGGTTCATAGGTTGGATCGCCTTGTCTCAGGGCTCCTTATCTTGGCCCGAAATGCCACACAAGCTGATCTTTTTAGGCAACAGGTGAGAGTCACTTTGCACTTTTGGCTACATTTAGTTTGAGTGGTGACCCTTTATCTTTGTGGCATGTTAGTGTTGCCTCAATGAAAATGCAGGAGAGAATTTCTTCATGTGTGGATAGTGTGTATAGTCTTCTTAATGTATCTTAAGCTTATTTTACTAGAGAATAGATTCCTAAATCTTGTAGGAGAGAATTTCTACGTGTGGATAATGCATACAGGCATCCTTATGTATCTAAAGCTTGTTTTACTAGAAAAATAGATACCTAAGGCTTGAGGTCTTTAGAATATTGTGTTCTGTGATTTTTATTTGCACTGTCAGCTCTTGTATCTGCGAACAGTAACGATACACTGTTACTCCTTGATGTTTATGGCTTTTGCCGCAATCTGAAATGCTTCTTGCCATAACTATATGCGAAATTGGGATTCATGGGGGACTGCAAAGATCATATTATAAATAGACAAAATGGTGTGATTGTTTGGGAACTTAATTATTGCAGATTGAAGGTGGAATGGTGCAGAAGGAGTATATTGCAAAGGTGGTTGGGATATTTCCTGAGAAAGAGGTATGCTTTCTTAAGTTGCAAAGGAAGAGTATAGTGTGAACGAGAAAAGTAGTGAGCTAGACATATATATGGGCCTTTTTGTTCCTGTTAATATCTAGTCACGCTAACAGGTGGCCATCAGAGCAGCATTATATATTTCACATTAACTAGTATCCACTTCATATAATTAATAGATTATGTTCATTATGTGTCATTTTTGTACTTTATTCTATTCTTTTCCCTGCATGCATACATTGTTTTGCCATGCCAAAGAAAGACACTCATAATTCTGAAAAATTAACCCACAACTTGGATTAATTACTTTTAAGAAATCTTAGTTTTTATCCCACTGAAATTTAGCTCACTATTCTTGGATACAGTATATTACAGCTTGAGTTGCAAGTGAAAGCATATGCAATATTTCTCCACCGATCCTGTAACATGTGATTGTTTTTTCCTTCAGCTGCTAGTCGATGTTAGCATATATTATAATCCTCGAGAAGGAAGAAGCACAGTTGAGGTGAGTTTTAGTTAATTGTCAGTGTCTATCCAGAAAGATCTTAAGATTGGTAGATTAGTATCACATTGCTTTGTTAAGTAGGAAAAGTCAGTTCCAATGTTGAATTTGGTTGGGCAGGCAGGTGACTCTTGTTGTGATACACCTTCAAAAGGAAAGACAGCTTCTACAAAATTTACAAGAATCGGCAGCAATGGGACTCACAGTATTGTCTTGTGTGAGCCAGTTACCGGGCGGACTCATCAAGTAAGGATGTCTAGAAGCTATGTGAAATGAGACTGTTTAGCATATGGAAAGAATAGGAAATCTCTTCAGTTTCTTAAAGGAGGCTGCATGCTTGTATGAATGCATGTTTTGCTATTCATAGTTTTTGCATCATGTGATAGCTTTTTGCTCAGCCTGGTCCTTTTTGGGCAGCTTTGGGTTATAATGAGCTTCTCTACATTTCTAACATATATAACTTCTTGTTTGCTTGTTTATGTGGAGAATTTAGGACGATCAGCCAAACAGTTATAGGTCTTCATTGGAATAATAGATATAAGGGGCTTTTGGTTTTAACTGTTCTTCATTGTTTAATGCTCTCTCTCCCTGCTCTGTTCACTTTGCTGTGGTGTAGATAAGAGTTCACTTGCAGTATACAGGACATCCAATTGCCAACGACATGCTTTACCTGTCTGAATATGTTGATAGTCGCTCAGATGTAGGAATGAGTGCCGATAGAGCTGCTGGGAAGTCATTGATTCCAGAAACTAATAATACATATGTTGATGATTGTGAAGAGAATTGCAGCAAAAATTTCAGCATTGATCCCATGTGCACACATTGTCCAAATTTGGCTCCAACAGGGTAACAGCAATTAGCTTCTCTTTTCTAGTCTAATTGCTGTTTTATTCTCTGAACTTCTTGTGATTTTCTAGTTTGATCCTCGAACTGAATGAATTGGGCTCTTAAATTTTTTTAAGCATATTGATCTGGAGGACTGGCAGGTTTTCTTTGGCTGAATTGGACCCATATTGGTAGAGATCATCCACTGCAGTAGGCATTTTGCAGTTTGTTAACAAAAATATATAATGATAAAAAAAGAGTAGAAAGAGATACGTGTGTAATTCAATCTGCTAGTTTCCCTCGTGTCAGCAAAAGTTAAAACATAAACTCAGAAAAAACATGACAAGTTTGAGGGGTTAATTCCCTAAATAACCCAAAACTTTAGGTCTAGTCCTAATTCTGCCCTAAGCTTTTTTTGGTCTCAGAAAAAATTCCAAACTTTGGGTCTAGTTCCAAATCTACCCAAAACTATTTTTTTTTTGTCTTAGGAAAAACCCCAAACTTTAGTTTTATTCCCAAATCTACCATAAACTTTTCTTTTGTCTTAGAAAAAACCCCAAACTTTAGGTCAAATCCTAAATCTACCCCAATTCTTTTTTTTTTTTGGGTTGAAGAGAAAATCAACAATATTAACTATAGTCCTAAATTTGTCCCATTAGCCCTCTATCCAAAAGTTGCGGTTATTTATCTCTCATTTTTATATCCTAGAATGGTTTTATTTTGAGGATAATTGTCCATGTCGCCTTGTCGATGTGTATCTATTATCAATGTGGAAATGCTATATTAAGTTGGGATTGGATCACAGGGTAGGTTTGAGAAAAGATTACAAGTTGGTGATTTTTTTTGTTTTTTTAGACAAAATAGAATTCGGGGTAGATTTGGGATTGGACCTAAAGTCTATGGTTTTTTCTAAGAGAAAAGAAAAGTTTAGGACAAATTTGGGACTAGACCTAAAATTCGGGTTTCTAAAAAAAAAAGTTAGGGGCAAATTTGGGACTAGACTTAAAGATTGGGATTTTTAGGGAATTGGCCTCAAGTTTGGGGCCCAAAATGATGGTTCCTATTCATTTGATGGTGCAAGGTAAGATTCTTGTTATAGACAGCTATGCATAAACTCAAGGAGGTAACTTTTATTTCGACGAGGTGATGTTCTGAAGTGGATCCTCTGTTTAGGTGCTCTTGTCTTGCTCATGACACCAAACATGTTATTGACCGTACATCCCTTCATGGTGTGCCATGTGATAAAAATGGTAGGAGGCCTTGGAAAAGGGGTCTATAAAGGTGCCTTTTGAATTCCCCCAAAAAAAAAAAGAAAAATCTTTGGGTTAAAAGCCTTCAGGATTTGGTCTTCCTCTTTCGCGTATGTCATTATTGTAAACGATCTATCTGATTCTAAAGGGGATTTGCTTGTGTACCAAAGACAAAGATTTATATAGCATCTCTTAGTCCTTCCCATATTTTGACACTTTTTTGTTGTTTCTCTTCTGTTATCAATTCTTGAATGTCAGATATGAGGAGCATGAAGAGGGGTTATGGCTACATTGCATAAGATACTCTGGACCTGGATGGAAATATGAATGCCCATTTCCAGGTTGGGCATTTTTGAGTTAAAGGAGAAGCCCGTGAGACAAGGCTTCTTTTTGTCGTTTCTCGTGATAAAGTGCTAATACCACCATGAAAAAGGGTGGTTCTCCATTCGATTGATTCCAATGCATATTATGCTTTTGTGATTGCTGAATGGGGAAACATGTGTTGACACTTCAATTAATGTGACTTAATCTTGATGTAGTATATGTTTCTAGTGTTCTGAATGAAGGTCTCTCTGGTTGCAACAGTTTCACCTTCGTAAAATTATGTGAAAGGTGGAATTAAGGTCTGGGGGCTTATTTCCAGATGCTTGCCACTTTTCATTTATTTCTAAGCTGCACTTGTTCGTATCATTGCCAAAGCCTGGCTTTATTTTTTATGACTACAAGTCTGTGGCAACAAACATACAGTGCGTTTAGCCAGACTAGTCCTGTTTAGTAGACTAGACAAGGCATTGTAATTCATTTATATATGATTTTTACGAGATGTGATGCTTTTTCCCCCCTTATGAAGCAGCTGCGACTCTGGGCACGAATTTTTATGATCTAGAACTTCGCATGTGAGACACCTCCTGTCGTCTGTCCATCCAGCTGAGCTACTACTTTTGTCTCGAAACTGCAATCCTCACATATCTCTCCGCGGTATCAGAGGTGCTGTGGCTTAAACTGACATTCTTTTGGATGTCCTCTGGACGTTGTCTTACTACATGGGTCTCCTTCATGCCTTCCTTCTTGCTAGCGTCTGATATGGAGAATAATCTTGGCCCCCTTAATTTATGAAACTAAGATCGCATGTTTTTTTTATTGCTTTAGTGATCTCCAACATAGACCCAAAAAAGTTGCAGAATATGCTTCCGAGTTAATGATCCTGTTGAATCTGAGCACTGATTGTTGTTAAGTAGGAAGATAGAGATCGTCACCCGCCCATTTTGCCAATGAGATTTCGGTGAAATGACAGCATTCGGCCATATTTGAGGTACAATCGAAACTCAAATCACAGGAACACATAAAAAGTCGTCTTGGAATGGACTGATGGGGTTTCTTTCTACCGTAGCGCCAGAGATAAAAAAACATCATGTACGCCCTCCTGGGTGTTAAACATCAGGCGCAATGCGCGGTACTAATGTAATTTATCTGCTTGATATCAACTAATAAATTGACTGGAAAGTACAAATAGGTGATACATGCAGACCTGGATTCCTGTAGGGGTGGGGCAAGAGAGCAGATAATTGACTAAATAACTAAGTATACTTGTATCGTAAAATTAGGAATGGTGCTACCCAGGATATTGCGCCGGTAAAGCTTTTGTGCATGAGACGTGATTCATGCCTTGATTGCTTTGGAAGGCATCTCGACGATTTGGTTATCTTCGCCAACACTATCTTTGAGGACGTCCTTCAACTGTGCAGCTAACACCGGGTTGAGTTCTTGACACACGGCTGCGCTCAGTTTCACGACGTCAATGATCTCTTCCCTTAATTCCTGCAGCTGCAAATTAGGCTCCACCACCGCTTTCTTTCCGTTCTTCCTGTATATTGCATAAAGCACCATCTGAGCCCCTCCCAATACAAATCCCAACACGTTCGGGACCTGTGTCATGTATAGATACATTAAGCCGATACGAAGCGAGACTTGTTGGAATGAAATAAGGATTTTGGGGGTCTACAGGTTTCCACTTACAGCAATGAAGTAGTCTTTATGGAGAAAGCCATAGAAGAACCACACGATTGCACCGAGCGTGAGGAAGAACGATAGTGTTATTGGCATGAACTCCACGCTCCTGGTTTTTATGACTTTTCTCTGCCCATCCATATATTCTCATTCTATTTCAGTAACCAACTTAGGGAATGAAGTCAATGATAGTAGCAAGTGCTAAACAGAAGGGCAAATGGAACAAAAGCGATCGTTCATTAAACTATAACAAAATTATTGCGTCTGGATTCAAACTGATAAACTAAGTCCATCACCGTTTGCTAATATTAAAAAGATGTATATCACTGCTATGGCTCCACGAAAAATTTCTGCCTAGTGATGGAATTAGCGTATGGATATGTATGTCAATGCGTGTGAACAGTCTATATATGTGCATGCCTTCAAATTTCATCAGATTTAACTAATTTCTCACCCACCAGGATGCAAAGTGGAGCGGCAAATACGCCTATAGAGAATGTCATGCAAATCCACCCAATAATCCGTGCTCGATTTGCCCCTTTTGATAGGAAGAAAGTGGTGGAGAGGACCGCACCATACCCCAATACGTTCATGCTCAGGAAAAGCTTCATGGTCAACATCTACAGAATTACAGTTTATTCAGTTAAGCATAAAAAGAATCCCAACTCATTCATTCGCTTAATTAACAAGAAGGCATACCCTATCATTCTTTGAGGCATAGACGAGGTAAGCAGCAGTGTAAGCAGCCTCGATGACACAGCCGATTCCATTGATGATGATGAGGAGAGTATCCTTCTTAACTAGTCCGTAGTACAGCAGAAGCATTGCACTCAAAAGTGACACCACGTATGGAATTGACTGAAACCCTTGCGTCGATTTTCTCTTGTAAATTCCATAGAAAGTGGGCCTGCCACACGCACCATCAGACCAAGTAGCTTAGTATTATTTTTACACTCAGTTTTTGTGCTGTAAGGGAACAAAGGCAGATGATATAACTTACAGAGGTGCAAGAAAGGTTATGAAGGAAACGATGTTGCCTGCAAAACAATTAAAAGAAGTCAAAGTTTCTTCTTTCAGGGTAAGCCGTTGGACTCGTGCTCAAAGTTCTTGTTTCTTTAACCAAAGCAAAGGGAAACAATTCCATGGATTTATGGAATGTCATTGGTGTCTTGTCGTAACTTGGCTGGTACGGAGGCCCTCATTCCCTTAAGGCATTCTTATTCTACTCACATGTTCGAGACCGACAGTCCCTTGTCAAACTTGTGGACGAAAGAGTGAAGGAAGAAGACTTTGGCTTGTTAGCCGGCTCGATAATCACTTAAAAGATTGAGGAGTGCATGCTACCATAATCAGTAGTGCACAGTTTAAAGGTAGCTTTCGGAAAGATTGACGATGAAGATCAAGAGGTAGTAGGAGAGCGAGTACCCACCCAGAAGGCCGAAAGCAAAAGCTGCTGTGGGTACGTGGTGCGTGGCCATCTCTGTCAAGGACGCACGTACGAAATGCTTGCCTTGTGTATTATGCCTAATGAATTACTTCACACACACTTCCCTGATCACGCTCCCCACTTTCTGTAGATGCTCTCTATCTCATAATGGGTGAAATCTCAAATGAGGCTTCTTGAGAATGGAGAGGAGAGGCGGAGGGAGAAGGGTATATATAGCCGAATTCCGTCAACTTGCATGGGGAACGAGTGGTACGGTACAAGGTTGAGACAGAATGAATGGGATGACCCCTTTCCAGTTGTTCCCACTCAGAGACTGATCCAACTTTCTTTTTGCCCAAGTTAACATGATACAAACACCTTTCTCCCTCTACTTCTGCATTTGGCCGCATCTAACCAAATTTAGATCGCACCTACGGAAGAGCAAGGCACCCTCTCTCTCTCTCTCCCCCACTCCCTGCACTACCAAGTCCAAGTACAAAGCGCAACTCCTCCCACTCGGGCCCCACCACCCCTCCTTTCTGATGTGTCGTCCACCAACTGGCCTTTGAGGCTTACAACTCATGTTTTAGTCCCACGGATGACTTCCCTTTCCCTCCTCCTTCCGCTCCTTTGCGTTGCCCCTTTCTTTCTCCCCCATCTTTGCTACTAATGTCCTAACCACCCCAAGTACTCTCTCTCTCTCTCTCTCTCTCACCAGATATCTCGAATCAGCCCTTTCAGTGTTCTGCTGTAGGCCAAATCTCAAACATTACTCATAACGAAAGTGTGACGCGAATCGAAGGACTTGACAAGAAATGAAGGATTTTTTGTATTTCTTATTGCTTGATATTGATACATTCTTTACATATATTTACGGTACAATGGATGGACAATGAAAAATGAATAATGAAAGATACAATATCAATTCAAATAGTCAATTGATTTAATCAATCAACGCAGGTCTTAATCAATCGAGCCAAATCCTAGATTGCATATTCGATATCAAATGATATCTCCAACACTCCCCCTCAAGCTGATGGCTTGTGTATGTCCAAGACGCCTAACTTGTTTAAGAGATATGCGTTGTCTATGACATAAGGGCTTAGTGAAAATATCTACAAGCTGTTCTATGGTTTCGATTCCTTTTGTCTTAATAGTCCCATCTTGGATCTTGTCTCGAGTGAAGTGGCAGTCAACTTCTATATGCTTTATCCTTTCATGAACTATGGGGTTTTTTGCAAATTTGAGTGTTGCATCATTATTACAAAATAATGCAGTTGAACTCTTAATTTGTACGCCCAAGTCTAGAAGCAAGCCTCACATCCAAACTACTTCACAAACCATCTTGGCCATGGCTTGATATTTGGCTTCAGCCGATGACAATGATACAATCGTTTGTTTCTCCATTGTCCATGAAAGTCGTGACTTTCCAAATTTGATACAAAACCCAGTAATACTTCTTCCGATCATAGGACAAGTAGCATAGTCTGTGCCACAGTAGGCTATCATCTCCATGCTGCATTCTTGGGAAAGAAGAATCCCAAGTCTTGCACATTTCTTTAAATACTTCACAACTTTCAGTGTTGTATTCATATGAGTATGTTTTGATTTATATATAAACTGACTGAGTGTCTACACTACATAACATATGTCAGGCCTTGTCATAGTAAGGTCAATAAGCTTCCCAACAAGTCTTTGGTAACTAGATGGGTCATTACTTTGAGATGATCTTCTCGCATCATAATTGACTGTGGTTAATTTGGTGTTTTGCTCGATAGAGAGAGCTGCTGGCTTACATCCTAATAGACTTGTCTCTAATATAATTTCTAGGATAAATTTTCGTTGGCTAAGAGAGATTCCAAGTTTTGATCAGGCAATCTCAATACTAAAAAAATATTTAGGACGTTCTATATCTTTAATATGAAATGTAGAATGCATGTATTCTTTGAGATTTTCAATAGCAAATTCATCACTTCCAATAATATCCTAAGTCTAGTTTTCCATTAATACATGCAATTCTTCTTACATAGCTTTTTGTCATCGTGAATCGCTGTCTCATTGTAAGAGGATGGTTCTCGTTCCTTAGAAAGACGACTAACGTAACGCATATGCTTTGATTATAGCTGACCAAATGAAACATAGGAGGAGAATAGGTAGTGAGTCCCTAACGATGTGGAGGTAGTGCAGATATAGTTTTTAGTCCATGTGGGGGGACAAGCGACGCGGCTTAAACATCGAGGTTAGACTTCTTGTATGGGTACAAGAGATATAGGCTCATCAGCAATTTCTTCTGAAGATGACGTGGCCAAAGTTGAACCACTCGATCAGGCAAAGATTGACGCTAATGTGGCTTCATAGGAGGCATCGGATCCAGGCGTGGGCGCAGACAATCGCGAGCCATTTGATCACCCCTTTGAATCGTTGTCGTCCATTCCTTTAATCGATTTTTCACCGCCTTTAACTAACCTTAGTGTCGTGAAGGGTTTCCGCAGCTCAGCATTCTCTCTACCGATGACCCCTCTTTGTTAATGCTTTGCCTGAATTGCAAGGATAACAGTTTCTCCGATCTTGACATACTCTGACGAAGTAGGGCGCTGACTCTCCTCTTGGACAGCTAGTTGGAAGATCCGCCCAAGGGATGGCACTGGTTCCATAACTAAAATCTGGAAGCGAAATGGAAGGTAAGTCTCGTTCAAAATTAATAAAAAACGAGTCACCTTTTCCCTCTCTCGTGTGGCTCGGTATTGTTGCAAAGTGGCTTCTAACTCGTTCTAGAATGCCGAAAGCTTGTTAAAGCAAGCCTCACACTCATATTTCCTTGCTTTAACTCGGTTAATGTCCGCATGAGAGAAATTTTTTTGCATGATCCAATTTGCCATACATTTCTTTGATGTCTTCACACATGCTTTTTGAATCCGACTTCTAGGGAAATGCAATTTCCGATCCATGTCCAAACAAGTTGATTACATTTCTTCCAAAGTCACACTGGGCGCTCATCAGAGGGGATCGGGACAGTTCCATCAAGGAAATCGTCCTTGTCCTTTGTCACCAAAGCTCGCCGGAATTCCTAAGACCACCGTGAGTAGTTTTCGGGGCGGTAAGCTACAGGGTAATGAGATAGAGCTTTGTTCCATTAGTGGTGGACATATACGGTGCGCTGCTAGGCTTCGGGTGACCACTGGTGGCGGGAAGCAAAAACGGCATAAGACCGTGTTGAGGAATCGGGTAGGGATTCATACCAGGCATGGGCATCCCTAGCTCGGGTGCTTGACCCGCATACTGAATATAGAGAATTGTTGAGAATTGGAAGCTCTAATAGCATGACACGAATTGAAGGACTTGACAAGGAATGAAGAACGATTTTTTGTATTCCTTACTGCTTAATGTTGATACATTCTTTACATGTATTCATAGTACAATGTATAAATAATGAAAAATACAATATCAATTTAAATCGTCAATTGATTTAATCAATCGATGCAGATCCTAATGGATAATCTAAAATCCTAGATTGCATATTCGATATCAAATCATATTTTCAACAAAGTGTAACCACATCATATAAAATGTCTAGAAACCAATCCTAGAGAGGTTACAATGACATATATGGGGCTAGCTATTGAAATCAGCCAAGTGCCGCAAGATTGTGATTATTTTAACAAGTGAGGTCCATGCTAAAGTAGTAACCTTGTTACACTAGGTACCTCTTGGTATCAAGATTTGAGTTCCACCTTGATTGGAAGAAGATATCTCTTGCCAGGTATTCCTTAATCTTTGAACTAAACTAAACAGAAAAGGAAGCATCTCTCGTTTTTCTTCTTTTCGGGAGGAATAGGCACACCGCAACCGCTAGAGAATACGCATAGGCCTTTTGAAATAATTATTTAATTTAAGTGAACCCTAGATCTTTTTTTCTTTTTTTTTTTGATACCGACAAACCGTTGGAGCCCCCTTTCGCTTACGCTAGTCGGGGAGTGAACCCTAGATCTTTATCTACTGGCAGGGAACTTTAAAAGCCTTGTTAGCCGTTACAATGTTTATTCATTGATTTGGAAGCATCACATTGAACACCCAAACAAGGTGAAAATTATTAAAAAAAGTTTCAAACCTATTGCACTTATATCAATTTAGTCCTAGACCTTTCAATTTTGGTCAATTTCATCCTAAACCTTTTAATAATTTGCCAATTAAGTCCTAAACTTTTTAATTATGCCAATTTGGTCCTAAATATTTTAGAGGATTTGCCAATTTAGTGTTAAAAGTTTTCAATGAATTACCAATGTAAATTGCTAATGTGGCAGTTCAATCAATGTCGACCATCCTACGTCACATGGTTGGCGCTGATATAGATAAATTTTTAATTATTTTCCTTTTTTCTTATTTCTCACATGGTCGGCGAGTTCACTAACTGAGGGTTAGTGACCTCCATTGACTATTGGAAGAGGGCCGCGAAGCCCTTGTCGGATTTGGTGACAACTTGTGATTTCCTCATTGGGGCCTACAAGGGCCATGGCTTCCTCATTGGCCACAACAAAGAATTGCGAGCCCTCGGTCTTGAACCTCGGCCAATGTTCAGTAGCCTTGCGGCCTTGCTAAAAGAAATAAAAATAAAATAAAAATTTAATAAAAATGTTTGAAAAAAATAAAAACAAATTATTCATGTTAGTAACAAGCATGTCATTTAAGATAATTAGTATTGACTAAATCTCCATGTTAGCGATTTTTTACTAAACTTAGACAGAATGATTATATTGACAATTTGTTAAAATGTTTAGGACTAAATTGGTTTAATTTAAAGGTTTAGGACTGAATTAGTACAAATACAATAGATTTATGAATTTTTTTAAATAATTTTCTCCTTAAAAAAGTGAGCTCTACATGTTAAAATGAATGGCTCCTCAAATTACCAATAAATTTTTTTGGTATATTTAGCATCTCTTTGGGAAAGTTCAAAATAACTGCCCCAAGTCTTCTCATTTTTTCAAATAAGGACATGAAGTGGATCTTGTTTTAAATAAGGGCCTAAAATAGCCTTAGTTGTTTCAAATGATGGCCTAAAGTGATCATGATTGTTTTAAATAAGGGCCTTGCCGATCGCCGATTGCTGGCTGGCTCAATTTTCCGACTAGTCAAGGGTATTTTCGTTGGAATCTTCTTCTTTTTTTCTAGTTCTTTTTCTTCCTTGTTGCCGGTGGTCGGCCAACCACTAGTGACGCCCACAAACAATTGGGCGAGGGTTGCCCTTGCTTGATCCGGCGAGGGCCACCCTCATTGGCCATAGGCGAGGGGTGGCTTTGCCTAGGGAGGCTGCCCCTTGTGGCCAACCGCGAGGCCGGCGAGGGCTCGATGATCCTCATTAGTCGCTGACGAGGGTCAGCCTCGCCTGCGCCTAGGCATGCAAGGTAAGGAGGCGCGGGCGAGGCCGACCCTCATCGGGGCCGACAAGGGTCATTGGGTCCTCGTCGGCCCTAGGCAAAGCCGACCCTTGCTAGATTTGGTGAGGGGGGCCTCACCCATGGTTGGTGAGGGCTTGCAAGTCTTGTGGTTGGCCGCAAGGGGGGGTGGCCTCCCAGCCAAAGCCGCCCCTCACCCAAGCGTCTATGAGTGTCGCCGGTGGCCAGTTGGCCACTAGCGAAGAGGAAGAAGAACCATAAAAAGAAAAGAAAAGAAAAAGAAAATAAAATGGTAAATAACAAAAATACCCTTGATCACCAGAAAGTCATACCCTTATTTAAAACAAACATAGCCACTTTAGGCTCTTATTTAAAACAAGGTCCACTTGGGGCCATTATTTGAAAAAATGTGGGTACTGCAGGTCATTTTTTGAAATTTTCCCTTTCTCTTTGCATGTACAAGAAAATTAATGCTGGCCCTGAGTATATTTCTCTATTTAAGTATCCAAGTAAATAAGTTTAAAGTGTATTATGTGGAGAAATATAAGAAAAATTTATGTAATGTAAAGATAACATGCATAGTTCTTATGAGTATGGAAAATCTCTAACGTGAAATCAAAGCTGAGTTTTAAACATTTCATGCCAATATTTGGCTCTATATGGTACCTATCTAACTACCGCAAAGTATATGGCTAACTGGACTGAAAATCAAAATTGAACACCTATTTGTTTATAAATGATCATCACATGGACGTGACCGGTGAACCTATAAAACTCAACTTCTAGGGGGCACTAAGAAAGAGCTAGGTAGTACCCAGATGTTAGGCCCGTCAATTGAATGTGTTAGGTCGGATTTGGGTCATGTTGAATATAATCTTGCTCAATTGACCCATTTAGTCCTTATTGACTCAATTTTATGCAACACAATTTTAGCAATTCAGAATGGTTTGATTTGATCCAACCTACATCCAACTCAAGCCCGATCCAACTTGGCTTCAATTGTTAACAAATTTTCTCCTCAAATTGTTGCCTCTAAAGAATGGATGACTCCATGGACCGTGAGGGAGCTTCGGTGCTCGAGTAAAATCAATAAATTTAAGAAAGATCTGCAAATAATATTAATAAATTTAAATTCAATTTCTCAAAATTTTAACAAGTCGAAAATTGAAGAAATTTCAGTCAAAATCTTCTGATGGCCATCTTCCTTTCTCGAATGACATCAAACGGATCCCCATTTCAGTCTTCTTACTGAAATGGGTTAAAAAATTGGGTCTGCTTTGGAGTGGAAAATTATTCAAAATTTTTTAATCTATTCCAATTTTACCAATTTAGTTAAATCTTTTAATTTTGTCAAAATGAATCATGAATCTTTCACTTTTGCTAATTGAGTCTATTTAGCTAATTTTGATAGGAAATCGTTAATGTGGATGTCAAACGTCTTATATTTTGTAATTGGTGCTAATGTTGGTAATTTTTAACTATATTTTAACAAATTTTAAATTTTTTTAGTTTATTTTATTTTATTTTCTCTTCTTTTCTTTTTCACCTTTTTTCCTCCCCCGCCATGGGGGATCTCAATGGGTACCCTCGGGCAATGAGCACCTTGGCCTGAGTTGGCAAGGGTGACCCTCGCCATGGAGAGCTACCCTCTCTTAGGCAAGCAATGGCCACCTCCCTAGATCGAGCAAGGGTTGCCCTCACCCACCTAGGTGAGGGCGGCCCTTGCCGCCCTAGGCTTGAGTGGCTTTTGCCCAAGGCTAGCAAGGGTGGCTTCCTTAAAGCTAGCAACCTTTGCCAACCATCGATGAGGTCCGACAATAGTCGATAAAGGGAGAAGGAAAGAAAAGAAGAGGAAAGGAAAAAGAAAGAAGGAAAAGAAAAGAAAAGAAAAGAATTAAAAGAATTAAAAGAATTAAAAAATAGAATATTATTAAAAATTATCTACGTCAACGCCAAATTTTCTATGTGGTACAACCGGCATTTATGTGAACAACTTTCAGCTAAAATTGATCAGATTGACTCAATTGGCAAAAAATGAAAATATTTAGAACTCAATTAATAAAATTGAAAGATTTAGGATTGAATTGGCAAACATGGAATGCGTTTAGAAAACACTAGGGTTTGCCCTAGTGGCCACCATTCTTCATGGGAAAGATGAGATAGAAGGTTTGAATCCCACCTTTTCAAGGGAATTTGGGTGATGACAATTTAGTTTCAGCTGTAAATTTTGATTCTCATGCTCTACAACGAGGCATAACAACAAATCTGAGAGTAAGTTATAATAGGAGTAGAGTTGAATCGAGAAAAAAAAACTATTATAGATAATTAAGCAAAGTAATCACATGACTTATCAATAATGAGTTAAAAAGTAAGTCTACAACCCAAATTGCCACCTCTATTATCATATTAGCATCTCATTTTCCGCATGAAATCTTGGTGATCTTATTCTTCAATTTCATATGTTCTTTCTGATTATTTCTAGTCCAATTTGGATATGAAAGAGGATATAAGCAACGACAACCGTTTTTTCATGGAATTTATTTCGATGCTACATACGTGCCCCTGCTTAACGGAGGCTTTTGAGTTAGTTCCTTCAAGGTACCAACAGACCCCAGAACCTCAAATTCGATTCTCATACTTCGCTATTATAAGTAGTAGCGATTTATATGCTCGAGGCTTTTATCATCCTATTGACCTTCTTGAGCGGGAGTGTTGAGTACAGAGTTATAAGAATCTCTTAACTCACCATGGCAAAACAAAATCTCTAGCGCAGGTGGGTTTCTGCATTCCCTTTCACCCATATTGTAGCGAGTTTGTTCGCATCATCAATCTCTCACCATTTAAGTTTTTAGAACATGTGCAAGTACGCATCGCTACTTGTGTACGACTGAACAAATCACATCCAGCTGAGGTAATTTTGTTTTCTGCCGCCTAATCGAAGTTGAGTAAAATCAAACACCACGCTAGATAGCTAGCGGTAAAAGGGTGATCATCCTCGGCCTCAAATCCTAGGTTCTTGATGGGCTAAAAACAAAACATCCTGTAACAATTTTGATTTCCTCATGATAATGACCACATGGGGTAATTATGCTGGTAACCGTTCCCCACCCATTCAATTATGAAAAAAATACCCATGCACGGACAACCCCTAGGGGTGACCAGTGTCCTAATCAATTGGTCTCGCACACGAATCCTCAAGTCCAAACCTAGCTCAACTCAAGCTTGAATGTTTCATCTGATCTTCAATTATCAAATCAAGTTGATTTATGGTTTTGCATATCAAGCACATCTAACTGCACTTAAGCTCAACAATATTCTGACGCTTCCACTACCATTAAGTTGAGTCGCAATGTTTAACAAATATCACAGGTTTGCCTCGTATCAAACTCTATAAGACCGCCATGAATCTCTGACTGCTCAGACAAATTTGAAAGTAAATTTCAAACCAGTTTTCCAATCAATTGAAACAGGCATCACCTCCTTTCATTAAGGAGATTTCGAAGATGGCCACTCTATTAGGTCCAACTACTGAGATCTTGGATTACAAGCATCAACTGCCAGGGGAGAAGTCCAATTACATTATCTAATGATGGCTTGGAGGCATTGTTATACACGAACACAAACACCCCCCCGGGGAGGGAGGGAAGGGGGAGAAGGTTTGCAGTGACAAGGGATTTTATTTTATTTTTTGAAAGAGGGAAAGAAATACAGGGACGAAAGAACACAGGCGCATCTCAAAGGAGGGGACTGCGAATGGCCAAAAAACAGACGCTTCTAAAATACACGAGAATTGCTCGTCAAAACTTCACAAAATAGCATTCCTCAATTCCAAAAATGCTGATACTCTCAATCAACAATTGCTAAAATAACAGAGTTGCTATGACATTGTGGATTATACTGCAATTTCTTCTTCCACGTCCATGATTCTACTGCATTGACTGAAAGCGTTTCATGATAATTATGCTCATATCCATGTAGCGTTGAGCACAGTTAGTGAGACAAGTTGATTCGCTAGAACTGAACTTGCTTCCAGGTGTCCCAGTGATGCATTTGTCCCAGCATGCATTAGTAAGCTTAGCCACCATCTCATTGACCATGGCCCTTTCCTTCTCTTGCTGAAAATTACCAAACAAGATATCTAAAGTAAGATTTATAAATCATAAATTGGTCATGTTAATTATCATGGCATTTATTAGGTACGCTGAATGAAGTTAATTTAACATTCCTAATCATTGAAGAGTCTACACATTGATGACTACATAGTTTTACATAGGTTAATAGAATGATCAGACCAACAATATTGCCCAAAGAAGATCACAACTTCGATCATGAGGAAGCTGATTTAGTTTCAATAGTTGATACGCAAAAACATAATAAAGGTTCATGCAATACATATATTTACATAACACATACGGCTGAGGAACTTCATGGTACCAGATGCCTTTCTCCAAAGGAGCAAAAAGTAGAGAAATGACCAGAAATGGCAGTTCACTAGATACGACAAATGGATAGAGTGCAACAACTATGTACCCGACATTAGCCAAAGCAGATTCTTCAGCAGGTCAAGATTCAATCAGGTGGATTTAGATAGAGGTTGAAACTTTTCTAATTGAGGTGGATGGTACAATTGATTCTTACAATCACTTGATTCAAATAATTCAATTTTCTTGGCAACGTTCTAAACCAAACCAAAGGGAACAGACACGACCATCCTTGTGGTGTTCAGGGAGACATTTCAGTTAAATTCTCTTTACTAAACAAAGACCGACCTGTACATCATAAATTCGTGCAAATGGAAGCATACGAGATATAGGCCAAAGAGACAGCATTGACATTACGATTCCAAGCAACCATTCTTTTACAGTAGTGCACTTTGTCCCAAGACACCCCCTTACATTCCAAGAGTTGAGCTCAGACAAGGGAAACACGAAGCAACTGGAATTACGGCACAAAACCCTCAACATTTGCAAGTGCAGACTCCATGGCCGGAAACAAAATAAACAAAAATGCACACGACTTTCCAGATTACATTGATAGAAGAATAAGCGCACCGAAAAAAGGGTTCCTGATTTCTTCGATACTATCAAATAATTAGGCAGCGATTCTGTCCGAACATCAAATTAAACAGCGCCAAGGAACAAAAGGGGAGAGACCCAGATAGAGCGAGAGAAAGGAAAAGGGCTTACAGAGATAAGTCGTTGCAATTCAGCAGAATTGAGAGACGAAGCGTCCATGGAGTACGGTTGTTTACCGGAGTGAAAGGGAGAGGAAATCGGTGGACGGAAATGGCTCCGTGAAGTAAAAACCCTAGAAAAGGAGGAGGGAGAAGGCCGAAGGAGGAGTGAGGAAAGGGTTTAAGTAAGAGAGAGCGGAGGCAGCATCAGACTCTGGGCTGGGAAGCCCCAGAGTCATTGGATATGGACCCAAAGCCCAATCCTATAAGGGCCCAAATCTTTCGAGTTAGATAGGATTAATCGGATCCTTTGGAAATCGACGAGTCTTGAGCTCCAAGCCGGATCCGCAATGAAGTCCTTATTTGCTTATATACCCTCATACTCTTCCAATATTTCACTTTGGGCAAGCACTTTCGTACAACTTTAACAGTGAGAAACACAAGATTGATTCAATGTGCTGGGATGAGGAGGACATCGTCTAGACGACAACCTGGGATTGGAAGTGGGTGGTCGTTGTTCGGTTGCCACATTTACCACCCAAATATAGGTGTAAGGCAACCCACGGACAGCTTGGTTCTGGTAATGATATGTGTACGTCTGAATGTCCATCGTTGCTGCTATGCAATGGGCGTTGAGTTGATCCTTTTACGCTGCTAAATTTAAACCAATCTAGAAAACAAAAGGGATCGTTTCTTCCTCTGTCAGGTGTCATCTATGTTCGTTCTGCTTCCCCTTCACAAATCTCCCAGACCTCCTACAACTTCTCATTTATCCTTCTGCCACTGCTCCCTTAAAGAAGAACAGAAGAAGAACAGAACTGAAATGGGGTGTGGGAGTTCGAAAGTTGGGATTGATGATGGGGATAATTTGGCGCTTTTGGCAATCCGTCCCCTGCTTCGACATCAGATGCACAATAACATCAGGATCAGGAAACGACGGAGCAAACGGTCCTCCACCCTCTCCACAAAGCAGCTCCTTCCCAAGGGTAGCTTAGAACCCTCAGAGGGAACTACTTCCCCCGATTCTTCTCACACCGACACTCATGATCATCGTCATGCGGTAGAAGACAAGAGGGTAGCTGAAGCCAATTTTCATGACAATGCTGCAAACGGAAATAGCATCAACAATTCAAGCATAACATTAACGAGGAGTGAAGAAGAACACATGACAGAAGACAAGACGGTGGTGGAGGCAGTGACTGCAGCCATAGAGGAGGCCATCGTGGTGGAGGCAGAGGAAGAGCTGGAGGAGGATGATTACATCATTGAGGTACTTGAAGAAGAAAGAGGAAGTCTCATCAGCTATGCAGAGCTTGATGCCTATCCTGGCTCTCCAAGTTTTCGGATTTACTGTATCTCATCCATATTGGAAGATGACATTGAACAATGTGAGTTTGCTGGATAAAAATATACATCTTATATGCTATGCATTGCAAAACAAAGGATAACGAAAGCATCCATTTTTAGTTAACTGCACAGTTTTTGCGTTCTGACCGGTACATATCATTATTTTCATTGAACCCTGCTGACATCAAACTGTTCGCATTAGCATTAATTGTTTTTGCATGCATGCAGCAAAGGATGAGGAAATGAATAAGGACACAACATCTCGGGGCGATGAGGCTAATGCTAAGGAGACTTTGATCAACAGTATCAGCGAGGAGGTATATTATAGGGAAAACACTACCAGCTTCATCTCCCAAACTAAACTGATATAAATGATGAGTAAGAGGACTAATGTGTAGCGGAACGATGATTGCATAACTCTTGGTATTGTGGACATGATCAGGGCGGAGGCTTGGGCGGCAAGGGCAAGAGGACGGACAAGATGAAGAAGGTGGTGACCATAATAAGCAGGAAAAGGGGTCCGTCAGGGACAGGGAGGCAGCAGAGGAAAGTGAATGGGAAGAAAGTGGGGTCGAGAGTGATGAGTGTCAAGCAGTTCTTATCATTGAACGTTAAATCCTGCTACATCCCTTGCTCCACCACACGTGTCGATCATAGCACTCGTCTCCTTCCCAATAATCCCAACACAACACCCCCACATCCTTTTTGATCTTCTTCTCGGTTTTGTCAGCCATACATTATTGTTTCCACAGGGAGGGAAACGCGTTGCAGTTGCACCTCCTTTAGAACCGCTTGCTCAAATTAACGTTTGCTGTCCATTATTAACCACGTAGATTCATGATCCCAAGCCCAAGTGTCATCTCCAAGGACAGCAGAATTCCCATTGGCGAAAGGATTTTTCACCGGTGTGTCTCTGTACAGTCCTACTTTTGCTATATGCCAAGAATTTACCAGGGAAAGAAAATGCATCGACATAATTTTGTGATGTTTAGAAGTATATGGTTAACTGGGGGAGAACTCTAAGTCAGTGATGTAGACTTGATTTCTTTTCTGGATTGAAGGGTTACACTGATCAAACTATGACATAGTATCATTTGAATGCACTACTGTAGTTGGTTTTGAATTCTTCCTTTTCTTATGTTCCCTAAATTCAAGGGATGAACTTGGAGATCAAATTCATCTCCCTCGACCAGAGAACACCTTTGCTGATCGATAGTTGAGATGTGTTCTCCTATTTTTATTTTCCCTTTTCTTTTCGTTTCCTTTGGTTTTCTTTTTCACCAATTTTCTTCTCTCTTTTACCCTGCTCCTCTCCTCCTCACTCTGGAGAAGGCGAAGTCCCTACACTACACGTCACTGCCGCAAGCCCCCATCGACATGCCTCCAACCCCGCCGACACCAACAACCTCATCTTCCCACCCTGGTCACAGGGTCCCTCTGCTGCATCTGTGCGTCTGTGTGGAGCTCCTGACATATTGGGAGGTTGCGAGCTCAAATCTGCCCACTAACCATGGATCGAGAGAGGGAAGAAGGTGAGAGCATGCGAAGGGACAACGTATTTGTAATAGTCTCCTCCAAACCATATTCTCAATTGGTAGGTGACATTTCACTCGTTGGATGAGATCCCTAAACGTAGAGAATCTTAATCCTAAAGTAAAAACAGGAAATCAGAATGCCCCAACTGATTGATGTGGGCAAATCTTTTTTGCCAAAAAATTACAACCGGCCAAAGATGATATCATGTATTCCCGGGAAAATCCCATATTTTGAGGAAATAAATAGGGTAGTTTCAGAGAAGTAATTGAAAAGGGGTCACCGACTGCATGAAGAGAATGCTAAAGTTCAATTTGGAGCTATGTAATTATGTGAGATGCCCACGCAGGAGAGCCGTTCTACTCAAATAGTCGCCAATTCGACAGAAGACGAAGTAAAAGCACTCACGTTCGGCCAATGGCAGTGTCATGGAAGTCAGCACGTTATTAAATAAATCGCGTATTCCCATGTTAGTCTTCTCATTTCACAAATAAAACCCAAAACGAAAGTTAGTTTTTATCTAATCGCTTTATAGAAATGCGAAGTCGCGTGGTTATAATACAACTTTTATCGTAGCCAAGATCAAAAGTCTGATACCAATCTCTCTTTTTTCGCTTAATTCCATCACATGTGCACCTAAATAACAAGGAACGGTACTTTTAAGTGAACTTCAACTCTAGTTTCAAAATACTAGGAGCTAGAAATATTACACAAACGCCGTGAATTGGGCATAACCAGAGCCTATATGATACCTAAAGCACGAGATTCGATCTTCACTATAGTTACATGAGAGATCCCCAAGTTTCCCTTGCTTGATTTCAGCAGGCTATTCTCGTCCAGCTCTTTCAACTTTGTAACGTTGGGGTCGAGAGTCAGAAGTTGTTGAAAGAGATGACTTCAATGTCCCTTCATTTCCGAGAAGATGCCTCCTCACCCTTTTTCTATCCTATAAATGAGCCCGCTAGGATCCCTCCCGGGGCTTGCCATCCAAGCATCCATAACCAGCATGGCGAACCCAGAGATCAAAGTCAACGAGCAGAATTTAGCCGGGAAATTATCAGATGTGAGCTACGGAGCCCAGATTTGCTTAAGGATTTTGTCGATTGCAACTACACTGGCTGCGACTTCGGTGATGGTCACATGTCAGCAGTCCATCACAGTATTTGGCATCAGGATTGATGCCCGATATAGCTATTCTTCGGCTTTGAAGTAACCACTCCATTAATCGTGCTATAGCTAGTAGCATTCACTGTAAGATAATACCTACTCTCTCATGTCCTAGACACGGTTAAAGCTAACAAAGATCTTTCAACAGGTTCTTTGCATTTGCAAATACGATTGCGAGTGCTTTCTCCATGATGTCCCTGATCCTTCTTATTGTCTTCACTCATCCTCGAGGCCCGCGGAAACCTTCCAACTTCTTCTTCTTCTTGTTCCTCCACGACTTGGTATGTTCGGTTTGGATCCACATTCATCAAGCTCTTTTGACGAACTCCAGTTTATTACGTTTTTGTGGACATGAGAAGAATTTTTACATTTGCCAAAAAAAATTTCGATGACAGTGGATGATGTCACTAGTGCTAGCGGGATGTACGGCTGCGACAGCAGTTGGATATGTTGGGAAGTATGGAGACAACCACGCTGGTTGGATGCCGATATGCGACTACCTTGGGAAGTTCTGCAGCAAAGCCACAGCTTCCATGGCGTTCGCTTACGTGTCGCTGCTCCTATTTATGTTGCTCACCATCCTCACCGCGCGGAACATCCAGCAACACTGAGGCATAGCCCTTACTAGTTAACATCCACTTGTTAGTCCGCGCTACTGCTCAGGGATGATAATAGTTCCTGTCATCCGTCAAGTTTAATAAGCCAACTTTTTCAAAGCGCGTTCTTTCTTTGGTATTAACCAGCATAATGTGGATTGCTACTTTTTCCTCCGTTTCCCCATGTTGCCGTTACATTGTGAGATTTCACATGTTGTAATAGCTATACCTGTAAAGATATAACCTCGTCACAGAAGTTGGATTCTTAAATGGCGGGTCATCCCGCTATAATTCTTTTTTTTTTTTTGGCCGAACCCTGCTATATAATTCATAAAGTTAAATTCGATATCAATCTTTCATGACTCGAGACAAAAGACAAGATGATTTCGACATATAAAGATAGAATAACCATGCAATTCTCTGTGTCCAAGCCAGATCACCCAAACCAAGGAGAGTTATCAAAAAAGTACTAAAATTATTGCAATTGTGTTAATACAATCATAAATATTTTTTTTTTGTCAATTAAGTAATAAACCTTTTTAGCATAATTTAGTCTATCTAGCCAGTCGACACTAATATGAATGCCAACCAATATTGATGTGAACAATTTTTAAAAATAATTTATTTTTATTAATTTTTAATTATTTTTCTCTTTCTCTTTCTCTTCTTCCTTTGTCAAGATCTGAGTGAGGCTCTGTGACTGGTGAGGCCATGGCAAGGCTAGCCTCACCCTTGTCAGTCACTGGGGAAAAATAGGAAAAAGAAGGAAGAAGAGAAAGAAAAAGAGAAAAAATAGGAAAAAAATAATATTTAAAAATATCAACGTCACTAGCATTAACTAGCTAAAATTGACCAAATGGACTGAACTAATACAATTGCAAAAAATTTAAGACTGAATTAATAAAAAAAGAATTAAGACTGAATTCATATAATTATAATAAACTTAGAATTCTTTTGATAATTCTCTCAGCAGGTGAGAAAAGCACAGAGTACTGCCAATGCGTGATCATGAGATCCCGGAAGACCCTCCTCAAGCTCTCCACTTTTACGAGTTCAACTATACATGCAATAATGAGGAACGAAATACTCTCATTTACACCCGATCGATACAGAACCCAACAGCCTTCAAAGAAAGCTTCCATATCTTACAATGAATTTTCTGTCTGTATTGTACAGTTTTCACGGCTCTTGATATTACAAAATTCGAATATCTTGCAGTTATACAAGAATGGCACTTCATGTGGCGAAGCAATATAAACAAAAGAAATCTGAACTCGTAAGAACTATAAATCAACAACAAATGAAAAACTAATTGACAAGTGGATCATGAGCACTCATGAGATTACTCATAAGAGATCTCTAAGTCTGTTCCCTGGTTATGGTTGCCTGCTGAGAGAGAAGAGGGATTGTCAATTTCTTTGCGAGATGCTTCCCAAAGTTGCTGCTCTATGCCCAGTTTTCTAAGCTCCAACAGCCCCCGTTCAACTGTCTCGCAACAACAAGGGAAAAAAAATTAACTTCTACATTGCTGATGATCCCAACACCAGACTTGAAAGCTACTTTTCTAAACTCTACAATTCGGTATATTTACTACTAACGCCTCTCATACACTATCCTTTTCATCTACAGACTTGAAAGTTCTTTTCTTCTTGCATTCAGAATTGAATTAAACACGTAGACCTTACTACAGTCCAAAGAAGTACAACCTAACCTCCCCTAAATGCTAAGTGAGCTACCACATAAGAAATCCCTCAAGGACCCCCAAGGGTCAATGTCCAAATGCTAATACATTTCAGTAGAATTCAACCTAAAACCATCAATTCCATGAAGAGACACAGTGCCTACTTTACCTTTTTTTCCCTTTTTTCCTAGACAAGGAATGTGCATACTTTATCTTATATTGCCAGCAGAAGCATATCATGAGCAAACAAACGTACAGTAAGAGATTAGAAAATTGTTGCACTATACTTCATGCTATTTTGACTTAACATAGCTAATTATTCCATACTGCAAGGTGAATTTCTCCCCCATAAGTATTAAACATTTCAAATTGATGTTGTTGAAAGCTATGATCTAGTAGATCAAACTTTTGATGAGAAAAAGTAAGTGCCTATACTTATCACCTTAAAAAATCGTGGTGCAATATCACATTTATATCACCTACACATATTGCCATTTGGATTAAATCCAAATCTACGCACGTCCTCACACATTGTCAAATGGGGAGACTCTGTTTAAGCACAACATCAGTTTAACACCTAATGGAGGTCTTGCATTGACATTGGCAGGAAATACATTCACAAGAAAGGCCAATATTGTCTGCGCTGAATCAGATATAGGTAATCAGTTACAAGACCAATCACATTAAGTGAACAAGATCCAATCACATGAATCTTCTCCATTACTATCAAAGAATCTTCAAATGAATTCAATGCATTCCAAGTGAACTTGCATGTGGAGAGAGAGAGAGAGAGAGAGAGAGAGAGCAATTTACCATCCACAGCATCATGTGAGGTGGGTGACTGCCCACTGCGGCCAATCCAAAACTGAAGCCTTTCTTCTGCAATATCCTCCTCAACACAATATGTCAATGCTCTTCTCCAAAAGTATGTAAGCCAAGCCTGCATGTCAATGTAATTTGTAAGACAGGATTTATTGAATCCTTGCTGATATTGTATTTACAGCTTCTTGATTGATAATATCTGCCTTTATCATTTCGTAACAGAAGATTGTTATAATGGCATTTTCCCACTCCTTCCCAATATAACGAAGATCAAGAAAGAGAGGGAAAAATAACAGATAAGTAGTATTTCAGAGAGCCAAAAAAATGGTTAATCATGTAGGAAGAAGTTAAATGACAATAGCATACTTCTTTGAAAAGAACATCCTCAGCCTCTTCCTCACTTAGTTCTGCAAAAGAGGATAAAAAATTACACATCAAACACTCTCAAATTAATGTAGATCCATGCACTTCTACAGATGCAGATTATCTATTTTCCCCTTGCCGGGTCATCTAAAATCAATCTGACAAGGCACATTGAGCCACAAAGCCACTAGGAAACAGCTAAGATGAACTAAGGTTATTGAACAGAAATGCACCTATTATCGCAAGAGAGGCTTGTACTGATGTAGGAAAAAATGATGAGAGAGCATTTAAAACAAGGTCTTAAATGATAAATCCTCAAAATTTTCCAGTTCGCTTATTTACACATCAAATGAAAGAGAATCAAAAAGCTGACATAGACTCATCTTCAAATAGCAAAGAAAACCAGAAAATGTATGTGACAGTTGTACAGGGATTTCTGTTGAAGCATATAAGGCACCAACACTACATAGTACATGATGGTAATAATCTTCAAATTTCATCATCAGACAACATATGATTATGAATCAGAGAGTCTGAAAGAAGACAATATCCTCCTTACCATAAGCGTCAATAAACTTGGGATCAACATTCGATTTTGAATCTGAAAATTGCAAGATACTACACGTCATCCCATTCTTTCAAGAAGAGAAGATCAACTGAAAAGGACCAGATACAGTAGGAAGCTCAAAAAAGAAAACAAGTAATGAAGTACATAGAAGATTGCTCATCCAACATACCCGAACGAACCAAATTTGGTCGTCTGTGCCGCACCAGTGCAAGAACGACTGCATCCTCAACCTTTCGACATCCGTTCAAACTATATAAGCATTTATAGAAATTCCTCTAACTTAGATCAATATACACCACCACCACGAAAGTAGTAGTCGTCTACATGGATCAGTTTTTGACAAAACTCTGTCCAAATGAGTTATGAAAGCAGTAGATCATCCATAGCCATTGAAAGAAGGAGAGCATTCCGAAACTTAATAGGAGGAAACAAGAGAACTCTATATAAATAAATAGAAAGTGAACAAAGCCATAATCGAAAAAACTAGAGGTTTACCTTTAAAGAAGCAAGTTCACGCAAAGCCATTTCAACAGAAAGCATGCTCTCAATATTTCCTTCTCCAGTTAGATCACTCAAATCCCGAACATGCTTACTCCTTTCTTGATCGCTGCCTCCTGTTCAATGACACCAGAACAAAAAAAAAATAACAACTAAGAAACAACTAAAACCTCCAGATGGACTAATTAAAAAATAAATAATAAGACGAACTTTCATTCCAAGACTCCTTAGCCTTTTGTCCTGCAGAAATGACAACTTCAAATGGTAGAGGGGCAAGAGATGACCAATGCTCATGCTTTGATGCTGCTATATCAGCACAAACACCTGGGAAAGCATAAACCAACAGAAAAGGGGCCCAATGTAGTGTTGTTGATTCAAAAGAAGGATAAAACAATATCTAGATTAAAATCTTTTGAGTTAAGTAGAACATATCACTCTCATAGGTAACTAACTGACAGTACCTTGTGTTCTAATAATGGCATTAGTATGAAGAACATTTTATGAAAGAGTTCTTATAGTATTGGCAATTGTTCTTCCTCACTAACAAACGAACATGTCAACAGACAGAAACAAGCCAGTAGTAATGCATCTATAGCTGAGTAAACCCACTTGCTGCATAATACTGTTAAATCAAGCCTCATATGAAGATTAACCAAAAACTTTAAGGTGCATATAGAGTTTCTACCATAACATCTCTGCCCACTTCCTCATTAAACAATGACATACACTCTCCCTGACAGATATCTTACCGCTCCTCAACCCTATCTACCAGAACACTATTGACCATAATCAAGGGTGGCTACTTCATAAGAGGATATCGTTAAGCAGAAGAGATGGAAAACAATTCAATGAATACATTTGAGCTGCCTGGAGTTGTATTCACTTCATGCAACCAAAAATCTCATTCAGATTCTGGAATGCATGCGATCATTCTCTTTGGAAGGAGAATTATGAAACTTTAAATGATTTACCATGCTGCACAGCTAGACCCCAATATCGAGCTAGCCAACACCTTTTCAAGACAACTTCCTCCTGAGAAATATACACAATTTATCAGGTACCAAACATTCAATCATCCATCAAACTGAATACTTTGTAGAACATACCATCTCTTCTTGAGTCAAAACCATCCTGTGAGTCATTGAACGTAAAGCCTTGGCCTCAGATTCTGTTTCTCGGAGTTGTTCGATAGATGCTGCTGCCCCATCTTTTAAGCTCTACATAGATGAATGGTTTGACACTGATTTCAATTTGAAAACTAATAGAAACTTACAAAATAGAAAACTTCATAAACATCAGAGCTTAGAGATTTTTGCCTCTATTTCTGAACGAAGGGATGCAATATCCTCATCTCTTCCGTCCTTTGTCTGCTTTGCAGCCTTGAGTGCAGCCTGTGAAATTGTAGAGAAGGGGGATTGTGGTATAACATTACATAACAGATCTGTTTGTCCCAGAACAAGAATGTTCAACATTTACCTCTCTTTGTCGTAATGCTGCTTCTTTCCTACAAGAAAATTAAAAAACAGTAAAAAAGAAGCATATGCATCTCAAAACAACACAGCCAAGAGAGCCAAATATACCTGCTCAACAGTTTAGCTTCAAGGGATACACCTTCACCCAAGGCAGCAACCTGAGAATGTGAATTTATTTCATTAACCATACATACTGATATACATCCTCGAAAAAAAAAAAAAAATTATCAGCACATTCACCAAAGCAACCATAGGATGCTACAACAACAGATCTCTGCCCCAGTGGACGGCCAGCTACCGTTTGAACTGATCACATGACAGAGTAGGAGAGAGCTACTTGATGCCTGCCTAAATTGCATAGCTGGTTTTTGTTCAAGATCCCCAAGCCATCTATCTGAAGTTTGACCTATCTCATTCTTATTAATTACTATATTGAACCTACAGAAAGGATAAGAGCTTACTGCTGTTCTCCTTTTTCCAATCCTACTTGCCACCTTTTCGTGAGTAATGGTACTTGCTACTTTAGACTCCACACCAGTCACATTTTACAAAGGCATTTAAATACGCTGCTGCATATACTGGGGCAATGTTTTCAAAACTGGACAGTCAAACAACCAGCCTAGTGTCCAGGTCATGTTTTAACCGGCTTAATCCAATTGAACGGTCGGGTCAATGCTAGCTCACATCACATGTTCAATTTATGTAAATGAAGATAATAGTTGTCATGACAAATCCCAAGTCCCATGTGAACTTCTGATTCCATGCAAGGCCACAGGTTTGACAATCAAATTGCTTCGAGTTCTGATTTTTGCTTCAGACAGATACTACTAGACCAAAAGGGCCACAGGTTGACTGGTCCAGCCCCAGTTATGAGAAAAGGTTGTATAGTAAGACCAAGTTTCATCACCACAGCCAAAAAAGAAAAGAAAAAGGCAGTAGATATTCAATTCTTGGACTGGTTTGACCATCGGGTTCACTGATTCAACCTTTGGTCAAAACAGTTCAGTCCAGAATGTTTTACCAAACCGGGTTTAATGACTGCACAGGGGACAGATTCAACTGGTAGAACCAGCCATACCTGTCTGATTTTATGAAAGTCATTTTGGGAAGAGACTCTCCTTCTACCTTCCCATTTCCCCCATAACAACGAATGAACAGATCAACGATAACCAGGAAGAAGAAATACTCTAGTTGCTATCTTTGAAGCTACAGTCAATGCAACAAGTTGTAGTCAAACCCATAGTTTCAGCAATTATAGCACCAAGTCTAATCTCCGTAAGTAGAGTGAAAGACAGTGTGCCACTCTACTAAACTCACACTAGGTTGGTTTGCACTTGCACTTAGCAGCAGCAGGATACGATGTAATGATCCCACCATGTAAACCACCAAATTACTAAGAAACAAAAAAGAAGAACAATTGGCAACCTGTTTCTCAAGTTCCCTAGCTCTGGCCTCTGCTTCCTCACGTCTCTCTTCAGCACGCCGTAGCTGCAAGCAGCAGATAGCCTCAGTATGAACATAAAAAACATGAATAGTGTAAAAGTTAATTTTACTTTGATTAAGTAAAAACCTTGTCGACTATCATTTCATTTTCTTCCTGTAATATATCAAGCTGTACAAAGAAAAGCAGTATGTATCAGCTTCAAGCAGATCATCTCATAACTTCTAAAATGTAGTTGATCCATAAAAAGACAAGAGATTGACGAAGATGATGTACTTCATCTCGAAGAGCAGAAGCTTCACGCTGATCTCCCGAGTCCTTTAAGTTCTTTTGTCCCACATCAGAAGCAAACCTGCAATCATTGTTCAAAGCAAAAACAACAACAAAACGCAAATAACCAAACCAATACAATCAAAGGTAACAGCTTTAGCTAGCTGCAGAATAACTGACTTTATTGACGCAGCAACTTATTGATGATCACATTTATCTGTAAAAATTACTACAACATCGACACTGCCCTCAGAATATGCATGGAGAACAGGAAATGGTTCAGAATTGACTCCCTCCTAATTTCACTTAGAGAAAGACATGCAGCTGAGAGAACTTTTTTGTAGGCATGCATAGGGTGAGCAATAGGTAATGAATCCAAGTCCTATTGGGTTGTATCTGGGTGAAGGTCAATCACCACCAAGCCAGACCCTACTTCTTGAAGTGAAAGAACATGCAATACATGGTCATAGATGACATCTTTTGCAAATTAGCAATCATCCAGTGATAGAAAATTATTGCTCATGTAAACCAACGAGATGAATTTCACCACCATAACTCCTTTTGAAATGACAATTTAACAAGAAATGCATCCTCCTCCAGAGATTGTGAAATCAAATGAATGGACCTCGAAACTGCTGTTACAGCAATGTTGTACAAGACACCAGAAAGCATGTTAAGAGAAAACAGTTATGCAGTAATTCATAGAGATTCTCGAGCAGTTTATCTATAGTGGTAAGCAAAACATAATGTTACTTCATTATGGTTTCAGGACATGATTAGGCACCCTGAAGTCTCATATTGAAGAATGATCTAGACTGAGAACCTCCAGTTTCCATGGCGAGGGTTGATGTTAAGATTATAAGCTACATACATTTGACCATTGATGAACATAAGGAAATCCATTCTTCCTTGCGATGCCATCTCATGCATTATGGGTCGGACAGCAGATTCTAGTAAGGTTTATACACGATGATCAAAGTAGCAATTCCTGGGATAATGATTTCTTATCACAATCGAGGACGTGTAAGGGCGCAACAACTGTGTTTTCAAGCATAAGGAGTCCGTGAATATAGCACATAATTGTTTTAAACCGAAAGCCCAAATAAGGATCCACAGCGAATGCAAATGGCAGATAAGGCGCCTTAGCACATAACTTCAACGAAGTGACGGAAGCTGGACACATTCAAACAGCACGATTAAGAGAAGCTACCGTGATCCGGATCGCTATCAAAAGATCCGAGTCTCTCTCTAGATATGAAGGAGTTGCCATACCTCCTACTCTCTCTGTTATTTCTGGTAGGAGGTTCAATAGGAGGAACAGAAGCGGGAGTCCTGAGGGTCGGTTTGCTAGGCGGCACCAATGGAGAGGAACGAACAGACATGGATGGTCTTCCGGCCGAAGTGGACCTGACAGATGTAGCATGATCTACAAAGTTCCGACCTAACTAAGCAGGATAGAAAAAATCCGATCAGCGTCTCCGAAACTCGCCGATCGATCGGGGCAGAAGAGAGGCAGATCAGCCGACTGATGAATCGGAGGGGATACACACCGCAGGGGAAGGAGATCTATTAGGCCTGGCGACGGAAATCGCGGGTAAGGCGGCGTTGCTGGAGTAGGGGGCAGGAGGCGGGGGAGCTCTGAAGCGAAGGCCGAGGACCTCCTCGTCGTCATCGTCGTCGTCGTCGTCGCCGGAGACGGACTGAGAGGCCATGACTTGGGCAAGGCGCTGGGCGGCGGCCTTGGCGGCGACGTTCTGGGTGCGCTTGACGGTGGAGTGAGAGTGGGGGAAGCGGGAGTGGGGATGGGCCGGGGACATGGCCGGAGAAGAGGAGCCGGTGCTGCTAGAGCCGCCGCTCCACTGCCGGGAGTACACGGGGCTCTCAGTTCTCCTCCGATCCATCCCGATGGTGCTGGTGGCCGCCCCGCAGCGGGAGCGTCGAATTCGGTTAAATTTTCTTCCGGGGGGCGGCGTTGACAATGAGACGACGCCGTGTCGATCGCTTTTCCTCTTCCTCTTCTAAGAGAAGTCAAGACCCACGAGACGACGTCGGGAAACCCGAATCTGACGGTGCGGATGAGGGTGCCGGTTGCGTGTGCTACAGCCTCTACCGGAAATGCCACTAGTTATGGCATGATGGGGGCTAACTTTTGGGCGCACCCAATTCATTCCTCCTCCTCCTCCTCCTCCTCCTCCTCTTTTAAATAAATGATTATTTAGAGTTGAGAATAATAATAATGGGAAACACAGATTCAAGGCATTTTTTTATTATAAATCAATGTATATTCATAATGAGGATCACATTATATGAGTATTGAAGATTACATAACAATCAAGATATACACAATTAAAGAGATATATAAATTCAATAAAAATATTTTAATTATTTCTAATATAAAAAAAAAAATCCTTGAGAATTATTCTAATTATCTCTAACACTAAAGAAAATAAAACATAAAAAATAATTAAAATTTCTGAAAAAAATTAAAATATTATCAAAAATTGTCCACATTATTATTGGTTGTATCGCGTAAGATGATCGACATCCATGTTAATAATTTCTAGACAAAATTAGTTAAAAGAACAAATTTAAAAGGATTAGAACTAAATTGATATGGAACTTAACTTATATACTCAAGAACTAAGAATCTACCCTCCCACAGATTTGAGTGTTCTATGGTCTATCTAGGTTTCATCTATACTCTTAATTGGACGATTGTCATCTCTAATGACCATCATATGCTACAATTAGGGGTGTCAAATGGGTGGATTTGAGTCGGGTCGAAAATGGTCCGACCCACATCGACCCATTTAACTCGTTTTAACCGATTTTCATGCAATATAAATTTAATGACCCATACCCAACCCGACCCATATACAATCCATACCCGACCCATATTACCAATACATATTAATATTTAACTTAATTTAAAAAAATCTCATCCTACTTATTTAGTCAACTTTAAACTTTTTACATATAAATTATTTGAATAAAAATTTCACATCAAATTTATAAATTAAATTAAATAATAAAAAATCAGTAAATAAAAAAATGTGGATACCTCTAAACTGAAATAGTTTTTGAAAATATATATTTTTAAATATTTTATTTTAAAAAAATTGAATTTTTTTATTATTCTTTATTATTTTCCCTTTCTTTTCTCTTTTCTTTCTTCTTCCCCCTTTTCCTCTATTGGTGCCGCCCGACAGCGACTGGCCAAGATGCGGGCCAGCGAGCCCGAACTCGACCAAGGTCGACGAACTTGAGACTCGGCCGATCTAAGCTCCGCCGAGGTCATTGGTAGTGGTCAAGTTCATGCTCGCCCAGATTTGGCAAGCCGCGAACTCTGTTGCGGCCAACGAGTTTGAGGCTTGCATGCCCATATCTAGGCGAGCCGTAGCTCAGCCAAGGTTGGCGACCTCATGGCTCACATGTCCAGATTTAGGCCAAGCTTCGGCCAGTGAGCTTACGGCTCGCTAGCCCAAGCTCTGTCGTGGCTTGCCTGCCCAGATCAAGACTGAGCTCTAGTCGGCGACGGCAAGCTTGGGATCAACAATGATGACGGTGGCATGATGGTGGGATCGACAACGGAGATCGAGAACGCATAGAGAAGGGGGATGGAAAAAGAGAGATGATGGGTCTACCTAATAACTCACTCAACTCATATTTGACTCATATTTAACTTTCACTTTACCCATATTTGATTCATATTTAACTTTCACTTGTTTGACTCATTTAACTACAAGTGAGTCATAATATGAGTTTATGATCCATATTGACACATCTAGCTACAATTCACTGATCACAATTTATATTTTTACATATGAATATTATGAAATATTAATGAATTAAAAGTCTCAAAATATATATATATATATATATATATATATATATATATATATATATATATATATCATTGGAGATGGAAACTTAAACTCGCGCTTTTAGATTCCACACTAAAACATAAAAATTCATGTGGAATTGGGAACTTACTTATCATAATAGGTTATCTAATTTTTAGAACTTGAAACTTATCTTACATATCCTAAAACTTGAGAAGCGAATGTATAAATTTTAGAATTTGGCAAGCTAGTGGTTAGGGATGTCAGTAACCAAACCGAAAACCGAAAATCGAAAACCGAAAACCGAACCGAACTGAAATTTCATGCATTTTCGGTTCGGTTAACTGAAAAAATCAAATTATATCTCATAATTCAGAATCTATCCAATTCGGTTAACCAAATTGAACCGATGAGGATTCCGCACTTGCGTCCCGTCTTGTCCGGGACAAAAAGGCCGCAGCATAGATCGGCCTTTCTCCTTTCATTGGCAGATCTCCCCTTTTCTCAGTAGCTTTTCCTTCGTACGCTCACGGGGGGAGCGAGAATGGAGGGCTGCTTGCGGGCTGTGGAGAGCTTGGACTCTCTCTGGTTCTTCAGCAACGTCCTCTCGAGATCTCGGCTTCTGTCTCCTGTTGCTGAAGCAGAAGAAACGGAAGAGAAAGAAGGAGAAGAGCCCATCAAGAACTAGGCGAATGGACTTGAGAAGGAAGCAGCATGAGCCAAGCCCATCGCTACAACTACCAAAGACTCGCTTCCGAGATGCCCAGATGTGGAAATGTCGATGCTGGAGTTGCAGAGCTAGGAGCGACGACGTCTTCGACCAAGGAAGCTGTGGGGACTCTAGGGTCGGCGGAGGAAGAGTCGACGCTGAAAGAGAGGATGGGAAGAAGCAAGAGGAGACAGAGGAGCAAGAGAATGTTCCACGAAAGAAGGAGAAGCGTTCTTGGGGAGCTTGATCTAGGATGTGACGGGGAGAAGTTTTCTAGGTTTGAGGAAAATCGCTTCCTCGTGAGCTAAATCAAAATTGCTAAAAAAAGTGGGAAAAACCGAACCGAAATTTCAATTCGGTTCGGTTCGGTTCGGTTTGGATTTCAGTTCGATTCATTGTATTTCCTTATCGGTTCGGTTCAGTTTTCTCATAAAACCGAACCGAACTAAACCATTTACACCCCTACTAGTGGTGTTGGTTCTCCAATATAAGCAGTGGCAAAATAGCAAGCCGTCGATATGGCAAGCTTTGTGGACTAAAACAATAGCTAGATGAATGCGGCCGATGCAGTTAACGTCGTAATAGCAAGTGAACGATGTGGCCAACTTTGCTTTCAAAGCAGTTACTAAACCACATGACTTATACAGCTAGCGTTGTAATGACAAAGTTGGAAAGAAATGATTAAAAATAATATTGACCCTAGCAATGCAATAGATTTGAGGAATTTCTATATAATTCAATATATATATATATATATATATATATATATATTTATAATGAGAATTACGTTAGCTTATTTATAGATTTTATGAGATGACTCTTGAAGGTAACATGTAAATCAGGATATGCACAATCAAAGGAAAGATCGCACAATTTTGAGAGATATATAAAATTAATAGAAATATTCTAATTATCTTTAGTATAAAAAATATCCTCTAATATTCACAAGGAGAAAATACAAAGATGTGATGGCGATTATTGGAGGAAAAAAACACCATAAAAGTAACGATTAACTCAATAAAATTTACGAGACTAGAAAACTTTTCTTCTTTTTTCATGTAAGGGACCTGATGTTCTTAATATGTGGTACTTGAATGGGAAATATAAAGATGGCAAATAATGAAAATAAAAGAAAAAAAAGAGAAGGGGAGAAAGTTTCTTGAGCAAGGGGTGCCGTACCTCGCCAGAACCCCACGGCCCCAAGCGTTGCAATGTCGAGATTGCACTAACCAGGCCATTCGGTCGTCGATTGTCTAATGACTCGACCATTTTGATCAACGAGTCTCACTCGACTGGCTAGATTAAACTACACGTCCATTACAGAGAATAATTTTTTAGTGTAAGCAAATATCAACAAATTCCAAATGAGACTCAACTACCGGCTTTTCGGTTCTTTTGGAGGTGTAAGGCTACTCGTCTCACTCACATTTTTTTTTGCAGACAATGTTTTCTTATTTTCTGAAGCAAACTTGCCCTCCGTCACTTGCCTTAAGGAGGGACTCCATTTATTCTCAATGTGGAGTGGCTTACTTTTGAATCTACATAAGAATGAGATCTTTATGGCGGGTGGCATAACATCAGTCCGGGCCCAAATCATTCACACTCTTGGCTTCCGACTAGGCTCGCTTCCAGTTTGGTATATGGGAGTCCCTATTATATCCTCTCGACTTGGCAAAGCGGATTGTAATGTCCTGGTAAGCCTCCTCACTTCACGTGTACAATCTTGGACACTTCGGTTTTTATCTTTCGTTGGACGACTGTAGTTCATTTGTTTGGTGTTGCATGTTATACAAGTATATTGGGCTAGTATCTTTTTATTGCCCGTATCAGTGGTTGAGTAGGTTTGTCGTCCTCTGGAAAGGTTTGGGGGTAGCCCAAGTCTCATGAGGTGATGCTTGTCTCCCGAAAAAGGAGGGTGGACTAGGATTACGGAAAATCCGCGAAAGCAACAAAGCGGCCATGATCAAACACATTTGAATCGTCTTCACGGATAAGGAATCTCTATGATGTAAATGGATCCACGCCACGCATTTAAAGAGAAGGAATTTTTGGGTCTCTATCGCTCCTATTTTTGCTCATGGGCTTGGCAGAAATTACTTGGTCTAAGAGAGGATATTAAAGGTTTCTTTCAGTGGCAGATAGGAGATGGCTTATCCACATCTTTATGGTTTGACCCCTGGCATGAGGTAGGGCCACTAAACTCTATATTTTCTAATAACTACATCTACCAGTCGGGGCAAGGGTAACTAATTTGTTCTCCCCTACTGGACATGCTCTCCTTCAAGAGCTGCAATCTTGGCTTGGTCCAATTCTCGCTCTTTCTCATCTCCAAGACATGTTTATCTAGAAAATACACCACTTGGGAACTTTTTCTATTGCCTCAGCCTGGGAAGCAATCCGGCGGAAAGCCTCAGATTATATGTGGGGTTCATTTGTGTGGAATAAGTCCATCGTTCCAAGACACCAATTCCACAAAACCGTATTCCCACCCAATCCTTCCTATTATCTCATAGCAGAATCCCGGCGGTGGTATGTGTATTTTGCAATTCCGTGCTAGATTCCATCAATCATTTATTTTTTGGGTGCCATGTTTCCAGCTCCCTAGCCAATTTTTGTGCGGCAAAATACAACCTTGTTTGGATTAACTCTATGTGGCTTGACATCCTTAGATGGGTTTCGGATATCTACTCGGGTATTGGTTTCTATAAGAGATTGTCCTGTTCTCTTTTGGTGTTTTTTGCTATATGATTTGGAAGACTAGAAACAACATTCTATTTTGAAGCCATCCCCTCTACATTCCCTTGATGAAACATCTTGTTAGGGCCGTCAAAGACAAAGCCTCCTCTTTCAAGCATGTTGATGACAACTCGAGGAATAGGAGGCTTCAATGGAGCCGGGGCTTTGACATGCTATTTTTGAGAGGGATCAAGCGGCACCTGGATAGAGTTCGTTGACTGTAGTGCGGTCCTAGATCCTTTTTCTTGCTGTTTGGTTTTGACCTTTGGTTGTCCCCAGTTGGGGTCTCTTGTTGTATGAGCTTGTAGTTATTTTCTTCGTGTTGTAGACTTGGCTCCCATCCACTCAATTGTCAATTGTCCATTGAGTGTATGTCGGTGCCAAGTACTTTCGTCTGTACAGTTTGTTTGGTTGAAAATTATATAAATACTTACTTTACCAAAAAAAATAAAAATTCCAAATGAGTTTTTCCCGCTAAAATAGAGAAGGAGACGCAATGAAAGAAGGGTGACAATCTTGAGACTTCAAGAGCATTAACATTCTGTGCAAATAGACGACATTATGCAATCGAAAGACTCGACTTGCGAAAACATATCCCAGCAGGGTTCAATCATTCGTCAAACGATAGGACCACAAAATGTGGAGTTACACGTGCATTTCCCCCTTGCAATGAGTGATCTTTTGGAAAACGAAAGGACCACGAAAGATCACTCATTGCAAAGGGGAAATGCACGTCAGAGTTGTATATAGTAAAGAATAGTCCTCATCTCGCTGCAACAAAAGATTTTAGTACCTTGCCAGCACCTAGACGCCATATGTCGACTTTAATTTCTTTCTCCTGAAGACATTCTTGCCTTTTATCTGTTGAATTTGTGATTCGATAAATCTATCAATTCAAAGGCAATGCATTTAGCCATCTCCCAATCATTGGAGGACACAGATTCGGATTTTTGCTTGGTAATACACAAATCTTGGGGGCCTGGAGGAGCTTGCTTTTACTCCTCATCCATTACTGCATGAGATCGTCTGCTTGTGGGGCTGACACTTCCACCTCGACTTATTTTAAGTGCCGTCAGCGCTTTTTGTATTTCCATTGTCATTGCACTATCCACACTCCCTGACGATAGCTTCTTGTGAGCCTTTTGCAAATGCAGTTTGAGTGAGCTGCTGCTGAGGCCGGCATTCTTCCCACAGATGGAGCAAACTTTCATCACCGGTTTTCTTTGTTGCCATTCCATAGAGACCTTCCCATGCAACTTCCGGTCAAGATCCAGAAGGGTTCTAGCAAACCCGTCATTTGGCTGTGCTCGCCGATGAGCTCGTTTAAGGATATTCCATGCTTCTAACAGAGTGAAATTTCTACATGACAAGAGAAAACTAGAATGAGGATTCCCCTTTAAGACAATGACCACAAGCATAGAAACAAATGTTGAAAGCTCGATCATTCACTATTGTTGAAATTCTAAAAGACCTCTGCAAATGACCACCACATTGTGCAAAGGTGAAAATATGTTCACAGTAGATATGCACGTTTCTCTTTAATAAACATCTTAATTTATATTTCGCAAAAAAAAATGTTAATTTGTATATTCCTAAAGTTACAGACCTCACATCCGGACCTAGACTTGCAAACAGACCAAGAATTGTAATAGTTAACTAGTCTGATAGATAAGCACTCAGATACCAGTAAACTAGTGTTGAAAGAAGTGCAAATTGAACTGAAAAATGGAAAAAGCTTGTAACTTGACTGGTTTCCAGTTCAAATTGATGCCTATTTTACACCATGCAAACTAATGTTTGTGTTGAAAACTTAAGATTTCTAGACTGCAATCAGCTCCATTTAAGATATGGATATCCTTTAATTCTTTCCTGAGTCAAATGCTGAGATGCAGACTACACTCGACAAAAACAATAGTTCCATGTTCCCCTATTTCACTGTGTTAAGAACACCGCCACTTACTTCCTGAGCATCAAGTAAGCAATCACCATGGTGGCACTTCTGCTTCTGCCTTCAAAGCAATGAACGAGCACCTTCCCACCTATCTTCTCCACATGGTCAATGAAATTGCATGCTTCAGCGAAAATATTGCTGATATTGGTCTCTTCATCATCACTTATCTGTTGAAGTAGGGTAAGCAGTGTGTCGTGAGAAGGCACTATGTGGACATGAAATCCAAAACTCATGAGAAATCCAAAGGCATGATTCCAAAACCAAGCCATCATGATGAAAAGTGCTGGTCCTCAGTGCTCGTGAGTGTGTGTAGGAACAATAGTCATTGTCCTGCAGTTGGACCACAGGCAAATATTGCAAGAACAAATAAAGCTTAACAGAAAAGAATGCTCATTAAGACTTCAAGTAAACAAGTACAGTACTCACAGAGAAGTTCTTGTACTTAAACAGATCGGGAAACTGAGAATCTGATTGTCCAATTTCATTGGAACACAAACATAAAATGTGGGTGATGCCGAAATGTTGCAGTGTAAAAACTGATCTTGCTGCCAAAGCCCCACCAATAAACAAGCTACTTGTAATTGAAGATGGCCTCTCCGTATTTGCTGCTTCAGAAATCAATGCTATCCTTTCAAGAATGTGTTCCAGTCTAACCTATGAGTACAACTGAATGTATTAGAAAGAATATATGCATCAGGAAATTGATTAAAATTGAATTACATCTCTGCGGAGGAATAAGGTGATTGTTCATTATACCTTCAATTCATAAGCATCAATTACACCATTATTATCATTCCCCTCAAAAAATCCGGTATTGAAATTGTTTTCCTGACAAAGTTTTACAGCGTCATTCTTAAGCATCTCATTCCACTGCTCCAAATCCTTACTTGATTCAGCATCAACCTGAAAGACTGACTTGTGAGCTCAATGTTATGCAGTAACAGAGGTGGTAATAAGAGAAGATCAATCCATTTTGCCACAGAGGGTTCACCTACTAAACATTACTGGCCGGTGGTATTCATGAATTAAAATCAATTTTATCCCATTGAGAATTGAACATTTCAGCAAAAGCTAAAGAACTGTCACCATTGTGCTTGGACCAAGTTCTTTATCGGGCAAGGATAAGGTTAGATGCAAACTGACCTTAGCATACTTATGAAAGTCACGTAATTTTGCCGTCAAGCGCAGGCTACGAAAGGAATCTCCACTCCCTTTGCAGAATTTTCCATGCCAATTTTCTCGTGAAAGAGGAGAGCTAGAATCTGAGCTTTCTTTATTCCCTGAAGACGCCCTTGGTGCGGCTCTCTGCAACTCTGAATCACTTAAATCTGTATGGTGAGGAGCACCCCGTTCCTTATTAGGTGAAGAGCAAGGAACCCCAGCAGCTGCCGAGGGTGACTCAGGGACCATGAGGTCCTCTTTGTCAGAATCCCCCAAAGAAGTCTTGTTAATTATGTTAAAAAAAGATCGTGATAAGGAATCCAGTTTTTGGTGAAGAGCAAGTAGAAAAATATGGAAGCTTTGCAGGTCCCTGAGAGCAGCACGGAATCCATTACGAAATTCATGGACAACAGAGGCAACCTCAGCCAGACACATCTCGTCTATAATTTCACCATCCTGCAAAGGAGGTGATCCTAACCTGCTGCCACTTATTTCATGCAACAAGTTCGACGCATACTCAGAACTATTGAGAAGCAGCTCAACCAACTTGGGATAATTTGCTTGGTCATTTGCCCGTTTTCCATGTGGAGGTCGACGCGGCACACCAGAGTCAATTGCCACAATATGAAAAGCAGACAATGTTGACTCATTTGACATCCCACTCTTTCGGCTCATGTTGCCAGATTTTAGTGATTCAGTGATGTCAGAAATATCGGAAGTCTGTGATATGAGAGCAGAATTATGGGCATTCAATCGACTATCAACAGATGTTGCCCTCCTTTCCTTCTGAAGAGCTCTAAGGACCCTTGGTCTATATCTCTGGACTGCAGAATCAAAAGCCTCCTCCAATGCATCTGCCCCTAAGGAAGGCATCTTGTCAGCACATAATAGATTGGCAGGATTTCCACGCCACCGTAGCTGACGACAAGGAAGTCTGTCTTCATTTCTGATGACAAGGTCCAGCATCAAGACCCTGCCAAGAGCTGCTGCTGTCTTTTCTGCAGCTTCCCGAGACTCAAATGCAGCTGAACTCTCCAATAACGGAGACCCATGTACATAACTGTTCAAAACAAGCATCTACATCAATTTAAGGGGAAATTTTTTTAATGCTGGAGGCATTCCAGAGAAATTTCATGTTATCTCATGCTTTCTCTTGTGGCCATGAGAGGATCAAAGAAGCACATTCTGCAACTGCCGTGGTATGATGGAGACCATAATCTGGTGTGATCAGATAATGAAGAACCAAAACAATCGAGACTCATATGATAAAACATAAACCCAATCTACCAAAATATCCAATAATGTGAGATAAGCCAATCAAAGAATAATCCATGGAACAGCACGGAGGAACCTGATTAGATATTCAAACTCAGCATAAGGCACACCTCATCAGAAGAAGGCATCGACCGAGCTCAAGAGCTTCCAAGAGTTCTGCACATGTCACTTCACCAATTTCATCTCCCTCTGAAATTGCTGTCATTTTTGCTTTCTCTGCAGCTTCCTTTATTTGAAGCCATTCGGGGCTAGAATTATGAATGACTCTGGCCTGCAATACTACAACATGGTAAAATTCTGGCCAGCACAAAGGTTAGAACAGATAAAACTGTCTAGATTGGAAGAGACAGTATCATTGCCTAGGGGATATGTTTTATCCTACAAAACAACCTGGGGAGTTTGGATGCCCAACCACTTTGCAAATTCATAGCCAAGGCGTTCGGATTGCGTGGCCATCCTAGATGATGATATCTTTATAACAGCAACAGCTTCCTTTGGAAATGCATCACCAAAACTAGGCAGATTAAATAGCCCAAAGAAGACAACTCCCCCAGAATTGACGGTCACCTGCCGCAACAAGTATTAAATTTTGAGAATAACGTACAATAGAGCAAGGGGGCAGGTTGACTTTTACAAAGAGAAAAGAAGGAACCGTTCATTGTGAAAAGGCTCAAACAGCTTCTCCTAAACATAAATAAATTGCCCAGTTCAGCATTGTTTATCATCAACTGGATCGACTAGAGGAATTATTTAAAACAAAGCCAGGAACAAGGCATGAATGCATCCATAATTCGACATATAAGAAACAAAGAGAGGAACTCTGTAGTTCCACTAATGTATCCCATGGATGCAATTCACATATGCCCAACAAAGGGCACTCCAATGTGATATGAAGAAAGACAAGACTGTGTCTTGGAAATTGCTAGAAGAGCGTTGAAGACAGTGAAGTTGAAATTCTACCATTGAGAACACTGCCCATGGAGTGCAACACAGATTGTGCTTATCATGTGTTTTACACAGTAACCACTCAGAGTGAGAAGTGCGGATGATCCTTAATCTAATCACCAACCTTCTGTCCATTAAAAATTGATAATGGATCCTTACTGTGAAATTAACCACGGACCATGCAAAAACTGTCCAACTTTATTTATTCCGACCATCTCACCCTGAAGACATTACACAGTTTCATGATCACCAAAAGTTGCATTCTTCATAAGTAATTATTGCAATGAAGCAACTTTCATAGCACAGTAGAACCAATCTCAAGGACTCATCTCTTTCCAACTCAAAAATCAAGTAACTCATGCATTTAGTTTAAACGTTGGCAAGTACTAGTAATCATCCTGTCACGCGTACAATACTGATATTGCAACTCAGATAACATCTATGGTAATAGAACATCTCTCAATACGAGGAAGGCAGTACCTCAAGAGCTTTATTCATTTCATCCTCAGAATGTTCAGTGCTACTGCTGTGTTCAGTGTGGTGAAGGGAGGACAGCATGGCCCATGAGAAAGAGCTCAACTCAATATTAAGTGTTGCAGCTTTCCCTAGTCTTTCCCACAAACTAATTTCCAAGAACTGCTCGGGGGATAGACTAGATTTTGGATCAGTAGTCGAAGCTTCAGTCCTGCATGATGTAGCGGTTTGTTAGTTAACACATCAGCAGCTCTCGGTTTGAGACTGATACCCACATGTAATGCAATTACATTCGTCCCTAACATGTTAGCAAGAAACACTTGTTTGTCCATTAATGGAGACACACAAAAGAGAAAGGGAGTAATACGAATACCCAGATTGTGGCATGGCATCGCAAATACGGTGGGGGCGATGGGGGAAGCCAGAAGATCGGCAACGGCCACTGCGCTTGCGCACCAATTCCAGCCACTGGCTGAACCTGTGAGCCGGACCCGTCGTTATATCGCCCAACATGTACAAGAACTGCAAGGACATGATAGGGTTGGGAATTGGTCATGGATTTGGATTTAGTATTATCTGGGAATGCGGAGTGATGAAGAAGAGTTTACCCGAGAAGTGACGGTGAGGGGGAGTGGAGTATCAGGCTCCTCAGCTCCCAGATCCAACTCCTTGTCTTCCTCTTTCTCCTCCGAATCCCGCATGGGCTGACAGAGCAAGATCAAAGCCACCACCTAAGTCCTCGGGGTATGCATCAGAGGAAGAGGAACGGGAAATGAGAGAGGGGGTATACCTGGACCTGTCGTCGCTGAAGATGGTTCTCCGTCTGCTCATTAGACATTCTTCGCTTCAGTCCCACCACCACTTTTGCTCCTGTGATGTCGCTGGAAATGGCCGTTCCCTTTTCCCTTTTGCACTTTCGAACGAGAGAGCCCACGAGGGAAGGCACTCCCTCCCCTCCTTCTTTATTAGAAATGATGAAAGCACGTCGCTGCGGATGTACGGTTTTACACTCGACGGATCGACATGGACGGTGGCGCCCCATTGCGCTGCGCGTGGGGCTCTCTCCTTTCTTCTCCGTTTCTCGCCTACGTTGTAGCTTCGTAAAAATAGTAAGGCGATATACTAATTAGGGGATTTTTCTTTTTGGTCGAATTTTTTTTTGAGATAGTACGAGTCTGTCCTTAAATTTTCTCACCGTTACATGTAGAGATAAAACGCACGTCTCAATGACAACTCTCTTGCTGATGACCTTCATTTGACCTCGAAATTAGCTAAAATGAAAAATTTAACGTTTTTAGGAAAAATTGAATTAAATCAAAAATATTGAATCCAACATAACAAAGAAAGCTATTCATAATTGAGTTGATTGCTTTAAATATAACCATCGAACAATGCCATTTCAGTCTAGAGTCTCCAAATAATGAAATTAAATTGAATTAAATAACTTCATAAAAGTTTTAATAACTCCATGGCGTCTCTTCTCAAATGATTAGTAATACCAAAATCTTTTGTTGCAACGAGGAGATGACTATTCTTACTTTATACAATCCTAGTGGCCTACGGACATAGATATACCACGATTGTTCCTCCACCCATATTTTATGATTCTTTTGTTTTAGGGATAATAGCACGAACTCTGAACTTTGGCTCGATGTCCAACCAAAAAACAAAAAAAGAACTTTAGCTCGATGTATAATTTGATCCATGAACTTTTAATTTATTCAACGTGGTCCATTAACCTTAGCTCAATGTGCAATGTAGTCTCTGAACTTTTAATTTGTTTAGTGTAGTTTATGAACTTTTAATACATGTTCAATACAATCCCCAAACTATAAGAAAATGTTCAATGTGCATAAAAAGTTCAGGGATTGAATTGAACAAAATTAAAAGTTTAGGGATCATATTGAATATAAAAAAAAATTATGAAATAAATTGCATGTTAAAAGAAAATTCATGGACTGTTTGTATTATTATCCCTTTGTTTTACCAATGATTGAACCTGATATAAAATGTTTTCACAACACCAAGTCTTTTAATTACATAATGTCTTCTATTTTCACATAATGCCAATGCTCTTGGAATCTCAAAATTGTCACCCTTCAATTACTCCGTCTCCTTCTTTGTTACATTTGGAAAAAACTCATGATGATATTGTTGGAAATTTCCTATAATGGGCTTACATTAATTAATTAATTTTCTATTTTAAATAATCAGGTTAATATATATGTTAAACCCTTAAGTGATCTTATTGAATTGGGTTATGGCATCTATTAATAACGGGCCTAGTTGAGCAGCAAAGTGTAGGCAATTGTGTTTAACTGAAACCTGTAGAAGCTTGTAATGGGAGGGGCCCAGTTGACACTCTATTGATTAGGGTTTGCTAGGTCCTCTCTTTAGCCTATAAAAATGTAGGTTATATCTATTAGTCATTTAATCCCATTAAAAGCTATTATACTGAAATATGTCATAGAGAGGAAGATCTGGCATTCAAATAAATCGCTGATTATTATCAGTTATATCTGTTTTTTCATCAAGTGAGGCTATGGCTCAAACATGTATGTTTTAATTCCGCTGTACATATATGATTTTGGTGTTTCACAATCATGTATGGATCAAATTCATTCTTAATTTATTGATTATTCATATTTAGAATATTCTACATGTGGTATCAGAGCTAGTCATATATGATTGTAGAACCCAAAATTATTTTTTTTTATGAACAAATTCGAAATTTCTTCCCTTGAATTGAATGTTGTCATTATTTTTTCATGTAAACTCTTTGATCGATTGATTATGAAACCTTAGGGTTTTTATTCTACATGTCGAGATCTTTCCAACCATATATAATTTATATATTTTTGTTGAGAATTGAGAGAGAATTTTGAATTTGAAATTCTAGGGTTTGTACCTTGAAAAGTTCTAATTTTTTTTAAATTACTGGCAATTGAATGAAGTATGTTATAAATTGTTGCATGGATATTGTTATATATATGTTTTATAATTTTTTGGTTGCATTAAGGTGAGTTTTTCGGCCTTAAACTTGAAAAAATCGAATTTCGGCCATGGGTATAAGATCCGAAATTCTTGAAGGTTGAATATTGATGTTTTGTTCATTTGTTCTTTGGTTAATTCACTTTTATCTATTTATAATGATATTAGAAGCAAAACCCATGGAATTTTTATTTTATCAAAATCAACCCTAATATGCGTTTTTGAGCTTCGGGTCGAAACTGGGTCGTGTGACCCAGTTTGCAGACTTTGGGACCCGGCTAGAGGTTGAAGAAGACTTCCAGCCAGGCCAGGCAGTCCTTTGGGCTTTTGGCCCGCTCGTTCCAGCCGATAATCTGGGTATAAGCCTAATGGTTGGGCTTGCTAAATTCTAGGTAGAAGCCCAGTTTTCGGGGGTTCAGGGGATTGTGGGCGCAAGCCCAGAATCTGGGCTTCTGGAGGAAGCCCACGAGCTTCAGGGGATTCTGGGTGCAAACCTAGAATCCAGGCTTTTGGAGGAAGCCCACGCGGACTGGTGACCAGAGTTTTTTGGCCCGAGCCCGTTGGGCCAAATTTTTGCTAATAATAATATTAATAATTATTAAATATTAATTTAAAAACAAAATTAAATAAAAAAATGAAAAAAAATTGTGGCAAAAATTGTTGTTTGATAATTGCAATATGATCTTAGGAAGCATGTGTTGTTAAGTGTTTCATAGTTTGATAAATTTTGGGCGTTGATTAAATGGACATTATAAAAAAATTTGGAGTTCTTATCGATAAAAATTAGTATATACAATTACCCGCCCAAAGGGGGTTATTGTGTATATTAATTTGAAAATTGCATGAAGATAAATTCCTAATTTAAATATGGGGATGTATAATTGAAAAATATTTATTTGCCCAAAGGGGATAAATTTTTGAAAATTATATGTAATTCCCCTTTGTATTGATATAATAGAAATGATTGATGGGGATGTATGACTCGAAAGTTATATCTTCCTAAAGGGGATAAATTTTAGAGTTATGTGTAATTCCCCTCTATGTTGAGATAATGGAAATGTATAATTTAAATGTATTGTTTGCACAAAGCGAATAAGCCCTTGATAATTATATGTAATTCTCTTTATCATCTCTATATATTGATATGATGGAGATGTATAATATAAATGATTTGTCTGCCCAAAGGGGATGGATTTTGACAATTATATGTAATTTTACTTGTTGTTGTTTTACAAACTTCATGTCATGGAAAATAATGATGCATTATACGCTCTGCCCAAATGGGAGTTTATAATGTACTAATTATTTTGTGGAATTGCTTATTGCCCATAATTGATCATATTGCATTATGTGTGACAAACAGTTACTTTTGCTGTGAACAACAATAATGCTATGGTTGAGATGTTAACTGGATCAAATTTCAAGAGATGAAAGCAAGATATAGAGTTTGCTTTGAGAATTGTGGATATGGACTTAGCTCTACATGAGGATGAACCTTCCAAGCCCAACGATCAAAGTAGTGCAAATCAAAAGACCCATTATGCTAGATGAGAAAAATCCAACTGACTGAGCCTCATTGCTATGAAGAGGTCCATTGCTGAGCATTTCATTAGTGGTTTACTGGAAAATACGAATGCAAAACAGTTCATTGAAGTAGTGGGAGAACGATACAGAGTCTCAAACAAGGCTGAAGCTAGAAACATGGTGAGTGAGTTAACAAATATGAGATATGATGCTGCTGTGGGTGTTAGAGAATTTATACTGAAGATGGTCCACATTGAGTCTAAATTCAAGGCCCATAAAATTGTTATTTTTGAAGATTATATTGTGCATCAAGTTTTAAATGTTCTGCCAGCTAAATTTAGTTAGATTAAGACTACTTATAACGTTCAAAATGAGACTTGGAGCGTTAATGCCTTGATTATTAAATGTGTGACTGAGGAGGAGAAGTTAAAGAAGGAGAAGTATGAGTCGGCCCACTTAATTGCTAATGCCAAGTTGAGTTCCTCTAGAGGAAAATGGAAGCCTGAAGGGTCAAATGCTCATGGTCCAAAAAAAGCCAAGACTTCAAGAAAAATGGGAATAATGGGAGAAATGGAGATAAGGATTTCAAGTGTTTTCACTGTAAGAAGCAAGGTCACATGAGAGCCAATTGCTACACGTTCAAAGCTTGGCTAAAATGAAGAAAAGAAAGTCACCAAGATGAGTTGTTGGTTTGTTTTGAATCAAATCTGGTTGTTACTCTAGATTCTTGGTGGCTTGATTCTGGTGCTATTGTTCATGTGACTACTATTTTATAAGGTCTTACAAATCTAAGGAATCCAAGTCTAAGGGAGTTAAAGCTTAAAGTTGGAAACGATATCGGAGTTGATGTGGAGCGCATATGTACAGTTATTTTGAATTTAGATTCTGGATTTCAGCTCATTTTGAACAATGTTTTTTATGTTCCTGGTTTTAGGAGAAACTTGATATCTCTTTCTTTGCTTGACAAAGCTATATTGTCTTTATTTTGCAAATAAAAGAGTGGATTTGAGTTATGATTCAAGAATTATTAGAAATTGTATTCTATGTGATGGATTATATCGATTATCCTTATCTCCCGATAGACCATATTGTTCCTTTAATGTCGATAATAATGTTGCTAAGAGATCCCCGATTAAAGAGAAATCTTCATTGTTATGGCATAAGCGATTAGCGCATATCTCCAAAGAAAGGGTAAAGCGACTCATCAATGTTGATATTCTTCTTTCTCTTGATTCATATGATACTGAGACTTGTATTGATTGTGTGAGGGGAAAATTGACTAAAATTAAGAAGAAAGGTGCTAGTCGCAGTCAAAACCTATTGGAAATAATTCATACGGATATTAGTGGGCCATACTTAACCACCTTGTGTGGAAATAAGTACTTCATTACCTTCATTGATGATTTCTCTCGTTATTGTTATCTTTATCTAATTAAAGAGAAGGCTGAGGCTCTTGACATGTTCAAAGTGTTTTGCACTGAAGTTGAGAACCAATTGGGAAAAATTATCAAAATTGTCAGATTTGATCGCAGTGGTGAGTATTATGGGCAATATACTGGGACTGGATAACAAATGGGACCATTTGCTAAATATTTGCAGGACTGTGGTATTGTTGCTCAGTATACAATGCTTGGAAGTCCTAAACAAAATGGTGTAACTGAACGGCGCAATCGCACACTCATGGAGATGAAACGAAGTATGATGGGTAGTTCTAATTTGCTTGAATACTTATGGGAGTGATGTGATTAAAATAACAGCTTATATATTGAACCGTGTACCTAGAAAATCAGTGCCGAAAACACCTTTTGAATTGTGGACAAGGAGGAAACCAAGCTTGAATCACTTTCGAGTTTGGGGGTGTCCTACAGAGGTGAAAATTTATGATCATTCTCAAAAGAAGACTGAACCCAGGACTACTAGATGTTACTTTATTGGATACCCTCGCCATTCCAAAGGGTATAGGTTCAATTGTCCTACTCATGGCACTAGAATCGTTGAGTCTCAAATTGCTAAATTCTTGGAGTTAGATATTGCTGAAGAGAATTCTTCTCAATCTTTTGAAAGAGGGAAGAACCTATTCCATTGCCCATCTTGAATGATCATTCCATGCAAGAGCCTTGTATAGTGGAAATGCAGCAAGAAGCTGATATTGGAGATATGATGGTAAATCCCCCTATTACAAACGAAATTCCCCAGATGAATGATCCGGCTCCAGAAATGCCTGTGTGGAGATCATAGCGACAAAGAAGACCAGTGCTTCAAAATGATTATCATGTCTATCTTGGAGAAGCTGATTTTGACATTGGACATATAGTTGATCCGGCAACCTTCAAAGAAGCTCCTAATAGTGATTAGGTAGATGAGTGGTTAAGAGCGATAAATGACGAGATGATTTCTATGTCAAATAATCAAGTATAGAAACTTGTCGATTTACTTGATGGGCATAAACCGATTGGCTACAAATGGGTATTCAAAACCAAGAAAGATAATAAAGGCAACATAGAGAGATTCAAGGCGAGGTTAGTCGCAAACGGGTTCACATAGAGAGAGAACATTGATTATACTGAGACATTTTCTTCGGTGTCCACTAAAGACTCATTTTGAATAATAATGGCATTGGTGGCTCATTTCGACTTGAAGCTTCACTAAATGGATGTTAAGACAGCTTTTCTAAATGGAGATCTAGATGAAGAAGTTTATATACAGCAACCTAAAGGGTTTAAAGAAGCTGAAAAGGAGCATATGGTGTGCAAACTTCGGAGATCTATTTATGGTCTCAAACAAGCATTACGTCAGTGGTACTTGAAATTTGACAAAGTTGTAAGATCATTTGGCTTTGAAGAAAACAAGTTTGATCAATGCATTTATATGAAGGTAAGAGCGAGTAAATATATTTTCTTAATACTTTATGTAGATGACATTTTGCTTGCCAATAGAGATGTTGATCTAATGAATGACACGAAAAGTTTTCTATCTGTAAAATTTGATATAAAAGATCTTGGGGAAGCCTCTTTTATTCTAGGCATTGAAATTCATCGTGATAGATCTAAGAAGGTTCTGGGATTATCTCAGAAAAGATATATAGATCGTGTTTTGAAAAGATTTAATATGCAAACCTGCAAGGTTGGCGAAGCTCCTGTTGTGAAAGGAGATAAATTGAGCATAGAATAATGCCCCAAGAATAATGTTAAAAAGAAAGCAATGAAAAAAGTTCCATATGCTAGTACAGTTGGTAGTCTTATGTATGCACAAGTATGCACCGGACTTGATATTGCTTTTGCTGTGAATACTCTTGAGAGATATTTGTCGAATCCAAGTCATGAATATTGGGTTGCAGCTAAGAAAGTGATGAGATATTTATAACGAACAAAAGGCTTCATACTCATATATAGCAGAGTAGAGGACCTAAAGGTGATTGGATATTCAAATGTTGATTTTGCTGGTTGTTCGGATAACAGAAAATCAACTTATGGATATATTTTCATGATGGCCGGAGGTGCTATTTCTTGGAAGAGTACAAAGCAAACATTGGTTACGAATTCTACAATGTATGTTGAGTTTGTGGCATGTTACGCTGCATCAACTCAAGCTGTTTGGCTTAGAAATTTGATCTCTGAATTGCGAGTTGTGAATTCTATTATTAGACCTATTGTGATCTACTGTGACAACACTGCAACTGTGTTTTATTCCAAGAATGACAAGATCGGTAATGTGTCCAAACACATGTAGATCAAATATTATACTGTTAATGACTTAGTAAAAAATAGAGACATTGTGATCAAGAATATTATAACTAAGTCCATATTAACCAATTCTCTAACAAAAGGTTTACGACCAATTTTGTTTAAAGAATATGTAAAGAATATGGGTGTTTTAGAGTCTTTTGATTTCTTTTGTTAGTGGGAGCTATATAGTTTGTATTTCTGGATATTATAGTTATATACAAACTGATAATGTTTTTATAATGTCTATTGAAGCATTTACTTTTGATGATCATTATTATTAATTTTATTATTATCTTTTCTCCTGTTGACTGAGAAATGGAAATATGAAACAATATCTTTAAACAAATTTTAGTTTAAAGACGACTGTATATCACTAATTATGAGATCTCATGTTGGATTGTGACATAGTTGTGTAATTTCATGTTGTTTAGAAATTGCACTAAGGCTATTTCATGTTGTTTAGAAATTGCGCTAATGCAGTTTCATGTCATTGAGAAATTACATTGAAGACCGATAAGAAATAATGTATATTTTTGATCCAATGTTGGCACTATTTTTTACGATACTACTAGGCCCATGATCCATGAAAATATAATGCTTATTATATGTGATTATGGAAGGTCATGTGTTACCGTATTGTCTTAACACGTTGATTGCCATGATCCTATACTGAGGTTATATAAGATTGGATTGGTTTTGAGATACCATTATTGGAATATTATTTTCAAAATTGTGGTCACATAAAACAAACTTTCAGTTATTAACTCAAGAGTGTCGTTTTCAAAATAAAATTGTTTTAAAAAATAAAAAAATAAATTATTGTAGCCCAAGTGGGAGAATGCTGGAAATTTCCTATAATAGGCTTACATTAATTAATTAATTTTCTATTAAATAATTGGGTTAATGGATATTCCAATATATGTTAAACCCTTAAGTGATCTTATTGAATTGTGTTATGTCATCTATTAATAACGGGCCTAGTTGAGCAGCAAAGTGTAGACAATTGTATTTAATTGAAGCCCGTAATGGGAGGGGCTCAATTGACACGCTATTGATTAGGGTTTGCTAGGTTCCCTCTCTAGCCTATAAAATGATAGGTTATACCTATCAGTCGTTTAATCCCATTAAAATCTACTATACTGAAATATATCATATAGAGGAAGATCTGGCATTCTTACCGTCAGTCTGATATGTTTTTCATCAAGTGAGGCTATGGCTCAAACATGTACGTTTTAATTCTGCTGTACATATATGATTTTGGTGTTTTACAATCATGTATGGATCAAATTCGTTCTTAATTTATTGATTATTCATATTGAGAATATTCTATAGAAATTCGTCCATATCTGCTTACACTAAAATATTATTCTCTGTAATCGACGTGCCATGAGATTTGTCGATGAAAATGGTCCGAACCATTAGATAATCGGTGATTATATGGACTGGGAATTAACATCAGTGATGTAGCCATCGACATTAGTCAAGAGGCAACTGGCAAGGCGACAACGAAGAGCACAATAAATTCGCCACATACATTTGGCTAAGCGTTGGATAGAGAGGAGAACATGAGGGCTAAGATGCTGAGCGATGGTTGAGTGAGTCAGTAGCCTTAAGAGTTGTAACGCCATAACTTACACTCGAGGAATTTTATAGGTCCAAAGCAGCTTTGTAAAGCATTTCCAACACAACCTAAATCTAGTAAGTTTCGCATGCACCCACTTCAGCCACGGAAAGTCTTAGCACTTAATTTTTTTTGAAATAGCCCCTCATAGTAACATGAACACTGTGTGAAAAGTCGCCCGAAAGTAATCAAAAATTGAAAAATTGGGTGGTCAGCCAACGTGCCTTTTTTCCTTAATTTGTAGTTATTGATAAGTTCTTAAGCTTTTAAATGTGGGTTAAAAATGGTTTTATGACCCATTTTGATAACCCTTGTTGAATTTGAATAAAAATCTAGGCCCATTTAGAACCTATTTGGAACTTACAATTTATTAGGCTCCCAATGGGTCTTGAAACCATTTTGACATGGCCTAAAATCATAAAATTGGAAATAATCTGTACCAAGTTAGCTTTTATTATTAAGAATGGCGACATGGGCATGTTCTGTGGACAAATTATCTTCTACACCAAATACGCACCTGAAATGGTGAAACTCACCCATACAAATTTTATTTTATTTTTATATTTAAAAAGAGTAGATGATGTGTTTTAGGAAGAACTAGAATAATGGCATGTTATCCACAGTTCCACTTGAGTCTCGACTCAAAAGGCACTTTTTTGGATGAGCTTAGATAAGGTCATTTACATGTGAAGTCCGATCAAATTGGACCCCTATAGACTCGATCTAAAAATTTAGATATAAGACTTTTGTTTAGATAACAAATTTACCCAACCTAAAAGTCATATATCAAACAGCCCATCGATTGGTATTACCTCTTATGTAAAGTAGCTTGTGCTTTTAATTTTTGCTTAGCCTTCATGATTCGTAAAATATCTTAAACAATTTCAAAGAGTACTGATTGGTTTACTTATGATTTTTTAAATAAAAAAATGGCTCTAAAGTTTTTTCATCTATCTTTATTGTCAATAGAGAGAGGAATTTGAGGAGCAGTCTCTCGTAAAAATGATCATGTTATCCTCCCACTATAATTTCCTCTAAATTTGACTTTCCTTTTAACTTCCCCATTTCTTTTCAAACAATAAATCTAGATGTAGAGACCATTAGCGTGCTGCACACTTCACTTGAGAGAGAGGGAGACAAGTAACGGCGCAAGGCCTCGGAGAACATTCTTCTTGGACGGTGCTTTATTTGGATCGAAAGCTAGGGGACTGAAAACTATTCACATGACCTTACGGCCCACTTATCCACGTAAGTGAAAGTCACGTTGCGTGACCAATCGGATCAAATAGAGATCATGCATGAGGATTCTTATCAGATGAAGTGTCCTTCTCTATTCCACAGATAGACCTAATTCTCCTAATTCAATAGACACGTGCATACATGACTAAGCATGTGTATATTAAAAAGACACTTTATGGTGACTCTAAAATGTTCAAAGGATAAAATGGGAAATGTATGTATTCTAAAGTATTCTTGATGGCAATATAGGAAATATCCATGTGTAGTCTAGACACTTGCTATCAATCTCCACCATTATGTCATATTATAGATCTACGGTTGTCATAAGGGTTCTTCTATAAGTAGGGATCCCTTCACCCTCATTTCCATCATCTAGAATGCCATGTGAGTAAAGTTGATTTACGGAATTTGCTCTATCTGATATAAGAACAAGAGTATGACATCCCCTACAGATTCATAATCATCTGATCTATACAACCCTTCAACATTCTTATTGATAGAAATCGCCTTTTGATGACAAGTATCATGATTAAAACTCGATTTGACATAAGAGGAAACAAAGACGAAAGTTTCAAAATTTCTTAGAGCAATCCGGTGCATACCAAATCAAGGAAGAGGAGAAATCCGAGAATGTGATGAAAGACAAAAAAATTCTCTAGATCGACAACAGAAAGTCAATATAACACATGCATTTTGATTGATCACATGCAATCAAGAGATTTGACGATTTGTCTTTTGGATACAAATAAAGAATTCAAAAACAAATCGTGTTGGGATCTATATGTGGACCAAGGTAAACAATGCCGCACAAAAGCAGTACAAAGTGAAGGTAAAGGCACTCTTTGAGAATACCTACTAGTACATGGTTCTCCCTTGAAATTTTCCTTCTTCTCATACTGGAATAGCAGGGAGGGGACTATCAGAAGCAAAATGAGAGACCAAACGAATAGGAAGTTTGTAAATTTGATGCAGAATGAGAGATCTAAGGGAAGTTTGCGATTTCAATGCTGTCCTAGCAACAAGCCAAATTTAGATAAACCCCATCCTCTCCTCCATATCATCAAAACTGCTGCAAACTTCTTTCAATGAATCCCTCAACCTATCGAACTTAGCCACGTGTAATTGTGAATTTTTTTTAAAAAAAGGAGAAATTTGGAATGTTCAAAGGACGTATCCCTAGCCATTCTTAATTCTCTGGAGACAATTAGAGAAACTATTGCAAATTAGCCAATCGGGATCAATACTTTAAATTTTGTTAAAAAGGCAAAATGGAAAGTAATCCAAGTAAAAGATCCTCAAAGCTTTGAACGGCGAAAGATTTTTTTTTTAGTCTGTTATACTCTAACTCTCAACTTACTATTAAACTTTAGTTCTACTTCTTTACAGAGTGTGAGAGTCGAATCCCATATCTGAAACTAAATGTCCTAATCTCCAATCCCTGAGAAGGTAGGAAATCAAATTCCCCACCTCCCCCTAAAGCAACTTGTGGTGGCAAAAGAAATTGAAACAATGACGAAATGTGAGAACATAATGGAGATTGACTAAAAAAGTCTTACCATCTTGAAACTTACCAAATCAAACCTGAAGTCGCAGGTCATGATATGGACCATTGAGTATGATGGTTGGAATAGGCCATTTGTACCCTTGCCATTCAGTGTCATTTTCATATTAATGTTTGTGGGCCATCTAAAACTTTGAATGAAGCCGATGGTTAAAGTAACTGGACATATGACTCAGATCAGTATATAAATTAACGTTAGATGGAAGGTGGAGAAACTTCTCTAACCCAAATAATAAGTCTCTTAACAGGAACTGGTCATAAAAAAAAGTCTCAGATTCCAACGGGGTCATCCGTAGAGAATCTGCATAGGGCTTATACCCTGTTCAAATCAAACTAGTGAATTCAAGAGGGGCACCTTTCAAAATTCTACAGACAGGAGGACTATGAATATGGAAGGGGCCAATCTCGAGAAACCTTGACTTTGTGGATCAGTCCAAAGGCCCGACCCAATCACTCATGAGACAACTTCGTGCCACTAACTATATAATATATACTACGCCTACACGTCACTGTACCTAATCTGGTCAGCTGCAATAATGTCACATCTAACACAAGATACTGCGGAAATAGCCGACAGGGAAAATAGGCATCAAGAGCACAAAAGGTGAGCAGTACAACAGATGAGATATTCGGACAAAAGATTCAAAGGTTTTATGTAGGTGCGTAAATTCTAAGATGACAAACTAAAAAAATGCTTGCCATATGCAAGAAGGAGAGAAGGTAGGGAGGAGCGCAGCTTCCATTTATGGGCTAAGCACAACGACGCAATACCCCAAGATTCGCCAAATTCTTGACTATAATCTAGCTGTCGTTGTTGCTGTAGCTGGGGCCGCTGATAATCTGCATATCCAGCGTAACTGCCATGGTTCATGTTAGTAACCAGCGGCGTTTCCATAATACCCTTCATGCTGGTTTGGATATGACGGGGGCTGAAAAGTGAACACAAACTTCACATATTAAGAGGAGTCCTGCATAGACTTACTGTCCCATTGGGATGTACACCACCGACAAATACCTGAAATGACAAATATTAGAGACGCCCATTATAATGGCTGGTTTCTTTATATTTAAAGATGAAGAAGAAAAGTTACAGTTTTATTATTGGGATCATTCCCATTTGAAGTAACTTGAGTGTTCTGGTAAGATGCTGCAAATAAGTAAAAAAAGCTCAAAAATGAAACAATTAAGAGAATTTGTATCGCCGTATCAAGTGACGCATCTCTTTTGAGAAAGTTAAATTAGAGTGTCTCCAAAGACAGGTTTGATCTCAGATAAGTATATTAGAAGTGTCAAAAGTTGTGTATGGCACTCACTTTAGTGTCAAAAATTTTCGTCGATTTACTTAAGTGTTAAATTAGAAAAAAAATGACCACTTAAGTGCTTCCGGCATGAAATTCCGACCAAAATGATTATATAACTTTTAAAATTAAAATTTTAATATGAATTTTCATATTTTATTAAAAATTTGGTCCACGTGGACGTGCAGAACCACCTTGCACGGGCCAACATGGCAAGTCTTCCAAAAACGGCTCTCTCTCTCTCTCTCTCTCTCTCTCTCTCTCAGAGGAAGCATAGGACGTTGCCAGCAAAGATGTGGAGGAGGTGTGGCGGCCGGTGGAGCAGGCGAAGGAGCTACGGCGGATGGAGGAGGAGGTGCGGCGACTGGTGGAGCAGGCGAAGGAGCTACGGGCTGCTGTCGCAAACGTCGCTAGCATGTCAAGCGAGGAGCAATCGTTCGGCAACGTACGCCTGCGCTCGAATCATTCATTCACCCCCTTCGAGTCTCCATCAGAGCTCAGGCGAGTAGCGAGCTACTAGATTTGTGAATTTGTAGCTGCTATTCGTGTCCCCTGCACCTCATTGACGGCACGCCCTATCGTGTCTCATCCCCTGCTAGTGTGCCCACCAATTTCGACAGCTTAGCCGCTCTACACAAATTACCATCATCAAAACCCACGATCAAGCCATCCATCGTCTGTTAACCTGTGAAAGTTGGCCTTTTTCACTTTCACTTGCGAACAATCTCGCGAGCATTCCACTTGAGGCAAAGAAAAAAGTTTGACCTTGATGTGCAGGCGGCCTCGTGGAGGGAAAGAGTTTGATTTTGGGGGAAAAAAATTAAATTAGGGTTTTGAATTTGGGCAAAAGTTGAAAGCGATGCTGTTTAGGAAATAATATGTGATGAAGTATTTTAACAAGCCACGTTGGCAAGAAATATTAATAAAATAAGGCCAAGTCAGGTTTATAATGACCTAAACTGGAATTAACACTTAAGTGAATGTTTTTTTTTTAAAGTTGATACTTAAATGATTTAAAAGAAACTTTTGATTCCAAAGTGAGTACTGTACATAATTTTTGACATTTTTAATGTACTTATCCCATTGTTTATTGTACTTACACATACTAGATGTCTTTTTTGTGTGTGGGTAAAGTACACATACTAGATGTCAGTTTCTGTCTTTGCCCCAAAACCCAAATCAACAAGCAGCAACACTCGGATACTAAAGAAAGACCCAAATAATAAGCCAAACTGTTGTCCCAATAATTATGCTATTAATGATGATGATTTTGATGGTCATAACGCCACCAAAGTCACTACTAAAAAATCCGATGCCTAAATACACCATGCAGCGCTGGTAACAACTGAGCAGAGGATAGACTAAAATAGCATTAAGAGTTTCTCTTTTCATATGCATCTAAATAGAAAGAAAACCAAGGACAGCACACTAGATACTCCATTTCTAGAACCTACTCATAACTCGCTCAAACAATACCTTCAACTGGTGAGGAAATAAAAAAAGATCAAAAGTTTCAAGCGGCAACTACATATTTAGCCCATAGATTTATTCGCAAAGTCACATTCAAAACCTCGAAATGGATCAATGTATTTCCAAGCAAGGTCTATTTGGCCTAAACACCAAGTGCAACGCTATGGCTACCTTTTCTGTGAGATTATATCAAATCCTTCAATGCTAACAAGTTCATTTAGTCAAAGCACATAATAAGTACTCTACTGTCGACTCACCAACACGAACAATGAACTTGTTTTCCAACATCTCCCCATTTCCTAGACCCGAACTGCCTATACTATACAGTAGTTGACACTCACAGGAAGAACTTATTCACATTCAAGCAATCAAATAACCTGCCCCAGAGTACAGGCCAGAATATTTAATCCTCAGGCCCAATAGTAAAGGCATTTCCAATGGAATCTGTAGTAAAAAGGGAAACCCAGCAACGATATCAACAAAGAAAATTTATGGCTAAAGCGGGCCATGCTCATATGAGTAGGTCTTAATTCATCAAGAACTGGAAGCTTATTACCATAAAGGAAATTAAAGTCGGGCAAAAGAGTAGGCAAAAATAGATGCCAGGAAAATGACTTGATCAAAAATAGCTAGCCTGTCAGAGAGAACCCTAAGAAAAAAACTTCACATTTTAAAATAAATGACGACTTGAGTTAGAAATCGAGGTAACAATATAGTGATTCGACATTTTTTTGCATGACAAAATGATAATATTTGCATACTTCTATACATTGCAAACCAAGCCATTTAAGGTGTCTGATTACATAACCGTTAGGGTTTATCCCAATGCTCATTCTTTTTACATGAGAAGGGGAGGTGGGAAGTTTGATTCCTTACCTTTTCAGGAGGTGTTGGGGGGTGAGAACATTTAGTTTTAGATATGTGGTTCAACTCTTACACTCTGTAAAGTGATGCAGCCCGCATTGAAGACCTGCTCTCTCGACCAAGAAAATCGGCCTGCATTCAAGCTCGACGAAACTGAGGAGCCGTATCGATATCTTGAGTCCATCCCGGAAGCTTGAAAGACATCTCGGGAGCCCTCATAATGCTTTTACTAGTTTATAGTTTCTATGCTCTTTAATATTTCTCCTCATTTCAATGTTCTGTCTTTATTTTTCCTAGTTTCAATGCTTTGTCTTTATTTCTTTGGCGATATAAGCCATCCAATTTCTGGTAGAAGGGAGACGACTTTGATGAATGTAAAAAAACCTTTGCTTTGAAGCAAGTATCGCGAACCTTGTAGAGTTCATACCCTTGAAAACCTAGAAGAGTTTTCACTCCGTCCTTGAAGAGTCGAGCTTTCGAAATCTGCATCCTTGAAGAGTTGCAGTCATCGATCTAGAAGAATCGGTGCCCCCTCAACTTCCTTGGAGGCCTAGAAGAGCAACCAACGAAGTCTCTAACTTTTCCTGTTCTGTTCTTCATTTCGAACCAAAATTCGACCATCCTAAAGTGTTTATTTCAGAAAACCCAAAACAGATAAATTGTAGATCCAGAAGTCTTTGTTCATTTGGCTTGGAATCAGGTTGATCCGATCTGTATCGACAAAGATTCGACCGTTCTCCTGAGCTTGCGCAGTGCTGGAATTTCCGTTCGTCCTGTTTTCCCGTGTGCGAGTCCCTCCCCCGATCCTATTGTGTGAGAAAGCCTAACCAGGGCTTGCATCATTTGGTATCAGAGCTTTGGAGGAGAGGACAATGCCTCCAAGACAAGCTAGACGTCGTGGCGGCAGAACCATTCCCCTCGATGAAGTGCATACACTCGCTGAGAATTTGCAACAACAAATTGATGAATTGACGCGAGAAGTTCAGCATTTGAGGGCTGAAGCAAATAATTCTCCACCCCGTTCCAGGACTGAAGATTCCCATGGTGACTCTTCCTCTTCGGAGAGTGTTCAACCTAATCACGGTCGGAGGCATGTTCGACATCGTTTACAACATATTCGTGAGCTAGATTGGGAAAAGGAAGTCAAGAAAGATGTTCCAGAATTTATAGGTATTGAGTCTCTTGATGAAATTGTTGATTGGCTAACACTTGTGAATGAGGTGTTTGAGCATCAAAATGTTCTGGAGAATCGTCGAGTTGGGATCATTGCTATGCGATTCCGAGGCAAGGCGATTGCTTAGTGGAGACGTGAAAAACAAACTCGCCAAGCCGTTGGCAAAACACCAATCACTTTGTGGAGAAAGATGGAGGGCAAGATTCAAAAATATTTTCTTCCCAAAGGATATAAGAGAGAGCTCTACCAACGGTACCAAAATCTAAAACAAGGTACGCGAACGGTGGACCAATACACCAATGAATTCAATGAGTTGGTGATTCGTAACAATATCCAGGACCCGGAGGAGGTGCTTGTGAACAAATACTTGAACGGTCTTCAATTTTACATTCAAGATGCCTTGGAAGTCCTTGACATTTGGGACTTAGGAGATGCACACCAACGGGCACTCAAAATGGAGTGCTCTCGTTCTCGGAGACAACAATCAACTACCATGACAAGTCGGGCCACTAAGAGTACCACTAGCGCTGTTAAAGTTGCTGAGGCTACAATGCAATATGCTAGTAAGCCTTCTACTCAGCCCCATGTTTCGAAGCAACCTGCTATGTCCGAAATACGTTGCTATTCTTGTGGGGAGTTAGGTCATCGTGCTAGTAATGGTCGCATCAATAAGAATTGACCAACTGGTAAAGCCCTCATAGTGGATAATGACTCTGATGAGAATTCTAAGGACCCACTTGAAGAGGAGTTGAACAATGATGAAGAAGCTATGGATGATGAACAGATATTGCATGCTGACACTGTCGAACTTCTTATGGTAAGGAAAATATTTCTTACTCCTCGAGATGACACTGGAGATAGGTGGCTGTGTACCAATATTTTTTATTCTGCTTGCACAATCATGGGAAAAGTGTATCAATTAATTATTGGCTATGGTTGTTGTGAGAATATAATTTCTGAAGTAGAGGCAAACAAGCTGAAGTTGGAACTAAAAACACACCCTACGCCTTATAAAATGTCGTGGTTGAAGAAAGGCGCTGAGGTAACTATTTCAAAACGATGCCTTGTTAATTTGTCTATTGGTTCTGTTTATAATGACAAGATATGGTGTGATGTTCTGCCGATGGATGCTAGTCACATTATTCTTGGTCGACCATGGCAATTCGATAGGAGGACTACACATGATGGTTATCGAAATACATATTCTTTTGAATTTGGAGGCAAGAAGATTACGTTGGTACCTAGTAGGGAACCTTTGAAAACTCCTGTGGTTGAGAATTCCTTCTCCCCTACGTTGTTGACAATGAAGGATATGAAGGATGCTTTGAAAGGAGTTCGTATATTGTATATTTTGCTTAATAAAACAGGTGAGAAGAATGAAGTTGCCTATGTCGTACCTCATCGAGTTCAACTTCTTTTGGAAGAGTTCAAGGATGTCTTCCCGACGGACTTACCCAATGGTCTCCCTCCTATGAGAGATATTCAGCATCAAATTGACTTGATGCCCAAAGCCTGTTTGCCGAATCTCGCTTATTATCGAATGAGTCCGACCGAACATGAGGAATTGCATCGACAAGTTATGGAGCTATTGAATAAGGGTTTTATAAGGGAGAACCTTAGTCCGTGTGCCGTTCCAGCTCTTTTAGTGCCTAAGAAAAATGGTACTTGGAGGATGTGTGTCGATAGTAGAGCGATCAACAAGATCACCATCAAGTATCGATTTCCTATTCCTCTCCTTGATGATCTCTTAGATCAACTTTCTGGTGCAATTATATTCTCAAAGCTGGATTTGAAGAGTGGATATCATCAAATTAGAATCAAACCTGGAGATGAATGGAAGACAGCATTCAAAACGAAAGATGGGCTATATGAGTGGCTAGTCATGCCATTCGGATTGTCGAATGCACCATCGACATTCATGAGGTTTATGACTCAGGTATTGAAGCCTTTTTTGGGAAAGTTTGTTGTTGTTTATTTCGATGATATCTTGATTTTTAGCAAGTCTACTGATGAGCACTTGCAGCATCTTCAAGAAGTATTATGTGTGTTGAGGGGAACAATTGTATGCGGCTCTCGACAAGTGCTATTTTATGGTACCACAAATCCTTTTCTTGGGGTTTCATATTTCAAAGAATGGCATTTCGGTGGATGATTCTAAGATCAAGGTGATTCGAGAATGGTCAACTCCAACAAATGTGCATGAAGTACGAAGTTTTCATGGCCTCGCTTCGTTCTATCGACGGTTTATTGCGCATTTTAGCACCATTGCGGCCCCACTCACTTCTTGCATGAATAAGGGAGTTTTTGAATGGACGAATGTAGCTTAGAAAAGTTTTGAACAGCTCAAAGAAAAATTGAGCACAGCCCCGGTACTTGCATTGCCTAATTTTGACATTGTTTTTGAAGTGCATTGTGATGCATCGGGTGCGGCATAGGAGGAGTTCTAAGTCAAGGAGGTCGACCCATCGCCTTCTTTAGTGAAAAATTGAATGGTGCCAAACTTCGTTACAGTACCTATGATCTGGAATTCTACGCATTATTTCGCACACTTGAGTATTGGTGGTCATATCTTATTCACCGAGAGTTTATTTTATATACTGATCATGAAGCTCTGGAGTATATTTCTGGATAGCAAAAGCTTAACTCCAGGCGTGCAAAATGGGCTGAATACATCCAAGAGTTCACTTTCATTATTAAGCATAAGGCTGGAGCTCAGAATCAGGTTGCCGATGCCCTTAGTCGAAAGAAGAGCTTGCTCTCTACAATGCATTCTACTGTTCTTGGATTTGATTCTTTTCATGAGTTATATCAAGAAGACCCCTACTTTTTCAAGATCATTCCCGATGCACATGAAAAGAAGCTTGCTGATTTTACTGTATGTGATGGTTTTCTTTTCAAAGGAAACCGTTTATGTGTGCCGGACTATTCTCTTCGGCAAAGGGTGATCGATGAAGTTCATCGTGAAGGACATTTTGGGCGTGACAAAACTGTACAACTTGTTTCAGCCAAATACTTTTGGCCTCATTTGAAACGTGATGTACATCGACATGTGATGAGGTGTCGACGTTGCCAAATTGGAAAGGGACAAGCTACTAATGCTGGCCTTTATTTGCCCTTGCCAATTTCACATGCCCCATGGGAGGATATCTCTATGGACTTTGTCCTTAGACTACCACGCACAAATAGAGGTATGGATTCGATTTTTGTTGTTGTCGATCGATTTTCAAAAATGGCACATTTTATTCCATGTCGAAAAACTATGGATGCTTCGCGTATTGCCGACTTATTTTTCAAGGAAGTCTATAAGTTGCATGGCATTCCGAAGACCATTACTTCGGATCGGGATACAAAATTTCTTAGTCATTTTTGGCGACAACTGTGGAAGAATGTCGGTACTAAACTGCAATATAGTACTGTGTTTCATCCCCAAACGGATGGACAAACCGAGGTCGTCAACCGAACATTGGGTAATCTATTAAGGACTCGATCGATAATAATCCCGTTCTTGGGAGACGCGGTTGTCACTTGGAGAATTTGCATATAATTGTGCGGAGAACCGTAGCACTGGATATAGTCCATTTATAATCGTATATGGTCGACAACCGAACACTGCTCTTGATCTTGCACCAATTCCTTTTGCCGAGAAGTCAAGTAGCAAGGTCGACGATATTGTTTCTCAAATGAGGACAATTCATGAAGATGTGCACCAAAGACTAGAGAGCAAAACTGAATCCTATAAAACGGACATTGACAAGCGGCAGCGTGAAGTTATCTTTGAACCTGGAGATTTTGTTTGGGCTTATTTGTCACCGGAACGGCATCCTGTCGGAACTTATAATAAGCTTAGTGATCGAAAGCTTGGACCTCTCGAAGTTCTTGAGTGCATCAATCCTAATGCGTATCGGTTAAATCTTCCTTCTCATTTGAAGATGCACGACTTCTTCAACATTCGACATTTAACACCTTATGTGGGAGATTCTTCTGATGATGACGACGTGAATTCGAGGACGAATTCTTTTAAAGATGGGGAGGATGATGCAGCCCGCATTGAAGACCTGCTCTCTCGACCAAGAAGATCGGCCCGCATTCAAGCTCGATGAAACCGAGGAGCCGTATCGATATCTTGAGTCCATCCCGGAAGCTTGAAAGACATCTCGGGAGCCCTCATAATGCTTTTACTAGTTTATAGTTTCTATGCTCTTTAATATTTCTCCTCATTTCAATGTTCTGTCTTTATTTCTCCTAGTTTCAATGCTTTGTCTTTATTTCTTTGGCGATATAAGCCATCCAATTTCTGGTAGAAGGGAGACGACTTTGATGAATGAAAAAAAACCTTTGCTTTGAAGCATGTATCGCGAACCTTGTAGAGTTCATACCCTTGAAAACCTAGAAGAGTTTTCACTCCGTCCTTGAAGAGTCAGAGCTTTCGAAATCTGCATCCTTGAAGAGTTGCAGTCATCGATCTAGAAGAATCGGTGCCCCCTCAACTTCCTTGGAGGCCTAGAAGAGCAACCAACGAAGTCTCTAACTTTTCCTGTTCTGTTCGTCATTTCGAACCAAAATTCGACCATCCTAAAGTGTTTATTTCAGAAAACCCAAAACAGAGAAATCGTAGATCCAGAAGTCTTTGTTCATTTGGCTTTGGAATCAGGTCAATCCGATCTGTATCGACAAAGATTCGACCGTTCTCCTGAGCTTGCGCAGTGCTGGAATTTCCGTTCGTCCTGTTTTCCCGTGTGCGAGTCCCTCTCCCGATCCTATTGTGTGAGAAAGCCTAACCAGGGCTTGCATCATAAAGAGATAGGGTAAATGTTTGAGAATGAGTTGAATGTTAGAGTATGAAAGGAAAAAAAAAGGTGTTTGGTTATATCATGTAAAGTAAGATACGGATGGAGTTTGTTGAGTCAATGACATTTAGCCATGTGACGCAAGCCATCACAGATGGAATTCTTATAATAGATAGAACATGCTCACTCAACTAGATCACCTTTCCTCAATTAAAGCCTTGTGCTGATCTCCCTAGTGGGCGAATATCGAAATAAAAACTTTTTGGAAGGAAAACAGAGTGGACGTTCCCCACTACTAAAACAATCCTTAAGAAGAAAAGCGTAGGAAGAAATGGGACTGCCCTCATCTGAATTAACGTGCAGTGAATCTTGTCATATATTGTCTACGCAGGCGAAAATCATACAAATTCAGCATGCTTTTTCTTGCACTCATGGATAACTAACAACAATCACAATTCCTAAGAACGTACAAATTTGACCCCATTTTCACATTAATATACCCAAAATACTTTATTTAACATCTTCTGTTATTGTATTGATTGAGCTGTCAATTAGATAGCATAAACTTCAAATGCATCGAGACAAGTACCACGAAATAGTTAACTTAATGTCGTATGCAGAAAAATGTCTTTCATCTTAAAAGATTGTTCCAATTGATTTGATTTATCAATCATCAATTGTGTGGGTCTCATGTAAACTATGTATTTAAGGCCTACCCAATCAATCACTTACATGGACTTAATCCAATTGCTTCAAGCCAGGAATTCGTGCAAGAATTTCTCATAAGATAGGAAAGTGCAAAAACTAATTCACTCTAATTATGTCCAAAAAGAGGAAGCAAATCAGCCAATGGGGATTTAGGGTTTAGGGTTTGGAGTTTGGGGGTTCGGGCTTGGGGCTCGGGGCTTGGGGTTTGGGGGTTCAAGCTTGGGGCTCTGGGCTTGGGGCTAGGGGTTTAGGGTTCGGGGTTTGAGCTTCAAGGTTTTGGGTTCGGGGTTTGGGGCTTGGGGTTCGGGTTCCTGGTTTGGGGCTCAGGGATTGGGGTTCTAGGTTCCGGGTTTAGGGTTTGAGATTCAGGGTTCAGGATTCTGGATTTGGGTTCAAGGTTCAGGATTCAAGGTTCAGATTTTGAATTTGGGGTTCAGAGCTTGGGGTTTAGGGCATATTTATTACAAGCAACTTTTTCACATCCTTGGAGGATGTATTTGTTACGAGATATAGGCATCACCAGATCGTCATCTAGTACGTCTTGTCAAATATATCCCATCTTGTACCTCGTGCATTTTCAGCCAAAACAATTATGGCCAGCGGTCTTGATTCTTCAGATGGGCCATCCCCCAAATTTTTCACAAAGATAAACGATAGTTGGTCTGGCCAGTAGGTGTGAATTGACCTATTGTAGGACCAAGAGAAGGCCTCGGTCAAGTGGCTTCCTCTAAAATCCGCAAGCCACCTCTTAATATCTTCATTGAGGAGAAAAAAGAGGAAAGAAGGTTAAGGCAAGTACGTGTAAGCTAAATACGTAGTACAATTGCTAGTAGTAGTAGACGACCCCAAAAAGGTATTGGAAGCGATGACGAACCTTTCAAAAAGGTCATTGCTGCTACTATGATAGGCACAGAATAGATGAACCACAAGAGGGATGGCTAGAACACCTGTTTCTTCTGCTTCTACCTTGTCATCCGCTCAAACTCCATTAACCGAGAGCAAAAGGCGTTTTAGTGGAGCATCCCAAAAGTTCAGGAATCTAATTACTTGTGGTGCCACAGATACGAACGATGCAGTCTTGGTGATGATTGATCGGGATGAAAAGAGTACTAGTTTAAGACAGGATTTTAACATTACACGTCATCTCAGATGTGTAGGGCAGATAGATTAGGAGGGTCTCGCAGGACCTCAAATTCTTCTTGGGTTTATGGAAAAGGGCATCAGGAACCACATTGCCATCCAAGGTAACGTCCACTTATCAACTCTCTCCGCCCGAATGCATGCATTCATGCATGTCTTTGCTTGCAAAAGCCCTTTGTTCAGATAAAGGAAATCAGAAATAGCTGCTCTGCTGCAGGAGAAGCTCTGGTCGGGTCGATGGCTGGAAAAGAAGCAAGAAGCAGAAGGATGCTAGTGAGGGAGATGGAATTGTGGATGCTTATAAGCCCATTTCAATGCCTAATTGCTCGTAAGTGACTCCTTTCATTTCATCATCCCTTGTTATTTAATACCAGATAACCTTGGCTTTTTTGCGAGATAGATTCAGGTTCCCTTTTTTGGTCTAATTATTATGTTTCTTAAGGAGCAGAAACCCACATTTAGTTCTGTCTAAGATTAACGAGTGCTCATCCTTTGATTAGCATTTGGCGTTATGGCTGATTAAGGGGCAGCTTCCAATTTTACTCTGCATCAAAAGTCATAAAGATAAACCCTGCACTTCACTCTTTGAACAAGTTTCTCTCCTGTCACCTTTTCCTCCTATCCAATTTGGCTGAAGTGCCAAAGAGGGATTGCGGTTCTGCAAGTCAACAGTTAGTCAGTGCATTGCATGCCTCAATGGAGCAAATAGGCTTGAGTTTTACTTGCTGAGTTTCTCCTAGTTTGATTTTTGTGAAGAAGTTCAGAACATCATTAATATAAAATCGATGCGGAGTCAGGATGGTGGTCACTGAACAATTTCTCAAATTTGTATTTCTAATTGTAGGTCCGATTCACTTTCAATTGAGTCATTCGCTCTCATGGACAGTTCGCTCTTATTCCAACTCATCAGACATTCATTGACACGCAACTGAGGGACTCTCTTGCGTTTATGCTACATGCCCACACAAACTGACTATGGTCACTCGCACTTGTGCTCACAAAAGGCTACACCTGAACCTATTCATAGGTCGTGGAGGTCAAAGTGATTATCTGACTTTCACTTGGTGCAAATATCCAGCAATTTGGATGGCCGATAAAGCCAACAGATGTTGAACTAGAAAACTTTGAATGGTGCTTGAGAAATGTTGAAATAAGGCAACAGTAACTGTTCAACATCCGGCATAAACATTGATGTCGGTGAAATGGAGGGGACTCGTGTGGAAGCTCGTACTCATCCAGCTGAGTTTCGTTGATAGAATCAGATTTGCTGAGTCTTGGATGAGGAACTTAGAATCAAATACTTAATTCATGACTTGGTGAATGCAGGCAATGTGGAAAGCCATTTAAGCCTGAGAAAAAGCGTATGAAATCATGCAGAGGAATGAGGGCTTTATCAAGAGAGAGCAACTGTTAAGGCGCCATGCTTGCGTTACGTAAAGGCATCTCTCAGAATGAGGATCCATGTCCAGGGTGCTGCCTAACTTGGCCTTCAGAAGATCAATCTAATTTATGTTCAACTTGCGTACAAGTCAACTTCCTAGGTGGATAATTCGTGGAATAAAATACTCTAAATTAATCCCTTATGTATGTGAGTATCAATCGTCTAAAATGTTATTTGACCCAAGCAAGGGATTTGACGTGATTATAGAGAATATTTCAAAAGTTAGCTCCACTTAATAGAGCGAATAATGAAGGCTTTCTTTGACACTGTTCACATAAAACAAAGATTAGCTTGGTAGGTGTTGACTTGTGACAAAAGGAATGGTTTTTATTTAGTTATTTTATCTATGCAATAGGCTATAATCATTTCAAAAAAGGGGTCTGCTTTGAAGCAAGCATAATGACACTTTGACCGAAAAATTGAATGTCTCGACACACTAAAAGACTCTTTTTTAACTAGGACTATGTCATCATTTTAATTCCGAATTAACTTCTGCATAGAAGAAAATTGTATTTTGAAAGGAAAAAAAAATCCCACTTCACAAGGAAGCTAGGAAAGCTCCATTTTAACCAAATATGAGCTAAAAGGCTGAAAAAATTGCAATTCTCCTACTCCGATTTGAAAAATGAGTTTTCAAAAGAGGCATGTTAAAATTGAGGTTTTACTTAACCAAATAGACCTTTAAAAAACATGAAACTGCCAACTGAAGGCAAAGACTTTCAAATGCTTGTGAAAAGCGTTGTCTTGATTAAAACGGCAGACTGCTTAGCAAAAAATTTGATGATGCTTAAAATGGGTAAAGATGACATATTTCACATAAAACAATAGGAGTAAGTATACTAGGAGTGCCATAACCTTCATACGGCGCTCACTTTGGTGCTAGAACTTTTTTTTTTCCGCTTATTTGAGTACTAAATCAGAGTGAAATCGTTCACTTGATGTCACTTCGCCGGAAAAGCTGACGTGGCAGCCAGAAAATAATATTTTAATATTTTAATTAATTTTTTTATTTTTGCTTTTTTTAAGGGCTGGCGAGGACCACTGTTGACCCTTGTCGGTCGCGAACTCTCGCCCGGATTGGGCGAGGGCCCTCTCGCTGTCGGCCACGAGGGCCTTGGGTGAGGCCAGTGAGGCCATCGAAGGCCCTAAGTGAGGCTGGTGAGGCCGTTGATGGCCTCACCCGCGACGGTGACGGCGAAGGCCAAGTGGCCCTTGCCCAGATTTGGCCCTGGGCAAGGCCGTAATGGCCCTCGACAGCCACGGGGAGTCTGCGACAGCCGACGGCAAGGGGGCCCTCACCCAATTTGGGTGAGGGTTTCGCAGCCGGCGAGGGTCAACGGTGGCCCTCACCAGCCCTTAAAAAAACAAAAAAAATTCAAAAAAATCAATTAAAATATTATTTTCTAGTGGCCACGTCAGCATTCTGGCGGCCATGTAAGCTTTTCTAGCGGAGTGGCACTCAAGTGAACGATTTTACTTCGATTTGGCACTCAAGTGAACGAAAACAAAGTTTTAGCACCAAAGTGAGCGCTGTATGAAAGTATTGGCATTCCTAGTGTCCTAACCCCTAAAACAATATGTAAGGGTGGTATGATAAATAGAAAAAGGCATAAGTACCTCGGGAGTGCCAAAACTTGGCACGGACGGACACTTAAGTGCCAAAACTTACAAACGGTACACTTAAGTGCCAAAATCAGAGCAAAATGGATCACTTAAGTGCCAACGGTGAGAAAATCCGGCCAAAATGCCGACATGGCATTTTTCTAGCGATATGAGGTTGAAACGGCATTTTTTTTGTGGCTGACGTGACGAAGTAAACCCAAAACGGCGTCGTTTTGACTAATATTAATAAATATTAGTTAAATAATATTAAAAGAGCGAAAATTTTTTTTAAAAAAAAAAGGGAAGGGGGAGCAGCTTGTCGCTGCCGCCCTATCATCGGTGGGGCGGCGGCGACGGATGGCGAGGGTCACCGATGCTTGGGCGTGGGTTAGCGACCCTCGCCGACTGGCGGCGAGGGCTGGGAGAGGGTGGCGACCCTCTCCCGGATCTCGGGCGAGGGTCGCCGCCCTTGCCTCGGCCTAGGTGGGGTTGGCCGCCCTCGCCTCAGCCTAGGTGAGGGTTGCCACCCTCGCCTCGGCCTAGGTGAGGGTCGCCGCCTCTCCCGGATCGGGCGGGTCGGCCGCCCTCGCCTCGGCTTAGGCGAGGGTCGCCGGTCCTCGCCTTGGCGCCGGCGAGGGTTGCCGACCCTTGCCCAGATCCGGGAGAGGGTCGCCACCCTCTCCTAGCATTTGGCGGCCCTCGTCGACTGTTGCCGCCGCCCCACTGGCGATGGGGTGGTGGCGAAATGTGCTCCTCCCTTCCTTTTTTTCTTTTGCTCTTTTAATATTATTTAACTAATGTTTATTAATATTAGTCAAAACGGCGTCGTTTTGGGTTTACTTTGCCACGTTAGCTACAAAAATGACGCCGTTTTGACTCCATATCGCCGGAAAAATGCCACGTCGGTATTTTGGCCGGATTTTCTTGCCGTTGGCACTTAAGTGATCCATTTTGCTTCGATTTTGGCACTTAAATGTATCGTTTGTAAGTTTTGACACTTAAGTGTCCCTCCGTGCCAAGTTTTGGCACTCCCGCTATATTTATGCCAATAGAAAAATTAGCTGGCACGTTGGGGGGAAAGTACAGTGGGAGTGCCAAAAGTTGGCACGGAGGGACACTTAAGTGCCAAAACTTATAAACGGTACACTTAAGTGCTACTTTTAAAAAAAAATGGATCACTTAAGTGCCAGGTCGCCGGAACCCTGCCGGAAATCCTACGTAGCATTTTTTTATTAATTTTTTTGCCTACATGGCTCGTCGGAAATTGAAACGACGAAAAATCAGTGCAAAACGACATCGTTTTTGCGCTGACGTGGATTTTTAAAATTATTAATTAAATAATATTAAATAATTTAAAATTGATTAATTAAAAAAAAAAAAGGGAGGGGAAATCGGCGAGGGCTGTGCAGCCCTTCTTTGCCACCACCGTCGCCGGCCCTTTCCCGGCCGGCGACGGTGGGCGAGGGTCGGTCGGGGATGCCAGGCCCTGGCCGGCCTGCGGCGAGGGCCCGCAGCGGTCTGGGTGGCCGGCCTCCCTTGGCCCGGTGGGGGCGAGGGCTTATGGGGCCTCGCCGCAGTCGGCCGGGGCTTGGCGTCCTCGGCCGACCCTCGCCCACCGTCGCTAGCCCTTCCCGGCGACGGTGGGGCGGCGGCGGCGGCAAGGGCTGCACAGCCCTCGTCGATTTCCCCTCCCCCTTTTTTTTTTTTTTTTTTAATAAAATCGATTTTGATTTTTTTAAAATTTGACGTGGACTTTAAAATCTGATGTGGGCAATTTTTTTATTAAAATTGCCACGTGGAATTTTTTATTTTGAAAAAAATGCTCTGTCAGCAAATGAAGTCGTCGAAAAATGGACATGTGGCAATTTGGCCGGATTTGACACTTAAGTAATCTCTTTTGCTCCGATTTTGGCACTTAAGTGTACCGTTTGTAACTTTTGGCACTTAAGTGTCCATCCGTGCCAACTTTTGGCACTCCTGGGGTCCGTGTGTCGGCACGTTGGACGGAATCTATGACAACCAGGACCTTTGAAAGAAAGATTGTACTTTGTGACTAATTAATGGAGGTTGTGGCGAAAATCTTCTATTTCTTTTTTTTTTCCCAAAAAAGATAGAAGCAATGCCAAGATATAGGTATTGTTGGCACTAAAAAAATAACCAATTCCTTTTAATCGACCTGATACTGATATAGAGGTCAATGTTAGTCAGTTTAATTATTGACTAGTAGTCGTGGAAAAAATGGCCATCGATAAACACAGTATCATTAATCGACATAATGCCTATATACAACTAGGCATTTTTTTTTTGTTCTGGAAAAAGTCTTCATTGATAATCATCCAGAGGAAAGAGTACATTCATTTCCGGAATCTAAGCATAAAAGCAATAATAGGGGGTGTGGTGGCGTTGAAACCCAATTATGGGGGAGATTGCCGGCCCGGATGGTTTTGGTTACCCAATCTGTGACCCTATTAGTATCTCTTGGTTCAAACATTAATTTGACTTGTGAAAGTTAGCCCAACAGCTCTCGGCAGTCCAGAACAAGTCTTTGTGAAGCCCACACTAGGTCTGTTCGGCCCAAGATCATCTCTACCACCGAAAGGCTATCACTTGATATTTGCACCTGCAGATAAGTTCTGTTCAGTTGAAACCCTCTCCAGTTCGAGCTTCTGTCTTCGTTCCACCATTGCAGCACCATACGGACGGCTAGGGCTTCTGCAATTTCAGTCGATTGAGCATGGATTTTCGTTGCAAACCTATTGATCAGCACGCCATCGCTTCCTCTACAGATCCCATCAATCGAACCTTCCAAACCAGAGGCGCACCAGGAGCAGTCAATGTTGATCTTCACAGAGCCACGCGCTGGAGGGAGCCATTGCTCTGTAAAACAGTTTTGATTTCTTGCTAGTTCTTATTTGTGTGAAACCCATTTTTGGTAAAGCTGGTTGCTGATGATTGCTTCTTGTGTTATGTAGCTTGGATTTGGCGGTCGGCCCTGAAATAGCAGACTGTTCCGCACCTTCCAAATTAGCCAAAGAATGGTGGAAAATAGTGCTTTTTCTTGCATCGAAGCTCCAGAAGTCAGGTACTCGTGCACCCATTTATCCATTTGTGTAATAAGCATGGGGACAGTAGAGACGCCTATTCTAAGATCTGACCATATTTGATTTGTCCAATTGCATAATGTAAATAGGTGTTTGGTTGATTTTGGAGCTAAGCCGTAGACTGGACAAAGATTATTAGGTACTATTCGCCTCATATAGTGGTTGCATTTCGTAGGAAGGCCCTCATTGCACACGCTTCACATGAAGAATTTGATTCTGGGATGAGTCTGCAATTTCCATATTTTTGTCCATAATCTGTTTGGAACCTGGAATGAGGATGAAGCTCGTTGCTCTATTTGTTTTGTACTAAGGCTGCGCAGTTTATCATAACCGCTTTTAATCTTATATACACCTAATCTGTTAGAGGTCCACAATATTTTATCTGGCTGTGTATGCATGCTTAGGGGGATTGCTAGTATATGTTGGGCTGGAGGAGAATCAAATGTTTCAAATATAAGTGGGGATTTCCATTCTCGCGATCCTGGTTTAATGAGGTCTGCCACTAGTTTAGGGTCATTATGGTTACAAGGACCTCCAATTTTGCTTATTGGAAGCCATCTGTCTTCTTTGACTTTAATACTCTGACCATCTCCTACCTCCCTTCTTATCTCGGGTTCAAGAACGTCTCGTCCCATAAGTAAACTCTACCATGCCCATGACGGTCGGGTGCCTCGTTGAGCTTTCTAGAAATCTTCAGTAGGGAAATAGAGCCATTTTATCACTTGGCTCCATAAAGCTTTTGGATTTTGGCTTAATCTCCACGCTTGTTTACCCAACATAGCTTGATTGAAATCCACAATGCCTTTAAATCCGAGTCCCCCTTTATCTTTCCTAGTTTTCAGAAGGTCCCAGTTTTTCTAGTGTATACCTTTACGCTACACATTTTGTTTCCACCAGAATGCTGCAATTCTTTTTTCAATGGCTTTGCAAATGGAGATAGGGATCTTAAAAATGGACATGGCATAGTTTGGTAGAGCCTGTATAACCATTTTAAGCAAGACCTTTTTCCCGGCCTTAGATATTAGTTGCTCTTTCCACCCTTCCACTCTCCCACGCAATCTAGTAAACACCTGTTTTTTTTTTGTTTGCCCCCAATCTGATGGCAATCCCAGATATTTCCCAGTTTTCTTAATGGTAGGCACTCGTAATTTTGAAGCAATATTCCTTTGTAGCTCATGAGGACAGCTTTTCCCAAAAAAGATCCCTGACTTAATTAAGTTTATGGTTTGACCTGAAGCATAACAATAACAATTCATGGTATTTGCCAAGTTTTGGGCTTCTCGAACTTCCCCTCCAAGAAAAAGATTGCATCATCTGCAAATAATAGGTGTGAAAGAACATGACAATTCTGATTCAACCTAATGCCCTTTATTGTACCATCATGCATAGCTCTTGCCATCAGGGAGGATAGGACGTTTGCCACTATGATAAAAAGGTAAGGGGATAGAGGATCGTCTTGTCTTAACCCTCGTGCAGGAGAAAATTGTTGACATGATTCCCCATTTACTTTAACACCAAAGCTGACTGAGGAGACACAAAATTTGACCAGCGATACCCATTGCTCATAAAACCCCATTTTCAGCATACGATCATAGAGGAAATCCCATTCTACCCTATCGTAGGCTTTTTGCATGTCTAGTTTTAAGACAACTTCAAATTTTCGCTTCCTCTTCCTAACCCTTAGCTGATGTAGGACTTCCTGAACGATGAAAATATTGTCTTGTATTTGACGGCCTCCAATAAAAGCACTTTGTTCTGGGGAAATAATCTATGGGAGCCAGATCTTCAATCGATTTGCCATAACCTTTGCAATTATTTTATAGTTGAAATTGCAAAGGCTTATGTGCCTATATTCAGATATGCTCTTAGGGGATGCCACTTTGGGATAAGGGTAATGTGAGTTTTGTTTAGGACGGGATCGAAAGTACCTTGAGTGAAGAAACCATCTACCATATGGAATATGTCCTCATGAATGATAGACCAAAGATTTTGGTAAAATAGACCATTTAGCCCATCAAGTCCTGGTGCCTTTGTTGCTCCCATCTGAAAAACAGCATCCTGCACCTCCTTCCTAGTAACTGGCTTTGTTAAATCTGCATTCATCTCCTCAATTACTACCGTCGGGTATTGTTCTACAACTGGTCGATAATCTCTCGAGCCCATAGAAGTATATAGAGTTTTATAAAAACCTGTTATATGTTGCTTGAGGATAAGAGGATCCCGACTCCACTTCTGTTTGGTCATTTTTAACATAGTAATTTTATTACGCTATCTCCTCTGAATAGTAGTAGCATGGAATAATTTTGTGTTTCTATCTCCCCACTTCAGCCAATTAATACAGGATCTAATACCCCAATACATTTCTTCTTGTCTCCAAAGACCCTCTATTTGTTCTTTTGTTTTCCTATATTCTTCCCCTCGATCTGCTCCTTCTGTTAAGTTCGTAAGGTCAATAAGTTTGCTCCGACATTCATCAATCTACTTGACTGCATGTTTAAATGTTTTTTGGCTCCACCTCCCTAAGGCTTGTGCAACTTTCATTGTTTTACTCACTATATTTTGTTGAGTCCCCCTGTCATCATGCTAAGCATTTTCCACCACTATTGTGCATTCTGGATTAGTTAGCCAATAAGCTTCAAATATGAATGTTCTTCGTTTCTTCACTCTTGGTGGTTCCGTACATAGCAAGGTTGGGCTATGATCAGAACTAATACCTGGAAAAGCAAATACCTTAACATTAGGAAATAGCACTTCCAGTCCATGTTGCAAAGAGCCCAATCAAGTTTCTTCTTAACTAACTCATCCCCTTCTCAGTTGTTTGTCCATGTAAATGCACAACCCTTGCTTTCATTTTCCATGAGAGAACAAGAGTCAATGAATTCCCGGATCGCCATAACTCGATATCTCTCCACCTCTCGTCTCTTGACCTTTTCCCATTGGTATATTACTTCATTAAATTCACCAATACATAACCAGCGAAAATTATAAGGGGCATTTCTAGATTGCACAGTATTCCACAAGCTAGCTCACTATTGAAAATTTGTTGGTGCATGTAGAAATGAAATGTGTATTGTTGATCCATTTTCCAGATCCTTACACGCCACTTCCAGCAGTTCTGCACAATTATATTCCACTTTCACATTCACCGTTTCATCCCATAATAAGGCAAGACCACCTACTATTCCCATTGGGTTAACCACAAAAGAGTATCGAAAATGAAGTCTCCTCTTGATGCGATCCACTATATTTTCTTTATTTTTTGTTTCCATCATGAAAACTAGATTAGGCCTTTCTCGAGCCACCATGGCTCTAAGATTCTGGATTGTCAAGGGAGTGCCTAGACCTTGATAGTTCCAGCATAAAAGCTTCATGTTTTCTTTGGTGGCTTATTAGGGCTAGCCACCAAAGCCCTTGACTTTACCCCTTCCCACATCTGAATTGGTGTATCCATGAGGTTCTTCATATCGACCAGACTAGCTAGAGACCCCTTTTTTTCATAAGGGGCAAAACGTTTCGGTTTCTTTGTAGCATGTTTTTTCGAGCTTGATTTCTCCATTTTAGACCGCCCTGTCTCTGTCTCATCATCTGTTGAATAGAGGTTCTTCTCTAGTGATTGCTGAACCCGTTTCCCTTTGTTTGATAGAGTGTCTATTCCCCACTGCTGTCTTTCATCTGGTTTATAGAGTATTATGGCCTGACTGGTCTCAGTGGGATTGTTGCTATGCAGACTAATACTAGCCGAAGAAATTTGAGTTTCGGGCCCCATTTCCTCCTCCTATTGGGACAAATCAATCTCACCATAGAAGGTGTTTCGGCAAGGGCTCAGCTCCTTTACTTTAGCTTTAAGCCATGAACCGTAGCGTCTTGGTTTGTCCTGAGGTAATCCTGACTCTTCATAAGAGATTTTTGGACATACAGTTGCATAGTGGCAGGGTAAGTACACTAGGAGTGTCATTACTTTTGTACAACGCTCACTTTGGTGCCAAATTTTTTTTTTCGCTCACTTGAGTGCCAAATCGGAGTGAAATCGTTCAGTTAAGTGCCACTTCCGGCCAAAATGCATACGTGGAATTTTTTAATGATTTTTTTAAATAAATTTCGACGCCGACATGGATTTTTCATGCAAAACGACGCCATTTCTACTCTTTTTGGAAGTTTTTCGATTTTTGTTTTTGTTTTTTTTGTTTTTTGTTTAGGGTCGGCGAGGGTCACTGGTGACCCTCGCCCTGGGCCACAAAGGCTCGGGGCGGGGCCGCCGGAGCTCGGCTGGCCGCTGGTGAAGGCTGTCGTGGCCTCGCTTGCGGCTGGCGAGGGTCTCGCCGGCCAGCCTAGATCTGTTTTTTTCTTCAAAAACCAAGAAAACCGACCCGCATTCTCCTTTTTGACCAGCAAAACCAGACTCCTGTGCTCCCTCTTCCTCCTGGTCTTTTTTTTTGCTACCGGTGGAGCACCTCTTGTGCATGGAGTCCCGGGAGATACCCATCTCGCCTGAGCGGTGGAAGCCTTCCTCTCTGCGCTCTACAACTTCGCTTCACTTTTTCCTTTTTTCTTCCATTTCTTCCTCTGCATTTTTCTCTCCCGCTGCCCCCCTTGGTTATTCTATTCAGCCTTCCAAAAACCCAGAATCACAACTCCTTCTTTTCTACGTTTTTTCTTTCAAAACCCAGAATCTAGGTTCTTTTCTTTTTCTGCGTGTTTGGGCTGGCTGGTGAGACCCTCGCCAGCCACGGGCGAGGCCGCGACGGCCTTTGCCAGTGACCGGCTGAGCTCCGGTGACCCCGCCGGCCCTAAAGAAAAAAAAACAAAAAAAATCGAAAAAAAATGAAAAAAATGAATAAATATATTAAAATATTGTTCACTGGTGCCACGTCAGCTTTTCCGGCAGCCAAGTCAGCTTTTCCAGCGGCCACGTCAGCTTTTCTGGTGGCCACGTCAGGAGTGGCACTCAAGTGAACGTTTTTTTAAACTTGTAGCACTCAAGTGAACGAAAAAAAAGTTTTGGCACCAAAGTGAGCGTCGTACAAAAGGAATGACACTCCTGGTATCCCAACCCCCATAGTGGCCAATGCTCTTGCATGAATAACAGAAATAGGGAAGTCACTCATATTTAAAATCAATCCACCATTTTCATTCTCCTAGTTGTATAATAGTTCCTGTTTTTAGGGGATTGAGTAGATTCAAGTTGACTTTAGCCTTCCCTATTTTACGGGTACTATTATTCCTTACTTCTATCTTTACAACCTCCACCCTTCCCAATTTACCAGCCACAATCTTTATCAAATCCTCTACAATAGCAACACGTGGAAGCCCTACTAAGTGCACCCAAAATGAACAATATGTGAAATCATAGCAGTGTTCTGGGATTTTAGGGTTCCCTTCTTGTAGGACAAGCAGATTGCTAGCAAATGACCAAGGACCGGTTTGTAATACCCTCTTCCTCTCTTCATCTGAATTGAATATAAACACATAAAACCCGGGTTCAATCACTTTGCATTTGACATCCTCTATTTTCCATGCCTTCCAGATTGTATTTAGAAAAGCCTAGAAATTAACATTGGGCTTAGAAAACAGTTTTCCATAGAGTAGAAATTCACCTACCTATTTTGTATTGTCAGGGGAATAAGCATCCAAGATAGTGAAGTCATCTACAACCCATAAGTCCCCCATCTGCCGACACAGGGCCATCAATCAGAGATTATCTTCGTGGGTCTCTTCCATCAAGAATGTACAACCTTTTGGTGTGAGTTCTTCATGGCAACTAGGAGTCGGGACAATGGGTTTATGTTGGGAGTGAAGGGAGCTCTATATTGTGTAAAATCCAGTTCAAACAAAGCTAGGATCTTTGGGTATTAGCAACACCTTCTCCTCTGTGTTGACTAATACCTATTTTGAAGCTTCGCCCACAAAAATAGTAGTAATGTTGGAAGTGAAGAAGGAAAGGCAGACAATTGGGTTAATCTGGGGAGAATACTCGGACTGCAGCCATTGATTTTGAGTTAAGTTGAAAGAAGCTAGGGTTAGGGTTTCACATGGAAAGAGATACTATCACCTTAGGGATAGAGGAAAACTCACCCAAGATGAGAGAGAGAACTTCTTTATGTACAACTAGGCATTGAACAATAGGATTATTGATAGTATATTGATGGCAAATGAGCTTGCTGATGATTATGAATATTGATGAGCAGATGTTGTTATTAACATAACAATGATGATTGACAATTATTAGATTTAGCTACATTGTGCAATAGGCTTCTAATTTAAATATTTACTTGTCACGCCCCGATCTTTGAGCTCGTGACAACCCCAATTTACTTGAGGTCTAAAACATGTAACGTCCTAGGTATTGTTGCCGACCTACTCGTCTTATCTTATCATTAAGTACATGCGAAAGCAAACTCAACCACCTAGTCAACAACCAACATTACTAGTAGTAGAAATGTAACAGAAGCAACACAAAAGCATTATTTTACCCTGGAACAACATCATATATATATACACACCTTACTACGGGCGACATGCTAAGGCCTACATAAAAAGGGACTAGCCTAACTAACCTATTACTGCAAAAGTAGAGGAGGGTCCGTCAAAAGAGACTAGGCCACATATGCCTAATTGTTGGCCTCAAAAGGGTTGGACTCGCCAGTCATAGGGTCCGAGATCTCGCTATTGTGGGGATTGAGGTCCATCTGATCCCAGATCTCATCAGTCGGCCTCACGGGTGGAGCAGGTCCATCGAAACCCCTTAGGGGACCGTACAACATGTCTCCCATCTTTATGTACCATGCCTTGAAGACGTGTGGCATGTAGTGATCCGTCGCTCCGTCATCAACCCAAACAGTCATCACATGGTGCTTGTAAACAAAATCGCGGCCCGGGACGAGCCGCATGGTAATGGTGGTGCTCATGTCAATCGGGACATCGAACCTCATTAGGCATGGTGTCATACTAAGGTCCTGAAAATGTTAACTACGATGGGGTGAGATAAACTGTCACGACCTGACCCTCGAGCTCGCGACAACCCCTATTTCACTTGTAGTCGTTTGATTTGTGACTTCCCAGGATTTGTCACTGACCGTTCATTTTTAACTTTCGAGTTATGCACATACGGAAACAATTCAAACTTCACCTAATCAACAACAACAGTAGGGATAGTAGAAAGACACATATAAAAAACAAATGCTTCTTTTATTTAATTACTGAAGTTACCTTAGGGAAAGCAATATGAACATGCCCTTCCTTGGGCTCTTTTTCCTGCAGGCCTACACAAAAAGGGACTAGACCGGGTAACCTACTTCTACCACTATCTACAATAGTTCAAAAAGTAGGCTTCAGATGCCTACGCAAAGAACTGATTCGGGTCTTCCTCTGAATCCTCCTCCCCCGAAGTCAAGTCCTCACAGCGCCGTTAGGGACATCGATGGCCATAGGGTCCCAAACCTCATGGCTAGAACCATCAGCAGGGGGCCCGTCGAATCCCCTAATGGGGCTGAAGAGCTCATCATCCTGTCACATGAACCAGGCCTTGAAAAGGTATGGAGTCCACCCAGACAGTGGTGACGTGGAGCTCGTAGATAAAATGTTGACTTGGAGCAAGTCGTGGCGTGACCACGGTGTCCATGTCCATTGGGACACCGAACCTCATAGGGAGGCATGCCATGCTAAGGTCATGGAAATTGTTATACAATAACCAGTGAGATAAAATCTCAATAAGTTAATAGCCTAAACCTTGAATAGGAGACCTACTCGCCTCGGGTGTGCCTTAAACGTGCAATCTTTCTATCGCCAACAATTCAACAATAGAAGAACACCCATTCGACCATTATCAGATGCACAATTAGGAAAAAGCTGACACGCAATCATTAATAGTTACGAATTGCAATCACAGGCATCCTTACCTCGCTCTTGGCACATGCAACTTGCATGATACAGTTTATTATATGCCTACCTTAATGCAGCAAGTATATTAAACAATCAGAACACCTTTCAAGTTGTCCCATGTGTTGCGACCTCACCTCAGGTGCACCACCTAGGGTTTGGCTAATGGATTACTAAGCCTAAACCTAGTTCGGGATCTCCCAAGCCCATACCAATTCGCGACTTAGGGTTTAAGTTTTTTAACATGCCAATGATTTTTACTTAGAAGTCGCCACTAATCTATTTTTTGGTGGGTCGATTAGAAACCCAAGTAAAGTAACGGGAGAGTTACTTCAGTCCTACGAACTAGAGACTATGGGATCGAGGACTTGATTACGTTAGATTTCTCTAATGCCATTTTGGTACCTTTTCTCTTTTATTTGAAAAAAAGATGATTTGTAGGTAGTTTGAATTGATTTTAATTTACTCCATAACATGCAATGTGATCATGTGAGTGCACAATCATTATTTAACACTCAATAAAGCAAAGCGATAAATAAATTGCAAGCACATGAAAGAGATACTTACCTCGAAGCAACGAAAGCATCTGCAATGTTAGCTAAAAAAATCACATCAATGATCCTAGATATGATTTCTAATTAACATGCAATCATTCAATTTTTTAAGGTTTTAAATTACCTAATGAGGCCTAAAAAAACTAAGTGCAATGCATGCGATGACGTGCAAAAGTGTCTAACTATAATAACATGCAACGCGCAACCTAATATGCAAATTATATGTCACGTGACATTAATTATTTAATTTAATCTAAAGCTAGAAAATATTTAATGCAACTATCCTAGCATGTCACGCATTCGAATGGCCCTAAACATGCAATGACTAGATGACACATGGAAGATGACCTAATTCTAGGTGACATGAACATGGCATTTTTTATTATTTTATTTTTTATAATCAAAATTCGAAATTAAAACTAACCTACATGCAAACTATTCTAAAAGAAAATAGTCTAACAAGAACCACATCCAACTAAACTATATTTTTTGGGGTTTTCTTTTATAAGCAAAATCAATTCGAGCAAATGCATCAAGAAAAGCACGGCAACAAATCAGGCAGATATTATCCTTTTCGTCTAATTTTGGAAATAAATTGACAAATCGTATCTCGGGCATGAGACTGGATTGGCCAATTTTTCAAAAGAAATCGCGAATCGTATCTCGGGTATAAGATCGGATTGACGATTTTTCCGTGCAATCGCGAATCGTATCTCGGACGTGAGATCGGATTGACGATCATGACACGTTAAGAAATTAGGGAATAATCCCTAATTTAAAAGGCTACTTGAAATATAGTAAGTAGTCCAATCAAATTTATCCACAATATTTCAAGTAAGGAAACTAAATATTCGGAAAAATCAGACGAGATTTTACCTAATTTGTGAATGGTGGATCGACCGGGCCGGTTGGTGAGTGGACCGCAATAGTGCACGTTGCAGTGGTGTTCGATGATGCTCACGACGCGGCCAGCGAGAGCTTCAGATAAGCTGCGGAAAAAAGAAGAAGAATAATTTTTCCAAGTTGCCGGGAGGGGCGGCTGTTTAGCGTGGCAACGACAGCCTCGGGAGCTTGCAGGTGGAACAGTAGTCCGAACAAGACGATGCCCCGATTGAGAACGTGCAGGAAAAAGTGTGGGACGTCGCTGATGCTGATGAAGCGTCGAGGAGCGAGAGGGACCGCGGTTCCGGCGGTTGGACTATTCAAGACCAAATCCACCGCCTCAAAATCTCCTCTTTTCTCTACAAGATGATGATTGTTGTCATGAAGCGTGGGTGACCCGTGTGCTCCTTCACGAACGTCTGAACCTTCGTGCCTTGTAGGAGGAGTTGGGTTGGATTTCTCAATTAGCACACGATGATCGGCGGCTTCGGACAACAACTTGCCAAGGGCAAGGAACCCAGACTAAGAACCAGCGCGTTGTTGGGGTAGGACACGGGGCCAGTAGCTCTGCGACGATGAGAAATAGCGGGTCTTCGCCAAGGGGCAGCAAGCTCAATGCAACAGCTCGTCGGGACGGAGGGCGCCACGTCATGGAACTCGGCATGACTCGGACAAGTCAAATCGTGGCGTCAGTAGCAGCTCGTTGATGAGGCATCGTGGATGGTGCGAGCACCAAGGCAGGGCCAGCGTCGTGGGTCTTGGCCAAGGCAAAGCCGGGAGAACTCACGTTATATCCTCTCTCTCTGTATTTTTTTCTTTCTTTTTCTTCAGTGTGTGTGGTCCCCTTTTTATAGGTGAGAGGACTATGTTATTTAAGGAAAGATGATAAATCTGCACGTTGCCTATTTAGCTCTCGTATCCCACGTGCAATCTTTTTCCAATATTTCATCCGACACATTTCCTAAATATTGAAAGAATAATGTGAATATTTTCGGGAACATTCTCATATTCCCGGGAATATTCTCATATTCCAACTCGTCACCACCCCTTAACGAGAATATTTCATCCGACACCTTCCCTAAATATGCGAATATTCTCGGGAATATTCTCATATTCCGACTCGTCACTCCTTAACGGGCCTAGCCAAATTCTTTTCCCTTGTGGGCTTAGTCCAACTTATTAAATTAAAGCTTAGAACCATCAATTGAAGCCCATCTACCAATGCAATAATAAATGCTCCTAAAACTATATGCTATGCAATTTAATCCTAATATTTTGTTTAGGGGTTAAAATTAATCCCTAAATTTTTGTGTATTAAATTACGAATGATCAATCAAAATTTAGGTGTCAACACCATGCACCATGCACTTACTCGTGTTTCGATTATTAACAATTTTTGGGAGAATTTGCTTCCAACACACAAGTTGGTAGTTTACCGGTATAACCAGGTATCATCCCACCTCATTGAGCACGGCTACGTCTAGCGCCCAGACGGCATTCTCGAAAGAGCATAGACTCGGCCTTTACCGCGACCCGCATCTGGACCCTCGATGGCCATTCCGATAAAAAGGACTTCGTCAACCACAGATCCCCCATCGGGTGACGGGTTCTTATGTGACCATGCAAGCACACCAATTAATCATGCTCATTTTATTATCTTTTAGGGCGGCCAATGTAGACATGATTTATGCTTGTACATGTTAATTCATCGCAATTTCTACATGTAATGCGATAATATTTCACATGTGATCACGTGAATACAAATGCATTTCACACGTGGTCATACGAATATGCTGAATACATTAATCCTAATTTACAACTGTGATCCCACAAATTTACTACATCGAGTACATATTAAATAAGATCATCAAAGGCAGCATGTATATATGAATTCGATATATATAATCCACATGAGGAAAGTACAAACAATAATCCACCGAAATTAATCGATACTAACACAATTAATTAATAATGTACTTCCCAAAAATAATACGTTATTCCACAAATATTCAATTAATAATTATCCAATAATAAATAATCAATATCTAGAAATAATTAATCATCCACAACTAATTAATTAATTATCCTCCAAAAATAAATAAATAATTATTACCCAAAATAATAATAAATAATTCCGAAAATAATAAATAATATATTTTAATACTAACCGCAGTTACTTTTAACCAAATTACAGTTAACTAACCCAACTGATATTATTTTATTCAACCATAGTTACTTTATTCTAACCGCAATTACTTTAATCAACTACAGTTACTTTAATCTAATTGCAGTAACTTTAATCTAACCATGGTAATTTAATCTAACCATAGTTAACACAAAGCAAAATTAAACAATTAATAAAATATTAACCACCCATCATCAAAAGCATAAACCAAGCTTAATAATAAACTAATTACCCATAACGGAGTTTAATACCCTAATCAAGGATTAGGAAATTAACTCACAGGTTAATCAGTTCTGACGATATTGGGACAACGGCAGTAGCAAGGACAACAAGCGGCTCGCTTGGAAATGACAACGGGTGACAGAAAACGACTGAACTTGGCTTAACAGCCCCCGACGAGACTGTTTAGACACTGAAAGAAGGGGAAACAGAGTTGACAGTGGCTAGCTGTGTCCTGAACAGCAGTAGCAGCGATTACAGTGACTTGCAGCAACAGAAACAGCAGCAAACAGCAATAAACAACAGCAAACAGCAGTAGAAAATGCAGAGACAGCAGCGGAAAACAGTGGAAACAGCAACCACGAGCTACCACAGCAGCAACAGCAAGTAGCCGCAGCTGCAGCAACAAGTAGGAGCCGCAATAGCAGCAGCTAGATGTGAAGACAGCAGCGACCAGCAGCAGAAACAGAGGAAACAGAGGAAAACAGCAGCAGAAAACAGAGGAAATGAGGGAAAAAGGAAGAAAAACAAAGGGAGAGAGAGAGAGGGAGGGCTGGTCGGCTGAGAGAGGGGGAGAGAGAGAGAGAGGAGAGAGAAAGGTAAAAACTTGGTGAACAAGTTGGGTTTAGCTTACCCAACCACTTTTGTCCAATGATTTAACCAAGGTTAGGGGCTTCATAAACCAACCTTCTAGAAGCCAAGGGAAAAATGGAAATTTCATCAATCCCATGGGCCCTAGGTGGGCCGGCCCTTATGGCCGAAAAGCCAAATGGGCCTTCGGTTGGGCCCACTTCCCACGGCTCAATTTTCTCGACATGTTATCCCTTTTTCCGACTTTTCTGGTTTTACCGTAAAAAAAAATCTTGAGGATCAATTAGGCGGCGTCCGAATAATTATTCGTGAGGTCCTTACAATTTCAATACCCGAAATCGGATTGAAATTTGGGATTAAAATCCGTCGATTACGACTCTAGCACGACCTAAACTACCGGGCGATTTTTAGGATTTTTACATGAAATTGACTCGTGGTTGACTATTTTCAATCCACGTTCGGTTCCTTAAACTCTTGGGTAATACTCAGTTGTCATGTAATCTCGAGGAATCAATTTATCATCTCGAGTACAAAGTCAAAAAGGAAATCGGTTTGTTGTCGATTATCATGAGTTTCAAGGTCGTGTGGAATCACCCTCAATCTGGCTTCGTACTCCTCTACAATTGATTTATTTCCATTCGCTAATTGCTTTGTAAGGGCATGGTATTGTCCCTCTTCGATCCTTATGGTCGAGAGGTATATTCCTGATCAAATTCCCTAACCTTATGCATATCGATCCCTAATTACCCTTCCAAATAGGTCAGTTACCATTGAGAAATAACCATTTTTATTAATCTCAAAATGGTAGAAATTTTAGGGTGTCACATAAACTCAATAAGTTAAAATCCTAAGCCTCGGTTAGGAATTTCGCTCGCTTCGAGAGTAGTTTAAACACACAACCTAGTATCAACAACCAACCAACTGCAATGCGACCCTATTCTTGCCTTAACTAACAACATCTTAGAGAAGCGTTATCAGAAAGCAGTTCAATCTTCAAGTGCAACCACAAGTGATCTTACCTTGTCTTGGCATACACACCCTGCAGAAGAATACAATTTAAATCATGACAAGATCACAGGGCATGCATATAATCAGTGCACTTCACGTAGCTTTCTCATGCCACAATACTCACATGTACTCCAATTATTACGACCCTTGGGCCATGGCACAACTTTATGGTTGGCGGTCTACTGGTCCAAAACTAGGCATCGTCCCCTCCGTGGGCATGGCTACGTCATGGGCCTCCCCCTAGACGGCATTCTCGAAAAAGCAACGATCCAACCTCTACCGTGACTCCGCAACTGACCACTGTCAAGCGACCAAATGGCAAGGGCACAATCTTGAGGGATCGGTGGTCTTCCGGCAGAGCCGAACTTTCCTCTTAATGTGACCATGCAGCATAACCATCAATCAATTCATTCTTTCTTTTCTCTGTCGTCAATGCAAACATGGTTCATACTCATGCGACATGCCCTTGCTGTTGTCATAAGTATAATGTAATGCAGCAATATCCAACAGTCATGCAAAATAGTAACACTCCAACTATTCCAGATATAATCATTTAATAGCAGTTTAAATTGCAATGCATCAATCAATTTCGGTCAATGAAAGCCATGGTACTCACGTAGCATGGTTACAGATAACACCCAACCGCTCATCTTAACAATCAACAATTATTGACCACGTTCTTCTATGACTGATAATACTCAATTATTCTTACCAAATATCCAATCGTCACCGCCCAAGGATAAACCAAGATTATCCCTGAAAAACTCATATAAAAGGGTATATAATCCAACAATTCATTACTCAAGTAAATCCCATAATCCCCATAAAATACTTATCATTTTACAACAATACTATAAATATTATTCTACTCAATTAATTTCATTTCCGAAAACCTTTCTTTAATAAACCAATGTCCCTTGATCACATAATAAATAATTACTATAGACTTTAGAAAATAGACCATAGTAATTTTTCCCACAAAACTACTCAATCAAATCAATTTCCAATAAATATCTGTAATTAATTATTTTTCCCAAAAATAATTAATATTTAGAAATAAATAATAATTCGAAATTATAAAATAAAATAAAATAATTAATTAATTTCCATAAAATAACAATATTTCCATAAATAAATAAATTCCATAAATTAATATAATCATAATTAATTATTCCCATAAATAATTAATCATAATTAGTTAGGAATAAACCTTCATTAACTAAGTTAATCCACTCTAAACAAGTTTAGCAACATAAAGTAATACTAATCAATCATAAACTCAATTAATTAACCCCTAAGCAAGATTAAGCTATAATTTACTTATCCTAAACTCACTCAAGCATAATCAAGACATATAATCCATGCTTATCACTCACTAATCACATTTAAGCTAATTAAACCACTCCTAAGCAAGATTAACCCCTAAGTAAGGGATTATAAATCAACTCACGAGTTCAAAGATTCTGGTGACACTGGAGTGACGGTGAGGGTGAGGGCTATGCGGGGTTAGCTCAGGGACGACAACAGATGATAGATGGTGACTGTTTTTCTGTGAAACAACGCCGGGGCTGCTTTCCGCTGAAAAAGGCAGCACTGGCTGCTGGTGCCGGAATAGGTGGTTGACGATGACAGGCGGTGACCAACAGTGAACGGTTGGACTCCGTATGGCGGCAGCTGCACGCTGGATGGTGGCAGTAGCTTTAGCGAACAACAGTAAGGCGGTGGTAGCAGTAAACAACAAGGGGGTAGGGGAAAAGTGAAGGAAGTGAGTGAAAAAGGGAAGAGAAAAGAGAGAGAGTGGGCTGAAGAGTAAGGGGCGGTAGCTAGGGGGAAGTGAGGAGAGAGAGTGGCTGATAAAACTTGTCCAAGAAGCCAAGGCAAGTTGCTAGCCAACTTGCTTCCAAAGACCAATGTCAACCAAGTAAAAACAAGCAATTGGGACCACACAATAAAATCTTCTCGAAGAGAGAGCCCATGGGCTGAGGAGAGGAAGGGAAATGGGCCAGCTTGGGCCCACATTGGGCTAGTCTTGATGGACGTAAGGCCCATTGGGCCGCCGGTCTTGGGCCGGACCTCTCACGGGCCCAAATTCCCGATCCAAATTTTCCTTTTCCAAAACTTTAAGACTTATCAGAAAACTTGAGAATAAATGAGGCGACGTCCAAATATCTAGTCATGACATTATTAAGAAGTCGGTACCCAAAATCGGATTAAAATTCAGGACTAAATCAAATCAATTGCGACCGTAGTACATTTAGACTATTGGGTGCCCCTTTAGGGTTTTTCCTCACGTTTGACCCATGGCCGATAGTTCTTCAATCCAAGTTTAAGCAATTTCTTGAACTAGGGATGACCCTCGATTGTCATGTGATCCTAGGGGTTCAATTGATAATCTTGAGTATAAGATAAAAATGAATCGGTTTAACGTTGTTCGTAGCTCGTATCGAAGTCGTGCGGAATCACTCGCAATCCGGCTTCGTACTTCTACTGAATCGATTTATTTCTGTTTCCCTAATAGTCTAGTACTAGATGATATTGTCCCCACTCGGGCCCTTATGGTTGAGTGGTTCATTCTTGATTGAAATTGCGAGTTGTACACGTATCGTTTCCCTAAAGTCCGTTATTCTACGAATGATTAGTTCGGAATATTTGTACTGACCAGACATTTGATCAATATCGCCATTTTATAAAATCCCAAAATAGGGTTGAATTTCAGGATGTTACAACTCTTCCCCTCTTACAAAAATTTTGTCCTCGAAATTTGAACTACTACGCGACTCCTCAAAAAGATAGGGGTGTTGACGCCTCATGATTTCCTCGCTCTCCCATGTGACTCCCTCTATGTCATGATGTTGCCAAATAACTTTGACCAATGAGACCGTTTTATTCTGTAACACTTGTTCTTTCCGATCCACTACCTGAATTTGTCTCTCCACGTACGACACTTTGTCGTCCATGTCTATCTCTTCAAAATTCAACACGTGGGTCGGGTCTGGCTCATACTTTCTCAACATTTACACGTGGAACACATCATACACTTGTGCAAGTCGAGGTGGTAGTGCAAGACGATAGGCCAAATTTTTGATCCTTTCTAGAATCTCAAATAGTCTAACATACCTCAGGCTCAGTTTCCCTTTCTTACCAAATTGCAAAGTACCTTGCATCAATGACACCTTAAGGAACATATGGTCGCTCATTTGAAATTCCAATGGCCTACGTCGTTTGTCCCCATAGCTCTTCTATCTATTTTGGGCCATCTTTAACTTTTCCTAAATCATCTTGACGGCATCTAGAGATTGTTGTACCAACTCTAGGCCTGTAAATTTCCGCTCATCGACTTCATCTGAGCAAATTGGAGTCCTGCAAGGTTTGCCGTACAAAGCTTCGAATGGTGCCATTTTAATACTCTGTTGATAGTTGTTATTGTACGCGACTTAATGCATCAGACACTTGAAAATCCGACTTCCTCTTGGTCGTGTCCAATTGTAGAATCTTTTGGATCATAGCGTCCGAAGATTGCATTGCTTAATCTTGGCTTGCATTTTAGGTTCGATTCTAAGGGTAGCCATTAAATTGGAAAGATGGCTTACCTCAAACTTGAATTTTGAATCTCGGATTCCTTTTAACAAGATCCATTCTTGAACCATCATATAAGCAACATATGACTTGCAACTTAATGCATTCACTACTTTGTTAGCTTTACCTGGATGGTATAGAATGTCACAGTCATAATCTTTGAGAAGCTCCATCCATTTGCATTGCCTCATGTTCAGTTCCTTTTGGGAGAGCAGGTACCTCAAGCTTTGATGGTCCGTAAAAATATGGAACTTTTCTCCACAAAGGTAATGCCTTCATATTTTTAATGCGGATATAATGGCTATCAACTCTAAATAATGCGTTGGGTAATTCAGTTCGTGAGGTCTCAATTGTCTGGATGTGAATGCAATCACCATGCAATGCTGCATTAGAACACAACTGAGTCTTTCGTATGATGCGTCGCTGTAAATCTCGTATCCCCCAGAGCTGGACGTAAATGTCAGAACCTGTGTGGTAGTGAAGTTATGCTTGAGCTCTTGAAAATTACACTCACACTTTTCTGTCCATTCGTACCTCTTGTCCTTCTTTAGCAACTGCGTTAACATTATAGCTATTGTAGAGAACCTTTTCCACAAATCATTTGTAATAACTAGCCAATCCTAGAAAACTACGAACCTTAGTTACCATAGTTGGTCTCGGCCAATCCACGACCATTTTGATCTTGGTCGGGTCCACTGAAATCTCTTTACCTGAGATCATGTGGCCCAAGAAAGCTACTCGAGCCAACCAAAATTCACACTTACTCGTACAACTTGTGGTTTCGTAGAGTTTGTAGTATGGTCCTCAGGTGATGTTCGTGCTCATCCGGATCCTTCGAATATACCAAAATGTCGTCGATAAATACAATCACAAACCAATCCAAATATTTTGTAAATACCCGGTTCATTAAATCCATGAAGGCAGCAGGGGCATTCGTTAAGCCAAACGGTATTACCGTAAACTTATAATGACCATAGTGTGTACGAAAAGCCGTCTTCGATATATTCTCATTTCGGATCCTTAATTGATGATAGCCCGTCCTTAGGTCTATCTTGGAGAATATCAACGCTCCTTTAAGTTGGTCAAACATATTGTCAATTCTTGGCAATGGGTACATTTTCTTAATCGTCACCTGATTAAGCTGCTGATAGTCGATGCATAATTGCAACAACCTATCTCTTTTTTTGACGAATAGGACTGGCGCTCCCTAAGGTGATGTACTTGAGCGAATAAAACCCTTTTCCAACAACTCCTACATTTGTACCTTCAATTCCTTCAACTTCGACAATGCCATTCTGTATGGCACTTTAGAGATTGGTTCCGTCCCAGGGGCAAACTCAATCACAAACTATGTCTCTCTGGTTGGGGTAGTCCTGGTAATTCCTTTGGAAAAACATCGGGATAGTCTCGTACCACCGCAATGTCTTCCATGTTTGGTCCTTTCGTCGATGTATCACTTACTGATGCTAAATAACTTTGACATCCTGACCCAAGCAACTTGGTTGCTTCCGATAAAGAAATCAAGGGGATCGAAGACCCTCCTCAACTCCTGACAAACTAGAAGCTACTAACTCCAATTGGGTTAAATCAGATTCTTTTCTCTTGACAATCCATCGTGGCTCCTTGTTTGGTCAGCCAATCCATTCCAAGATGACATCAAAATCATACATCACTAAAACAATCAAATCTATTTTTCCCTCCTGACAGTCTATAATTAACTTGCAACTAGGACAACCTACCGTAGACAATACTGAATCTTTTAATGGAGTAGAAATAACGAAAATCATTTCCAATGGTTCTGGCCTTAATCCCACTAATTCTATGAACCGTTCAGTAATAAAGGAGTGCGAGGTTCCTAGATCAAACAATGAATAAGTAGCATGGTCGTGTAGAGATATCGTATCTATAATCACGGCAGGCGTATCCTTCGCCTCATTCCTCGTAATAGCATAGACCCTTCCTTGCATTGGAGATCTATTTAGATTGCTCTACGGGGCATTCTTGACTGGTGGTCCTGCTAGTGGTCGTGGTGCAGACAGCATCATAGTCCTACGTGGACAATCCCTCACTTGGTGGTCCTCTAGCCACATCCGAAACAAGCTCCCATTTGTGGGTGACACGGGGTATTCCCATGTCTCTCTCCACACGTTCGGCATCCTCCAAACGAACTCGGTGCTAGCTTCCCCACATCGTTTCTCCTATTGGGCGGGAGATAATACTTTTCTCCTATCATTGGCTTCTTCCCAAACTGACGATTGTCCTTGTTCGGCACGAACCGCGATCCAAATGTGACTACTCTCTCTGCCAAGTGTTTCTCAATCTTTTGAGGTCTCTTGTACAGCTCATCGTAGTCGTTTAGGGACACTAGATGGTCTTTGATCTCAATCTTCAGTCCGTCCCTAAACCTCCTGGCCTTATCCACCGGGTTCTCGACCATCCTCAGTGTGTATTTAGACAGCTCGGCAAACTTGGCCTCGTATTGATCCACCATCATTAGGTTTTAATGCAGCCTCTAAAACTCTACCATCTTCTACTCTCTCGCATAATCTAAGAAGTACTTGCCCAAAAAGGCCTCCATAAAGATACCCCACACCTAGGCCGTACCCTCGAGAAATACCCTCCATTGGGTAGCTTCCCACCATGTATCGACATTACCTTGTAGTTAGTAAATAGCCAGTATTACCTTTTCCTCCTCCGTACACTACAGCAGGGTGAACGTCTTTTTCAGCTCCCTCATCCAATGGGTCGTTGCCTCCAGATCACCAGCCCCAATAAACTTGGGCGGCTTTAGCTTCATGAACTATTCCACTAGTTGATGCATAGACTGATTACCAATCCCGAGCCTAGCTACAAGGGCATCAATAGGAACAGCTACGTCAGTAGTGACAACGGCTTGAGTTTGAGCTTACTGTTCGATCAGAGCCTTGAGGGCATGCATGATCTCGTCCATCCTTGGATTTTCCAATGCCCCTTCTCTCACATTGGTCGGGATATGTGCCATCCTCCTTCTCAGAGCCCTTTACCCCGAAGTTCTCAACCAGGGGGTATTCTGATCCAAATTGCTCATATCGCAGGACTCTCCTAACCTACTTTCCAATTCCCAACACGGAATTAGAAACTGAAACAACCCTATAACAAGTACAGTTCTACTAGCAATCACAAGCAAGAAAAGAAACGTCATTCCTACTAACTATCCCCAAGACCCATCGCACCTTATCACTCCATGAGTTAACTCGACTCTGATACCAAAATCGATGGGGTTGTCACGCCCCGACCCTCGAGCGCACAACAACCCCAATTCACTTGAGGTCTAAAACATACAACATCCCAGGTACTATCGCCAACCTACTTGTCTTATCTTATCGTTAAGCACGTGCGAAAGCAAACTCAACCACCCAGTTAACAACCAACATGGATAGCTGTAGAAATGTAATAGAAGGAAGACAAAAGTACTATTTTATTTATCTACTAAGTTAGCTTGGAACAACAACATATATATATATACACGCCTCACTACAGGCGACATGCTAAAGCCTACACAAAAAAGGACTGGCCTAGCTAACCTATCACTGCAAAAGTAGAGGAGGGTTTGTTAAAAGAGACTAGGCTACATATGCCTAATCACTGGCCTTAGAGGGGTCAGACTCACTAGTCGTAGGGTTTGAGATCTCGCCATCAAGGGGATCGAGGTCTATCGGATCCCAAATCTCGTCAGTCGGCCCCACGGGTAGAGTAGGTCCATCGAAACCCCTCAAGGGATAGTACAACATGTCCCCCATTCTGATGCACTATGCCTTGAAGACGTGTGGCACGTAGTGATCCCTCGCTCTCTCGTCAACCCAAACAGTCATCACATGGTGCTCGTAAACAAAATCGCGGCTCAGGATAAGCCGCGTGGTAATGGTGGTGCTCATGTCAATCGGGACACTGAACCTCACTTGGTATAGTGTCATACTAAGGTCCTGAAAATGTTAACCGTAATGGGGTGAGATAAACTTAGTAACTTAAAATCCTAAGCCTTGGTTAGGAACTCCACTCGCTTTGAGGGTAGTCTAAACATGAAACCTAGTATCAACAACCAACCAACTGGATCACGACCCTATTCTTGCCTTAACTAACATCTTAGAGAAGCGTTATCAGAAAGCAGTTCAATCATCAAGTGCAACCACATGCGATCTTACCTTGTCTTGGCATACGCACCCTGAAGAAGAATACCATTTAAATAATAATAAAATCAAAAGGCATGCATATAATTAGAGCATTCCACGTAGCTTTCTCATGCCTCAATACCCAAACGTACTCTAATTATTACGACCCCTGGGTCACAGAACAATCTTATGGTTGGCGGTCTACTGGTCTAAAACCAAGCATCATCCCTTCCGTGGGCACGGTTACGTCATGGGCCTCTCCCCAGACGGCATTCCCGCAAGAGCATGGGTTCGGCCTCTACCGCGACTCCGCAACTAACCACCGTTGGGCAACCAAATGGCCAGGGCACAACCTTGAGGGATTGGCGATCTTTCGGCAGTGCTGGGCTTTCCTCTTAATGTGACCATGCAGTGCAACCATCAATCAATTCATTATTTCTTTTCTCTGTCGTCAATGCAATCACGGTTCGTGCTCATGTGACATGCCCTTGCAGTTGTCATACATATAATGTAATGCAGCAATATCCGACAGTCACGCAAAATCGTAACACTCCAACTATTCCAGATATAATCATTCAGCAGTAGTTTAAATTGCAATGTAAAAATTAATTCCGGTCAATGAAAGCCACGGTACTCACGTAGTGTGGTTACAGATAACACCCAACCGCTCATCTCAATAATCAACAATTATTGACCACGTGCTTCTACGACTGATAATACTCAATTATTCTTACCAAATATCCAATCGTCACCGCCCAAGGATAAACCAAGATTATCCCTAAAAAACTCATATAAAAGGGTATATAATCCAACAATTCATTACTTAAGTAAATCCCATAATCCCCATAAAATACTTATCATTTTACAACAATACTATAAATAATTCTTCCACCAATTAATTTCATTTCTGAAAACCTTTCTTTAATAAACCAATGTCCCTTGATCACATAATAAATAATTACTATAGACTTTAGAAAATAGACCATAGTAATTTTTCCTACAAAACTACTCAATCAAATCAATTTCCAATAAAGATCCATAATTAATTAATTTTCCCAAAAATAATTAATATTCAGAAATAAATAATAATTTCGAAATTATAAAATAAATAACTAAATAAATAATTAATTAATTAATTCCCAAAAAAGATAATATTCCATAAATAAATAATTTCCATAAAATAATATAATTATAATTAATTATTCCCATAAATAATTAATAATAATTAATTAGGACTAAACCTTCATTAACTAAGTTAATCCACCCTAAAAAAGTTTAGCAACATAAAGTAATACTAATCAATCATAAACTCAATTAATTAACCCCTAAGTAAGATTAAGCTATAATTTTCTTATCCTAAACTCACTCAAGCATAATCAAGACATATAATCCATGCTTATCACTCACTAATCACATTTAAGCTAATTAAACCACTCCTAAGCAAGATTAAACCCTAAGTAAGGGATTAGGAAATCAGCTCATGAGTTCAAAGATTCTGGCGACAATGGGGCGAGGGTGAGGGCTATACGAGGTTAGCTCGGGGACGGCGATGGACGACGGACGGCGACCGTTTTTTGACGAAACAACGCTGGGGCTACTTTCCGTGGAAAAGAACATCAATGGCTGCTGGCGCTGGAACAGGTGGCCGGCGGTGACAGGCGGCGCCTAGTGGTGAACGGCTGGACTTCGGACAGTGGCAACTGTACACTGGACGGTGGCAGCAGCTCTGGTGAATAGCAGCAAGGCATCAACAGTAGTAAATAGGAAGGGGGTAGGGGATAAAGTGAAGGAAGTGAGGGAAAAAGGAAAGAGAAAAAGAGAGAGAGTGGGTTGAGGAGTAAAGGGTGGCAATTAGGGGGAAGTGAGAAGAGAGAGTGGTTGATAAAACTTGTCCAAGAAGCCAAGGCAAGTTGCAAGCCAACTCGCTTCCAAAGACTAATGTTAACCAAGTAAAAATAAGCAATTGGGACCACACAATAAAAGCTTCTAGAAGAGAGGGCCCATAGGCTGAGGAGAGAAAGGGATTGGGCTAGCTTAGGCCCACATTGGGCTAGTCTTGATGGGCACAAGGCCTATTAGGCCGTCGGTCTTTGGCCAGCCCTCTCACGAGCCCAAATTCCCAATCCAAATTTTCCTTTTTCGACACTTTAAGACTCATCAGAAAACTCAAGAATAAATGAGATGACGTCCAAATATCTAGTCATGACATCACTGAGAAGTTAGTATCCAAAATTGGATTAAAATTCGAGGCTAAATCGAATCAATTGCAACCATAGTACATTTAGACTATCGAGTTCCCCTTTAGGGTTTTTCCTCACGTTTGACCCATGGTCGATAGTTCTTCAATCCAAGTTTAAGCAATTTCTTGAACTAGGGATGACCCTCGATTATCATATGATTACAAGGGTTCAATTGATAATCCCGAGTACAAGATAAAAAGGAATCGGTTTAACGTTGTTCGTAGCTCGTATCGAAGTTGTGTGGAATCACCCACAATCTGGCTTCGTACTTTTGCTGAATCGATTTATTTCCATTTTCCTAATAGTCTAGTACTAGATAATATTGTCCCCGCTTGGGCCCTTATGGTCGAGTGGTTTGTTCCCGATCGAAATTGCGGGTTGTACACGTATTGTTTCCCTAATGACATTTCCCTAAAGTCCGATATTCTACAAATAATTAGTTTGGAATATTTGTACTGATTGGGCATTTGATCAATATCACCATTTTATAAAATCCCAAAATAGGGTCGAATTTCAAGATGTTATATTACTACCTAGGATGGGTTACATTATGTAATAGCTATATTTACCGCATAGGAGGTGTTGGAAAATTGTAATATTGATAAGGTATTGAGGGCAAATGAGCTTCTTGATTATTATGAATACTACTGACCAAAGCTGCATTCATATAGAAGAAGACCACGTACAAGTGATTGCATCACTTGGATTAATTATTAACCACTTAGGATTTAGGGTTTACGGTCAAGGATTTAGGATCGAGGGTCGAGGGTAGGGGTTGAGGGTCAAAAGTCCGAGGTTAGGCCTAAGGATTAGGGAATTGAGCTTAGGGCTTAGGGCCTAGGGCCTAGAGATCTAGGGACTAGGGTTTAGGGTCTGTGGTGTAGGGTCTAGGGTTTTATGGTATAGGGTTTAGGGGACCCACCATTTAGATAATACCCCTAAACCTATATTTAGATATTTCTTTCCCCCTCGGGACGGAAAAAATAGGTCGTGACAGCTTGGCAACTTTACTGGGGACTTGGTTTTAAACCTTAAAGGACTTAGGCCAAAATTAATCTTGTTCAAAAATATTTTTGTTTGGCAGTGAGGATTCCAGGTACGTCCCTAACATTAAATGTGTTAAATGTTTTTGTAGAATGAGAGGTATAAGGGGAAGTGTTTGCTCACCTTTGTCTTGCAGGGAGGTGTAGGAATGCATGGTTTATTTTTATTTATGAAGTGTTGTTTGATTATAAATTGTTGGGCATGTATCTTCTACATTGCACTACACCCTAGCACACACAACCTGCCATCGGACTTGGGCCACACAAGATCACTAAGGATGGTGTTGAGGTGAATGCCACTCCGACTATAACCAAGTAGTATGAGTCACCCACCTTAATTCCGAAATTTCCTTCTCATATCAAGAGTTCCCACCCCGGTTTACAACCACGCAACATGGGTCGACTCTTTGACGAAGTTGGAGTCATGGGAACCCTAACCTAACCGCGATCGTGTTGGTTCAGTCCGGTAGTCTTGTGGCTCCATTTTGAGCTATTTAAGTAGAAATCGAACCACATCTCATGCGCATGTCTATGTGATTGGGAAAAAGAAAAAGAAAAAGAAAACAAAAAAGAAAAAATCATCACCTACTGTAAGTATGATTTCTTCTTTTACTTGTTCATTATTTATTTATATATTTATTGAAACTTTTATCTTTGAAATTTGCGGAGATCAATCGAATGCCCTTGGTGCCATAGGCTTCTAATTGGAAAAACTGGCAATTACTCCTCATAAGTGAACATTGAGTATCAATTTCAAATACCTCTGATTTGCATATGCACAACGGATGATTTTGTTAAAGTTTCCAATCATGGGCTTAAAATCACATCTCATCAAAAAATTCTTCCAATTCATGATTATGTTTTGGGGCACAAAAAAATTGAAATCATACTTTTAATCAAATTCTTTCCTTCTCACATTTTGGGATTGAAAAGTCCAATCACAGTTTTTGTATAGATTTCTCATAAATAAAATCACCTCATTTTCACAAGAGTGAAAGCACAAATCAGTTTTTCAAAACTAATGCCACATTTTGGATATGAAACTTTTGGGAATAGAATAGACATTCGATTGATGATCACGGATTGATCTTTTAATGATGTCTCCTCTTATGATCAAATCTTGACAAAATACCAAAAATCCCGCAATAGGGACCATGGGGCATGTGTCGTCGTCTCGATTTCGTCTCGATTTCATTGTAAGAGCCGACATCATTGAAAGATCATTTTCTCATTCACATACTGACATTATTTCCTTCTTGTAGGATGCGAGTAACATTTATTCTTTGACATCTGCTTTGACATCTGCTTGATCATTCTTGTTAAGAATAATGTTTTCCATTTTGGGTTTCGATTACATGTGCCTAGCTGACACTTTTTAAAATTATGTAACTCACATTTTTTAGTAATGAAATCCAATTTCATGAAAATCATCATAAAAGCCCAAAAAAAAGGGGGCAACAAAAAAAAATTATTTATTTTTTGAAGCGTTTCAGACGAACTTTCAGGGTCAAGCTTTTATGCCTTTAACTTCAAAATGTTTCGAAAAATGAGTTTCTGGAAGAACTCGCTTATGATTTTATCTCCTCTTTACCACTTTATTAGGTTGACCCACAAGATGATACTTTGAGATGATAATGTTGTAATCATTCCAATGGGAATTGCTTGTACAACAATTGACTCATTCATTTTTTTTTCTTTTCATTAATCAAGTAAAATGAAGGGTCATTTGAGGTTGTCAATTACCTCCTCTAAAGGACAAAAACATAGACCCTTGGAATTCGAGATGAACACAACACGCGTGATTGTCAATGGAAATGCATTAAGGGAGACACAAGTATTTGTGAGTTTTAACTTGATTAGCCTGGAAGACATAATTTCCTAGAATTCTAAAGTGTAAGAGATTATTCTGGATTAGGAATAACTGAGGATTCAGACACGTTGACTTCCAAGACTTCCATGTTGTCTTTCACCTGTAATTTGTTGGTTTCTCCTCTACTTGGAAGAATGTTGTTCAGCATGAATCCAATGCTCTTTTGAAACATTACCCAAAATGAGAGGCGAAAAATCCCACCCACTGATCTGCCGGAGCACAAGATGAGAGACCATCGGGACCATTTGTTGCAGTCGTATGGACAGAGAATTTGCACAAGGAGGACATGTTTGCTTTTGTTGCTCTGAAGATTGCAAAGTCTGGGAATGTATACTTATTTTGGGTCTGACCATAACTACCGATGTTGTTAGGAAAGAAATCCACATTTTAATCACATCAGGTTATCTAACTAAATGTGAATGGCATTTGATCAATGAATGGTAGTCTACTAGGCCAACGTGATAGAGCAACCGATGTTGGAGGAGAGTCCGTCAAAGTGACAATGCCTCTCACCAACGAGGCGATGATGGGGCAAGTCACTCAAAGCATTGTGATTCTCGCTCGTGAACCAAGATGAAGAAGAATCAATGGATTTAGTATGAAAAGGGAATATTGTTCCTAAATTAGTTCGTTTCAATTCAGGAATGCAAGTGACATATTTGTCTGTTGTAGAAAAAGGCACACACTGACCATGGGAGCGATGCCTTCCATCAAAGAAGCATATTGAAGTTCAATTGGCCATTTTGACGCAATAAATGGGGCAAAGCATCCAAGGAACAATGCCCTCGAATGTCCAAACAGGGAGTACCCCTCTCTTTTCATCTTTGACACTCACTTAGGATTAGTGAATTCAATGACATCGGAATGGCCCATTTAAAGGCAAATTTGAAATTTTTTTTTAATGACTCATCTCTAAGTTTTTCAAACTTCCTGTTGATTAGATGCCTTTTAAAAAAAACTTGAATGTTGTGTAACGTTGTATGCAATAAAGAAATGCTTTCCATGAATGAAATCAGGACCACATAACCAATTTTTTTCAAGTAATCCTAGTCACTTAGACAACTTGTTTTATGCATGTCAGGTGTACATTCTTTGCGTGTATTTCTTTTTGGAGATGCCAAAATTTTTTTTACAAAATAAAGTCAATGAATGGCACTCTTGCATTGATCCTGTTCACCCTTGATAATTTTTTCCTAACATGCTTCGTTGTCATTCTTGATAGGGTATGTTAATGCCTGAAGAACAAAAGCACGTGAAGGGAAACATTGGACATGTAAAGATAAATGCAAGTGAAGATCTGGAGTTGCCAAATATCCAAAAGGGTGATGTTAGCACTCAAAGGATAATGCGAGCGAGGGGTAACGATATATCGTTTCCAATCTTTAATTCCCTCAAGGTTCTTGCACTAACTCATTCTTTTCTATTGTTTACAGGGTTGTCACGTCATCTCGTAGCAGGTAAGTACCCTTCTTCTCGAAAAACGGGAGTTCCGAGATTAAAAAAATGAAATCAACTCAGATCAAATGAGTTGATCTCCTCTTATTTATCCTTGTGGATTGAATTTGAAGGGTAAATACTTCCGAGGTACCTGACTCGCCGCACCGATAGCTTTTTTGAGCGATTCTTCACTCGATTCTACATATCTTTTCGGCAAGAAGGTTAGGGAAACAATGAAACTTCCAAAAGTGTTATCAAACAAAGGGTTTGACCTTGCCTTCTCCAACAGCGTCATAGAGAGGTCGAGTCTACCGACGCGCCTAACTATTCGCTGCGGCTTATTTTCCAGGCAATTTTTAGTTTTACTCCGTAAAACATTTAGAGAGATATCTCACAAAATCTACGAAGCTTCCAGAAGTGAGGACTCACCAAGCTCTTTGAGTTGATCTCCGCTTATTCAGCCTCTTCAGTTGAATTTGAAAGGCAAATACTTCCGAGGTACCTAATTCACCACATCGATAACTTTTTTGAGTGATTCTTCATTCGATTCTGTATATCTTTTCATCAGGAATGTTACGGAAATGAAAAAAACTTCCCGAAGAGTTATCAACTATACGGTTTGATCTTGCCTTCTTCGGTAGTTTCACTGAGAGATCGAAACTTTGCACGTGCCTGACTAATAGCTGCGGCTTATTCTTTGGGCAATTTTTTGTTTTAGTCTGCAAAACTTTTACGGAGATATGTCATGAAAACTAAAGAGCATCCAGAAGTAAGGACTCATCAAGCTCGTTGAGCGATCTCTTCTTATTCATCCTCTTGGATCTTGTTTGGAGGGTAATTACTTCCGACGTACCTAACCTACCGCACCGACAGCCTTTTTGAGTGATTCTTCGTTCGATTCTACATATCTTTTCGTTAGGAATGTTAAGGAACCTCCGAAACTTCCAAAAGTGTTATCAAACATAGGGTTTGACCTTGCCTTCTCTAGTAGTCTCACAGAGAGGTTGTATCTACCGACGCACCTAACTATTCGTTGCGGCTTATTCTTTGGGCGATTTTTAATTTTAGCCTGTTAAACATTTAGGGAGATATCTCATGAAATCTATGAAACTTCCAGAAGTGGGGACTCACCAAGCTCTTTGAGTTGTACTACCAATTAAATGTCAATTTGAATGCAATAGGTCCCTCTAGGCATGAGTAATTAAACTAATGGGTGTTTTGTAATTTTAATTTAATCCAATTTCAATTAATTTGCAAATTTTCACTGATAATTAGGTAAAATTACCCGTTTAAGCCTAGAGCGTCCAATTTGGTATACCTATGCCATAGGTCGAGTTCAGGCTCGCTGACTTGCATCTTAGCCGGTCGTCGTTGAGTGGCACCAGCAGAGGAAAAGGGGAAGAAGAAGGAAGAAGAAAGAAAAGAGAAAAGAAAGGGAAAATAAAAAGAAAAAGAAAAAGAAAGAAAGAAAGAAAGAAAGAAATAAAATAAAATAAAAAAAAAAAAAAATAAAAAATTCAATTTTTTAAAATAATTAAAAATGGATTTTAAAAAAAAAATTATTTTCCAAAAAATGTTTCAATTTAGAGGTATCCACATATTTTTATTTACTAATTTTTTTATTATTTAATTTACTTTATAAATTTGATGTGAAATTTTTATTCAAATAATTCATATGTAAAAAGTTTAAAGTGGACTAAATAAGTGGGAGTAGATTTTCTTAAATTAAGTTAAATATTAATATGTGTTGGTAATATGGGTTAGGTGTTGGTCGGGTCAGGTATGGGTCATCAAATTTATATTGCATGAAAATGAGTCAAAATTGGTTAAATGGGTTAATGTGAGTTGGACCATTTTTTATCCAACCCAAACCCGACCCGACCCACCCATTTGACACCCCTAACCTATGGTGTAAGTCCAATATTCTTCACATTATTTAGGTCATTAATATAAATTGCTGAAATGCATTTATATGGTTTAATTAACCTAATTCGGACCAAAATTGGACCATTTCTCTTCAAAGTTGGACTATTTCCCTTCCAATTAGGTAAAATTTTCTTTCAATTTGGTCCTTGCATAAATTCAAGAACAATTGGATTGAACCAGTTGAACCGGTATGGACTGGTTTGATCGGTCAGATCAGCCTCCTGCGGAGGAGGCTGGTTTGGCCCTCCTTCGGCCGATTCTTGGCTGGTGACAATCGCCATTGGATGGCTCGTGCCATGGCCAATCCTCCCATGCACTCATATTTTTTAGATTTTTCAAATGCCCCAAGTTTTCATGAAATTACAAAATCACCCTAATTAGGTTCTTAATTGCAAAAATGATTTGGACCATTGATCATGTGAGATATCAGCCATTAGGATGAGCACATGCTTAATTCTAAAATGCTTAAATGCTAATGAAGTTTGTTAGATTTATAGGATCAATCCTTAGCCATTGGATCAAACCGACGACTAGGATTTGAGATCAAAATGAGGTATAAAAGGGATTTTCTCTCTAAAATTTGGGAGGTTTTTATTTGCTGCATTTTTCCACAAAAAAATACGTAACAAACTCTCTCTCTCTTCTCTCTCCTGCCATCTCTCTCTTCGCTGGTTAAATCGCTCCATATGGTTCGGTTTCTCGCCGGTGATCACCCCCCCACGCTGGCATTGCCGCCACCACAACCACTCCAGCCACATACCTCCATGTTTGCCCTCTCCTCCTCAATGTCCTTTTAGTCAGAACCTCACCGGAGCTGCTCCGGTCGCTCCTGTTCAGCTCCTCCTTTCTTCGATAATGCGGATTGGCTCAACCGAGCCTATCCATCAAACCGGTTCATTGGTTGTCAACCAGTGTGTCAGCCTTCCTCCAGCGCTCCTCAAGATCTGTAAAGCTTCCTCAACAAGTCCTTGGTGCCATTTTGCGCAATAATCTATACGAAAACTTATAAAAAGGTAACAATCCGAGCCTTGAATCCGATGAAACGAGGCTGCTCTAGATGGCTGGGGCTAGGATTCATCCTAGGGATTACTATGAGCTTGATTTTGTTCCGCAAATTCGGATTATTGCGTGTGACATTCTGTTTTGCTGATTCTGAGCTGTTTAATGTCATCGAATGCCTTTAAAGTCTTCTAGACGTTTGAAGAGCACATGGAGAGCTTCGTTTTGATATATTATATGCCCCAAATGGACGAAATTTGCTACCTGAATTCCTCTTAGTAAATCACAGATCAAATCTTGAAAAATGTTGCAGAAGCTTGATTTTCAAGCTTAGCCCGATTTTAGCAATTTTCTCCATTTTTTGCTGAATTTTTGGATGTGATCTAGACTTAGGTTTCTTCACACAAAATGGAGCTGCTAATAACATATCCTTTTTTTTTTCTAGAATTTTTAGAGCAAGATTAATAGGTGAAATCTTCTTAAAATCATCATTAGGTTAATATGCCCCTAATTTTATCCGATTTTAGCATTTTCACCAACTTTGTAAGGAGTTTTTGGTTGGGAATTTCAAGTTGCGTCCTTCATGAAAGTTGTTTCATACAACTCAAACTATGACATATCTTTTTTTACAATTTTTTTTCTGAGAAATGGGCCTAACACGCGTTTTTGTGACTTGATTGTAATTAGTCGGTGCATTTACTCCCTGATTCGATTTAGTGATTTTTTTCACTGGCTGATATGTTTGGATCTGGAATTCAATTTCTACATTAAAAATGTTCAAAAATGTGCTGTCTATAATGTGTGAATTTTTCGGAATTTTTAAAACATGTTCCAGTGTCGAGAATGCATGTCGTTTGACTTCCGCACATGCTGATTTTCTGTGGTTTGCAGCTTTGTTGAATTTTTGTGATTTTTTTTTTATGATGATATGGACTTATATTACTCATGAAAAATGTTCATATCTGTCTTTCTTATGTCATATAATTTTTTCATATTTTTCTGAACTAATATGATAGGCGAAAACCCTTATGATCAGAGTTGGAGTCCTGTTTGGCCCTAATTGAATTTGCATCAAATTAAATGTACAATTGACATTTGTTGACCATAGAGTCTTCATGAATGTCATTTCATGCCTCAATGTCATCTAAGGTCACTTGAATCCTTCTAAATGGACATCATTAGCTCAAATAATTGCATATATTTGTGAAACCTTGTTCTGTCATTATGCATGTATTTTATGATTGCCTTGTTTTTGCCATTTTCACATCATGCTTTGTGATTGCATTCAGGTCTAGGTCTCTTAATGGAAAAATGTTCATGAGTCTATGCTCAATCTATATGATTTTTTTTTCCATATTTTTACCATGTCAAATAGGAGTAATAGATCATGCTTCTTCTTAATGTGACTGTCGCCTTGAATATTGTCTTTTGCATGTTCGTGTAGATGTTGTAAATTGGACATATAATCAACTTTAATTGAGTATGTGGTCTCTTAGAAAGTTTTAGAGCATTCCCCAAACTTCCTAATGATACTAAAATTAGTCCATTTGCATGTCAATAAATCATCTTTCCATTTTTACAAAATTGCCTTGAAATCTGAAAAATTGCAAATTCAGATGGCAAGTAGGACCATCTTCACGTCTGCATTTTACCATTTTCGTCTGAATTTTTCTGTCGAGTTTCAAAGGTTAGTCCTTCATGAACATTGATTGTCACTCTTGGGATTATCTTGTGTTGAAATTTGGTGATTTTTGAACATCATTAAAATGACTATATTTTCATGAAATTGTCTCAAGTTGCTATTGCCCTGTTCTGTTCTGATGCATTACGTCATGTTCCTTGATTTTTATAAAATCATGTGTTTCTCTTATGAGAAAACTTTCTTCATGAAAGTTGTTCTATGTTGTGTGCTTGATGCGCCCAAATTTTTGCAAGGTCAATTGTTCCATGGGTCAGATTCGATTGTTCATCTTTTTATCTGATGTCATAATTTCCCTGGTTTTGCTTCTTGTGGCATGTACATGTTCTATGATTTTTAGAAAATCTTACTAGGTCTTCATAATTTTTAATCCTCATTTCACAAAATTCATTTACAAAAAATTTCAAAAAATAAAAAGACCGTTTGGCAATCACTTGACGCATGTGATTGTACTTGGTGCATGTGAAATGGATGAAGTGAACCAGTGTTGGTGCAATAATTGTTTGATTCAATGAGAAATAAGGTCTTTAGACCTACTTGTGTGCTTATTTTGAAGTTTAATGCATGCGATTGCTAGGTAATCGCGCAAACCTGATGCATGTTCATGGGATCAACTTAGGATTACATATTAGAACTTGACTTAGGAGTTAATGGAGTTAGCCACCGTGAGTGAATGTTAATGATAGCTAATCACCATTAATCGTGTCTAATAATGAATGGGATAATAATTTGTGGTACATTATGCATGCAATTTCCAAATGCTGACCCCAAGACCAACTCGAATTGTTTGGTTGTTCCTTGGTTGATTCCATGTTGTGTTTTGGTTGCCTCTTACTTGACTCAATGTTTGTTTCAAATATAACATGAAAACATAGCCTTAGGTTATAGTTAGAATAGGTCCAAGAAGGCAGTCCCTTAGAGATGATGATTCCAAAAGATGGCAATGCTTGATGTTTGCTCTGACCTTCTTATTGTACAAATCATTCTATACCCGACACATGTCTTGGGTCTTCTTTTGTGGTGTACGAAAACCCAACGAGTTGTGGGTCTCCTTTTCTTTCCTTCCATTTACTTGTATGCTTGGGATTGCATGTTTAGATTTATTGCTTTCCTTGGGTGTTTACTCATTGCATTGTAATTTCAATTTCAAATTGTCTGCCTTTCTTTTCATTTTTGTAGAGTTAGAATGGCATGCAAATGACATCGGCGCATGGGAAAAAGTAAAAAGACATGCATTATCACCTTAGGTAAGCACGATAACTGTTAGGTATCAAAAGAGCACTAATAGAAACATTAGCGTAACCCAAGTCCTCGAACCCTGGATCTTTAATTGCGTGGAAATTAAAGGAACTCTCTCGACCCTCGATTGGGCTTTCTAGCCGACCCACCAAAATTGAGGCTAGCGACAACTCTAAACATTTGATCTTAGGTTGTTAATCAATTTAGATAATAAAACAAATCCATTGTGCAGGGTATGAATTCTCAATCAAGATCCACCATAGTTGAGCATACTTGTCGCTAAGACTTTAGGTGGGACGTGGTGATGATGTCCGTTTGTGAAAGTACTTTCGTAAGAGAGACTGTGGAACACGAGTTTTGGTCGGGGTTCATCAAGGTTTAGCCTACTTGTCACTACGACCATGAGTGGGCCAAGTTGATGGCGTATGTTCATGGAACTACCTTCGTAAGAGCGACCGAGGTAAAGATACCTCTAAACTCGTCTTCGTTTTCATTCATGACGCGAAGATTGGGTCACGACACCCTCCAATTGTTGTGTGGAATATGGGCTTGGGAGAGTCCGCACGTAGTATCAATGGACTTTATAGGAGGGTCATCATTGATGATGTGTTTGAGCCATTTTTCATGTGATGTGCCTTTTGAGGACTGTCTTGTGAGTAAATACCCCTAAATGCCATCCCTCTTGACAAACAACCGTCACTGAGGGTGGGTCATGACATTAAGTACACCCATGATCAACCATTCTGACTGATTTGAGATTTGTTATGAAGTGCCTTACGCAAGCTTGGTCGTAGGCAAAATCACCTACTTGGCCAAATTAGGGGTTTGGGCGGTGGGCTTGCTAGTTGGCCTCACGTTCAGCACTGGTTATGCCAAACAGGTCCATGACTGGCCCCGTGGCCGGTCGTATGGCCAACGCAGGTCCTAGCTCATAGCCGGGTCCCTGGCATGGTCCGTGATCCTTCGAGTGGTCAAAGGATAAGTTGAGGGTTGTCCATGGCTTGGCACAAAGCTTAAGGCATGGTCGAACCCTTGACTATCATTATGGTCACCGAATCAATCCCAGAATTCATTCCGATCCTTGATCCATCGTAAAGGCTCATAGTCCATTCACGACCGATCCATGACCAGCTTCCAATCATCAAGGAATTGAGTGGGATCAATCTATTCATGGTCAATACATAGTCGTACTAATTGACTCATGATTGTCCACAGCTGATTCATGACCACGCAGAATCATCTGCGATCAAAACATGATTGATTTGTACCAATCCATTATCGTGCATCGATCTATGATAGCATGTGATCAGTCCTCAATCAATCCTCATGACCAAACAACCATCTCATGGTTGAATGGCTCCATTCCACTTGCATGGTCGATAGGTTGACACACAGTGGTTCCCTCGATCAGTCCATGGTCGACTCTTCAATTGGATTATGACCGACTCCTTGGTTACGATTCCAATCAACCAATTAATCCATGACCAATCCTTAGGATGGTCCATGGCTAATTCTTACCATTGACACACTGAACTCATAATCATTCCTCATGGGTCGGAATCGCAGATGTTTAGGCATGGTCTTGGATCATCCCTCATCCCAATTCGATATTGTCCTCTTCGAGGTGTGCTCCTAGACCATCCCCATCAAGGATTTTCCCTTGGCGTGGCCAAAGTGCATTTACGGCATTTATCTCTCCTTTATGTGACCACCCATGCAAGAAACCACCCCAAACCGATTCTTATTGTCCAATTTAAAACATAGCCTTGAAGGTGTGCAAAACGTGTGTTATGACTTACCATAACTAAGTCGATGGAGAAATGCCAAGCTCAACGCTAGAACTTGTTAGCTTAACCCAATACGCTTGAGCACCAACCTTGGCCAATCTCGGTTTGGAATGATACACTTCAATATCATTGTACTAAGAGAAAGATTTGGTCCGGCGTGCTTTCAAGCACGTCCACAACTACACGAGTCTTTCATTGGAAGCTCAGGATAAATCTTTGACAATAACATATTATCTCAAATGCCTCAATATAATTACCACTTGCAAGACAAGTATCAAAATCACCCATCCATGATTTCAAGCAACTTTCCATGAGTACATAATTCAACCCTAATGATTCCTTGCAATGTTAGACCAACATCATGATCACTAGATGGCAGTTTCTACTAATCTGACAATTCTTTGGCAATAACAACCCTTCCTTGCAACTAAATAGGCAAACAACAAAGCATACTAACTCAATTCAATCATGAGCAAACCATATAAAATTAATACACACATTCTCTCTTCCTAATTAAGCAAGATCAACCTTAAACAACCATTCAAGCCAAAACTAACAACGTTAGTCAACAACTCTCAAGAACTAGACCCATGCTCCAAACAAGGCTCAAAGCCTAAACAAACTAGTGAAGACGCCGACCTACACTAGGCAAGGCTTGGATTGGTATGCCTCAATACCGACCCGCTAAGCAAGGCTCGTTCCGATCACTTTGATGCTGATCTGAATTAACGAGACTCGCCTAAGGCCTGGGGTGTGTTTCCTAACATGTGAGCAAATCGTACAATTTTACACATGAACAAACCATATATAAATAAACAATAACCTATTCATACAAGTACAACCAAATCTAGAACTCATATTTGGTCTATGTAATACGACGCCCTATCGAACGATTAGAGGATTTGCTTATGAAACCGGGTTGAGTTCTACGAGGTGAAAATGGATGATGGCTCATGAACGGATGGCGATGAGGAAGGCCAGCGGCGGTGGAGGACGATGGTGATGGTGAGGGTGGCGATGGTGGTGTCGGTGATGGTGGTAGACAGTGGATGGATAGTGGTGGTGGCCGAGCAAGATGAGAGAGAGAGAGAGAGAGAGAGAGAGAGAGAGAGAGAGAGAGAGAGAGAGAGAGAGAGAGAGAGAGAATGAGGGAATGAGAGGGAAATGGAAGAGCTTTCCTCCTTTTAAGCTTGCTTGCAAGGGGCCAATAATGCATGGATACTTGAGTGCTATCCTAAGTTATTCTTTAGCTTGCAAGACTTCTTCAACTTCTTTGCTTGGATGAGAGAGGACAATTGTTTAAGACTCTTAAGTGCCTAGGATTTGCAAGAAATCTTTTCTTTTCCAAGCCTCACCTTAGGACATCATTTCCTATCTCAAGAGAGCATTTAATTGAGAGATAACTAGGTGGTTCCTCTCTTTCTTTCTTTCCAATAGGCATTTACCTTCCCTATGCAAAGCCATCATCGAGCTTTCTTCAAAATCTTGACTTTAAAGAAACAATTATCCAAGTTAGAAGCCAACTAGCTTTTCCCCTCATAAAGTGGCGCGTACCCCTTCTTCTTGCAAGACCAAGACTTTAATCTTCTTGTCTTCTAGAATGCATTCAAGAGCATCAAAGAGCATTGATGGGCATTAAAGAGGCAAGACCTCGAAGACAAGTCTCATTTTAGGCTTAATCATAATCTACACTTTAGGACCCTATTCAAGCACATGGGCATTAATGAGCTTGATTTGGGCTTAGGTTTGGGCTTGACAAACTTGGGCTTAGGCTTGACTCACCCAATTGGGCCTTTTAAATAGGTGTGTGGCCCATTGGCCCCTTGCTTGGGCGTAAAGCCCATTGGGCTCCTAATGGTGGCCCACTTTTCTAGGATCAAATATTCCGGGGCCCAAAATTATTCATGAGGGACTATCTCGACTCAAATAGAAAGGAAAGTTTCTTAACTATCCCTAAGCAAAAATCCATAATCGAACCAAGGCTCGGGGCTAAACTTCAATGGAGAGTGCTCCTAATACGGCCTATTTGGGTTAGGCGGCTTTGTGGGTGTCGCTTGCGTGACTAAGTTAATTCAAAAATCAATCCATATTTGATTCTCGTCGACTCATGGATTTTTTTATTTGTCATGTAATTGTGTAGAATTTAATTATTTAGTCGAGGCACATGGTATTGCGAAATTGTTTTAGGGTCGTTCATGATTAGTATAATAATCATGTGAAATCACTCGCAATCCGGCCATGTTTCAGTAATGATGTTCCTAAATTTCTAGGGACACCAAGCATGTGAGTCATCTATCCTAATGATGGTTCTTGGATCTAGTTCATCAAGAAGCATTAATTTGCTCTCCAAGTCTTAGTTTAAGTGTCATTATGACTTATTTTTTTAGGGGACACCTAAGCTAGATGACTCACTTCTCTCATTATTGCCTAGATTTTGTGTAATCATTAGGCTTAGATGTGTTCACATTACCGAACTTGCTCTCCAAGTTTCTTCTCTTTACCACACTATTCTAGAATTCTCTCTTTTGTCCTTTTCCAAGGAACATAGTAACCATGGAAATGAGGCCATTAGAAGCGCTAATGGGGTCAAGAAAGAGCTCTTTATGTTCATCCATAATCGACCGTCCCGACACCTCTGAGGTTTATGGCCCAGCCACCCTTAGTGTGCTTGGTTGTAGGCAAAATTGCCTATCTCGGCTAAGAGGTGGCTTAGTACATGGGCCCAATCCGTGCCCTTGTAGAAGGGTTTAATGATTGGCATAAGGCTGGTCCATGGCTTAGCTTATGACTCAACACCTGGTTTAACGGTGGGGTCGCTAGGCCAATCCGAGACTAATTCAGGATTAGTTCGTGATCCATCACAAGCGCCCAAGGCTAGTTCATGACCGGTCCATAACCAACCATACTTAGTCTATGGCTGGCTCTTGGTTGTCATGTGGTTGTGTGGGATTGATCAATCCGTGACCGACACACAATCGCATAGGGTCGACTCATGGTCATCCATGGCTAATAGATGATCAAGCGAAATCACCCACGATCGAAATGTGACCGTGCGAGATCAATCCATGATTGTCCATCCATCCGTGGTGGTACATGATTGTCCTACGACCAACCCTTATGGTTCAGTAGCCATTCCATGGCTAAAAGCTTGAGTCTACTTGTGTGATCAATGGATTGGTTCACAGTAGATCCCTTGATCAATCCATGGTCGATCCTTTTGATCGAATCATGACCAATCCCTTGATCACCCTTCCAATCAGGCTGATCGATCCATAATTGATCCTTGAATTGGTCCATGGTTGATTTCTACTATCGGCACACCGATTACAGAGCTATTCCCTATAGGGTCAGAATCGTGGATGTTACAACTTCTGACTATATTCTCGAGGTAAAAGATCAATGTTACCACTTTAGCATGTTACCTATAGTCATGAATACATATGGCCATATGGGACATGTCTAAGAAAGCAATTATTTTGAAATGGAGAGAGACAAGAATACGTAGGAACACTATTGTTGTTTTACATCTATTATATGTATTTAATGGTCAACCAATTATATCGCAATTTGTTGTTTTAGATATAATTGTAATACATGGTATTTTAATAAAAGTCATGTATAGCTTTTAAGGAATAGGTATACTTAGACTAATGTAACAAAATATGTTTGGGGCACTTTGGGACATCAATTGCTTATTTCTTTTTTAGGGTTATAGCCATTATGCTATCCCTAACAAATGCATAATTTGAGCTCCCAAGTGCAAGTGTAATCATTGGTTGCATGGGTTTTTTACAAAAGTAAATGAATGTTGAATACCTTATATTCTTGATATAATATTATCAAGCCTATCATGTATGAGCGGGAGATGTTATGTTACCGTGGTTCGTCCACAATAGGGTGCATTTAAGAGGCACCATTTCATCTTAATGAGATGTGATTGAGAGGCACCTCTTCAAGAGGTGGGAAGTTATCATTAAGAAGTTGCCTCTTTAAGAGGTGTGAAGGGTTTTGATAACCTCCTAATGACTAAAATAACTTCCTTTAAAGACTATAGATAAGAAGTGAAGAATTTTCTGAAAAATAAGGAAGAACATTTCCCCCTCTCTCCATCAAAGAGCAATATACAAAAGGCTTCCATTACTCCTTTAAAAAGACGATCGGCATTAACCTTGTGAAACAAGAATACATTTCTTGTGATTGTATTCATATCATCATGAAGTCGTAAATTTGTCTATTGCACGCTAGTGATTCAATGTATATTCCTAAATAATCGATTTTGTTGTGCATCGAAAGGAAGCCGCTTCTACCCCGATCCCGACACTTTTATCCTACACCTGTGACGAGTTATTTGACTGCATGAACATGTGAGTATGTAGGGGGAGAAACCATTTTTGTTGCCCATTAAACTTCTCAAGCCACCCTAATACAACAAACCAAACAAACAAGTACAAACGGCGACCAGTCGCCAAATAGGTCACACACAAGAATTTATTCTACAGCTTTTTAAAGATAGAAACAGAAAGATAGAAAATAGTAGGAGCAATCCCGCATCCATGACCCATTGACCTGTGAACATCCTGTCTGAATTCAGCCTACCACGAAGTCATCCATTTCCCAGACGAGCACGTAGTGACGAGCTAGCGAGTATGCTGTTTTCCTTTCCCCTTCCCCTTCTTTTCACTTCCTTGTCCTTTCACTTCCTCTGAATGACAGTGGCCGCCGCAACGGCCGCGGCGATGACATTGGCTGCCGCAACGGCCGCGCGATGACAGTGGCAGCCACAACGGCCGCGACCACTACGACGGCGACCGTGACCGTGACCGCGACCGCCGCTGCCGCCCCAGCGACACTGGCGACCCCCGCTGCAACAGCGGCGATGACGATCGGGACGACCGCCGCATGTTGATGACCTTCGCGACACTAACTTGAGACCTCCAAGGCAGCTTCTCGTACAGAGCAGTGAAGCAGTCGTCAAGGGACTCCTCTCTCTCGGGGAGCCTCTTGAGCAGGTTCTCCATGAACTTGTCGACCAACACCTTCAGCACCTTCTCCTTCGCGTATAGCGGGAGCTCATGGAAATCGTCTGCAATGGTCCTGGTGGTGGGAGCACATGCTAGGACCTTGTCTGCGAAGTCGATCAACAAGTGGGCGAGGGTGTTCGAACTCCCCTTGTGATCACGGTTCGGCTCAGACGGCTGCCTGTGCACTTTAGCTGCTGTGTCGCACTCCGAATCGGACATTGACATGTTGTGTGATGTTGGCATGAGCTTGAGAGTTCGTTGCTTCGCTGAACTGAAGGATGGTTTGTACTTCATCGATCGATGACCAAAAGAATTTATTATGGAGGGAGAGCGTGTAAAGCACGCGTAATGGCATCCATTGAAGTCGAAGATTGAATTCCACTAGAAATATATTGGAAAAAAAGTGTGCTGTCGTGTACTAAAAGAAATTCAAATCCGATATATCACAGTTTAACTTGAAATTGACACTTTTTAATTTTTTATTTGAAAATACTTCGCAATCATGTTGATATAAGGTAGCGATGATATGATACAAATAAACGATTATTCGACAGGAATTGCCACTTTAGGAAAATTATGCATTTTTATCTCCATTGAATGTCAAGTGAAAAAAGATATTAATCGGGCTTGGAAAAATTATGCCAAGCAATGCTGAGAATCTTAAGATTTCTTTACAAAGCTAATATATTAAATAATATGATAGACTGTGAGCGGACATTAATAAGTGGGACACATTCGACAACAAATAAAAGGATCTCATACATAGCTTCCTAGTTATGATATGGATTGGAGGTTATTTCAGGTTCATATGAATTATTAAATTATGCAAACTCAATTTAAAACTCATTCGATTCAACGTTCTAAATATGTCATATGCTTCAATTGCATGTAGTGAGGCCTCGCAATTTTATTGGTTTTGACTTTTTCTTTGCCACAGTATTGTATATTGATTTATATGAAAATTAAAATTCCTATGTAAACAATGACTATGTAAGGAAGGATATTGTGTTAGCTACATGCCATAAAGCAACCCTGAATGATTACATGTTAACAATTTCAGTTGCATTATTTATATAATGATAAAGAAATATCCATTAATCGTCCCATTTATATGAATAAGTCCATAAGATCAATTGCGATTGAATCTATTCTTAAGGTGTTAAGAATATGTGTGACAAATTTACAGTTAGACTAAATGTTTAAACAGTTCCCGATCGATGAATCATTAAGAGGATATAGATGATGCGACATCCATAAATATTCATATTATATTTAAACAGTTCCTATTATATTTTCCTGAAATCCATCGCTAGTATATACATTCAGCAAATAAGAAAAACTTAGTTAGTATAATAATTTTGATGGGTGATAAGTATGAATATTTCTTACATTTATTTTATATTGAATAATGTCTGCATGGAGGTGATATTCAAATCACGAATTAAAGACTTGAACAAAGGAGAGAGGAATGCGGGAATACACTGCCCATTGCGAAAAAGCACGCGGTCAATAATTGATACAAATATGAGTGAAGACTTTCAATGCATTCATTCTTGTGTTTAATAATTGCTTGATGCACGCAAAAAGGATTCGGTGAGATAGAGACAGCAAAGTGCAGCGAAACTAGTTGGAATGCACGTTCCTCTAGTAGATTGTTGTTTTTAATTTCTTAATAATTGGTCGACATGAGCCTAGGACCAGATGAGTTGAGAGACATGCTGGAATGCATGTTCCTCTAGTGGGCTCCTTTGTTACTTTTTTAATAATCGCTTGATACAAGTGACGAGGATTAACCAAGTGAGAGACAAAATACACATGCCATCTCCAGGAACACGATGGAGTGAACAACTTGGCCTTTGTCCGTTTCTCTTGAAAAAAAATCATTTTATAGTATTTTTTGATTAATTGAAAAGACTATGTAAAAAGTGGAGGACGCGGTTATTTAAAACTAGCTGGAATGCACGATCCTCTAGTAGGTTGTTTTTTTAATTTGTTAATAATTGGTCGACGTGAGCCCAGGACCAAATGAGTTAAGAGTCAAAATTGAACCTGCACGTGAAGAAACTAGAGCGAAACCACAAAGCCTTTGTTTGTTTCTCACGGGACTAGTGGAAAGCATGTTCCTTTAGGGGACTGCTTTGATACTTTTTTAATAATTGATCGAAACGCGGGGCGAGGATTAACCAAGTGAGGGACAAAATTCACATGCCAATTGATCGAAAACATGATAGAGTGAACAACTTGGCCTTTGTCCGTTTCTCTTGAAAAAGCTTCATTCTGTATTATTTATTGATTAATTGAAAAGACTGTATATACCGGTGGCGAAGGTAATTGATGAACGGATGTTCCTATATTATTTTCTTTGAGTTTTTTGCTAGTATATATATTCAGCAAATAAAAAAAATCTTAGTCTGTATAATAACTTTCACGGATGATAAGTATGAATATTTTCAATAATAATTTTATATTTAGTAATGTTTCCACGGAGGTGATCTTTGAAATCACGAATTAATGTCATGGTTGAAGGATGGAGGAATGCTGAAATATATTTCCCATTATTAAAAATAACAAGGTTGATAATTGATATATAAAAGAACGAGAGAAGGAATGGTAATTACACTATTCACGCATATGGCCAAATAGTGTATGAACCTCGAAAAGTCAATAACAAGCTTGAATTAGCAAAAATGAGCTTGGGCTTGGCAAGATGGGCTTAGTGCCCCCCATCGCAGAGGTGGCATAAGGGCTCGCCGAGCCATGGCAGAGATGGAAACTCCGTGGCAACAGGGAAGAGGAGGCTGTGCAATGCACGTCGAACGTGACTTTCCAGTGGAAATCAGGCCTGCTCTTCACAAAACCCCGGTCGCGACTGATGGACCCGCCAGAGGAACCCCACCAGAGATTGGGCCGGATCGTATGGTCAGGCCAACTGCGGTCTGGAATGTTGGGGAGGCCAGGGGATGAGGACGAGGACGACCTCTTCTTGGAAGAAGACATGCTAGAGGAGTTCAAGAAGTCACAATTCGGTGCCATGACTCTGTTACAGTGGGTGGGTTTGATCTTGATCATTGGTGCTTTAATTTGTACTCTTACAATTCCTGCATCGAAGCATAGAGATTTGTGGAAGCTCAAACTGTGGAAGTGGGAGGTCATGGTCTTGGTCTTGATTTGTGGGAGGTTGGTCGATGGGTGGATGATTAGAAGCTGTGTTCTTCATCGAGAGGAACTTTCTGCTGCGAAAACGGGTTCTTTATTTCATCTACGGCCTTTGAAAGGCAGTGCAGAACTGCCTGTGGTTGGGGCTCGTCTTGATTGCTTGGTATGCTCTGTTGGACAAGAAGGTCGAGAGGCAGAAGAACAGCATGCCAAGGCTCCAAGTAGACAGCAAAAGCACCTAAATGCAGCACAAGTAACAAATTAGAGGAATGAAATATTATAAAGGCATCACCAAAAAAAAATCACTAGAGTAAAGAATAGGGATGGCATGCTAAAAGCACCTTTTCTCTTGCCACCCCCTTGATCTACGTAACGAGCTGTGTCATTAAATACTCGTAACATTGGAACAATGCCATTGGAGGTTCCATTTGTCCCACGTATGTAACTATCAGTGGCACAAATATTATGAACAGATACACCAATCCCTCCAGCTGATTTGCTGATAACAGCACATTCTTTCAAGGTATCATATATGCCCTCAATACTATCTTCTTTCATGCACACAAGGAAGCAACTGCTTAACTGCCAATATGAATCAACAGCATGATGTCAGAGAATCTGAAAATTGAAAACAGCAGGAACATGCAATTCCCAATGAACATCAAATCTCGGCCTTGGGCATGCAATGCACATACTTGGGGCCGAGGTGTTCCTGCATTGAACAGGGTCGGGGAAGCATGTGTGAACCATCGCTGAGACATCATATGATATGTTTTAATGGCAGAATCAATGTCATCCTTGTGAATTCCAACAGAAACCCTCATCATGTGCTGAGGTCTTTCCACAACCTTCCCCTGGACCTTCAGAAGGTAAGACCTCTCAAGTGTTTTGAAACCAAAGTAGTCGTAGTCAAAATCCCAGTCAGATGATTTCACTGTCCAGACGAGCAGCATTCTGCTAGACAAAAAGAAGCACAAAACTTAATCATAAGAAGAAGCCTCACTTCTACAAGCTATCATAACATTTCCAGAAAAGCTACTATCTCAAGGCCTAATTTCACAAGTAGGAAACATGTCCAACAAAGTTGCCAGCCAATTACCTTCATAATTATCTCATAAACATCATCAGCGATCAGAGGAGCCTTAAGCCCTGACCTGTCATTGACATGGCAGTACATATCCTTGATTCTGCATCAGAATAGGAAATCCATTTTTTTCAGTAAAGGAGATGAGAATCTTGTGCATCCCATGAGATAATTTCAATAATACATCTGTAAGAAGTGAATTTAGCAAAACTTACGTCTCTGAAAATGACTTTTTGGTGTTCTTGTGAAGATTCAAAATGGCAATCCTAGCAGCCAACTGCAGAACAATATCATAGAAAGACAGGGACATCAGATCAAGTCCTTAGAATCCATGATTGCATAACGTAGCAATTGCTTATGTAAAGGTCGAATAGTACACTCTTTGGTGCCCTAATTGCAATATCACTTCAAGCATTCGAAACCCAATTAGTTTAGCTGGTTGGACAAACTAGACACCACCTGAACAAGCATGATGGTCATACAGAAATGCAGATCACTTTCTATTTAGGCATATCCATCGAACAAATCAATAATCATCAGCATGACCATCATCAAAAAAATATAAAAAAACATTCAGACAAAAGAATCACACGCATCACACCTGAGCCTTACAGAAATCAATACCTAGAAAAAGCATAAGCGCTTCTACAGAAACCACCACACAAACCCCCAAGCGTAATCAGGGTGGACGTTAACAGACCAAACGATCTCAATCAATTGCCCAGAGGACCCATCTCGATTTCAAACGAACAAAATGAACGAGCATCCAACTCACGCAAGCATAGTCGGGGTGATTGGCTGTCATGGCAGCGGCAGTCTCCGTGGCCAATTCATCGAGCTGACTGGTGGTGACGCCCTTGTAGACCCCGGCGCAGACCTTCTGCGCCACCGAGACGGGGTCGCAGTGCTCTGTGCTCAACCCATAACTCAGCTTCTTCAGCCTCGCGGTGATCTTGTCGAAGTGCACCAACTCCTGTCGCCCGTCTCTCTTCACCACATACATATTCGCTCCGCCCGACTCTCTCTCTCTGAGTAATTTCTTCAAACAGGTCTCTCGCACAACCCAAAGCAGGAGATGGGTCGCATTTATATAACCTCCCACAAATCAAGACCAAGACCAAGACCTCCCACTTCCACAGTTTGAGCTTCCACAAATCTCTATGCTTCGATGCAGGAATTGTAAGAGTCCAAACTAAAGCACTAATGATCAAGATCAAACCCACCCACTGTAACAGAGTCATGGCACCGAACTGTGACTTCTTGAACTCCTCTGGCATGTCTTCTTCCAAGAAGAGGTCCTCCTCCTCCTCATCCCCTGCCCTCCCCAGCATTCCAGACCGCAGTTGGCCTGACTGTGGAATCCGGCCTGATCTCTGGTGGGGCTCCTTTGGCGGGTCCATCAGCCACGACTGGGTTTTTTGCAGAGCAGGCTTGATTTCCGCCGGAAAGCCACGCTTGACGTACATTTCACAACCTCCTCTTCCCTGTTGCCAACGGAGTTTCCATCTATGCCGTGGATTGGCGAGCCCTTGTGCCGCCTCTGCGGCGTACCTGGCCCGGCCCCTGTCGGGATGGGTGGTTGGAAGGACACGCTAGAGCCGTCCTGGCTCTGCCTTGGTGGCGAGTCGACGACTGGAGGCAAGTACCTCCAGCTGTTGCCTCCCCGCAGCTCCTCCATCTCCAGGTCCATGTCCAGCGACACGTCACCAGAGGCCCGCTGCTGGTGGAGGAACCACCTGATCAGCCGCGACGGTGGGTCCTCTGGCGCCTGCCAATGCGACGAGCAGCCAGGACCCTCCGCAGAAGCTTCCTCCTGGCTCACTTTCCGGAACTCAATGCCAGGTTCCCCCAGCATTCTCGTATCGTCGCTGCTCTCATCGCTCTTGGAATCACCCGGTAAGCCAGGATCATTGAGGCCGATCTCAAGGTCGGAGGGGTCGACGGCGGCCATGTGCTTGTAGGAGCTGTAGGATTTAAAGGACTTGTGCAGTGAGCCCATGGGTCAGTGGGAGCTAATGAGGTAGGCTTCCGGCTGATTAGTCAAAGAAACGATTAAAGAAAAAAGCAAGAAACAGAGAGAGACCCGGTAAAGAAAAACAGAGGAATCAAGGGCGATTTTGTGCGTGGAATCTCCAGGGAGAAATTGTTAGAATATGAACATGCGAATTGATGGTGGAAGACGCGAGGACTGTAAAGGTTGAACTTCGAAGGAGATGAGAGAGAGAGACAGAGGTGGCGCCGAAACAGAGGATGATTATGCCGAGAGGAAACGCTTCGAAATAAGCAAGCAGGGTTTGAAGAAGAAGCAGAACCCCGGGATCGCGTTGAAATTCGCTTTCCTATTCTGCTCTCTGCATGGCGGGAGAGTTTCCTAAATGCCCTTCTCCTTGTAAATAATTACCGGACTGCTACCAACGCGTTCCGGCCGTCGCAAACTTGCCCCGCTGTAGGTAAGTGGATATCCAAGGAGAGAGAGGGAAGGATAGTTTCGAAATGGAAAGAAATATAGGAGAGAAGAAAGAAGATTTATGATATCCAAGATGTAGGATTTCTACAACTGCTGTGGGCTATATATTTCCTTTTAAGAGTATATATATATATTGAAAGAAGATATATGATTTCCACAATTGCTAGGACTATATATATATCCTTTCAAGAGTATATATATGCGCAAAATAATAGGTTATGGAAATATTCCATGCAAGAATCATATGTTTGCATGATTATATAGGTGTCATCATTTAAAATTATGTGTATCAAATATTCTAACCTGACTGACCCTACAATATGCTGCTCAATATCATGGAAAGCAAAAGTAAAAAACAAATCGTTTGATTGTAAGTCCTAAGAGCAGTGCTGGCTACTAGGTGAATAAAAATCATATTGTACTTGATGTCACTAAGACTATCATTTTACATTATGAATATCTTATAATATTTTTTTTTTTTAAATGCATCAAAATTTTCAAATTATGTTTATTTGAACACATTTAGTCTAAATTTTTTTGTGATATGAAAAATCTCAAACTTGTATTCACGTGACACATGTACCTAAGGTTCCATTAGTGAGCATAGTAAAAAATCTAACTATCTGGATGACAAATAGAAATATATATAATCAACCCGATTCTCAATTCTAGGTCCTAGCTCTGAGGAGACTCATGCTTTTATTCCAAGTTTTCTGACTCGAGAATAATCAGCCTGATTCTCAATTCCAAGTGCGAAATCAAATCACCTGGACCAATATTTTTTAAAATTTCCCCTCTCTTTTGAAAAGTAAAGAAAAAGAAATTGTCAAAATCCTAAACTAGATCGGTCCAACTTGGAAAACTGGCTAAAACTGGCCGGTCACCCAATTCAAGAGCCAGCCCAATCCAAGAATTGATTACCCTAACGGAGGTCTCACTTGGGGAAAGGCGCATGAAAGACGTCAAGTAAAGATTAGGGCGATATGAGATGGCTGAAAGCGATGGTCAGAGGACACACGCACGGGGCTCCAACCTAGGGTTTGGTTGACCTAAAGGTTTTAGGCCACGAAACGCCAACGTTGGCCACTTAGCAATCCTAGTCCAAAGCAAAGCCACAAATCATAAATACTTGCAAAACAACACATCCGCATTCCCCCTCTTTTGTCCAAGTCAGGGCCCACTCAAGACACGTGGCGCAATTTGAGATGCCTTCCTATATGCCACGTTGGAACATCTCATGCAACCAATATTTTCTTGGGGAAGAGCATGCATGATTTATGTTGTTTGAAAAATTAATTTTGAATCAATACAAAATATGAAAAAAAGGAGGAGGTAAAGTCACTAAAAATATATAATTATATTAATCATGATATATTTATCTTAAATTTTTTTGCAACATAAAAAAATCCAAATTATATTGATTGTGACATATTTATTATGAAAATTTTCTTATGATGTAAAAAATCCTATTTTGTACAACACATTTACTCTTTTCTATCAAGGTTTCGTTAAATGATCTGTTGGAGGAGGAGGAGTGCATCACCGCTTTTGATGCTGTCGAGAATGCAGTCAATACCTCCGAAGAAGTCATTGGCGTTAAGGAGGCTATGATGGGCGGCAGCAGGGGCTTCAACAGCACCAAAATCGACGAAGTCAGGGACCACGTCGAAGGGCGGGTATTCACAAGCATCGAGCCAGTAAGAAGAATGGACTCCATCTCCATTCCCTAAAGCCCTTGACTTACCTCCATCTCCGGCTATAATCTATGATGTTCGGAGAAGGGACGGGGTTGGATATCAAGAAAGTAATACCTGATGATAACAACAAGAAGCAGCAGCAATTGATTCGGGTGCGCACGATCGCAAACGAAGCGGACGCCGGAAAGAGGAATGCGGAACAAAAGCGACGGGGGCTGGGGAGAGAAGGAGAGCGATATTTAGCTCTACGACCGGATGGAGGAGAGGAGGAGGAGAAGAAGAGGAGGAAGTGGACTGGGGAGAGAGAGAGAGAGATTGGAATGGAATAATGGAGCGGGGAGAGAGAGAGACAGAGAGAACAAATGATGGAGCCCTTCCTTCCCTCTTGTTCTCCCTCTCTCTCTTTGGGGTCGTAAAAGCAAAGCAGGCGCTGGGTGCCGGGTGGGGGATTTTTCAGGTCTGAAGCGTCGTTTCTCCATAATTCGTGTCAACCAAGGCCCAGTGGGGAAAAAGAATTTCGCCTTTGGAACATTGCCATGTTGCTGCTCTTTTGTAGTGCCACTCACTCATATATAACGTGTTTTCTCGTGGAAAGTTTAAAAAATAAATATACTCAAAATCTTAAAACTTATCACGAAAATATAATTAAATATTATAACTTTGAAAAAGTGCCATCAAATTTTAAATTTTATCACGAAAGCGCAATCAAGTCTTAAAACTTTTAAAAATTACAATCAAATTCTAAAATTGGTCAAAAATGTGCAATTAAGTCATAAAACCTTCAAAAAGTGCAACTAACGAAATGACTTGTTTTAATCAATTTGATAATTTTTAGGACTTGGTTGCACTTTTTGAAAATTTTAGAATTCAATTACATATTCTTGATAATTTTATGACTTGATTATATATTTTCAAAATTTTAGGATTCAATTGCATTTTTTTAACAAGTTTTATGATTTCCAGTGTACTTATCCCAAAGTAAAAAATGTGGGCATCCTTTAAGCTCCCTAAGGCACTATTTACTCCACAGATCATAAATGATCAAAAAATATTTTTAAAAAGTATTGCTCATATTGCTTCATATAATTAGTCTTTGACAAATGTTTTTATCATTAATAATAATTTATATTTAGATATTTTCCTGAAGGATAATTTTTTTAATTTTTAGATAAAAAATAATTTTTTTTTCATTTATTAATTTCAATAAACAATATAATCGATTATTCAAAAATATTTTCTAGATAGTTCATTAAGTGAAAAACAAACTCAATCTAAGACTTGGCAAACCGAAGCCAACTCTAACTCCCAGCATTTTATTTTCTTACTTATTAGGGAAAGACCTCATTAAAATTTGAGAAAATTTCAAATAAGGGCCCGGAGTGTCTTTGTTTTCTTGAAGTGCTATTATTTTCTCAAATAATAACTCGAATTTTTGGCTAATCAAGGGCATTTTCTCATTTAACTTTTTCTTTTTCTTTTGTCCTTTTTTCTTTCTTATTTTCCCTATTCTAGTTTTTCTTCCTTCTTTGCTGATGGCCGGCCGGCCACTAGGGATGTTAGGAGAGGGCTGGGTGAGGGTTGCCCTCATCAACCCCAGGCAAGCCCACACCAGTGGTTGGCGAGGGTGGTCAAGCCCTCGTTGGCCCTTATTGGCAATTGTTGGCCCTCACCAAAAGGAAACAATAGAAAAGAGAAAAGAGAAAAATAAAAAATAATGTAAAAATAAAATTGTATTTGGATGAAAACATCCTTTGATTGGTTGGAATATTTAGCCGATTGGAGAGTGGTGAGATTAGGCTCTTATTTAAAATAATCATAGTTTCTTTAGGCTCTTATTTGACATAAAATCTACTTTAGGCCTTTATTTGAGAAAATTAGGACATTTGAAGCTCTGATTTGAAAATTTTCTGTGATAGGACTGATGTTGACACTTTTGGTGAGTATAGGGGATGTTATGAAGCAAGATACGATATATAGGGATTCTTTGAGAATTTGTTACAAGTACGAGGGAAAATCCAAAATTCCTCGATGAATAACTTGGGTGTATGAGATAACTCAAAATCTCAATTGTAAAGGAGAAGTGGGAGCTCTCCTTTACGTGGTTGCCACATCAATTTTTTTAAACGTCTCAAAACATGACTACAAGCTTTCATAATAAATTGGTAAGGCTTTTGGAAAAGTCAATAATTCAGATTCAATTGGATCAACCTTATAAATAGCTCAAAAAAGTCTAATAACTTAAGATCAGTAAATAATATTATTGAGAGAAAAATGCCGATGAGTAACTCCATTAAAATTGGTAGCTTGGTTAGAAGTTTGGTAACTTCAACGATACACTCGAGTTCTGCATGAAACAATCATTGCGCGGAACAAGCATTAGGTATCCCTTTCCACCTATACAGAGAATCGATCATGATCCCGACGTTCATCGCATTTTGCTTCGTCGCACGATTCGCAATATAACGACGAGACTCGCACACAAAAGCCTATAAGTAGGTGCGCGACAGAGAGGGGCTTTAACTTAGCTAGAACGTGGCATTTTCATAGCTTGGAGAAGAGACATCTCTCTTGATTTTCGTAAATTTGACACCAGAGAGACTGGTGCATTATCGACTCATGACTTGTACCACCCAATGGAATCTCAAGAGCGATTGGCTGTTGACCATTTCTTTCAAATCCATCTGTTTCGCCAGTTTTGATTCCTACGAAAAATATTTCCTTCAATGGTGTGTTTCGGTTTTATTATAAGAGACTTGGGTTCTGTGTTGAATTCAGATAGAGAATGTCAAATACAAGTACAAATATTATTCTCAACCTGTATAGTACAACTTTGACAACTAGTACAAAGATGACTTGATGACTAACAACCTCTGGGAACGAACTATACTGGAATCTAATTAATGACATAGCTTGAACACAGTTGATTATATTACTTGTATTTTGGAACTCAAATTATGTTGGAATTTAATCAACGACACAGCTTATTTAGGCATATCGTTGGAATTTAATCAATAGCAATACTCTTGGATAGGAAACATAATATTGGAATTTAATTGATGATGTTGAGCTTGTGGTAAAACATTGGAATCTAATCAATGATGCTAATCGGAAAAAGATACACGTCGAAATTTAATCAAACGATGGGAATCTTGATAACTATAGCTAAAATATGATAAAGTAAAGATAAAAGTAAATGTAATTATTGTGTTGTCCGGGGGGTTTTTATTGAATGGCTTGTGGTATCTATAAGGCAGTTTGGTAACCTTCAATTGGCTGCTTCTCCTTGGGCAGAGTACCCTTAGCATTTCCCACGTTTTTCTTCTTCTCTTGATCGCCTTATCGAGATCTGGTTGTTACTTAACGTGTCGACGGTGCTCGCACGATTTGCTCATCAAACAAGTAACCGCTTCCCTATTTTTGCGTGTCCTTTCGTGCATCAATTGTTCCCGCATGAATTTTAATGCCAATTCTGCTCAAATTTTGAACCTAATTTATTATTTGTAGAGCCTGAAATGTGGCAATTAACTACCTTGCCATTGACTCAAGTATTTCCATCTATAAATCCATTGACACCTAGCCCAAATATCTTAAAAAATGTGAACTATCCTTAGCTGTTATAAACAAAATGGGGCACATAACGAGGCACATTACTCTTATCACTACCCTCATGACCAGCACGGTTCCTCTGAATTTTGAGCAATTTTGTGTTTTCCATGGCATTCCTTTGGAAAAATAATGCTGACTAGAAACAATTTTTGCAAAAAAAAGTTACCAAAATGACAAGATATGGACTTTGGAAAATTTGCCCTCTCAAAATCAATGCAAAAGGATGAAGAATTGGAAAATCGCTTTTGTGGCATGGTTCCTCCAATTTTTGAGTAATTTCATGTTTTGCATGGCATTTCTCTTGAAAAGTTGTGTCGAAAGAAACACATTTTCCTAAAAAAAAGGTTGCCGGAATGATGAGATATTGACTTCGGAAGATTTGCACACTCAAACTCAATGCAAAACATGAAATTGCTTGAGTGTGCAAATCTTCTGAATTCTGTATCTCATTGTTTCGGAGACGTTTTTTCACAAAATTTACTTCTATTCGGCATAACATTTTGAGAGCAATGCTGTGGAAAACATGAAATTGCTTGAAAATTGGAGGATCCATGCCACAATAACGCTTTTCCAATTCTTCGTCCTTTTGCATTAAGTTTGAGTGGGGAAATCTTCCGGAGTCTGCATCTTATAATTGCGGCAACTTTGTTTGGCAAAATTTGTCTGGTTCTTCGTCCTTATGCGTTGAGTTTGTGTTGCCATGTTGCTGCTCTTTTGCAGTGCCACTAATCCATTAAGTCACACACATATATAAAGTGTTTACTTGTAGAAAGTTAAAAAAATAAATGCACTAAAAATTCTAACACTTATTACGAAGGTATAATTAAATATTATAACTTTGAAAAAGTGTCATCAAATTTTAAATTTATCACGAAAGCGCAATCAAGTCCTAAAACTTTTAAAAAGTACAATCAAATTGTAAAATTTGTCAAAAATGTACAATCAAGTCATAGAACCTTTAAAAAGTATAACCAATTAAAGGACTTATTTTAATCAATTTGATAAGTTTTAAGACTTGATTGTCCTTTTTGAAAGTTTTATAACTCGATTATATATTCTTGACAATTTTATGACTTGATTATACTTTTTGAAAGTTTTATGACTCAATTGTACTTTCTTAACAAGTTTTACGACTTTTAATGCACGTATCCCAAAGTAAAAATGTGGGCATCTTCTAGCATGGTAAATATCAAGAACTGAGGTTTCCCTCTCTCATTGAACATATTCATCACACTACAGTGAAAATTAGGTTTCTCCATCTTTCACGGCGCCTTAAGGCTCTTTTCCTCAGATTTCAGAACTCTTTTCCCATCTTAATATGAGTCATACTTGTAATTAGAGAATGGTTTATATAAATGATGCTTTGAAATTGAGGGGATACAACATGTTTCTCGAGAGAGTTCTCGGAATGTTGGCTTTAATTTTCTTCTGCATATAAAGATCTGTACAGTTCTAGTCCCAGCAGTACATCAATGCTTCTGCTTGCATATAATTATTGATTAGTGATGCAGTTAATTATCACTTGAAGACATTTTCTTTTTCCTATCCTGCTTGCAGTTCCCCTGTGTATGTCGTTCCGTCAGCGACATGTATTCATAGTACGCAATGAATGAGTTATGAAGGAGCCGTGTTAAAGTGCGAGGGGAAAAACTTATATTCCTCATAGCATCTCTCTGCACCCTGAAGCAAATCAAAGCACTCTTTTAACCACGCAATTTCATTTTTCTTTTTCTGGGATAAATTTTTAACCTAAAACTAGGTTTGGAATTAAAATGAGAAATATAACTTTTCTACTTTTCTATTTCTAGAATGGAAAAAAAAATAAAAATTATTCTCATTGCTTGCCCTTGCTATTGCTCATCCATGTATGATTTATACATTGATGCTTTCAATTCAACTGATTAAGGATGTTTTATCTCATGAAAGAGTGGAGCTTTCAATTCAATTGATTAAGGATGCTTTCAATTCAATTGATTAAAGAAAGGGTTTAGGGTTTAGGGCTTAGGGTTTAGGGCTTAGGGTTTAGGGCTTAGGGCTTAGGGCTTATCTTCACTTTGAATTGTGATCTTATTATTGAATGCTGGTTTTGTCTAGCATTGTTTACCTTGATCTACATATAGATCCCAAAACAATTGATCTTTGAATTCTCTATCTATATCCAAAAGACAAATTGTCAAATCTCTTAATTGCATGTGATCAATCGAAATGCATGTGTTATATTGACTTTCTATTGTCAATCTGGAGGATTTTTTTATCTTTCATTATATTCGCGGATTTCCCTTCTTCCTTGATTTGGTATGCACAAAATTGCTCTAAGAAATTTCGAAACTTTCATCTTTGTTTAATCTTATGGCAAATCGAGTTTTGATCACGATATTTGTCATCAAAAGGCAGTTTCTATCACATAGGATAATAAGAAGGTTGAAGGACTACATAGATCAGATTATTATGAATCTCTAGGGAATGTCATATAGAGCAAATTCCGTAAATCAACTTTACTCACATGGTATTCTAGAGAGAATGTGAGTTTGCGCGAATATTTATGTTGCTCTCCTAGCAACAAGCCAATTTAGATAAACCTGTGTCCTCTCCTCCATATCATCAAAACTGCTGCAAACTTCCTTGAATGAATCCCTCAACCTATGAAACTTACCCACGTGTTATTGTGAAACATTTCAGAAAAAAAGGAGAGAAATTTAGAATGTTTAAAGGCTGTTGATAGAGCGATCGCTTCTTTGAATCCCTAGTCATTCTTAATTCTCTGAAGACAATTAGAGAAGCCATTGCAAATCAGCCAATTGGGATTGAGAACTTTAAATTTCGTGAAAAAGCCAAAATGGAAAGCAATCCAAGTAAAACATCCTCAATGCTTTGAATGGCAAAAGATTTTATCTATTTATTCTATTACACTTTAACTTTCATCTTAAATTTTAGTTTTGTCTCTTTGTAAAGCATAGGGTCAAACCCCATCTGAAAGTAAACATTCCTACCCCCAGTCCTTAAGAAGGCAAGGAATCGAACTACCCACCTCCTCCTCCTAAAGCAACCTATGGTGGCAAAAGAGATCAAAACAATGATGAAATGTGAGAAAGCAATAGAGATTGGCTAGAAAAGTCTTGCCATCTTGAAACTTACCAAATCAGACCCCAAGTCTGAGCAGGTTATTATATGGACTATTGAGTGTGATGGTTGGAATAGGCCATTTGTACCCTTCCCTTTCAGTGTCATTTTCTTTTAATGTTTGTGGGGCATCTAAAACTTTGAATCAAGCCGATTTAAAATAACTGCACATATTACTCAAATCACTCTATATAAATTAATTAATGTCAGATGGAAGGTAGAGGAACTGCTCTAACCCAAATTATAAGCCTTACAGGAACCGACCATTTAAAAAAAAAAGTCTCAGAATCCAACGGGGTCATCGGTAGAGAATTTTGCATAGAGCTTATACCCTGTTCAAATCAAACTAGTGAATTCAAGGGGGACACCTTTCAATCTTCTACAGACAGGAGGACTATGAATATGGAAGGGGCCAATCTCGAGAAACCTCGACTTTGTGGATTAGTCCAAAGGGCCGACCCAATTACTCAGGAGACGACTTCATGTCACTAACTATATAATATATACTACGCCTACATGTCACTCTATTGAATCTGGTCAGCTGCAATAATGTCACATCTAACACAAGATATTGCGGAAATACCCGAGAGAGAAAATAGGCATGAAGAACATAAAAGGTAGGCAGTACGACAGATGAGATATTCGGACAAAAGATTCAAAAGTTTTATGTCGGCGCATAAATTCTAAGATGACATCACTAAAAAAGGCTATCCATAGGCAAAAAAGAGAGAAGATTCAAAGGTTTTATGTCGGCGCATAAATTCTAATATGACATCACTAAAAAAGTCTCGCCATAGGCAAGAAAGAGAGAAGGTAGAAGCGTAGCTTCCATCTATGGGCTAAGCACAATGACGCAATACCCCGAGATTCGCCAAATTCTCGGCTATAATCTAGTTGTTGTTGTTGCTGTTGCGGGGGCCACTGATAATTTGCATATCCAGCGTGACCGCCATAGCTCATGTTAGCATCTTGTGGATCTGCACCATGTCCATAGTTTTCGTAGCCAGCGGCGTTTCCATAATACCCTGCATACTGGTTTGGATATGACGAGGGCTGAAAAATGACCACAAAGTTCACATATTAATAGGAGTGCTGCACAGACTTACAGTCCCATTGGGATCTAGACCACCGACAAATACCCGAAATGAAAAATATTAGTGACGCTCATTATAATGGACTGGTTTCTTTATATTGAAAGATGGGGAAGAAAAATTACAGTTCTATTATTGGAATCGGTCCCATTTGGAGTAACTTGAGTGTTCTGGTAAGATGCTGCAAATAAGTTAGAAAAGCTCAAAAATGAAACAATGAAGAGAATTTGTATCGCCATTTCAAATGATGCATCTCTTTTGAGAAAGTCAAATCAGAGAATCCCAGAGGCAGGTTTGACCTACCGTTTATCGTACTTACACATACCAGATGTCAGTTTCTGTCTTGCCCCAAAACCCAAATCAACAAGCAGCAACGCACTTAGATACTAAAGAAAGACCCAAATAATAAGCCAAACTGTTGTCCCATTGATTATGCTATTAATGATGATGATTTTGATTGTTATAACGCCGCCAAATTCACTACTATAAAATCCGATGCCTAAATACACCATGAGCGCTGGAAACAACAGAGCAGAGGATAGACTGAAATAGCATTAAGAGTTTCCCTTTTCAAATGCATCTAAATAGAAAGAAAACTAAGGACAGCACACTAGATACTCCATTTCTACAACCTGGAAATAAAAAAGAACAAAAGTTTCAAGCAGCAACTACATTAGTTAGCCCATAGATCGGATTTATTTGCAAAAAATCGCATTCAAAACCTGGAAATGGATCAATGTATTTTCAGCAGGGTCTATTTGGCCTAAACACCAAGTGCAACGCTACGACTACCTTTTCTGTGAGATTATATCAAATCCTTCAATTCTAACAAGTTCATTTAGTCAAAGCACATAATAAGTACTCTACTACCAACTCACCAACACGAACAATGAACTTGTTTTCCAACATCTCCCCATTTCCTAGACCAGAATTGCCTATACTATACAGTAGTTGACACTGACAGGAAGAACATATTCACATTCAAGCAATAAAATAAGCTGCCCCAGAGTACAGGCCAGAATAATTAATCTTCAGGCCCAATAGTAAAGGCATTTCCAATGGAATCTGTAGTAAATAGGGAAACCCAGCAGCGATATAAACAAAGAAAATTTATGGTTAAAGCGGGGCCATGTTCATATGAGTAGGTCTTAATTCATCAAGAACTGGAAGTTTATTACCATAAAGGAAATTAAAGTTGAGCAAAAGAGTAGGCGAAAATAGACACTAGGAAAATGACTTGATCAGCAATAGCCAGCCTATCAGAGAGAACCTTGAGAAAAGACTTCACATTTTTAAAAATTGACGACTCGAGTAAGAAATTGAGGTGACAATGTAGTGATTTGACAATTTTTTGCATGACAAAATGATAGGGCAGATTACATAACCATTGGAAACCAAGTCATCTAAGGTGTCTGATTACATAGCCATTGGAATTTGCCGCATGGCTACCCTTTCCACATGAGAAGGGGAGGTGGGAAGTTCGATTCCTTACTTTCTCAGGAGAGGTTAGGGTTGGGGACGTTTAATTTCAAGTATGGGGTTTGCCTCCTACGCTCTATAAAGAGATTGGACATATGTTTGAGAGCGAGTTGAATGTTAGAGTAGGACGGAGAAAAAAAAAGGTGTCTGGTTACATCATGTAAAGTAAGCTGCGGATGGAGTTTGTTGAGTCACCGACATTTAGACATGTGTGCAAGCCATCACAGGTGGAATTCTTACAATAAATAGAACATGCTCATTCAGCTAGATCCCCTTCCCTCAATTAAAGCCTTGTGTTGATCTCCCTAGTGGGAAAATATTGAAAGAAATTTTTTGGAAGGAAAACAGAATGCAAGTTCCCCGCTACCAAAACAATCTTAAAGAAGAAAAGCGTAAGAAAGAAATGGGACTGCCCTCCTCTGAACTCTAGAGGCAGTGAATCTTGTTATATATTGTTTACGAAATAGAAAGTCATACAAATTCAGCACGGTTTTCTTTCATTCATGAACAACAATCACAATTCCTAAGAACGTACAAATTTGACTCCATTTTCACATTAACATAGTAAAAATAGTTTATTTAACATTTTCTGTTATTGTATTGATTGAGCTATCAATTAGGCTTTAGGGTAGGCGTTTGGGTCTTGGGGTTTGGGGTTTTCAGGTTTGGGGTTCAGGGCTTGGGGTTTCGAGGTTTAATGTCACGCCTTGACTCTCGAGCTCACGGCAACCCCTTCTCTTGGTCGATTGAAAGCGACATCCCAGGACCCGTCCACATCCATTCATTTTATCTTTGATTATGCCCAAGCGGAAGACGAACCATTCCCAGGCAAACAAACAATCAAACAGGGATAGAGGGATGAACAACAAGAACAACAGCAACTACACATTTATTCAAATTACTGGATTAACCAATGGATTATCGTTTTTCAAATTATAAGCCCGACAAAAATGGCCGATCCATCCTTTAAGCCAAATCAAGAAGAAACTAGGCTAATCCAATAGTACACAAAGAACCCTCGGGTTCAACACCATGGTCACTCGGACCCATCGGACTCAAGCTTCGTTTGGTCAATCACGGGAGGAGCGAGGGCAGGATTCTCCACTGCGGGTATGCCATTCTAGGGGCTTGAAAATGGTTAACCATGATGGGTTGAGATAAAATCTCAGCGAGTTCTTCCCCTAAGCCCCGGTTAGTACGCCAACTCAACCCGGGGTATCTCTCCAGAACCACCCCTCACTCAACCCAACAATGGTACCGAAACAAAGAAACGGCGAGACCAAACAATAGAAAGGGGAAACGAACAATGAATATTCGGTTCACATGCAATCTTACCCGGTCTGCCATACCCTGCACGTCAAATTTCATTGAATGCAAGTAAGGCACATGGCTGTTAGATGATGCGGTTCATCAATCACATGTGAATCGCATCACAAGCGATCTCACCTGGCCATTGCCACACCCTGCACGACTATCAACTCATGCGTGCTTGCCATATATCATCATGACATTAAGAGCATGTGAATAATCAGAGCATCTTACACGACTTTCTCATACCTCACATTCACACATATGCTTCGATTATTACGACCCCTCCTCCTAGGTCACGGCACAACCTTATGGTTGGCGGTTCTTGGCCAAGCCAGCTATGTCCTCTTTATCTGAAGGCACGACAACATCAAGGGCTCACTCCTAAGACGACATTCCCGAAGGAGCATAGGACTTGCTCACTACCGTAGCCCCGCAACTAATAGAGGCCCGGGACCTGCCCCCATACCGCAGTCCCACATAGAACCCCTCCCTGTTAGGCATCCGACCGAAGTTATGCGACCCATTGGCCACGGCACAACCCTATAAGGATTGGCGGTCTTCCGGCAACGTTGGGTTCCGCCCAGGCAGGCCCAGGCCCAGGGCCCAGGCCCAGGCCAGGCCAGGCCCAGGCCCAGGCAGGCCCAGGCCCAGGCCCAGGGCCCAGGCCAGGCCCAGGCCAGGCCCAGGCCCAGGCCAGGCCCAGGCCCAGGCCCAGGCCCAGGCCCAGGCCCAGGCCCAGGCCCAGGCCCAGGCCAGGCCCAGGCCCAGGCCCAGGCCCAGGCCCAGGCCCAGGCCCAGGCCCAGGCCAGGCCAGGCCAGGCCAGGCCAGGGCCCAGGGCCCAGGCCCAGGCCAGGCCCAGGCCCAGGCCCAGGCCAGGCCAGGCCCAGGCCCAGGCCCAGGCCAGGCCCAGGCCCAGGCCCAGGCCCAGGCCAGGCCCAGGCCAGGCCAGGCCCAGGCCCAGGCCCAGGCCCAGGCCCAGGCCCAGGCCCAGGCCCAGGCCCAGGCCCAGGCCCAGGCCCAGGCCCAGGCCCAGGCCCAGGCCCAGGCCCAGGCCCAGGCCCAGGCCCAGGCCAGGCCCAGGCCCAGGCCCAGGCCCAGGCCCAGGCCCAGGCCCAGGCCCAGGCCCAGGCCCAGGCCCAGGCCCAGGCCCAGGCCCAGGCCCAGGCCCAGGCCCAGGCCCAGGCCAGGCCCAGGCCCAGGCCCAGGCCAGGCCAGGCCAGGCTCAGGCCAGGCAGGCCAGGCCCAGGCCCAGGCCCAGGCCCAGGCCCAGGCCCAGGCCAGGCCCAGGCCCAGGCCCAGGCCCAGGCCCAGGCCCAGGCCCAGGCAGGCCCAGGCCCAGGCCCAGGCCCAGGCCCAGGCCCAGGGCCCAGGCCCAGGGCCAGGCCCAGGCCCAGGCCCAGGCCCAGGCCCAGGCCCAGGCCCAGGCCCAGGCCCAGGCCCAGGCCCAGGCCCAGGCCCAGGCCCAGGCCCAGGCCCAGGCCCAGGCCCAGGCCCAGGCCCAGGCCCAGGCCCAGGCCAGGCCCAGGCCCAGGCCCAGGCCCAGGCCCAGGCCCAGGCCCAGGCCCAGGCCCAGGCCAGGCCAGGCCCAGGCCCAGGCCCAGGCCCAGGCCCAGGCCCAGGCCCAGGCCCAGGCCCAGGCAGGCCCAGGCCCAGGCCCAGGCCCAGGCCCAGGCCCAGGCCCAGGCCCAGGCCCAGGCCAGGCCCAGGCCCAGGCCCAGGCCCAGGCCCAGGCCCAGGCCCAGGCCCAGGCCCAGGCCCAGGCCCAGGCCCAGGCCCAGGCTCAGGCCAGGCCCAGGCCCAGGCCAGGCCCAGGCCCAGGCCCAGGCCCAGGCCCAGGCCCAGGCCCAGGCCCAGGGCCAGGCCAGGCCCAGGCCCAGGCCCAGGCCCAGGCCCAGGCCCAGGCCCAGGCCCAGGCCAGGCCCAGGCCCAGGCCCAGGCTAGGCCAGGCCCAGGCCCAGGCCCAGGCCCAGGCCCAGGCCCAGGCCCAGGCCCAGGCCCAGGCCCAGGCCCAGGCCCAGGCCCAGGCCCAGGCCCAGGCCCAGGCCCAGGCCCAGGCCCAGGCCCAGGCCCAGGCCAGGCCCAGGCCCAGGCCCAGGCCCAGGGCCCAGGCCCAGGCCCAGGCCCAGGCCCAGGCCCAGGCCCAGGCCCAGGCCCAGGCCCAGGCCCAGGCCCAGGCCCAGGGCCCAGGCCCAGGCCCAGGCCCAGGCCCAGGCCAGGCCCAGGCCCAGGCCAGGCCAGGCCAGGCCCAGGCCCAGGCCCAGGCCCAGGCCCAGGCCCAGGCCCAGGCCCAGGCCCAGGCCCAGGCCAGGCCCAGGCCCAGGCCCAGGCCCAGGCCCAGGCAGGCCCAGGCCAGGGCCCAGGCCCAGGCCCAGGCCCAGGCCCAGGCCCAGGCCCAGGCCAGGCCCAGGCCAGGCCCAGGCCCAGGCCCAGGCCAGGCCCAGGCCCAGGCCCAGGCCCAGGCCCAGGCCCAGGCCCAGGCCCAGGCCCAGGCCCAGGCCCAGGCCCAGGCCCAGGCCCAGGCAGGCCAGGCCCAGGCCCAGGCCCAGGCCCAGGCCAGGCCCAGGCCCAGGCCCAGGCCCAGGCCCAGGCCCAGGCCCAGGCCCAGGCCCAGGGCCAGGCCCAGGCCAGGCCCAGGCCAGGCCCAGGCCCAGGCCCAGGCCCAGGCCCAGGCCCAGGCCAGGCCAGGCCCAGGCCAGGCCCAGGCCCAGGCCCAGGCCCAGGCCCAGGCCCAGGCCCAGGCCCAGGCCCAGGCCAGGCCAGGCCAGGCCAGGCCCAGGCCCAGGCCCAGGCCCAGGCCCAGGCCCAGGCCCAGGCCCAGGCCCAGGCCCAGGCCCAGGCCCAGGCCCAGGCCCAGGCCCAGGCCCAGGCCCAGGCCCAGGCCCCAGGCCAGGCCCAGGCCCAGGCCCAGGCCCAGGCCCAGGCCAGGCCCAGGCCCAGGCCCAGGCCCAGGCCCAGGCCCAGGCCCAGGCCCAGGCCCAGGCCCAGGCCAGGCCCAGGCCCAGGCCCAGGCCCAGGCCCAGGCCCAGGCCCAGGCCCAGGCAGGCCCAGGCCCAGGCCCAGGCCCAGGCCCAGGCCCAGGCCCAGGCCAGGCCCAGGCCAGGCCCAGGCCCAGGCCCAGGCCCAGGCCCAGGCCCAGGCCCAGGCCCAGGCCCAGGCCCAGGCCCAGGCCCAGGCCCAGGCCCAGGCCCAGGCCCAGGCCCAGGCCCAGGCCCAGGCCCAGGCCCAGGCCCAGGCCCAGGCCCAGGCCCAGGCCCAGGCCCAGGCCAGGCCAGGCCCAGGCCCAGGCCCAGGCCCAGGCCCAGGCCCAGGCCCAGGCCCAGGCCCAGGCCAGGCCCAGGCCCAGGCCCAGGCCCAGGCCCAGGCCCAGGCCCAGGCCCAGGCCCAGGCCCAGGCCCAGGCCCAGGCCCAGGGCCCAGGCAGGCTCAGGCCAGGCCCAGGCCCAGGCCAGGGCCCAGGCCCAGGCCCAGGCCCAGGCCCAGGCCCAGGCCAGGCCCAGGCCCAGGCCCAGGCCCAGGCCCAGGCCAGGCCCAGGCCAGGCCCAGGCCCAGGCCCAGGCCCAGGCCCAGGCCCAGGCCCAGGCCCAGGCCCAGGCCAGGCCCAGGCCCAGGCCCAGGCCCAGGCCAGGCCCAGGCCCAGGCCCAGGCAGGCCAGGCAGGCCCAGGCCCAGGCCCAGGCCCAGGCCCAGGCCCCAGGCCCAGGCCAGGGCCCAGGCCCAGGCCCAGGCCCAGGCCCAGGCCCAGGCCCAGGCCCAGGCCCAGGCCCAGGCCCAGGCCAGGCCAGGCCCAGGCCCAGGCCCAGGCCCAGGCCAGGCCCAGGCCAGGGCCCAGGCCCAGGCCCAGGCCCAGGCCCAGGCCCAGGCCCAGGCCCAGGCCCAGGCCCAGGCCCAGGCCCAGGCCCAGGCCCAGGCCCAGGCCCAGGCCCAGGCCAGGCAGGCCAGGCCCAGGCCCAGGCCCAGGCCCAGGCCCAGGCCCAGGCCCAGGCCCAGGCCAGGCCCAGGCCCAGGCCCAGGCCCAGGCCCAGGCCCAGGCCCAGGGGCCAGGCCCAGGGCCCAGGCCCAGGCCCAGGCCCAGGGCCCAGGCCCAGGCCCAGGCCCAGGCCCAGGCCCAGGCCCAGGCCCAGGCCCAGGCCAGGCCCAGGCCCAGGCCCAGGCCCAGGCCCAGGCCCAGGCCCAGGCCCAGGCCCAGGCCCAGGCCCAGGCCAGGCCCAGGCAGGCCCAGGCCCAGGCCCAGGCCCAGGCCCAGGCCCAGGCCCAGGCCCAGGCCCAGGCCCAGGCCCAGGCCCAGGCCCAGGCCCAGGCCCAGGCCCAGGCCCAGGCCCAGGCCCAGGCCCAGGCCCAGGCCCAGGCCCAGGCCCAGGCCCAGGCCCAGGCCCAGGCCCAGGCCAGGCCAGGCCCAGGCCCAGGCCCAGGCCAGGCCAGGCCCAGGCCCAGGCCCAGGCCAGGCCCAGGCCAGGCCCAGGCCCAGGCCCAGGCCCAGGCCCAGGCCCAGGCCCAGGCCCAGGCCCAGGCCAGGCCAGGCCCAGGCCCAGGCCCAGGCCCAGGCCCAGGCCCAGGCCCAGGCCAGGCCCAGGCCCAGGGCCCAGGCCCAGGCCCAGGCCCAGGCAGGCCCAGGCCCAGGCCCAGGCCCAGGCCCAGGCCCAGGCCCAGGCCCAGGCCCAGGCCCAGGCCCAGGCCCAGGCCCAGGCCCAGGCCCAGGCCCAGGCCCAGGCCAGGCCCAGGCCCAGGCCCAGGCCAGGCCCAGGCCCAGGCCCAGGCCCAGGCCCAGGCCCAGGCCCAGGCCCAGGCCCAGGCCCAGGCCCAGGCCCAGGCCCAGGCCCAGGCCCAGGCCCAGGGCCAGGCCCAGGCCCAGGCCCAGGCCAGGCCCAGGCCCAGGCCCAGGCCCAGGCCCAGGCCCAGGCCCAGGCCCAGGCCCAGGCCCAGGCCCAGGCCCAGGCCCAGGCCCAGGCCCAGGCCCAGGCCCAGGCCCAGGCCCAGGCCAGGCCAGGCCCAGGCCAGGCCCAGGCCCAGGCCCAGGCCCAGGCCCAGGCCCAGGCCCAGGCCCAGGCCCAGGCCCAGGCCCAGGCCCAGGCCCAGGCCCAGGCCCAGGCCCAGGCCCAGGCCCAGGCCCAGGCCCAGGCCCAGGCCCAGGCCCAGGCCCAGGCCCAGGCCCAGGCCCAGGCCCAGGCCCAGGCCCAGGCCCAGGCCCAGGCCCAGGCCCAGGCCCAGGCCCAGGCCAGGGGCCCAGGCCCAGGCAGGCCCAGGCCCAGGCCCAGGCCCAGGCCCAGGCCCAGGCCCAGGCCAGGCCCAGGCCCAGGCCCAGGCCCAGGCCCAGGGCCAGGCCAGGCCCAGGCCCAGGCCCAGGCCCAGGCCAGGCCCAGGCCAGGCCAGGCCAGGCCCAGGCCCAGGCCCAGGCCCAGGCCCAGGCCCAGGCAGGCCAGGCCCAGGCCCAGGCCCAGGCCCAGGCAGGCCAGGCCCAGGCCCAGGCCCAGGCCCAGGCCCAGGCCCAGGCCCAGGCCCAGGCCCAGGCCCAGGCCCAGGCCCAGGCCCAGGCCCAGGCCCAGGCCCAGGCCCAGGCCCAGGCCCAGGCCCAGGCCCAGGCCCAGGCCCAGGCCCAGGCCCAGGCCCAGGCCCAGGCCAGGCCCAGGCCCAGGCCCAGGCCCAGGCAGGCCAGGCCCAGGCCCAGGCCCAGGCCCAGGCCCAGGCCCAGGCCCAGGCCCAGGCCCAGGCCCAGGCCCAGGCCCAGGCCCAGGCCCAGGCCCAGGCCCAGGCCCAGGCCAGGCCCAGGCCAGGCCAGGGCCCAGGCCCAGGCCCAGGCCCAGGCCCAGGCCCAGGCCCAGGCCCAGGCCCAGGCCAGGCCCAGGCCCAGGCCCAGGCCAGGCCCAGGCCAGGCCCAGGCCCAGGCCCAGGCCAGGCCCAGGCCCAGGCCCAGGCCCAGGCAGGCCCAGGCCCAGGCCCAGGCCCAGGCCCAGGCCCAGGCCCAGGCCCAGGCCAGGCCAGGCCCAGGCCCAGGCCCAGGCCCAGGCCCAGGCCCAGGCCCAGGCCCAGGCCCAGGCCAGGCCCAGGCCCAGGCCCAGGCCCAGGCCCAGGCCCAGGCCCAGGCCCAGGCCCAGGCCCAGGCCCAGGCCCAGGCCCAGGCCCAGGCCCAGGCCAGGCCCAGGCCCAGGCCCAGGCCCAGGCCCAGGCCCAGGCCCAGGCCCAGGCCCAGGCCCAGGCCCAGGCCCAGGCCCAGGCCCAGGCCAGGCCCAGGCCCAGGCCCAGGCCCAGGCCCAGGCCCAGGCCCAGGCCCAGGCCCAGGCCCAGGCCCAGGCCCAGGCCCAGGCCCAGGCCCAGGCCCAGGCCCAGGCCCAGGCCCAGGCCCAGGCCCAGGCCCAGGCCCAGGCCCAGGCCAGGCCAGGCCCAGGCCCAGGCCCAGGCCCAGGCCCAGGCCCAGGCAGGCCCAGGCCCAGGCCCAGGCCCAGGCCCAGGCCCAGGCCCAGGCCCAGGCCCAGGCCCAGGCCCAGGCCCAGGCCCAGGCCAGGCCCAGGCCCAGGCCCAGGCCCAGGCCCAGGCCCAGGCCCAGGCCCAGGCCCAGGCCCAGGCCCAGGCCCAGGGCCAGGCCCAGGCCCAGGCCCAGGCCCAGGCCCAGGCCCAGGCCCAGGCCCAGGCCCAGGCCCAGGCCCAGGCCCAGGCCCAGGCCCAGGCCCAGGCCCAGGCCCAGGCCCAGGCCCAGGCCCAGGCCCAGGCCCAGGCCCAGGCCAGGCCCAGGCCCAGGCCCAGGCCCAGGCCCAGGCCCAGGGCCCAGGCCAGGCCCAGGCCCAGGCCCAGGCCAGGCCAGGCCAGGCCAGGCCAGGCCCAGGCCCAGGCCCAGGCCCAGGCCCAGGCAGGCCCAGGCCCAGGCAGGCCAGGCCCAGGCCCAGGCCCAGGCCCAGGCCCAGGCAGGCCCAGGCCCAGGCCCAGGCCCAGGCCCAGGCCCAGGCCAGGCCCAGGCCCAGGCCCAGGCCCAGGCCCAGGCCCAGGCCCAGGCCAGGCCCAGGCCCAGGCCCAGGCCCAGGCCCAGGCCCAGGCCCAGGCCCAGGCCCAGGCCCAGGCCAGGCCAGGCCCAGGCCAGGCCCAGGCCCAGGCCAGGCCAGGCCAGGGCCAGGCCCAGGCCCAGGCCCAGGCCCAGGCCCAGGCCCAGGCCCAGGCCCAGGCCAGGCCCAGGGCCCAGGCCCAGGCCAGGCCCAGGCCCAGGCCCAGGCCCAGGCAGGCCCAGGCCAGGCCCAGGCCCAGGCCCAGGCCCAGGCCCAGGCCCAGGCCCAGGCCCAGGGCCCAGGCCAGGCCCAGGCCCAGGCCAGGCCCAGGCCCAGGCCCAGGCCAGGCCCAGGCCCAGGCCCAGGCCAGGCCCAGGCCCAGGCCCAGGCCCAGGCCCAGGCCAGGCCCAGGCCCAGGCCCAGGCCCAGGCAGGCCCAGGCCCAGGCCCAGGCCCAGGCCCAGGCCCAGGCCCAGGCCCAGGCCCAGGGCCCAGGCCCAGGCCAGGCCCAGGCCCAGGCCCAGGCCCAGGCCAGGCCCAGGCCCAGGGGCCCAGGCCCAGGCCCAGGCCCAGGCCCAGGCCCAGGCCCAGGCCCAGGCCAGGCCCAGGCCCAGGCCCAGGCCCAGGCCCAGGCCCAGGCCCAGGCCCAGGCCCAGGCCCAGGCCCAGGCCCAGGCCCAGGCCCAGGCCCAGGCCCAGGCAGGCCAGGCCCAGGCCCAGGCCCAGGCCAGGCCCAGGCCCAGGCCCAGGCCCAGGCCCAGGCCCAGGGCCCAGGCCCAGGCCCAGGCCAGGCCCAGGCCCAGGCCCAGGCCCAGGCCCAGGCCCAGGCCCAGGCCCAGGCCCAGGCCCAGGCCCAGGCCCAGGCCCAGGCCCAGGCCCAGGCCCAGGCCCAGGCCCAGGCCCAGGGCCTGAGGGCCCAGGCCAGGCCCAGGCCCAGGCCCAGGCCCAGGCCCAGGCCCAGGCCAGGGCCCAGGCCCAGGCCCAGGCCCAGGCCCAGGCCCAGGCCCAGGCCCAGGCCCAGGCCCAGGCCCAGGCCAGGCCCAGGCCCAGGCCAGGCCCAGGCCCAGGCCCAGGCCCAGGCCCAGGCCCAGGCCCAGGCCCAGGCCCAGGCCCAGGCCAGGCCCAGGCCCAGGCCCAGGCCCAGGCCCAGGCCCAGGCCAGGCCCAGGCCCAGGCCCAGGCCCAGGCCCAGGCCCAGGCCCAGGCCCAGGCCCAGGCCCAGGCCCAGGCCCAGGCCCAGGCCCAGGCCCAGGCCCAGGCCCAGGCCCAGGCCCAGGCCAGGCCCAGGCCCCAGGCCCAGGCCCAGGCCCAGGCAGGCCCAGGCCCAGGCCCAGGCCCAGGCCCAGGCCCAGGCAGGCCCAGGCCCAGGCCCAGGCCCAGGCCCAGGCCCAGGCCCAGGCCCAGGCCCAGGCCCAGGCCCAGGCCCAGGCCCAGGCCCAGGCCCAGGCCCAGGCCCAGGCCCAGGGCCCAGGCCCAGGCCCAGGCCAGGCCCAGGCCAGGCCCAGGCCCAGGCCCAGGCCCAGGCCCAGGCCCAGGCCCAGGCCCAGGCCAGGCCCAGGCCCAGGCCCAGGCCCAGGCCCAGGCCCAGGCCCAGGCCCAGGCCCAGGCCCAGGCCCAGGCCCAGGCCCAGGCCCAGGCCCAGGCCCAGGCCAGGCCCAGGCCCAGGCCCAGGCCCAGGCCAGGCCCAGGCCCAGGCCCAGGCCCAGGCCCAGGCCCAGGCCCAGGCCCAGGCCCAGGCCAGGCCCAGGCCCAGGCCCAGGCCCAGGCCCAGGCCCAGGCCCAGGCCCAGGCCCAGGCCCAGGCCCAGGCCCAGGCCCAGGCCCAGGCCCAGGCCCAGGCCCAGGGGCCCAGGCCCAGGCCCAGGCCCAGGCCCAGGCCCAGGCCCAGGCCCAGGCCCAGGCCCAGGCCCAGGCCCAGGCCCAGGCCCAGGCCCAGGCCCAGGCCCAGGCCCAGGCCCAGGCCCAGGCCCAGGCCCAGGCCCAGGCCCAGGCCCAGGCCCAGGCCAGGCCCAGGCCCAGGCCCAGGCCCAGGGCCCAGGCCAGGCCCAGGCCCAGGCCAGGCCCAGGCCCAGGCCAGGCCAGGCCCAGGCCCAGGCCCAGGCCCAGGCCCAGGCCCAGGCCCAGGCCCAGGCCCAGGCCCAGGGCCAGGCCCAGGCCCAGGCCAGGCCCAGGCCCAGGCCCAGGCCCAGGCAGGCCCAGGCCCAGGCCCAGGCCCAGGCCCAGGCCCAGGCCCAGGCCAGGCCAGGCCCAGGCCCAGGCCCAGGCCCAGGCCCAGGCCCAGGCCCAGGCCCAGGCCAGGCCCAGGCCCAGGCCCAGGCCCAGGCCCAGGCCCAGGCCCAGGCCCAGGCCCAGGCCCAGGCCCAGGCCCAGGCCCAGGCCCAGGCCCAGGCCCAGGCCAGGGCCCAGGCCCAGGCCCAGGCCCAGGCCCAGGCCCAGGCCAGGCCCAGGCCCAGGCCCAGGGCCCAGGCCAGGCCAGGCCCAGGCCCAGGCCCAGGCCCAGGCCCAGGCCCAGGCCCAGGCCCAGGCCCAGGCCAGGCCCAGGCCCAGGCCCAGGCCCAGGCCCAGGCCCAGGCCCAGGCCCAGGCCCAGGCCCAGGCCCAGGCCCAGGCCCAGGCCCAGGCCCAGGCCAGGCCAGGCCCAGGCCCAGGCCCAGGCCAGGGCCCAGGCCCAGGGCCCAGGCCCAGGCCCAGGCCCAGGCCCAGGCCCAGGCCCAGGCCCAGGCCCAGGCAGGCCCAGGCCAGGCCCAGGCCCAGGCCCAGGCCCAGGCCCAGGCCAGGCCCAGGCCCAGGCCCAGGCCAGGCCCAGGCCAGGCCCAGGCCCAGGCCCAGGCCAGGCCCAGGCCCAGGCCCAGGCCCAGGCCCAGGCCCAGGCCCAGGCCAGGCCCAGGCCCAGGCCCAGGCCCAGGCCCAGGGCCAGGCCCAGGCCAGGCCAGGCCCAGGCCCAGGCCCAGGCCCAGGCCCAGGCCCAGGCCCAGGCCCAGGCCCAGGCCCAGGCCCAGGCCCAGGCCCAGGCCCAGGCCCAGGCCCAGGCCCAGGCCCAGGCCCAGGCCCAGGCCCAGGCCCAGGCCCAGGCCCAGGCCCAGGCCCAGGCCCAGGCCCAGGCCCAGGCCCAGGCCCAGGCCCAGGCCCAGGCCCAGGCCCAGGCCCAGGCCCAGGCCCAGGCCCAGGCCCAGGCCCAGGCCCAGGGCCCAGGCCCAGGCCCAGGCCAGGCCCAGGCCCAGGCCCAGGCCCAGGCCCAGGCCCAGGCCCAGGCCAGGCCCAGGCCCAGGCCCAGGCCCAGGCCCAGGCCCAGGCCCAGGCCCAGGCCCAGGCCCAGGCCCAGGCCCAGGCCCAGGCCCAGGCCCAGGCCAGGCCCAGGCCCAGGCCCAGGCCCAGGCCCAGGCCCAGGCCCAGGCCCAGGCCCAGGCCCAGGCCCAGGCCCAGGCCCAGGCCCAGGCCCAGGCCCAGGCCCAGGCCCAGGCCCAGGCCCAGGCCCAGGCCCAGGCCCAGGCCCAGGCCCAGGCCCAGGCCCAGGCCCAGGCCCAGGCCCAGGCCCAGGCCCAGGCCCAGGCCCAGGCCCAGGCCAGGCCCAGGCCCAGGCCCAGGCCCAGGCCCAGGCCCAGGCCCAGGCCCAGGCCCAGGCCCAGGCCCAGGCCAGGCCCAGGCCCAGGCCCAGGCCCAGGCCCAGGCCCAGGCCCAGGCCCAGGCCCAGGCCAGGCCCAGGCCAGGCCCAGGCCAGGCCCAGGCAGGCCCAGGCCCAGGCCAGGCCCAGGGGCCAGGCCCAGGCCCAGGCCCAGGCCAGGCCAGGCCCAGGCCCAGGCCCAGGCCCAGGGGCCCAGGCCCAGGCCCAGGGCCCAGGCCCAGGGCCCAGGCCCAGGCCCAGGCCCAGGCCCAGGCCCAGGCCCAGGCCCAGGCCCAGGCCCAGGCCCAGGCCCAGGCCCCAGGCCCAGGCCAGGCCCAGGGCAGGCCCAGGCCAGGCCCAGGCCCAGGCCCAGGGCCCAGGCCCAGGCCCAGGCCCAGGCCCAGGCCCAGGCCCAGGCCCAGGCCCAGGCCAGGCCAGGCCCAGGCCAGGCCCAGGCCCAGGCCAGGCCCAGGCCAGGCCCAGGCCCAGGCCCAGGCCCAGGCCCAGGCCCAGGCCCAGGCCCAGGCCCAGGCCCAGGCCAGGCCCAGGCCCAGGCCCAGGCCCAGGGCCCAGGCCCAGGCCCAGGCCCAGGCCCAGGCCCAGGCCCAGGCCTAGGGCCCAGGCCCAGGCCCAGGCCCAGGCCCAGGCCCAGGCCCAGGCCCAGGCCCAGGCCCAGGCCCAGGCCCAGGCCCAGGCCCAGGCCCAGGCCCAGGCCCAGGCCCAGGCCCAGGCCCAGGCCCAGGCAGGCCAGGCCCAGGCCCAGGCCCAGGCCCAGGCCCAGGCCCAGGCAGGCCCAGGCCAGGCCCAGGCCCAGGCCCAGGCCCAGGCCCAGGCCCAGGCCCAGGCCCAGGCCCAGGCCCAGGCCCAGGCCCAGGCCCAGGCCCAGGCCCAGGCCCAGGCCCAGGCCCAGGCCCAGGCCCAGGCCCAGGCCCAGGCCCAGGCCCAGGCCAGGCCCAGGCCCAGGCCCAGGCCCAGGCCCAGGCCCAGGCCCAGGCCCAGGCCCAGGCCCAGGCCCAGGCCCAGGCCCAGGCCCAGGCCAGGCCCAGGCCCAGGCCCAGGCCCAGGCCCAGGCCCAGGCCCAGGCCCAGGCCCAGGCCCAGGCCCAGGCCCAGGCCCAGGCCCAGGCCCAGGCCCAGGCCAGGCCCAGGGCCCAGGCCCAGGCCCAGGCCCAGGCCCAGGCCCAGGCCCAGGCCCAGGCCCAGGCCCAGGCCCAGGCCCAGGCCCAGGCCCAGGCCCAGGCCCAGGCCCAGGCCCAGGCCCAGGCCCAGGCCCAGGCCCAGGCCCAGGCCCAGGCCCAGGCCCAGGCCCAGGCCCAGGCCCAGGCCCAGGCCCAGGCCCAGGCCCAGGCCCAGGCCCAGGCCCAGGCCCAGGCCCAGGCCCAGGCCCAGGCCCAGGCCCAGGCCCAGGCCCAGGCCCAGGCCCAGGCCCAGGCCCAGGCCCAGGCCCAGGCCCAGGCCCAGGCCCAGGCCAGGCCAGGCCCAGGCCCAGGCCAGGCCCAGGGCCCAGGCCCAGGCCCAGGCCCAGGCCCAGGCCCAGGCAGGCCAGGCCCAGGCCCAGGCCCAGGCCCAGGCAGGCCAGGCCCAGGCCCAGGCCAGGCCCAGGCCAGGCCCAGGCCCAGGCCCAGGCCAGGCCCAGGCCCAGGCCCAGGCCCAGGCCCAGGCCCAGGCCCAGGCCCAGGCCCAGGCCCAGGCCCAGGCCCAGGCCCAGGCCCAGGCCCAGGCCCAGGCCCAGGCCCAGGGCCCAGGCCCAGGCCCAGGCCCAGGCCCAGGCCCAGGCCCAGGCCCAGGCCCAGGCCAGGCCCAGGCCCAGGCCCAGGCCCAGGCCCAGGCCCAGGCCCAGGCCCAGGCCCAGGCCCAGGCCCAGGCCCAGGCCCAGGCCCAGGCCCAGGCCCAGGCCCAGGCCCAGGCCCAGGCCCAGGCCCAGGCCCAGGCCCAGGCCAGGCCCAGGCCCAGGCCAGGCCCAGGCCCAGGCCCAGGCCCAGGCCCAGGCCCAGGCCCAGGCCCAGGCAGGCCCAGGCCCAGGCCCAGGCCAGGCCAGGCCCAGGCCCAGGCCCAGGCCCAGGCCCAGGCCCAGGCCCAGGCCCAGGCCCAGGCCCAGGCCCAGGCCCAGGCCCAGGCCCAGGCCAGGCCCAGGCCCAGGCCCAGGCCCAGGCCCAGGCCCAGGCCAGGCCCAGGCCAGGCCAGGCCAGGCAGGCCCAGGCCAGGCCAGGCCCAGGCCCAGGCCCAGGCCCAGGCCCAGGCCCAGGCCCAGGCCCAGGCCCAGGCCCAGGCCCAGGCCCAGGCCCAGGCCCAGGCCCAGGCCCAGGGCCCAGGCCCAGGCCCAGGCCAGGCCCAGGCCCAGGCCCAGGCCCAGGCCCAGGCCAGGCCCAGGCCCAGGCCCAGGCCAGGCCCAGGCCCAGGCCCAGGCCCAGGCCCAGGCCCAGGCCCAGGCAGGCCAGGCCCAGGCCCAGGCCCAGGCCCAGGCCCAGGCCCAGGCCCAGGCCCAGGCAGGCCCAGGCCCAGGCCAGGCCCAGGCCCAGGCCAGGCCAGGCCAGGCCAGGCCCAGGCCCAGGCCCAGGCCCAGGCCCAGGCCCAGGCCCAGGCCCAGGCCCAGGCCCAGGCCCAGGCCCAGGCCCAGGCCCAGGCAGGCCAGGCCCAGGCCAGGCCAGGCCCAGGCCCAGGCCAGGCCCAGGCCAGGCCCAGGCCCAGGCCCAGGCCAGGCCAGGCCCAGGGGCCAGGCCCAGGCCCAGGCCCAGGCCCAGGCCCAGGGGCCCAGGCCCAGGCCCAGGCCCAGGCCCAGGCCCAGGCCCAGGCCCAGGCCCAGGCCCAGGCCCAGGCCCCAGGCCCAGGCCCAGGCCCAGGGCAGGCCCAGGCCCAGGCCCAGGCCCAGGCCCAGGCCCAGGCCCAGGCAGGCCAGGCCCAGGCCCAGGCCCAGGCCCAGGGCCCAGGCCCAGGCCCAGGCCCAGGCCAGGCCAGGCCCAGGCCCAGGCCCAGGCCCAGGCCCAGGCCAGGCCCAGGCCCAGGCCCAGGCCCAGGCCCAGGCCCAGGCCCAGGCCCAGGCCCAGGCAGGCCAGGCCCAGGCCAGGCCAGGCCAGGCCCAGGCCCAGGCCCAGGCCCAGGCCCAGGCCCAGGCCCAGGCCCAGGCCCAGGCCCAGGCCCAGGCCCAGGCCCAGGCCCAGGCCCAGGCCCAGGCCCAGGCCAGGCAGGCCCAGGCCCAGGCCCAGGCCAGGCAGGCCCAGGCCCAGGCCCAGGCCCAGGCCCAGGCCCAGGCCCAGGCAGGCCCAGGCCCAGGCCAGGCCGGGCCCAGGCCCAGGCCCAGGCCAGGGCCCAGGCCAGGGCCCAGGCCCAGGGCCCAGGCCCAGGCCCAGGCCCAGGCCCAGGCCCAGGCCCAGGCCCAGGCTCAGGCCCAGGCCCAGGCCCAGGCCCAGGCCCAGGCCCAGGCCCAGGCCCAGGCCCAGGCCAGGCCCAGGCCCAGGCCCAGGCCCAGGCCAGGCCCAGGCCCAGGCCCAGGCCCAGGCCCAGGCCCAGGCCCAGGCCCAGGCCCAGGCCCAGGCCCAGGCCCAGGCCCAGGCCCAGGCCCAGGCCCAGGCCCAGGCCCAGGCCCAGGCCCAGGCCAGGCCCAGGCCCAGGCCCAGGCCCAGGCCCAGGCCCAGGCCCAGGCCCAGGCCCAGGCCCAGGCCCAGGCCAGGCCCAGGCCCAGGCCCAGGCCCAGGCCCAGGCCCAGGCCAGGCCCAGGCCCAGGCCCAGGCCCAGGCCCAGGCCCAGGCCCAGGCCCAGGCCCAGGCCCAGGCCAGGCCAGGCCCAGGCCCAGGCCCAGGCCCAGGCCAGGCCAGGCCCAGGCCCAGGCCCAGGCCCAGGCCCAGGCCCAGGCCAGGGCCAGGCCAGGCCCAGGCCCAGGCCCAGGCCCAGGCCCAGGCCCAGGCCCAGGCCCAGGCCCAGGCCCAGGCCCAGGCCCAGGCCCAGGCCCAGGCCCAGGCCCAGGCCCAGGCCCAGGCCCAGGCCCAGGCCCAGGCCCAGGCCCAGGCCCAGGCCCAGGCCCAGGCCCAGGCCCAGGGCCCAGGCCCAGGCCCAGGCCCAGGCCCAGGCCCAGGCCCAGGCCCAGGCCAGGCCCAGGCCCAGGCCCAGGCCCAGGCCCAGGCCCAGGCCCAGGCCCAGGCCCAGGCCCAGGCCCAGGCCCAGGCCCAGGCCCAGGCCCAGGCCCAGGCCCAGGCCCAGGCCCAGGCCCAGGCCCAGGCCCAGGCCCAGGCCCAGGCCCAGGCCCAGGCCCAGGCCCAGGCCCAGGCCCAGGCCCAGGCCCAGGCCCAGGCCCAGGCCCAGGCCCAGGCCCAGGCCCAGGCCCAGGCCCAGGCCCAGGGCCCAGGCCCAGGCCCAGGCCCAGGCCCAGGCCCAGGCAGGCCCAGGCAGGCCCAGGCCCAGGCCCAGGCCCAGGCCCAGGCCCAGGCCCAGGCCAGGCCCAGGCCCAGGCCCAGGCCCAGGCCCAGGCCCAGGCCCAGGCCAGGCCCAGGCCCAGGCCCAGGCCCAGGCCCAGGCCCAGGCCCAGGCCCAGGCCCAGGCCCAGGCCAGGCCAGGCCCAGGCCCAGGCCCAGGCCCAGGCAGGCCAGGCCCAGGCCCAGGCCCAGGCCCAGGCCCAGGCCCAGGCAGGCCAGGCCCAGGCCCAGGCCCAGGCCCAGGCCCAGGCCCAGGCCCAGGCCCAGGCCCAGGCCCAGGCCCAGGCCCAGGCAGGCCCAGGCCCAGGCCCAGGGCAGGCCCAGGCCCAGGCCCAGGGCCAGGCCCAGGCCCAGGCCCAGGCCCAGGCCCAGGCCCAGGCCCAGGCCCAGGCCCAGGCCCAGGCCCAGGCCCAGGCCCAGGCCCAGGCCAGGCCCAGGCCCAGGCCCAGGCCCAGGCCCAGGCCCAGGCCCCAGGCCAGGCCAGGCCCAGGCCCAGGCCCAGGCCCAGGCCCAGGCCCAGGCCCAGGCCCAGGCCAGGCCCAGGCCAGGCCCAGGCCCAGGCCCAGGCCCAGGCCCAGGCCCAGGCCCAGGCAGGCCCAGGCCCAGGCCCAGGCCCAGGCCCAGGCCCAGGCCCAGGCCCAGGCCCAGGCCCAGGCCCAGGCCCAGGCCCAGGCCCAGGCCCAGGCCCAGGCCCAGGCCCAGGCCCAGGCCAGGCCCAGGCCCAGGCCCAGGCCCAGGCCCAGGCCCAGGCCCAGGCCCAGGCCCAGGCCCAGGCCCAGGCCAGGCCCAGGCCCAGGCCCAGGCCCAGGCCCAGGCCAGGCCCAGGCCCAGGCCCAGGCCCAGGCCCAGGCCCAGGCCAGGCCCAGGGCCAGGCCCAGGCCAGGCCCAGGCCCAGGCCCAGGCCCAGGCCCAGGCCAGGCCCAGGCCCAGGCCCAGGCCCAGGCCCAGGCCCAGGCCAGGCCAGGCCCAGGCCCAGGCCCAGGCCCAGGCCAGGCCCAGGCCCAGGCCCAGGCCCAGGCCCAGGCCCAGGCCCAGGCCCAGGCCCAGGCCCAGGCCCAGGCCCAGGCCCAGGCCCAGGCCAGGGCCCAGGCCCAGGCCAGGCCAGGCCCAGGCCCAGGCCCAGGCCCAGGCCCAGGCCAGGCCCAGGCCCAGGCCCAGGCCCAGGCCCAGGCCCAGGCCCAGGCCCAGGCCCAGGCCCAGGCCCAGGCCCAGGCCAGGCCCAGGCCCAGGCAGGCCAGGCCCAGGCCCAGGCCCAGGCCCAGGCCCAGGCCCAGGCCCAGGCCCAGGCCCAGGCCCAGGCCCAGGCCCAGGCCCAGGCCCAGGCCCAGGCCCAGGCCCAGGCCCAGGCCCAGGCCCAGGCCCAGGCCCAGGCCCAGGCCCAGGCCCAGGCCCAGGCCCAGGCCCAGGCCCAGGCCCAGGCCCAGGCCCAGGCCCAGGCCCAGGCCCAGGCCCAGGCCCAGGCCCAGGCCCAGGGCCAGGCCCAGGCCCAGGCCCAGGCCCAGGCCCAGGCTCAGGCCCAGGCCCAGGCCAGGCCCAGGCCCAGGCCCAGGCCCAGGCCAGGCCCAGGCCCAGGCCCAGGCCCAGGCCAGGCCCAGGCCCAGGCCCAGGCCAGGCCCAGGCCCAGGCCCAGGCCCAGGCCCAGGCCCAGGCCCAGGCCCAGGCCCAGGCCCAGGCCCAGGCCCAGGCCCAGGCCCAGGCCCAGGCCCAGGCCCAGGCCCAGGCCCAGGCCCAGGCCAGGCCCAGGCCCAGGCCCAGGCCCAGGCCCAGGCCCAGGCCCAGGCCAGGCCCAGGCCAGGCCCAGGCCCAGGCCCAGGCCCAGGCCCAGGCCCAGGCCCAGGCCCAGGCCCAGGCCAGGCCAGGCCAGGCCCAGGCCCAGGCCCAGGCCCAGGCCCAGGCCCAGGCCCAGGCCCAGGCCCAGGCCCAGGCCAGGCCAGGCCCAGGCCCAGGCCCAGGCCCAGGCCCAGGCCAGGCCCAGGCCCAGGCCCAGGCCCAGGCCCAGGCCCAGGCCCAGGCCCAGGCCCAGGCCCAGGCCAGGCCCAGGCCCAGGCCCAGGCCCAGGCCCAGGCCCAGGCCCAGGCCCAGGCCCAGGCCCAGGCCCAGGGCCCAGGCCCAGGCCAGGCCCAGGCCCAGGCCCAGGCCCAGGCCCAGGCCCAGGCCCAGGCCCAGGCCCAGGCCCAGGCCCAGGCCCAGGCCCAGGCCCAGGCCCAGGCCCAGGCCCAGGCCCAGGCCCAGGCCCAGGC